>CM061350.1:46730000-49130000 GCA_030867105.1 Liasis olivaceus
TGAGAAAATAAAAATGATAGGGCTCTGCAGGCCAGTGAGTTCTATGAAAAAAAAATCCAGAAAAAGGAAAAAAGACAACATCTTGGGTACTAGCGAAAGTGGTGGGGAGCAACTTCATCTTTATGCCTTCTGGAGTTGTGACTGTCCATAGTGACAATGGCAGCTCTTTTGTGTTAATGGCCCAGTCATGTTCTCCACATTCCCAATGTGCCCATTGGATCCTAAAAGTATGCTATGCTTTCTATAAAATATATTTTCATAGATGTATGTAGATAATATATAATGTTGTGTTTTCTGATTTGGCATTTGTTTCCAGTATGTCCTGTCTGTCCTGAAATTCACCTACCCAACACTTTTTCAAGGGTAAGTATAATTTTGAATGTACATGGAAAAGAAGTATTTTGTATCAGAAGTATCAGTAGGGACTGAACCAGAGAGAAGCTAAACTTTGTACTGCATGTATTGCAATTGCTAGTTTTCCTCACTTGGAGAACTCTTACAGTATTGCACCAATCTGATACTGTCCTGAACTACAGCTCCAGTTAGTGAGCATGATTGCTGAGCCCCCAGGCTGTATTATATGGTATCATTACAGTCAGGACCAGAAATATTGGAACAAGGATAATTGTTTTGGCATTTGGCCTCTGTACACCACCACACTGAAGTTGAAAGGAAACACACCCAGATGGGAGCAAAGTCAAGACTTTCAGCTGTAATTCAAGGGGTTTGACAAAAGTGGGGCACTAACCATTCAGGAAGTACAGCCAGTGGCATACACACACCCCCATGGTTGGTGGCTCATAAGTAATGGAACAAACCAACATCATTACAAACATAAGGATCACCTTTATCAATGAAAATCCTTTGCAATCAATGACTGCCTGAAGTCTGGAACCCATGGACATGACCAAATGCTGAGTTTCCTCCCTCGAGATGCTTTGCCAGGCCTTTACTGCAGCTGCCTTCAGCTGCTGCTTGTTTGTGGGTCTTTCTGCCTTCAGTCTTGTCTTCAGTGAGTGAAAAGCATGCTCTATTAGGTTGCGATCAGGTGACTGACTTGGCCATTGAAGAATATCCCACTTCTTTGCCTTGAGAAACTCTTGGGTAGCTTTTGCTGTATGTTTTGGGTCATTATCCGTCTGCAAGAAGCGGCGTCCTATCAGTTTGGCAGCATATGGCTGAATCTGAGCAGAAAGTATAGCCCTGTACACTTCAGAATTCATCCTGCTGCTTTTATCAGCAGTCAGGTCATCAATAAACACCAGTGACCCGGTTCCATTGGCAGCCATACATGCCCATGCCATAACACTGCCTCCACCATGTTTGACAGATGATGTGGTATGCTTTGGATCATGAGCTTTGTTCCTTTCCTTCTCCATACTTTTCCCATCATTCTGGTGCAAGTTAATCTTGGTTTCATCAGTCCAAAGAATCTTATTCCAGAACTGGGCAGGCTTTTTTAGGTGTTTGCTGGCAAAGTCTAATCTGGCCTTTCTGTTCTTGAGCATTACCAGTGATTTGCGCCTTGTTTTGAAGCCTCTGTATTTACATTCATAAAGCCATCTCTTGACTGTAGATGTTGATAATGACATGCCTACCTCCTCAAGAGTATTCTTGACCTGGCTAGATGTTGTGAAAGGATTCCTCTTCATCATGAGCAGAATTCTGTGGTCATCCACTTTAGTTGTCTTCCGTGGTCTTCCAGGCCTTTTGCTGTTACTGAACTTGCTGGTTAATTCCTTCTTTTTCAGGATGTTCTAAACTGTTGTTTGGCCACTCCCAATGTTTTTGCTATCTCTCTGATGGGTTTATTTTGTTTTCTCAGCCTAATGATGGCCTCCTTCACTCACATGGACACCTCTTTGGACCTCATGTTGAGAGTTCCAGTGAACAGCTACCAAATGCAAATGTAACACTCAGAACCACCTCCAGGCCTTTTATCTGCTTGATTGGTCATGGGGTACCCAGGAAACAGGCCACACCTGGCCATGAAGCTGCTTGTCAGCCATTCGTTCCATTACTTATGAGTCACCAACAATGGGTGTGTGTGTATGCCACTGGCTGTACTTCCTGAATGGTTAGTGCCCCACTTTTGTAAAATCCCTTGAATTACAGATGAAAGTCCTGACTTTTCTCCCATCTGGGTGTGTTTCCTTTCAACTTCAGTGTGGTGGTGTATAGAGGCCAAAACAATTATCCTTGTTTCAATATTTCTGGTCCTGACTGTATATGATGTCCTGCTATAACAGTTAATTGTGGGAATAATGTACTGTAGGCATGCTTTTTTTTCATTTCTTTTGATCAGCAACAAGTGAGACAATCCAGGTCTGCAGATGTGATAACAAACATGGTTTGCATATCATACTAAGCTAGGGCTATGGTATCTGGGCTGCAAAGAATTGAGGTACCACTAGATGGCGGCAGAGATACAGAAAACTCTAACTCTGCTACTATTATCTAGCAGTGGTCTGGTTATTAGCAGCCCAGATATGGTAGCTCTATGCTCATTAAATAAGCCATTGCTTGTTAGTTTTATACAATTCACTAAGCCAAGGGTGTCTTTCATAACACACTAACTCAAACTAAAGTAGCTCATTTTATAACTTTGCTTACATGTATGGAACAAGGATGGAAGAAGAAAAAACTAATTTAGCCACCAATTCTTAATGTTACAGAGTTTTTTATATGATAGTTAGAATGAGAACAGTTTGGCTAGAGGAGGGTTAAATGGAGCTAGTACCTTAACAAAACTAATAGCACGGGACCTTTTTCTCATTTTTCCCATTACAAAAAGCAGATGAAAGAGGCCTGAAATACATTTATCGTTGTGCATCTAAAGTCTCTTAGCTCATGCTGCTTACTTCCAGTTGGTGCTTACTCAGTGTACTTACTTTATGATTTAATTTAATGATTAAATCTACATTCTACCCCAAGAAAGGGCTCAGTCTTCCATCACATATGATAGAGATATAAAAATGTCTTCTGTGTCATTTACAAACATGTCCTTTGATAAGAAGTGGTCATTGAAGTGTTTGTTCTGTCACTGGACATGTACTTTCCATGCAGCTCGTCCACACTCTATCACTAACATCTCAGTTCAGGGCTAGGAAAGACTCCTATCAAAAGTCCTATGGGCTCCATACATTACTGAGTTAGATGGATAACTTTGTTCCTATGCTCCCTAATAATAATAATAAAAAAACTTTAGCAGCAGGAATCCACATGAATTTCAGCAAGAAAAAGCACAAAGCTTATGGTACTAGAAACTGAATTTTGGCGTCCTATATATTATACAGAATCCAGAAGCCTCCATTACAAGTTATAAATATCCCAGATTTTTTTAAAGAGATTTTTTGACATGTGTTGCAATTGCAGGTGGCAGACGCTTGTTGGTGGATTTCTCTTACATGTTTCCTGGAAAATCGGCTGGGTTGAGATCAGCAGCAGTTCAAGGTATAGATGAAAGTGCAGCATAAATAAACAAACCAGTATTAATAGATAGTGCTCTGAAGTATTCCGATGAATATCCAGTGAGAGAGATATCATTTTACCGTATAGTTTGATTGTATTCACATTCCTCCTCCCTTAATATTGCAAGAACTCTGAAGTGGACTTTTTAAAAAATTAAGACAATTTTTTTTTACTTGATTTTGTAATTGGGATGTTTTATGTGCAATGTACATAAAAAACAAGTGGAGCTTTGATCATGCCGTCATTGCCATCTTCACGCTTTTGACACACCCGTCTGTGACTGTTCTCCTACTTTCACGAGATCCACAATTCACTGTTTTTGTCAAGTGTGCTGCATGATGTGTGCACCATGTGTGTTTTTCTACCACTAAAATAGCCACTAACATTGAGTAGATTTCTCCACTCCATAAAAATCTGCTTTTGAACATCAGATGGCATCTAGAACCAAAAACAATAACAACCACAACAACCCTGTTTCTAGAATGTTAACAATGTTCCAGTCCCTCCATCGAACAAACTCTTCACAATAATTATTAGTTTTGGATATTCTTTAAAAGAATGCTGGGTTCCCCAGAGAAAGGAAAATCAAGTTTAATGTTAAATAAGAGAAATTCATCCTGGCCACCTTAGAGCATGAAACTATTTTCAATAAATTACTCAGATTTTTAAATATTCTGTAGTGCTGCATAGCCAGATGACAATGGCTTTTAATGTGAAGGTAGATAGTAAAAGATTCTTACTGATTACTGTACTGTCAGCATTATCATTTTAGTTGTACTTGAGAGTAGGTATGGGTGGGTGTGGGTGGTTATTTATATGTAAATAAAACCCTAAATTGTGGTATAATTTCACGCAGCAGATGTTTAACTTCTATTCTTTTACTCTAATGCACTCTGTTTTTTAAAAAAGCAGGAGCACTGGATGCTTCCACACTTTTATTAACTGTCTCATTCATGGAATTTTAGAAGAGGTGTAGAAAACTTTTTTGTCCTCTTCCAATCTTCTCAATGTTTTTTTCACTGGGTTTTTGTTATGTTTTGTTCCATGGAAAAAAACTGCAGTTTGGAATAGCTGCACAATGCCTTTTGATTGGTGATATTCTGGAGCCCTTAGTTTCAAAATGTCTTGATTCCCATCATTTTGTTCTGTGTGTATTTTTTTTAGATTTGGAGCTATGGGTTTTACTGCACTAGATGTCAGTGTAATTTAAGCCAGAAAGTTCCCAGTATTATACCATTGTTCAGGAATAAAAGCATCTATGTTCCATAGCTCTGGAAGGAAGAGGATCTTTGTGAACTATAAAAGTCAACATCATCACTTTTGATTAAACCTGAAGACAAACAAGCAGGCAGAAAATACATAAGAGGAGTTTTTCATTAGATTATCAGATGGTCTTTGAAATTCTTTGCAAGCTGTCACTTCTAGTGTTGTGCAAAGTGTTCACTATAGATACTTGACAAAGTTTACTTCCTATCCTTGTGTTAAGGCAACTCTGTCCACCAAAAAGGTTCATAGCCTTTCAACAGTTGTGGAAGAAAGCCTTGAAACAGTTGTGTGAATCTTCCACAGGAGACAGCCACTTTAATATTTTGAGTAGGGGTGCTTCACTCACACTAACATGCTTTGTAATGTGCCCTGTATGACTGCTCTGTAAGGCTTAGTAACTTCTTAACAGCCTTCAAAGGCAGCTCCATGTAGAGTCTGTAACAGTAGTCCAACTAGGTGGTTACACAGATGACGTAGGCTACATAGATTTTTATGTGAAAGGAGAATTCTCCATCAGCTCATTGGCTAAATCTGCTAAAAGACACAGTTTGCCCTCTGAGAACTGAGCAGATTTGTATGTATTAATAGAACACCTCAGTGATCAGAAACTTTTCCTTCTGAGGGAATGTGTCATTAACACTGGCAAAATCACTATCTCCTCATCTTTGAATCAGCCATTATCAACCTTTCATATCTGAATTAAATTCCTGCTTTGAGTTTTTATTCATTCCACAGCCTCAGTCCAATATACAGCTTGCTGAATGTTGCTTTAGAGTTTATCCTCAGTGTAACTGAGCAAGTGGACTAATTATTTGGAGCACAGATTTGCTACTTGGTTACTATAGCCCAGAGGTCCCATCACAGGGGTTTTGAGGAGTGAATATGTTCGAATAATTCTTGAGCTTAGAAACTCTCCCACCAGGCATGTACTGCAGCCTTTCAGAGCCAGATCTCGAGAGTGAATTTTATGTAAACAATTTGTTAATTTATTAAAAAATGTTGATGTCAGTGTTGAAGTAAATTATAATATTTATAATGTAATTCATTTTATCTTCTTTTGTATTTCTGTCTGATAGTTAACATACTGCCTTCATAGTTCTACCCCACTTTTTTTTCCTCTGAAGCATCTGGATAATCCAAATCAAGAAGAATGAATGTAGAAATGTCAAACATAATGACTGAAACTTAGACAATGCTCACGTCATGAGTTCTTCCCACTCTTCAGCCATTTTTGCTAAACAGACTTTGCTTTTAGAGGTACTAACAGTGAGGAATGGTTGAATCTTCCACTTTGGATTTCTTTTAGTTTTTCATTTCTGTTTATGTTACATTTGGTTCACTGAAATCAAGATTATTTTACTTGTATGGATATTTCTGTAAACAAATGCAGTTTTAAAAAATATCTAATATTGTATATTTGTAGTAATTTTCACACTTTTTCGTATACTCTTTCATAACCCACGTTTTTATAATTGTTGGTGAGCCGCAATGTAAAATTGGGAGAGTTGTGAATTTTAAATTAAGTTTCAGTTGAATTATTATCTTTTACATTATTAAATTTCTCTGCATTAATTGCAATAACATTTAAAATGAACATTTTATAACATTTCATAATTTATATTCTACAAGTACAGCATGGATTGAAATATCCAAGAGTTGAAAGTTTGCTGTTGACACAGGCATGCTCTTTGAAACTTTTCTTTTCCATTCTGTTCCTCTGATTGAACAAGCTGTGGTTCAGACAAAGAGAGCACCTATATAGCAACCTTAAATTGATTTTAAATGAATTTGGCTTCTAAGCTCATCAACAAAGGAAGCTTTGAGTTATTCTTTGTTTGGATTCTGAGTTTTTTTCTGACTGATGCTATTGACTTTTTCATTGGACAGCTATTGGCAAGGTTCCTTGCGAAAAAGTAATAATGGTTAACCCAGGACTGTAGTTTTGATCTGTCATCCCCAAGACTAACATAATACAGTTACCCTTCCTATTTGTGTAATATTACATCTTTCTTCCTGACATGTTAAAAATACACAATCCAGGGCTTCTGCATAGTCATTATAGCAGACTCTGAGTTTCACCATTGTATGGTTTGGCCCATAAGAATAATGATTGCTGCTGAAGCATTTCCTGTAGTCATAGACATTCTTTTCCAACCCTCTTGGCAGCACAGAATTCGGTTGTTACATCATGGGAACAGCTTTTGTGCTCTTTTCCATTGCTTCTTATATGGCCAGAGATTCCTAAAACTTCGCACTGTGGTCAATGATCTCTGTTTCTCCTACGGAGGTCTCATTCTCAAGCCTTGGTGCTTTATTTTTCTCCCAGCTTACATGACTCTGCTTACTTTAAGGAGGCATCTGATTTGATGTTACCAACTGTGTAACTACTGTCGCTAGATTGGTCCTAAGGAAATTTATCTGGATCGATGTCCTTAAAAGGGATGATAATATTCAAACTTCTGGTTAGCCTCATCTGACTGTAAACAGAGTAACAATTATATTAATAATTTGAACTATAAAGCAGATTTATGCATTACCATTGTGTTTAAGTCATATGGACTTTCAGTAATGGCCAACAATTAAATATCAATCGAATATTTTCATTTTATTGAAACAGTTTGTCCTTTTTTCTGACTATAATATAAAGTATTTTTATAAATTGTTATTTGCTTCCATACTGCCCTTGAAAATACAATTTAAGCTACCTTTAAAAACATGATATCAATATTAATAAGGTCATTTGAATACATTCCTGAACATTCAAAACTCACTCTTTACACACACACACACACAATAAACCACTGTAAGCTAGTTATCAGAAAATACAAACACAGACCTATGTGTTGCAGAAGTATTCAGACACCAAATGTACCTTGGATTGCTTTCAGCTCTACAGATTTTACTCTCATCTGGTTAAAGTGATGCTGGCTTGTATTTTTCTTTGGCTGAAATTATTTTTATTCAGGGAAAAAAAGGGATGTCCTTTAAAGTTGTTCATAAACAGAAACTGGTGACATGATCATAAATGAAGGATTGTTGTTGATCTTGTTATTACTATTATTATTATTTGTTACAGGTCTGAAGTAATATCATGGCTTCCAGCTTCTGCACTTTTTGTGGGTATTATTTATTCAGGTTCCAGGGCATTATCCAGATTGGTAAGATATGCAAGTAGTATCTAACATGCCTTTTTATTAATGTTTTACTACAAATGTCATACTATGATTGAAGTAATTAACATTACAATGGTTAAACACATGTAGAACACTGAATAATCTTTCGAGTCTAGAAGCATCTAGAAGTCAGAGTAGGGCTCCTAGGACACAGTCCGTGAGTGCCCTCAGTTGTTTCTCTGCTCACAGGTTCCTGCAGCCCTGCAGTGGTCCATTGTTTCAGGTTGAAATAGTTCTTTGTTCCTGCAATCTGTGGGTCTGATATACAGTATGAACATACCTAAAAGTTTTATAAACTCAGAGAGGGGGAAAGACACAATAGTTAGTTATAATGAGCATAGATTCCGAGTTGCTGTTTCTCAATTCAATTCCTACTGCCTCTCCAAATAATCAAAACAAATAGTATTACTGCAAACAAATGCTTCACATTCAGTTGCTCATCAGGTATACCATGAAGGTTGAGCTGGATGGTCTTCTACTCTGACAGTACAGTACAACACTAGGTCACAGGGTCATGGGAAAAAAGCATTTTTGCATATGCTGCCATCATTCACTTAGAAAAAGTGATGTCTATTAGAAGATTTTATTGTCTAAGACTATTTCAGGTCACAAGAAGATACACTCCTGTATCTGCAAGCAGCAAAGGATGCAAGACTGAATCTTAAAAACTCCTAAAAGTTTTATGAGCATAACACTGTCTTGCATAATTCATCTTGCGTGGCTAGGAGTAACATCCAAACAAGGTCCAGGGTTGGACTAGGAAGTAGTGGAATGATTGTTCCCCTACTGTAGCTCATGCCCTGCTGACATTTCATCCCTCTCTTTCGTTCTGCCAGCTTCAAACTAGTCATCCAAGCAGGACTTTTGATTTGCTGTTGTTGGCTGTGGCTGTGCACCTAGTTAGGGTGCTTACCTATTTGCTTAACTGTTCCTCTGGAGGGGAGGGCCACCTGCACTCAAATCCAGCAGTGGGCTGTTCTCTGCAAGTGGAGAGTTGCCTGCTCTAACCCAGAGGTGGACAATCTATGGTATTCCGCATGTTGCTGAACTTCCAATTCTAGCAGCACTAGGAAACATAGCCAAAGGTTGGGATGCTGGGATTTGAGTTCTGCAGTAGGAGTGCATACTGAGATATTAGGTACATCTTCAGTTTTGCAGCTGAATTCAATTGCAACAATTTCGTCTCTTCTCCTGCATGTGAGATGGGAAGGCCCAACACAGCCTAAAATTCATCTTCCCCAAATAAAGACAGGGAAGACTAATATGGTCAGTTTTCAGATATCATAATCTATTATTTTCAGCTTTTCTCAGTACATGCAGGTGAAAAAAATAACTTCTATTTCTGCAATGATAATATTGTGTAATATCAAGAAAATTGAAGTATGTTATCCTGTAATATGTAATGCAAACTTAGCACCAAACAGTGAAACAAGTAATGAGATGGGATGTTCAGCCAAATCTCTGGATGTATCTCTTTAAATAAACAACCTAGTCATCCAGTACACAGAACAAACAGTATAATTAGTTAAAGTTTATTATGGTCATAGCCAGTTTTATAGAAGTTCTTAGACTTCTGCTGGTATAGGCTTTTGTTATACATAGCAGGATAAGAAAGGCCTATGCCAGCAGAAATCTAGGAATTCTTAGGGCAAAGTAGGTAACGCTTTACAACAGTCAAAGTTCATTCCCTTCCCGTCTTTTCTTTTGCTGATCCAGATCCACTGATAAAGGTCTAAGGAAGTCTGGTTGGTGCAAAGCTTTCCATCCCATAATCTTTTCCCTTTCTAACCCCCAATCTTCTGTGTAATCTGACTGCAGCTTTTGAATATGCAGTGGCATGGATGAATATGAAAGATACTTCATTCAGTCCCATATTCATAAATCAGTGCCCAAAAGGCTGTTGTTGCTGCCCCAAAACAGCTTGTAACTATAAATATAGTTCCATCACTAAATTGGTCAAGTTCCTTTTTATTCTCCTTTTGTCCTTGAAGCCAATGGGTGGTCTTAAGTAAAAACATAAATCTGTGCTACAAACCAGTCATACAAGAATTGTATATTAAGTTATGAAAACATGAAGATCAACATTGGACTGGGCTGAAATTCCTGCCTGCTCTTAATTCCTGAAAACCTTAATTCCCCACCTGTAAAAGGATTCAGACCAAGGAGCATCACAAAGGAGATTTCTGCAGTTGAAATACCACAGATATTATTCAGAATGCTGCTGTCAGAATTCTGCTTTTCCTAAGAATTGAGGTTTGTGATGAGATAGACACTCTGTAGATCCTCATCTGGCTGAGATGAATTGATGAGATGATGGATTTGGAGAGATGGGAACTTAAACTGACTGTCCAACAGGCTGAATTTCCTTTTCTAAAGACTAAAAGGACTAAAAATTATGATCAAAGACAATAAACATCTGGTGAAGGTTAGCTGAGCTGGGCAATCTGGAGCCGTTGTTGGCAGGAAAACACATTTCTCTTGGCCCTATGAAGAGCCAATAGCATAGAGGAGGTGAAGTGTGTGTGTGTATAAGTGTGTTAATTTGGCTGCAGAAAAGGAAAAATGTAAATCCTGATGTCAGCTTTCCTAGGATAGCATTATTCTGGTGTTTCCTTTCATTGTGCTCTGGTTCAAGAGACTTGCACTTGTCCATGGATCTTCCTTCTCTCTCAGCAGCAAACATGGCAACAAGCCCAGCAGTGGAGCCGTAAGCTGTTCCCCCCACCCTCCCCGATTCTGCTGAAAGGCTTGTTATCTGTGTGCCTTGTTTATTCGTTTTCTTTCAATATTGGTTCTTACAAATTCCTAGATATTTAAAAAGAAACCTTTGTAGCTGCTGTCTCTTAGATTGGCTCAGTCCTGGCCATGCTTTGTTTCTTTAGTTAACTTAAAACAAGAAGAAGAATAAATAAATTGTCCATTGAAAACACTATCTAGGCTCAAAATATTGAGAAACAGTTCAAAGAGACCTCATATCTAAGGAGACTTTCTTATAAGTTAATTTGTCTAGACATTCAATATTCCAAACTTCCCACATCATTTCCAGTCTGTTTTTGGAATAAGAAAATGAGTTGGGTTAGCAGGGTAAGTCTGCGGTACTGTGTATAATTCCCTTCCTCTGTTTCAATGGCTCAGGCTATGAATACCCTTGTTTATGTAGTCACAACAATACCATCTCCTTCGAAGATGGAGGCATAGCCAGGCTGGGGAACTTGATTGCCTACACAGCCAGAGGATGTTAAGAGACCCTTGAAGGTTGATAGACTGAGCAGAGGAAGAAAAAATGAACCTGAATTGGGGAACACTCTGCACTGCAACCTTTTTCTTGCAAATCTCACTTTTAGGTATATGAGGATTAGTTTCAAGGAAACTCAGCTATTCTCTCAGTGATGAATATCATAGTGCCAAGGCCCAGAATATTCGAGTATTACTGCTACCAGAAGCAGTCTGAGAATAGCAAAAAAAGGAGGTTTCTCTCTTTACTTGATCACCTTACTTTATAAGAACTATCTTAAATGAACTTTTGAAATGGAATACAGGTGAAAGAAGACCCTTAAGACTTGCAATGCATTTCATCACATTCAGCTTGGAGCCCATCTGTACACCCTGGATATTTCACACACACCCTCCACTTTCTGCCTCCTCTGTCATGAGGAAGAGCAGGGAGTGAGCCAACCAGCTGCTAGTAGGAGGGTAGGGGGAGATATGTGTGCTAAATCTGTCCCCCCCCCCCCCGACTGGCTGTGGAGCCCTGGACCTGCATCTGGAGGCATCACTTCCCTTCCATGGATTATAACCACTGCTATTTTTCATCACATCAGAAAACTTACTGTTGCCTGTGTGATAGCTCTGAGCATCAGGGCAGTGTGAAGAATTCCTTGCTTTCCTCACCTGTAACTTAGATGTCTTCAAGTGTGTAGCAAATTTTCATAAAGGAAACTGAAGGAAGACTTCTGAGGGGTCCTTTCAAATGTTTGCTTTTTAGTACCATCAGAGGGGCAGAGGGTGAGGGCAGCATGATTTATAGGGTCTGCAATGCTAACTTTGTTGGTCCCATTTTCTTTCCTGGCAGCCAATTCCTATCTTTCTTACCTTACACAATGCTGCAGATGTTCCATTTTATGGAGTGGAAGCCTCAGTACAGAAAGAGGTATGGAGAACTAATTAAATAGCCTATCAGGATTCTGTAGTCTCTTTGTTAACTGTATTTTCTTAGGCTAAATATTTCAGATATTAATCTTAACACATGCACAAACATCTAATGAAATAGTTTTGCAAATTAATTTCACATAATTTAATTCTGCTAGGGGATGATATACTTAAAGTAAATCTTTATGAGATTTATGAGAGAGAGAGAGATGGAGAGAGAGAGTGTACATATGAAGGGAAAATTGTATGATAAGGAGTATTATTCTGAAGTTTCATAAAAAGCTTGTTTTGAGGAGGCCTTGGGTTGAATCTACAAGAGCTGTATTTTAATGATGGCACTGCCTTATTCTCAAGTGCTCCTTGATGTCTCCCATTCCCCTTTTCTTATTGGAGCCCTTTGTGCTGCCCACTCCAGAGTTTCCCCGACTATGAGGGCCACTTTTCACCGTGGAGGTTTTGCTAATCAGGCAAGCAGGGCTAGCAGAAATCCATCTGCCTCCTTTGTGTAAGTGAAAATGCACACTATTAAAGTTAGACCATCATTAGTCCCAGAATGATTTTGGTAGGATCTTAATTTAGCTTTCTGATTCTGGATCTGTTCCTTACCTAAAACTGGGATGTTGTGCTGCCTTTAACTCTGGGCCTTGGGTCATTTTCTTTATCTAGCTTGTTTCCTTTTGTGCAGCTTTCTCCTGATGTATTTGGCTACAATCTCATCATACCAACCAGTATGTAGGTTGGCTGGGAGTGATGAGAATTGTGTATACATTTATGGAGAACAAAAGGTTGGGGAAAGGTACTGTAAAAGAAAGAAAACTATTATTCTTTCAATCATCTGCATATTTTCTAACCAGAAATGGAGGCACTAATGGAAATAAGAGATCAGATATACATCAATGGAAAACAATCTTTCCACAGACTGGGTAGTACTTGGATAGGATACCATCAAGAAGAGCTGTAGGTTTGCCTGGGAAGTTGAAAAAACATCCAGGAAGAAGGCAATGGCAAACTATTTCTATGTACTACTACATGGACCTTGAATCAAGGAAGTTTTCATCTTTTTTCATCTGTCCAGCATCCTGAGAAACTGTTCCCCAGCTTGAAACCTTTTTGGAATCATTAATGACTAACTTAGAACAATCATATTTCTCTTTTTCATAATTCCTGAAATTCCCAGAGAAACTGAACATAAAATCACCAGGAAGTGGTTACTAAATCTTACTCAAGAAGCTTGAGCTGGATTTGATGTCCAGAACCCACATTTTAGTATAAATGCAAACCACTATGTATATTTGGACATTTTATAATGTTTAATACTGATAATTATTTCCAAGTGAAATGTGTATTGCACAAATACAAACATTTAAAATATTTTATGGAGCTGATCCATCTGCTAAACATTCAATACCAATATCTATCAATAGGATAGATAATCTTTTGAAGGGGCCTGCATTCTCTTTTGTTTATTTTGGGCAGCTGATGATAGAATGTTTGCTACCAAAACTTGGAATTGTGATATATAGGATCTCTAGAGATTATTTAAAAAGTTCATGGGATATATAAGATCTACAGACAACTGGATGCCCACCCCAGTGTACTGGTGAGAGTGCTAAGTAAGGATTGGGGAAACTCAGCCTGAAATCTGTAGTCAGTGGGTGACCTTTGGACTAGTTACTCTCACAGCTTAGCACATGTTCCTGGTTGTGGGGTAAATTAAGTTTTGTATTTCTCTTACTGAAGTCACAATAATTGAAATCCCATCAGAAAACAGGTGACATTCAGATCTAAGGTAGTTTTCCTTCATTAATCATGTTTTGGATAGGAGGTCTTTGATCACATTATTGTATTTTTTTTTCTTAACAGCAGACCTCTGTCTTAAAACTCTGCAGGTAAGTTTCCAATGTTTGTCCAATGTGCAAATGTATGGAATTCCACAGAGATGGTAACTGAACAGTTGATCCTGTATTTAACAAAGGTTAGGAGGTTCATCATATATTACACAGGTAGGTTGTGATCAGCATGAGTCTGAAACATACGATATTTAATTTAGTGCGAATTGTAAATTAATACTAAATTATAAATTTAGTGCGAAATGTAAATTGTAATTTGCAACCCAAAATTTGAGGGTTAATTAATTAATTAAAATTAATGTGAGGCTAACATGTGCGCAGTTAAGGCAAGCACATGTGCGGTTGAGGTTGGGGTTTTAGACACTGTTTCGCATGTGCAAAATGGAGAAAAGGAAGACTCCATCAGAGGAAAACAGTACAAGTTTTAAAAAGAAGAGGCTCATTATTACATTAGAGCCCAAATTTAATGGAACGTGGAGATAGCAATGCTAAAATAGGAGGAGATGTTGGAATGCCTGAATCTATGATCGATTTTTTTTAAAAAAATTGCTTTCTATAACTACTATATGACTTCGTTAACCATAAATTTAAATTATAAGTACATATTATCCTTTATTGTAATATTTCGTTAATATACATATACAAATTATGTTTAAAAATTTCCATTGCCTATTTCCAACAAGCTGAACTAATTATCATATTTTCCATAGAAATATCGCTTCAAATAGTGCAAATTTGAATAATGCAACCATTTTTGTGGGATTCATTAACCACACTAATCAAGACCTACCTGTATGTAGGTTGCAGTGTAGGTTGCATTCACACATAGTTAAATCTCAATCCTCTTAAAACCTATGACCAATATACATAATGTTTATAATTAACAATATGATGGTTTAAAATATGATTGTTTCAGAACATTTTTTTTTCAGGATTATACATGGGCTTAAATTTCCAGTTGTATTTGTCAAGATCAGATAGGGTGGTTTAGTAATGAAGTTCCTATTCTCTGATTATATTTAAGTAGGAAAAAAATGTCAAGCAACCTTGACAATAAGGCTATTGTTCCCAGGCACACAAAACTATAAAAAACTATTACATAAATTTCGTGGAGAAAAAAGAACCTCTGGAAACAGGAAACAGCTTTTATACTTGCTCTGTAAAGGAGTTCAAACTAATACTTTGTCAGCCTTCTCCAACTTTTTGCCCTATAGGAGTTGATTAAATTCCAGTTATTTTTTGCCCGTATAGCAAACGTCTTGCCAGGTAGAAATTATAGGAGTTCCACCTCATTTATCAAGAGAACAGCAGGTTGGAGAAAGCTCATTTAAGAAACATTTGAGAATTCATTTGATTAGGACTTTGTATATTTGTATATTTTCCTTGGTACAATTAAAGTTGAAAGCAATTTCAGGGAGGTTATTTGCCTGTGGGAGTTGGTGTGAGGGAATGAATTACATTTTTCCATGTGTGTGAGGCCCTAATTTCTCATAATCTCCAGAAGCTCCTTAGGAAAAGGAAAATGCACCAGAAGTTTCAGTCCTATGTATGATGTCTCTGGCTCCTGTTGTTCGTGCAAGGAATATGCATGGGCCAACAAGGAAGGCCATAACTCTGTTATATCACTGGGCCAGATCCTCTTTTGGGATCACTGGACCCCTCTTCCTATTACTGATTTTGTAAGTTGGGGGGCTGTCTGTGCTTAGGGGCCCAGATATGGATTATGTTGTCTTCCCAGCTAGCCTGCAGCAGCCCTTCTTGCATTGTCACTTGGAACAATTCAATCCGAAAAAAAGTCTTCCAGTGTCATCAACCGTACTTCTCAGTTATATCCCAGTTATGGTATGTCTAGTGAGCTTAGGTGCTGACATACATATTGCGTAATTCAGAAAGTAATGGCAAGAGGATAAGGAACTAGGGGCAGACAGGGAGTGTGTGTGAGAAAGAAGAGTTCTTTGCTAAGACAGTGTTTAAATATCTGGCCTAGAATTCTCACACACATAGGACTGGAATGTTTAAAGACCTATATAATAATAGGGAATAAACAAATAGTATTAAATCTCTACTGCTTTTTTCAGCCATCTTTCAAATATAATTTTTCCCCAGACAACATACAGTACATAATAAAGTAATTCTAAAACAAACATCAGAACTGACATTAAAATAAATATAAGAACTATGGCGGTCAGAGGAGGAGTAAAAATTATTTCATTTTAAAACAGGTCATTCTATCAAACCATCTAAAATTAGGGTTGTTTAGGAACAGAGTTTATTAATAACATGATTAATCTAGTATCTTGTTTTCAGAGTGATGTTAAATGAAAAAACAGAGGCATATAATCGTATATCTCAGCGTGGGAAATAATTGTAGAAACATGGGGCCACTGTCAAAATGTTCTGTCCTTTTTAATGATAATTGATTGATTATGTGCCACCAAGCCCTTTTCGACTCCTAGCAACCATGTAGACAGATTTTCTCCATGACGATCTATCTCTAACTTGGTCTTTCAGGTCTTTAACAGCGCGCTCATTGCCACTGTAACTGAGTCCATCTACCTTGCAGCTGGTCTTCTTCTCCTCTTTCCTTCCACCTTTCTCAGCATTAGAAACTTTTCCAGAGAACTAAGTTTTTGCTTAATGGGTCCCAAATGGGATAATTTGAACCTGGTCATTTGTGCCTCGATTGAGAACTCTGGGTTGATTTGTTCAATGATCCATTGGTTTTCTTGGCTGTCCACGGTATTCTCAGGAATCTTCTCCAACACCAAAGTTCAAAGGTGTCAATGCTCTCCCTATCCTGCTTCTTCAAAGTCCAACTTTTGCTTCCATATTTTAATAATAATACACAATAATAAATATGAGACCGGAGCCAGGCTGATTAGATTATCATATTAGCATCTGCCTCAAATCCGTGATCAGTCATGGAGTTCTCTGAGGACTTTGGACCAGATACTGTTTCATAGGATTATTACAAGAATAAAAAAACTGGAGCAGGGATGATATATGCACTTTCTGATCTTGTTGGGGGGAAGAGTGAGAAATGTTAACATCAATAATATAACTGTTTTGAACCACAGTGTGAAATAGAAATGTATAATTTCTCAGAGTCTCTGGTACTAAGTGGCAGTCGTGTGGCCTTTTCCCCTTTAATTATAGAGTGCTGATTCTTCTGGTGGCAGCAGTGGGGCTTCCTTTCTATGACCCACAGGTTAGTTGTTTTCAAACAAATCCTGAACTTGCTGTGAAAAGCACAGCTCTTTTGTAAGAGATGCTTGGAATACTGATGGAATTACGGAATGAACTTCACCAAATGGTTTGAACTAAGGAGTATTTTCCCTAGAGCAGTGTTTCTCAACCTTGGCAACTTTAAAATGTATGGATTTCAATTCCCAGAACTCCCCAGTCAGCATGCTGGCTGGGGAATTCTGGGAGTTGAAGTCCACACATCTTAAAGTTGCTGAGGTTGAGAAACTCTGCCCTAGAGCATGATAGATTATTTACCATTTAAATAGAGGTCACCTTCAAGGCACAACAACTAAATCCATAGAAGACCCCACAGCAGTTCATTAAACTTAGCCCACCGCATTTCAGGTGTGCTATGGAACAAAGCAAGCCAACAAAAAGCAAATACATTTGTGGCCCCTTAAAGGCTAATAAATGTATTACTGCATATTGCAGTAATAACTTCAGTAACTTGAACAGTATGTAGAACGTTATTTCATGGGACATTTTAAACTCCTTATTTCTGATTCACTGTGTATAAAAATACATGTATTTTATACCATCCCCCCAAAATTGGATGCATTTTAATATAGTATTCGTCATTTAATATAGTATTCCTCAGCACCTCTCTTTTTTACATCTTGCCGTAATTTGAACAGTGTGCCAAAATCAGTCTTACGGTTTCTGAAAAAATTTTGTTCTCTGTGAGAACGCTCTCTTTTTCCTACCTTATTCTCAAACTGCTTGAGAATTCCTTTAGAATTACTTTTAGGAATATTTTGAGCTTGCTTATTGATAGAGGTGGCCAAAGATGCGATTGCTGGTGTAAAGACTTGTTATACACCTCACTGTGAAGCTTCCAAGTCTGTCCTTGTTTCTCAGTCTGAATGAGCCCTGTGGGAGAAATTCTCTTCTTTTGAAATGTGGGAAGCCGCAAACAGTGCAGACCACTGGAAAGAGGACTGTACAGTGAAAGGTAGGCTGTACGCATGCACCCCGTGTCCACCTCATAACTAAGTAAGACCATCTTACTTAGAGAACTTCACACACACAAAATCTTCCCCTTTGAAATAAATGTTGAAAACAAATTCTCTTTAGCTAAATTAAACTGGTAGAAAAAATGCACAAGCGCTTTCTGTTTGGTACTCAATAATGTTAGAAGATACACAGCCTCAGCATGCTTGTGCCCAACAGCTTTTTTCAGAGGAGCTCATGACAAAACTAGAGCGAATGGCATGATGGCTTTGTTCCGTATCAGCCTGCCTCTGCTCCCGGGAGGCTTTCCTGCGTGCCCTATCAACATCTGATTTAGGTTTGCCTGGAAAGAGGGAGGGGGTTGCCTAACTCCCTCCCCAGAGAGCCCATGGTGCCTCTGAAATCATTTCACTCCCTGTGCTAAAAGCTTTCTGCTTCCAGAGGCATCCTGTCTGCATCCTGCTAAATTGTTCCCAAGGACTAACAGGCATTCTGAACAGTGTTTTAATTTTTTTCTTGACATTTGGTTGTGTTAGAAAAATCTCTAACAGAAAGGGAAACTCAAAATATTTTTAATTGGATAAAATAGAAGTAAAACTTTAGATCAATCTTAGCATGGAAGAATTTGCCACCCTGTATCCTGATCTACTATGTCCCCCAAACAAGGCTTTCTGTATCAGTACTTCTTTTTTTTAATTTCCAACTCTCTGTTAATTGCTTTTAATATATAATTGGATATGAAAACCATAAGATTGTTGCTATGGTGAGGGAAACTGTTCAGAAATACTAATACTTTTCAGTGAAAGTGATGCAGACTTCTAAAATACTTTATTAGAGCATTCCTTACTGCAACAGTTACATTTTGAAACAAGTTACAAGGCTCTGTTTATCTTTCTGCACTTTGACGTTTTATTTTGCAGTTTGATACAGATGGCTATTTTTGGGCCTTCATACACTTACTATGTGTTGGTAAGTTTTTAATAAATTAGCAAATAAGTAATTAAAATTTCTGGCCTATGTGTAGCTCCTCTTGGCTTTAGTGGGATTATGCATTGAGTCTCAGTTTTCTGTCTTTACTCCATATCTGGTGACTTACATAAGCAGTGACTCTGTTACTTTCTCTTGAAATGGAAAGATTGCACTATACGTCCTTTCCAAAGACCCATCTATGAATCCAACTTTACACTGAATTATATAGCTTCATGAAAATGGAAAAATAAATTAATAGAGGAAGATCAAGCTCTCCAAATGGTTTGGAGAGATCACAGCACTGAAGAGAGTAAAATTAGAAGAAGAAATTTAATCTGTACTAGACAGGAAAAATGACTGTTATAAATACAAAATGCAACCCAAGCAAAAATAGTGTTGATGCTGTAGAAAGTTTAGATTTTTATAAGAGCAAGTAGATCTTTAACCAGAGCCCTGTGTCTCCCTTGCTGAAATTGTTCCTTAGCTGTACCAGAAGATGATAAATGACTCCAACTTCATGTTTTTTCTTTCACAGGGGCTTATAAAATATTTCACAAGTTGTGGAAAACGAATTCTCTAAGGTGATCTATATTTTTCTCTGAATATGGAGCACAAAGGGAGTTATGTAAAGGGTGGTTATTGTAAAAGTATTATCTTAATTTTTATAAAAGTGCCTTATGTCATTAACAGTTAGAATCATGTACAAAAGATGCATGTGAGCAAGAACAAATTAATGCACTGTTGTAAACATAATCATAAATTCAGCTGTAGATAGCTTTGGAATTCATAAAATACTACTAGTGGCTTTTAAAAGGGTCAGCAGTTGGTTTTTGTTTAAAATGTAAGAAGGAATAAACTATACAGGTGAGCAATGGCAATAGCAACCCTCCAAAAATGGGTTTTTTATCTTCCCACCATATACACAATCAGTTATTTACACTGTGATGGATTTTAACTGTATGCTAAATTGAGAGCTAATCTTGGCTAAATAGTAAGGAATAAATATTGGGTTGGGTTCAGTTCTACTGAAATCCATGAAACCTCTTGCATTAATTTTAATGGTAATTTAGTCTGGATCCCATCCACTATAAATAGACAGTTTTCTTCATATGAAAAAAATAAATGTTACAACTTTAATATTCATCTCCTTTGATCCCTAATTTCAAAGGATAGAAATTCTATCAAGAAGAAGCCTTAATAACTCTATAAATCAGACAAGTACAGGGGTTCTTTGAGTGCATCTCTACATGAGAAAGTTTTTGATGTTCTTTAGCTGAAAATTGAATCTCAGTCATTTCTTATTTTTCACAGAGCCCAGCAGCAGGACATTTATAGGGAAATTTAAAATGTTAGCTGTATGGATAAGGAAAAAAGTACTATATTCTTTAGCTCTTGATATATTTCATATAAAGTATTAATAAGGAGACAGAAGGAAGAAATTGATGGTTGCCCCATGCAAGTGTAGGCTAACCTCCCGTAGCCTGATATCCTTGAGATGTATTGGAACTAAAGTTCCCATAATTCTTAGCCAGCATATCCAGTAGCAGTTGAAAATTCTGGAAGTTACTTTCAGTTCTAACACATCTAGAAAAACCTGGTTTGAAAGCATAGCATAGGCAGAAACAGACAACCTCTGAAAACAATAGACAACAGTGTTAATCTTTTTTTAACTCCACAGACCAATTAAACATCTGCTCACTTTCTAGTACAAAGGAAAAAAATGCTTGTTTCACATCAGTGTGTGAAAAGTGTGTGGGAAGGCCTGATCTGTAGTTTTCTGGAATCAAAAACACTATTCTAGCAATTTCTTTCACCTTATCATAGAAATGATGGGAAGATCAGCTTGATTAAACTTCTGCCAGTTCTTGTTAGCTACTATCATGAGTATTTGAGAACCCTTGGTGGAAGAAAACATTTCCATATCCAAAACAGCTTTAGCTGTCACACAATATACAGTCAAGCTAAAACATATCTGTCAGATTAGAAGATCTGCCTAAATCAGATTCAGGAAATCTTATAATTGACAGCAAAGAAAAGTTAGTACCATAAGTGTATGTTTATATGTCTAATTGTTTAAGGAATTATTGATATTGTTTTGATAGAGTTCTCCTGACATTAAAGTAATTGACCTTTTTTTCCTCCTTAGTATCTCTGAACAACAGTACATAAATTATGCATTCAGGTACATTATATCTTGATTAAGAAAAAAACATACAGAATGTTTACCATCTTTTCATAACTGTATGGACATTGAGTTGAATGACTTTAATGCCTAATGTATTCATATTGCTCATTCATCTTATTTAGTGCTATTTTTTTTACATAATAAGATTTTGATGGAACCACCAAAACCATTTTTGTATGCATTATCAGCTAGTTACAGAAGAGTAGTGAATTCTGAATCGAATATGATGTAATATCATGTCCCAAAGCAACCATGTTGCATTCTATGGAATCTACACTGAGAAGCAAATGGAATTAGAAAACGCATATTTTTTTGTGTGTCAACATTCAGGAACACTGCTTTCATTTGTAACAAATGTCTGTCTCAGCCAAAATCCCAATAAGAATAAGAATAATGCAGATAGTGTCCCTTTAGGAAATAGTAATCAGAAAAACTTCCCTGATTATTGCTTCCTAAAGGAGTGCTATCTATCTTGCAATGGTTAGGAATGCAACAGTATGTGTATTGTAGATTAAATCTACTTTAAGATGTGTGGATTTTAACTCCCAGAATTCCCCAGCTAGCATGGGAGTCGAAGTCCACACATCTTAAAGTTGCCAAGTTTGAAAAACACTGCTCTAGACGGTCTTCTCGATGAAGATGCAGTCTCAGTAGTTAGGTGAGATGTGGCCCCTATTGATCCAAGGTCATAGCCTTGGGTTTGCCATTGCAAGCAATTTAAATAGATCCCCATGCCATTTTATTGAGATGAATCTGTTGGATTGCCATTTCAAGGCAGCAAATACTGTTTCAGAACTGCACTCACTGCCTTGTTCGAGAGGTCTGTGTTCTTACTGGAGGGATTATTGGCTTGTCCCACCTACCAGCTACTATCAGCATGAGATTATCATCAGGTAAGGGAGCCCAAATACAGAACGGTCTGCATGCCAGCATTAGGAAAATTACCATTGTGGTGAACTCAGAAAAAGGAGGAAAGGCAGGATTTATTTTTGTGATGGGAGAAGGGAGGGGGTGTTTAGGTATGGGCCAAAAGGTATGGCCCAAAAGCCACTCGCTACTTGCTGGCAAGTGAACATTGGTTGGCTTTTGGTACTCTGTGCTCTGCTGTTGGCCAGAAACAGCAAGTTGTGGTTGGCTGGCGGGTGCCTGCGATCTTAGATTCACAAATGTAGAAGCATGCTGTGCTTATAGCATTCTGATACCCAGATGGATCAGAAAATAGTCAAAAGATTCCACAGCCTTCTTGAGAATATTTTTAAATGAATTGAGAAAGGTCTTTGGAAGAATCCTAGATTGAGGAAGAGTGTTGTAATAAATAAAAGGGTTATATACTTGTAGATTCAAATTAATAACATCTTTTATTTCTAGTGTGGTGATGTTGGCTTTTGCATCCCACCCAACAGGTAAAAATATCAATTATTGTAACTGGTATATGTGTGTATGTATTTTTAGACATGGTGTTATTTCCTTATGTATGCTACTTAGGAACTTTATAGGCTATAGTTCATCCTTGGTTTGTTCACATATGTTAGTTTGTATGTGTTCAACCACACATCTGAATCATTTCTATACACTTAGGACTCTATTTCTTTCAAAAGCATTAGCTAATCCAAAATAATTTATTTTGCGGGTGATTATACCCCCTGAGACGCTCTGATATTGCATGACTTGGGAGCTGCACGCACAGAGCTTCTTCCTTGCAGATATTGTTGTGAATGTGGGCACATTAGAGGGCACAGCCAGTTTGAGGCTGAGGCTGAGGCCAAGGAGTGCAGCCCAGCTTCATGTGAAGGACAGTCTGAAAAATGAAATTACTCTTGTGCTTACGCTATGAATCAGAGCTGTTACGATGTTTGATTCCAGCATTTTAATGCACCACTCCTCAGGTTCTTATAGGCAGTGGTGTCAGCCCTTGTTGCCCTCTAGAATGGCTCCTGACTGCCTGCAGAGCAGCAGTTCCAAGTATTTTCCTTTATGCTGAGCACTACTTCATCATCAAAAGCTTTTGGGAACAATACAGATCATTTCAAGCCAGAAGCATAGCTTTCTCTCTGTAGATGATCTGCAAAGGAGAGGGTTCAGATTTGCTAGTAAAGTACCCTTTTCCTTCTAGCATACTATAAAGCAGAATTTAGTCCTTTAATTTTGGCCTCCAAAGATTGTGAAATAAGCCACTTGTAGAACATATAGCATTAGTAAAGCAAGAGGGGTAATATAAATTTTGTGCATGATCTGTGATCCTAGATTGGTTCTAGACAGGGCTTTAGTTTGCAATTGCCATGCCTCTTTCAGCCACACTTAGCCAACATCCAAAAACAAGCTAGCTATTGTGAGGTGGCCTTCCCTCTAGATGTATTGGATCTGCAGCTCCCAGAATCCCTCAAATATTAAGACAGGCCATTTTAAGGGAAACAGAGTTGGAAATCTTGTATGTTTTCCTCCTAACTGTTTCAGCAATCTGAAAAGGGAGTGGCCAAGCCTTTCATTAGCTCCTGATTCTCCCAGATGAAGGGAAGATGATAACATGGGCAGGTGCAAAAAAAAAAAAAAAGTCAACTTCTATTGTCTGTAGAGCCTTTCCTATAAACCCTTACACTTCATTCCTATTTTTTCCTCTGTGACTAATATATTTTCTGCTCTACTATTTAGGGAAGATAGTGGAACAGTTTTACAGATCTTATGGGATCTGATTATTCTACCAGAGCACAAAGATCTCTGATTTTTAGGAGATAGAATATATTTAACATTCAATGCTATTGAAGACCTCTTTTGTGCAGTGTATTCTCAGATGCACATTAACAGGTTCTTCCTTTTTGAAACTCTGAAATGGTAGTTCAGTTGGTTTCTTCTCCCTCCCTCACTCTGCTGTTTCTTCTCCTCTTCACAACAATTCAAAGTTATGGAGTAAAATAGTCAATACTTGCAAGTATTTCCTGCAGCATTGTATGGAGTAAAAAAGAATTAGCATAGTAGGTGGAAAACAAATTACTCCCTGAAGGACTATGATTACAAATGGGAGTCTTGCTCATGACTTTCCATGGAAAATACAATCATTTTTAAAGTAGAAACATACTCATTAAATGCCATTCTTCTCTGGTTTACAACCTGATTTCAGACTGATGAGATTGAGAATGAAATGTTGTACAAGCAGTGGCAAACTACAGAAGTGATGAAAACCATATTAAAGCCAAGAGCAAGCCATTCAATTCCAGTTTCACATTGTTGGGTTCTTCTGTTGTTCTATCTATTTTTCAGCAGAGCAACCAAGTACTGTTGCCACTTCTTTAAAAAACTAAACATATGATTTTATTTCTTAGGTGATCTCTTCAGTGCCTTGGAATTTCCATTCCTGTACTTCTACATCTTTCACAGCAGTTGCCTTGCCAGGTAACTTTTCAGTATTCAAGAACCTCAGATCTTATGATATGGGTGAATAAAAAGGTTTTGCTCATATTTTTGATGAACTGTTAAAGGTTTCTACTATCTGTTTCCTTTTCTAGGCTCAAGTATGGTCCAAAACATTCAAGTATTACTCAATAATGATGCATCATACTAATCTGGAATTTGACAAAATGTGTTCTTCAAAATATGTCAAACATTGTAATGTGGATAAATGATGGGATTATTTTGTTGCATCAAAAGGTTGCATAAAATTTGGCTGGGGATTATACAAGTTGTAGTGCAGCACACACAAAAGGCACCAACATAGGAAAAGGTTTATTCAGATGAATTACAACAAAATCCCAATATATGCCTATTCAGAAGTAAGTTCATTTAGTCTTACTCACAGGATTGCAGCCCAAATGTTAATTTTTAAACCATTTTGCCCCTTGACTCAGTTTTGTTAAAGTGGGCTTCCAAAGGTATTCTTACCAGATTGAACCAACTGTTAGAGTTAGTAATATTTCAGAGGGTTCTCAAGATTTCTCAGCTGATATCTCTATCACTGACATTTTATGTGGTATTCTTCAGCTACCTGTTGAGTTAAACAATATGTTTACAAGTAGTCCTAGGCTTATGACATCAATTGGGACCAGAATTTCCATCACTAAGCAATGTGGTCGTAAAGCTCAATATCATGTGACTGCATTGCTTAGCAACAGCAATCCCATAGTCCTGGTTGCTGTCATAACCCCAGGTCTGTGTGAGTCATTAAGTGGGAAGAGGCTGGAGTCCCGAGCAAGCAGGCCAGCGGGTGCATGGGAGCCGTGATGGGCAGGGGTGCTGTGGGTGGGCACGAAGGAGTGTGAGGAGTGTGTGTGGGTGCCACGGGAGGCAGGAGGATGCTACAGGCAGGCGCCATGGAGCACAGGTGGGTGAAAAAGCGGGAGCAACTTCCAACTTCCTGCCAGCTTCCCCATTGACTTTGCTTGGAGGAAGCCAGCAGGGAATGTCAGAAATCATGATCATGTGACCATGGCTCACTGTGCCATTATAATTGTGAGCTGGGTACCAAGCACCGATTGTGTTCATGTGCCCATTGGGACACTGCGACAGCCACAACTTCATGGACCAGTATAAGTCCCCCTCATTTAGCACTGTCATAACTTTGAACAGTTGCTGAATGAGTGGTTGTAACTTGAGGACTACTTGTATTTTGAGCATAGAAGCATACCATCACATTTGCATTCTGGCCTTTTCCATTGAGCCTTGGATTGCTTAGAGGACAAGATTTTAACCTTACAAGAACCCCATTTTGAAAAATAATGACTCTCTAACATTTCCCAGTGAGCTAAATAGCTGAAAAGATTTGAACTATGGTTTAAAGGTGGGCAGACTATAGGAATCTCTGCAGAACCCTGTAGAGCATCTGTGAGCAAGGTTCTCCAACTAGGATGCTCCTGCCAGCAGAAAGGAGGAGCAATTTTTGCTGATTTGCCTTTCTCCTTGTAGCCTAATTTCTCCCAACACAGTCTGTTCCAGAATTGGAATGGTATTGCAAAGGGAGAAAGAAATTGCTCGTTTTGCCTTCCTTGATGGGATTTTTTATGGGATCTAAAGCATCCTTCCCTAACCTGGTGTCAAAGAACATGCTGGCTGGGAATTATGGGAATTAATATGCAGTACATCTGGAGGACACCAAGTTGGGAAGGCTGATTTAAAGTTTTCCATTTGTGATGGAACAATGTTAACAATACAGTGTTGTTGCTACTCATCTCTAAAAAACATCTTGTTTCTTAAGGATATTAGTTGAACACAAGAATTCAACTAATACATTTATTTACTACCCACCACAGTGGACTTCTGGGATTTCTTCTGACTTTACATACTATGAAACTTAAAAGCAACAACTCCTCAGGACAGTATATAGTTTGGAATTTCTTAGCAAAGGTAAGGTGATTACTATTCTATTGCTCAAGAGTTTAAGAAGTGAGCATTTTCTTTAATTTATTTTAATAATTACAGTGTTAATAGCTCCCAGTTCCTGTTGTATGAATACCACTGTACTTGGCTATTATTTGTTTTCTATAATGTAATAAAATAATAAAAAAAAAGAAGTGAGCATTTTCTCACTATTTAATTCCATCTCCTTCATGGATTTCATCAAAGTATGTATAGTTCTTCCCTAACAATAACTTAAGGGTTTTTTAAAATTATTATTCTTCTTTGAGATTTCATAGGGCAGAGCATATGTTCCCTCAAAGAGAAAAAACTGGAGTTTTCTTTGAAATCCACAATATTACTGGCATTATTACACTGGAAACCACAGCCATACTTCTGCAGCCAATGGGGGTAGTGTTCCCCCCCCCCACGGGGGATGGAGGGGTGGGATCTCTCACTGCACTCTCCCTGCCAGGGCCTTTGCTTAAGTTCAGTATTTCATTTCCATGTGAAACTAAAGGGCATTACAACCCTCTACAATAACTTCTTCCCCCTCTACATTGAGACTTAACTTTCTGTCATGTAGCTTTCAGTGTTCTAGTGTTTGTATATGTGTTGTTTAAAACTGATTTTCCTTCTCTCTCTTCCTACAACCACTCAGAAGGCTGGGCATCATTAAATATGCAACTAGAGAGAGAAGAAATTTTATACATAGATTTGCTGCCAAGCAGCATTCATAAAGTCTAGTAAAAGTATTCTACATGTATATTTACTGTGGTATTACCATGGCCACAAAGCTGCTATATGCTGGAATATATATGTATATGTATATGTGTGTGTGTGTGTGTGTGTGTATATATATATATATAATTAGACTTGCCTCATTATGACTGTCATATAGCTGTCTCTCAGAATTTTTTTTTATATACAGGTAAGCAAATGTAGTCAAATGCACACGTAGACAATATAAGGACTGGTGGTGGATGAGAAGGCTGGTGGATTCTTTTATTTTTCTGGCGGGGGAATGAAGGGGTTTTTGTTCATTCATGATCCAGGCAAGCTCATTGTGAGCAAAATGTGCAGGGAGCACAAAAATACCTGTTGGCCAACTTTGGGCCAGCAAAGGCAAATACTGCTTGCTTGACCTTTTCTGCAACCAAAAATGTTTTGCACAAATATAGATATCCCCATGATTATAACACTTTACTAGCGTAGATCAGAAAAAGGTAAAGGCAACACTAACTGATTCCATTTAACTATGTGTTGAGAAGGTCATTATGGTCTATGACTACAATACAACAGTGAGCATTGGTCCCAAGGTGTATCCAAAGCAATTATTCAACTTGCGTACAATTTCAATACCTGAAGAGGATGGAGAGTTTAGAGGAGATTGATACAAGAGACTTGTTGCAGCTATAAATGTAGGTTTTCTGCTTGTTTCCATAGAGATGACTTGATAATAACTTTGAAGCATCCAGCACTAATTATCCAGCACTCAAATTGCTGCAGAGTCCTCAAAATAGTCTTGAGAACAACACTTGTGTATTAGATATAATTCTACTTCTGTGCTGAAATTGATGCTGATGTGCCCTTGATACTCAAAACTACAATATCAATCCAAATTTCTCTCATGAAATTAAAACTATCAAAAGGAGTTTTTGCAGTTCAAACCTATAGAAAAACGGTCCAAAGAAAGATATGGTAACTGCAATACAGGGTTTATTTCATCCTAATCTTAATACTGCCTCATTTACCTCAGTATATGTTAGGGTTGTAAGCAGTTTAATCTGTTCATTCACACTGATCATTCTCATACATGCCAATCATTGTAGACACTAACTGAACCCGGGGCATGTTCTGAAGGCAATATGATGCAGCAGTCTTGCTGAAACTAAGCTGCTTTGGAAGACCTATTGGAAACCTTCCTTTCGTCACATGAACTCTATGATAGAAGAAAGACAGAATGGAAATATATTAAATAGTAACAGTGAAATAACAATCCTTTCCTTTCCACCACCATCCAGCGAGGGGTTACTACTACAAATTTTTTCCTTTCTGGTCACATGTAAGATTATTGTATAAAATGCTGACAAATATAGACCATTGCAAAGTTACCCATAATGATAACATTATTACAATGCCTTGTAATGCATCTTCCTCTTTACCATTTCAAATGTTATTTCTGCTTCCTAATCCAAGAATATGAGTGAGTTCCAGAATTCATCAAATCCTGATCTTTCATTGAGAATTAGTCTCTATATAATAAGTTCTTTCCTGTGCCCACCTTGGCAATCCAAGGTTTTTATTTAGTCTCTCTCTTAAGCTATTTATAGTTGAGTAGTGTAAGCTGAACAATGATTCATGGAGACAGTAAAGGAAAAAATAACAAGAATTGGTCTGGGAATAATTTGCAAATACATATGCCAGATGATTGAATGTTGACAAATATGCCAATTTAGAAGATACTGAAATTAAATAGTATTATGTCACAAGTACAGTTTTCATTCTCATTCAGTGCATTAGCCTAGAGTTTCTTTCAAAATTGCTTGGTTTTCAGGTTTGTCCTTGGATACAAATTTTATTTGATAACTTGTTCTTATTTCCTGTTTCTTGGTGCAATGCTAGGTGGAAGAAATAGCTGTTGGGTCGAGTGAATAGGAGGTATGGGACAGGGAAGATAATGGGAGAAAAATAGGCCAGTGCAAGGGAAGGACAGTCATATCTGTGTTAGTTCTCCTTCCAGTCCTTGGGCAGAACTCTCAATACTGCCAGTACTCTGCCAGGAGAAGTCAGATTAGTAAAATAAAAAAAAAGGGGGGGGGAACAAAAAATGACTTGGCATGCATGATCCAGAAACTGGGGCTGCTGAAAAAGTTGAGATTAATTTATCCCAGCTGTATTTACCACGTTGCTTGATGCAGCTGCCTATACAACAAAAAGGTCTGGTAGCTCCTTAAAAACCACTTTAGCATCACTTAAGCTTAATGGTTCACAGTGATTGTGATACACAATGGTTTATGCAGTAATAAATTGAGTAGATTTTAACAAAGTTGCATTTCCAACCACAGAGTTACCCAAGACTGGGGGGCGCGGGGGGGGGGGAAGACTGATGTTTCTTCTTTGGAGTTGGCTATATCAGAGATGTTACACAAAGTATATTGAAATGTCAGTTCCACATTATAGGCATGAAACCTATAAAGGGACCAGTGCTAGGTAGGAAAAGCTCAAGATCTTAAGCCTGCCCCAGACTCAGGAGAAATTTAGACCAGCTGTTTGTTTGCAGTGGGAGGAAGACCTTAAAAACAACAACTAGGCAAGAAATGGATGGATCAGAGTCCTCCAACATAGAGTTAGCATTGCCAATCTTTTCATGGAAAAATGAAGCACAGCACAACCCGCATTCCTTCCTTTTCTTCCTTTTTGCTTTTCCATTACATCATCTGAGAAACAGCAGACACACTCACTACAAAAAGTGGCAGAATCAAAAACTGTAGCTGTGTGGGGACACATCAGCAAAGCGGCCTGGTTTTGTTTGTTTTTTTAATCAGGACTAGGACCTTCTTGTTCTTGCTTTTTTATGTTTCAATAACAGTCTGGGGAATTGAAATTAGAAATGGAAATAAGCATAAATAACTATTCTTTAATGCACAGCAATATTTGAAAGAGCAATAGAGGCATAACAGAAATATTCTTTTTGGGGGGTGAATTAAAAATAACATTTAGCAAGTACAGCTTTCTTGTGCTGCTCCAAGTGCCACAGTCATCCGAAGTAATTTCAATATTGCTAAATAATATCAGTTTGCCTGTCAGTGTTTCATTTAGTCAAAGCTTTGTGTTTTAGTACTGGTGACTTAATGTAGAGACTTTCTTCATTCACACCTAACTATGGCACAGATGTGGTTTTTGCAATCAAGAGCACTGCAGTTTCAGACTCTCGTGGCCACTGCCTGTCTTTAAGTCCATTTTCTTCTATTTATAACACATGCACACGTATACAACATGCATACATAATTCCTGCATTTAATACAGAGTTTTAAAAAAATGAAATCAGTCCTTTCCATGCTACCTGTAACTTGGGGAAAAGAGAGTTCAGAATTTCTTCTCTCCCTCCACTTTCTGCCCTTGGCAAAGTGCCTTGCTTTAATTTCCCAAGTTACTTTATCAGCCAACCCAGTTTTAGTCTGTTGTAGTCAATTTTACAATGCCAATAGAAAACTTTTGATTTTATGTGTTTTCTCTACTTGTAGCTGCCCCTTTGCATCTCCCCTTAGCAGTTTTCTGAAAGTGAAATTGGTAGTATTACAGACTTGAAACACTTCGGATTTGGCAGGTAACAGGAGCCATGATTGCTCACAAAAAGCATTATAAAACCTGTCAGAAAAAAAAAAAGATTTTTGAGGGAAAATAGCATCTGCAAGGTTGGTTGTCATGTGTTCTCGGAATAAGGCAGTTGATAAAGAGACAGGATATAACAGCCAAGTAAATCTTCCCCATGTTTAGCTGGAAAAATGTAAGAGTGAAGTATGGTACAGAGATCTATAACCCTAACTACCATCATCCCAAGAGTTTTAAACATTGTTGTTCAATTTTAAATGTCAGTGTGACAAGAGAAAAATGATTAAATACATGACTGGAGAATAATAATGTTAACTATAATTCATCTTGATTAAATGTAAATGAAATGACATCCACTTTAATTATTTTATTTCATTGATTTATATTGCCTCCTTACTCAGCCCATGACTCAGGATAGCATGTATCACCAATAAACAATGTCAGTAAAACCCACACAATAAAACAATGTCTAAAAACATTGAAATCTGAAACAGAATCTGAAACAAATATGAACATACAGAAGTGTGTGTGTGGGGGGGGACTTTATCCTGTGGGTCATCCACTCATACTTGCCTGAGGAAAAAGCCAGATCTTTAATGCCTTTCAAAAAGCAGGCAGATGCCCTCACTTACTACTTTTTAGAGCGTGGCTTCCAGAATATGTGCCATTCTCCAGAAATCAGATCAGGGAATTGAGATGTGTACTAGGTTATATGTACCTAGAATATATGTGAGTGTGTTATTGTGATTCTATGATGATGTTGCTTATTATAATATTGCATGCACTGAATATATTCGTGGATAAGCCTAGAATTTTAGGTGCCAAAATGCATCTAAAAATCGGGTTTGGTTTATCCACGGATGGGCTTATCCACGAGTATATAATACTTTTTTTAAAAGCACCTCTATTTCCTGTATACAGTGGTACCTTGGGTTACGAACGCCCCTCCTTACGAATTTTTTGCCATACGACCAGCTCTGGCCCCAAAAATTTACCTCGCCGTGCGACCTCCACCTCGCGCTACGAACCGGATCCGCGGCCATTTGCCCTGCTGCCACGCGGTCGTGGCTTCCTGTGGGCGAGATCGCGGTAGCAAGGAGACGTTCGGTGAGGCTTGTGGTGTGTTTTGTGGCGTTTGGAAGGTTTTTGGTGTGCTTGTCAGCATGGCTCCAAAGAAAATGCAGAGCGGGCTTGGCAAGAATAAGGCTTTGAAGAAGAAAGTGACGATCGAACTGAAGAAGGAGATTATAGAAAAGCACGATCGTGCCGTGGTGTTCGTGTGACTGATCTGGCCGCGGAGTACAAGATGGGGAAGTCGACCATCTCGACTATTTTGAAGAATAAAGATGCCATCAGAGAAGCTGATGTGGCAAAAGGAGTAACGATGTTAACGAGGAAGAGGACACAAGTGCTGGAAGAGGTGGAAAAGCTGTTGTTAGTGTGGCTGAATGAGAAACAGCTGGCAGGTGATAGTGTGAGTGAAGCTATCATCTGTGAAAATGCCAGGAAACTGCGCAGTGATTTACTGCAAAAAAACCCCTCTACCAGCGCAGCAAGTGAGGAATTTAAAGCCAGCAGAGGCTGGTTTGAGAAATTCCGCAGGAGAAGTGGCATCCACAATGTGGCAAGACATGGAGAGGCTTCCAGTTCTGACAAGGCTGCTGCAGAAGCCTACAAGGAAGAATTTGAGGACTTCATGAAGGCGGAAGGATACGTCGCTCAGCAAGTGTTCAACTGTGACGAGACAGGGCTCTTCTGGAAGAAGATGCCAAACAGAACCTACATCACGCAGGAGGAAAAGGCACTGCCAGGGCACAAGCCCATGAAGGACAGATTGACCCTTTTGCTGTGTGCGAACGCAAGCGGCGACCTGAAGATTAAGCCGCTACTGGTGTACCATTCTCAGACCCCTCCTGCGTTCAGGGAACACAATGTGAACAAGGCCAGACTGCCTGTCATGTGGAGGGCCGATGCGAGAGCGTGGGTCACAAGGCAGTTGTTCATGGAATGGCTGCACGAGGTGTTCGCACCCAGCGTTAAAAAATATCTTTCCGACAACCAGCTGCCTGAAAGGTGCCTTCTTCTGATGGATAATGCCCCGGCACACCCTCCATCCTTGGTGGATGATATGGACGCTGAGTATGACTTTATAAAGGTCAAGTTCCTCCCCCCCAACACGACACCTCTTCTGCAGCCCATGGACCAGCAAGTGATCTGCAACTTTAAGAAGCTGTACACAAAGGTGCTCTTCACCAGGTGTTTCAATGTCACTGAGGAAATATCCTTGACTCTGACAGAGTTTTGGAAGAAACATTTCAATGTCCTCCACTGCATCAGCCTCATTGACAAAGCCTGGGAAGATGTCGCCTGCCGGACCTTAAACTCAGCCTGGAGGAAACTGTGGCCAGAATGTGTCACTGAACATGACTGTGAAGGGTCTGATGCAGAGGTAGTGGAGGAGATTGTGTCCATGGGCAAGAGCATGGGTCTGGTTGTCGATGGTGCAGACATAGAGGAGCTTGTTGAGGACCATGAGGAGGAGCTGACCACGGAAGAACTTGCTGAGCTCTAGAGTGAGCAACAGAAAGTGCTTGGTGAGGAGCATTCCACTGAGGAAGAGGAAGACAGGGAGGAGGTTAGCAGTGATGTGTTTAAATCCATTATGGAAAAATGGAATGAGTGCCAGGACTTCTTTGAGAAGCACCACCCCAACATAACTGTAACGAACAGAGTGTTGAACACGATGAACGATAACGTGGTCTCTCATTTCCGGAGGGTTATGCAGCGCAGGAAAAAACAACTGACTTTAGACAGGTTTTTCCCCAGAACAGCTAAGAGGCAAAGAAGAGAGGAAACCCCTGAAGGAGATCTCCCCGATGTCCCTTTGGAGGGGGACTCTCCCTCCAAACAATAACTGCCTCCCCACCCCATTCTCCCTCTTCATACTGTGCTGTACGTACTTTTTTTCATGTTTTTGTGGTTTAAAAATAAAATGCATATGTTTCAGAACTGTTTGTATTTACATTAAACCTTATGGGGAAATTTGCCTCGCGGTGCGACCAAATTCGGAGGGCGGATTAGCTGTATTTACATTGAACCTTATGGGGAAATTTGCCTTGCGGCGCGACCAAATTCGGAGGGCGGAACGGATTAACCGTATTTACATTGAACCTTATGGGAAAATTTGCCTTGCGGTGCGACCAAATCGAGTTGCGATCAGAGTCACGGAACGAATTAAGTTCGTAATGCGAGGTACCACTGTATATTCGTGAATAAGTCCATCTGTGGATAAGCCAACCCTAAACTTTTTATTCAAAATATCATGAAAAGTGAGGGTTGGCTTATCTGTGGGTGAGCTTTAATTTATTGTATTCACTTTTGTAAGCCACTTAGATTCACTTTTGATTAAAGTAGCATAAAAGCATTTGGAATGCGTACATATATACATACATACTCTTCAAAAGCCAGGTATATCTCTTGTACCCCAAAAAGTTGTGTCTCTCTGTTTAAAGGTTAAGATGTTAGATTAGGACCAAGGTTCATTGAATAACATCCAGTCACTATTTACCCTGCCTCACTGAGTTATTGGAGTTAATGGAAAAATTGGAGGTGTTATGGCTGAGTTGGTGGCTGGAAAATGCCAGCCAAACTTGGTGGACTTCCCTGAAAGGACAGTAGATGTAGAGAGTAAAGAGGATGGCCTTGGGGGGTGGGGGGTGGGGACCATTACCAAAGAGACAAGAATAAAACATAGATTAAATCCAGGACATGTAGAAACTGTCCACAAATGCCTCAGACCAACACCTCCATAATTCTCATGGTTATAAAAGAGAGAAAGGAGGGGGAGCACAATCAAACTTACAAGATTATGTTACTGTAGCCAAGCTAAATAGTGTTTAATCTTCCATGGAGTTTATTTCTTGGTTTGCTCTGCCTTGTAGGGCTGACAGTAGGAATGCAGAGGTTATAAACAAGCATCCGTCATCAAAGGACACTGAGGGCTAGAGAGAAGAAATTCAAGGTTCATTCTCTGAGAGGAAGGCACTCCAAGGGAGTACAAAAGATTTGAGATCTGCCTGAGTATAAATTCTGGACTATTTCTGGCCACTCAGAAAGTAGCATCTGCCTTATATGGCTACTGTTTCCTGGAATAGATAAAGATATAATTCCTAGTCATGTACATCCTTATCTCAAGGAACCTAGCACACACCAGTTTGAGCTCCTTGAGGAAAGATATGATATTTAATGGGTAAAGAAATAATTATCATCAACATCACCACCACCACCACCACCACCAGACAATTAAAAGGTTCTCTACAGCAGATGGAGTAGATTTATCTTGCTCCAGAAGCTTTATTGGGACCAAGTTTAAACTGCTAAGTTAGAGCAGATTTCAGATAAATAGTAGGAAAAATTTCTTATTTGTATCAACAGTTCAACAGTGAGGTAGGCACATCTTGGCAAGAGGTGGGCTTTCCTTTACTGGAGGTATTTGAGCAGAGGATGAGTGTCCTATAGTTGCACTCAGTTTTATAGAACCTGTATTGATCTGGGGGCTGCACTGGATGACTGTTCCATCTTTTTTTATTCTCCTTCAAAGGGTATTAAACTAGTCCTGTTGCACTGGGAGACCTTGGTTGCTCTGGTAATTCTGTTCGGCTTCTTAGTCAGATTCCTACCTACAGCTCTAGGTATCTTCTTGTTCTTTATTTCAATGAAGTTAGGGAAAGCTAACTTTAGAAATTCTTTCTAAGACCTTTACGAGCACTGGCTGTAGGAGGCATCTTAATTTACTTCTGGGTAATGTAATAACATTAGGTCTGTGCATGTGTGTGCTTCTGCTTCTCCCCCCCCCCCCCCGTATCTGTGTTTGTGTGTATGTGGGCAGGGTTACATGTGTGCTGTTCCAGGTCCTGTGATTAGAAGGGAAAAGGAGTGGCTTGGAATGGAGCATGCAGCAGAATTCCAAGGCCTTGCCCAGAAGAATTCCCTTCCCTTCCCTTCCCTTCCCTTCCCTTCCCTTCCCTTCCCTTCCCTTCCCTTCCCTTCCCTTCCCTTCCCTTCCCTTCCCTTCCCATTTTCAGCCCATTTTCTAACTTTGTTTTGCTGGCTTCCCCTGCCACACCATACTTGGACCTTCTCTGTTCAGTTTTCAGACAGTTATTCAACAGACAGACAGAGTCTCACCTCATTTACATATTTCTTTCTAACTTTCTGTTGGGTTGAAAAGAATAAAAAAGAGAAGAAATTGGAGAAAAGATTACAACTTTTTCATAAGGATGATGTTCACAATTTGAATTGTTACATTTCCTTGCTTGGAATGCATTTGGAAATAAGTTCCTCTTAAATCGAATGGATGCTTTTCTCTCCCTCCATTAAGACTAGAGAAAATAGAAATTAGATTCTCTGTAATTGACTTGAAGGTATAGAGAAAAAGTATTGGGTGAAATTTTTCATTGTTGGGAATATGGAAGTAAGTCTGTACGAGAGAATTATTTCAGTGGAGAATATACTGTCCTTGGCTGTGGTTCAGTGAATGTAGGTTGCCTGCAATCTGACTTTTGGAGATTAGGTCAAAAGTTAATTACTGAGAAAATATATTATACTGTAGTTAGTTTATTTACACAAGAATCACATCTTATCAGAATGCTAAAGCTGTAATGTCCAGAACTCATTTAGTTGTTATATTTTGAACCTCTGTCAGTTGATATTTTTTCTTTTTTTTTAAGAAAAACTGCAGGAACTCATGCTTATAGATTAATCTAAATTGAGGGAAGGCATGAGGCAGCAGTTATGAAAAATACCAAAGGTCCATTTTTTAAAACATATACCCCATTATAATTTATGCTATGATCACTGAAGGACATTATTAAAAAAAGAGCTACTAATGTAAATTCAAAATTTGGTTCACTCATTATTTTTAAGTGTATTAAATTTAAATTCAGTGTACACATTGATTTTAAAAAGCACAGGAGTGTCTGTTTTCAGTCCTGCAGTTTAAAAGAAATGATGCAAAAGGAAAGTGGAATGGCAGGAAAAAAACGTCAGGCACCCATTCTTAAAGTTATAGTTTCTATAGTGATTAGCTGTGATAGAAGCTGTTCAAAATGAGAGGGATCTTAAAAGGGCTGACGGGGTGGGCTGCCTTGACTCTCTCTGGTTGAAATAAAACAGGGCAATCACATTCAAACACAGTGTTGCTGTGTAGAGTACTTCCTATTCAAGCTTCTGGCCATTTAGTTCTATTTTCTCACCTGAATTTTTTTTTTGCACTTGGCTGTTTTAAAGGGCTTTTTTCATATTTCCCCCCAATTTTTTTATGTATCTCCAATAGATTGTGGCTGCAGAACCATGACAATCTTCCTTCACCCTTGAATTCCAAATTCCAGAGACTCTGAAAAATATCATTACATTCCTAAGGGACAAGAACCAGGATGCTTTAAAAGCAGACAGTTTTAAAAAATGGCATTCCACCAGTGCCCTGGCTTCCTGGAGATTTAAAAAAAGAAATCCTTCCACAAAAGGGAAAGTAAATAAGTTTATAGCATGTGCACGCATGCACACACGTTTTCAGTACTGGTTATGTACATTTGGCCCTTGTAAGAGGAAATGAAATCTGAGCAGTTGCCTTGAGGGGAATCCAGCCAGTTGCAAAAGCTCCTTTCCTACTCAAAGCTCCTGGTACTGTGAAGCTGAAAGGATACCATGTCAGCTTTTGCAATGTGGCACTTTTTACAATAGCTGAAATCAGTGTTTCTCCCCCTCAGCAACTTTAAAATGTGTAGACTTCAACTCCCATGCTGGCTGGGGAATTCTAGGAGTTGGAGTCCACACATCTTAAAGTTCCTGAGGGGGGAGAAACATTGGCTTAAACCATGCTATTTTTTTGTTGCAGCAGATGGAATGGGGGAATGCAGCAGGAATTACTTTCCAGGGGCAACAGTGAAATTGTCAAGAATTTCTGTCCTCCCTTTGACAGAGAGTCAGCTGGTTGCAAAGGCCTTGCTGCTGCTGCTGCTGCTGCTGCTGCTGGTTGTTTTCTCTTCTTTCTTGCCTTGAAATGGAAGGTCCCGGGAGATACCATCTAAACTGAAGCTGGGGGAGGGAAAGAAGAAGGTAACTGTTGCCTCAACTGCAGGAGCTGGGAGATGGGTTGAAACTAGAGTTCCCACTGGCACAGCATTTCACATGTGGCAAAAGAAAACACTAGCTTTGCAGCAGTACCAGATACACTGCAGCCAAGACAAAAGTGTAGCAGCTCAGTTCTCCATCAGGGCTGACAACATGGGATCACAGCAATCAAGGATCACACAGCTTGTGCAGGGGAACTGCTCTTTGGCTATCTAGAATAGCAGTTTCTTGGTACCTCTGGTTGGCTGGATTATCAGAATACATTTTTTTAAACTTCAGACTCATTTTTTGAAATGGTATAGTCCCCCAAATCATAATACAGGTGGTCCTTGTTTAGTGACTGCCTTGTTTAGTGACCGTTTACAGTTACAGTGATGATGAAAAAGTAACTTTGTGACCAATCCTTGCATTTTTGACCTTTGCAGGTCTGCAAAGCAAAGGAAAGCTGAAGTAAGATCATAACCACAGTCATGGTTTCACTTAGCAACTGCTTCTTATTATTAGTACCTGTAATAATAACACATTTTAGTTCATTGGAATATTCATTGTAAGACTTCTGTTGGCAGATTTTTCTCTCCTCAAAAAGAAGGGTTCAGGCTACTTTAAGGCCAAAGAGACCTTTTCAGGGAGATTCTAAATGCATTTGATGGTGACAAAGAATGCTAGACTAGATGCGGTTTTCACCTGATCCAGCAGGACTTGTATGTTCTTACAAAATTGCCCAAGGAATCTGTGAAATGTGCTAATGTGTATATATTAAAAAACCCTTTGAAATAAAGATAAATATTGTCCCTACTGTTGGCTCTGGGATGTCTGCAGGGTATGTGCCACACTTAAGCTTCAATTGCACCATTGTGGCCATCTTGACTTTTTTGACCACACCCTGAGTACACCCCTGCCCCAGCACTTTGTAAGTTATTGTGGTTAATTAATAGGAAATTGTTGCAACAACCTGCCTTGTGTCTCATTCTCTTTCTAGGTTATCACAGCTGGTCTGTCTCCATTCTTCTTTGAGATTGCAGTGAATGTACCAACTGCCTGCTGGTATGTATTTTACACAGAGGGTTGTGTCAATTTTAAATGTCCTTGAATTTCTAAGCTATCTTCCTTAGTTTCTTCAGACTTGGCCAATTTGGCCAAACCACAGAGTTAAAGTGTGTAGAAAAAACATTTTATACAACTAGAGAAGGAAGTATTGAACTGATGCTGTACATTATGACAGGGCCTGCTTTAAGGTAATATCTGTGAACTGTGCATAGTAAGAGTACTAAGCAGTACACATCCACTGGTTAGCCAAGCGGGTAGGGAAGCTATGCTGCTTGGAGGAGAAAACACACTGACCTCGTACGCCAGAGACGGACAAGCTATGCCCAGATGCCACTGTGGTCTTCTCCCTTTGCTTCTTGTCCTTTCCTCCTCCTGCTGTCCCGACACTGCAGGGGACAGGAGTCACCGTGGACCTTCCAAGGCATGTCTGTATGTTTAAAGTTGTGTCGTCTTCTCTGAAATGATGGATGAACTGGCATACATGGGGTACTCCCACTTACATAGGAATAATTCCCATTATTTTTAGTAGGGCTTTTTAATAATCAAGGCCCATAAATTATATCTGGTATGGAAAAAAAGAGCCAGTCTGGTGTAGTAGTTAAGGCATCAGGATAGAAACCAGGAGACTGTGCGTTTTAGTCCCGCCATAGGTACGAAGCCAGCTGCGTGACCTTGGGCCAGTCACTCTCTCAAGGCCCTAGGAAGGAGGCAATGGCAAACCACTTCTGAAATCTTGCCAAGAAGACTGCAGGGACTTGTCCAGGCAGTTGCCAGGAGTCAAGATTGATTGAAGGCACCAAAACAAACAAACAAAAAAATGGAAAAAGAGGAAGACAACTTCCTTGTTGTAATTTGTAACTGCTAATGGCAGCAAAGGGAAGACAAAAGAACTTCCTCACCAATAGGAAATTACTTTTTGCAATATAGTTCCGCATAATGAGATGACAGCTCCTAGCTCAGACAGGAAATTGGTTAAATTCATGGAGAAAAAGCTTTGATTAGTCACAGTGACTGTTCTGTGGAACCCTTTTCCAGAGATGATAAGGGGCAAAATCAATCATTCTGCTGGACTCGATGGGTTGGCCCAGAAGGAATCACTTTGTGTTCAGATGGCTCATGAACTTGTGAAGGGTCATTAATTTCTACCTCAATCAATAGGTGCTGAAAGCTGTCTTCTTCACAAGCTTATGTTCTGTTTATTAAGAAGCATGTCTTGCTGAACGTCAGTGGGATTATTCCCAACTGGGCCTCCACCAGAGGTTTCTAATGGGCTTTGACTTCACCATTCCCCCCCCCCCCCACCTTCCAGAGTAAGTTGTCTCAAACAATCATATCCTTGGCTTACAGTGAAGAATGATTTGAGTATATTATGGTGTAAGAATGGTATTGTTTATATAATACCAATCTTACAAATCATATTTCAGGAACAAAGGCATTTGTATGATTTGCAAAAGCATCTAATGAAACTAAGAGTCTGAAAGAGTATAATGCTCTTGAAATCCAGACAGCTTTGCTAGCTTGCCATAAAAAGAGGATTATATATTGTACACAAGCTTGTTTTATTGATATAGTTGCATAAGAGGCTTTGGTTTTTTGGTAAACTAAGCCATGGGGCTAAAATACAAGTTTGTAACATTGAATTGTTGGAGGAGACATAGAGCGGAGGCAGCATTTTGCTGATTTTGGGGGCGGGGGAGGGGATAGGAGAAACCCTCGAAACCCTCTATTGCCCCTGCTCAAGATGAATGACGCATGGGCTGATTTTTTTAGAAACCAAAGATGAACCCATTGAACTGGCCGCCTCTGGGATCAGCTTATATTGATTGCCACATCAGTACAGGGTAGGAAATGTCTTTTATAGAACTGGAATGTGAGAAGCCAGGAGACTGCCCAGGGTAGAGAGTGAAGGATTTCATGCCCACATGACATTTGGCTATTCAAGTCCCTCCCTTCCGCACACTGGAGAAATTTGGAAAGTCTCAGGAGGGGGAACTTTATCCTTTGCAAGTGTTGGTATCTTCCCTAGTCCATGACCACTAAGGTTGGGGGATGAGTCCTATAGAAAGAGCCTGGATGTGATAATATTTTCAGCAAATGATCCATGAAGGTTGATGTTTGCATTATTGAAAGAGCTGAAAACATACTGGCTTTGAGGCTATGCTGTCTTGATTGTGGGCTTCTGGTGGCTGCCCTATGAAATGTTTGCTAATGAAGTTTCTGCTATCCTTTCTTAACAGTCTTTTGCTTGGTGGATTTGCTGAAGTCTTGCTTCTTTACATTGAAAAGACTGGCACGTGAACACTGGCAAGTGAGGAAGATGACTCCCACTGAAAAGCATGAGAATAAGCAATCATGAAGACATATAGGCGAACAGCAAGCTACAAGTGCAGTCCCATGGTGGCTTTCTCAGAAATAAGTCCCATTCACATTGAAACCTAGACAATGACTATAGGATAGAGTAGGATTAATTTCACCTGTGTCTGTTTTCTCAGCCATAACTTCTATTAATAGCAATGCAAAAAGATGGGATTTGATACTTTTTTTATGCCATTATGCTATAGTAAAAGACTATCACTAAACTGGGATTTCTCTGGTACTATCCAAACATTCCCTACTTCTTTCCTCAGGGCCAATCTTCTAGTTGTGGCATTCTATTCAGGTTATGACTGTTTCTTTTATCATAGAATGGAATAAATGACCCGATCCCTCCCCCCCCCCCCATGAAGCACTGCATTATAGGTATTCTGATCTCTGATGCTTTGCAGATGTACATGTGTTCCTCATCAGCCTGGGGTGCACATTACCTAGGTAATATACTGTACTTCCTACTTCCTTATCCTCTTCCTGACACCACATGGGAAGATGTCAGCAGCAAAAATGTATTGGAGGAGTGGATCCCTTGGCAAGCATCAGTACCATGCATTCCTGGGGGCCAGTGGTGCTGATCCAATGACCTCTCGTATGATCTGAACCTCACATGCAGTAGTGCTATGTTTTGTGTCACTGAAGCAGTGTGGAATGTAGCTAAGGCAGTGTTTTTTAAACTTGGCAGATGTGTGGACTTCAAGCCCCAGAATTCCCCAGACAGCAAGGCTGGCTAGGGAATTCTGGGAGTTGAAGGTCACACATCTTAAAAGTTGCCAAGTCTGGAAAACACTGAACCAAGGAAAGCATCTGAACCACGGAATAAGGCAAGCAGCTAAATAGAGAAATCATGCCACATTTCTAAAAGAAGTTTGGCAGATGTGTGACTATGCCAATACATCCCAGCAAAGAGAGAGAGCAAACAATTGAAGCACTAAAGCCATTGTGGCATGACTTTTGATATGATTTTTGCTAAATGAGAGGCAACTTACTGCTTTTTGGAATTAGTTGTTGTGTCAGGTGATGACAAACACTATGTCCATTGCTCATTTTTAATGCCTCAGAACATTTAACATCAAAAGCTGACCAGTCTGCCTATGCAATGTATGGTTCAAGAGAGAAAACCCAGCTTCAGGTTCTTAATCAGTGGCCACGCAGCTTCAATTCTGGACGGAATGGCCTTACAAGGAGATTTAGATGGCCATTTTTTTACTTCCAAATGTGCAAAGTCATGTCCTAGGGATGGGGCTGGGGGGAAGGCTGCTTACTGTATTTTTTTGAGTGGGACTGTGGATTTCTGTCCCCAGGTCCTGTCCTGATGGCACCTGAAACTCACTGCGTGGCTTTGCCTAGCCTCTTTTACAAATCTGCTGTGAGGGAAACATTGGATGCAGGGAAGAACCAGACTATAAATGACCACTATGAATAAATGATCATCAGTCACTCTGATAGGGTAAGAGCACTTCAAGACTTACCCCTCTCTTTGTCTGACCACACAATTCTAGCTGGGTCAACTGAGGTACACAAAATCATTTGTGCTTATTTCCATATAACTGCAGTTGAACCACTGTCTAAAGGCCCTCTATCATTGGTTCACACACACTAATCCAGTTAACAAACTCACCGTTAACAAGTTACAATAGCTGGATTCAGACAATGCCCCAAGTCACATTATGTTTTTGTATATATTATGTGAACACAGCCATCCATTTCCAGTTTGCCTCAGCAAGGGCAAATGCAAGCATACTGGCTAAGGTGGTTAATTTTTGTTCCTATGGATACAGAGTTATAAATGCATTGTGGTCTGGCATTTTTGAGCCTCTCTGCAAAAGCAAAAGCAAACAGATTTCCAACCTACCTTACAAAGAAATAGTAACTCATTGGAAGGCTTTCCCCAGGACATGAGTCCTTTGTACTTTTTGGAGTGGTAGGGATCAAGACCACTGTGAATATTCATATGCTGACTCTGTTAGGTAAGCAGCAAGAACGTAGTTTAATCTCCAGTAAAGTGAGAGCATCACGTTCAATTCTACTTTCTGCATAAAATGGAACCAGCTGAGAAAAAACAAAAACAAACCTATCCCAGAATTTGATGTGTGCCCAGGGCTCTGTGGAAAATAAGAGTAAAAGTTTGAATGATAATCATCACATCTGCAACACCAGTTGCACTGAATGAAAAATGAAGTGAATCTTATTCGCGTTTAGCCATGTTTTTTTTCACTCTTATATTTAGTTATTACATACCTAAATATTTATACAACTGGGTTATAACGCTTACCTGCATGCTGTAATTAGTCTTGACTCTACATACTTACAAGGAAATATACTGATGCTGCATATAGTTTTGAAATTCAGTCTGCAGCATTGCTTCATTTGAATACAGGCTGTTTCCATAGCAAATATTGGTCTTTGAATCTCTCCTACCCCAAACATTTTTGCTTCTGGGCAACTGCTTGTTGAAGGGCATTTAGATATATCACTGCCATTCTTCAAATCCTCAAAAGAACTGAATCATTTGCTTTATTTAGTTATTATTCAGAGTCACACAAAGCAAAAATATATACATACACTGAAAAAACAAATACATATTCTACATTGCTCCAAAAGCCAATACTATGAAAGTGTTATGCAATCTTTTTGCTAGAATCTGTCAATTTAGAAAGGGGGACAGAAGTCACACATTAATATTGACCTCACTAACATCTCAGAAGAAAACTGATTTTGCAGATCTCTGAATCTCATACATTCTGAATAAAGGATTAGGAGTTGCTTTGCTACAGAGCTAGGCTAATATCTGATCTAGAACTACTGTATGCGTCCCAAATGAGCAAAAGCTGATTGCTGTGAAGACAATTATGCTAACGCATTTGACAGACATGACAAAACCCTACATGTATTCTGATGAATTCATACAGGGGTCCTCCATGCAAAGGATTTCAAGCCTCTCCCCATCAAATACACAGAGAATCTCTACATTTAGACATCTGTAGACATCTACGGACCCTTACCCATACTTTGGAACATAGATGGAAAACGGTAGATGGGGGCACAAGTCTGCCGCCTCCCTCAAACTTGAGGCTTATACAATTGGTATGATTGTATGAATACACTGAGCAGTCCCATATTAAGCCATAACATTACTTCCTTGAGCCCTAGGATGCAGTCTACATGTGCTCTCTAAAGCCTAGGGTGTGACCAATATAGGCTTCTCCAAAAGTTGCTGAAATTTTATTATAGATGATTGCAGGATAACAAATTATAACATTATTCCATTTTAATTATGTCAAAATTTAATTAATCTTAAATTTAATTCAGTGTTCTCCCAACCATACCATGTCTGTTCCCATCTGCTTTTTGGGATATGCCCTCCCTCATGCTACTAAGAGGCCTTAAAAGTTCTGTGCAAGCCCACTATAATCCATGCTGAAATCTCTGCCAATGGAAGTTTCTAATTAAACTACTATTGCCAGAGACCGAATCTGGGAATGTGTACATGCAAAAAATATATGGCTATGGCCTAAATTATTTATAGTTTATTGTTATCAATGTAGATATTTTCAGTATTATGAGATATAATCCAGTAGTTGGTTCAAAAGCCAAAGATGGTTCAAGATACTTATTTTTCCTAATGAGAATGCAATGAAAATCGTATAAATTAAAAAAAAAAATTAAGAGAATTTATTCTTGCCAAATGAGTTTCCTTTATATTGCTTATTTTGCACTTTCAAAATTAATGCATCTCCTAAATAATAAATAAGTCTTTTAAAAACAATTGCTTTTGAATGACAGCTTTATGAAATTGTACATAGCTACCTCTACTTCCTTCAGTTTCTCAAAGAAACACTTATACTAAGACTTTGGTTTAAATTATGTGCAAAATCAATTTACTTAAATTACCTGTGAAAAGGCTGATATTTAATGATCTTTTAAAAAACAGATTGGCTCACAGTCCTAATTATTAGTATTATTTAGAACATATCAGCATCTTTTCCTATAGGTAAACATTAGAAAACATTCAGAATGTAACTGGAGAGCTCTGAGTGCCTCTTAATGAAAAGAAGTGGCTGTTTAGGTGGCTGGATGGACTTTCCCAATCCAACGATGGAACAGCTTTGTCCTGGAGTTCATCATCACTGATCAGGATAAGGACTATCTTAACTGATTATGAAAATTTTTCTTGGCAAGGATTATCTTTCATACTAAAACACAGATGGTATCTCGTAATAAAAAAAAAAAGATTTGGATTTTGAAAATTGCGATCTTTGGATTTTCTCAACATTGTAAGATGTGTATAAATGTTCTGTAAGAACTTCAAGGAGCATACTGCTCTTATTCACATAGTTGAAATTCTAAAATACTAGAAGAACTTGCTGTGGGACTTCTGACCTGCTATTCTTGATCTTTAAGAAATCTCTGAGAATACATGAAGCACCAGAGAACTGGAGGGCAACAAATGTCAATCTGTCATTGGTACTTGAAAGGATTCTAGAGCAGTTCCTTAAAGGAATCATCTGAAAGCACCATAAAATACTGCAAAGTCAGCATGCTCTGTCAAGAACAAGTCTTATCAGACTTTATTTCCTTTATTGGAAAATTGGGTAACTTTTTTAGTAAATGGGAATGCAGTAAAATTTCAGCCAAACATCTGACATACTGCCCCATGATATTCAGATTAGCAAGAGAATTAACATTAGCCCCGTCTATTAGGTGGATTCACAGCTGGCATGAAAACCATACTCAAAAGTGCCCATCAACAATTCTTTGTCACGCTGCAGGGACTTCTGGGGAAGAACTGGTGGACTGAAGACAGCTCCAAAAAATGGAGTTGTGACCACGGCAGAATGAAGAGCCGGTGAGTAGACTGGTTCTTCGATAATTCCTCTCCTGACTTGAGATTGCCAAGTGCTCCGCACAGCTGCTCCTCGTGAGGAGATCACTACATAGCGGTCTTTGGCAAGTTTAGAGCTCTGGGAGGCGAGGGAATAACCATCTTGCTCAGACTGAGGTCGGCGCCTTTGAAAGGACACTAAGTTTGCATTCTTCCTTTTCTAATCACTTTTGTAAATTGCTTGTTAACTGCTTTTCAGCTATAAGGAACCTTTGGATCGACAAGTTTGACAGCACTGGGTGAGTTTCCTCCAATCCTTAGTGAACAAAGTTTTAAGTACAAATCTAAGAACTTAAAAGAAATTTTTGGGGAGGGGGAAACAGCAGAAGGGTGATTATAACTTTGATTTTAGAAAGCTACAAAAGGACTAAGGGTCCAGATAAATTTGAAATAAGATTTTGGAATTGATTATAAAGAATCCTTCCCGCGGAAAAATACTTTTGTTTTGAATTCTTTTTTTAAAAAAAAAGATTTTAAAAATTGGACACTAGAGAGAACTAAATATTACAATTAAAGGAGAAGAACACTTAAAGTCGACTTTCAATTACAAAATGAAGCAAAATGTTTTAACATTGGACATATTGAAGGATATTTTTGAACAATGGACCCAGAAGTTAATTTTAATAGTGTCTGCTTCTATAGACAGATTGTGATTAAAAGATGTTATGGAAGAGGAAGTAGTTCTACCTGACAAGATCAAGACTCACATGAAAAAAGATGTCACACTGGACATACAAAAGGAACCGGCTGATATCTTAATTAAAAGGGATATATAAACAACAAACCAAGAGAGTGACCTGGATAATTTTCCTATATTAGATTTACAAAAGAGGCTTGTTAAAGTTTTGAAGAATTTTATGAGAAGGGACAAAGAAAAAATGAAATGAAGTTCTATGACGTTATTTGAAGGGACTGAAGATCAAGATTGTTAGAAGTAAAAGGAAGGAATACAAAGTCGGTTTATTTGATCAAGGTTAAAATAGATATGCTGTTATCTCTGGTAACCCTTAATGGACTTTTGCTGACATCAAGACTGAAATGACGATGCTTTATGGATTTGCTTATAAATAAGAGACGGGATATAGGAAGAAGAAATAATCTGTTGTTATTTTAAGAGAAGGTGATAAGTTACTAAAATTGTTTATACTTGTTTTGATGAAGATAGGAAGTCACTTCTTTATATATATCTTTTCTTTTTCTTTACTATATTCTTATTTTTCTTTTCTATGTTTCCCTTTTTTCTTTCTTTTCTGCACCTTTTACTTTTTTTATTCTATTTTTTTCAGTTTGTATTAGTTTTTACTGTTATAATTGTAATCTTTAATAAAATTACTATAAAAAACACAATTCCTTATCACACTGAAACAAGGTACGGAGTGGGATACCACAGACTTGGGTTTAGTACTCTTGAACATTTGCACAATGACTTTGATAGAAGTGGAAAGAATGCTTATCAAATCTGCAGGTGATGTGAAATTGGGTGGGATAGCTAATAACCTAGAAGACAGAAGTAAAATGCAAAACAATCTTGATAGGTTAGAGGGACAAAAATGACAGAATGAAATTTACGAAGACAAACGCAAAAATTTTAAGAAAAACATGCAAAGGTATATGACACCTATTTTAATAAAAGATATTTGTGCAAAAAAGTTGTTAGGATTGTAGTTGATCACAAGCAGCGATAGCAGTGTGACATGGCTATGAAAAATGTAGATTCCATCAACTGAAGTGCTGTTTCCAAATCACAGAATGTAATAGGTCCACTCTACATACTCTGCATTGCTCAGACCCAACTCTAGTACTGCATCTAATATAGTAGTCCCCATTAATCAAAGCAAATAAAATAGAAGTCTGCTATTGTAAGTCTGAAGCCTTAGGTTCCATTTTTTCAATGTCTGAAGTTTGAGACAATGGATTTTAGGTTGTTGTTGTTTACTACTTCCACTTCTATTAATCCTAATATGTCATTAATGACTGATAAAAAGGGGAACAAGAATAAAGCAGCTGTTCAATTAATCTGCATTCCATGATAAACAGTAAAACACTTGATTTTATTTTAATTATTGTGCCAGTCACGGTCTATATCAGGTGAATCAGCACTGGAAAAAGTGGGACATGAGCATAAACTACATATAAAAATAGTAATTTAATTATCTGATGCTTGTTCTCTAGTATGTTATGAAGCACATCCAGCTGTCATCTTGCAGGTCTGAGTGTGTGAGCCTATGAATAGATACATTTATTTAGAAAACAGGATACATGGAAGTTGCAGCAGTGTGTCTAGAACAAGTCTGCTTTTTTTTTCAGCCTGCACTTTATAGTTTATGAACATGCAGTTTATAAACAGTTCATAAAGTTTGTAAGATTCCAGAATAGTATGAAAAAGTGGCAATTTAAATGGCCCCTAATTTAAATTTGATTTTGTATAGTCATTTCTAAAGAAAGCAACAATAATTCAACAATAAAAATTTCTCACTTTAGGTATGCATCTACTGTAAGGGTCCAAGGCTGCTGCTGAATCTGCCCCTTAGCTGTACAACTTGGTTTTATAAAACACTGCTTAAACTTAGAGCATCATTGACGTGCCTTGGAATGCACTCTAACATAGAGCACAAAATACAAACACTACCAAGTGCAAATTTAACCATCTACACAGAGAGGAAAGTGCAGTGGTTAGAAATATGCATGTGGCCTAAAACAAGATCCTCATATAGTAGCATCTTTGTTTTGAACATCTGAATGGCATCACATACAAATGTGAAAATGTAAGACCAGTTATTTGTTTCTTATTGTAGACGTAGCTTTTTTTTTAAGTACTATAATCTTGAAAAAATAAAAGGTGGTGGTGATGAAATCCAATAATCAGGAATTACAAAATACTACCCGAGCTTATTCCAATAAAGCCATGTGTCTCCCTTCCAGTAGTTTTTGTTAAGCAAACATAAAAAAGTTGTCCTCTGGTCTTTAGTAAACAATATCACTGCAATGATCCAAGGCTGCCACTGGGTTCCAAATCTGTCCAACATTTTGCTCACAACTAAACGATCTACCCACCCACCAGGAAAAGTGCACTTTCAATAACAGGTACAAAAATAGATTGGCACATTGTTGACACAGTGACAATATCAATCACAACCCATCATTGGTTTTGGATCCATTCGAAGTTAGGTGGACATCAGCCTCTAGTAGGAAATGTGTCCAGTCCCAAGTGGGTCAACAGGACAATTAAAAAGAAGTGTAAAAGGAAAGGTGCTGATGCTCCTCATTTTTTCATGAATTATATGGGCAACCCAATGAAGTTCTCTTTTGGTCCACAAAGTACTGTATGAATGTTCCACCCACTGTTCACTCACATGCAAACTCGGTCAACACTTGCGCTGAGTAGTTAAACAGTTCATCTAGCCTGAGAAGTCTTAAGGAATCCACTGTTTATTCCTACTGTGTGGTTGAAAAGCTGCATTGAAAAGAGAAGAAAGGGCACTGGGGCTTCTGCATCCCATTTTTTTTTTTTTTTTGCATTTCCAGTAGTAACTTGCTGCTCTTCTGAGCAAATTAGACAATAGTTTTTAAACCCCTCCTCCTTCTTGGAAGGGTAGCCTGTGCTAGGAATTCTGGATCAAACGTCTGTAATGTGGCATCACTTCGTGTTCAGGTAGATGAAGAGCAAATTCCAAGGCCACTAACACCGGGAACTCAAAGGCAATCAACTCTCGCCTATTCAAGCGGAACTTTTCTTCCAGTTTCTGTAACACAGCCAACAGTCACAGCTTAGTGCATTAGGATAATAATTGTTGGACAGTATTTGAAATAATTTCCCCTAACTTTATTTACACAAAATAGTATCTGCCCGATCAGTTTGATCAGGCAGGGTTGACCTGCTCTGGTTCCATCAATTAAACAATGCCACCTTTCAGGACCCCAGAAGTGCGCCTTCTCTATCACAGTGCCTGCCTCTGGAATGAGGTTCTTCCCAAGATTAGAACGGCCCCTTCCTGTTGGCATTTCAAAGGACCCCGAAGGCATGGCTTTCCGCCCAGGCTTTTGGCGAGGACGCTTGATGCCCCTTTCTTTCTTTTCCTTGTGCCCATCCTGGTTGTTACTCTGTCATCTCTGCTTTTTTATTATGTGTTGATTTTGTGTTTTGTATTGTTCTTTGTTTTTAAATGTTAACAATTTGTAAACCACCCAGAGTCGATGGGAGTCGAGCAGCATATAAATTTAATTAATAACAATAATTATTATTATAATAATAATAATTATTATTATTAAAATAGAATTTCCTGATCATCCTGTTTTTCAAGCAAAGGCTAAAACTTGATGTAATGACCACAGGAAAAAACAGAATTCCTTTCATCTGAGACATCCCCAATACTCCTTCACCTTCACTTTTTATGGCAAAATTAGTGGCCCAGAGATACTTACATCTATAAGATGCTTGACTTCATGCTTTTTGATGTCACTGCCAATTTTGGCAGCTAGTAAGATGCATGCTCCAGCACAGAGCTTTCTGTTTTGCTTGTTGAGTTTTCCCTTGAGAGCAAGCTTTTCAAAATAGACAAAGGCCATAGCCACAGTAGGCTCCTCAAAACCACACTCTTCTTGAGCTAGTTTGCGCATTTCTCGCTTCAGGCTGAAAGAGGAAGGGAAATAAGTTATGTTGCCAAAGAGGACTGAAGATAATAACAATGCCTGTAATTTAGAAAGCTTGCCTAAATATACATAGCTGAAATATTTGTAGTATTATGTTGCACATTATTCTCAGTACATATAATTATTTATGCCTCCTGAATTTCTGAGCACTGAAATGTCCATGTTTAAAATCATAGCTATTTGCACAGTATTATATGCCTGGTATCTTCAAATTCCATTGTGCTGGATAAGGCAAGACTCTAAATAAAGAAACCAACATAGCAAGGGACTGAATTTCCTAAAAGGCTATTTAGCAAGCAGAAATTCTAGTCTAACAACTCTTTCTTATTCTCCCTGTTCCCTACTCTCCCTTCTAGACTGGGGATGCACTGCTCTCTCCAGGTTGAAGGCCGTACCCAGCCTTTTGGTCGCATGCTGTGAGCCACCTTGAAAAATATGTGAAGGCCAAGGCAAAGAGGTGCTCTTGCTTTGCTTTCCTCTATGCAACTGTGTCCTGCAAAACTGTAAAGAGTCTCTTGAACTTCTGGACAATTGCAAATAATAATTTGCAAACTTAAGATAGAATTCGCTTCTTTTCTCTTTTCTTCTTTTAGCTCAATCATGCTTTTGGACTATAGTCCTGCAAGTCCACATAGTTCCTCAACTATAGCCGGTGGATTTCCTATAGCTATTCTTATCATCCACATGGAGAATGGCTGTTCTTTCTAGTTACCAAGTAATCAAAATTTGAATCCAGCAGTTAAACTTGGCTGCAAATTCTAGTTAGTGCTAATCAGAAAAGGCAACCATTTTGAGTTTTATCCAGCCTATGAACTTATCCAGCGAAAGGGATCAACTACCTCTTTCTGGGTTATTGGTTTCTGTTGAACAACTCTTATTGAGATTTTTCTCCTACTCTGTTTAAGCTCTTCTCTGTTCTCCTTTTGTCCAAAGAATCACCTCTGTGCACTTAGCATGTTGCCTAAATATACTCTAGGAATAGCAAAAAAAAAAAAAAAGAAGCTTTTTCAATCTATATTAGTAGTGATTGATTTTATATTTTCTATCCATGTGATTTTCTTGGTAAAAACACAGGAGTGGTTTTACCATTGTCTTCTCCCAGGCAGTATGAGTTGATGCCTCTGCCACTGTCACTAAGGTGATCATCTGCCTCCCGCACCTTCCTATATCGCTGCTGCCCAATATAGGTGCCTGCTTGCTTTAGCTGAGCAGCTGGGATGACCTTCACGCCTTGGGTGACCCTGCTGGGAATACAGACTCTTGGCATACACCCCTGACGTTCTTCACTCATCCCTCCCAGGAACAACACCACCATGATGATGAGGCAGCACAGCATGGGGGAGGATGTTAGAAGTAGGGAATTCTTTTTTAAGAAACATGATGATGGGACCTATATGTCAGCAGAAGATGAAGCCAAATCAAGAAATGGACTAGACTACTTTTTGTATTTCCTGCAACCCCCTTTTGCAACTCCCTTTCCTCCCCACTTACCTCTTTCTACTCTGCCCAGCAGGCATTAAACAAGGCTCCTGCCAGAGGTCTGAACTGAGCCTAAGCGAAGGGTTTTGAAAGAGACAAAGGGTCACAAGCTGCTCTAAGTACCTATGGCAATCTATTTTTAATGCATTTGCATATAGGGAAAAATAATTTCTACTATAATCTTTCCTCTGACAGGACTTGTTAACACTTTGTCTGTGTGCACATGTGTGTTTATAAAAAAAAAAAAAATTCCCTCTCACCCCTATGGGTGGTATGTGTCTTCCTCAATCTCGGGTCCTCTACCAGAGGCCTGGGAGTTTGAGGGTTCTGCGCAGTATCTTAGCTGTTCCTAGCACTGCACTCTTCTGCACAGAGAGCTCTGATGTTGTTCCTGGGATCTGTTGGAGCCACTCTCCCAGCTTAGGAGTCACGGCCCCGAGTGCTCCTACCACCACTGGGACCACTTTGGCCTTGACTTTCCACATCCTCTCGATTTCCTCCTTCAGGCCCTGGTACTTCTCCAGCTTCTCATGCTCCTTCTTCCTGATGTTGCTGTCACTTGGCACTGCTACATTTATCACTACCACTGTCTTCTGGTCTTTGTCTACTACCACGATGTCTGGTTGATTAGCCAGTACCTGCCTGTCCGTCTGGATCTGGAAGTCCCACAGGATCTTAGCCCTGTTATTCTCCCCGACCTTCTGTGGAATCTCCCATCTGGACTTGGGGGGGTCTAGCCCATACACTGTGCAGATATTCCTGTACACAATGCCAGCTACTTGGTTGTGCCGTTCAGTGTATGGTGTTCCTGCCTGCATCTTACACCCTGCCACTATGTGTTGGACTGTCTCTGAGGCCTCTTTGCACAATCTGCACCTTGGGTCCTGTCTAGTGTGGTAGACCCCTGCTTCTATGGATCTGGTGCTTAGTGCCTGTTCTTGTGCTGCTATGATCAGTGCCTCAGTGCTGTCTTTTAGTCCGGCCCTTTCCAGCCACTGATAGGATTTCCCAATGACAGCCACCTCAGCTATCTGTCGATGGTACATCCCGTGCAGGGGCTTGTCTTGCCATGGTATTTCCTCCGCTTGAACTTCCTCCCATGTCTGCTGCTGCCTGAGGCATTCTCTCAGCAGCTCATCTTTGGGTGCCATCTTACTGATGTACTCCTGGATACTCCGGGTTTCATCCAGGACAGTGGCTTTGACACTCATCAGACCCCGCCCACCCTCTTTGCAGCTGGTGTACAGTCTCTGGGTGTTGGACTTGGGGTGGAAACCTCCGTACATTGTGAGGAGCTTCCGGGTCTTCACATCGGCAGCCTCCATGTCTTCCTTTGGCCAGCTCACTATACCGGCAGGGTATCTGATGACTGGCAGGGCATACATGTTGATGGCATGGATCTTGTTCTTCCCATTGAGCTGGCTCTTCAGGACCTGTCTTATCCTTTGGTGGTACTTGGATGTTGCTGTCTTCCTTGCCTCCTCCTCATGGTTCCCGTGTGACTGTGGGACACCAAGGTATTTATAGCTGGTCTCTATGTCTGCTATGTGGCCCACTGGTAATTCCACTCCATCGGTCTTAACTACCTCCCCTCTCTTTACTATCATCCTGCCACACTTCTCCAGTCTGAATGACATCCCAATGTCCTCGCTGTAGATCCGTGTCAGGTGGATCAGTGAGTCGATGTCTCGTTCACTCTTAGCATACAGCTTGATGTCATCCATGTAGAGGAGGTGGCTGATGGTGATTCCACTCTTGAACTTGTACCCATATCCAGACCTTGTGATTATCTGGCTGAGGGGGTTTAAGCCTATGCAGAACAGCAGTGGGGACAGTGCATCACCTTGGTATATGCCGCACTTGATGGCCACTTGTGCGAGCTGTCTTGAGTTCACTTCCAGTGTTGTCTTCCACAGTCCCATTGAGTTCTTGAGGAAGGTCCTTAGTGTCCTGTTGACTTTGTATAGCGCCAGGCATTCACAGATCCATGTGTGCGGCATTGAGTCATAGGCTTTCCTGTAGTCAATCCAGGCTGTGCTCAGATTGGTCTGCCTAGACCTTGAATCTCGGGTGACTGCTCTATCTATGAGTAACTGGTGTTTTGAGCCTCTGGTGTTGTTCCCAATGCCCTTCTGAGCTGTGTTCATGTACTGGTCCATATGGTCTTGTAGCTTGGCAGCTAGGATGCCTGATAGAACTTTCCATGTTGTGGGGAGGCAGGTTATTGGCCGGTAGTTGGATGGTGCTGTTCCTTTGTGAGGGTCTTTCATGATCAGCACTGTCCTTCCTTGTGTTAGCCAGTCTGGGTGGGAGCCTGCTGCTAGCAGTTGGTTCATCTGTGCTGCTAGGCGTTCATGCACTGCTGTTAGTTTCTTTAGCCAGTAGGTGTGGATCATGTCCGGGCCAGGTGCTGTCCAGCTTTTCATGTTCTTGACCCGGTGTTGGATGTCTGCTACTGTGATGGTGACTGGTTCCTGTTCTGGGAGATTGCTGTGGTCTGCTTTCAAGTCCTGCAACCACTTTGCACTGGTGTTATGTGTCTTCTCTTTCTCCCATATGTTCTTCCAGTACTGTTCAGTTTCCGCTGCTGGTGGCTCAGCTATTACTCTGTGGTTGCACTGCAGTTGGGAGTACACTTTGGATGGTTCTTTGGAGAACAGGGCATTTATCTTCTTGGCCTCTGCTTCTCTAGTGTATCTTCTTAGCCTGGCAGCCAGTGCTGTGAGCCTTTGTTTAGCAGTCTCTAGGGCTTCAGATGGAGTCAGGCCCATATATTTTTTCAGTAGCTGAGTCTTATCCCTAATCTCCACACGCTTCTGTAGTTCCACCAGCTGACTGACTTCTCTCCGAGTTGCCTTGATCTTAGCCTCCAATCTCATTTTCCAGGGTGGGTATGTACTGCTGTTCTTCTTGATCGTGTAGCCAAGCATTTCCAGGATTACAGCGGCTGTAGCATATACCAATTCATTGGTTTCAGTTATGGTGGTAGTAGGGATTGTCTGGAGGGCTCTGTTGGCATCTTCTAGCATACTATCTGATGGTACTTCTCCACTGAGCCTTGGTAATCGGACTCGAGGGTTGACTATAGCTAGTTTATCCATGATCTTATGCCTCATATCAGCTGCTGTGCTCTGTAATGGAAGGGGTGGCAGTGACATTCCAGCTTCAGGTGTTGGCTGCACAACTGCTTGTTCTTCCAGGTCTGCTTGAGTCCGGGTTGTAATGTAGAGTTGGTCTATCTCGAGTTGTGAGAGCAGCTTCCTCTTTACTATGTTGAAGCGCTGGGTAACTATTTGTTTCTCAGTTAGTGTGGATGTAGGCCTTCTGTCTATCCATAGTTCCCTCATACGTTTCATATATCCCCTCTCATTAGGTCTGCTGTTGTAGTAGCATTCCATCAATTCCAAGTTTTCTTGTCTCGTCCATGTATGGTTTGTGTGTGTGTGTATATATATATATATATATATATATATATATATATATATGTGTGTGTGTGTGTGTGTGTGTGTGTGTACACATGTATATGTATATATACATATATGTATATGTGTGTGTATACACATGTATATGTATATATATGTATATATATATATGTGTATGTGTATATATATGTTTGTGTGTGTGTGTATACACACTCACACACGTGGAAAGTCTTTGCATAATACTACAAACAACTAAAGACCGTGTGCCAATTTGCACATCTTGGACATATATATTAAATGAAAAAATTACTTACATCCTCACTTTTTCAAACATAAGAGTACAATCTATAATTTTAAAAGAGTGTATAGTATGGAAAGTGCTATAAAATGCATTATATTAGAGTAAATTGCTCACAAAAATATTCAGGAGAAATGTGCACAGAAAAACATGGATTTTTGTTAGACTTCAAAACAAAAAACAAAAGCTGTGAATTAATGCAGAATAAGGATGAAATGAACTTAAGTTTAGAAAAATGAACAATGAAGAAAACTAAATCTGACCTATTTGCCAATCCCTAGGCAGTCTTTAATTTTATAAAATACAGTTAGGAAGAATTGTTCCATCAACTGATCCTATTAATGAATTTCAATCTCTTGTCTGTCCCTCTTGGTATCCAACAGGAGATTTTTCTATTTTGTTTACTGCCTTTACAAAAGTTCTTACCTCCCTCTAGCCTTACCTTTCAGTATTTATAGTTAATTATTAAAACATTGCAGGCCAATAATATATACTTAGGTCCATGTGCTTCCTATCTTATTTACTCAGCATTCTAATCAGGAAGCAGCTGATTTGTTTCGAGTCCTTGAAGGTCATTTTTCAGAAAACCTATTGTTAATATTTTACCTCCCTATACCAAATATATTAAAGGGTAGTTGCCTGGGATTAGTACCTTCTTATTTTACTGAGTGTCAATTTGATGTGAGGGAACTTCTCCTTGAAGGTCTCATTCATATCTTTCTTAAGGTCTGATGGCTTCACATAATCAATGACTGTCGTCTGTAATAGATTACAAACAAGATTTAATATCCATTTGGCATTAGAATCTCTGTCTCTCCATTTCCCTGCTCTCTTTTCAAAAATTACCTTGGTAATTATTTTCTAGTGCACATCTGTTTCATCGAAATATAACAAAACAGTTTTTGGCATTCTAAAAACAATATAAATATCATTGCATAGGCTTTCATCGGCTCAAGATTTTTTCATCAATATCCACAAACAGTGTATATGTGGATGCATGCGTGCATGCACGCACACACACACACATACATTACTAATTACTTTTTCACAACTGGTAGGGCCAAAAGGCTATCAAAAGCAAAGGGCAGCAGTAGGTTTGCATACAGGCCACTCTGAGTTTTAGGCTGAGAACAAAGTGCCCAGCAGAATTTTTCAGGTTGTGAATCAGTTGCTCAAGCCAATCTGGAAGCTGACCACGTATGTAGACACACATGCACTTTGAAGGTAAAGTCACTCCTATACACTCCAGATTGAGTGGTACCATTAGTGCAAGGCCTACTGAAGTACCATGTACTTGAAGGTTTATGGGATCCAGTTCAGTGATTATGGTTTAAGCAACTGGACCAGATGCCTGTGGAGATCAGGCCTGTTGTCTGACACTTACCTATCATAGCTCATAAAATCTAGCAGGAAGGATGGTGGTCAGCTAGCTAGCTACACACACACACACACACACACACACACACTCCTAGGAAGCCAATTATTCAGACTGGAGGTAAGCAACTTTTTTGTGGGCAGGGAAGACATATTTTTTTAATCTGAGATTCCTCAAATAATCTCAAGGGCTATGGCCAGTAATTCAGTTTTGTTATGAAAGTGGTAGGGATTCTTGGGAGAAAAGAAAATTTAGTACAAAACAGATGCATTAAACCTAGCAGAGATTAGCAAACCTATTTTAATTTTTATTTTCAGAAAACAAAGCATGCAAAACTGTGCTGTTAAAAAAAGGTGTTCTGCTACATTTTAATAGCGTGATCTTGGATAGTTTAGGGCAACCTTTCTACCCTGGAGGAACTCTTGAATTTTTAGGACTCAGGGAACTCCTGACTAAAAATCACAAAAATTTCACAATACAATTCACTTCTAACCTACACAATCCATGCTTTTCAACATTTAGAAGAACAGTCAAGTTGCACACTAGCAGCAGAGTCATGGTGCATAAAAGTTCACCACCACTTATTGCGTGGCACATGAATTTTTTTTTTTTTAAACCAGAACCCTAATTGAGAAAGGCTGGTTTAAGAAGTTGCCAATTTGCAGCTGGGTATGTCGCATGTGTCCTGCAAACCATGGGCTGCTAGCCTCTTATCTAAATCCATTTCTAAATCTGTCAGCTTCAACCCTGATTATAGTTTTGAGCACCATAACTGATGTATACCAGTAGAGACAGGGGGACTGTTATCGCAACAGAATACTGCCTTGCAGAAGCACCTTATTCATTGGTTACTGGAGGTCTCTGTTTCAATGATGCACAATGTATTTACAGTGATTTTGGTTCTGCCACATTATATCTGCACAATTGGATCCCACTGGAGAAGCCACTGGGAACTGTGATTTGGACTGTGATGTCATCACTATGCTCATCAGTTCAATCTTTTCATTTTATTTGCCCTAAGAAAGGCTATGTGAATGCAGCAAGAGCTGGATATGGATCAATACATTGAATATGAATATGACAGAACTGCTATGTACAGGTAGCTCTCAAGTTCGAGAATTAGGGAGATGGCCTGTATTTTTTTTCCTCTAAAGGAACAGGTTTGTACTTTAGGGTCCTCCTTGATCCAAAACTATCAGTAGAGATACAAGTGTCTTCAGTGGTGAAAGGTACCTGTGCTTAGGTTCAGGTGGTCCACTAGCTATAACTATGGGTTGTTTTTAATTCTCTAATATGTTATATAATGTGTTGTTTTTAATTCTCTAAAATATGCGCTATACTTTCATTGTTTCATGCTATATGTTCTTTAAGAATGGTCTACTACTACTACTACTACTAAATAAATACATACAAATAAGACATTAATAGTAATGAGGTCAAAAGAAGATTTGTCTTTAATCTTCAAAATATTAATGAGTACATTTAAGCTAGCTTGCTTAGAAGATTCCATCAACTAGATTCCATGCACTATGAAGTGTTCTTTCCTAGGTAGGCTTTTTAAGCTATAAATTTCACAATGTACATATACTTTGAACTATTTTGCTCTTAAATTGGTAGGTAAATCCATTCTATCTGTCTGTATTTCTAACAAAGGTACTAAGATACTCACTTAACTTCTATGACACTATAGCAACTGAATGGCTTAAAAATATGCATTGGGCTTTTGGAGGCAGGAAAAAACACATGAATAAATAAATGTTTGGCCAAGATCCAGATGATCCTTAACTATGATGTTTCAACGTTCAAGTAAAACATTCTGCTTTGGAAATACACAAAGCCACAAACCTTAATGAAGCAGTTTTTACAGAACATACTTTTGAGTGCCAAGTTCTCTTTAACCCTTTGCCTACTTAAACATCCAAAGATAACTGTCTAGTCTGAGAGAAATAAATACTAAAATCCACAATTGGTCAATATCATAACTAGGATTGATCAAAACACCCCCAATGACTGACACAGTTTTTGAGTTCTACAGAACTCTTCATTAAACAATGTAATAGAAAAAGCAGAGGTTGGGGAAAAAAACAGAAAAGTCATAAAAGCAGGTCTGATTTTGTAGCCATAAAGTTTATAGTTCAGAATTAATCTTGATACGGAGGCTGCAGACTGAATATTCATCAGCAATTTTAATATACTGAACTTCCGGGGGAGGTATGGTGAACTGAAGACAGCTCTGCAAAAGTGGAGTCAACAACCACAGCAAAGACCAAGGAACCAGTGAGTAGACCGGCTCCTTGGAACCTCTCCGGATAAAGAGCATGTGAGATCGCCCACATGTGCTCTGGATGGCTGCTCCTCGTGAGGGAATGCAGGACAGTGGTTTTCTGCAAGTTTGAGAGCTGGGAGACGACAGGTTCAGCCATCTTGCTCACAATTGCAATGGACCCTTTTAAAGGACACTAAGTTCTCAAACCTCACTTTCTAATCACTTTTGGAAACTGCCTATTAACCATTTTAAAGCTATTAGAGACCTTCAGAATGACAAAAGTCTTCACTGGGCACGTTTATTTTCAATTCTGAACAAAAGAAAAATTAATTATAAGCTTAAGAACTTAAAGAATCTGAAATAAACAGCAAGAAGCTAAATAAGATTTTGATCTTAGAAAATTATAAACGGACTAAGGGTCCAGACAAATTTGGAATATTGAAACTTTTATAATAAGATTTTGGAAGTAATTATAAAGAACAGCTTCTTGTGGGAAATAGATGTGTTTTGGTATGTGGAAGACATAACAAAGATAAGCAATTTCATGATTTAAAAATTGAACATTAGAGGAGACTAAAGATTTTAGGTAGAGGAAAAAAAATACAAGCCTATAAAATACAAAATGTTATAACAATGAAAATACTGAAGGAGACTTTTGAAGAATGGAGTCAGAAATTAATAGCCACAATATCAACAATATCAGGAATGATGTCTGCTTCTATGGACAGACTATGTCCAAAAGATATTATTGAAGAAATAACAGATGTAGAACAAATTTTATCTGACAAGAGAGAGATGGTATCAAAAGTAGATTTACAACTGACAGGCCAAGAGAATGACTTGGAAAAGGATGTTTCACTGGATCTACAAAAGAGATTGGCTGATGTTTTAAAATTCAAAAGAGAAATACAAATGATAAACCAAGAGAGTGATCTGGATAGTTTTTTCCTATTGGATTTACAAAAGAGGCTTGTTATAGCCTTGAAGAACTCTGTCCGAAGGGACAAAGAAGAAATGAAAATCCTATGACAATATTTCAAAGAACTAAAATTAAGATTGTTAGAAGTAAAAGGAAGGAATATAAAGTTGGTTTATTTGATCAAGGTTAAAACAAGATATGTTGTTACTTCTGGGAACTCTTTATGGACTTTTTGCTGATACCAGGACTGAAAAGATGATGCTTTATGGATTTGTCTATAGATAAGGGATGGGATGTGGGATGAAGAGATAAATGTTTGTAACCTTAGAGGGAGTGAAGAGTCATTAAATTTGTTTATACTTGTAATAAAAGTTGGAAGTCACTTCTTTATATATTTTTTCTCTTTATCATATTCTTACTTTTTTCTTTCTTTTCTTTCATTTTTTCTTTTTCCTTGCACCTTTTATTCTCTTCCCTTTCTTTAAGTTTAGTTTGTATTAGATTCTAGTATTATAATCAAAATTCTTAATAAAATTATATATATATATGCAATTTTAATATTTAAGCAGTTGGCATTTTTTAAGATATATGCCAACATATGGTCCCAAATCATAATTCATAGTCTATCTGGAAACCTACAAAGCTCCAAAATAGCTTATAAAAATAATACAAGAATAATTCAGGGAATGTATTCTTTCAAGTATAATGGGAGGGTGAGGTACAGTCATTGTGTGAAAGTACATACTAAATAAGAGCATTCCACTCTATGCTCTTTCTACCAGAATTTCCTTTTTCCCTCAATATATTAATTATTTGATTTCTGATCAATAATTTGGTTAATAAAGCTAGTTAATACATCCTTCATTATTTCCTGTATATTACTAAGAGAAAGAGCCAAATAGAGTTGCCAGGGATTTTTTTATGAAGTTCTGAAGTATATAAAAACTTCTCAGAATACAGCTGTAAATTTTATTAATCTTTAAAATATAAAGGGCAAGAAAATACCCAGTGACCTGCCCAGTTTTTTCATCCCAAGAGTGTTGAATGTGGCAGACTATTTACTTTTGAAGACATGAAATATGTTGTTAGCGCTTAAACATGGGAGAACAGCTGGCCTGAGTCCACTGGAACTGGTAGCTATTTATCCTGGCAGACATTCAACTGTTAAGCCAGATACAACAAGCAGAATAATCCCTTTCAATGGAATGGACAACTAAATATGAGGTGCTTCCCTGCAGCACAATTTAAGTCCTTTTGAATTTCTGCTATAACTCACTGTTGAGACAAGTCACCATGGAGAATTTCTTGACTATGAAAGCAATTATAAATAACTCCTGAAATTTTCCAGTAACTATCAAAGTTGGAAACAACCTGAAGCAAAATCAAATGCTCTACTTCCCTAGAATTTTTTTTCAATAATTTCCAAGTTGGAAAAATATGAAACATTTAGAAACTGTAATATAAATAAGCATTAAAAGTGTAAGTTATAGCTGTGTACAGATTTCTGGATCTGCACAGCTACTTCTTCATTATCCAAATTAATCAACATCGAAGCATTCAGACATGCTACGGTGCAAGGAATTTGGCCGCAAACACCACCCTTATTTTTGGGTAAGCCTGAAACAAAGTGTTGCTGCTTTAAAAGCTTCATTAATTTTAGTGCATGGATTCCTTAAAGCAGTGACATATTTTTTCAGGCTTATGTGACACCTAAAAAAGTCAGCCTACTTTAATGAATTGTTCAGCTATATTGTGCTTGCATGAAGCCTGAAAAGCTTCTTCCAAATAATTTTCAAAGTAGTGTGCATCTTTAAGCACTCCTGTATGGCATTTAGGACAGAATAATGCAATGTATTTTTTTTTTAAATCACTTCAGCCTGAACAGAAGCTTTTCAGGACTGTTTGCCTGAATCAATTCTTGAGTACTCATCATCTGAAATGTTGCTGTATATTGTAGTGTGATATAAAGCTACTTTGGGTGAAATCCAGTGTTGTAGAAGCAGTCATTTATTGATACAGCAGGACCTTCTATTCTCTTCTTCCTTCTGCAGAATCCTGACTCCCTCCTCAACATTTGGAAGCAGGGAAGGATGGAACTGCAGGCAATGACATAAATTATATCCTTCCCCATGCATCTGACAAAAGCTATTCTGTAATGGAATGGATGGAATGGACTACATTAGAATATAACCTTCTGCCAGATCTGTAGACAGATGTATTTCTCAGTACACAAGCTGACAAATACATAACTCTGCCAAAGAATTCTGTTTTTAACCTAGACATAGATTGGTTTAAGCAGCAGCAACTACAATCTACTTTCCTCCTCCTCAAACCCGACATAGAAATTCTTACTCCTTCAGAAACAAGGCGTTGTGGAAAAAGAAAACGCAGTTTGCATATTTCTTGCAACTTCTGTTCTTCCCCCCTAAATCACGGTTCAAATGATACATTCCAGAGTACTATATTCTTAGCATGGCTAGTGGAAATACTTTACACCAATCCCCCTCCAAAGCATGCTCGGTAAAGTTATGTAAGCATTCAGTGCCATCAAGGCACATTTCTTTGAAGAAATCCAAATGCCTCAAATTTTAAATTTCTGTGATATTTTTCTGCCTTTGCCAAATTCTAATTCTAATTTAGTTAATTATGTCCCTAGTCTGCCAACATAATTCTACTCTACAGACTAGAACAAAAACAATGACAAGAGTGCAAGGAGTGCAATGTTTTTAATGTATTGTACAAGATTTACACCACTATTTCAGACCATTTTGTATATTCTACTTCCACCCATCCCATGTATCTATGTGTCTGTCCTCACCCATGAGAGAGAACAATTTTACAAGGCTATAGCTGCCAAGCTATAATGACAAAAGCCTGCCAACAAATGACTGCTTAATTACAAAGCAGATTTCAGCATGCAGAGAACAAACTGTTCCATGCTGACACAAGGGCCACTCTCAGTTTGGTACCCTTGTAAAATGTAGCAATTAAAATAACTGTATTCCCTTCAATGTTACAGACCTCTTTTGGCTTTTGTTATACAGTGGGCAGAATCCAATGTCATGCAAGTGGATATCCACTTGCGCAAGATTTTTTTTTCTTTTCTCCTCACCCCTGCAGCTTGCCTCCAAATACACACCCTCAAAATCTGCCCCCGATGGTGGTGGACTGGAAAGCCAAACGACGTAAGTTAGTTTTATAACTAACTGCTTATACAAAGAGATCTACACATAATTCATGCTGACAGTAGCCACAATGGCATGATGCTTCATCACAATTAGGCCTAAGTATACTGTTGGATGCCCAACGTTTAACTGTATGATACGATTTGCTGGAATATCATATGAACCAGCTCTCAGTATCAGCTTTATTGATCATTTTCTCTTACTAAGAAAGGATGAATGATAACTCTTGGCGGCAGCAGAATTTTCTGAAGTCTAAATGGATGTCCAAGCAGTCCTTATACGAAATACTACAATAAACTCACCAATAAAGAGCGAAGCAGTTTCTCAAGGGTAAAGAAGGGTATGTAAGTAAACAGGGGACCAACCGTTCCATTAAAAAAAAAAAGAAAATAATAGATGTATTAAGTTGATGTTGCTGAAGCATTGAATAAAAATCAAGTGATCATTTCATTGTCCTCGTCTTCCACTGTGAGCACAATTCTACAAATGCTATTCAAATTTCAGTACAAGCATCCCAGTTTGTTACCCTCATATGACATAAGAGTAATCAAGCCATATAAAAATCAAAAGTATAACCAACCATTATAATTGAAATTTAACTATCTGTCATCTTACTGAGTATTATACTCACCATATAGGAAGGGAATATCAACACCCGCTTGTGCTTTCCACATGGCCATTGAGGATCATCTACAAGATTAGGGTTGTATTCAGTATAATCTCCCAAGTCACTGCCTATGAAGAATATTAATGAAAAGAAGCAACTGCATGAGACATAAAACAGCAGCAGACAAATGGATAATCAAATTATATAATATTATCTCTGCCTTGGGTTTTTTTTTTTTTCTGTATCCGAAATACATATTTAAAACTGAATGGTCTGAGCTAGGGTGTAAAGCTGATATAATTTCCAAAGACAAATTAGGGAAGTGCTAAAGTAGATGGATGGACAAATAGATGGAAGAAATGTAAGTAAAGGAATTACAAGATGTAGATGAGAAAAGGAAGTAGACTTCCTAACCTAAATGATAAAGCATGAATTTCATATCAACTCTATGATTAGATATCAATGTAAAGGCTAATTAAACTATTTTTTCACATATATTGTGGAAAATGAACTTACTGGACACTTATAATATCAGTGAAATGCTTGATCTACAAATAGCTGTGCTGCACTGAGTGAACATCTAGAACGATCGATCTTGCTTAGTCACAGCAAGATGCCTTAGCTTTTGGCCATATGCTGAAGCAAGACCTCCCATCAGTATCAGCAGCTGTTGCAAGATTAGTGAGTGATATTATGATTTGATTTCATACTATAAGAGGAAAAGCACAGTACAGTAGATTTGTAGAACATGTCCAAAGGTAGCTTTGTCACATCATTTCAGAAATGGCCAATTAGATCACATGTGCACATATTGTTAATGTACTACCTGTATCAATGCTCCCCTGGGTGCTGTTAGCTCTTCCCAATGAAAGGCTACGATGGCTTGCATTACGAAATTGTGAAAAGGATGAGGTTGAGTCTATTGTGTTTCTCCGTGCCCCCAAGGCATTGGTTGGAAAAAGAAATTGGGTATAAGAAACAGTCTAATCAAGAAGAAAAGAAAAAGAAATTCAAGTTCAGTTTGAGACATGTTATAGAAGATGAACAGGGAGCTATTTATAGAAAACGGCTGCTGCACAGTTCAACTTGACTAAATAACTAGTTAGCAGTAAATTCCATTAAATGCAGTGAAACTTACTCCCTGGAAGGGGATTAATGATTTTAGCATAAACTTGCTAATGAACTGAATAATCTAATGATTAATAATCACTTCCTATAGAATTGGAGACTGTTCATGAAATTTTCATTTCCCCAAAGATGCTAATCTAACGCAGTATCTGACTTCAGAGACTATATTTTGAAGAATAAGTACCCGTACCTTTCCATTAGCTCCTAATTCCACACCTTCAAGGCCAACTATATCTTTCAAGCAAACACCTGCAGTAGAATGACACTGCCTTCCACCTTCTGTTTTCATATCTCTGTGAAATAAATCAGTGATGAATATAGTTTTTAGAATTATGTGGCAATGCTGAATTTTAAAAAATCTATTTGTTACTTCTATAGCTCTGTGCTGAAGGAAAATGAGGAAGATAAAGAATGCAATAAAAAACTTTAAATTCATGTAAACTTTTGATCAAGGTTAGGAAATGTTTGGAAAAAATACAGAATCTGTTAATCTACAACTGCCATACCTGAACAAAAGAGAAGCAATTATTTACATATTCATTTATTTAAAAAAATACAGTCCAATCATGTGTGGTGCTATGTATTATATAAAGAAACATCAAATAATTACAAAAATGAAATATGAGTAAAACAAACTCAGCTTTTTTGGTAACATAAACAGGGAGAATAGTTGTCGGGTGTTGGTGAATGCTGGCGTGACATCCAAAATGTCATGGCATGTCACCTTTGACACGCATGTCATAGGTTCACCATCACTGTTCTCGGCCATATGTGCAAAATAAATATGGATCCATTCTGCCATATTAATGTGATAAAAGAAGCTGGTAATTATTTTGGGAGGAAAAACCACACACAAGAGAATAGTAAACACCTCTTTCCCCTCTCTGATTAAAATGTCCCCCTCCTGAGGATATTTCATACCTCATTTCATTTGACTAAAATGCCACAATGTGTTTTGTTCCTAGTGAAATTCCTTTTAACAGGTCATGACATTACTTTCATATCCCTTAGTTAAATATATAGTTTACTTTATGTAAGGTTTTTTTCTCTCCTCTTTCATTCAGGAGAAGCTTAGAAGCAATAATTTATGCTATAAACAAACATTATTTGGCATTCATGATAGGAATTCTAGATAACATTAACATAAAAACAGCCATGTATTTGAAAACATGTGAAATATCCCAGAATTTTACTGTATCACACTAATATGCTGCCCTGAAAGTTCAAAAAGTTAACCAAGGAAATATTTGTAAATGCAACAGAAAGAAGCCACAAGATAGTAATATCGTATTTGGGAAATACTTGTTTGGAGTCCTTGGTGCTCTATGAGCTTGGTTGTTTGCTTGCAGATGTTTCATTACCCAACTAGGCAACATCATCAGTGCAAGTTGGTGTGGTTTTCTCCTTGGTAGTTCCTTGATTAGGGTATTGTTTTCTGCTTGTTTGTTTGTTTGGTGTTAATCCCTGCTTATCTGGGTGTAGGCTGCTGGGGAGGATGTATTCTGGTCTTTTTGCTTCTGGAAAACCACACTCCCACACTCCCAAAACCACACTCCCAACACTGGCTGGGCCAGCTACTGTATATAAACAGGGAGCAAACCTCAGACTCACTAGCACTGTTGATGTTACCTAGTTGGGTAATGAAACATCTGCAAGCAAACAACCAAGCTCAGAGAGCACCAAGAACTCCACAGTTCAACCCTGAGCTACATATATTTTCTTCTATTGGAAGTACTTGTTTATTCTCCAGATGTATTTTCTGAAATGTGGTCTCTTAAAGAAAAGTTCATTCTGTGGAAAATGTATAAACCACCTTGTTTCTAACAGATACTTGATGCCTGGGTGGTCAGATATTTATGCTTTTCTTAATTTTATATCAGTTGAACTCATAAAGAAGCAACCACATCACATTAATTTCCATTCTGATTAAAATACACCTCAACAACAAAAACTGTGCCCGTTTTGTTTTCATTTTTAAAAAATTTAACTGTGAAACAGTGGTACAAGTTTATCTTTATAGTTTATCTTATCTTCAATGAGACAACACACTTTCAACAGGAATAATTTATCAGAATCTGCCAAATATTCTTTAATAAACGTTGCTGAATCAAAAATGAAGATCTGTCCCATCATTCCAATGCTCTTTTTCTCACTGCCAATTTTTTTACGGTTTCTGAAGTTCATTAATGTGTTTTGTTTTCTCTCTACTTCACCGGGCTTCTTCTTCATAATATGAACTCAGATTATTAGTGATCTAGTTACAAACATCATAAAAACATCGAACAATCAGAACTGTTACTAAGATAATGTTATTAGTTAAGGCAAGAATGTCAATTCATCATAAGGGAATGCTTCCTATATGATATGGCATGATATGGTCTTCTGTCTTGATGGCTAGAAATAGAGAAGGCTTTAAGAGCGGTTTGGAGAAGGAACAGCAATGGTGGCTGAAAAACACAAGTGTGAGCCAATACAATTGTTCAAATATATGCTTTATTCCATTACCTGGATACAGGGTTGGAAAATCAGGTGCATTTTTTTTTCATCTCAGCCCTTCAATTTCTCTCTTTCCTTATGCAAGAAGTTCATGTCTATAAATATGTTATTTCTCTTATATACTAATGAAAGTTAAATTCAACTGCATGTCTTCCATGGGTTATGTGATTTTAAAGTATTATTTTTAAGATAAGATAATAATAACCAATAAACTTCTGTTTCAGAAAGAACACATCAGTGTGATGTGACAAACCACTGTTTAAAAAATATGGGTTAGCCCTGTGTGTGAACCAGTGCATAGTAAAAAACAAATCACAATAGATGTATTTCTGTATTTCCTTTCTCTCTCTTTCTCTCACATACATACATGGCATTACATGAAAGCTAACTTTTCTGACAAATTGGTTGATAAAAGATCCTTGCAGCTGCCCTGTGCCTGTGATTGCAGTCTTCAAACACATAAAATTCCAGATGGCTGAGAGTATACCAGAAGCAGCTAAAAGGTAAAGAAATGTGTTCAACATACACTGGTCGTAAAGCAGCAACACATACCTCAAAAATGGGCAAAGACTATTATTACATTGGCCTTGTAAGAAGCTGGTGGTCCCATCTGAATCAAGGCCATGCTGCTTAGGAGAATGTTTAGTTCTTCCTCTGTGTCATTTCCTTGATTTGACCCACTCTCTGTACAAAGCTGTAATTATCTGTTGTTATTTATAGTCATTCTACCTTTTTATGGATTACATGAACATGTGTTACATCAACAATAAAGAAACCAGTGCTGCTGCAATTTGCAGAATAATGTCATTATCACAATTTACAATACTATTGTTTTAAGATGTAAGTGGATTATTTGAATGTAGTGAAAGATCGATAAAACCTAATGCAGGCAGTTGTTCTTCAAGCAGTAACAAGCTGAACACTTTAGTAGTGAATAATTTACAAGACAATTCAATATTAACTGGCTTTTTCTAAAAAAAAATTAAAAACAAAAATGAAAATCCAATGCTTTTCCTCAGCAGCAGAAGCTTGAAAACAGTGCTCTTCGACAATTCAGTCCACTGTGCATTATATATTACATATGTATCAGGGGCAGTAAAAAAATTCAAGATGTCAGCTGCAACTGAAGTCCTGTCCCTTGTTCACATGTGTTGCAATGCACATAAAAACAGATGGTGGTGGCTTTGACTGCACAGTCATCGATGCTATCTTCACTTTTTTGACACCCCTGGGTGAATACCCTCGATATGTAAAACAAAATATGAAGATTCTTTTTTTATCATAGCTAAATGTAAGTTAATCTGAAAATACTCTACATTTAAAGTAGATGGCTACCCTAAGATCAGCTTTGTATGTAATGTGCAGGTTTTGAAAAATATGATTAGATCAGCTAAGAGGAATGATGACCAGGCATATAGTATGTGGATATTATTATGTCCTTTCCTGTTGCAGCATTGAGGAACATCACTGTTGCTTTGAGAGATTATTATCACTAACAATACATTTCCCAAAGGAAATGCTAGCTTCAAAAGAAGTCTTAAACTATCCTTCTAAAATCTTCAGTCCTAATAATTATCAGTTTCTACTTTCTTTCCTGGTTAATAGCTTTTCCATTCTAATAATTAGCAATTAAATGCAAAGAAGCAGTTAACATAATTTGCAATATGATTATAAGATGATTTGCACTCAGAATGACTCCCCTTTTACGATGCATCATACAAGTACCTAGTTCCAGTACCTTTAACTGCAGCTATATTACTTATCGATAAATTTTTAGCTTTATTTGATATCTACTGTTCCACAGAGCATGTGGCATTTGCTAACTCAGCACAAAACCAGCTGCTCTGCTTTGGCAATGGTATCAATGGTCACATGATAGCCATTCATATCATACTAGCACCAATTAGACTTAACATCTCATTTTTAAATCTACCTCATCTAATAAAAAAGAGAGCACTTATTGTCAAATTGCAGTTTTGACTAATTTGGTTACAAAATCTTTAAGAAATAGAGGCTATTACTGAGCTTCTTGCTGTCTCTATTCATCCTACATGCTAAAGCATATTTAGTTTTAGAAGAAGCTAAAATATTTAAAAAATGCCTGAAAAGCATTTGCTGTACATTTATATGTTTATTAAAGTATGTTTAATATAGAAAATACTTTATTTTTTTTGCCACGTGAGAGAACCTCTTGTTGAGATGTTGTTCTTAATGTTCTTCTACTGAACAGTAAGAAGGGAATCTGTGACAAAGGCAATTCATTTCTAATCTTACCATATCACTATTTCTTGCTTGATTACAATGGGCCCCTTTCTAAGGAGGCAAATCCCAAATGCTGCAGAGTAACTACATCTGTAGATATTGTTTTTCTGTCAAAAACAACAAACATAAATAAACTTCATTCATTCATTCACTCACTCACTCACTCACTCACTCACTCACTCATTCATTCATTCACACATACAGGCTGCCTGACTCTCAAGTGACTCTGGGTGGATTACAACTAAAAACCAACTAAGTAAAATAAAAACACAGCAGACTAGAAGACCAAAGTACAAAGAACCAAACCCTACAAAATCAAACCAAACCAAAAAGTTGCTCTGCAAACACCCTGTCCCCAAGGCCTGGGAGAACAGCCAGGTCTTCAACAATTTCCAGTTGGGCAGAGAACGTTATTAAGTTAAGATAGCCTTTTCCTGAAATGACAGCTGTGGTATCCATATTGCAAGTCACACTTAATGTATGCTCAGAAAAAAACTATGAAAAAGTATACATACCCAACATGGCTACAGTCCCGATATGGCAGCACTGAAAATATGCTGCAGAAGGATCTTCTGCCACTAATAAGGACTATTCTAGAAGGCAAACAAGATAAAGGATATGATCTAGAGTAGAATATCCAGCAATTCAGAATGGTCTCATAAACCTATTTCTCACTCTTCTTTTTTTTGTTATTCCCACCTTTGCTCTAGGTAGTGTACATGCCATCCCTTCCTCCAGTTTTCCCCACAGCGACAACCTTATGAGGTAGGTTAGCCTGAGGGATAGCTCAAGTCACCAAGTGAGCTTCTATGGCTGTGGGTGATCTTGAAGCTGGCTCTTACAGGACCTGATACAACACTTTAACTACTGCACGAACACAGTGCCTATTATTTTGTTGCGGGTGGAGGATTTTTCAAATGTCAAAATCCATCTTTCCCTGCTCATTTACTAACATCAGATGCAAGCCCAGGCATTATGAATTTGTATAGCACAGGGACAGCCCATCATCTAGTTTTGGAACAGGCAGCCAGTGCTTTGAAAGGGTGTAGCATTAATCATATTTCTAGTGGGAGAAAAAGAGGTCTATTCTGCGTATTTTAAAAACAAGCAGAACCACTGCAGAACAGAATACTGTAAACATTATTAACATGAACTTTAAAAATACTATGTCCAAGAAACAATGAAAGTACAGAATGGGCAGCAGATAAGAAAGTGATGACCTGACCCTAGATATTTTCATCTCCATAAAACTTTCAGCAAAACTCCCAACCCTCACTGTCGTATTTTTGTCACTTTCATTATGTTTAAATATCTGACAAGGTAATCCACAGGAAGCTACTAATGAGACAGCTGATTATTATTTTTTTTTTTAAGCAGAATGCTGTGCCAGAGATGTTTGAGAAATAAATGATTCTTTCTGCCGGTGTTCATAAAGATAACAATAGATAAATCCTGCTGAGCAGATGACAGTACAGATACTTAACACGCTAACCAAATCTAACATCAAACAGATGGCTTCACTGTTTTGTGTTTTCATTCAAAAATTATACCAAGTACTACAGTTTAGAAGAGACATTAAACCTACAAAAATAGTCTGATGTTCCAGCCTCTTCAAACTATGCAATGTAATATCACAGTATGCAATGAATTTGTGCAAGGTTTCTAATTGGGAACACAGGTGGCACTGTGGCAAAATAAAATGCAGAATGACTGCTATGTTAGGCGCTAATCTATTAGGAATTTTTGTTTAATCCACAGGAATTGAACTTCATGAAGCATTAAAACTGAACTCTCATTCACCCTTTAGTAAACTTGCTTTTACTCTGCACTGCTGATCATGAACTACGTATTTTAATTGCAAGAAAAATGGAAAAAACATAAAGCAAAACACAAAGACAGAGATCTAGAGACTGCTCACCTAATCTTTAATTAAAAGGTGTTCATGACTAGGACTATCACATTTGGATTGCAGAAACCTGTACAACCATTAGATGACAGTAACAAGTAAGAATTTTCTCTCTCTCTCTGCTACCTAGTGTTTGGGATTTCTGAGCAATAGTACTCTTATTCATAACAAAGTTCAATACCTAACTGAAGTTGGAAAAAAACCCAAAGTATTACACTAGCCTTAGTTATTAGAAGTAGTTGACCATGCGAAAGGATTTCAAAGAATCTTCACCTGAAGATCTTTAAAGGGACACATACAGTAAAAATACCACAGTGAATGTTTGGTGATTAGACTACCGCTCAGGGACTGCGTATCTGCTTGGAATGCAAACAGCCCCAGGTTCAGCTGCCGGCCTTTCTTGGGAAAAAGATTCAGTAGCAGGGAATGAGAAGTGGTTCACTGTAAGAAATCCTGGCAAGCCAAAGCTGACCATGCTGGACTTGATAGGAAAACAAGCTTTCCTCCTAGAAACCAGCCTGCTATAGTCTTATTGTGAAAAGGTGCTTCTAATCTGAAGAGCTTCAAACATTAGTCACATACAGAAGTCTTTCAAGCTGGCAATACAAACAGATAAAATAAGCAAGCAGATTTCAGAAACACAATTCCTTATTTTTCAGGATTTGGAAGCCACTGCTGATTGTTGATGGCTAAAAAGAAAGCCATTCAATTATTCAGAGATATTTTAGCACTGAAAAAAATGTTTGTAGGATATCTTCTCCCTCTTGTATGCCCAACATGCATTTGTACACCATCAAATAAGTTAAGTGGTCATTTATCCTATCCAATTTCATAACTTCTCAAGCACAAAATAAGAGACACAAATTCTTTACACAATTATTCCAGGCACAGTGTGCTCAGGTTTCCTTTCCTTTTTGTACTTAAAAGATCCTATATAGATCCAACAGGCTGGTGTTGCTCATTCACTGAAATTTAGCAATAGGTTCCAAGGCAACTGCTAACTATTCTCTACTGCATCTAAGAGTCTCATTGCCTATTATCTTATACTTCCTAGTCCCACTGTTAACATGTAGATTTTTATTACTTCTGTGTTTTATTATGTTGTAGAGCACACAAAACCTAACGCAGTGTCATTGAGAAAAATGATAACTATCACCTATCACTCCTGTAAATATGCCTTTTTAGCTAGATGCCTAGGGCTATCAAAATAGTAAGCTTGATTTCATACAAAAGATTTAATCTGCATATTACTACGAATCAAGTTTGCTCATGTGGAGAGGAGATTTAGCAGAGCTACAACGTTCAGTAAACAGATTATATTGATAAAGATTAACTAGCATTTATAGCTGGTGAAACTGCATGGAGAGACCCCAATATCTGTTGCAGAAATTTTATCTCTGTGCTCATTTGTTCTATGGATGGAATGCAGAAGATCATCATCATCTCTCAACTTACAGGTGAAACTCAAAAAATTAGAATATTGTGCAAATGTTCATTTATGGGTCATTTATGGCAACTCAAAAGGTGAAACCAATATATGAGATAGATGCATTACATGCAAAGCGAGATATGTCAAGCCTTACTTTGGTATAATTGTGATGATTATGGCGTACAGCTTATGAAAACCCCAAATTCACAATCTCAGAAAATTAGAATATTACATGACATTAATAACACAAGGATTGGAAATAGAACAATATCGGACCTCTGCAAAGTATAAGCATGCATATGTACTTAGTACTTGGTTTGGGTCCCTTTTGCAGCAATGACTGCCGCAATGCGGCGTGGCATGGATGCTATCAGCCTGTGGCACTGCTGAGGTGTTATGGAAGACCAGGATGCTTCAATAGCGGCCTTCAGCTCCGCTGCATTGTTCGGTCTCATGTCCCTCATCTTTCTCTCGGCAATGCCCCATAGATTCTCTATGGGGTTCAGGTCAGGCAAGTTTGCTGGCCAATCAAGCACAGTAATCCCATGGTCATTGAACCAGGTTTTGGTACTTTTGGCAGTGTTGGCAGGTGCCACGTCCTGCTGGAAAGTGAAGTCAGCATCCCCATAAAGCTTGTCTGCGGAAGGAAGCATGAAGTGCTCCAAAATCTCCTGGTAGACGACTGCATTGACCCTGGACTTAATGAAGCACAGTGGACCAACACCAGCAGATGACATGGCTCCCCAAATCAACACAGACTGTGGAAACTTCACACTGGACTTCAAGGTTCGTGCATTGTGTGCCTCTCCATTCTTCCTCCAGACTCTGGGTCCTTGGTTCCCAAATGAGATGCAAAAGTTGCTCTCATCAGAAAAGAGGACTTTGGACCACTGGGCAACAGACCAGTTCTTTTTTTCTGTAGCACAGGTAAGACGCTTCTGACGTTGTTTGTTGTTCAGGAGCGGCTTGACAAGAGGAATACGACATTTGAAGCCCATGTCCAGGATCCGTCTGTGTGTGGTGCCTCTTGATGCACTAACTCCAGCCTCAGTCCACTCCTTGTGAAAGTCCCCAACACTTTGGAATGGCCTTTTCCTGACAATCCTCTCCAGGCTGCGGTCATCCCTGCTGCTTGTGCACCTTTTTCTACCACACTTTTCCCTTCCACATAACCTTCTACTGATGTGCTTTGATACAACACTTTGGGAACATCCAACTTCTTTTGCAATTACCTTTTGGGGCTTTCCCTCCTTATGGAGGGTGTCAATGATGGTTTTCTGCACAACTGTCAGGTCAGCAGTCTTTCCCATGCTTGTGATTCCTACTGAACCAGCCTGAGAGACCATTGAAAGGCTCAGGAACCCTTTGCAGGTGTTATGGATTCATTAGCTGATTAGAGGGGGACACTTTGAGCCTAGAATATTGAACCTTTTCACACTACTCTAATTTTCTGAGACTGTGAATTTGGGGTTTTCATAAGCTGTACGCCATAATCATCACAATTATACCAAAGTAAGGCTTGACATATCTCGCTTTGCATGTAATGCGTCTATCTCATATATTGGTTTCACCTTTTGAGTTGCCATACTGACATAAATGAACATTTGCACGATATTCTAATTTTTCAAGTTTCACCTGTAGTATTCTCCAGCTGTATTGGGTTAGAGTTCCTCAAATTCCCAACCAATACAGGAGTGGCCATGGTTGGAAATGTTATAGTTTGTATTTCAACACATCCGGACAGACAGACAGGCAGATAAAATGTATGTTATTTATAATGTAGATTTATAAAGGCTGCCCCACTCAGCGTGGATTCTGGGCAGCATACAATTAAAACCAATACAATACCTAAAAAACAAACAAGCCAACATAAAATAGAGCTAAACATAACAAGGAGAACAACATACTATAAGCAAGGCAGATTGCGCATACGCTGAGTGTAAAACCAACCTATCCCAGAGCTTGGGGAGAAAGCCATGTTTTATTTATTTATGTATTAAACAAATTTATATGGCTGCCCAACTCACACACGGTAACTCCGGGCGGCTTACAGAATTAAAACCCATAATAAAAAAAACGATATCCCCACCCCCTTTAAAAGATTGTTTAAAGCTTAGCAGGGTCGTGGTGGCCAAAACCTTTGGGGCGATGTTATCCCAGAAGGCAGAGTTCGCAACAGAGAAACCATGCTTTCTAGGTCATAGCAACAGCATAGCAACAATTTTTTTAACGTGTAGCTCAGCTTGCTGATCAGCATACATAAATAATTCTCCATCAATATGCCTGGATTTTATTTGCAGAGTTCTTCCATGTGAAAATGTACAGTTCTGAATTTAGAATCCCATTTCTATATGCCAAAAAGAATAATTTGTTCTCATTTCCTCTATTTGTGTGTGTCAGTGTTACCCCAATTATGAGGCTTTTTTCCCTGCAAAATACCTGCCACTCCTTGTATCATTCTGCCGCATGTTCTTGATGAAATGAATCTTCTTAAAGTTCTTTGGTCTGGGTGAGCCTGACAGAGTCCGGCATCTAAAAAATAATGAAGTTGAAACAATTAAATTCTTTCTGGATAGCTGAATCTCTCAGCACAAAAACAAGAATGAAAGTGCTTAGAAAATTATTCAAGTCACCCTTCTCCCCCTTCCAATTAAGGAATCTACAGCAATAACAGAGTGTAGAAATAAAAGAAACTTACATTAAAAAATAAAAGTGTATTTAAAAAGGAAGAATAAAGCTTCCTGGATTAAGTTGTAGCTGTCATTAGGAAAGATTATTACAAAAGGATATAGAGTTCTTTACTCTCAAGAATGTTCTGATTATGCATCTTAAAGTATGTGTTATAATTTCTGTGTTTCAAAATATTTGGGAATGAGTAAAATTCCTAGTTCATATAAGTAACAGGCTGATGCATGAGAGTTTCTTAAAATTGTTTCTGCTTTTTTTTTTCTTTTTCCTTTGGTATGCCAACAAGATCTCAGAAATTGAACAGGCTTGACATGTAAGGAGGTATGATGATCTAAACAATACTAATTATAAAATTCATTTTATAAAACCAACTGCAAAAACTGCTTTAATGAAAATGTTACATATGTTGGTTATTAGTGAATAACCACCTATCCAAATCTGTTCTATGTATGTATGTATGTGTGTGTGTGTGTGTGTATGTATGTATGTATGTGTGTGTGTGTATGTGTGTGTGTGTGTGTATGTGTGTGTGTATATATATATATATATATATATATATATATATATATATATATATAGGCTTAATAAAAACAAAGTTCTTGGAAGTGGGAGTGGTAATTTCTAGACAGATCAGTTCATTTTTATATGATGAAAAGGAAATGTCTTTATTTATAGGAAAGAAATACTCCTATCTTGAGGAACAGGAAATTACAGACCTGAAATAATTAAAGAGGACAAGAGTTTACAGGATCCTATGAACAAGTAAAATTAGTTATTTTCCTATCAACATTCAGAACAGCAATACTCTGAGCAAGGGATCATCTGAATGGCAACATTTCCAGAAATTATGAAGCAACAGAAAAAAATGCAATGGATATTCTGTGGTGGGGAGCTGGGGAAGGGAGAATGGCAGTTATGGGAAAAGTTGAAATATATGCAATACTTAATTTTTTTATACTTTATTTAAACAATAATTATAAACGTTAATTGTGTTGATTTTTATACATTTTATTTTTTTACAGATGGAGCTACAAACTGCTGAACTGTTAGAAAGATAGGTAGCATCTCTTCATTTTTATCTTTTTAAGAGATGCTGGAAACTATTTCCGCTAACTGTTCTACTGTTCCTCAGTGAAAAGAAAAAAAGAGAATAAACTACTACCGCTACATGTTAATATGTAATTTGGCACTGATGTGGATATTAATCCTGTATCTCATATATTTGGACTATAACTGACCACAAGGTACACAAAACAACATAAAAATTGCATATCATTTCCGGAGACTTTATTCTGCTAATTATGCTTATTTCCATAATTCTAATTTGCTCTCCTTGTAACATCTTCTTATTGCTATTGGCAATCATAATGGGTTCCAATTAAAAGATACCTCACTGTGAACAAAACGCCATGGAAAGATTGCCTTAAGTAAACAATATGAAATATTAAACACTATTTCTCTGGCAATTATAGATGCATTTGAATAATGTATAATGACACTTTTAACATTTTTATGTGCAGTTACATACTGTATAAAATAACATACTTTATTAGTAGGAAAGTGGTAAATTTTGTCATTTGTGCTTCTGCTTTAAGAGATGGGAAAAGGAAAACCAATTTTAGTTTCAGTTCAGTTTAACAAATAATGAATTGCACTTCAGTCTAAAAAGATGATACAGGGAGTTATGCAGTAGTAGTTACGTATTTTTCAAAAGACAGGAAATAAGAGGAGTGGCCATTTCAAGTTTTTCAACTAGTGATCCTTTTTTGTCTTCCATTTAAATCAATGGGAGGACGATTTACTATGGCAGGTTGCACAATTAAAAGATACCCCTCCAATGGCATATTAGGTGAATTGAAGAGGCATTAAACTCAAGGATTTCCCTAATTTTGCTTTACTTCAGAGAACCCCCCCAGTTTGGCTCCTGACAGGACAGATGTATTACCCAGCTAACAGATTAGCACTCTTCCCTCTTCCTAACTCACCTCAGTCACTGATCAACAATGTTTCCTCTGGAAAATTTTGCGCCTTGGTCTTTAGATCACCAAATAAAACTTCTGCTAGGTACTGAACCACAAGCTAAACCCCCAAGATAGATTACCTTTTAAATAATAGATATAGAACAATCAAGCCTTTCTTTTAATGTGCTCAGTTTATTTTATCATTATCCAGATACTCTACCACTGATGGTAGTATATGTCAAAAACAGCTTTTTAGTTAAAGGGCTTTCAGACAATGAAATCAATTCTTGATTATGATGTGTATCTAGATATGAGACTTTGGGCCATCTTCACATGTCCGTGCGTGTACAATCACTTTGCTTGTTTTCTTTTCCCTCCCCAACAAAAGTGAAGTTGCTGTGCATGCACATGCATGCAGAGACAGCCAAGAGCAGCTTTGTTCTGAAGCACCTCTTTCTGAATAAAGCACAACCCTATTAGCTGTGATTAATTTCCTGTCATAGTTTACACAGTCTTTGGCCCAAACGCTGCACTGGTAAAGAGACTCATGATGCAGATCACAAATTATATAAGTACACACTGATATTGGGGATAGATTAGAAGTATTCCTTCTCTTTGCCAATGATATTTGATTATATAAATTATCCTTGTTTCTGGATTTGTTAATATTTTTTGGTTTTCATTTTCAAATGCTATGGATAAAAGTCCTTTAAAGTAGTTTTAAGCTACATCATTGGCCAAGAAAAAGTCCAAACTGCACTTCAAAAACAGTTTCTATTAAACAAACAGTTCATGTAGTTCTAAGTAGTTCAATGTGGATTCCTCATCATTTAAAAAGCATTACTGCTTGATTCTCCCTCAAATTCTTCTTTCTATGAAGGCCTTGGAAAAGATATTCAGATGCCAGGACGTGTCTTTACCTACAAAGATCAGAACTGTGCAAGCCATTGTATTCCCTGCAACCCTCTATGGAAACAAAAGTTGGACTTCGATGAAGCAGGATAGGAAGAATATTGATGCTTTTGAATTTTGATTTTGGAGAAGATTCCTTAGAATACCATGGATAGCCAAGAAAACAGACAAATGGATCATCAAACAAAGCAACCCAGAGTTTTAACTTGAGGCACAAATGACCAGGATAAAATAATCCGACTTCGGACATGTTATGCAAAGACCTAGTTCTCTAGAAAAGGCTCTAATGTTGGGAAAGGTGGAAAGAAAGGGAAGAGGATGACTAACAGCAAGGTGGAGGGACTCAGTTATAGTGGCAATGGGTGCACTGTTGAAGGACCAGGTTAGGGACAGACTGTCACGGAGAAAATTTATGTAGTCGCTAAGAGTTGACAGTGACTTGATGGCAGATAATCAATCAATCAATCAATCAATCAATCAATCAATCACACTTTACCCTTGGTAGATAACAATGAAAGTCTTGGAAAAGATCTTTAGAGGCCCTGACATGTCTATACCTGCAAAGAACAGAATTATGCAGGCAACAGGTTTCTCTGGGATACTCTATGGAAGTGAAAGTTGGACTTTGAAGAAGCAAGATAGAAAAAGTATTGATGCTTCTGAACTTTGGAGTTGGAGAAGACTCTTGAGAATACCATGGACACTCAACAAAACAAATAAATGGATCACAGAACAAATCAACCCAGAGTGATCATTCGAAGTACAAATGACCAGGCTTAAACTCATATATTTTATGATATGCTCATTTCATAAACAGCAACTTAGTCTGGATAGCAAAAAACCCAGAAAGTAGCATTTCAAGTAATTCAAAGAGACTCTGCCTTAATTAACTCACTATGAATGAGGACTAGAAATTCCTTTTACAGTTTCCAAAATCCTGTCTTTACTCCAGACAGTGATAAAGATACTTTACTGTAATCTGTACAATTTTTGCTCCTTTGATGTTGCTCAGTTGCAAAGGGTTTGACATGGTATAATGACATGCTAAATAAACAAAAAGTGACAGGAGTATAACAGGTAGGAACAATCTTCCAGAGGGGCTCTGGGAGTTTGTAGAGCTCTTGTTTTCATATGTTTATTTTTTTTTCTTCCCCTGAAGTTAGCATAGGAAAGAGATGAGACAAAGCAGCTCTTTTCTCTTGCACAAATTATAGGTGCCCTAAAAGAAAGTAGCCTGAAAACTGCTTTTGAACAGTATTTATATGACAACTATGCAAAACATGATTAAATAAGCAAAAAAGACATTTTACTAAAGAGATGTTTATTATTTCGAATGTTCTTGGTCTATACTTCAGTAATGAGAACAAGGTGTGATCTAATAAAGGCTTCAAATTGAAGATGGAGTAAGGAGAGAATATATAGGTGTTGAACTGCAAAGTCCTTGACACATTTTTTCGTAAACAGGATAGGGGTTTTTTTCTTAAAGCCTACAAAGAATCTGGAAACAGTAAGCACAGTACAAAAATGCTTATTTATAGAAATTTGACAAGGAAATCCAAAAAATCTTAATCAGAAGATTCAGGTTAAATAATGAAACCTAATTAACATGGCTTCTGCAAATGTTAGGATCTATCTTACAAAGTTTTAGGAATTTTTTGAGAGTTACTCCTTCTTAATCCTATGTAACCTGCTCATAGTTGCAATATGTAAATTGGGCAGTCATATCTTATTTATTTATTTATTTAAACACAGAGGCCACCTGACTCCAGATGACTCTGGACATCTTACAATTAAAAATTGGAAAGTAACATAAAACTAAGCAAAAGGAGAGGAGAGGAGAGGAGAGGAGAGGAGAGGAGAGGAGAGGAGAGGAGAGGAGAGGAGAGGAGAGGAGAGGAGAGGAGAGGAGAGGAGAGGAGAGGAGAGGAGAGGAAGAATGGTGGTCAATTTGTGATTCCATGGTCGTACGAGCACAAAGCCCTTTCTTTGCAGCCCTGGAATCTCTTCTGATTATGAAGTTAAAAATTCATGGGCTGGTTCCCATCACCGTGAGGTGGAAGATGCATTCAAACTGTAGGGAAAGTCCTATAATAGGCTTCACAAAGCAGTTTTAAAACTAAAGGTCCTCATCCTCCCAAATCAAGGGAAAAACAGTCCTACCCATTTTGCTCACTTTTCCTAACCACTGCAGCCCTTGGGCTGCTCCCCAAAATGTTAAATTCAGCCCCCAATCATAAAAGACTATTCACCCCTGTGTAATAAAGACTACTTGAACTTTCTCTGAACCTTCAATCTTCCTACATTTTTTAACCCTTGAAGTGAAGTGATGCTATAAGGCTGGCCTCTCTTGGTGTATCTCATCTCCAGAACATCCACCCCAGCAAGATTTGTCTACTATCAATTTTGATTTCTTTTGGTGCCCAGTTAAAAACTTTTGTACTTTTTGGTGCCTGTTAATGGTTCTGGGTTAGCACATATCTTTTATATTTTTAGCTGTTTCCGTTACTGTTTGTTCTAACTGAATGGTTTTAACTATTAGCTAGTCTGGGGCTTTGAAGAAAAGGGATATGAACTACATCTCTGCATATAAATAAAAGCCTTTATGGCCAACTAGTAGTGTCATCCATTCCTTTTATCATACAAGTAAGAACCCAGATACACTGCCTGCCTTGAGCTTTTCCATTTAAACTAATCCTGCATATGAATACAAAAAATATGCCTAGTAGACCAGACTGGATTCTGAAAAATACAACACATTTAAGGATCTGTTCTCACACTATGTTATTGCACAGATCACTGTTAACTTCAGTGAATGCAAACTATCACCGAATTCCTACTGCATAGTATGTGAATGGCAGAACAATAAATACAGTACATACAAATCAGAAAAACATATAATCACCTCCTTAAGGGAGCATTTTCCTCAATGTCTTCCAAAGTCTCCAATGAAGACCTCTGGGAAATTAGCCGACGTCTCTCAAGGGAAAAAGAAAGAAAGAATTAAATTTTCAAACCTTATGCAAAGTGAAGTGTTGTGGAATGACAACAGCACAGCCATAAAGTGGCAGGTATGGTGTTAAGGACCTAAGGATTCCAATAAAACAATACTTTCTACTCAAACTGGTGCTCCTAATTCCTCAATTTTAAAAAGCTTATATTTCAGTTTTTTAAATATTAAATCACAATAATTAAAAAATTAATTTAAAAAATTATCTAAGATGCCACTATTTACAGATAAACCATTCTAGAATGGTCCTACAATAGGATATATACAATTATACAGACATGTAACAGATCTTATAAAAAATGTAAGTAGATTTGTTGGGTAGAAAAAGTAATAAAAGATTTCCATGTCAATAAATTGCTCTTCAAAAAACTCCTGGTTACAATCACACCAATCAGAAGAAGCTTTGTGTTTGCACTCTCTCTTCTCTGCCTTTGGATCCTCAGCCTAACAGGTTTACATGATATGATTCTGACTTACAGTTCTGGGTGGAGGAACATATTGCTTTATGCGTTAACCAGTACAGGTAGCAAACACAATTGGGACCAGCAACTCGGTCATTAAATGAAGTGGTTGCTAAGTGAAACCACAACTGTACTTACAATCTTACTTCAACTTTCTGTTGCTTTCTAGACCCCTGAAGGTTGTAAATACAAGGATTGGTCGCAAAGTTACTTTTTCATCACCTTGTAACTGCTAAATATCAATAAACGAGGAAGTCGCTAAATGAGAACTACCTGTATTTCTATTTCACACATCACACTAAGCTTGCAGCTCCAGTTTAATAAGCTATAGATATGAAAGTATGTTCTGCATCTGCACACAGTCTCCTTCTGATTGGAAAAACAAAGCAGAATTAAGCACTGAAACTCAATTATATACAACTAAGACTTATAAATGTTGAATTTTGCTTCAATTTTCTGCTCATGGAAAAGAAGGAGCAAAGCATGAATTGGATATACCCACATAATGTTAGTGCATATTCTGACGTATTAAATCGGTATCTGGATTTATTCTGCATGCAAATGAGACCACTAACTCAAATATATAAGGGGAGAGAGTAAAAAAGGAAGGAGGTGTGACCACATAAATACTAATTTTCTGAAACTGTTCAATGCAGCTGAAGCGTACAGATGGGAAAGGGTTGCCTAAACTTTCATTTAGACCAGAAGATCATCATAGACTTGCTATCTGAATGCAATCATTATGGAATTGGGATTCCATGCAATTTTTGCCCAAATTGCATTTGGACACCCTGGTTCACTCTTGCCTCAGAATTGTATGATACAGCATGAAAACTACCTACTAGAAAAATCTTATAATTAAATAAATGTCTTTTTATTTTGCTATAATTGCATTTTTATTATTCATTTTAAAGCACTACCTTTGCTCAAAAGCATCAACCTAAATTTAAGATAACTGCTTCCCCAAAACAAAGTTTAGTTGGGAAAAAATATTACTCCATTATTGCATAATTATTCCAGCATTTAGATCAGGGGTCCTCAAACTTTTTAAACAGGGGGCCAGTTCACGGTTCCTCAGAATGTTGGGGGGCCGGACTATAGTTTGAAAAAGTATAGTAATAGGGCACCCTGGACCCCACCAATCACCCTGCACAGAGGATCCCTCCCGCGGAGTATGAGGAGAGGAGGAGAGCCGCCAGACCCGGCATACCAGTCATGTAGAATAGTCCGGCTCTGCAATCTCCCTCGTGCATCGCCTGCAGCCCCCGACACAGCCCTGACACTTCTGCTTCTGACAGACAGCAGCAGTGGCCAATCAGGTGGGTGGGCCAGATAAATGACCCTGGTGGGCTGTATCCAGCCCACGGGCCGTACTTTGAGGACCCCTGATTTAGATATTCAGTTTTATTGGATAAAAGGCTTCCTTAAAACTATAAATACAAATAAATGCCTGCTTTGAGAAGAACACATCCAATCAATTGTTCAATCAACTGTTCAAGAATTTTTTTAAAAAATTGTTTAAATACTTTAATAAAGTACTTGTGATGGAGCAGCTTTTAAGACATAAAGTAAAGAAACTTTCAGGCTGTAACTTGAAATTACTGAAAATATTCTCCAGTGGGAGACTAAAATATACAACAACAACAGCAATAAATTTTATTGCTTAGTCATCTGACCATATCAAAAAGCTATAAAACCAATACAGAGAAAACAGTAGGACATATTCATAATAAATCATAAACTCTGCAGTCAACCCCAGTCTGTTCTGGGTAGTCTATCCTCTTCAAAATGGCCTTTGATATAAAAATTACAGTGTTGCTAGTGATATGCAGGTTCACTCCCTGCAAGAAGTAAGACAGTTTCACCTGGGTGTCCCAATATTTTTTAGTTTTTAAATAAGGGTCTATGTAAACAATCCTTTCCACAGAATATAGTTTGCAATCAAACAGGATATGTGTGAGGTTTTCAACAGGCTGTGCACCACAGATACAGTCTTTCTTCAGATGGAACCTCCCATATTTTACTATGGAGAAGAGAGAGCTCTTCTAAGTTGTTGGGGCAGGTAAGTTGTTAAATACTTTTCTATCTGGGAGGATGATTTGTGTTGATCCAGCCACTTGAAGGACTTAGCACGTTTAAGGGATGCAATATCATCTTGGGCAGCAACGTACAAGACCTTTTGTTTGAAGCTTTTCTTGGCCTTCAGATCTGACTGGACTCAGAACTGGATGGAGATTCCATATTGTGAGATGGCATTTGAAAGTTGGGCAGCCCAAGTGTGAAGAGACATATTAAGTGTCTGCTCTTTGAAACACAGCTAGAGTAATTTATCTGGGTCCATAAATAAGGTCTTCAGCCAATAGTTGAATACTTTAACTACTAGATGACTTTGGGTATAGGGGGATATACCCAACTCTGCCCTTACTGCTGGAGTTGGTGTAGATTTGTCTATCCCCAAGGTGCATTTCAGAAAAGTGGACTTATTTGTTCCAATAAGGGAGCATTTATAAATTTCCCAGTTCTGCACCATATATAATCATTGGAACTATTTTGCTGTTGTATACTTTTATGATTGGAATTAAGGAACCAGGGTAGCTATGGCTGGTGGACTAAAATATATAAAGGCCAACCACACTGTTGCTTGGTAATGTTGAGGAATCAAGAAATTATTTTTAACAAGTTAATTATGTGCAATAGAGATCCTGTTACCTTTGCAATAACTGTTTGCCTATGGCCCCAGGAGATTAAGATTGAGCATTACTGAATTAGTTATTACTAGTTTTGCTCTTCTTAAAGAGTCTTATTAAATTTTACATTTTTTAAAAAAAAAGAACTGATCATATTTTAATTTAAACTGTATCTAATCCCAGTTCCTTCCTTGTAGTTTCCAATCATTCTTACCATATTTTGTCTTCTAAGCTTGAAATATAACAAAGACATAATGTGCAGCCCATTCCCAAGTACCAACAAGTACACAATATGCCAGCCTCAGCTACATCATAAACTGCAGATGATGTTATGCCAACAGCCAGATTTTTTGCATAAATTGTTCAAGTTTGGTTGCTAATATATATTGCTGCTATTTCCTGATTTGATCATTATAGAAGTATTTTTGAGAGCCATCCAGAGCTAGAAACTAACTTCTTATTTTAACAAAAATTAAGTGAAATGTAAGAATGTTATTGAAAAGCAATCTAGGATACCTTGGTTCTTGCAAAATGATGAAAATGTAGGACATTTCAACCTAATTTACCCCATATCCTACATAATGTGACCTTCCTTCACAAAACTTTTGCTACCATTCACACATCCTTGGCTTATTCCTTGCTCAAAGTTGAACTATTTGCTAAGCATTCTATTTATTCTCACGTATGCTTGATTTCCACGATATACCATTCATATCTCATTCAGCAACTAACCTTCAACTCAATATTCATACAAAACTTTCCATAATTCAAGCCTATCAACTTTATCATACATTGCCTCTAAATCACAAATACATAACAAACTTTCTCTCACACATTCATAAATGTCTTAAATACTTCCTGAAGAGCAAAAATCTGGTTTACAGACATCCTGCCCAGTTTAAAGTTCCATAATTTTGCTTATTGTAACCTCTTGTACTCTTTTGATTAGAATTCTGCCAAACACCACCTCAGGCAAACTGAACAAACTAATCTCTGTATCATTTTAACATTAATTCTTGTTACCCTTCCCTTTGTATAGGGGAACAATAATGGCATTCCACAAATTGTCAGGTAGAACTACAGTATTCACACATGCTAAACAAGTTGCACAGCAATTCCATAAGTACAATTATATGCCATCAAACTGGTGCCAATCCTTAGTAATCACATATACCTTCTCCAAGGTGATCTGTCCCCAACCTGGCCCTCCAAGTCTTCCAATGCCACTGTAATTGAGACATATATCTTGCTGATGGTCATCCACTTCTCTTTCCTTCTATCTTATATACACAAAAGTCAACATTATAGACTTTTCAACAGAGCTTGATCTTTGCATAATGTGTCTGAAATATGATAATTTGAGCATAGTTATTTGTACCAGTGAGAACAAATGAAACTGTGGATTGATTTGTTCAATGCTCCATTTGTTTGTTTTCTTGATTATCCATGGTATTCTCAGGAGCCTTCTCCAATGCCAAAGTTCTAAAGCATCATTACACTTTCTATCCTACTTCTTCAAAATCCAACTTTTGCTACCATAAAATATTACAGAGGAAACAGGAAATCATTGCCTGCATGATTCTGAGAGATTGACCTCTCAATCTGTGGCCACTTTGTTGTTCTCCAGATTTGCTGGCACAGTTTGGGTAAAACCTTTACTGATTCTTCTTCTGTTGCATGCCATATTTCTGTAGATATTCCATCAATCCCTGCAGTCTCCTGACTTGGTAATGACCAGAGAGCTGATCTAACTTCATCTTCTATTACTAAAATTTCTTGTGAAGGTGGAACATCTTCTAAAGTGTCTTGCATGCTAACATCTTTGCTGTACAGAGCTTTGGTATACTCCTTCCATCTTTGATTCTCGTTGAATCAATTACTATCTGTCCATTGGCATCCTTTAACATATCAATTTAAGGTTGGAACCTTCTTCTGAATTCAGAGATCTGGCTTCATTTCTCTTTCCTAGGTCATACAATTCAACTACATTTTCCTCCTTACTCTTTCTAATACTGGCATTCCAGTCTCCAATCACAAGCAGCAGGTCTTGCTTGCAAGTTCTGTTGATTTCAGATTGAATTTGACCATAAAACTCATCAACCTCCTCTTCTGCTTCAGTGGTTGGAGCATAAACTTGGATAAATGAATATACAACATCTTTCTCTCATCCTTATTTTTAATAGAAATCATTCTCTTATACATAATTTTTCTTCATCCATAGTCTCTTTCACTTCATTAATTCACCTAGCAGCCTTTACAAATGGAACAATGGGAAAATATGTGGATAAAAGGGTTAAAATTTACACTGTGTTATAATATGAAGGAGAATTTCTATAAAATGATGTATAGATGGTATTTGTCACTGGGAAGATTATCAAGAATGTATAAAGGGGTTTCAAATATATGTTGGAAATGTGAATAAGAAGGGACTTTTCACCATCTTTGGTGGATATGTAATAAGGCTAAAAAATTTTGGACTCAAATACATATATTAATCCAGAAGATTATGAAGGTTAATATACAGTCAAAACCAGAGACTTTCTTTTTGGGACTGATGGATAAACAATTGGAAAAAGTTCATGGACCTTTGTTTCTATATATGATCTGCAGCTAGACTTTTATGTGCTCAGTGATGGAAAGATTTGACATTACCTACAATGGAAGAATGGATGGTGAAGTTGATGGCAAAATTGACACCTTTGCTTAAAGAAAAAATATCGATGAACTTTAATGCCAATTGGAAGTCCCTTTTGGACTTTTTGCAGGAAACAGAAAAAAATGAAATTATGATATATGGATTTGATGATTAGTTAAATTAATAGATTATATAAAATATATATGTCAAGTTGTAGTTTTAGTGGTTGTTATATTATTTATTTTATCGGCTGTATAAAAAGTCGGAAGTTATTCTTTTTGCATTTGTACTCTTCTTCTTGACTATTAGTTCTTGTTAGTTTTTATCCTTTTGCTGTTTAAAACATAATAAAGTTCTTCCACCCAGCAGCCTTCTCTGGCATTCAGTAAGATAATTCTTTTCACTCTGTTCCAAACAGCTACCATATCCTATATCCATATACACACACTTTTCATTCACTCTGTTGGAAGATTAATATGTCTTCTAATATTTTTTTCATATAAGACTTGTACTTTATCTTCCTGCAATTGTTCTACGTACACTCTCATTTCTTTCACTTTCTTTCTACTATGTCTATTTTTCCCAAGATTCACTACCCCTCCAAAACTGATGTAAATAAGCAAGTAAATAAGTTGAATACAGGATTCAACTACATGCAATAATACGTTTGTAGAAACATAGAATTGTGGAATTCATCTAGTTCAACCCTCTGCAATGTGCAGGGAAACCAATTAAACTATCCTTGAGAGATGGCTGTCTTAATAACCTCCAGAGCTGGAGAACTCACAACTCCATAAGTAGATTGTTCCACTGTAGTACCGATTTTACTGACAGAAAGTTTTTCCTTATATTTAAACAAGATCTAGGTAGCTCTAACCTGTACACATTATTTCTGGTCTGAGTTTCTCTGGCAATGGAAAAATAGTTCCTGACCATTTGACACACTTTCATTACCTGAACACTGATATCATGTCTCCCCTCAGTCTTCTTTTCTCCAGACTGAACATCCCAAGTTCCTGCAACCTATTGGCATTGGTCATATCCCCAAGTCCCTATATCATCTTGGTTGCCATTCTCTGAGTCTAAGTGAGTCAGGGCCATTAATTCTGACTCTCTCTGATTGTGAGTTAGCCAACTCACAACTGGTCCACAACTGATAGCTTTCATGTAATTAATTTCAGATGTAACAATTCCCATTTTATCTTTTACAGGGACTTAGATCATCTGACCTGTGTTTCCCTCACTATATATTCCATGCTGTAGCCTCAAGCAGAAGAACAGAAGCACAGGAAAAGAGAAACACTTCTTTTATGGCTAAACGAATTGTAGTACATGAAAGGGTAAGAGATCCTTAAAATGTGTCACAAAAACACTACTTGAATAATTTTTACTAAATAGACATGAGAGTTCTGCAGCAAAGAATGAATGATAGCATCACTGCTTACAAGGATGAAGAATAATATAATATAATATTATAAAGAATAGCTTCATCTGTGCATTTGACATATCAGGACTGAGTTCATGACCACTCAGGTTCTGAAGAACCCAATGAGACCTCAATGCTATTTGAAAGAGGTATTTTTTCCTTTATTAAAATAAATTCTTTAATATTTTACTTGCAATTTTAACAGTGTTAACATTTGTGCTATACAACCTTGTTCCTTAAAGAGCAAACACAACTGACTATATACACAACTTTGGGAACACTGGAAACTGAACAGTATCATTTGTTTACTTATTTCGTCTGGACACCTATATAAATCTCTAGTTCCACTTAGTAACTTGTAGAGTGCTTGATGAAAGAAATAACTTTCATTAGATGTTGTTAACAGTAATTTCAAACTCCTAATTAAACTTTCTACACCTATTTTAGGGAAGTGCTGATTGTATAGCAATTATTAAAAAACTATACAGAGATCAAACTAAAGCAGCAAAGTAGGTGGAACTGCTTTTGTTTTTTCTGGTTTTTTTCCATTCCGTACAAGGCCAAGTACCTGAATAAACTGCATTGTTTACACATTCCAAAAATATACTTCAGTAACAACAGTAATTCTGTCAAACCTGTCCAAGAAATGCTGCAGAATTATTCTGGAAACTTATCTAAGTAAATTGACATGACAATGAGAAAAAAACGATTTCAAGTCAGTCATGTGTCTCAACTTAGGCTACAATATTAAAAACAAGATGCAACATGATGGAAGACAATAAAGAAAGGATTATGTGTGAAAGAAAGAAGAATATGAACGTTAATTCCTTTTTTAAAAAATCATCAGTTTAAAAAGTACATATGGTTTATATACTTGTCACCAGTACATAAGCCATACGTAATCTGGTATACAAAAAAGAGGACTTTTTATTTCATGGTTCTGTTTAATTATAATCAAGCTAATTTGTCCGAAAGCAATAAGCCAATAGTACAGTAGATAACATCAAGGGAGTGCACAGCAAGCCAAAATTTTGTCAAAATGCCAAAACATGCATTGTGATGTCACAATACAAGTTCTGCCCTCTTTATTTGTGTTTGACATTTTGATGCCAACACCCATTAATATGGAAAAGAGGTTATTCTTGTCCATTTGTTCCAACTGAGTTATTCTTCTCAAAAGCTCTTTACCACTGAATTTACTCCACCCAGTCAGTCTGGGATGTTGCAACAATTATTCTCATTGCTAATATTTGCTGTCAACATCTTCTTTTAACCAGTGTTACAGAAATAAAGTCAAAAGAAGGAAAATGCCTTTCTTTTTTATATATATTGAGGAACATTTATTGAGTACCTTAAGCCTAATAATTGGTAGTCAATCTGCAGAGGCCTGTTATCAGATTATAACCTCCCAAGAAACTGGCACCAAAATATCTGTTTATTATATATGGTATTTAACATTTATATTAAAAAAACACACAGTAGCAAGAAAAAAAACCCCAATGGTGTTACACTTAAAGAAAAGGATTCAACTTCAGAAGAGGAAGGAACAATGGATAGGTTCATCTAAGATGGCAATTAGGTGTCAGAGAAAATCTGGTTTGAGCACCACAAAATAAAACTGAATCCTAATATCACTCTATCTAGTTACTCACTGTGCCTAAAAATCTGGTCAATTAGATTCCATCCTGGATCCTGGAAGACGTTACCACACAAGTTGGGGTTTGGGGGGGGATTTTGTTTCCTTGTCTTTCCTTCCCCAGAGGTGGCTGAGGCTTTGCTCTGCGGCGCTCGGGTGGCTGGCCGTGGCATAGGACTTGAGGGGGCATTCCTCAGCAGCGGTGCCAGCTGTGCTGGGACGAAAGTACAGGTCTGGGGGGGGGTGGCAGTGGCTGAGACTGCTGAAGGCCCTGGGCCTCTAATTCAGCCCCAGCGCTGCTGCTGCCACCGAGGAATGTCACCGTGCAGAGCGGCCAAAAGGGCAGAGATGGGGGGGGAGATAGGTGGGTGGGGAGAGTTGAAGCAAGGGCAAGCATGGCAGAGCAGAAGAAGTGTGAGGTACTCGCCTAATGATGGCACTGTCCTGGCCTAACAACCACAACTGGGACTACTGGAACTGCCGTTGCTAAGTGGTGCAGTCATGGGATGTTTTGCCTAACAACTGCATGGCTTAGCAATGGAAGTTTCAGTCCCAATTCTGGTGGTAAGTCGAGGACGACCTGTATGAACATGTCATAATGTTTCTCCCTTTTTGTTAGCAGTCTTTCTGTGATGTCACTTTAAAAGAGTTCATTCTTTCAGACTCTCTTCCACTGCACTTTTCTTCAAAGGTCATTTGATCACTTGGCTAGCTTCCAAAGGGCTTGTTTTATGTTTATAGTACATAAATAGACAGCATATTGTAAGAATGCTGTGAGGGGGAACTAATTGCTACCAAGCTCTTTTTGTCATCTTTATGGGGGAAGAAGGTCATTAGCTCTAAAACCAACTCATGTCCATATGCAACATGGGACCTACAGATAGAAGGCAAAGATCATCAGGTATTTCTTTCTGCATGCATGCATGCATAACTGCATGTGTGCATGTATATATCTGCATGCATAACTGCATGCTTGCAAGTATAACTGCATGCATACATGAACTGCTTAATTCAAGGTGACTGCAAAGACACATAGATCTGGTCTTGGGAAGGAATGAGCAAGTTGTTAAGGGGGGATTTTCACAAGAGATTACTCAGTTCTAAGAAAGAAGCAAGCCTGAGAAAGAAACTCAAGATAACCCTGCCTTGATTTTATTTGGTATAAGACGGGGTTGAGGAAAACTCTACAAGCTTCCTAGATTCTGTTATTCTGCCATACTACACTAAAGAGCATTCCTGGAATCCCTGCCACGCCTGTTTTTCTTGACTTGGCCTATCTCAAAGAGCTGACATCAAAATACAGCCAGCACAGCAATTGGGAGAAAGCTTACCTCCGTCAGTAGTAGTTCTATAAGGTGCTGCGCAACTGGAGAAGTTGCTGGAGGGAGGGGCATCATGATCAATTCCTGACTTTAATGACACAGTGAGAATTGTTTATGGTGGCCAACCAGCAGAATTTCTTACAAATCAGACTAAGGGTGCCTTTTTCCTTAGTCTACTGAAAGAGGTAGCAGCCAAATGGACCATGACACTCATTGAGGGAAGTGATGCATGGCTGGATAATTACCAAAACTTCATGCAAAGATTTAGAGTTGCTTTTGAGATTCAGCTGGGACAGCAAGCGCCAATCAGAAGATTTGCAAATAGAAGTAAAGAAATCACAAAGTACGTGAACACATAAAGGATTCCCAGTTGTATGCCAAAAATGTGGGTTAGAATAATCTTGCTCTGATTCACTGGTTTTGGGGAGGACTCTCTGATGAACTGATGGAAGAGCCAGCAAGACAAGGCACACCAGAGAATTTGGAAGAACTGTTTCAGCATTGTGTGTTAATTGATGGGTGACTGGAAGAGCTGAGGCACAGAGAAAATAACAGGGAGAGGAGGTTTTTACAGCTTTTCAACACCCCTACCCATTTCCCTGTGACTTAATTAGATTCCAGCCGAGGAGAACCCATGCAAATAGGAGCAATAAAAAGATCCTTGTCTGCAGCAGAGAAATAAAGAGGGATCTCAGTTTATGTTTTTACTGTAGTATATATCTAACCATCACTTTTTTCTGCTAAAGTTCTTTTTAATCATCTGGAAAGTGCCACACCTGTAGAATTGGACTCTACCTCCTGAGTAAAGTCCTGAATCAGTCTAGAGTGCCACCTTTAGGAAACTTTGCAGACTCCCCTTTTAAGAGCTCAGTAGGGAGGCCCTCAAACAATTAAAAGGAACTCAGGCAAATGCATGTGATTATCCTTGTTACTCTTTGTATCCCCACTGATGCAAAAATACAACTCTCTGCTCTTTTAGCTTCTGGTGCAACAGCTAATTTCATAGATGAGATTACAGTGCATCAGTCTGAGTTGCCCACATAGTTATTAGAGACTCCTATGCTAGTTAAGACAATTGATGGGCAATCTCATTATGCTGGTCATATTTTGCAACATACAACTCCTCTACAGTTGAAAATACATGATCATACAGAATTCTTGCCACTTATCTCACAACTTCCTTATATGTTCCCATAATATTGGGCACAGACTGGCCACAAACTCTAGATATCCACTGGGAGCAAGGGACTCCCCCCCCCCCGCCCCCGAAAGTGTCAACAGCACCACTGGCAGGCATTCCATTCTTTTTCCTTCTCCCTCTCCCACACCACTGCCTGAACCTCCTTCCTTGCCAGAAGAGTATGCAGATTTTGCTGATGTTCTGAGGGAGGAGGAGACTGTTGTCTTGCCTCTTCACTGGGCATGTGACTTATCATTCACTTCAAATATGAAGGCCAGATTCCAAGCTAAGAGGCAATATTCCATGACTACTCAAGAGTTATCCACATTAGAACAGTTTCTGGATGACAATCTGAAGAAACAAATTCTTTACCCTTCTATATATCCAACGTGTGTGTGTGTATAGTAAAAAAAAGAATTATGTGTGTTTATAGACTTCTGAACTCTGCAACCATTATGGACCAATACCCAACTGCCTCTTATATAAGATATACTGGATCACCTTCAGAAGGCATGTATTTTCATTAAATTGGATTTGAAAGGAGCTTACAATTTGATCCAAATGAGAGAGGGCCATGAATATTTAACAACTTTTGATACCCAGTATGGCAAATCTGAATACATAGCAATACCCTATGGATTGGTTAAATGCCCCACAGTCTTCTCCAAGTTTATGAATGAAATATTTTCTGATATCTTAAACAAATATGTTGTGGTATACCTAGACAATATACTATTTTTTTTCAGAAGACTCATCCTTCCATGAAACTCTTTTCAGAAATATCCTAGAATATCTTCACAGGCACAAACTGTTAAAATGGAGAAATGTGCAATCTTTTCCAATTAGACTATTTGGGTTTATCACATTTCTACAGAAGGAATAGAAACGTATCCTGGAAAGGTACAATCCATTGTCACATGGCAGGCACCTAGAAATGTGAAAGATATCCAATGTTTTCTGGACTCTGTCAATTTTTATAGATAATTCATCTCTAATTTTGCAGAATGCACAAGACTACTCACTCAACTTCTGAAAAAAGGACATACATTTTAAATGATCTACTCAAGAGCAATCTATCTTTCAGCACTTGAAGAATCTCTTTTCATCCTGCTACTACTTAGGCATCCAGATTTCACTTATCCCTTTCTTGTGCAAACCAATGCCTTGGACTTAGATTTGGGAATTGTTCTCCTGCAGGCTTTGGCAGAGTAAGGGAGGATCTCTTGTCTTTTACTCTGTACTCCTTTTCTTAGGTGAAACTATGATATTTTCAATAAAGAGTTGCTAGCCATAAAAGCAGTATTCCAACAATAGAGACATTTATTGGAGGGAACAACCCACCCTGTAGGAGGTGCACACAGATCACAAGAATTTGGAGCACCTGCAGAAGGCACAGACCCTTACTCCACAGACCCTTACTCCAATCACATGGGCACAATTTTTCTCCCATTTCAATTTTTATATCTGTGTTCTTAGTCACAGAACAGGCTGTAATATGCACTCACAGAAGCCTAAATATGATACCCCCCCTCCTCACACACAAAATATTCCCAGGCCATCTCCTCCAACCACAATCTTGACACAGAAGAATTTAACTCCCCCCAGAAGGGATTACTCTAGAGGAGCCAAGGAAGACCCACAGGCTGATTCTCCTCCCTTCTCTGTGACTGAAGGACACCTGTTTCACAAGTCATTCCTCTGTCACTTGTTCCTTTTCCTCTCAAGGAAGAGGTGTTACAACTTTGCCATGACAATAAAACTGACAGACACGGGAGAGTGTTCAAACTTGCATCTTGTGCTGAAGGAGTTTTGGTAGCCAAGAGTGAGGGCTGATGTCAAGGATTATGTTTCATCCTGTCATGTCTGGGCTGGGCTAAGACTGCCATGATTAAGCCAGGTGGTTTGCTTCAGCCACTCCCCTCCACTCCAGGACTGTGGGATGTGGTTTCCCTGGATTTTATTACCAATCTTTCAGCTGTAAAGGTTTGCTTGACCATTTTGGAGATAGTGGATTTGTTTACCAAGATGATTCATTTTATTCCTTGCAAAGCCTCTTTCCATTTACTGGACGTTCATACTCATTTTTCATCATCTCATGATCCACAATCTAATGGACAATCAGAGAAGACAAATACATTTCTTGAATAGAATTTGCACTGCTATGTCTCTTATCAGCAGGACCATTGGGCTTATTATTGCCTCTTGCAGAATTTGCCTATAAAAAAACTCGCTGCATTCCTCCATTGCAATGTCTCCCTTTCAAGCAGTTTACAGGTACCACTCCCACATCTTGTCCTCCAGAGTTTCTGCCTCCACTGTTCCTCAAGTCTCTGATTTTCTTTACGAGACAGGCTGCTCAGATTTGGCCAACAATGTGTACAAACATGCAGCAGATGCTCATAGGCAACAGGGCATCAAGACTGCAGGGGGGATTTGGAGTGGCTTTTCACTAAGTTTTTGCCTTTTTCCGACCTGCCTAAGAAACTGAACTCAAAATTTATTGGCACTTTTTCTGTTATCTGTCAAATTAGTCCACTGGCCTTCTGACTAAAATTGTCTGCTTCAATGACGATTCATCTGATATTTTACTAGTCACTCTTTGTTTAAGAGAAGCTGCCCTGTCTTTTGCATTCTGCACCTGTTCTTCCCTCCCCCCACTCTGGTTCTGGTGGATAGGGAAGAAGTGTACTAAGTGGAATGTATTCTGGATTCTACACACAGGACGGGTCATCTAGAATTCACTGGACAGGCTGCCATGAATCGGAGAGGTTGTGGGAGGAGGCAAAGGATGTCTATGCACCATAATTTGTCCACTGATTCCATCTGAAATTCCCCCATACAGGTGAAACTCGAAAAATTAGAATATCGTGCAAATGTTCATTTATGTCAGTATGGCAACTCAAAAGGTGAAACCAATATATGAGATAGACGCATTACATGCAAAGCGAGATATGTCAAGCCTTACTTTGGTATAATTGTGATGATTATGGCGTACAGCTTATGAAAACCCCAAATTCACAATCTCAGAAAATTAGAATATGTGAAAAGGTTCAATATTCTAGGCTCAAAGTGTCCCCCTCTAATCAGCTAATGAATCCATAACACTTGCAAAGGGTTCCTGAGCCTTTCAATGGTCTCTCAGGCTGGTTCAGTAGGAATCACAAGCATGGGAAAGACTGCTGACCTGACAGTTGTGCAGAAAACCATCACTGACACCCTCCATAAGGAGGGAAAGCCCCAAAAGGTAATTGCAAAAGAAGTTGGATGTTCCCAAAGTGTTGTATCAAAGCACATCAGTAGAAGGTTATGTGGAAGGGAAAAGTGTGGTAGAAAAAGGTGCACAAGCAGCAGGGATGACCGCAGCCTGGAGAGGATTGTCAGGAAAAGGCCATTCCAAAGTGTTGGGGACTTTCACAAGGAGTGGACTGAGGCTGGAGTTAGTGCATCAAGAGCCACCACACACAGACGGATCCTGGACATGGGCTTCAAATGTCGTATTCCTCTTGTCAAGCCGCTCCTGAACAACAAACGTCAGAAGCGTCTTACCTGTGCTACAGAAAAAAAGAACTGGTCTGTTGCCCAGTGGTCCAAAGTCCTCTTTTCTGATGAGAGCAACTTTTGCATCTCATTTGGGAACCAAGGACCCAGAGTCTGGAGGAAGAATGGAGAGGCACACAATGCATGATGCTTGAAGTCCAGTGTGAAGTTTCCACAGTCTGTGTTGATTTGGGGAGCCATGTCATCTGCTGGTGTTGGTCCACTGTGCTTCATAAAGTCCAGGGTCAATGCAGCCGTCTACCAGGAGATTTTGGAGCACTTCATGCTTCCTTCCGCAGACAAGCTTTATGGGGATGCTGACTTCATTTTCCAGCAGGACTTGGCATCTGCCCACACTGCCAAAAGTACCAAAACCTGGTTCAATGACCATGGGATTACTGTGCTTGATTGGCCAGCAAACTCCCCTGACCTGAACCCCATAGAGAATCTATGGGGCATTGCCAAGAGAAAGATGAGGGACATGAGACCGAACAATGCAGCGGAGCTGAAGGCCGCTATTGAAGCATCCTGGTCTTTCATAACACCTCAGCAGTGCCACAGGCTGATAGCATCCATGCCACGCCGCATTGCGGCAGTCATTGCTGCAAAAGGGGCCCAAACCAAGTACTGAGTACATATGCATGCTTATACTTTGCAGAGGTCCGATATTGTTCTATTTCCAATCCTTGTGTTATTGATGTCATGTAATATTCTAATTTTCTGAGATTGTGAATTTGGGGTTTTCATAAGCTGTACGCCATAATCATCACAATTATACCAAAGTAAGGCTTGACATATCTCGCTTTGCATGTAATGCATCTACCTCATATATTGGTTTCACCTTTTGAGTTGCCATACTGACATAAATGAACATTTGCACGATATTCTAATTTTTCGAGTTTCACCTGTATGCCCCATTCCCCTGAACTGCTACCAGTATCGATAGACAATGACCCCCAGGATGAAGGTGTCTCTTTGCTTCATACCATACTAGACTCTCCACTGATGGTTGCTGCACAACAGGAGGGTAGGGGGTACTTTCCATCTCTTTCTGCCAGACTTTTCCATTGACCTAAGGGAGAAATGGGAGAGGGATTCTGTGTCCATTTTCCTGGTTGGTGTTTGCATGTGGAAGGGGGGAGTGAATCTCATGGTGGGAGTGGTATGAAGGAATGTAGACTTGGCCTTGGGAATGGGGAAGCAATGAGTGAATTGTTAAGAGGAACTTTCAGAAAAGATTACTCAGTCCTGAGAAAGAGGAAACCATGAAAAAGAAACTCAAAATAACCCTGCCCTGATTTTGTTTGGTGTAAGATGGGGCAGAGAGAAATCCTGACAGGCTTTCAAGATTCTGTTAGTTTACCCTACAATAATAAAGAATATTCCTGGAATTCCTGCTGTGCCTGTTTCTTGACCTTGCCTACTTTGAAGGGCTGAAGTGACACAACCATTCTTCATTACTCTCCAATCTGACCAAGCAGTCACTGAATGCTAAGTAAGCTGAACTGAACTTCCCAATCCTCCCCCCTCCATACCTTGGTTGGAACAGAATGGAACACTTATAAGGACAGAACAATAAACAGAATTCTCAAAACCTGAATTCAATTTTTTCCACACAAAATTCTACTTCTACTTACTCTAAACTTTTACCTAGAACCAGGCTGTGTGTGATTTTATTACTGCTACTGCCAAGCAATTTACAATTGGAAATCTTCGCTCATATAACTATAAATCACCCAGGTCCGTCCAATTTTACTTCTGCCCACCAAGGTCTAGAAGCACCCTCATTATGCAGTGATTTTGTTTAATTCATATATTAGCATCTTAACATCTAGCAGTTCTACAAAATATTGGGAGGGGGAGAAGGCAGAGGATAGTGAATACATGTACAGCTCCTGCCCAAACCACATAAATGATAACCTTGTTAAATATAATCTACTATATAATTACATAAACTGTTAACGCAAGCAGAAAAGCCAAGGAACTCTGATTATAGCAGCTTCAGAAAGCTTTGTGAAAACAAGTACAGTGGTACTTCGGTTCACGAACTTAATTCGTTCCGCGACTCTGGTCGCGAACCGAATTGGTCGTGAACCGAATCAAATTTTCCCATAAGGTTCAATGTAAATACGGTTAATCTGTTCTGAGCCCTACGAATTTGGTCGCCAACCGATTTTTGATCGCGTCCCGAATCAAATTTCCCTATAAGGTTCAATGTAATTACGGTTAATCCGTTCTGAACCATATGTTTTTTTTTTTTTAAACCGCAAAAATATGACACAAAGTACAGTACGAAGAGAGAGAAAGCTAACCTTGCTCGACGCGACTTCTGGCGTGGAGGGCAGGAAGGCGGGTGGGCAGGCGGTTACTGCTTGGAGGGAGAGTCCCCCTCCCTACAGGAAGCTGCGACCACGTGTCACGGGAGGGAAAATGGCTGCGGATCCTGTTCGTAACCCGATGCGGAGTTCATGAACGGAGGCAAAATTTTGCGACCGGAGCTGTTCGTGAACCGAATTGTTCGTGAACAGAAGCGTTCGTGAATCGAGGTACCACTGTATGTGTAATGCAGAAAGTGACTACTGTATATGGCTTCATTCATAATAGATGGCACAGATCCATCTTCAAGTGGCTATTCTTTCAACTGAAAATAAAACTTTAGGAACCTTAGAGGATCACAGATATATGACTAAAAAAAAAGAAACCTGCTCCATTTCTTTTAATTATATATTTCTTCTAATCCGTAAGGTTCATCTTTTATCATATGTATCTAATGACTCACATTGAGCTGAGCTAATGTCTTTCATCAAGCAGTTTCATTGCTGCGTATTTACCTGAAACTACATGAAATTTATCCACTGCTTCCACATTTACAGAGGGCAAAGGTCACACCTGAATGAGTAAACCTTCTGTTTAAACTAAGAATATGCATATTTGCTAATATCTGCTTAATTCAGAAACATAATGCAAATAGTTCAGTGAGTGCATTTATAATTATATTGCTCAATTTAAAAGCAGAATTTGCAACAAAATCTCACAGTGAGGGTTTTATTCAGTCAACTAGCCACCCAAGCCCTTTCAGGGTCTTCCATTTCTCCCTTACTACCTTATCTTTCAAGGTCCCCCCCCCCACTAATAAATAAGCACTTGCAACTATTAAGCATGCTATTTTGATTTGATTATGTGCTATCAAGTCAGTGTCAATTCTTAGTGACCACACAGATAGATTTTCTTAATGCAATTTTAGAAGAGGTATTCTCCAGATCAGATGTCTCTTCTAAGATGTTGCCTTACTGCAGTGTCTACACATTTCATCTGAAAGCATATGTAGATTTCATTCAATTAATGATCCACAAAAATGCTTGCCAGGTGATCAAATCTGACCAATATGGCAAATGCAGTAGATAAGAAACAAGATACTTGTTTCTGAAATTATGTTAATAATCAGAGACAAAGTTGTACTACTTTTAAATTCCTCCAAAGTACAGCACAGCATCATTGATAAGACCTCACTCTTCCCTGACCTGAGGATTTTGATTATGCAGTTAAAGCCACGTATGGTTTCCCAAATCTAACTAAAAATTGCAGACTATTACAAACAATTCAGATTTATATAAATACCCTGCTGAATTTCCCCCCCATCGTTGTAATGTAGGGATATATATGGTATAACAAAGTCATTTTCTTTTCTTCCTATCTTTTATATTACTTATTTCCTAACTTAAAGATGCAATTAATATTTCATTGTTATTGCAAAACCAATTGTGCTATAGATTACATTTTGTCTGAATTTAAAACTTGGAGCTGAAGAAAGACAACAAATGAGAAGAATTTTCACTGGGCTTTTCTTAAACTGGGTGCTGGTTTATATAATAATTTTATACAGTTAAAAAGTAAACATAAAAAGTTTATGTTGTGGCTGATAAGGGGATGAGAATTTAAACAAAGATAATAAGAAAGTTCACAATGCAAAAATAAATACTGTATATTAAGTGACCAAAATATAAATCAGCCACATCATTTACTTTCGGGAATTATGCCCACGCATGTATTGGAGTTTGGCCGAACAAATTAAACTACAAGACACTCAAAGTCAACAATAGTTCCTAATCTATAAGATTCATTCCATAGTTTGACCAGGGAAATTGGACTTCTATGGTGCTAATTAACCTGATTTGGGTGAGTGAAGGCTGACACATGCCTTCTCTTTCATCTCAGAAAAGTTTTGTTGTAAATGCTATATTCTTGAAAGAAAGATGAAGACAATTGTGATAAGTTATCTCACATTGACTAATACATTCATCAAACCTTTCCCATGTCATGCAGCCTACAGCCTACCACTGGTCATTTTATTATAAAAACCAGCTTGCCTCTAAGCCGCTGGTTACAATTCAGTTTTTTTCTTTATAAGCAGTAATATTTACTTGGAGAGATTTTCCCATCAATAAATTAACTTTCTCCATGGAGAGAAAAAGAGCCAGTTTGGTGAAGTGGTTAAGGCATCAGGCTAAAAACCGGGAGACTGTCCCGCCTTAGGCACAAAGCCAGCTGGGTGACCTTTCGCCAGTCACTCTCTCTCAACCCTAGGAAGCAGGCAATGGCAAACCACTTCCGAAAAACGCTGCCAAGAAAACTGCAGGGACTTGTCCAGGCAGTCGCCAGAAGTCAACACTGACTTGTAGGCACCAAAAAAAAAAAAAAAAATGGAGAGAAACCTTTTACAAATACCTATGTGTACGTACAAATCCTTACCCAAGCAATCCCACATTATAGCAAATAAATACACATTTACCTTTATAAACATCTATCCTGACTGTGATTGATGTTGTCATGCATTATTTTTACCCTATCCAGATCAACCAGACTACCTGACATCATAGGCCAGATACCATTCTGCGATTTCAACTGCAACAGCCAAATGCTTGTCTTCTGCCAGTTATTTCTGTTAAGATCTAAATCAAGTTTAAAGCATTTAGGGGAAAAAAATTACAGGATCATCACTCTTATTTATTCACTGATCACTGTGTAAAAGACGTTTTTAATGTTTTAAAACAGGTAAGGTAAAGGTAAAGATGTCTTTGAGTTAAATTCGGCTCTTGGAGATGGCATTTATGTAAGTTTCTTGGCACTGTTCCATTGCTGCTGCCTTCTCCCAAGACTTTTTTCCTTACTCCACTAGCCAACAAGCTTGGAATTCCCAAATGGCCCTTCATCCAAGCAACAACCAGGGCAATCCTGCCTAACTTCCAACATAAATAGAATGTTCACTCTATAAACAAACAGGCTGTAGCAGCTTCCCATTAAATAAAGATCAATACTGAAAAACAACAGAATGCAAGTGATGGGGTGGTGCATCAGTTCATAAATCATGCATGATAACAGCAGAGAATAAATGAACGGATTAAGATTTCTGATACTAAGACAGATCAACACTCAAAAGAAAACATACAAAAGATTAGATATGAGTGTTACTTTAAATGGCAGTCTACCATTTTTAACTTCAGGAAGGTAACAGAGATGTTGTTTCTCATTAATTTTGCTATAATTTCCTGAAATGAGGACCCATTAAAAATGAAAATTTACAGACCTCCATATAATATGCTAAACCCATTATGACAGTATCAGAAAAGAAAAGGAGGGGGAGAGTGAATGAGGTTCTCCAAGCTACTTCTTTGCATCAATAGTAAGAGTTGAACAACCTGGTTTCTTCCCTCATGGGAGTTCTATTCGTCACCAAACTGGAACTGAACAGAAAGGGAGGATCTGATCAAGATGCAGAACTAGCTTATATTTTTAATTCAGAAGCAACTGTCAACATTGGGGAGGCTCACCTTTGATGATGTAGTTTCAGCGTTAATAACATTTAAGTGCTACTCTAAACATTACTGAATGGTATTTCAGAGATTGAAATGCAACTGGGAAAAAGAGGCTTCTCCATTAACCTAAAAAGTAGGTTTAGAAATTATTGCCACAAACTTTCACGATAAGAAAAATGGCACAAGTCCTGATATCCAGACTAGTGCCAAGATTTGGTTAGTTGTCTTCAAATCCCTAGTGAAATTCAGCATGCTCATTTTGCTTATGAACAGAGACTGCAGGAAAATCAGGGACAACATTTATTCAAACTCTGCCAAGGCTGCACTGGAGTATTTTGTTACTTTCATATTCCCTTTCAGGGCTCTAAATGTTTTAAGATGAAGTTCTTAAAATATGTCAGCATTCTGCCGAGAAAGATGGGACAAGTCTTTTGAGATATATGAAGTAATCTAGTTGCCAAAGAAGTTCTTATGTGCTATATCAGATAGAGACAGAATAGCATGAAAATTCAGGGGTTTGTACTGGCCCATCTATCAAAGCAGAAGCTACTGGCAGAACTAATTCTTTCATCTCCCCCAGTAGCTTCCCAAGCCTACTCTGGAGGAACTCTGCACACAGAGTCAGGACAGCAAAGGAAAGTCTCACTATGCAAGCAAAAGTCCATTCATGTAATGGAGTGGATGTAGACTCAAGATTAATTCTAAATTTAATACAGAAGCCTACTAATTAATATTTATATGCTGCCTGCAATTATGCTAGATCTTGTAGAGAACATAAAAGTGACTGGGTCTACTATCAGTCTAATTTATAAGGTAGGATGCTGTGCATTTGCAACAATTTCTGGACTTTCAAGAAAATAATACTTAGAAGCATTTTACATTTGTATTCTTGAGCTCACTGGGCCTAAATATCTTTCCCCTTTCAGAATTCTGTACTAAATAAACGTGTCTACAGAGGACTGGGCTGCATAGCAATTTTTTTAAAAAGTAAGATTCCTTCATGTGGAGCTCAACTCCTGGTTAAGTCATACCCATGCTCGTGCAATTTTCTTGGCAACAGTACTGAGGTGGAGTGCCACTGCCTTCTTCTGAAGTGTTTTAACTTCTTAGTCAGTCTTACAGCCTTGAGATTTCCTAAGTTTCTCATCCAACTACTAACCAAGCCCAGACAGGTGCAACATGTCACCTGTCAACAAGGATAGTGTATTAGACTCCTGATTTAACCTACAGATATGCACTGGTGGAAAGATCAACTAACTACAGCAGTGTCAATGAATAATGACTAATTCCCCTTATGTGATATTTCCACATGCTCTCTTTTCACACATTTTCACTGAAGTTCAACTCAAATCCCTTTTACCAAATTTTAGAGCCTCAAAGTACAGAAGATCCTTTGAACGTGAAGAAAATATTTTCTTCTCATCACTGTGTTAAAACTGACTCCTCTACCTACCCACACACCTTGGAGAGTAAGTGGAAACATTTTTGAGACTCCTCAAGACCTGACATTTCTCATGACAGCTGTTCAAAGCATTTTTGGAATTAAGCGGCATATAAATTGCAGTAATAAATACATAACTGGTCAAATTTGAGAACCAACAATAATGCTTTCCTGAGCTCAGAATGTAAGCAACATTTACAAACCCTGAGACATCTTCAATGTTCTTAAAGAAATGCGTATCCTGGGCATGTGCAGAGTGACACAAAAATCAGTCTCCACATCTCAGAAATCAGATACCAAAGAGCTTCCACGTAAGATTTAAACTCTGGTTTCCTCCCTCCCTTCCCTCCTGTTTCCCCCCCCCCCCTTCTCAAGAAAAGGAGACACCCACACCCACTCGAGGCCCTTCTGGATGCCACTTACCGGGACCTCTGCAGCTCAAAAGCGCTGGCGCCCACCGGGCCTTGCTCGAGGCAGCAATAGTTCTGTGGGACGGCTCTGGCGAAGGAGACGGGCAGGATTCCCTGAGTGAAAGAGTTGAGGCGACCCCTCGCACAGGGGGTCCCAGAGGAGCCCGGGAGGGCGGCGGCGATGGGCACCTGCACGTTGGCAAAGGCATCTTCGTCCTCGTCCTCATCCTGCTCGTCGTCTTCGCCCTGCTGCGGCTGGCCAGCCGCTCCCAGAGGGCTTATGAGCTTGACGTTGCTGCTGCCGCCGCTGCCACCGCAGGCGCTGGCATAAGCTCCGTACTGCTGCGGGGCGGGCGGCTGGAAAGCGCTCGGGTTGCCCCGACGAGTCCGAGTGCTGCTGCTGCTGCTGCTGCTGACACTGCAGGCTGCAGCAGAAGCAGTCCTTGCGGTGGCTGCAGCGCCGACGTCGCTCTCTTCGCCGCCCTCCTCGCCTTGCAACACCGGCCGCCCGTCCAGTGAGATGTTGGTTAGGAAGGAGAGGGCAGCCTGCCTGCGCCGCGGGTCCATGCGCGGCGGCGGCGGCGGCGGCGGCGGCTTCCTCGAGCAGGGCTCCAGCTGCTGGTGGAATGTGCCGCCGCCGCTGGCACCGCCGGGGCTGCTGCTGCTGCTGCTGCTAGTGGCGGCGGCGGCGGCAGGAGGAGCCGCCGCCGCTGCCGCCGCCATTGTCTGTGGCGCTCGCTCGCCCTCCCGTCCACCCTCCGTCCCTCCCTCGGAGCGGGCAAGAATGAGACTCCGAGCGGCAGGCAGGACCTCCCCGGCGGCGAGCGGAGGGTTAGCAGCAGGCTGAGGCGAGGCGAGGGAGCCCCAGCCGCGCGAAGCAGGGGACTTTGGGCTTGCATGGCATGTCTTCCGCCTCCCCCCCGGCTGCCTGCATGGATAGAGCGCCCGAATTTGTGCACCCCCGTCTCCCCTGCCTTTCCTCCCCTCCTCTGGCTCCTGCCTTTCTCCTCTCCTTGGCCAAAGTTATTAGCATTTATAGGTGCACTCGGCCCGCCAAGCGCTCGGCGCAAAAACACAGCAATCACGTGTGGGAAATAGAGAGCTGGGAAGAAAAACAAAAGCTCCGGCCAGGAGGAGGAGGAGGATAAAGAGGGAGGAGGAAGAAGAAACGTGGGGGGAGAGGAGGAGGAGGAGGAGGAGGAAACTAGGTTTAAGGAAGCTCCTCCAGTGTTTTTTCTTCCTTCTACTTTTTTTTCCAATCTGCTTTGTGGGAGGGGAAGCGAGGAAGGTGGAGTTCCGCTTGTGTTGCACAGCACATGGTCTTGAGGAGATTACATAAATAGGGCCGTCTCCTAGAAGTTGATGGGATCTAAAAATTGGTGGATTCCCTTCAGGCGCTTGGTCACTTTTAACAATCATGTGCTTCCACGATGTTGTGAACATACCACATTTTGCCTTTCCTGTCTGAGCCAGCTGGACTCGTCCTCGGCTCTCAATTGGACCATGAACCCAGCGTGGTTCTTTTCCTTGTTAGACTTGAGGGATCTCTCTTCAGAATAGTACGTATCCATTAAAGACTCCAGATGCACCATGGTCACTCTGTGAGCCCTCCAGATGTGTTGAACTTCAGCTCTGATGCCAGTTAGTGCCTGGGAATTATGGACGCTGAAGTCCAACCCCTATGGAGGGCATCATGCTGGGGAGGATTGCTTAGATCAACATGTCTGTATTCTCAGAAAGTGATCCGTTTCAAAGAAAGACTTGTCTTAATATAATTCAAGGGCTCAAGTTAGGAGGACTATTTTCTTTCCATATCTAAATATGTAAAAAGAAAGAAAAGGAAGGAGGATTTCTGAATGCTCTTGGGTTTGATTTCCCCCCATTTCTATTAGAAGTGTAGAAGAAATAAGTCTAAAGATCAACACTTCAAAATAATTTCCAGAACAGCAGCTGCGCTAGTGTATTACAGCAAAAACAAGACACCTTGTGTTTGCATTTTATAAACAGCAGGGAAAGTGAACACAGTTCTGAAATACAAAAGGAGCAGATGATTATACAAGCATTTCCTCCCAGTAATATCTGTGAGATTTATAATGTACTATCTGACGGAAGAAAAGCCCAAACTTTGGCCATTTTGTTTTCCAAATGTTATTCTGATTTAGCACAGCAACAGATCATATGTTTTGCAGGTAGGAAATTGGACCAGCCGTCTGACACAATAAAAGCCTGCTTCATATATTTCCTGCAGGGCTTGTGGACACATTCCATGAAGGTATGATCATAGCTATATCACTTGATGGCTTTATAATTGTGGGCCTTTGGAACACATAGCAAATTACCATACAATTAAGAGAATATGCAGTGATGTAATACCAATTCCCTTCCTTATAAAAGAACCAATTCACGAAACACAATATTGATTTTATTTGTCTTGCATCTTCACCAATCATGTTCCAATTTCTTTCAGACCGAGGGAGGATGTTGAGAGTTCTCGGCAAACTGCCATGTGTGTGGTGGCTTACTGTGTGCCTCAGAGATTCCTACTTGCTTCTCTGCTGCCTCCTACACCCTCCAGTAGATAGCTTTCAGCTAATGGATTAAGTTCTAAACAAAATTGCACATTGCAAAAGTACATAGCTATTATTGCATATTCAAGGTGTCTAGGATGAAAAACAGGCAGGATGACAATTCCTGTTGAGCTTGTCAAGATCTATTGATATTTTAGCACGCACCAAAATTTATCTCTGCTTTGACCTCCAATATTTGTTTTTCCCCCTATTTCTGCAATATAAAATCAAAACTGTAAAGCTGATTCAATTCATGGGAAATTATTGATTTTTCCTTGTACTGATCATGGATTCTTACTCTCATATAACAAGGTCTTATAAAGCTACTGATTGCTAACAAGAATGTGTACATTCTCCTTATCCACATGTCATCATAACCACGGGCTTTATGTCCATCAGTTCCTCACTTCTCCAAGATGCTTCTGTTGCCATCACAACAGTCCACAGCTATAACTGTTTCTAGCTGAGTCTGGGCAGCTGTAACAGCTACCTGGAATGATTTGTGAACTTAACAGTTAAGCTTTTGCTGTTGCTTTATCACACTTCCAAATGCTTTTTATAATATAACAATGTCTTTTGAATAGAAATTCATATATTTAATATTCATGGTCATAATAATTTTAATCTGACAAATATGACAATCTTTTTAATCAGCAATAGTGTTTCCATAGCTGTGGTCTTAGGAACAAAATAATATGCGTCTCTAGTTCACCTGACATATTTAAAATTATTCATTTTCATGTCTTACCTGTCTAGGAAGTTCAAAATAATGTTTTGGGCTAATAACATTTTAACATCTAAAGCAAATAATTGAGCTGCTTTCTAAAATATTAATATGCAAGCAAGTCTGAGTAAATATAGTACTAAATTAGATAGGAAAGAAGAGTGCAACATTACGTGGAACCCACTGACTCCGAAAGAGAAAGAACTCTTTAGATGCCTGGCTTTGATTGTTGTAACACAGTGGTTGACCACATTCAGTCCCCTGCATCTCCAGAAAAAGCTTCTGCCTAAAAGGTAGAGAGACGCTGCCAGTCAGTAAACAGTGTTGATCTAAATAGAACACTGTTCTATTTCGGGGTAAGGCAGCTTTCTATCTAAAAGTGAGTAGGGGAAAATTACTTTATCGAGTAAATGGTGCTAGCTAGGAAGTATATGATTTTTCAACTGCAAGGCTGCAAAGAAACCTTTGAATTGCTTTATAAATATTCTGCCCATTGGCAAGTAGGATTAACAATGACCATCTTCATTTTAATTATCTAATCCCATGTGTGTGTATATAAGAAAATAAACATGTTTCCACAACATAATCAGAATCAGAAAACAAGAATATATCATGAGAACTGTTTTGTATAAGAATTATTAGCTATATTATTCTCATCATCATCATCATCCTTATTAAACCATCGTTTCTCCCAAAGGAAGCCTAGAGCAGTGGGCAGAGTGGTACACACACATACACTTATGCCGTAAGGAATTATTTAAACACTCTCATTAATTTTTTTTTAAATGTAAAGCCCATTAAAAGCAACTGTGGTTATTTTACCAAGAAAATATCTAGGTGAATAACCATGTCTTAAGCTGTTGCATGGGTCTAAATGGGATCATAGGCAGCCATTCTTCTGCAGAATTCCATAAATGGGGGGAGCACAGTAGGTGTGGCAGTAACTACTGTGAGCTGACCGTACGGTTGGAATCCTGAGTAGGGTCTAACCTGCTGAAATTAATCCAACGGATGAGTGATATTGATGGATGATTTTAAGTCTTTGAGACCTAAGCTTTGAATTATGTCTATAGCTCAACAGGCAGCCAATGCAATGACTTAAGGATTGGTGGAATGAGATCTCACTTAGCAGCCCCACTTACCAATCATGCTGCTGTTCCACTGTTATACAGTTCTTATCATTAGGAAGTTTTTCCTTATATCATCTTATGTGTGAAATATATCAAATTATATAATCTTAATGACAAAACTAGAAATGTCATCATGACAACTTATGTAAAGTGGAAGTTGTTCTTCATGGTTTGCCATCTGCCTTTCAAGAACTACAGTCATATGCACACCCCTGTTGCATCATCCAAATCTTACATAAATAACTGATGAAACCTTGAACATATTACCTGCTTGAATGTATGTCTTATTGTTTTTGTAAACACAGATGTTTCTGTTACATTAGAGGAAATGAAAAAAAATATATAGAAAGCTTCCCCTACAAAACAGTTTTTAAAATTATTAATGTCAATTTTCTTATACATCTGCATCAGCTAAACATGTCAGGAAATCATTGACATCAAACTCCATTCACATTATTTCTTAGAAAAGAGATGAAATCAAATTCTGTTAGCATGCACTGCACATTGTAAACATAAAATTAAGCATAGCATCATTTTAGCCATTTATAGTTTACAGTGGAATGATTATTTAAAATATTTTTGTTAAAGATGAAATAGGGAAATATCCCTTAACCTGTTTAGTGCCATTGACAAAACATTCTATGTTTGAAGAAAAGTGTGCCTGAGCTGAAACATGGAGATGGAAGAATGGAAATTGTTTGAGATCCTGTCCTGAGAGCTACAGATGGAGTGGGTTATAAATACTTCAATAAATATCAGTGAAATATGAAACTATTTGTTATTTACTGTACATGAGAAGCACTGGGCAAGGAGCAGTTTCTTCTTCTGGAAGTAAATATCTGTCTTGGAAAGCCAGATAAAAGGGATTCCTGTCTTTCTTCAATATTCTCCCCTTCTGAAACTGCATGATTTACATGCTACTATACCTTGTATGAATAGAAATGTTCAGTGCAATATAGCTGGAACGGTATGTTTCAGTGAGTGCATATTATCATATGTATTTGTCTTATTCATTGTTTGGATAGCATTAGAGCAGTATTTGTAAACAAATATATATGTTAAAAATGAGAGCTAGGACTATATCTAAGACCAGGAAGACTGTATTGAAAGCACCTCAGCAAATAATGCTGTTTATGTTATTTGTATTTTAAAGCTGCAGCAAGGTGTTTCTGCATTCTTGATCACATGATTCATGATTAGGGAAAACTGTGCCTCATAAACTTTCCTACACAAGAAATGCACAGGTTTGCATGTGGGCTGATTTTCAGTGAGATTAACAATGTACTGTTATATATGAGGATGCTGAATGTGCTCAAAATGAGGCTGAGAGGATCCTAGGGATCCGAGAAACAGGTTAGGGATTGTGGATAGAGATGAGAAAGACCTGGCATTGCCTACAAGAGGCTTCTCTGTAGCCTTTGCTAAGGCAAAATAGGCAAAGATTGTGGCCATATTGGGGGGGGGAGTTGTCATCACAAATTAACATTTACAAAATGGAGCCTTCAAGGTAATCTGCATCCTAAATTCCCTCACATGTAGCACAAGTGCTACAAAGTAAATAAAATAAATTATAATAAAGTAGAATAAGTTGGAAAAAGGAACAATTCTATAAGAACTGACAGGCTTCAAGAACATTCAATTGCTATTGCAGTCAAAAACAAACTGCAGGGGTTCTGTGTCTTAGTCATGCATACAAAGGGCAGCGCTCTCGCCAAGAAATTCTATAAGCTATAACAGATTCCAAACAGGTTATGCACCTGCATGGAATAAAAGATTTGATAAACTGTTGTAAAGAGTCATAATTAAGAAAGTACACTTTATTATATATTTTTCAAAAATTATTACAAAAAGCAAATGGTTATGCATTATTTAAATTATCAAGTGCAAAATAGAAGCACCCTACAAGGTTCCACCTAAACTTCATGGAACTATTCTAGACCTGAAACGAGCAGTTGCAACTTTGCTTGGTCCAAATAAATCACACTAACTTACACCAAGCTTAATTGCAGCGAGCTAAACTGTAGACCTCCAAAGGATCAGAAGTACACACAAGGTGCAAAATCAGCCAAGACACAAAAATGTATCTACAAATACATATATATTCTTTACATTAAATAGTTGCATTTAGAGGTTACAGTTTTCAAACAGAACAAGGAAAGGGAATTCCCAGTTCTCTTTAATATTTATCTTTTAATCGATTATAAATACGAATTGAAACAAAAATGTCTATTTTAGTTTTTTTTTTTACTTCCTTCCCAGTTATGTTTTTTGTTCTTTGCCTTTTGGAGAAAACATCACATTATAAGGCTGCCTTCTTTTGGGACGTGGACAGGGAGCAAACTCTTCTTTTATGTAACCTTAAAAAAACAAAGACAACAAATGTTTACACTATGGTTCTGGTAAAAGAAAATACTAGTAAATTGTAGCGACATGAATTTCGGCCAACTTCAAAATGTAATAATCATAAAAGATCTTGATAAAAAAATCAATTACATTCTATAGTTTTATACTATTGAGAAACAAAAAATGAATTAGTAACTTAACAAGTGACTTAAAGCTTTTGTGTTCATACACATACAGAAATAAAAATAATATATTGTCTTTGTTAAGATTATAAAATAGTTAATTCAAGTAATTTCTCAGGATAAAAATTGTATCAGTTTGGTACAGAAGGTGACAAAAGTTTGAACCAAAAGATTGACTTTAATTCAGAACTGTTATTGCAAAACACTGCCTGTGTTTACAACTATGAAATGAGTAGGAAGCTGTGCTATTTGTCAATTTATAAGTGTCTGAATAACAATTTATATTTTGAGATGCAAAAGTAACTTTCTGTGTGCAAATAGGGAACATTTTACGTCACATTCTCTGCAGACTTTCTAAAAAATTTAGTAAATTTTGCTTACTACAGCACAGTGCATAGAAGGCTGAACTTTAAATGGGAAGATTGCTAATTCAATTTTCACTTTATACATGGATTTACTAGATTACTACATGTCTATATCATATAAAGTATGAAACAAAAATACAGTGTAGTTTCCTATCAACTAAGTTATATTGATAATCAACAAACAATAATTGGTAAAACTAAAACACACTAACCTGTGTAGACACCATGAATGTGCAGGGTGGCTTAGTCAGGTGCCTTTGAGCAAATGGAAAAACATTATTTCTATCCATCAGTTCTCCTGTTCTCCCTGTCTCTAATTCAAGTGACGTTCAGGCAGGAAATACGTCCTTCAGATTACCTATTTTCAAAGACTAGTCCAGTGAGTTGGCCCTCACTGTAAAATTGGAACAGAACTACCCTTGTTTATTGGAGTTACATTTGTGATGAGGTGGCAGGGACTTCCAGTGGTTATTTCCTTGACTATTTCCTCCTGAAAAAAGATGGTGTGTAGTCTCCTGAAGGAAAGGATGATGACAGTTTTCTTTTGTACTCACTCTCCTCCTCTTCTGTGGGCAAAGTTTCTTCACTTGCAATAGACTTCCCCAAAAAGGGAAGGGTACCACAGGACTCTCTGTCAGTTGGTGAACCATCTCTCAGTGCTTGAGCACTCTATTGTGCCATAACACTGCAAGTCATGGACCTTGTTGTGAATTGTAAGAGATCCACAGACATGTCTGTCATGAGCTCTGTTGCTCTGGCTAGTTTTTTTACCCCCTCTCTTAGGCATCTGGGCTCTGTCAGAACTTCTGGGAGGAGGTCATATGTCTCTATAACCAAGATTCAGACAATGGTGGAAGGAACAGTGTGGCCGTGCTTTGGACATGGCCAATGGTGGAAGACTGCTGTTTTGTGGGTTTGCTTCAGTGCTCCATCCATTCTTTGTTCAGGGCTTATGGGAGCTGTCTGAAGGTCAGGATACCATGTGTGAAGGTACTGGATTGGGAAAAGCTGATGTAATAATTATGCATACAGTGACTGCCACCCTTAAATTCAAATACTTGAGTTTGCAACAAATCTGCTTCACTGGGTGTTTAGACATATTTAAATCAATTGGATTTTATGATGGCTTATTCTTTCACAGGTTCCTCCAATCATTCTCCAAAAAGAACAGAGCAACCATTAAGACATGGGTTTAGACATCCAGGCACACAATTCCCTTGCTCCTCTCTTGGGGTTCACATATCCCTCCTCTGACATACTGCTATATCAGGAATCCTTTGGTTCTCTTGTTGCATCCTCTTGATGGAACTGAGGGAGATCTGACTTACTACTCCTCATGGCAGTCTGGAGCAACTGAGTACTGCTGTGCTACCTTGCCAACCTAGTGACTTGCCTAGTCTTCAGAGAATGACTGCCAAAGGCCTACCTGGTGTTTAGCCTGGGCAAGAGTTGCCCCAATTGATGCCACTCAAGCATTTTTTCCTGACTACCACAGTTGCTGCTGCCCACTGCTTCACTCAGATGGAGAAGAGGTTTCCAAGAGGCCTCCTGATCTGCCATGCATAGCTCCTGGTTGCCAGAGTCACTGCAGTTGGTGCTGCCTGGGGTCTCATTTCTCACAGAGCTGGAGGATTCCACGTGGCCTCCTGATCTCCCATGGGGCTAGCTGCCATTGTCTCTTGGCTTCTCTGCTTGCCAAACTGTTCTGAGAAAAGTCTTTGCACTCACTTAATTACTATTCCTCCAATTTTACTCCTTGTTCCCAGTCCTTTTGAAATATATTTCCAGGTGGCTTTTTGGCTGCAGCCTCTGATCATCATGTTACTTAGCAGGGATATTGTTTTTGGAGTTGCATTTCACTGAATGCTGCTTCACTACCTGTACCTCTGGTTGTCTTTTCCCCCCTCCTTAAAGGTCCTTAAAATGGAGCCGAGAGGAATGCTGCTGCTGCTTCCTAGACACCAGAACTAAAGAGTAAAGGGAGGTGGGGGGGATCCTTCTTGGGAAAGGAAGAAGTCTTAAGTTTTGCTTTCTGCCTAGGAGAGGTTCAGTTTACTCATTTCTGTGGGCTTCATTTTCTGTAACCAAGAAACCAAGAAGCAACCACCCTTTGTTGCTTCTATCCAAATTCCTGTGTATTTCTGGCAACACAACTTATGCTTCCATTTTTATATAGTATTGCTTTATATAATTACCTCTTTCAACACACATTTGTGTGGAAGGGAATCCAACTTCCCAGAAATGTTCTGGCGTGTCAGGAGGAGCATAACGAGATCGATGTCTAGAACAGGTAGTTACTTTTTTCTCTCTCTCTTCTTCTGGCAACTCTGCATAATACTAAGATACAATAGTTAGAAATAACTAACAAATGAAGGAGAATATTTTAGCAGTAAAAACATGTATACCCAACAATATATACACCTATCAGCATATTTCTGAATCTCTGACTTGTGGCTGTTCGCATATTATGTTTTTAGGTGCAAAATGAATCCCATGCTTTCGGGTTAATGTATCTTCTGAATTAGTAATCCACAAGCTGGCTACCAAACATATTCATGATATGCAGAACCATTTCTGGTCTTATTTAGATTTCCATCTATATGTAGCATGAGAGTGGTTACTGGGAGCTATCCTGTGTCTTTAGAACATTATAAGACTATAACTACTAAGTAATTTGAATTAATATGGGCTAATAACAAATTGTATTCCATATCTGTGAATAATTGTTAAAAATCAGGAAAAAATATAAACTTATTTGCTATCTATTTTGTTCTACCGTACATGTTCATTGTTCTCTTTTCCCTTTTCTTGAGTTAGTAATAGTGCAGTGTAACACTGAAACTACTGCTGATCACTGTCACTTTTAAATGACTGACAAGCACTCTGTAAACTGTTGATTAATTACACATTTAAATTGCTCCAAAATCAGAAAGAAGGAAGGAAGGAAAAACTTATACCCAGGAAGGAAGGAGACAAATACATTTACACTGAGTTTTTAAAACACAAATTGTATGGAAGTTATATCTACATTAGATTGTAGAAATTATTTTTTGTTTTATTATAACAAAATTGACAGGATCTTTAATACTGGCAAACTGATCTAGATTGGCAGTCTAACATATTAGGCATGCAATTTATATAAAATCACAGGAATTAATTTCTTGCAATATTCCTGTTGGGTAGAGTTGATTAAAGTCAGTTAGTCAGATACTAATGGGAACATGCAGTATTAAGCTGTTCTGAGTGCTATTCTATTGCTAAATTGGAGAGCACTAGAAGTATACAGTATCTGTATCCAAAGTAGGGAGGTTCAGTGGCATACATAATGCACCTTCCCTTGTATTTTTCCCTACAACATCGCTGTGTGGTAGGTTGGGCTGAAAGAGACTAAATGGCCCAAAGTCACCCAATGAGTTTTTATGGCTGAGGGGAGACTTCTCAATCAATGGGAAGAGACTTCCTAGTGCTAATACAAAACTTTAACCACTAAACCACTTGGGAACTAGCTGTATCTGCTTGTAGATCTTTAAAGAAAAAGTGGCTTTCCTGGATTCAAGTCCCAAGACATGGGCTCTTTAAAGCCACCAACAGCTACAGTGAGTATGTCTACAGTAGGTCCAAAACCTCTTTCCCAGTTGAGACTTCAATACAGGTAGTCCTTGGTTAATGATGGTAATTGGGACTGGGAACTCTGTTGCTAAGCGATGCAGTCATAAAGTATGACATCACATGACGTGCCAACTTACAACAGCAGTTTCAGTTGTGGTTACGCTAATCCTGCGTGGATGTTAAGTGCGATGTCACATGATCACTATTTGCAACCTTCTACCAGCTTTCCCACTGACTTTGCTTGTCGGAAGCTGGCAGTGAAGGTTGCAAATGGTGATTACATAACTGTGGGACGCTGCAACTGTTGTAATTGTGAGCTGGTTGCCAAGTGCCTGAATCACGACCATGTGACTGCAGGGACGCTGTGACAGTCACAACTTCAAGGACCAGGCATAAGTCTCCTTGTTCAGCGCTGTTGCACCTTCAAACAGGTGCTAAATGAATGGTCATTAACCAAGGACTACCTGTACTACATACCTCTAGAGAAGTATGAACTATCTATAGACAAGGGTGTGATCTTGTCAAAATTTAACTTCAGTTTACTGATCTTTATCTAGCTCATTACCAAACTTAGGTACCAACACAGTCTTCCACAGTGTAGAGTAAGGAAGATGATCTTGACAGAAATATGCAGAAATTGTTTTCTAAGCAAAGGGGGCTGAAAAATTTTAAAAGTCTAGAACAATGAGATAACATCTGGTAGCAGCTCTGACAGATGACTCCCTAATTCACTGGAGTATAAGAAAGAGGAGGAGGTACAGTACTATCAGATTTAAAGATCCTGTTACTACAGCCAATCTCAATAAAAGTAGTTTTAGCCTTCCTGTAGAGTTGATTTCCTGATTTGTTCTACCTAGTGGGGCTGACACACAATACCTCATGCTGTCATTATCATCTGTTTGGATTACTGCAATGCATTTTACACGGCGCTACTTCTGAAAACCACTCAGAAACTGCAATTGATGCAAAATGCAGTGCTCCATATATTAGTAAACCAAAGTCATCATAGTCATATAACACCTGTTTTACAGTCACTCCATGGTTATCAATTTCTATACATTTCTGGGTACAATTCAACGTGCTGGTTTTGATCTATAAAACGTTATATGGTTTTACACCAAGCTACTCATAGGATTGCCTTCTCCAAACAGAGGTGTCTTGTCCAATTTGTCCAGTGCAAATGTCCCCCCAACATATTTCAATGATGAAAAATGTTGGGGGCTAGGGCTTGCAGGCAATGTTTTTGTTTCAGCCCTCATGTTTGTGGATTTCCCTCCCCCTTGAGATTAGATTGGCACCCTCACTGCTGATCTTCCAGAAGCTGTTAAAGGCAGAGATGTTCTGGAGGACCTTTGGGGAATAAATGATCACCATTACCCTTACCACTTTTATGGTTGCTTGTGTTTTTATTGGCCTTTATGTTTTTGTTCCATTTTTATGTTGTAAATTACCAGAAGTCATTTTGTTGAATACAGAAGTAGATTAAAACAATTAATTAATTAGCTAACTAGCTAGCTAGCTTGCAGGATTATAAGAGACCAAGCAGAAATTCTCCCTATGCCAATTTTGACAAGCAGTTCTACAGATAAAATAGAACTACTCTAACATCATTCTTTCCATTTCAAAACTGTGAAACCAATTCAGTAAAATATCATGGTCAATGTTATAAAAAGCTGCCAAAAGACCAAGAAAAATTGATAGGTCATATTCCATCCCCCACCCCAAGATTAGCCATCATGGTGGCCAAAATTCTTTTAATGTCTTAGCTAAGCTAAAAGCTACACTGAAATTGTGTTGTTAAAATTATATAGCCACCAATATCCCCAACACTTTAACAATAAAGTTAGAGCAATAACTCTTACGTCACGAGGATCCAAAGAGTTTCTTAAACAATGGCACTGACTGTACAACTGACTCCTTTTAAGATCAGCACCTCTGGTAAAGAAGCATTAAATAGCTTTTACAGTTATACGGTCGATCCCTGCATCATGTCAGAGAGTCAACAGTAGGTAAGAATGTTTAAGGATAAAGATGTTTGGTTTCAGAAGTCTCATTAGACAGCTTTCCAACTGAGGGAGTGGTCATGATAAACAAAAAAAAATAGCAGTACTTTCATTAATCTTAAAAAGTGGAATTTGAGTATACATAGAACAGATTCACAGGTTACTTTCTTAATAAGGGTTCAACTGCCTCCCCAACAAAATGTTGTGGCTGTAGTGGCCTTGCATTCTAATAGGATTGGTTCCTATGGTCTATTTTTATTATTATTCATGTTTTACTTATTTAACATTTCAAAACATAAATCTACTTTAAACACTTATAAGTTTCATAATACGTTAGGCAAGAAAAAAAAATTAATCTCTTTTTGCTGATGTCTGCCAGGATAAAATGCAATGCTACAAATTATAGTGAAAATTGTACTGTATATATAATATGCAGTACTACAATGTTTGTGTATCTAAACATTTCTTTTTCAAGGGTAAAGTAAAAATCTAACAGTGTTGCAAGTTGGAAACACTGATGGATCATTAAAAAGCCCTAAGTATTACTGTCAAAAGAATATTACTATCTCTTGTTTCCAAATCCTATTTCAGGTAGAGAAAAGGAGGAAGTTAAAATCTCAAAAACAGAACCTAAGGAAATGAATGCAGAACTCCAAAGAACTCTGTTAACTTTGTTTCAACATTAAGTACAAATTCAGAGGAGCAGCTTTTTATATATTTGTGCCAAATCTTTACATGAAATGCTGCTAAAATAGCTCAAGACAACGAGCATGTCCAGAAACATCAGTTGAAGCCTGGTACCATTTTGTTACCCAAAACTGGAATCAGATTTCACAGCATTATAGAAATGTATAAAAATGTACACAGGCTAACCAAATGAAAGGATCAAGCAATATTTAATGGGATTAAAAATCCATACTTAGAAAAGTTACCACCCTGGTTATTGTGAAGAATCTATAATGGTATAGAAAATCTACAAAACCCTGAAACATAATAGTGTACTATACTAATCATTGCCCTAATGTTATCCTCATAGCTATATACTTCCTAAGGCTTTAGAGGCTACCATGACTATCCCTCCTCAATTTAAGCTGCAAACCCTCAATTATACCCAATAGAGGAGCATATTATTTTTATATTTTTAATAAAATATATAATTTTATATCTTTATGTATTTATGAAAATAATTTTATATTTTAACTCCAAGAAGCTTCTATTCTTATTTATCTTCACATACTGATGTGAGAACTGTGTGTTCTAGCAAAAACAAACAAACAAACAAAAAAACCTGGTTAAAATAAAATTCTACAATATACAATGCTCACACACACATGCTAAATATAACAACAGCAAAAGTGCTATCTTTCAGGATGATTTTCCTGACTTGGACAACAGAAAGTGCTACCAATGCATAAACAACGAGATGTGAATTTCTGATATTATAACTATTTTGGAAGGCAGGGATCCCATCTTCACAATGAAATAAGAGACTAGTTGTATTTCAAGCAGAAGAAGATGCAAATTTTGATGTATTAATTGGCAACTACATTTATGGTAAAGAAGACTCATTGTGGTGAAAGCAGGCAAAAATCAACATATATAAATGAAGAAAATTATGCATAGTACAATCCACAGACTATAAAGTAATGATGGATGGACAGAAATCAATAGCCATTAGATCTTGATAGATTTTACTGTAAGAGCACATGCCAGCACTTTGGATCAGAAAAGGAAATTATTCACATGGATCCTGTTAATAAATCATCTAATGAATTTTACTGGCAAAACAGACAGTGAAAATACTCTTTTACCCAATATCTAATTAACTAAAAGAATTTACTACCTGCAGTTGTCATAATAGTATTTTAAAAGGCTTTAAAAACAGAATAGATCAGTAACTATTAATCTTTATAGCTAAATAAGACCTTTCTAGACAGATGTGATTTTTTGAACACTAAGTAACTAAAAAAGGATATATTGCAAGTATATTCCCAACGTTATCTGATTGTCTGCTTTTGGGAAAAGCAATGGAAAATTGCCTTATATTGCCTTATATTCTTAATGATATATTCTAGTATCAATTTTTTTCTTCTTTCTAGACTCTTAAACTTTGAAAACTACACTCAAAAAAACAGAAGTGATAATCAAGACATAAACTTAAATAAGCATAGCTTTTCCCGTCTTGTTTATTTTGATTTAGAAGTCTTCTGCCTCTCACCCTATCACTTTGGTGTCATGCCATGGCTAACATTCCACATACTTCTAGGAAAGCATTAATTTTGGATTGTTTATACTAAATAATCTTTTTTTATAAATGCTTTAGATGTTTTGCCCTTATTTTTAACATTTTAGGTCACTGAGAAAAGTTCCTAACTGTTTTAATCTGACAGTTAGCACTAACAATCACTTGCCAAAATGTAACAAGAACCAAGTTCCTGGAGAGGACAAATGATGCCTGTGCAGGGACAGGAAATTAAAATTGTTCACACACAAACCTTGGCACAAAAAACATAAAGCTGCTTTTATGTCCTGTTTCTTTCTTCATTCAAGACTTTAGATTTCACATGTTTTAATGAACAGAATTAAGTTTCATGATGGGCTACAAATAATGTGCGTTAAACAGAAAACACTAGCAACAATCTTATTTGCTAAAATGAGTTCCTTATTTTAAAGATGCCATTTCAGAAATATATTGATGAGGTTATTTTAGGATGAATGAAATAAACATTTACAATGGAATCTTCACTGCATTTTTGAAAGACACTGTGTAGTATAATACTGCTATGTGAGCTTACAACAAATTATATGGAATATTAATAAATGAATTTCATGTACTCTCACACCACATATGGAAGTAATTTACATCATATTATTTCATGAAGTCATGGAAACAAATGTACTTAGATGAGAATAGCAGTATATACATTTTTCATATATCATGTTCTCCCAATAATGAAATGGTATAATTATTACATGCACAGTCACTCTTAACTTGCACAATTCTGAGAGTGCTCAAGGACCACAAGGAGGGCTTCTGAAGGTAAAAACAAGGGAACTATAGCAGTGGTGTTAGAAATCAGAAAAGGAAATTGAAGGATCTTCTGTTACTGGGAACTTTCACAAGAATCTTTCATGGTCAATTCCTTGACAGAATTTAGTAATATGTTCCTAAAAACTGGCAAAAACTCCTGTTGATGGTTTATTTACATAGGCTGGCTGTTTCCTACCTTATATATAATTGTTCTTTGGATAGTTATCATATCACTCCCCTTAACTGTTCCCACATTATACTAAGCTCATAATGTGGCTCATTTATTTGTGATTTAATGTGACATGCAAATCCATTCTAAGAAAGAATCCATGGTTTATAAGTCAATGCGAATATGCTTAGTTTTTCAAATTTCTCCATAGGATGTTGTTTTAATCCCTCGCCATTCTTGGCTACCTTCCCCCAGTCACAAGTCAGTTTTATCTACATCATTTTCAAAATATGTGACTAAGAACTAGACACAGTACTTCAAATATATTCTGACTATATTCAGGACAATTCACAGATGCAAACAGGTTAACATTCAAAAGTATGGTTCAATGAAAATTTCATTCATGTACCAATTCCTTAGTAATACTACACATTTATTTGCATTTGAAAATTAGAGTATAAGTGAATATTAAAAAAACAGTATACAAGACCCACTGTATACTTACTGTTTCACATTCTTTACAAGTGTGGCCAGGTAATTTTCTTCTTTCTTCTTTTTTCCGCACTACTTCAATGTGAGGAAAACCCAATACAAGGTTTGTTCTGTAACATAAGCAGAGAAATGACAAGGATCTAAACTTTCTGCTGTTAAAAAAATTGCACAAGCTGTTCCATTGCTGTCAAAATTTGATTTTGTCCCTAATTATAAATATACAAAATAAAGGATCATGAAAACACTCTAACAATTAACAGTATTTCTGAGTATTTTTCCAGTTTTATACAAGTGTTTGTGTCTTGCTATCACAAAATTGATGAAAAGAAAAAAGGAAAAAAGAAACCGCAAGAATTATTACTAAAATTCTACTGATATCAAAATGACTTCACTATATTAGCCAAAAATAGGCAGACTATTGAATATGTACTTTGGGGAAGAGAAATTCCAAAGGAAAAATATAGTAAGTGATCAGATCTTATGTGCTGAGAAGATGGATCAAATAAGAGCCTGTTAGAGAGGCTCTATGGGACATCCTGAGCAAGAGATAGGTTCACATGTTGGGCTTATACAATCTCTTTTTGTATTCAGTTCTTTAACCTCATCAATTTCACTTTCTGTTGCATAACAATTAATTCAAAAAACTGGTTGGGATTTCTGAATACAGACCACATCTCTGAGTTGACTTCAGCTACTTGAGCTTGCCTTTTAGTTTATTAGTTTGCCTTTCTGGAAACTTTCTGGGTGTTTATGTCAAGCAAGTGTCAAGAATGATGAGAATTCTCTCACTTTTTAATGGTGTCCATCAACCTTTCTCAATTTTCTAAGTATACATTAGAGGAGACCTGCACAACTTGTAGGGGGGAAAGGACCACACTGATAAATTAAAAATAATTGCAGGCTGTAAGGAAATAGCTGGCATGCCAATCAGCTGTTTGGTGGTTAGCAGAGTGGCAGCAGCAATGGAGCTGTGGCATTAGTGAGGCTTGAAGGCGTTGGAGGCACTCAACAGTGTGTTTTTTGGGGTGGTGGCAGCAGTGAAGGTGGATCCTTCCTGGCGGTGGTGATTTTGTTTTGTTTTTAAAAAATGCCAGCAGGCTGCACAAGGCTGCTTGGCAGACCGTGTGGCCAGTGGGCCACATGCTGTGCAGGCCTGCCCTAGAGTCATGGACAAATCTACAGAAACTTAAATGATAAAAAGGGCCCATTTACTTTTTGTATTATATTCTTACTGATTTCCTTATGGACTAACATATAATTAAATAAAGATATGGGCATGTACTTAGAGAGACAGAAAGAGATTTTATTCATGTGAAATCTATCAAAATACTTTGTATTTTTTCCATTTAATTTATATTTTTAGGAATATTTTCAAAGCTGATTAAATTCTTTCAGACTAAACTTTTAATTTTGCTATGTTATCATTTGTGGGGAAAATGTAAATAAGATTTATATTCTGAGGAAACTTAACTCCATAGATGATCATTTTTACAAGTAAATACCTTTCATCACTTTTAAAAGCAGGATTATCCACAAAAGCCTTCTGCTTCATTTTATTTTGTTTGTCTCCTTCCTCTGAAAATATATAGATTATGCCATAAACAATGCTGGAAAGAACATTATGTAATTTTAAATCTAACTGAAGAAATATGGCTACAGAAAACTGTAGATTTATAAGCATTTGTAACAATGAATAAATTTTCTCTGAATACAAAGCTAGATTTTGAAGACAATACTTTTATGTGCATTCAAAATAAAGCAGTTATTTATCTTCAGCCACAGACAGTGAATTACAAATCTAATAACAAGTAAATACTTTGTATGCTTCTTTTTTCTTTTCCATCTTCCTCAGAAGAATTCTTATGGTCACATTCTGGAAGATTGTCATCTTCTAAATAGGATTCATATTCTTCATAAGATGTCTGATCAAATATTTCTGCTAAAGTGTCCTTTTCTCTTTTTTGTCCTTCTACAAATACAAGTAACAATAATTACTAACAATAGTATTGACCATCTGCGCCCATAACACTTAAAGATGTTAATTTTTAGTAGGACATAAACATAGCAAAATCATGTCTACTTAGCTTTCCCATCTGATTTTTCCTATTTAAAAAGGTAGGTGAAAGTTATGTATTAGTTTCTAGGAGACTCCTGGCATTGCTTTAAAGGGATGGTTTTAACTATTGGTTTAATTCTATTACTTTATTAAGCGTGTAAAATATTTTAATCACATCTACTGTCATCAGACTACATGCAAAAGAAAACGATGTAGGCAGATTATTCTCTCATATACACATATTCAGTTTGCCAAAGCTAATGTTTTTGTGAAAATCCAAACTTTTCATAAGATTCATAAATATTGTTGATTTTCCAGGACTATGCATTAGGAGCTCTATGAGATTATTTACTAATTTACTAGTCCAAAGATGCTTACTAGAAATCATTAAAAAGCATAAACATAAAAGTGTAAACGATAATAAACTTAATACAATTTGTAATAAATAATAATACAATATGTAATAAATAATTCCATTTAAAATTCAATATTAAAAGGCAGAATCAGCACAATGGAGGAAATCATAGTAAATTCCATTGCGTAACAACTGAAACTCATTTGAATCAGTGATGGCTGTGGTAATAAAGAATGTTTACTTCCCTGCCTCCACTATATTTGCATAATTAGTTTGACGCTACTTTTTAATACACCTCAACCAAGATGCTAAGGAATGGGGCTGGAGCAATCAGCGACTTACAGTGAGCAGTTTGTAACTTTCCTTGCAGATAAAATTGTTTAGACATATCACTTGAATTTCAGTGCTAGAGCAGGGCATTAATATTTAACAATAGCAAACACCAGTCTGGTATGGACTAGATCTGCTTATTTGACTCCTGCCTCTGGCTGATTGTATTGACCTGGGGAGAACTGGACCCATAGTTAAGGGAAGCAGTAAATACTTCTTTACAAGTGGGATGTTATATGCCTGAAGGAGGAAGCACAAAAAAGTATTATTAAATAAATCTGTCCCTTAACTAAGAACAGGTAGAAAAATATTGCCATTCTCAAACGTACCATTTCTGACTAAGGTAACAGAGAATGTTCTGACTTTTCAATACCAGATTCAGTTGAAGGATATTGATTAGCTAGACCTGGTTAATTCAAGGTTTTGGCCAGCGACTGAGATCATTTAGTTGCCTTGATGGATGATTTACACTGGAAATTAGATAGGCTCTACTAGTTCTTTTGGAAATTCAGCAGGTTTTGATATCATTGATCAAGGATCCTTTTGGACTGCTAGATGGAGGGCTTTGGAGACAATGATTTGCAGTGATTCTGGTCTTTTCTGTCAGACCATATTCAGACAAATAGTGTTGGGTGACTACTATTAATACCTATACTGTGACTACTATTGTCTCCTACGGTATTCAATATCTACATGAAACTGCTAGAGGGGCACCCAGAGCTCTGGAATAAAGTGCCATCAGTATACTGATGATACAATTCTATTGTTCCTTAGCCCAACTTCAAGGAAGCAGTTGATTCTTTGGACCACTGCCCAATTTAATCCATGGGGTTGAAGAAGATGAACCAGCTGAATCCCCCACTCCTTTTAATATTCTGTTAGGCATGAAGAAACAAGAATACAAGGTAACAGCCAAGAACAATGTATCTAACATTTAATCATAGGCTACATCTAACATTTATCAACAGAAGAGTTATTATTATGAGGATAACTTATATAATCTTTCCAGATCTGATAAAAAATGTGAGTCATCCCTCAGAGAAGTCAGCATTCAAATATTATCAGTAACTTTTTTCCTTAAAAGCGCTTGATCATACTTTACCTTGCCAGTTATTCATGGTAGGTTATCTAGAAATTTCCAGTTTTGAGCAATTCTTAATTCTGCAGTCGTTGTCGACTCTTAAAGACCACATAGATTTTCTCCATGATGATCTATCCCTAACCCGCTCTTTCAGGTCTTCCAACTGTGTACTCATTGCCACTGTAACTGAGCCCCTCTACCTTGCTGCCAGTTGTCCCCTTTTCTTTCCTTCCACCTTTTCCAGCATTAAAGCCTTCTCTAAGAACTAGGTCTTCACAAAACATGTCCAAAGTGTGATATTTGAGCCTGGTTATTTGTGCCTCTAGTGAGAACTCTGGGTTGATTTGTTTGATGATCCATTTGTTTGTTTTCTTGGCTGTCCATGGTATTCTCAGTAGTCTTCTTCAACACCAAGGTTCAAAAGCATCAATGCTCTTCCTATCCTGCTTCTTCAAAGTCCAGCTTCTGTTTCCATAGAGTGTCACAGGGAATACCATTGTTTGCACTATTCTGATCTTTGTAGGTATAGACACATTGCAGCATTTGAGTATCTTTTGTAAGGCATTCATGGCTGTTCTACCAAGTGCTATTCTGTGGCATATTTCTTGACTGTTTGTTCCTTTACTGTTGAGAGTGCATGATACTGAGAGCATATTACAGGTACGGCAATTGGGACCTGGATTAGAGTCATTAAGCAATGCGGTCATAAAGTGTGATATCACATGACCAAATCGCTTAGCGACAACAATCCTGACAGTCCTGGTTGCTGTCATAACCCCAAGATGTGCAGGTCATTAAGTGGAAAGCGGTGGTAGCCCCAGGTAAGGAGTGTGGGGGTGCCAGGAGGGGAACGGCAGGGGAGGCCTGGCGCAGGCTGTATGCAAGGCCAAGGAATGGATGGCACAGTGCGAGTGCAGGGAGGCTAGGGGGACTTACCAGAGTGACTTGTGACCTTTCCTGCCAGCTTCCCCATGGACTTTGCTTGTGAGAAGCCGGCATGGAAGGATGTAAATAGCGATCATGTGACCATGGGGCACTACAACTGTTGTAAGTGCAAGCCAGTTGCCAAATGCCTGAATCGTGATCATGTGACTGTGGGGGTTGTGTGACAGCCGGAACTTCAAGGACTGGTCATAAGTACCAATTGTTTAGTGCCATCACAGTTTCAAATGGTCACTGAATGACTGATCGGTAAGCGAGGACTACTTCCATGCCCTTACTGAAAGACATACATTGATTGTCAACTGTCCAGCACAATTTCTGGTTTTACTTTTTAAAGCCATAAATAGATTAGGCTCTGAACCTATATACTATTAAGGTCAGCAAGAGAATCCCTCTTGAGGAAGCTCATTTTCTTAGACCTTTTTTTTGGGGCACAAGAGAGGAGACTACATTAGGAGTTACCTTCAGCCTTCAAACTTTGCATTCAGTTGTTCATTGCATTCATTCAGTTAGGAAAGGAATTAAGCTTGAACTAGTTTAAGAGTGATTTTAACTGTTTTCTGTTTTATTTTTTATATCTAATTGCCTAAAAGCTCAACAATCATAACAATGCAATTATAAAAAAGTAAAATAAATAAATAAATAAAAATAAAGGAATAGAAGAATCTGAGTCCTGCCATTTTTGCATGTTTTTGCCCCACTAGGGTCTGTTTTATTATACCAAATTAAAAGGTTGATAATTATCCTATTCCTTATTGTAAAGATATCTCTAGATTTGTGTTTATTTTCTATTTATTTTCTTACTGCCTATATTAATCTAGGGTCTTCCTATTGCTATAGGTTTTATGCAACTACTTTTATCTTATTTAATCTATGAACTTCTATTTCTGTGTTCCATATCTATTTTCTCATGCCTACATTCTTAGCTCTATATTTTCCTATCTTGACTATTTCCTAGCACTTTGAGTTTTTCCTATTTCCCCATATCTTCAGCTCTTGTAGCCAGCCACAGTCCATTTACCTTTTTATTCCATATACTTGAGGTATATGGCTTCTCATCTCTCTTCCCCCAGCACTCATGGTTCTCTCTTCCTGGAGCTGGTTTATGGAACTCCACCTGGCTGTTGCATGCAGTGAGTTTGCTTCAGTTGCTTCTTTGTAGACACTGGTCAGGTTCCTCCCCCAACCCTTTCGCTCTGTCTCAGCTAGTCTTGCCTGTTGAAGGGTTGCTCCAAAGGTTGCCATTCCTGTCTCTTCCTGGGATTGCTGCTAAGCTGCTTGCTTTTGGACTGGAGGCTTTTCTTGTTTCCCTGCAGTCTTCCTGGCTTAACTCTTTTCATGCATCCTTTCATCTTTCCTTTCATGCACTACGATCATCCCCTATTAATATGATCCTGATGCAATTGCTATCTTGATGCATTTTTGGAGTAGGGTCATATAGCCACATAAGGAAGAGGTACACTAAGATGATATAGCATCTTAACACATCAATTATCGGAATAATAAAAATGATAACAGATTATGATAAACAAAAATAAACTTACTTGGACTGTTCACTTCTTTCTGTCCTTGTTTTTTCATTCCTAATAGAATACTGTCACTGATACATGTATAGTCCATGTCCAGGGTCTCTGATGCAATTCTTGTTTGAGTTCCTTCCTTTTAATTAACAAAATTAAAGACAATTATGATAGACATAATTAAAATATCACTACCTAAATTGTAATTATAATTTCTATAAATGTTCAATAAATTTATATCAACATTTTAAAAATAAATATTAGACCGTGAATCATCTTTTTAGATTCTAGAACAATCCCAAGTGTTTTGGAGGTGCCTTATACATAGCAACCTCATCCACTCATGAATTGCATAATGTACAATGTCTGATCAAATCCTCAACAACAAAGCCTGGAAATGCATATAGTATCTCATATTTTAAACAAGTATTAACATGATTTGGGGCTTCGAGCAGATACACTCTCGAGCACTGAGCACTTCCATAAGTGAAGAGAATTATGTTGGTTATGTTTAGAATTGGTACAGGAATGGAATTATATTTTCATGGAGATTCAAAGAAGCAGAAAAACAAAGGAGTAATACCAGCCCATATTTTGGTTAATTTCATTATACAAAATAAAGTTTGAGTTAAATACTGAACTTCTCTGCTTTAGGCTTATGTCTTGAATATTTATTCATAGTTATACTATGTACTTATATACAATTCAATTTGTGCCTATCTACAGTTGATTGAACTACATTTTGAAGTATCTCTTCTCATTTACAAAGTCAAAGTATTTTTAACATGATTAGAGTCTGATTAGGGTTGCATATATATCTGAACAAGACAGATGTGCAAAAGCTTGCTACCAAAAACCTGCTTGGATATTACTTTTATTTTTTTTAAGTTAAAGATGACATTACCAGTGGCAGATCAGAGCGAAGAAAATTCTTCATACAGTTCTCTAAAACAAGGAGTTCCTAACATTAAGTCTATCATATAAATGTCACAAGCAGATAATAAATGAAAACTTTTAAGGAAGGCTTCTAAAATATCAATGTTTCTAAAGATATATTCACAAAGCTTTTGATATTTTTAATGGATTATAATACTTTTGGTGAGGACAGAGAAGATATATTCAGGGAAAGAAGATAGATTTAGGGAAAACGTGTTGCATGAGAAGTTGGAATATAATTTTCTTGGTAGGTAATCATTACATGAGTTTAGAAATTTTGGTAACATGAAACAACAGTCCCCTACATGGATTGTACAAGGAGGACTGTTTCAATGTAAAAAAGTTTCATTTAGGGATTAGCTGTAAATCTTTGCAATATCAGTGATTAAATGTATATAATTTTATATTTATATTTAAATTTATAGTCTAAAATTTACTTTCAAGAAAGAAAATGATACAGCTACTTTATTTCAGTCTTAATAAATCAACAATCTAGTTTGTTCAGTGAGTTTAATGAGCAAAGCTTTAAAATTGCTTACTTTTGTGTCAATCAGAGTAACGTCCATTTTGTATTGGGAAAGGTCAGCTCCTGGATCTATACTCCACTGCACATTTTCCAAAGATATTTTATCTTGAAAAGAAAACAGAACCTTTAAGTGTAATGACTGTTCTATAGTAACAAAATTCCACACATAATCAAATATAAAATACAAATTATAGCCTGTAATAATTATAGCCTTTAGGTATCATAAACATGGCAAGCTTTAAAAAAGAATATGCAAACAGTAAATTAAGAGAAGATCCCATGAACAAAGATAGCATGGAAAGATCTGTAACTGGAAGCATGTTTAGGTTATAGTAATACCAGCAAAGGGGTTAGACTCAAGGCACTGTGATAGTCCTACTCATTTATAAATTAATGAGTAAAAAGATACCTTGCTCATTGTTGAGCTGTGTGATTTTTGTCACTCTGCAAGGATTTGGCTGAAGTACCGATGCCGGTTCACCCATTCCATGTCCTGATCTTATTCTCTTATTTATTGGTTCATGATCACCAGCAACCTCCTATCGAAGTAATTAAGAATTTAAACAACTTCTGCACTAATTTTCAGTACAGAGTAAATTCAGTTTACTTTCAGTTTACTTTCAGTAAAAGTAAATTCAGTTTCTCAAGAAACTCAGGCTACAGATGATGGTATATTATAGATAAAAGCCTTAATCACATACTTACTTTCATATCTTCATCATCTGGCAAAGGTGGATTAGAAAAATTAGCAATTTCCTCTTTTATTTTTACTTCATGTTCTTTCACTGGGGACACTTTGCTAAGGGATTTCAGGATTGCTTCTTGTATGCAGGGATTCTCTTGTGAATCTTTGTTCATTAAATAATTACTATTGGTGATTTTAGAGGAAGAATCTTTCACTAGTGGTTGAAAAACATCATGGAGAGTTGCCTGCCTCAATTTTATCTTGGAGCTCTCGGTACTTATTTTTTCACAGTGAAAACCAGAAAAGCGATCAGAAAGATCTAAAGGTTTATCAGTTGTGTTATCTCTGGCAATAGCAGAAATATCTGCATGGGATGGGAAAGCATTTTCTTTTTCACAGCGGATTACGTGGCTGCTCTTCTCATCAATTTTTTTCCTTTTAGAACATCTGCTTCCTAACAGTTTCTGTGATGCAAGAAGGAAGCCACTCTTGATGATGTCATCTTTATCCAGATGTGTGTTGGTCACACATGTTATGGGCTCCTCTGTATTCTGTTTCAAAGCCATTTGCCTACCAGTTGGAGCTTGATTGATAACTGTTATTATTTCAGTCCCAAGGCTCACAAAAGGAACATCTTCAGATTTTGATCTTACTTTCTCAGATCTTGAAAGGGAAAAATTGCTGATGGGGCTGTTTTTCAGATTTGATTTTCTCTCTGCTGCTAAAACAGACGAGGAGAGACTTATGTTTAAGCCTAAGCTGCTTTTAACATTGCCAGATGCCCCGAAAACAGGAGAAGGTATCTTGGAACCCCATGTTGTAGGTGGGGAAGGATCCTCAGATGGGTCTGAAAATCTGAACAGAGTTAAGTTTTATAAATAAATAAATGTTAAAGGAAGTTACAAAATACTAACAGAAATTACAAAACAACAACAGTCATTTGCTTGCAAGCACTTTTAATGATTTTGTTATATATATTATTTATATCATGTTCCCACAAAAAGGTTTGGGCTGATTACATTTTAAAAAGTTAAAATCTTTGAAATGTATGAGCATTTATGAGTAAGAATTAAAATTAATAATATAATACTACAAACTCACAAACTGAACAACAGATATTACTTAGGAAATCATAAAAAGCTGTTAAAGACACATTAACAATGCTAGGAAAATATATAAAGCAATCTGCTCTAGGAAAGGAATTTTTAAAATTTAAAAAATTTAAAACCAGATACTGTCTTTGAGAATAATATGTTCCAAGTAGCCATCCACTCACCACATTTTACAGGCTAAAGTATTTACAGAAATATATCCAAAGATAATCTTAAGGGATCAATAAATATGTGGGAGAATGTGATCCTTCCATTCTTTAAAAAAAAAAGGAAGACTCACTCCAAATTGTCACTATTACTTTTATAACATCCTTGAATCAATTGTTTTCTGGTAACTCCAAGTGGTTTGCTGTAAGATTCCTATGGAACAAAAATATATGATTTCAGAAATGATTCTAACATTGCATGATATAATTTTCTAATAAGCCTCAAATGTACTTATTCACTTAGTGAACACAGAATATTATTATCAATTTATGATCTAAGACCAAATCAACAAACTGTGTGCTTGGTGGAAGAGGACAACCATCCCATATAGAAAGAGTGTACCAAGCACAGAATTATTAGGCGTACATGTATAGAGTTCTTTTTAAAAAGTTAAATTCTAAGTGAGATTTGTTGGATGGAAAAGGGAGCATCAAGTACACATAGAACCTGGAATATTGAAAAGGTGAGTGAACTGCACGATACCTAACTGTTCCTTAGCTTCCTAGCCTTCTTAAGAATATGCCTGCTAAAACCTAGTTCTGAGAGCACAGGACTCTTTATACTATGTGCATGGTTTTTAAAAAATGAATTATGTTCCAAACCTACAACTAAGGAATCACTGTCAAACAATGAATAGTTATATTTGTTCAGCAAAGAAATGCATATGGCAGTGCAAAAAGATTGGTATCAATTCCTTCATGCTTATTTCTAGTAGTTTGCTTTCCAGCAAACTGAGGCCAAAAGGTCCTTTGATTTTCTTAAAAATTTTATGCAGATGCAGGAATGATGTAATTGTTTTACTTGGAATAATGAAAATGTACAGGAAGACTTCAATTTTCAGAATCTACATTCTCATTTAGCTTTTTGGGAAAAAATCAGAAGCAGGCATTGTAACTTACGCTTAACAGCTGGTGATATGTTTTTGTAAGTCATTAGGTGAAATAAGGAAAAGGAATGATACTCTTCCCTATGCGGATTAATCTCTCAAACAGACTTTATGAGAGATCATAAAAATAGTACTTACATGCCCATCACATTCAAGTGTTTCTGCAACAACTGCCTTCAAATTAAATTGCACTGAATTGGGACATTCTCCTTTCATTTCTTTGCCTGCACCAATGGAAATCAGCAAAAAAATACATAAAATAAATATTTTTCCTTTCTTGGTAATGGTCTTTACAATCTTTTTCAGATTGAATTAAGATTTAAAAGAGATTCATATAATGTATCTGATGAATTAAGAATATCTTTTCTCTGAGATGGATTATTTTCAAGAGAAGACTGTTGAATTCTTGATAAAATAGAAAGGTATTGTACAACTATTATTTTAATTCATGCACTCAAATACCACATGTTTGATCAAAGGCTCCTGTTTGGATTTATTTTCGTATTAATTATTAACCACTCTGATAACACCTGTAACAAAGTTTGGGGGCTAATAAATACAAGAAATAAATTAAAATTCATTAACAATGAAAGTATCAATAAAAGTGTAAAGCAATCCAAAAACAAAGAGGATGGAAACAGAAACAGAAAGCACTGAAATAATTCACAAGCAATTGTCAAATAAGCCTCACAAGGTGGGGTTAGGCAATTCTGCAGCCACAGCAAAAGCCACCACACATCAGCACACTTCTGTGGACGCTTGGGAAAGTGCTTCCAAAAATTATCTCAGAATCAAGGCAAATATATATGGAGAAAATCTTCAGGTTACCCTGTCCTAAGTTATGAATGTCCTTAAAGATTTCAACAACAACAAAATCCACTTTTAATTGGGTCTCAAAAATAACCCCAGATCTAAAGATGACAATATCATAGCTGATATTAGCACATCAATAACATAAATGCTACTATACATACAAAATGTGTATGTATGTGTGTATTTCAGTTTTAATCTTAGTTTTCAAATGCTCTGCTCAAGAAATGTTAGACACTGTTGATACTATTTAAATCTAAAGGAACACACTTTTAAAAATCCCAGAAGCTATCTGACCTTGTCTGATCAATTTGGGGGCTAGGTGGCATCCTATATGAAACCATAAAACATCCTCTCCCGATAAAGCAGCACTATCTAGATTTGTGAAGCATCAGATCATTAAAAAATACAATTTGTAACAATTTTCAGTGTCTGTGGTGGCCATCACCAGGTCTTTCATGGGCTACATACAGCCCTTGGGCCTCAGGTTTTGCACCTCCTATTGAAAGAAGAAAAAATTCTACTGGTTAGATTGATACAATCTTGTGCCAAGCCATTTTTAAGCTATTGAACTCTGGAATATTCCCTTTGTTAATCAGTCTGATTCAGAAATGACGTCTCTTTGGCTACTTAGGGCTTTGCATCCATGCAGGAGGCATGGCTAAATCCCCTCTTACTAATTATAGTGTGTATTATAGGATCAATGAGTAATGAGCAATCCAAAGCATTTTTCAATTTCACCAGTCCTGGTAGAAAGCAATTAACACACTTTTAATTTTCTCTTTTTGATGGACATACGAAGTGTCAAATTCAGTGCTATCTTTCTTTTAGCCTTTAACCTGATTTGCTTTCATTAGACATACAAAACTAGTTGTCATAAATAGGAAGCTTATTTTTTTCTGTGTGGCTCATTAGGTCAAGATTTTTGCTCTACTCTGACTGATTATATTATCTACTGTAGAGAGTTCATAATGTCATGTCAACATTGAAAATCATTTGTATGACTATATAATATTCTCTTATCATTGCTGTCAACACACATATATTTTTCAAATTTTTGGCAATCTATATTTAGGATATATCTATACATTTATAGATAAAAATAGGATGTGGCATGTTGGTGAAACTAAGAGAAATGACAAGTATGTAATAGATCTGAATGAAAGTGGTCTGATCCTGTGGAATGGAGCTGAATATAGTAATACATGCAGGGAAATACAGATGTGGAGTAGAATGGAATGTATGAATGCATACAAGCATATGTAAGTTTAATTAGGAATGAAAGGACTAAAACATGTTATAAAGTATAGAATGATATAATAAAGATTATTGTGGGTGAGTACAAAAGTACTAATCCACAGATCGGCGATGATTGGTTTCCATTCCATGGAATGGTGACAATGAAAGAATCAGAGATGACTTTTGATAAAAACTGTGCAAGGTTCTGATTGTATGTCATCCAATAAGAAAAATTATGTTAGCAGCCATAAACAAACGACAGGAATGAGACAAGAGAGTACAGAAAAATGATTCAGCTATTCAGAGACCCAAGAATGAAAGAAAATGGGGATTGTTGGGGAATACCTGTTTAGAAAATGCTCTGTATCAAATATCCAATATAAGCTTATTTATGGGCACATATGGCAAAGGAAGGAATTTAAATCTAAAAGCATGATTGATTTGATTGTTTTTGATGAAGTACTGAGAGAATTAGTAAAGGATACAAAGATGATGAGAGGTTCTGAATATGGATAGACTATTTCTTAGCAGTGTCAAATGTGACCTGGGGAAAAATGGACAGTGAAGAAAGGGAAAAAAGTGAAAAGATATGAACAATGTGGTGAACTAGATTTATTTATTTATTAAATTTATGCCACCCATCTCCCCCAGTTCCTTTCCTTTTCTCTTACCGCATAGCTTTAGTTCCTTATTTCTTACTTCTTTTCTGGACTTTGAACAACATTACTCACTATGAAAGGGAACAGCATCATGGGCATGTGTGATGTATGTATATATGTGTTTGTGTGTGTGCATGCACATGCATGCACGCATTAAAGGAATTGTTCCTTTGATACATAGATATTAAAAAGTAAACATTAAAGGAATCATTACCAGAACCCTTACAAAAATATGTATTTTGAATACTGTTTGTAAAGTGAATTGAAGAACTTGAAAAGCATAAAAAAAAGCTTTATAAGAATGCCATCAATCTTCTCGCTAAGCAAAAATCACCAAGAGGATGACCTTAAGTGACTGACCAAAGAAATCGGTATTTGTTAAAGCTACCTCCTGTTTTTCAGCCAAGCTGGTTTCCAAAGTACTAAAAACAAAGAACTAAAATAAATATGTATTTATTTATTTTATAATAAATAAAATATGTATTTTATTTATTTATACAAGCATAAGAAGATAGAAAAACACAGATTAAAGGGGGCAGGAAAAAAATATTCAGGCTTTTGATTGTTGCACGTTGCTTTGCTGATGCAATAACCTGCTGAGGTTCTTTATTCCTTCTTGAAGCCTGACAGGACATCTAGAAGAAAGTGATCTTGAAATAATTCACGGCTCATATTAAAGACTTGACCGAGTAGCTGTAATTTGACCCTATTGGCAAGATTACACTCACCACAAGTTCTGTTGCAAACTTCCAACTCAACCAAGGATGTACAGTGGTACCTCAAGATACGAACGCCCCACCTTACGAAAATTTCGAGATACGACCAGCTCCGGCCGCAAAAATTTACCTCGACATGCGAACTCCGCCTCAAGCTATGAACCGGATCTGTGGCCATTTGCCCTGCTGCCACGTGGTCGCGGCTTCCTGTGGGCGAGAGCGCGGTAGCAAGGAGGCTTGCTCCACGAGGCAAATTTCCCCATAAGGTTCAATGTGTCAGCCGGCTTGCACGGCTAGGAAATTCCCCAGGCGTGCTTTAGTCAGTTTCACCGCTCGAGCACTAGCGCAGAAAGAGGAAGTGCTAATGAAAGGGCCACCTGGCACCTCTTCACTAATCTGTTAACGCCAGAGGGCCGCCAGCGCTATGGACAAAGGAAAGAGCTGCGGAATTGAAGAAGAGCAATTAGCGCGTGCGCGCACGGGAAAGCTCCCACTCCCAGCTGTGTGCATGACAAAAGCCCAAGGAAAGCAATGACTACACCAAGGGCTATGGACAAAGGAAAGAGCCGGGAATTGAAGAAGAGCAATCCGCGCACGCGCGCGGGAAACCTCCCGCTCCCGGCTGTGTGCACGACAAAAGCCCAAGGAAAGCTATGACTACGCCAAGGGCTATGGACAAAGGAAAGAGCCGGGAATTGAAGAAGAGCAATCTGCGCGCGCGTGCACAGGAAAGCTCCCACTCCCAGCTGTGTGCACGACAAAAGCCCAAGGAAAGCAATGACTACACCAAGGGCTATGGACAAAGGAAAGATTTGAGGAAGAGGAATCAGCGCGGGGGGGGGAAGCTCCCGCTCCCGGCTGTGCGTGCGCGACAAAAGCCTTCCCCCCGCGCGCTCAGATTTCATTAGCACTTCCTCTTTCTGCGCTAGGGCTTGAGTGGTGAAACTGACTAAAGCACGCCTGGGGAATTTCCTAGCTGTGCAACACCGGCTGACACATTGAACCTTATGGGGAAATTTGCCTCGTGGAGCGACCAAATTCGGAGGGCGGATTAGCCGTATTTACATTGAACCTTATGGGGAAATTTGCCTCATGGTGCGACCAAATTCGGAGGGCGGAACGGATTAACCGTATTTACATTGAACCCTATGGGAAAATTTGCTTCAGGATGCAACCAATTCGACTTGCGATCAGAGTCACGGAACGGATTAAATTCGTACCTTGAGGTACCACTGTATATTCTTGTAACATGTCTATACCAAATTTTCTGAGTGTCCAAAAACAAAACTAACTGAATACTGTTCTAACACAAGTCTAAAAAACTATTAGAAACATTGTGAAACTTTTTATTACTACCTAGACAGAACCTAAAATTTTAAATTTTAACTTACAAAAAAATTTCTTAGCCAAAATTCAGCTACAACAGAATAGTATTTGCTGGAATTTATCGACATTAAAACATGTGCATATTAAATTTCTGTGGCAGTCTTTTCTAACTTAGTACCCCCCAGATATAACAGCGTGTCATAATTGCTTGGCAACATGGTTGTTCTGGCTGAGAATTATTGTAGGTATATTTCAGTAAAAGTCGAAGGCATCAGTTTGGTCAGGGCTAGTGTACACTTAGTTATTTTTGCAAAGCCATATGGCTCAATGGTTAATTAAATATACCCAGTATGTTAAAGCACTTCTAACCCATTTGCTTTGAATCGTCTACTTGATATTAATTGTTGATGAACATCTGATATTCTGTAAAAAGAAAATCTGAAAAGTTATACCAGAAAATAACATGCTTCCAATATTACGCAGTTGAATGCTCATTTTAAAAAAACAGACAAGCTTGGTAGCAGATGAAAAGTGAAGCTAAGAATAGTTAACCTATATAAAGATATAACTGCTTTAGTTTTCCATCTGCTTCTTCAGAAACAGTTCAGGAATGAACTATTGCTTCTTTTCTGACCAAAAAAATATTATAGGAAGATTTCTTTGAAAACAATTCCTTTCCTTGTTATTAAATATATAATGCTAAAATTGGCTATATTTACTTGAATCTGTGGACAACTGTGAATCACATGTATCTGCCACCAATATTTCTTCTTCAGAAGAAGCATGCTTTTGAGTGGATGACGATAGGATATTTCCAACTTCTAAAAAGAAAAAAAAAATCAAATCAAATACACATTTTGTGTTTAAATATTTATAGAAAATGTTTATTTTTAAATATCTGATGTCCTCTGATCTGAACTGATTTTGGTTTCTGGTTAGCTGTCTATTTTTCTTCTTAATATATTTTGTTTTCTTTCAATTTCTATCTGTAAGCTACCCAGAACTGCTATGAAGTCAGGCTGCCTCGACATTGAAATAATAAATAAACAGATAAATAAAAGCTGACCAGACCTGAATGCACAAAATCCATTTTCTCTGAGAGAGTTTAAGGATTTCTTGTATGTAAATAGGTCAGCAAAACAGCTGAGTATGAACTAGATTTATTGATTCAAATTTCAGATCAGCTACAAATTCACTATGTGCTTTAACACATTATTGCTGAAATACTGGAATACAACTACCTATTCAAAATCCCCACAAAAGATTTTGCTATTAATTACTGAAAATTCTATGAAACAATCTGAACACCGTGGATTTCCATTAGAGTGGTGCTCTTTGTCTTGACTGGCTTTTAGATGTCAGAGGTAGGCAGACGGTTGTAGATTTTAACTGGTTTCCATATTCTGATTAGCCATTAAACTGTGTTGTTAAAAAAGTCACTCCCTGTCCAGAATACTAGGAAAAAATGCATTTATTTAGAAGCACTTGAAGTATGCAGGCCTAAAAATTGGAGAATATTTAAGGATTGAGGACCTGGGTATTGAACAAAAGACACTGACCAAAGACCAGCTTAGTGTAGTTTAGCAAAGTCCAAATTAGGCAGGTATGTACAGTGATATACAATGAAATTTCTATATAATACTGAATTCTGAATATACATTAATATATAATAACTATTCTGCTTTTGTCAATGGCCAACCAGATGCTTTCAAGAATAGAAGGAGGGCATAAAAACCATAGACATTTCTTTAAAACTGAAGCTAAACTGTTCCAAACCCACTATATATTTAAAAAACAAAATTATACACAAGCACATTTGAACACAAACTGGAATATCCCAAAGAAGAAAAATATGCAGTTTAAAACGTGAAGAGATAACGGTGTTGTACATCATAAGAGCTCTAATACTAAATGTACAGTATGTGTCCAAGTTATAATTTTAAAATAAAATAGATACGTAACTATATTTTTAAGTATTTGAGTTGAATTAATATTGTTTAAAAAATGAAAGCATTCCAAAAATTGGACCTTGTATTATAACTATATACATAGTAAGAGAAATGCTTTTATTACTTCCAATTTGTATCTTCATCTCTATCTGTATGAATAATAGTTTGATTTTAAAAGCTTTTGTATGTTTAAAACATGTTTTTTCATTAAGCAACAGCCTACAGTTCAGAGTGAAATCACAATAGTTTTAAATAACAGCTGTACTCTGTGTGTGTGTGTATGTGTGTGTGTATGTATATAAAAAAGATTTTAAACATTAGTTTATCATTTACATTTTCTTTTATTCTAATTTAAACTTGGATATCATAAAATTAAAATCCTTCTATTGTCCACAAGGTGGTGACATAATACTTAAAGAAGGAAAGTGGCTAAAATTAAGAACTTGTTTCCTATGTGGCAGAAAGAGTTTTCAAAGGTACACACTCATATTATTTAAATGATACAGATGCTTAAACTACTGAAAATATCATTTGAATACTGCTTATCTGAACTACTTAAATTTAAATGCCTATATTCTGAAGATATTAATTTGCTAATATGGACAAGGGGTTCCAATATTGATCTGGTTTAACAAGCAACAAAGGGGCACCAATTAATATTGCTTTTTATCTATATACTACTAAAGCTCTCGGGTCCGTTTGTAACCTTTAACTGGGCAAAACAGTGCGTCACAGGCCAACAATTTTTGAACCAAGGTACCTCAAATGGGGCAACTTACAGAATGTGTCCAAAATCTGGGACCCATGACTCCCATAGAATTGAAATTTGGCAAATTTTATAAAACATATTATGACATAAAAATTATCATAAAACATTTTATGACATAATACTAAATGTCATAAAACATTTCCTGTGATCAATTCCTGATGTTTGACTGTGCTATATAGTTTAATATGAATGACATGGGCTATTTTCAAGGCAGATACATCTCTGAATATCTCCCTGAATTTTTAAAAACTTTTCCAGTGAAAGCAGTACATTAGAAGTTCTGTCACTGTTGAAGGCACTGAGGAATCTGGTAATGAAATATTTCTGAAATGATGATCCAACAGGTCACAGGCTGTCTAGTTATTCTTGAAATTACAATTATTTACAACTACTTTAGGGGAAGGAATTAATTATTAAAAACTATACCATGGATTCTTCCCTTCTTTTCCAAATCTGTGCACTTTTGTTCTGTGTACCGGACATGCCTATTTTCTCGTTTTCGACGCATTCGATTAACCATTGAAAGTGACACTGACTTAACTGGTGAATCTGGAATAATCCCTTCCATATATTGCTCTTGCTCCCTAAGAAAAGCATAGAAAAACAATATAAATAAAGGCTAAATGCATCAACCTTTCCCATTATCTCATCTTCCTGGAAACTGAATCAAGGAAAGTCTGTTATCAAATAACCACTGAATGGTTATTTCCCTATCCATTTCTTCTGCCCCTCCCTGCACTGGGGGAAGGAGGAGAGTAGCAGAATAGGTCTGAAATTAGGGACGAAGAAAGGCCCTGTGCCTGGAGAGATGACTGAGAAAGAGGGATGAAAAAGCACTGTGAATTTTTTACAAAAGTAATCAGAAAGTTTTAAAGAATAAGTCCATACTAGCTGGAAATGATCAGGAAAGGAGCTTCAGAAAACAACAGCAGTTAAAGTAGAAAAGAGAAACAATTCAGCCTCTGCAGCCTTCAAAGAGAACCATCTGGAAGAAGCATATAGCAGCTGATGAAACTTGGCAGGAGATACTGTACTGGTAAAAAAAAAAAAAAGAATAGCAACAGTATGCATATAAATGATAATTTTAAAAAGATTGTAAATCAATGCAAGTGTTAAAAAAGTCACTAGAAATGACAAGAGTTCATTTCCCAACTTCATTTAATCATAACAAGAGTTGTAGATAAGCTTAGCTTATCTGGTAAATACAATTTAGTATTGCTATGTTCCCAATCCATCCTAATACCCTACAGTACTAGAGACTGAGCTAAAGGAAAGGAAATTCTCCCAACAAGGAGCTAACCTCTATTTTTATTTATTTATTGCAGAACTCCTATTTCTCTCACAACTGGAAAACAATGGGGGATTTTTGAACATTTTGAACATGAAGTGCTGAGATGAGGTTTTTTTTAAAAAAAAAAAATATGCAGGGCTTAGTAGCACTTTACAACAAATATTTCTTCCTTTAAGAAAGTGAGGGTCTCATGTTGCACTGAGCGGGGATACTTACCCCTATTAATAAAGTTATGGAGTTCTGGTTATGGCATTAACATGTCTCATTTCCAGCACACACACACACACAGTTTATAATTGCCTATACCTGATCTTGACTACTAATAACTTGCATAAATACATCCATGCATTTTTCTTGGTATGATATACAAGTGATTTGCTCGATTCATTTGTTCTGAGATAACTTTTTCTATTAGATTTATTTGTATACTTATAGACAAACCTACTCAATTTTTTGCTGCATCTTCTGAAGCTTTTCCAAAATCTTTTTATTTTCATCCTGTAAGTTGTTTCTTTCATTCACTGAAATAAAATGAAAGCATTATAATTTTCTGTTGTATTTTATCTTCCTCTATCTTTTTCACAAACCTAATCATTGATAACACTGAATAGACTTACGTTCTAATGTGCATGGAGTATTTCATACAATTTGTAAATTAATTATATTCATTATAAGATTTGGCACTAAATCATTTACAGTGGAACCTCGGTTCACGAATTTAATTCGTTCTGCGACTCTGGTTGCGACCCGAAATGGTCGCGACCAGAATCAAATTTTCCCATAAGGTTCAGTGTAAATACAGTTAATCCGTTCCGACCCCAAATTTGGTCGCCAACCGATTTCTGGTCATGACCCGAGTCAAATTTCCCCATAAGGTTCAATGTAAATACGGTTAATCCGTTCTGAACCATGTTTTTTTTTTAAAAAACGCAAAAATATGACACAAAGTATAGTGGAGAGAGAGAAAGCTAACCTTGCTCGGGAGGGAAAATGGCCGCGCTTCCTGCTCGGAGGGAGAGTCCCCTCCCTACAGGAAGTCGCGACCACGTGACACGGGAGGGAAAATGGCCGCGCTTCCTGCTCGGAGGGAGAGTCCCCTCCCTACAGGAAGTCGCGACCACGTGACACGGGAGGGAAAATGGCCGCGCTTCCTGCTCGGAGGGAGAGTCCCCTCCCTACAGGAAGTCGCGACCACGTGACACGGGAGGGAAAATGGCCGCGCTTCCTGCTCGGAGGGAGAGTCCCCTCCCTACAGGAAGTCGCGACCACGTGACACGGGAGGGAAAATGGCCACGCTTCCTGCTCGGAGGGAGAGTCCCCTCCCTACAGGAAGTCGCGACCACGTGACACGGGAGGGAAAATGGCCGCGCTTCCTGCTCGGACGGAGAGTCCCTCCCTACAGGAAGTCGCGACCACGTGACACGGGAGGGAAAATGGCCGCGCTTCCTGGTCGGAGGGAGAGTCCCCTCCCTACAGGAAGTCGCGACCACGTGACACGGGAGGGAAAATGGCCGCGCTTCCTGCTCGGAGGGAGAGTCCCCTCCCTACAGGAAGTCGCGACCACGTGACACGGGAGGGAAAATGGCCGCGCTTCCTGCTCGGAGGGAGAGTCCCTCCCTACAGGAAGTCGCGACCACGTGACACGGGAGGGAAAATGGCCGCGCTTCCTGCTCGGAGGGAGAGTCCCCTCCCTACAGGAAGTCGCGACCACGTGACACGGGAGGGAAAATGGCCGCGCTTCCTGCTTGGAGGGAGAGTCCCTCCCTACAGGAAGTCGCGACCACGTGACACGGGAGGGAAAATGGCCACGCTTCCTGCTTGGAGGGAGAGTCCCCTCCCTACAGGAAGTCGCGACCATGTGACACGGGAGGGAAAATGGCCACGGATCCTGTTCGTCACTCGATCCGGCGTTTGCGACCAGAGGTAAATTTTTGCGGCCTGAGCTGGTCGTGACCCGAATTGTTCGTGAACAGATGCGTTCGTGAACCGAGGTTCCACTGTATTTTATTTTTTTCATCACATCAGAATATTTCTTCATGATAAGAATTAGAACTGCTGAAAACTCAACTCACATCGGTTCAGAATTAGAAACAAAAACATACCTTAATACAAAATTGATGTGTGGGCAAAATCTATCCACTGAATCAAGTCTAAATGAAATGTTCTTGGTATTCAGTTCCACAACAACTAAAGCATTTTTGTGTTTTGTCTCAAACAAAATCTTTCCATATTATTTATCTTACCATATTAACAACTTTGAAAAGTATTATATTTCATGAATCCTCCAAAATTTATGGCATTAATAGTGCAATTCCTCACTTATCTCTACAAAAGTATGCCAAATTAAATTCAACTGGGCTTAATACTGGGTAAAGGATAATACCAACACAAATCCAAAAGTGCAAAAACAATGGTGTAATGATAAAAGTATGATAAAACTCACTCAGTTCGGTGATTAACTTAAGGTTCTGCTGCCGGATATTTTCAAATTCCTGTTGTTTCTTCTTCATATGCTCTTCGGTTACTGCACAACGATCACATAATCCTGCCCTTAACCTATGTAATTAGAAGGTGTATTTTCTCCATCTGTTGTCGGTTCAATATAAATTTTAAAAGTACTAGATAAGTCAGAGCACTCTAAAGATGAGCTTATGATAAATTATAAAGACTTAGCTAACAGGATATACAAATATTAAGGCTGAAATCATAAGCATACTTACAAGAAATTAAGGCTTATTGAACACTGCAGGATTTGCTTGCAAGTAATCATACAATAATTGCTTTGTAAGTAGTAACTGAAATACTTATAAATATTGAAGCATCTTTCTGGGCTAATTCCAATTTCTGATCACTGAGTGAAGAAAATACTATTTGGTGAGAGAAAAACATTTCTTCTCACATATGTTCTTATTTTACAGATCTTGAATATCCTCCGAAGAATTCATAGCTGGATATTATTGAAAAAAAATCTTCACAAACTCAGCCATTATTTCATCCAAAATGGCATATTCAAACATAAACCTTCAATATAAATGTTATCTTCCACAGCTCAGTTCTAATGTTATTCTGCAGCAAGACAAATACCTTAAGTATAAAAAGCAAAGCAAAAATGTTAAATTATATTTGTTTGTTGTCTGAATACTTAAAAAGTTTTAATCAAAAATTAGACTATAGGCCTATAGTGAGACTAGAAATCTGAAAGGTCAAATGACCCATGTGATGTTGTAAAAGGACCTATTTTTGGTCATGCCCAATCAGAGTCCAACAAATATTAGTGATAAGCAATATTTAAAAGGAACTACTGGCAAATTACAACAATGGAAATTCCTGATCCAATAATACAGCAAGAGGTCATTTATGCTAACAGAAAAACTTTAGAAAAATCCTATAAGCCATTTTCCTGTGCACAAAGTTGCTCTGCTTCTTTTATGAAAGCAAAAAGCAAGTTCACATAACATGCATGCCCATTATTTTGGTGAGCTCTTGGTAGCCTAGCATATGAATAAGCAAATTACTGTTTGCCTGACTCTTCCTCTCTCCATGGTAGCTGGCCAGTCAGTCCATCACCACTAGAATAGTGGCCCAATCAGGGAACTAATATTTAAAAACTCTACATACCAAAACATACAGGGTGCTCAGCAGACCCATGAGTGGCTACTTTGCTGTGGTAGGAGGAATTCTCGTTGTGCCTGCTACTACCATTTATGTTTAAAAAATAAAAGCTTTTAATTGTTTAACTTCTCTCTCTGGGTTCATACAGAGCAAGGACTAAGTGAATATTTTAGCTTATTAACCTGACATAATTACCTAAATATGGTCACGCTGTTAGCTCATGAAAGCCATCACAGAAAATAAATACATAAAGTCAAAGTGTACTAATATATATTTGGGGGAAAGAAATTTAAAAAATGTACCAGAAAATATTAAAAAGCAATATAGTATCGTAGACTCATAGAGTTAATAAGGAGGTCAGAGGTCATCTAGTCCAACCCCCGGTATATAATGTGCTAAAGCATTTTTTACCTCCACTGAAAATGAATGTACAACTTCATGAGGTAGTCTGTTCCACTGATTGACTACCCTTACCATCAGGAAGTTCCTCCTAATATTTAACTTGAATCTATTTCTGTCCCATTTCAAGCCATTTCTGTCCTGCCTTCCAAAGATGACAAAGACCAAATCCACTCTCTCCTCTATATGACAACCTTTTAGATTTCCGAAAACTGCTATCACATCTCACTTCAATCTTTTCTTCTGCAGGCTAAACATACCCAGTTCCCCTAAGTGTTCTTCACAGGACGTGGTTTTCAGTTCTCTTGCCATCTCAGTGACCTTCATCTGAACTTGCGCTAGTTTGGAAATGTCATTTTTAGACTGTGAGACCCAGAACTGAGTATAATATTCCAAGTGGAGCCTGAACAAGGCACAGTAGAGTAGGACAATTACTTCCTACGATTTGAACTCTATACTCCTGTTAATACATCTCAACATAGCATTTGCCTTTCTAGCAGCTCCATCAGTGTTGACTTATGTTCAGTGTATGATCTGTTAGAGCACCCATATTTTTTCACATGTTCTACTGCTAAACCAGGTCTCCCCCATGCTATGTCTTTCATTCTTCCCCCTCCCATGTTAAATTTAAATTTCATACTGTTCGTTTCAGACCACTGTTTAAGTAAAAATACATCTTTTTGAAACTTCTCTTTCTTTACCAAAGCTTTAGCCAGTTATCCTAGTTCTGCATCATCACCATCCCTTCAACCTCTTCATCCAGGTCATTAATCTTGAACAGCACAGGGCTCAGGGCAGAGGCCTGTAGCACTTCACTCATATTTGGACTTAATGAATCCAATTACAGCAGCAAATGCAGAATAATCCTCTGAGTTTTGTTTAAAAATCCCATTATGTCCAATGGAATTTAATATGCACTTTTAAAAGCGCAGCTTGAACATTTAGAACATTAACGATATCTTGAATTTTAAACTATTGGTTAATCTTTATTTTTTTTTTCTTATATGTAATAAGCATATACAAACAGAAGCAAAAATGCGGTTTTAGTATCAAAATCCGTGCTGTTCAATTAAACCTACTTAACATTGCAGAACAGGAAATGTTTCCAAAAGATACATTCACATTCACCATGCAATGTAATTTATTTACATACCTTTGACAAAAATACGCACAAATGTGTTGGACCTAAAACTCAAATTTTCTGAATACAACTCTATGATATATTGAGCTATCTAGTACTGAGTTCTGTATTTCTTATAGAAAGTTGTAACAGGTGTGGTATTTTTGCACCAGACAGGATAAGTATTAGGAACAGAGATTTGGGAGGTTTCACTAAAATCTAACATTTAGTGGAAGTATTATTTTATTCCTCCCGTCTTCCCCTTAATTTCTTCAGAAATGCAGAAAGACAAGGCAAGCAAGAAATGCCTGTTTTAAAAATTTCTTTCTGGACAGATTGTTTTTCTACAAGGATATGATAAAATGAGGAAGTGTGGAAAAGTGTTTGCAATTTCATAGAGCCAGAGAACTTTGTTTCATAAGAGAAACAAAGGAGATGATAAAATATCAAATAATTATCTTACAAAGAAGTGAGAAAAAATACAAAGAGACTAATGTACTCAGGAAAATATTATATGCCAATACTGCTAATTCTGAGTTGTGATTTATCACTTTTTTTTGTTATACATTAAATATATTAAAGATAATTTAAAAGTACTACTAGATAAATGTTGATTGTTTATTGAATTAAATCTGCAACTAATTTAAGACCATTCCTTTAAATTCAGTCAACTTTACTAAAGAAAAAAGTAGCCAAGTTCTGTAAGCAAAAAGGAATAATTCTTACTTACCGATCTTCCAAAACTGTAATAGTATCATGCAATGATTTTTGTTGTTCTCTAAGCTGCTGGTTTTTTGTATAGAACTCATCAAGCCTTGCTGCATCCCTACACATAAAGGAAAATTCGTTTATAAACAGAGATTGTATGGGGTTAAATGTATTTTCATTAAAAAGAAATCCTATTACTTCAAGTTAACAAATAGCTATGACTTCAAATCTGTGTCTTACAGAATTGATGGCTTTAAATGGTAATAAATAACAAGTTTCATCTATAACACATTACAACTAAGTGACATAAATGTAGCTGCACTGGGCCTCTACTGTAAACAACCTGAAAAGAAAAGAGAATTCTTAATGCTGTAGAGAAATGAAATGATAGCAAAAATACTTTTTCTCTATTATGTGTGTCTATCAAGGGAAGCATGCATAGGATTCCAGCCTTGATGAATCAGTGTTCTATGCATGGGGACTAGATAGAGAAAATAAGATGAGTTATATAGAATAGGGGGAACACATTGGAAAGACAGAATCAATGTGGTCTGGGACAAACTAAATACAAGAGTAGAAGTATACATTTAAGCATTATACTGTATTGGCTCAGTGGAAACAGACTGGAATGATGGTTTGTTTCTAACAAGAAAACAACTGAATATGCTGCATATCTCCTGGCAGCTCTCCTTTCAAGTAACTCAAAACCTATAACAATATCTAATATAAATTAACATATGCAAAAAAGAATTTTACTAACAAAAACTGCAAGAAAAAAGAAAAAAATATTGAAGTGACATTAAAAGCCAGTAGCAACAGCTGATGCAGTATCAGTTTCAGGGCATGCTCCAGATTTAAAAACAGTACACATTAGTACGAAACATCTTTCATTGAATCAGTAAAGCTGCTGCATCTTTTTCTAGGATCATACTGCTGCTTTGTAAGCTGATCTCAGCTATCTTGGCATGTGCAGTCAGTAGTATCCTAGCTACATTTACTTGAAAGATTCCCATTGCTTTAAAAGTGAGTTGCTCCCAGTATATAAATTTCAGCCCCAATACTTTCCGCATACATTAAATAGAGTTTAATTTCCAACTTAGTTTGGTGTAGTGGTTATGGCGCTGGCCTAGAAATCAGGAGACTGTGAGTTCTAGGCCTCCCTTGGGCATGAAAGCCAACTGCGTGACTTTGGGCCAATCACTGTCTCTCAGCCCAACCCATGTCACAGGGCTGTTGTTGGGGGGAAAACAGGAGTCAGGAGTATTAGGTATGTTTGTCGCTTTGAGTTATATGTAAAAAAAGGCAGGATAAAATCCAATAATAATAGTAACGACAACTTGCAAGAATTAAGGAGGTGATAGTTATAAAGGTATTTGTTGCAAAATTTACATATTTCAGTCTGATATATAGTAACTGGGCCACCAACCAAAGTGGCCATCTAATGACCCATTTCAAATGAATACAGCCCACCAACTATATATAAGTGCCCATCACTCTGTAAGCCTTCCATTTTTGCTCTTCAGTAACGTTCACATTTTAATTTGGGGATGATTAAAATAGGGAGGTTTCCAAACATTTGTAGACCTTAATGTAACTGACAGGCTGTGCCTGACTTGGTATATAAATTATTATTTATAATTAAAATCCAATTATAAAAAGATTTTGCACATATCAACATTACAAAGTGAATAATATACTTTCTTCAGAAGTTAAATAACAGTGAAAGTGATACTACAATAAGGCAATATTTTCATTCACAGTGAGTAAATCCTGCTGAATTCACTGGGGCTTATGTTTCAGTAAACATACTGATTAGGCTGTATGGCTACAATCTTAAACTCATTTACTAGGAAGCACACAGTATCTTACTAGACACAGATTTACTACTTAGGACACATTAGGATCAGTTAGCTAAAAGTATACCTGCATTCTACACATAGAGCAAAAGACTGACAAATGAGAGAACATAGTTTATTAAATCCTTATAGATACTGGCTCTTTGGCTATGAAAATAATCTTATGACCTTGTATTTACAAGAACATTAGGTTCAGAGCTGAACTAGGGTACAGTACAAGGAGCTCATTGTTTGGCTGGTTATCAGCTCAGAAATATTCAGGTATTCAAGAAAAGTTAATTGAGACAAGAATTCATTTAAAAGACAACTGTATCTACAATGCAGTATTTGTAGGCTGGTTCCAACAAACAGTAATTAAGCTTATTTTGTTTAATATTAAGTCCCAACAGAAAGTCATTAATAATGTGTGTCCCTTACCATCCCTGAACAAATCCAAGATGGAAGCTTTTTCATATGTACATAGAAACAAACAAGAATGTACCATACTACTATAACCAATGTTACCAGACAATCCCACCATTTAGAATTTCATAACGTATGGGCTCGATTAAAATAGTTACTGACCAGGAAACATTCGTGTAAAGTTGCTACAATGCCCAGACTTGGAAATGGCCAGGGAGGTTATGGAGGGTAAAGAAAACTGCAGGAGGATTTCCACAGTAACAGGAAAAGGGAGATATGACAGGAGGCATTGGGACAGTTTTCAACAATATGCATGAATTGGCCTTAAGTATATATCAAAACAAATGTTTTAGTGGAAAGACATACATGAATGTTTATACTGTTTATGCATATCTGTATAATCATACATTCAGACTTACACTGGCTTAGCACATTCAAAAATTAGCAGAAGTAACTATTTCCATCTAATGAAGAACAATTTTTTGCTTATCAGTGGTACTTACAGACACCTTTCTGCTTTCAGTTTAGAGATCTTTGATAATAATCCTAAGAAAAGAAGACAGAATGCAATTAATTCTTTTGCTTAAAATATCTTTAATCTGATAAATTAATGAAGGTCTTCTTTCATACAGAAATATAGAAACTGGGATTGCCAACAAATTGCCCATGCACGCTCTGGAAGCCTAATAAAACATTATTTAAATATTTATTTAGTTAAGGTTTGACTTTCATATCAGTTTTTCACTTCTCAGAGCAGATAACAGCAAAATTAAAAAAAAAATGATTAAACTATTTTTCTTAAAAAAATAAAGGTAAACTATAAAATAACGCACAAAAAAATTAAAAAGTTACTCTTCCAAATTCAGCTACAGACCAATAATTTTTCTAAAAATCTACAACTTTCCAGATAGTTATAATACCTATAAAAGGTTTTGTCACTAAACATCATAGGATAGAATCACAAACTCAAGGAAGAAATATCAAACAAATAGCTGAAATTTAGCCCAGGAATAAATTGTCAGCCAGTAAAGCTCCTACAGGATGGCAGGCTTACATTCTGCACTCCTAGAGGATATGATCAGCCACTATATACAGGTGAAACTCGAAAAATTAGAATATCGTGCAAATGTTCATTTATGTCAGTCTGGCAACTCAAAAGGTGAAACCAATATATGAGATAGACGCATTACATGTAAAGCGAGATATGTCAAGCCTTACTTTGGTATAATTGTGATGATTATGGCATACAGCTTATGAAAACCCCAAATTCACAAACTCAGAAAATTAGAATATTACATGACATCAATAACACAAGGATTGGAAATAGAACAATATCAGACCTCTGCAAAGTATAAGCATGCATATGTACTCAGTACTTGGTTTGGGCTCCTTTTGCAGCAATGACTGCCGCAATGCGGCGTGGCATGGATGCTATCAGCCTGTGGCACTGCTGAGGTGTTATGGAAGACCAGGATGCTTCAATAGTGGCCTTCAGCTCCGCTGCATTGTTCGGTCTCATGTCCCTCATCTTTCTCTTGGCAATGCCCCATAGATTCTCTATGGGGTTCAGGTCAGGGGAGTTTCCTGGCCAATCAAGCACAGTAATCCCATGGTCATTGAACCAGGTTTTGGTACTTTTGGCAGTGTGGGCAGGTGCCAAGTCCTGCTGGAAAATGAAGTCACCATCCCCATAAAGCTCGTCTGCGGAAGGAAGCATGAAGTGCTCCAAAATCTCCTGGTAGACGGCTGCGTTGACCCTGGACTTAATGAAGCACAGTGGACCAACACCAGCAGATGACATGGCTCCCCAAATCAACACAGACTGTGGAAACTTCACACTGGACTTCAAGGTTCGTGCATTGTGTGCCTCTCCATTCTTCCTCCAGACTCTGGGTCCTTGGTTCCCAAATGAGATGCAAAAGTTGTCTCATCAGAAAAGAGGACTTTGGACCACTGGACAACAGACCTGTTCTTTTTTTCTGTAGCCCAGGTAAGACGCTTCTGACGTTGTTTGTTGTTCAGGAGCGGCTTGACAAGAGGAATACGACATTTGAAGCCCATGTCCAGGATCCGTCTGTGTGTGGTGGCTCTTGATGCACTAACTCCAGCCTCCGTCCGCTCCTTGTGAAAGTCCCCAACACTTTTGAATGGCCTTTTCCTGACAATCCTCTCCAGGCTGCGGTCATCCCTGCTGCTGGTGCACCTTTTTCTACCACACTTTTCCCTTCCACATAACCTTCTATTGATGTGCTTTGATACAGCACTTTGGGAACATCCAACTTCTTTTGCAATTCCCTTTTGGGGCTTTCCCTCCTTATGGAGGGTGTCAATGATGGCTTTCTGCACAACTGTCAGTCAGCAGTCTTTCCCATGCTTGTGATTCCTACTGAACCAGCCTGAGAGACCATTTAAAGGCTCAGGAACCCTTTGCAGGTGTTATGGATTCATTAGCTGCTTAGAGGGGGACACTTTGAGCCTAGAATATTGAACCTTTTCACACTATTCTAATTTTCTGAGATTGTGAATTTGGGGTTTTCATAAGCTGTACGCCATAATCATCACAATTATACCAAAGTAAGGCTTGACATATCTCGCTTTGCATGTAATGCGTCTATCTCATATATTGGTTTCACCTTTTGAGTTGCCATACTGACATAAATGAACATTTGCACGATATTCTAATTTTTCGAGTTTCACCTGTATAGGACTTCAGGGATAGTCCTACAAAAACAGATTACAGTAATTCAGTTGGCACTATCACAGCATACATATATATACATATACATACACACACACATACACATATATACACATGTATACATACATACATACATACATACATACGTAGGTCTCTCTTTTCCACATGGGACACAGTTGGTATATCAACCTAAGTTATTAAAATCACACCTAGTTATAACTTCTACCTTGGTTGTCTTTTCTACTAAGACAAGGGTAATGGCAACCTGTATGCTGAAGAAGTAAAGAGATTAATCCTATAGAGAAAAGCAACTGCAAACTTAAATAATGACAACAAAGGCCAGAATAGTTAAAAAGTAATGGTATTTCCAGTTATAATCTATAGCTGTGCAAGCTGGACACTGAGAAAGAATTCATCTTTCTGTTATGGATTTGGAGATTGTTACAAAGAATACCATGGACTTCCAGACCAAATCGTGGATCAGTAATGGCTGTCTGCTCTTCTAAGGTAAGCAAGCAGAAACTGATCTCCACTGGCCATATGAAGTGAGAGAAGGATAGACTAGAAAGAATTATTATGCTTGGTAAAGTTGATTAAAGTAGAAGAGGAGTACAACAGATAAGGTAGATGTACAAGTTCAAATAAATTGTTGGAATGATTTTGAAATAACTACAGGATACTACCAGAGGCAGATCATGATAGCAAGAATTTGTCCATATAGTCCCCATGAGTCAAACCTGACCAAATGGCACTTAATTAACTATTTATAGCTCAATGCTTCATCTGAATGAATGAAGCTCAAGCTCAGATACTTTGGTCACCTAATGCGAAGAGAGGACTCTTTGGAAAAGACCCTGATGCTGGGAAAGATTGAAGGCAAAAGGAGAAGAGGACGGCAGAGGATGAGATGGTTAGATAGCATCACTGAAGCAATGAGCATGAAACTGAGCAAACTCAGGGAGGCAGTGAAGGACAGGAAGGCCTGGCGCAATATGGTTCATGGGGTCACGAAGAGTCGGACACGACTTAACGACTGAACAACAACAAGCTCAATGCTAGAGACTATTTGCATGCAAAAAAGACAAAGCAATTCACTGCACTTGTAATTGCTATATAAGGTTGGAAAATTGGAAGGTCACTACCAATCAATGTCAATGATGATGGGTTAGATAGACCAATGTCTAGGTAGCTTCCTATATGTTCAGTATATTACACTGTATATTACATTGCTCCTGTAATGTAACAGGTACAAATCTATTCCTTTGGAGTGAATAAAATCTCAACTGGAGCAGTCTTGTCTGCTTAACTCAATAACAGTTTCTTATCTGAATTGAATTTCAGTTTTTTCATTCTCACTTATCCTTTTAAGCCAATTTCAGCAATCATTTATAACCATTGGCATTTAATAAAAAGAGTAGTAGTGCAGCATGATTCGAGCCCCTATCTCCTACTTCCTCTTAGTCATGATTAAGACATTATTCTTTGTGAAAATGGTACTGGCATGGATTCTTGATAGCTAAAGCTGTCTCAGTCCTGAACAATGGCAAGAAATCAGAATGAAATGGGTGGAATTTTATCCCTGATTATCTGAAGTTACTTGATACAGTAACTTAGTGATCTGTTTTAATGTAAGCTACTTCTGAATGCGGTAAATGAACAATTACAATTACAATTAATTATGTAAATATTTCAAAATTCATTTTTCTATTTAGAAAGCAAGCAACAGTCATGTTAAAGATGAATGTTACAGACACAAACTGGAAAGTGACTGACAACTACTTCAGAAGAAAATGAGTAGTAAAGACGAGCATCTCATAGACACACAACAGCAGAAAAAGTATTATGTTTGATTATCCAAATCAGCGAGGTAGTGCTTTCTTTAAAATAGGCTGCTATTTGATAAGCCAATTAGGTATCTGGATTAAGATTTCTAAAAAATGTTCCATTTTATTCCTTATCCACACCCATCAGACGGAATGAAGCTGTAATACAATGAAACTCCTGTAAGAACAAGTTATTGTTTGGCAGAGTATTTGGAATTGTGACATTAGCAACCTGAACTGTCACTAAATAAGCAGTGCTTATATGCTGTAATTAAAATGACCCTATTTCACCTGAACTTACCAGAAATCTTTCTGGAATTTTCAAACATTAAATTAGAATTCTGGCATTCAGTTTATAATCTACAAGATGAAAGCAACTAAAAATTACAAAAAATGATTTGCACAGAGGTAGAATCTTTATCATTTCCCCCTTTCATTAATACAATTATAATTAATCAGAGTTGCAATATTGATATCTAAGCAAGATTAGTCCAAATGGGTTGAAGTAAGATGAAATGGCTTTACATTGCTTCCCTGCATCTTCTAAGAAAATGCACGACGCAGCTACAAATGCACGTTCTATATACTTATTACACCAGAGCCGAAATTTCCATTAAGAACATGTTTAGAACAAGTTTATAATAATTAGTAAATTTCTGCAAGCTCATCATATAAACATTATTAAAATTAAAACAAACTGAATTATAGCCTGGAGTAGGTTGTAGGGTGGATTCAGATTAAATTACTTGGATTCAACATTATTTACTGAGCAAGGTTTCGGTGACTGACAACAGGTAGCCCTCAATTACTGACCACAATTGGGTCTGGCAACTCTGTTGCTAAGCAACATGATCACAAAATGAAACTTCACATGACTATGCTGACTTATGACATCAGGTCTGGCTGCAGTCATGAACTGAATCACCCATGGTCATTAAGCATGATGTCACATGATCCTGACGCAACTTCCTGCCGGCTTCCCCATTCACTTTGCTTGTCAGAAGGTCACAAATGATGATCACACGACTGCAGAACACTGTGATCGTCTTAAGTGCACACTAGTTGCCAAGTGCCTGAACCATAATCACATGACTGCAGGGATGCTGTGACAGTTGCAACTTCGATAACCAATCGTATATTTCCTTTTTCAGCACCATCATAACTTTGAACAATCACTGAATGAATGGTTGGTAAGTGAGGACTACCTGTATTCAGTTTAGTCAACGACACTCATTTCAAAAGATTTTTTTTCCCCAAATGAGTAAGTAATAATGTGGAAAGATTTGCTAAGGAGGATGGGAAAAAGGGGTAGTTGGTTATCCTTTGCTATCCATCATTTCTTCTGTAGAAGTCTTTCCCCTAAGACTTTGCCCATCTAGGTCCTTAATTCTGCTCTCACAACATGAGGTGAAGAAAAGTTTGAATACAGAGAAAACAGACACGTCAGCAGTTGCAGAAAGAGGTTTCTCTCCCACCAAACATGCCCTTACAATCCTTTTATTACATTAGCATGTATTTGCTTTCTGAATGCCTTTATTTTGATCAGGATGATTTGTTTCAAATCAACAGTGAGAGAAAAAAGTTATACTAAGCACAGTGTAATATCTACCTGTTAACATTTTCCTCAGCCATATTTATTAAAAATCAAACAATTAAAAAGGACATAAAATATAGTACTTTGAAGCCTCTACATAAGAGGCATAACCAAAAAACACAACTCCCTGGTTACAGGCTTCTACTTTATGAAGCATATTTTGCTGACATCTAAAATTAAAGTTCATGAGTCAGTTTTAATTCTTATTTATAGACTTCAGAAAACCAGTCCAAACAAGTCTGTGTTTGCCTTATATATCACCTCACTTGGTTCTACTGTACAATCCCCACCTTTTGAAAAAAATAACTATCCTTTGGGCATGTTTTTGATGAAATCATACAGGTTCTAAATTTGCCATGCATTATATAGAACAGACTAACAGAGTAAGTTTTAGAAAATGAACAAAATCCACTTTACCAGTTTGCACTGACCTACAGCCAGTCTTAATCAAGATTCCAGCGTGAGACCTTTTTCCTAGCATACATTATATGTTTTGGATTACAGCTCCAAACTATTCTGAAAGTTTACCCACATTTTTTCCCTAATGTTTAAAATTTAAAACTTAGTTTCCTGTTATTTGGCTCCATGATGTGTAGATACTCCTTAGGCTGCCAAATCTTGTACTAATGATGCCCCAACATGCGCTCTACTGGCAGCATCCTACCAATTATAAAACTCAGCTGTGGAATAAATTAAGCCAAGAAGAAAGGGTTTTTTTTTTCATTCTTAATTATCACAGTGCTAATACATCTAGTAAATTAGATACCAATAGAAGAGAATATACATAGCTCAGGGTTGAACTATGGAGTCCTTGGTGTTCTCAGAGCTTGGCTGTTTTCTTGCAGACATTTCTTGACTAAGTAACATCTTCAGTGCTAGAAGGGAGTGGGGTTTGCTCTCTGTTTATATACAGTAGCTTGTCCTGTCAGTGTTGGTGGGGATGTTGTTTTCTCCTTGGTGGTTCCTTGATTAGGCTGTTGTTAACTGCTTGTCTGAGTTGGTAGTTCCTTGATTAGGGTATTGTTTGCTGCTTGTTTGTCTGGCGTTAATCCCTGCTTATCTGGGTGTTGATTTCTGGTGAGGAAGTGTTCTGGTCTTTTTGTTTCCTTTTTAGCTTTTTTATTGTCTCTTTTGAATGGTGTGTAAATGTTGTTTATTTCTATGGGCCTGTTGATGGCTGACTTGTCTGAATACGAAGCTTCCAGGAATTCCCTCACAATTTTAGATTTAGCTTGGTCTAAGATGTTGACGGTTTCCCAGTTGAAACTATGGTTGAGTCTGTCCATGTATTGTAAGATTAAGGAGTTTTCATGGTGTCTTCTGACTGCTAGTTGGTGTTCATGGATGCTCTCTGCTAGTCTTCTGCCTGCCTGTCCTACATAGTGGCTGTTACAATCCTTACACTGTATGTTGTAGATGACTCCTATCTTTTTTTCTTGGGCTACTGGGTCTTTTGGTTTACTTAAGATGTTTTGGAGGGCTTTAGTTGGTTTGTGTGCTATAGTGATGCCATGTGATTGTTATAATCTGTTGATTGTTTCTGAGATGTTTCTGATGATTGGCAGTGTTATCCTTTTTGTAGCTTGTGTTGGTTGTGCTGTAGTGAGTTGAGTGGTCAGGTGTTTTTTGATAAAGTTATGTGGGTATCCATTTCATTGGAAGATGTTGTATAGGTGGTCTGTTTCCTTTTTCTGGTGTCCTGGGTTGTTGCAGTCCATTTGTGCTCATCTGAATAATGTTCTTCAGTTCTTGTGGGAGGTTGGGTTGTTACTTTGGTAATGGACCACTTGGGGTGGGTTGTTTTTCAGTAGACTTGTTTCTCTAATTTGCCGTCATTTCCTCTGCTGAGGTGGATATCCAGGAAGAGTAGTGTGTTGTTTTCTGCTTCCCTTGTGAATTTTATGCCTTTGAAGATATTGTTGATAGTTTTATGTGTCTTCTGTAGTGGTTCCTTTTTTATTATGACGAAAGTGTCATCTATGTATTGGATCCATACTTTGGGATATATGCGTGGGAGTGTTATGGTCTCTAGATGCTGCATTACAATCTCTGCTATGAGTCCTGAGAGTGGTGATTCTATGGGTGTTCCTCTGATTCGTTGGTATATTTGTCCATCAAACTGAAAATACATAGTGAGGCAGAGGTTGATGAGGTCCATGATTCTGGATATTTCGATCTTAGTGTATTTGGTTAGGCTGGGTGTTATGTAGTACTGCTGACATGGATTCTTTCGCTAGTTCTGTGTCTATGGATGTAAAGAGTGCTATGACTTTGAATGAAACCATAATTTCATCTTCCTCTATTTTTAGGTCTTTGATTTTCTGGAGGTACTGTAGTGGGGAGTTGATAGGATATTCGCTCCACTCTGTGAGATGTCCAAGTTTTTTTTTTTTTTGGTAAGTTCTTTCACTATGTTGTATGTTGGGGACTTTGTTAATGATACAATTGGATGGAGAGGTATGTCGGCTTATGTATTTTTTGGCGTCCATAGAAGCATGGACTAAGATTGAAATACCCAGAATCATGGACCTCATCAAATCTTTTGGATGGAACTTGGGGAGTTCTCTAAGCATACAGAAATCTCCTAGCCAGAATTTCTATCAATATTACACATTTCTGGCTTTGTAAGACAGAGAGGTGACTAAACTACCTAACATAAAGGGATTTGCTTCTAATTTAAAAGATATAGGATTATACTGTGGTATTGTATCCATCAGATTCTCCATTACTGGAATCTTCATCTCCAACATTATTACTTCTACATTGTAAATATGATAAGGAGGAAAGTATATAGGACTCAACTGTATTGATTTTGTGTACCATTTGCTTAATGTCTGCATACTTGCATTCAAATGATTAAAGTGGAAACCACTTCATCACTTTACAAAGTATCCAGTCTCCTTTATAGCTTATGGTAAAACTCAAGCAAGATAAATTGATATAAGGCTGAATACTCTGAGAGATGTCAGAACCAACATTTTTCTTATGTGACTAAACCATGAAAAAAATCAAGGTTACTCAAACAAGACCAAAACACTTTAACTTGGTAATTATGAAATGGTAATTCATACCTATTGACCATGACTGCCACTGTGATATGATCTCACTAAATTTTATGGAATATACATGGCAAAAAAGTCAGCAATGAAAAGCTAATTACACTATGTAATATTAAAAACCTGAATCCCAACCACATGAACTCAGTAGGATTCTTAAAATGAACAAGCCCATAAGTAAGGATTCTTAAAATGAACAAATTCCTTTAGGAATTACATTCTTTTACACCTCTGGTTGTTGAAAATTTAGAAATAATCCATGGTTCTCAATATTAATTTGTCAATGACTAAATACACAGATCAACCATACCTTTGACTTCTTTATCATGACATTCTTTCAGTTTGGACCACAGTTCCTTAAAATAGTCAGCTGCAGGTTCTGTGGAGTTGGGACTTCCACAATTCCCTCCAGAAGCACTCATTTTATTTGTTTATAGTTTTTCAAGTTTTTCTGAATTCTTGATGTTTGGCTCTTCTTTAGGTTCACATTACAGTTAGGAAACGGTTTTTTCCAGACATCTGGATTCCTACAATGACAGATACAATGCTTACAATATATTTATTAAAGTATGATTTGTTGTTGTAATCATAATATCTCATTATTTTTAGGTATGGATTAATTTTTGCATTATTAAAAAGTAACAAAATAGAAGCCATTAGAAAGCTGACTTCTCAAAAGGCAAGTTTTTCCTCAGGAAATAAATAGAAGCCATGGTTGACTGTTGCAAGAAAAAACATTAGATTTGAGGCTTCACAGATTTATTTATTATGCTGTAATAAAATAAATTTTATTATACTGCTACCTATGGATTACAGCTTATCAAATGCATTACAGGTAGTTCTCATTTAGCAACTGCCTCATTTAGCAACCAATCGCAGTTACAGTGGTGACCAGCCCTCGCATTTATGACCTTCACGGGTCTGTAAAGCAAAGTAAGATCATAAGCACAGTTGTGGTTTCATTTAGCAATCGCTTCACTTAATGACCAAATTGCTAGTTCCAATTGTGGTTGCTAAACGAGGATACCTGTACATGGATGCATTAAGTGGTATACACACCTATGCACAATAGTGGAGGAGACTGAAAATAACGAACTCACAGAGAAATGAAATGCAGAAAATATCCTACACACTAATGCACAGGAGGTGTGGCACTAATTAAAAGTAGAATTTCAAGGCAACTGAAAAACATGGCATGCATTTCCCTTTTACAATGCATGTATAGCTGCATGTATGGTTGATTCTTATTATTCCCTAGATCTGAATGCCTTAGGGTTGGATCGGGCAACTTGCAATCCGCAGATCACATGCAGCCCTTGGCTCCAATATTGCAATCTGCAGATACTACCTTGCTTGCTCTTCTCGCCAGCAAGTAGCTGGCTGGAAGATCAGACTACTACCTGTTACAAAGAAAGAAATGTAAGTGAGCCAGCGAGCACATGGGAAAATCTTCACTTTGGCCACTATGGCAATCGTTCTTCTAAAAGGTTTGTCCACCCTGATAATGCAGCTCCTGAGTTAAGCACACAACAGCTACCCTTGATTCGTCTTAGCCTAATCCTCAATGGGTGGTCATAGTATCTTGCTTCTACCATTTACCATCTCCCCAAGATTTAATGCCTTCCATAAACATCAGACTGAGGTAACTTTCGCCTCCAGGGGGAACTCTAAGCATAACATGAACGCTTCAATTTATGCCCGCCATGCAGCGGTTAAAGAGGGCTCGCTAGACAGCACGACACAGCGGACACACCTCTCTCTCGAGAGGAGACTGTTCCTCCAGAGTTTGAGAAGAGCGGTTTTTTCAAAAAGGCTGAACGGAGAACGGTGATCCAGTTTTCAACCTGGGCGCAACGGGGCGCGCTGTCCCTGCCGCCCACGGGAAGGAGAGCCTGCGGTTGGGCTGCCCGAAGAGGCGAAACGGAGCCCTTCGTGTTTGGCCAGGGAGCTGCACGGGCGCGCTCCGCTTGTGGGCGCTGAACGGGGGAGGGGAGAGGTTTTTGCCTCAGACGGGGTAAGCCCTGCGCGGACTGCTCTCTGCGACCGCGGATAACGGCGAGGGGAGCCAGGAGAGGATCCGCTTCCAGCAGCCGCGCCGCGCCTGAAGGGGAGAAGGCAGGGGCCGCTTGTGGCTGCAAGAAAGGGCGGGCTCTGGCGCGTGGTTACCTGGTGGCGTTAATCCCTTTCATCGAACAGCAGGACAGGGAAGGCAAGCGAAGATCGGGCGATACCAGGCCTCGTCTTTGTTTTTCCAGCCCGCCAAGTCGAGGCGTTGCTCGTTCCTCGCCCCGCCGGCGGCGGCTGGAGAACCAACAACTTGATCGCGGGGCTTCCGGCAGAACCGGGCTGCCCCTGCTGGCCGGAGGCTGTTTTGGCGGCTGAGAAGGGGAAGGATTTCCCTCTCTCTTACTAGGAAGAACCGCTGCATGGTGGGCCGGCCTTCAGTAGGAGCCGCGGGAAGACGAGGTGAAGGGAGAAGAAAGGGGAACGAGTCCCAGGGCGCGTGCAGAGTGCTCCCCTTCCCCCGCCCCAGGAATGCCCGCGGGGAAACCTTTCGCAAACTTCTCGACTAAGCGGTTCCGTGCCTGCCGGCTCAGCCTGAAAATCAGATGGGAGCCACCTCTGCTCTGAACGTCCACTAGAGGCCTTTTGTTTATAGAAGAATGAATGCGCCTTAATGTAGCACCAGGTCTTCAAATTCACCGGGCTCCGTCTTGCTTTTAGAATCAGATGGTTAGTTGCTCTTTCTGTTTCACTTGTTTAAAAAAATCTCCGAAGAGTGCCCGAAATGGCTTTCTAAACCTGCGCAGCAAATCAACAATATCGACCGTCCTTAAAATAAATAAATCAATACAGTAGACTGGCTGCTCTGTGTGGAAGCACAGGAGAGAAGGCAACGGTATTAAGGAAAGCAAAGGAGGCAAAGGAACATGGACATGTAGATTTATCTGACAAAACACATTGGCTACAAAGCGTGCTAAGGAATACTGTACAATATTGGATCTAATTGCCTTCCAAACATACTTTTTAATGTGATTTTTGTTTAATCCTCTCCTTCAGCACAGCTGCTCCAAGTAGCTAATAAGTCCAAAGGTTTGGGATACATTAATAGCCTTGAAATTAAACAGAAAGATCAAATCTTCAATCTTTAGAAACTGAAGTGTCCTTATTTGCCTAGAAACGAGTTTTCCTTGTTATAGGCTAAAAAAGAAAAAAGCTGTTTACAGGCCTAAGTATCATTCATGTGCTAAATGCTGAATGTAAACTTGTTTGGAAAGTTTCAAGTAGAGGAGACCTGAGGGCATGTCCAAAGTGCATTTGGGAGTAGGATGGGGAACAGCTTCATTGCACTCCTATAGAAGTTCTTCCATCTATCAACCTATATATCTAGAGCAGATTTTGAAGGTTTCTAAGAATTTAGCTACTATCTTCATCACTGTGGATGATATGGTGCAAAAAGGGGCAGCATGGAATATTTATTCTTCTCTATCTTGGAGTTGGGAGCTGGGAGACAGGTATTTTAATAATGGTATTTATATTAGTTATAGTGTTTAAATGGTATTTATATTAGTTATATTGTTTAAAGTGCTCAGATATTTTCACATAGAGTATATTAATAACTCTATCTGTATAAACTGCTGGATTAGGCCAGAGGTATATCTAGTTTAAATTCTATTTACTAGAGTGGCCAAATGCTCTGTAAGTTTACCGCAGGGCATGAACAAAACAGTCCTCTTCTGCAGTCGTTCCACAGTTTCTGTAAAATTGTAACATAGACATCATGGATAGTAGCTATCGGTAGCTGTATGCTCCCATGAATTCTCTTTACAGCCATCTTAAACTGATAACCACAATCTAGGCTATAGTAAATTACTGTACACAGGATATACTGTGTAAAGAAGCACTTTCATTTTCCCATCCTGAATCTTACATTACAGTATTTAGCTTTATTGAGGGACCCCAGATCTAGCATTCTTACAGCGAAAAAGTTTCTCACAGTGTAAAACAGAACAATATAATTTTTCCTCTCTAGGACATACAACATGTAATATATATTGTCAGTCCAATTCGGCCTGCCACACCTCTCTTCCACAGGTCTCTTGTTCATCCTTCTGTCACTCAAAGTTGTACTTAAAAAGGAAAACTATTTTTCTCTATATATTTTTGTAATGAAATTGAAAAGATTTGCAAATACAAATATTTGATGCATATGTAAATTCACTTTCACTACAGGATCAGTATTTAAAAATCTATAACAGATTGCAATTATCATGTTTAGACTCCATTTTTTAAAGAATAAATTTCATAGTCACAATAACATTTGGCTGTAGAAAAGATAGTAAATAATCCTTTCTCAAATTCAGATTTCAAGAAATGTGTTAATTTGCATTAATACTGCAAATCCAGGCATACAATGTATGTCCCCCATAAAGTTACATTTTCTGCTTTTGGTCATAAATGAATATACAAATAAAATAAGTTATTTGAACCTATTTAAATGAACTTCTACTTATCTGCAGTTAGAGATCTGTTGCATGAAATTTTTATTGTAGAAAGAAATTAGGGAATTATGAAACAAATACTGTGCACTATTTGATGTTGGATATGATTGTATCCAGAGTTAATGGGTTGACATATTACACCTAGCTCTGTGTTGAACTCTCATGAAAAGAATATTTCTCAATGGATTCAAAGTAGATAACTGAAATTTACTACACTGTATGTCATTTGTCTAGGAGGAATAAAATTCACATCTAGACAATAAAACTGTGAGAAAACAATTAGCACTGTTGTGCTTGTCAAATATCTACATGAACTCAAAGACATTTTTAAGTGCTGAACGCATTGATGGTAGCAGTGGAATATCTGACTTAGACCTTGCTACTTGTTTACAAATTGCTTTTATTATAATACTTTCTTTGTTACTATGCAAGAAGACCTATTTAGTGGGGATTTAAAAAAATCTAACAGATTATGATTTCCAGATGCTGCATAAGGAGTATACTTGTCAATTATTTATTTATTGCCATAACTGAATAAAAATATATCTCTAAATACTTCCTGACGAAATAAGGTTTATAAATACATTAGGACTAAAATCTACTCTAGACTTAATAACATGTCATCATATCAGTCTTCCCTTGAAATCATACCAAAAAAAAATTAGGATCTGAAGTAATGTTAAAATAATATTGAATATTAAATAATTTTCATATAATTATATTACTAAATTGATATTGCCTGAGTTTCATTGGCTGAATAAGCTGTATTAATGGGCTGTGTGAATAATTTTGTACAAGAGATAGTTATAACACACAAATTATTTCCAAGGGAAAGTTTTCAGTTAACAGTGTATCAGGTAGATACACAAACACTAAGTTGCAAGATTACTCATTCAGTTCTGTTCTTTGTAATACGCTGTTCTCTTGGAAGGGAATCATTTGTGTGTTTAAAAAGGAGAGACATCTCCCGCTGGGAAATAAGCTTAAGAGATGACATACAAAACATACATTATACTTCTGTCAGAGTATAAATATGATGAGCTTGTAACTCAAGTTCCATTCTTAAGTTTTTCTTCCTGCAGATGTAAATTCTAAGTGGTAAACTGTGATTCTTGTAAAGTTGCCTTCTGCAACTGCTTCTCTGTGCAGTCTGTTTCCATGACAGCTGAACCCAAGAAGCTTGGGTTAAACCTTTACGCTCTAAATGATCAGCTACAGCATGTATTTTTTGTATAAAACGTTATACATGTATGAGAGCTTTCTCTACAAATTAGTTTTGACAATGCCTGTAATTGTGCGCTTTACAGTTGTTAACCCAGGTTTGCTGAGCAATATTAGCAGAAAATATTTTTATACCTGTAAGTATTACAGGTGAAACTTGAAAAATTAGAATATCGTGCAAATGTTCATTTATGTCAGTCTGGCAACTCAAAAGGTGAAACCAATATATGAGATAGACGCATTACATGCAAAGCGAGATATGTCAAGCCTTACTTTGGTATAATTGTGATGATTATGGCATACAGCTTATGAAAACCCCAAATTCACAATCTCAGAAAATTAGAATATTACATGACATCAATAACACAAGGATTGGAAATAGAACAATATCGGACCTCTGCAAAGTATAAGCATGCATATGTACTCAGTACTTGGTTTGGGCCCCTTTTGCAGCAATGATTGCCGCAATGCGGCGTGGCATGGATGCTATCAGCCTGTGGCACTGCTGAGGTGTTATGGAAGACCAGGATGCTTCAATAGCGGCCTTCAGCTCCGCTGCATTGTTCGGTCTCATGTCCCTCATCTTTCTCTTGGCAATGCCCCATAGATTCTCTATGGGGTTCAGGTCAGGGGAGTTTGCTGGCCAATCAAGCACAGTAATCCCATGGTCATTGAACCAGGTTTTGGTACTTTTGGCAGTGTGGGCAGGTGCCAAGTCCTGCTGGAAAATGAAGTCAGCATTGTGTGCCTCTCCATTCTTCCTCCAGACTCTGGGTCCTTGGTTCCCAAATGAGATGCAAAAGTTGCTCTCATCAGAAAAGAGGACTTTGGACCACTGGGCAACAGACCAGTTCTTTTTTTCTGTAGCCCAGGTAAGACGCTTCTGACGTTGTTTGTTGTTCAGGAGTGGCTTGACAAGAGGAATACGACATTTGAAGCCCATGTCCAGGATCCGTCTGTGTGTGGTGGCTCTTGATGCACTAACTCCAGCCTCAGTCTGCTCCTTGTGAAAGTCCCCAACACTTTTGAATGGCTTTTTCCTGACAATCCTCTCCAGGCTGCGGTCATCCCTGCTGCTGGTGCACCTTTTTCTACCACACTTTTCCCTTCCACATAACCTTCTACTGATGTGCTTTGATACAGCACTTTGGGAACATCCAACTTCTTTTGCAATTCCCTTTTGGGGCTTTCCCTCCTTATGGAGGGTGTCAATGATGGTTTTCTGCACAACTGTCAGGTCAGCAGTCTTTCCCATGCTTGTGATTCCTACTGAACCAGCCTGAGAGACCATTTAAAGGCTCAGGAACCCTTTGCAGGTGTTATGGATTCATTAGCTGCTTAGAGGGGGACACTTTGAGCCTAGAATATTGAACCTTTTCACACTATCCTAATTTTCTGAGATTGTGAATTTGGGGTTTTCATAAGCTGTACGCCATAATCATCACAATTATACCAAAGTAAGGCTTGACATATCTCGCTTTGCATGTAATGCGTCTATCTCATATATTGGTTTCACCTTTTGAGTTGCCATACTGACATAAATGAACATTTGCACGATATTCTAATTTTTCGAGTTTCACATTTATGTAATTCGCATTTGAATCAGGTTATGCTTCAGGAATGCTCCTTAGGGCTACTTCTGTTTAGATTCTTTAAAAATAGATGCAATCCAGTAAACATATTAGTCATTTAGACTCATGATAAACCCTTTTGTGTAAAATATTGCTATATATATACGTATTTCAGGAAAACATTACATTCCTTGGATTCCTTTCAGACAATTATTTTGCATTATCTTCCTGCCAACTATTGTTCGTTTTGTGTCACAAAGAAGGATGTAAGGCATTCAAGAAATCTTAGTGTATTTTTTGTCCAGTTTGTTTTAACTAGTAAGGAAGCCACAGTTTAGGGACAGGGTCCATGCTTCCTTCATGCAGAAGGCCCAGTTAAACTCTGACGTTTCCAGTTAAAAAGAAAAGAGCAGGTGACGTGAGAGGTTTCTCCAGGGGGCTGCATTGCCACTGCCAATTAGAGTAGCCAGCACTAGATTAGACAGATCAGGTGTGCCCTGATAAAAAACAGTTTCCTGTAACACCCAGTTCAGATTTTTGTGATGAAGTAGGCTCAGATGTATTATGTCCATAGTGCACATGGATCTACTCATCATATAAACTATTGATTTACTAGTGAATGTAACTTTTGAACTGTTAATAATTTAAAACAATTATAATTTTCCTAGTGTTACTAGGAACACTAGTTACTCCAGAACAAGCAATTTAGTTGGCAATGATTAGACATTCTGTTTCAGGAAATACCTTGTCATTACTGTATTCTCACTGAGGAATGCAAATAGACTTCTAAGAAATGGCAGAAATTTCAAATAATTTGAAAACTATTTTAGTGCAAAATATTCTGATAACCCATGGATTATTGTAGAAAACCTTTAGGAAATCAGAATGGAAAAACAGAATGTGGATGATCACTGTAATGTTTATACAGTATATATCTTTTTTGTGAAAAGACTTAAGAAAATTATTAGCCATGTTTTTTTGAACGTGAACTCTGCTGTTAACATGAAAGTGTAAAAAAAAAAAATACTCCTACATTTTCATAGTTCTAACTTTTAGAATCTAGAGTCTTTTACCATGTTCTCATATCCTTTTAATACAGCAGAATTCCACATCAGAATATTTCAGTCACTGCTGTGAAAAATACTGTATACTAATATAAGCCCATATGAAAATATCTCTTCTGGGCAAATCCAAAATTGTGTATCTTTCCAGATGGACATCTGACTTTGCTTCTTTGAACTACAACAATTCTACCATATGATGCAGTACAGTTTTCCATGCTGTCCAGAATTTAAAATTAACTTTCCAGTGGTTGGTTAATGCTGCTTTTACTGTTTAAAATTTCACTACTAGATACACAGTTGGAAGAAATATTGAGATGGTATTTTGATAGATGAGGCAGAAAATCCCAATTATTCATTTGTTTTATGTATTGTCCTATCATATGCAGTGTCAATTTTTAAAATTTACAATTTGCAAAACAGCCTGTAAAGAAGAACATACTGCATACATAAAATCATGGAAAAACAGAATGTGGATGATCACTGTAATTTAAAACATGAATGTAAAATGTATAATAAATTCAATGATTAATAATTTGCTACCCTTTATTATTATCCAAAATCTACCAAGGGTTTTTTTTTTGTTTTTGCTTTATCAAACAGATTGTCTTAAATAATCATTATAACTAAGTAGTATTGCATCTAAAACCGCACTACTTAATTGTAATTCTATATCATAAAAGACTAAGGGAGCAGTTGTAAGCTGACCCCAGGGCTGACTGAGGGGGCTACAGGATGAATTGAAAGTCCTGCTTATTTGACAAGGAAATCTGTCTGCAAACATTTGTACAGCTGATATAAGCATCCAATGATGTATTGGCACTGGAGCTTCCTCAGAAATCCTAAGCTTGCTCTTTTTCCTTAGATCCCCCAAATGTTGGCCTGCAGTTATACCAAATGTTCTGACTTGACTTTATTTCCTACTGTAGTGAGGGGAGGTTAGGAAAAAGTCAGAAGAATAGGATGCCCTTTTCCTCCTGATCTGGCTGCAATGAACATTGGCTTTGACAGACATTTCATCAGAGGCACTCACCATTCCTTCCGTCCACATAAATATACAAAAGGGTTGCAGCCAGGCGGAAAAATCCTATAGTCACTTGTGATTAAGCTTACTTAAATTGCATGGGATTTATTTCTGAGTCAATATGTACAGGATTGCCCTGTGAATTGCAGATAAGAGTTATAGTACAAATGAAGACCATTGAGGAACAGAAAAGAAATACTTTACCAATTCATGATGAATTACTTGCATTTAGCCAATGTGGACCAATGTAAGAGAAAGATTATATTGGTTCAGGATGCTTGGTTTTGTTGCCTTTTTTTATAGGCAGAAGAATATGAGCTGACAAGAATTCAGGATCATACATTTTTGGAATACATGAATGCGTTCTTCCATTCCACTGCTAAAGGACATTATGTGGGTTGATACTATTTTCCCAACTGAACAGATTCTTAATCCTTATCCAGTATTATGTATTCCCAAACCAGCTCTTGAGAGCTGGAAATCATTCCAGAGCAGAGCTGGGGCACACACAGTTGGGGAGTGGGGGAGATTAAGAATGAAGATAAATTTTGTTTCACAAGTGGAAACTAACTTCTCTAACACTGAATGTAGCCCCAAACCAATAGGTTTTCTTTTGTTTATTTTAGCACTAAAATACCATTACATTTGTAAAGTGAAATCCAACTAAAATTACTCATGAATATGTCCAATTAAAATCCATGGAGTTATTTGCAATTTTTAATTTAAGTGCAGCACTGTTATGAATCATTAAGACTGAGAAGCAGGTCTTACTGAATTCACTTTGGCTTTTTCCCAAAATAAATGTGGTTCAGATTGAATAAGATAACTAACTAGTTGGATTAGCATATAAGGTTGCAATCTTATCCATTTGTATTTGGAAGGAGTGCCCGCTGTATTCAGTAGGAGTAGTTTCTATATCAACATGCATAGGGTTAAGCTGCTAAACTCAACAATCAAACTACTTTGAATAATAGTAGCTTTTAACTTGATGAGGACACTTTTTCTATTTCAAAATAGTTTAGCTAACTTTGCCTAGTATATTTAAAAACCTGAAGTCTGCAATTCCCTGCTAAATCAATAGAGTTCTTTGGGATTGTTAAAAATAACTTTGTCAACTTAGATTTTTGCAGACACCAAGCTCATACTTCTTTATTGAAAAGATTGCATATAATATTGTGAGCAATTACACATTGAAACATTGCCCAGTAGGTACTAATATTTCACTTACCTTGTAATTAGAAAGTTTCCTAATTATTACATCTAAAATTCACATTAGAACAACCTCCCTTAGGAATAGAAAGTACCATAAGATATTTCTTTTTGTTTTAAATCCAGTTAAAAGGGGAATACAAAAGTCACATTTATGTTAAACAAAAGTTATTTTGTCCTAACAGGCATGACAAAACCTGTCTTCATTCCTTTCTGTTCAGCTCAGCCAGTATACTACTTAGCTTCAGCAAGTTAATCAGTCACCAGATTCTACAGTCTTTGTTTTCAAAGATGTCTAATTCTTACATGACACTACCTGTATATATAATAAGATCCATACTCTAAACACCTAAACTAAAGATGGAGCTACATTTTGGTGTAGACTTTGAGCACAATCTCAGTACAGCCTCTATTTATAACAGCAAAAGACAAACTGACCTCTTACTGTACAACTTGTAATGTGCTCAATCAAGATTTGCCAGAATTTCTGAGAGAATCTAATATGTTAAATAATCTTACATGTAAAAACCTGAATAACTGATGTTGTAAGCAGAAACAACTCTCTTATGCATAACATTTTATTTTATTATTTTGCTGTCCTAAAATTGATTTATTTACCATCTATTCTACACACAGAAGATATGACTACAGTATTATACCTATTCACTTTGGCATAAGACCAGCTGAACTTCTGAATAAATATGCGAAGAGTTACACTGCAGCACAACAAAGTTAATTCATACAGTGGACCACTACGTTAGGTAATGATCAGGTTACAATTCAGCTCTCTATCTTTAAAGCTATTTCCCAGTTTTAAAGCTGTTTCTATAATGACCTTTACCTGTAATGAATACACTTCATGAAAAATCACTCAATGAAGTTACAAACTAATGTGAACAGCAACTATATACTGATATAGAAAAAAAAAGTAATCTCTAAAGAACACACTCAAAGAATAAGTGGCATGTTTATACAGCATTCAGAATTAAATTTCTGAAGTAATATAATATTAAATGGATACTTTAAAAACTTACCTTTTAAAAATTGAAATAGGTTTGTCTGATTCTTCTCTTGATCATCAATGACAATTATTTATTAGGCTTCCCTAAGCTGATAAACATCAAGCCTATATAGGATGAGAAAGTCACAGTGGACCACGCTATAGAATGCTGAGTGGAGTTCTGCTGCACGTAAGATATATACAATGTGCAATGGATAACCTAATATGTCTTTCATTTAACTGGCTGGGCAGGTTTCTGCATTCTCTGGAACATGGAATCATACCAGAATTTGTTGGCATAACAGTCCTGTCAAACCAGTTCCTTGGTAGAACGGGAACCTGTTCAACCAGTCTGCATCAAAGGGCAGTTCAACATGCTGCGGCTCAACTCAACTCTGAAGCTTCACAAGTGGTGAATTATTCACGCCTCCACCAACTCCCAGCATAGAATGTTGTAGCCTCCAGCAAGATAATTTACCAAAGGAGTTAGGGAGTGCTGTGTCCGTAACCATATCAAATGCTGTAGTATCCTATTGTTTCAAAGTCTGTATTATGATGCATATAGATGTAGTGACTGATGAAGTTATTTCAGTTACGGAATGTTTTAAGCATTTTTACAAACTGAACACAGACAAAACCCCAGATCTACCCCTGGACTACTTTTTTACCAACTGGAAATTAAACCTGAAAAATAGTCAACGATGAACTGTTTTCTTATACATGTGATTGGATTGATGACAGCTGAAAAACAGTATGCTTTTGTTATTATCTTGAGTGATATCTTTTTGTTATAGAACATTTATACCAGAGAAGCAGGACAGAAGAGATATCTGTTGATACATGTAAAACTAAGTAGTGAAACCTGTTTGAAACATCATTATATATGGATAGAAATTTATCCCTAATTTCCAGTCTGCTATAACCTATTGTGGGCTTTTCAATTAATTACACTTTATAGCTCTACAGAAATCTCCTTAAATTCACATTGTAAATACAGTAGTCCAATCTCTAATCAAATATTATTTTCTTGTTGACCTAGTGAATGAGAACTATTCACAGTGAGGTCATTTTTCTTAGATCCCTAGATCATTTAACGCTTCTTTCATGGGGACTTTCCAGGTGATTGATTCACTGAGCGTAGGAATACTGATAGTCCAGTCACAGGAACAGCTCACTCTGAGATATCTTCCAATGTCAAGGACAAATACAGTAGTGCCAGATAGAAGACCTGGCTTTTCCCATAAGTTGTGGCTGGAGCTGAAGAAAGTGTGTATGGCTGGAGCCCAAGGAAGGAAGGAAGGAAGGAAGGAAGGAAGGAAGGAAGGGAATTTATACAGCTGCCCATCTCACACAAGTGACTCTGGTCAGCTTACAAGATCAAAAACAAACATGCCCCCCAAACCTGACACCCCCCCTCAGTGCCCAAGGATAAACTGGATTTATAAACTGAATTTTGTAGATGTGCGGGTGTATGTGTTGCTTTTTGGGGCACCAGGAGTTTTTGTGTTGGCTTTTATATTTTTTACAGTTTTCATCATTGTTTGTAAGCTGCCCAGGCTTATGGTTTATGGGTGACTATATAAATCTTTTATATAGATAAATAAAATAGGCAACAAGTTTTGACTGGTGACAGAATAGTACTCAGTTTTCTTTCCTGTCAATAGCATTGCCTTGCCTATGAAAAATATACCTGAGACAATATAAAATTACTTACATAATGAAACATGACTGGCTGAAAAAGAAAATGGCTATATGCAGGTAGGGTGGGGGAACTTTGTCAGCATACTACTGTTTTTGTCTAGGTCCTTCAGATGCTTCACAGAATTCTGAAAGTCAAAAGTTCAGCTACTGAAGAAGGAAATATAATTTGCCCAACAGGCTTCTTACCTACTTGTTTATATTTATAGCCTCCCCATGTTGAAGGAAGGCCTTGTTGATCCATGTTGGCATCGTTTAATGTACAAATGAATGGTGCCACTCTCTGCATGGTGTATTGGCAGGTCATACCAAGGTCATACCAAACGAATCTATGAGAGGATGTGACTGAAGCATACATGCTCTCTGTTCCCTGATTCCTCATGCTATCTACCAAAGAAGGCGTGAGCAGCTCGTGCCAGAGGAGAGCCTGATCCATGGTGTGGTAAGGAAATTCAGCAACTGCTGCTGCACCTTAACATTCCCTACAGTAAGGTGTGAGGGTAGCACCATTCACCAGCCTTGATGAGGCAAGAGTTGAGGGCAGCTAAGGGGACAAAGCAAGTTCATGCTAACAGACTGTGTGCTGCATAATAAATCAGTTATTTGGATATGCCACAAGTCACTCCTTCCTCTCACCACACTTTTGGTAACATCTTTCTGATGAAAAGATCTTTTCACTTTTTTCACAATTGTACATCTGTTTGGTTGATCCTTATAAAGGCATTTTTAACCTTGGCTTTTTGAATTTTTTAAATAGACCACTAGGGTTTATTTGTTCACTAAGAAGCTGCACTAACTGTGTAGCAAAGCTCTTTCTGCTCATGCCATTAAGGGATGTTTACAAGGTTGTTTTTTGGAAACCTTTCTATGGCCAGGAGGATTACTGAAGGATAGGGAAAGAGATGATGGAAGAGGAGAGAGGGTTGATGATGAGAGTAGAGTGACAGGAGTGACATTCTGGTCCATCCTAGATCCCATTTCTCCTAGACTGTACCTTTTTCTTTTCTTTGATTAATAAAGAAGAACTTCCTTGATGCAGGACTTAAGCTAAGGAACATTCATTTTCTCCTTTAAAAGAAAGAAAAGCAGAAAACCCCACAGCCAATGCTTGATTTGACATTTGTATATGAAGTTCTGTAAGTGACATGAACTCTAGATTTCTAGAACTGGCTTTCATATCTTCCACGAGCATGACAACGGATGGTCTATCATGCATTGTCAGGATATTAGACTACTGGTAAATATTTCTGCATATACTGCTTATACAAGTAACAAAAATGCAAGTTAAAAGAACCTAAATTACCTTGTTCTTAACTGAAGCAGGATCTTCAGCTTTAATCAAATTTAGGGCTATAAGATTTGTGCTACAAAGTTCTGGATGATTTTGTTTGTTTGTTTGTTTAGGCACACCTGAATAAAAAGTGGTGTGATGAATAGCAAATTATTCTATTAGTCCACGTCTCATGTTTTTTAATACCTAACCTAGGGCATAGGTACCCCATGGATTGCCTTCTTGGTTATATATTAGACTGGCCATTAAGATCCAATGTCCTCTTGTCAGTGCCACCTTTGCCAAGAATTTGCTGTTGGACATCAGGAGTGATAGCTTTTCAAATGGGAATTGCCAGTTATGGAATTGCATTTTTGCTTAGTTATGGTCAACTCCCTGTTGGTGTTGCTCTTATTGTTGTTGTTTATGGTTACTGGTTTCCTCAAAGCTTTTGGACTATATATTAGTTTGATGTCACTTCTCCTGTACTTGCTTAGATGCAAAATGGTTCTGACCTGTTGTAATATATATATGCGTAAGTTTGTGTATATATAGCTTTTTGGATTATAAACAAGCAAATAAATTGTAGAAACAATTGATAAATGTCGAATGATTAAGTTGGACTATTATTATGTATATATATCTAACCTTGTATCAGTCAGTCCTTCATTACAGTCAATGACCAGTATTCCATTTAGAAATTAATATTAAAGAATTTAAACAAAATATTACAAAATAAAATTTGGTAAAAATATAATAATAATAAAATAAACAGCCATTTCTAAATGATCATTGTAATTGATAGTAACAAATTTACAGTACAGACAATAAAACAAAATTTGGTTATATTCAAATAAATTGAATCTTACTGGTCAGCTAACAACAATTGCAAAAAAAAATCTGTATGATCTGTAAATTTAGTTAATAAACATGTTATAAACATAACTGTACATCTTTATGTTGTATCTTCTACTACCCTTTTACCACAAGGACAAAATCTTGAAGAATAGGGAATTTTCCTAAACTTTCTATCAAGTACAGCTGTTGGGAGTGCATTAAAATGAGCTAAGGTTAATTCTCTCCTAAATTTGGGAATACTCTAGTTATCTGATTTAGATAACCTGCTGATGTAAATAAAGAGATTCACTGCTCAAAACCACATCTCTAGAAAGACAAATCTAATTGCCTTTCTATATCCAATATATGTTGTTTAAACTATCCATCACCTTTTGATAGTTCATTATCAGTAGTACATCTGTGAGAGGTCATGACTCCATAATTATTGATGAATTGTTCTTCTCCAAGCTGAGTCAAAATTATCCATAAAAATTAGGGATCCCAGGCCTACAGAGGAGAACATTAACTTTCACCAGTGTAAAAAATATGCACAGCTATATGGTGGTCTCCACTCTAATCATACCTGCCTCACAGCAAAAGACAATGCAAGGCATACTTTATGCTACTTGAAAAATAGACCTTACATTATATAATTTAGTTGTCTCCTTCCAGCACAGCAGCATTTTCCCAAACGTAAGAAAAAAGATAAGAGGTTTATGCAATAATCGGCATTCAAATGCAAGCATGAAAATAATATGAAAGTTTTACTTTCAAATGATTTGAAAATAGAAGCACCTTTGAATTGAAGCCTCATAGATTAATACAATTTAGATGATATGGCAGATGCAAAATGTTTATACTGTAACTACATCAGTTCAAGCTATTTTTTACAGATAAGTAGGATTGGGGTTGAGGTTGGTCAATACATTCAAATGGAAGACTTTCAGTCAAACTTGCTAGAGAAAATTTATGTGATGATGTAGTAGTTTACAGTGAGCAGGATTAAAGTCATACCTTGGATATTAAAGAAGAGCATTGTTGGAAGTGTTGCATTTCTAATGAGGGAAAAGATTCAGGAGCCAATCTAGAAGTTATATATAAATGTATGTTTAAATCATGGAGGGCAGCTTCTGAGAGTCATAGTTTAGGATATTGAAAGAGCATGTGTGTATTAAAGAATTGACAAAAGTGTATTTAATTCCAGGTATGCCATAAAACTCTATAGATAAATATACATTTGCTAGCCCCTGTCCATTTCATTTCCAAAACCTTAAATCCTGAATGAGTATGAGGTGGCACCATGGAGTGGTGGTAGTGGAGGAAATTGCACGTTTGCATAGGCACAACAGGCAGTTCCAGTGGGGGGGAAGGATAGGATAGGATAGGATAGGATAGGATAGGATAGGATAGGATAGGATAGGATAGGATAGGATAGGATAGGAAGATAGGAGACTCTTCCTACATTCTTGGTGTTCCTCCAGTAAATATATTAGTCAATGTGGTTGGCACAAAGATAGCAGCTTGTCAAGGGGACTCTGTGCAGTTGAGCACCACCTTGAAATGGCTGCTATGGGAGTTCACCATTCATCTTAAAAAGAAAATAAATTCCCTCCAACTCCATTTCATCTCACCTCACCTATAAATTTGAAAATCAGTTTGCATTCCAGTTCAGTATTTAAATCTAAATTTTAAAAATTGGCATACATTTTAATTAAGTTTGTAAACTGGGCCTGGGAATGAAAAGCAACAGTGGCAGGAGGCCATAATCTCTGTACATACCTGTTTCAGGGCATGGATAAGAAACAGCTCACAACAAGGAGCTTAAGGTGGTTTACAAATACACCGATTTAAGTTTGTTGAAAACTTAAGCCCATTACATAATCTATAATGAAAGAAACCATGTTATGTCCTAGTACAATAGGTGAGCCTAGCCGCTGCATATGTGTTTGCATAATCTTAAAAGGTACAAATCTTTATGACCAGCTATAAAGTAAGTAAGCCCCACAAGAATCACCACCTCCTAGTTTATGAGAAGTACATCCTCATTATTATTTCTACCTGTTAACTACAATGGACTCAAAATATTAATCTTTTAAAAATATCCAGTCTAAAATGACTGTTGATGTATCCCAGCATTTGCAGTTCATATACAGATAATGTGAGAGTAAAATAGGTGCCATGATAGATCTCTCCAGTTGCAAAACATCTTTCTTTCTGATAACATCACTTCTGAGAAGAAGATTGTAAACAGGTGAGAACATGAGGTCAAATATGCATAGAGAAATGACGGGAAGCCAAGGAGGAGCAGGGGGTTTACCAGCCCAGGTGCCTTGCCCTTATATCCCTGGTTTATCAAAGCAGTATGACCCTGGAGGCCCCCTGCCAGCTTCTGGAGGACCTCAGGATGTTCATCCTCCAAAACAGTAAACATGCTGCAAGATTTAGAGTTGTAATGATTAAATTGTTATCCAATTTTATAGTTCTCATTATTATTAAATTTCAACCAGTAAAATGGACACTCAAAGTGAACAAAGAGACTTCAGTCACATTTTGGTCTGTGCTATTTCTATGAATTGGAATATTGGCCAAAACTATATAGGGAAAAGTAGGGAAGTGTATATCAACACACATGGAATTCCAGATGAACTTACTACCAGCAGCCTTGATGATGTAACTTCTCATTTTGCCTTTCTGTGACCTCTCTGTACAGTGAGAGTTATGCACAGGTGCGTGGAGTCATAGAATTGGAGACTGCGTGCCCTGGAGCAGTGGAGGATTTTAGACAGAAGCACAGAAGACTGGTTGCTCCTAATCTTTCTCATGCAAGATCTTTCTACAGTTTCATACTGTCCCCTTCCCCACAGTTCCATAGTACTAACACTTGGTTAATATGTGATGTTTGGTTATATATTTAAGTAATTTGGTTTGTTTTTAAGGAAAACAATCTGTCCTGCCATTCACTTTGAGCTGCTTTTCCCAGGCTTAACCAACACAACAGGAGCTCACCCATTCTCATCAGTCACATCCATGCAGTGGGATGCTTCTGTTGCAGTTCAGCTGCATTTACTGCTGCCTCCTGTACTGACCCCTAGCAGACTTCTGCTCCCCATTTTTGTTTTTCAGCAATGCAGTACAACCCCCAATGGCAATGCAGTACTTGCAATCTTTAGTGAGGAAGGGCCACTCTCTTTTCCAGGCAACACTAGATCATGTTGCACTTGTCCCAAGGGGTGCCTGTACCTTTTCTCTTATCCTAGTCTGCCCCCTGAAGAATCTCCAGGAATGAAGTCCCATGAACCTTAGCTAATGTTCATGATTTGAAGGTGTACAACCATATGAGATAGCAATCTTCTCCATGTTCGTAGCTGACATGGGGTCGTTGTGCTGCAGTAGCTTCCCGGTCTTTGTATAGCTCACCTTACTGAGTGCTGGGCTGCACACTTGATACAGAGTCTTGATTCAAGTCTTGAATGAGTGTCTACTTAGGGCTGCCACAGAATTATTTATCTGGCTATTGCTCCTTGTGTGTCCTCCAAAGCTAAGCTTAGTCATTCAAATAGATTTGCACGTCACCATTTGAGCTATTGTTCCACAGTTAGAGAGGACATGACGCACAAATTCTACCAGACCTTACAGTGCTTCTTCCAGACCACACATGGAGTTCTTTGTTGTTTGGCATATCTCAGAAATCCCTCAGGCAGTCCAATGGCTAGCTCAGGCAAAAGATTCTGCTGATTCCTCTCCACATGCCTCATAATTAAACAGTAGCTCAATGTGGCATACTGTTCCTCACTCTCAACACTGCCAGTCTGGATGCCAGAGACAAAACGGTGAACTCTGGAACTTCACATGCATCTGCAAGGAAGAAGTGAGGAACATGAGCATAAGTGGAGCAGAACTGAAGGTGCCATAAAGAGAGGTTGAGCAGAAATACTGGTTCTGAGTGAGCTGCACTGCAGCTCCCACATGCATGGATGCATTGTGAATCAATCAGGAATGCATTTGGGGCATGGTGACACATTGTAAGCTGGCCTGTCCAGAATGGCAAGTGGAGGTGGACTGATGAGTGTAGCCTCATGGTACTTGCTGATGAGTTTGTCCCATACATGATAGCAGGGCCATAAAATTGACTTTCTAACATAATGTCAGCAGCAATCCTGCTTTGTGGTTGAGTGCATCCCCTTTTGTCCTGCTATTACCTGTTTGCCAGCACTCTAGGCTATATATAGAGTGGGGTTGTTTACATGTTCCAATAGTGTGTGCGCGTAAAGAGGTTGGGCAGGAATCTAGGTGCTGGCATGCTATGATACATATGAAATTGGAGCCAGGAAACATGCACAGATGTGTAGTTTCTTATCTGTTTGGCTTCTGTGCATACAGTAAGTTGAAGACATGAGGTTTCTTCCTTTGGCCTCTGCTCCCCACTGATCTTTCAGGTTCACTTTCTACTTCTGGTTCCTCATCATCTGCTTTTGGGCAAGCAAAGACGAATAGCACAATATGCATTGCTGATGTACTTTGAATATTCTGCACTCCATTCCCAGAGCATTGTGGAGAAAGAACCTCTACCACTGCTTGGTGGCAGCTGCTTTGCATGGTTGAAAACTTTATGTCTTACAGTAGTACCTCCTTCTCCACTCCCACCCCTGCCCAATTTATCTCATGTTTAATCTTAACAAACACTTCATTAAGTGCCACGCTTTTATGGAATGTGTACCATTATCCCCACAAGTTTCCTTGTCTCCCACAGCTACAAGCAATGGTGTCAGAGTAGTATGGTCAGTGCTGTAATACATGTGTGCTCCTTTTCCATCCACCTTGTTTGCTCCTGAGCACATCTCTCCTAAGCACATCTCTCTTGCCAGCATAGTATTCTGCTTTCTCAATCTGACACTTCTGTTTGTCTTCTCGCTGAGAAAATAACCTAGCTAACCAGTCTGGTGTCTTTCCACATGGATAAGTTCATAGACATGCCTATATAGCTATACTCGTGTGCATGTGTGTGCATCATAGTAGCACTGCTGTTGTTCCATCTATTGTACAGAGATTCCCTTGATTTTCCAATGTTTCCTGAAACCCAGATGTTTCCCCTTGTCCTGTAAAACCTCTAACCAGATTGGTAGCTGCTTTGTTCTTTCTTGACGATCCAAGGATGTTGTGGCCATTCCATCCACTTTCCTAATGAAGGATTCCATTAAAAATTTAGGAAAAGCTCCAGAAGCCCCACCTTCATCAGTGTACAGATTTCCTTATATGACAATGGTGAGTAACTGATGTCCCATGAAACTAATGATGTCCACTATTCCTTCTAAAGGTACCATGTTATGAATTCCCCACCTCACTTTTCCACTTCTCAAGGAATGAGTCAAAAGGAGAGTTAGTGAAAGACAGCTGTGATACTGACATTTGGCAAAGAGCAAGCTGCCTAACGCCCCACTCCCCCATATGTACAGTCCTGAATGCATCTGCTTCAGGCACCTAGCACCTATGGATCCTAATGGATTGGTACCAGCAACATCAAATTGTACAACATCAGTCCATGTCATGGTAACCCAGAGGTTATCATGGCAGCAGAGCTAAATTCCTACTCATATCCTTAGGTTACCTATAGGTGCCAGTTTTTTGTCATCTTCATGGTTAATCATGAGGAATTGCATAATCTCATTCCTGAGCCAAGATAGCTGCAGGAGATGGGTGAGAGAGTCTGTTTGGCCAAGAGCTGCCAATCTCTTCTGCCAATCTGTACCAGGGTGTGCTGTGCACCATGAATTTAAATGCCACTCTTGTAACCCCCTGGAAAATGTGCTACAATTAGGGGTAATAAGGGCACACTGCTGAGTTATTTATGGATATTGAGATGCAGCATCTTCATTTTGTCTGGCACTTGATTGCTAAGTGATGGTATACATGTTCATGTAATTTCTCTGGAATATTCTCAAAAATGTTAATTTTTTTGTGACTGAATGGGTACTTTTGATATATCTTAACCTCACCCCAGGTTTCCAGCAGTGCAACTGACTCAGCCCTTTTTCTCATACTCTCTCACTAGCACTTTGTGGACTGTTTTTTGAGGGAGAAGAAATTATTGTCTTTAGCCTAGATATGAAGGAGAAGGGGAAGGACAAGGACAAGGACAAGGACAAGGACAAAGGAACACCAAAAATTCCATGAGTGAGTTCTGTCTCTGGCTAGGGCTGCAAAGGAATGGTGGGACTGGCAATGAGTGACTGACAAGTCCAGTTCTGACCTTGTAGCTAGCAGCAGCTAAATTTGTTAGTGGATGACCAAGGAAAACATCTGTTAGAATGTCATGATTCCAGAATCATGCCACTATGATTGATCTGTACACAATAACAGTAGCTGTATCATGGCATCTAGTGCCACCAAAGTCAGAGTGGGGTAGACAAAATGTTGCCCCCTCAAAAGTGACCTAAAGAACCATGGTGACTTGCATAAACAGCCATAGAAACTCTAGCTGCATAAACTGTCCCACTCAAGGCAACTGTTGTTGTGTTCTTATGTGTCCTTTGGGCTTTCCCTACTGGTTGGACATTTCATTCATCTGGTCCTTGAACTGGCAAAAAAATACACTGGCATAATTTGTGCTGTCCTGATAGTCAAACTCTAATCTGTCTTGGTAATAAGGTTTACAAATGGTTCTGTCTATACAACTTTACAAGAGGACTAAGGGCAGCAACTGGTAAATTCCCCTGGCTTTGTTTTCATTTTCACCCAGCTTCGCTGCCCTGTGGGAAAAGCCACTATAAATAGCTCTCCTTAAAGTGGGGTGGGGTGGGCTTTGGTGAGTATGACTGTGTCCATGGAACAGAGGTTTTAGTCAACTTTCAAGTTTCCTGAATGACAGTTTGGCAGTTCAGAGCTGCTCTGTGCTGAAACTGGTCACTCGGGCCATTTCTGAAGGTGCTCTGCAGATAGTCTTTGACTTATGACCATTTGTTTAATCACTGTTTGAAGTTACGACAGCACTGAAAAAAGTGAATTATGACTGGTCCTCACACTTATCACCATTGTAGTATCCCTGCGGTCATGTGATCAAAATTTGGGCACTTGACAACTGGCATGTATTTATAACGGTTGAAATGTCCCGGGGTCACATGATCGCCATTTGCAACCTTCCCAGGGTGCTTCCAACAAGCAAAGTCAATGGGAGAAGCCAGATTCGCTTAATGACTGCATGATTTGCTTAACAACCATGGCAAAAAAGGTTGTAAAATTAGGCATGACTCACTTAATGGTCTCATCACTTAGCAATGGAAGTTCTGGTTCCAATTGTGGTTGTAAGTCGAGGACTACCTGTAGCAGTCTTCTGTAAGTCTGATAGACCTGTATTGAAAAATAGTCTAGTTGACAGAGGATGGGGCAGAGGAAGGGGTGAAGTGGGAGACAGCTCACACACTCCACTTAGAGAGTTCTCCCCTACTTCACTCCATCCCATCCTCCATCTTACTGACCTAGAGTTTATTAGTCTTCCAGGAGACTACTAGACCTGTAGGTGGATTTACTGTCTTGCTGTCACTTGGGCTGGAAGGGGAAACTGACAGAATTCTTGCTAAATTCACCGCAGCTCCCAAATACCCCAAACTGATAAGTGCCATAAAGGAAAGGCTCTTTTGGCAGCCAGTGGCCACAGTGGGCAGCCCCTGCAAGTATTCCACGGAGTATGCAAAATGGGGTTAGAGAGTAATAAAAACAGTAGGCAGCAGAGCTATGCAAAATCCCTTATTGGCAGAAGTAGCAGAAAGCATTTAATGCAATAATTTGGGACAGAACAGCAAGCCAACTCTTTTCTACTTCACATGGACAGGCAGCCCCCTCCCCCTTCTTCTCCTACAACAGATCTGGCCTTTTGAAAGACTGCTGAACACATGTTTAATAATAGTCCAGAAGATTGATATACCCGTGTTTATAAGAGTGTGTGTAATGCTTACGGCCTAAGCCAAAATGGCCATGGAAGGCAGGGGCCAGTGACCAGAGGGGAAGAGATGTGCCTACAGCAGCCTCAACTGGCCAGACATATGCGGGCTCCTGACCACATACCATATTGATCATTCATATGCCAAGACTAGTGTGGAGAGAAGGTGGAAACATTACTTTAAAAATGGAATATTCTGAGCTATATCATAAGCATCAGAGACCCAAGAGAGTAAGGCCACTGACAGAGCTGCTTTTATGGATTGGGGCTTTTGCTATCCTCCAGCTTCTGGGTTTTAATTTTAGGTAGCTTTGTGTTTTAAAAATTCAGAAAAACATAATACACCATTGCTAGTAATATCTAATTATGTCCTGCAACATTCAGACTAGGAGAACGCCTTAGAAGTATGAGCTACAAAGGTGTCTGTAAGCTACTCATTCCTTGAGAAGGAAAGGGATAAAAGCAGATTGCAAGGCTTTCTCTTATTTGATGCTCTCTGCCAGGGCAGTGCTACATTTGCATTAACAGTCTTGTACTTGGCTGCCCTTCTGTGTAAGGTGAGAGCACACATCTGAAGACATCTGCCAGGGTGCTGAGACCTGCAACACTGCTGCTGCTGTGTGCAAAAAGGAAAGCTTCCTAGATTACAATTCACTTTAAAAAATAGAAAAATAAAATGTAGGTTAACTGTAGGTTCTTCACACATTCCCTACACTAGACTTCCCAAACCTGACACCCTTCAGTGTTTTAGATTTCAACTTCCATAATCCTGAGCCAATTGCACCATTGTTAAGGAAGTTCAACCTATCTTGGCAATGCCAGACTGAGGCACAAATTACTGTTCTATAGTAATGCACCTGCATTTTTAAAAGGTTTAAAGAGAAAATATACAATCTATGCTGTGCTGGTACTATAAAAAAGTAAAGCTAAACAATTTCTGCTTTGGTGATACATTTTTTGGAAAAAAATTAGAAAACCAGACTAATAAAAGAATAAGCAGTACTTTACAGATATTTCTATAAACTCTGATCAATGTTGGTTTCATTGATTATAGAAAGGCCTTTGTACCAATCACATCAAGCTGTGGATTGTGCTTAGAAAAATGAGAATCCCGGAACATCTCATTTTCCTCATGAGAAACCTATGAACAGATCGGGAAGCCACAGTATGGACTGAACATGGCAAAACAGACGGGCTCCAGGTTGGCAAAGGAGTGCGACAGGCTGCATACTCTCTCCTTATTTATTCAAGCTTTATGCTGAATATATATTAAGGAAAGCTGGATTGGAAGAAGTTGAGTGTAGTTTTGAAACTGGAGGAAGAAACATCAATGACCTGTGCTATGCTGATGACACTACTCAAATAGCCAAAAATGCAAAGGATCTGCAAGCTCTAGTAATAAAACTGAAGGAGCACAGTGAAAAAATAGGACTAAAAGTAAATATAAAGAAGACCAAACCAATGATAACAGGTACAACAACCAGCCTTAGAACTGACGATGAAGATATCAAAGTGGTAGATAGCTTATGCCTATTAGGATCAATCAACAATAGGAAAGAAACAAGCAGTCAAGAAATACGCCACAGACAAGCACTTGGTAGAAAAGCCATGAAGGCCTTGGAAAAGATATTCAGATACTGCAATGTGTCTATACCTACAAAGATCAGGATACAGGTAGTCCTCGCTTATTGACTGCCTCATTTAGTGATTGTTTGAAGTTACGATGGTGTAAAAAACAGCTTTGCAACCAATCCTCGCATTTATGAATGTTGCAATATCCTGTGGTCACATGATCGCCATTTGCCGGCTTCTGACAAGCAGAATTAATGGAGAGTGTGGAAGTAAAATCGCAAGTTACGGTCATATGATCTTGTGCGTAATGACGCCAGTGATTGCTTAATGATCGAATGGGAAGTGAAGTCATAAGCTCATCATGGTCACGTGATATTCTGCTTAGCGACCACAGAGCTTAGAAACAGAGTTGCCAGTCCCAGTTGTGCTTGCTAAGTGAGAACTACCTGTAGTGCAAGTCATGGTATTCCCTGTGACACTCCATGGAAGAGAAAGTTGGACTTTGAAGAAGAGTTTTGACACTTCTGAACTTTGGTATTGGAGAAGACTCCTGAGAATTCCATGGACAGCCAAGAAAACAAACCAACGGACCCAAAGTTCTCAGTTGAGGCACAAATAACCAGGCTCAAATTATCCTACTTTGGACACATTATGCAAAGTCCTAGTTCTCTAAAGAAGGCTCTGATGCTGGGAAAGGTGGAAGGAAAGTGTCAGCCTTCCCAGGTAAACAGACAGGAAACATGACCAGATGAGCTAATTCTACTTTATTGTTAGGCTACATTAACAGACTCTTGTAAGTCTGAAAGTACAAATATCCAGTCGTCCCTTTTTACTGCCTGGTTAGTTAGGGCAGATCCTTTCTAAGTTTCTTTCTCTGCCCGTTACTTAGTTGCAGGCTTCTTCCCCTTTTATCTGATCATTCTCTAGGCAGCATCACTTCCCCCCATCTTCTAAGGCCATTGTCACATTCCGTACAGAAAGAGAAGAAGACGACCAGCAGCAAAGTAGACTCAGTTACAGTGGTGATGGTAGATCTGAAAGACCAGGTTAGGAACAGATCATCATGGAGAAAATCTATCTATGTAGTTGCTAAGGGTCAACACCAATTTGATGGCACATAATCAGTCAATCAATTTGATCAATGTTACTAAGCTACAAGAGAAGACTGAAGGTAAACAATACTGTTATCTTCCATGATGAATATCCTGGAATTTGGACTTCATACTCATTATAAACTAATTTTTTTTTTTTTTTGGTCTGCGCTCAGTCATTACTGACCCTGCAGTGACTGCCTGGACGAATCCTTGCAGTTTTCAAGGCAATTGTTTTTCGGAAGTGGTTTGCCAGAGCCTCCTTCCTAGAGCAGAGCCCAACTGGTGAGCGCAGGAGGCGGGATTTCCGTTGCTTCGCGCCCTTTTCGGGCGAGCGCGGTTTCGCGCTTACCGGCAGGCAACTGATCCCATCTCTCTGTGCAAGGCGCTGCCAGCATTTTTCCTCCCACCGGAGTGAGAGTACCCATTTATCTACTCACGTGAGTTTTCGACCTGTTGGGTTGACAGGAGCTGGGGGTGGGGGGAAACAGGAGCTCACCCTGTTAACGCGAAGGCTGGACTCGAACCGCCGAAGCGTCAGCCATTTCTGGCTGGCAACTTTCAGCGTCATTAAGGCACTGCGCCACCGCGTCCCCCTTTATAAACTAATGCACACCCATAAATAATATAGAAAGAGCAACTTGTAATTATTAACATCTGCATGAATTATTATCCATTCTACATCCAATAAATACAATTTTTTATTTGGTTTTTTATTTCTCTGAATATTATTTGAAACTAGACAACCCTTGATCCATTGAGTCATCCTTTGAAAGAAAGGTAATGCAGTCTGATGTGACCAGAATGAACATTAAATTTTAGAGTGACCCTATTTTTTTTTTACCACAATGCTGGACGGTCCCATGATCACCTCAGAAGAATATATATTGTAAACAGAAAAATAACTGTAGTGGCAAATAAACTTCAGTAATAAGTCAGTAGTTACTTACCTAAACAGATAAACAGAATGACCATGGGCAGGCAAAAAAGCAATGGGAACGGGAGTGACTTCCAACTTCCTGCTAGCTTCCCCATTGACTTTGCTTGTGGGAAGCTGGCAAGGAGCATCGGAAATCATGATCTTGTGACTGCGGGGATGCTGCAACAGCCACAACTTTGCAAATAAAAGTGATCTGAACGTTGTGGAAATTTCAATTCCACAGGAGTAATGGGTCCTGGATTTTTTACACATTCTTTAAGTTAGTGGATTTTAGGTACCTTGGGCTAACTTGAAAGTACAAACGGATAAACACAATGAGAGTTTTAGTAGTATATAGATGTTAAGGAAAATATTTTGCTAACAATCCATTATCTTGCCATTAGTCATTAGCCAGTAAATATGCTGTACTTACTATCTCTATATACTTCCTATTTTGATTCCAGCTATTCTTATTAATGGCATATATACTATGTAAGTGTGTGTGCGTTTGTGTGTGTATTTATTTTCAGTTTAAATTCATTTTTCCATCCAATGGGATATAAACTAATTACAACGTTTGCAGACTGTATTATAGACATGGATGGAGTTTTCTGCATTCTATCAGACATGGATTAAAAAGAGTAGTTTCTGTACAGCCTTAGGACTCTTGGGACAAAGGAGGCTGTATTGGGTTCAGTTTCATAGTGGATTGTGCCCTGAAGTTATGAAGAACTGCAATTATTCTTCCACTTAGTTTGCTTTTCACAGGAGATCTGAATTTTGATAGTCTTAAACAATGTGTGTTAACATCTTTACAATAAAGCCATTTTATTCTTCCAATGTCTCACAAAATAATCTCCTTTTATTGACCTTCCCCAGCCAAGTTCACATACCAATTAACCACCTGCAATGCTGTCAAGGTGGAAAGCATAGCAGTAGAAAATTAGATTCATAGGAAATTAGATTCCCTTACTTGAAGTGTAATTAAATAAAACTAGAGAGAAAACGTGCAACTAGGTGTTTCTCATCTGGAACACTGATTTTCATGAAAAGCAAAAGATTGACATTTAGTGTTGGATCAACAGTTTAGCTTTGTTAAATATAGGTTCATGAACTTATAAAAAACCATTTGATTTTTTTCCCTCTCTAGAATGCCAGTGCTTAAATTACTGGACAAATGACATTATTTTCAGGAAGAAAAATAGTCTGGCTGAGCAAAAAAGGCACACTGAATACATGTCTTACATGGGCCCATAGCAGAACATCAAGTTCAGATGAATTTTTCTAGGCATGGGAATGGCGTCATAGCTTGCCTCTCATATTATAAAAACATAGCCCCTGTATTCTGAGATATATCTTTATCTGTTAATAAATGGGTGCACACTAGCATTTCTGCTACCTTCAATCCATAAGTGACCCCCCCATCCCCCTGTCACATGTGGGCCTAGGTCACTTTTTCACTGCTTGTAGGACTTTCAGGACTCTCTCCTACTCCCAGAGTAGAATCACTGAGAAAGAGGAGGGAGCAGCTCTGTTTGCAGTGAACATGCTAAAGAATGATGGCTCAGCCATTTGAAGGAGAATTGGGGGTATGAAGAGAGGAGACAACACGTCTTTCCTTCCCTACGTCCCATTCAATATGTGGCAGTCTGCTGCATGTTTGAGCAGGTTGATAAGTGGGTGTGAATGGATGTATGCAGATGTGAATGGGTATACATTTGTTACACACATCTTCACATGTGTAGATTCCTCAGCACAAAATGCAACTGTCAAGGCTAAAAAGGAAGGAAGGTTAATATTTTTCTTCTGTGGCATTTTCCTGAAGAAAATTAACCTTTTTTCAGGAATGACTTTGGTCATACATTTGAAACAAAATGCATCTTGGTGAAGGGCTTTTGGCTAGGAACTATGTTCATATACAACGTACCAATGGGGAAAAATGTAGGTAGGGAGAGCAAACTCAGAGCATTTTTAAACTGCCCTATTTTCACTGAAGTCTTCAAATTCACCAAGCAGGATATTTTGAATTTGAAACAGGAGTGTCTGTAGGAGGGGTCAAGCAGCCAAGATGGTGGTTTAAAACACAAGGTGCTGAGTACCATTTTGACTTTTTTGCACCCCCCGATGACCCAGATTTGAAATGCATGTGCCAAGTTCAAAGCAATTTCTTCAAGTTCCAAGTAGTTGTTTCACGTTTGAAACAGACTGTTTTAATCTCTCTGGAAGTATTTTGAGCTCAAAACGGAGTGTAAAACAAATGGGGTGGGGGTAGAGAGTGAAGGAATTTTAGAAAGAGAAGAAAAATTCATATCTAAATGAAGAATGAAGGAAAAATCCTGTTATTACAAGCCAGTTCCAATATGCTGAGGGTAAGAAGCAATGCAAAAATGCAACCTTGAGATTCAGCATTAGGTTTTGGTTGTATAAACATGTCCCAGGTACAGGACGATATACTTAACTCTTAAGCAATTCTCTGGATTCAAGAGCAGTTAATTTAAACTGGTATTTTTTATTCATGTTCAGTGATAACAACCATCATTGTCACAATCTCAGCTTCTTTATTCAGACATAACAAACTTCCATATATGGAGAATACAGACCACCAACTATGTTAAACACTTGATTTTGCATTAGGAGGAATGAATTATGATCCTTAGGCAAAACTAATTTGATAACAATCACTTGTGTTAACTGGCATAAAAAGAAAATCATCTCTCCGTTTTCATATTTGAGGCTGGCTTATATCCAAAAGGGATGAGATTGTGTGTGTCTCCCAAAGAGGGTCCAGTAAGAATGCAAAACACGTCAGTGATTGTGGCTTGATAAAAACCATGAATCCCCTCTTGACCAATTTAACAGATGTAGTCATGTAACTCAGTCCATTTCATGCATTCTTCTCCCTCTAGATTTAACCCTGTAATGACAGAAGAATGATCTTTGACTCATACACATAAAAACAATTAGATACTATAACAAAATCTCAAGCATTTTATATTGGATATGCACTTCCAATGGCTCTGGTGTAGTAGATGTGTTCGGATGTCACATTGCCTGAATGAAAAATCCTTTTCCTTGATAGAACAAAAATACATGATTAGTGACTCAGAGCAGTTGTATGAAAGAAGATCTTGCTTGCAATAAAAGGCATTAAACTCTGACTGCTAGGTCTGCACTACTTCACCTCTGATTTTGGGGGGCTGGTTTTGCAGAGATTTTGACAAAGAGCTGTTGTTCTCTCACCCTGGCTGCTTGCAAGTTTGTTATCTGTGCAATGCAATGCCCTGCCACTATTGCTATGGTTTGAAGGAGTAGAAAAGCTTTTTGAGGCCTTCCTGTGTCCCTTACTCAGTTCTCAATGGCAGTGGAGGCAGTTGTTTGGGTAAGAATTGGCTTGGTTGAAGGAACTAAAGGAAAGAGATCATAGCTGCCACTGTCCTGAGGGTACGTCTACCGGATCTGGGCTGCAAAATATGTGTGTCTGATAGACGGCAGCAAAAAGATACAGAACGTTCGAATACTTTGCTACCATCCACTGGTCATCCAGACTTTTGCAGCCCAGTTCTGGAAGCTCTCCCAAGGGTTGACTCATTGAAAATCCCTTTCCTAGGAGATCCTGATTTTTGCTGGAGGAAAAAAAGTCATCAGTGCTGGAGATGAAGGCATAGCCACCAGCTATCTTGGTGGTGCCTTCAGTGCACCTGAAGGAAGAAGCATTGGTTGGATGCACTGCACTCTCAAGTTGCAGAGTTATTAGGGGAGGGGGACGAAGTGTGACGATCCAGTATCTATGCTAGCCATGAGGAGCCAGAAGATACCTTGTGGCTTTGGGACTAATTGGTCATTGGTTGCAGAACAGTGAAGAGGATGGTCTGTGTCTGCAAACACCACTTGCTAATGCAGTCCAAAGCTTTTCTGATATAGAAGGATTTTGATTTTCAAAAAGTTTACTGTTGCCCAATGCCTACACAGAATTCTAAATAAAAGCATTCTCAAAATACATTCAGTTCCTCATATTCTGTAAATGGCAGTGGATTTATAATACCATCAGGGAAAGGAAACATATATGTATTTTGTGAAATATACATCTATAACTTCAGGGAGGATTTGTGATGTAGAATAGTATATCATTACTGTGAAGTATAGAACAAATGTAGAAAGACAAAACAGTTCTAATTCTCATAACCCCATTGACAGACAGAGCAATGAAAGCCCAATGATACATTATTTGGGTGTATTTCTTGATTTGGGCTTAAAAGAAGTCTGATCCCACATTGGCAAACATTGCTTCAGTACCAATTATAAATATCTGGTTCTGTTGGATCTTATTCATTTGTTTGTTTGTTTTGCATTGAATAAACCGTGTCCAACAGAGTTCTCACTGCAGGCAGAAATGAGCAGAGTCAAATTATCATGCTTCAGACACATTATATAAAGACCTAGCTCTCTGCAGAATGCTGGGAAAGATGGAAGCAAAGAGAAGAAGAGGAATATCAGTAGTAAGGAGGATGGATTCAATTACAGTGGCAATGGTGCACTGTTGGGAGACCTAAAGGACCAGATTGGGGACAGATCATCCTGGAGAAGATCTGTTTATGTGGTCACTAACAGTTGACACTGATTTGATGGCAAGTAATCAGACTATTTTCCTATTTCTTGCTGTGACCAAGTTAACTAGTATGGGAGGTGTCAGAATATGTTATCACTACACAGAGTAAAGGCAAGGCAGCTCCTTTCCTGAATCCCCATCAATCACATGGTCCCATTGTACTTCAAGTTCATATATTTTTTTGGAACGTAAGGAAGCTGTCTTATTCTGAGTCAGACCATGAATCCATCTAGTACAGTACTCTACACAATGGCTTTCCAAAACAATGTTCCCCATTCCATCTTTGCATGTCTGGGATTGAATCTGGGATCCTTTTCAGGCAAACCGTGTATTTTCTTCCAGATGCACCTCTGTTGACCTAATTTATCTTTGTTGACTTGTGCATTATTAGCAGCTTTCCCCAACCTAGCATCCAACAGGCTGAAATGGACTTTGGTCATTAGGATGGGAAGTTCTGGAAATTCTAGTCCCAACACATTTAGAGGGTGACAGGCTGGGGAAGACTGCTGTACCTGAAGGGATGGTGACTATTTTGGGTCATTCTCTGTATGTATTGTTTTATGTGCAATTTTGTACTTAATGTTAGTATATGTTATGTGTATTATGTATATAAGTTTATTTATAATTATATGTTTATTTGTTTGTTTGTTTTAAACAATAAAGTTTGAAAAAAAAAAGATCCTTTAAAAAAGCAGGGAGGGAGGAGAAGAGATTAACATAACCCAGTAATAATATTCAATTTTCTGCTCTTCCCACTCATGGCAATGGGAGGACAAATGAACTATATGACCCTTATAGCTGCCATTGCTGATGAATTTATGTTAGGCCTTGATGTGGAAGTGAGCAGCTTTGGGTTCAATTAAAAAAAATTAGTTGGCTGCTTTTATGCAATTTATTATGTCTCAATCCAGTTGTACAGTACTCTAGGCGGTTTACAGATAATAAAAACCATAATGAAACAACAATTGTAACCAGTAATAAATCACAATAACAGCAGTCATAGATTATAACTTCCAGTAATACATGAATACATTAATATAGGTGTTAAGCCCTAACAGCAGTGCATGACCACAAACCCAAGATTCTCGCAGAGTCTCATTACTCAGTTTTACTGCCAGGAAAAAGGAGTTTAGATTACAGAATCTTGGAAAATAAGTAAAAAACTAAAAACTAAAAACTCCACCTGTATTAAGGAGTTGTTTGAATTTCCTTTCATAGATTCTTTAACCGATAAACCAAGATTTTGTTTAAGAGGTAAGGCTGAAATGTCTATCTGTGTCTCACTTGCCATGTTTTAAACAGCACCCTTTTCTTTCCCAAATTCTGAGAGTACCTTAATATTGGCATCAGTGCTCCATCACTAATTCCTGAAGCCCTCTAGAAGAGCCTGTTTTTTACTAGTTTCCAGAAGGCTATAAGGATGAGGGCCATCTTTGCCTCAGGGACAGGCTGTTCCATAGGAAAGGAGTTCCCAAAGAGAATACCCACCTTGAGGCCCCCTGCCACCTCACCTCCTTGGTGATCTATGAATCTATGAATCCTCCACAGACATCATTAGGCTGTCTGGGCTCAACAGGCAGAAATTATCTGGGAAAGGCAAAATCTTAGATATCCATGTTGTAAACCATAAACAGCTTTAAACGTAGTGACCAGTACTTTGAATTGCACTCAGAAACATATTGGTAAATGGTGCAGCTGCCACAGCAATGGGGTATTGCAGCAGCATCATGACTGCCCAATAAGTGTGTGTGCCACTGCATTCTGGAGTAGCTGAAGTTTCTGGATGGTCTTCAAGAGCAGCTTAATGTAGAGTGAATAACATAATTTAACTGAGCAATGACAAGGGCATGAGTGACTGACCAGGTAAGGCCACAACAGGCATATCATCCAAAGCTGGGCCAAGTCTGTGTTGGTGATAGTTTCTAACTGGTCCCTGAGCAGGAGCCAAAAGCCCAAGAGGATCTCCAAGTTACAAATCTGTTCTCTTTGGGAGAGTACAACCCCACTGAAAATCAAAGTTGGTATAATAGCTGAATTACAGGTAGTCCCCAGTTTAAGAACGAATTCTGTTCCCAAGGTCTGTCCTTAAGTCAAATTTATATGTAAGCTGGAACAGTATTATTGTATAATACTGTACAGTATAAGTAGTATTGTGTAATTAACTCAAATCATTGTGTATTTAACTCGAATTTTGCTACAATAGGCTTCATTCTTAACTATGGGTCATCCTTAAACCGGGTGTTCCTAACCCGGGACTACCTATAACACACATTCCATCTTGTCTGACTCCTCTCTGTATTTATGATACTACATTCTGGACTTTCTGCCTGCTACCCAGCTGAAGAAGAGCTGAAGAATTTGGTCTAGTGGTTAAAGGTACCAGGCTAGAAACTGGGAGACCATGAGTTCTAGTACTGCCTTAGGCACAAAGCTAGTTGGGTGACTTTGGTCAAGTCATTCTCTCTTGGTCCTAGGAAGAAGGCAATGGCAAGTCATTTCCAAAAATGTATCCAAAACCTGCAGGACTGGTCTAGGCAGTCTCCTGGAGTCAAGACTGACTTGAAGGCACAAATTAATATTAAACCCTAATGAGGAGAAACAAATGTGCCACCCTAACTTTTTCTGGCTATCAACATAAGGAATAGAAGTTTAGGTCCTACCTTGCATTGCAGATCTTGGAACCTTCTCAGATCTGCCATTGTTCATGTCTGAGATGTACCTCCCACGTTTTAACAAGCTTTAACTAAATGCAGCCTCATGCATTTAACAGGTACATTTTTCTCCGCATCCTTCCTTCCCTTGCCCCCCCCCCCCACCTACCATCTTTCTGTAATTTAAACCTACTTGATTAAAATTGGTTGAATCCTGAAAATGTGTATGCTATTTTGTTACTTGAGCTGGACTAATATAGTGTTCTGTATCCAGCTTTTAAGATGCTTTGTTGTTGTTGTTACTGTTGTTATTTGAAAATTTTATAAATGTTTCAGTTGAGCCACAATGATATGTATGAATTTGCTGTCATCATGATAATTGTGTCCTACCTTTTATGACTTTATGTATTGTGAGCTGGATTGTGAGGGTTAAGCATTGTTCTTTACATTTTATCTGAAGGGGAACACTTTAAGGAAAATCACTGTAATTCTTTTTTCAGTTATTAAGCATGGCTGAAGGTTTCCATAGTTCTTTGAACTCAGAGATGTCTGTGACTTTGTATTTGTTCAGATATTCATATAAAATGCTCTCTCACCTCCGGAGCTTCTGAGACATGGATACATGATATTGTTATCAGGGTTCTGCAAACAGTATAATTTCAAGGAGGTTAAGAAACTGGATAGGAAGCTAGTTAGCCAACATGAAACAATCTGACCATTCCCATGACTCATTGTGTGCTGAAAGAGGAAAGTGCTTGCTGTGGCATCAGCACTAGAAGGAAGGAAGCCTGTAGAAGATGAACGGAAGACTTAATGTGAGCAAACAAATAGCCTGAGTTCTATTGTCATTCCATAAAAGGGCTTGGCTCTTTGCTTTTCTCATGGCCCTTTGCTCATTGCTTTATTACTGAGACTGAGATTTTGAAATCTAGAAATGGTTCTGATGGTCAAGGCAAGCACTATACAGGATTACATAGCATGCTAAATATGCTGCATTGTGAAGCTGGCTAAATTCCTCACTACAGTGCATAGATGTTTTCTATTTGAGTGGCATCAAGTTGAGGAAGCCTGCTATAAATTTCATGGTATTCAGAATATAGCAAGTAGTATTTTTCCCATGATTCACAAACAAAATAACATTGTCAATTCATCTGGGATGAACTATATGAAAAGTTAAACATGTAGCATACAATGCCCCATCTGTTTTTTCTCTAAGCTAGTGTAAACTTTCATGAACCCAGTTCAGACCATCATACACATAGGTGTGCAGGAGAACTTACAAAACCCTGCACAGCACTTGCTTGGCAAATTTTTCCTTACATAGGAAAAAAAAATCATAAAGATCTGCAATCCTTGGGAACATAAGTGTATGGCATAGAAGTCATAAGTCAGGAAAAAAGGAAGAAAGAAAAATAAACTCACACTTCATTGTGTCCTTTTAGTCAGTACAAATGCAAGGTAAAAATCAGGAAAAAAAGTCCCTGTGTAGCAATATTTAGGCACAAATATTACATCCTCAGGTTGAATTCTAAGGGCAGAGTGTACAGTTAAAAATACTAACCTGTTCTTCATTGCTATGGATTAATGTTTACAAATATTCTATTTTGCAAAACTAGTTCTTCGTTAAATAATGTTTGATTCAGTATGTTCCTTTTCCGTCTTTCCCAGGTCTGACAGTTAAACAGGTGTTATATCATAGACATTCTTGTAAATAATGCAACAGAGAAACACCAGTGGGATCAATTTGCAGTAAAGCTTGATAGGCCAGATATTTGAAGGCTGCACCATGTCTGTTTACAAGTCCTTTTCAGATGTTTCTTGGAATCCAAACTGACTAAAGGAGAGAAAGTTGAGGATAACATATTCTAGTTGAAATAAACTGACTTTTTTTCTGGGGATGCTGGCAGTTGTAGTTCAGCAACTAATGCAGGGCAACACATTCTCCTCCCTGCCCTATAATTTTGCAAACCGTCAAAAGGGATTGCAGGTATTACTCAAGTCAAAAGACAGTAGAAGGTCTAGAGATGTTATCACAGTTTATTAGCATGTTATACTTAGTTTTTACATCCCAAAGTATTGCTTTTTTCTCTCCTCAAACCATCCCATTTGCGTGATTGTGCATTTTGTCCTCTTGTTAGATACTGGGGGAGATGGGCAGCATACAAATTTAATAAATAAATAAACAAACAAACAAATAAATAAATAGTGGGTTGAATGTAGAAGTGCTTTCTCCGAGAAAGCCCTTGTAGATCCAATTCTATGTTCAGGGTTCAAAATGTAACCCCAAACAGTATATAACTCTAAACTTCATTATTAGATTTCTACTCCACCGTTCATTCAAGAACTCAGAAGGTATACATAAAACTCCATCTTCCCATCCCCACCCCTGCCCCATAACCCTGTGAAGTACTGTAGGTTGAACTGACAGAGAATGACTGGCTCAAGGCACCCAGGGCATTTCCAGGGTGGACTTGAATTTCCCCAATACTGGCCCAACACTTCAACAACTACAGCTCTTAGATTTTAGAATATGGTTGACATTCAGACTGAACAGAGAGGATTTTCTATTTTGTGTCTAGTTTCATACTCACAATTAGTATTAATATAATATTAGGATAACTAGAGACAGAGGGAAAGAAATAGAGCATTGTTAAGGCCCATTAGTGTTTCTCAGTATAGTTTGGGCTGGGCAGTATTCCATGTATGCTTACCATAAATCATAAAGCATAATTTACAGCAGGAAAAAAGAGCACTTTATTGTCTGAGGCTGGCAAATCACCCAACATCTCCTCCCAATTTAACAAGTGTTAAGCTTCAATGAGACGCTAGATACTTCAGGAAAAAAAATATAGCCACAAGGCTAATGATGACAACAGCTGCCAGCAAACTTTCCATTGCAAGCATGTAAAGACTTGAAATGAATTTCAGCTCCCTTTTTTGTTTTAGTAGCATAAGTGACAAGTCTGTGCTGGCAGAACTCATTCTACATTCCTTAACATTAGGATGGTAGGCTTGTATTTGAAAATTATTAATTATAACTAAATGGTTTTGTAAAAAGAATGTAAAGTTCATTTATATGTATAAAATGCAATTACTTATTGTATAAGTTATTCTGTTACTAGTACTTGGGCAAATTATAGAGCTTCATCTTTGGCCACAGGAACACTGGTTAATCCTCTCTTTAACATGTGAGCTTTCATAATTGTTTTCCAGTTTTCCAGTGGATTTTTAATAAATTAAATTTGAGATCCTTAAAGTGTTGAACTCTGTTCTCAGCGGCAAACAGAAGTTAATTTGTCAGACAGAGGGAGGATGATCCTTTTTTTGGTAGGATAGGACACCTTTTTCCTACTTTTGAAATTTATATTACATATAGTTTTATTATACATATCTCTATGCATGTTTTCTAAGACAATGCGCATTGATCAGGCTCACAAGACAGAAAGGAAGATGAGTCTGGCCAAGACCCACAAAGTAGTGAGGGGAGAGGGTTGTTTTGCTTTGTGCCTTCAAGTTAGTTTTTGACTCCTGTTGACTGCCTGGACTAGTCCCTGCAGTTTTCTTGGTAAGGTTTTTCAGAAGTGGCTTGCCCTTGCATTCTTCCTAGGGCTGAAAGACAATGACTGGCCCAAGGTCACCCAGCTGACTTTGTGCCTAATGTGGGACTAGAACTCACAGTCTCCTGGTTTCTAGCCTGATGCCTTACCCACTACCCCAACTGGCTCTCTTGTGAGAGGTTAAGAGGTATATATTGCCAGCTTGGCTGAGACTGTTTATTCCTTGGTGGTGTGCTTGCTTGAGTAAAAGCGATGCAAACTCTTGGTTGGCTCTTAGACTTCTGTGTCTGCTACCAGAGGTCGGTGTGGGCTTTTCCTTCTTTTGTAATCCCAAGGCAACTCTCAGTCAGAGAAGAGTTGGGGAGGGGGTCCCCAGTTTCCTGCTGCAGTTCTTTCTCTTACTGATAAGAGCTGCTTGCTCTGGTGTTCTTTCTGAGATGGAGGAGCAGGGGGAGGTAAAAAAATTGAACCTTCACTTCTTTTTTGTATGTGTGACGCATGCAAAGGTGTGGGGTTTTTGATCTTGTGGCTGCAGCTGCCATTTTGACTTTTTAATTCTCCCCTTGCATCTGCCTCTGGGGAAGAGAACTTTTTTTCCTTCCAGCTGGCAACACCCGCTGTGTCATCCTCCTTATATGGCATTCCCAAATCAGCGATGGAGCATGCGGAAGATCTGCTCCAAGAAAACCTTGGCAGCCACTACAGCGATGGAGACTAGGCCTGCCTGAATCCTTATCTGTGCTGTTATTATTGTTTAAAATCAGTAAGCTTTGTTTTAATAAGATTTAATCTGTGCATAACAATTACAGCAGAATATCCCAACACCTTCTGCATCTGGAGGTTGAGTAGCAAATGATGTCTTAAAGAGCTTTTATTCCTTTTCCTCAAGAAAGCATCTGTACCTGTGAATATGGATAACAAATAACACTTACCTTCACTGGAAGTCACAAGGACATTGTGGGAAAGATTTGTCCCAAAGCTGACAAGTGGATGGTGTGACAGTTAAGGAGAGACAATCTGGCTGTATTTTCAATATCTTTTCTCCATGTAGTAATTATATCATTTGTGACTTATGTATAAAGTGAACTAAGGTACATTGGCATAGTGAACTTTAGCAAACTGATATTGATTCTTTGCAGCCCTTAAAGGTTATTGAAATAAACATGCCATACTGTTCTCCTACAATCATATTTCCATCTGAATCTTGGTATGATTTATGGAAAGCCTACACACAGGCCATGCACAGACCATTATTCCTGTGAAAGAAAAGCTATTATGAATTTACTTCTTATTATTGATGAACTAGAAAGCAGTATTTACTGGAGACATTTCAGCAGACCACAATTTCTGCACATTTGTGTCAACTTGGAATCCAGTGGAAACATAGCTGGGCTTTTTCTGTATAATTGGAGCTATCCTGCGCAACAGTTCCATCCACAGACTAGTTTTATGAAAATAAATGCAGTGGGGACTGTGAAGCTTAATTAAATTAAAGCCAAGTTCAGCTTCATAATTAAATGTATTAGATGACTGACAAATTATATCTGTAGGAGTATGTTGTTAGCTTAAACCCTGTCAGATCTATACAAGGAAGAATTATTGTTTGGTGTATGTTTTTATCTATTTCTTTTGTGGGAGATATTTGTACTTACATAACTCTGTGAGACTGAGTGCAGTATTTCCTTAAAATTATGTCACTGTAGAATATATACAACGTCTGTTCTTGTTTAAACAAGTACAGGCTTCCCTTTGCTGAATGGGACCAAGTGAAGCATGAAAGTATTATCCATGCAAATTCTGTATCTTCAGGAGGAAAAAAAAAGGAGAGGCTGAGCGTGAATGCTGCCATTTATTCATAAGGCTTTCTGATTGATCAATAAGCATCAACATGTATTTTTAAGGTAACTGCTGATGTTGTCATCAGATGTTCTGTCAGTTCTTAATAACCTCTACAGAAAGTTATTCCACTGCCAGCAATGGAAAACTTGCATGTACTTGCCACCTACTTGCTGGATTGGGGCAATTGTGCAAACTGAAGAATAAAAGAATTATATGTATAAGTAGTCCCAATTAACCAACAGGAACTGTACTCTGTCAGAATATGTAAGTATTTTGCAAAGATCACTGTGCAAGTTGAAGATAAGTTTCCACTGACCAATATAAATAAGTAAATAATAGTTCATCTTGTTTAGCGCTTAGAGTGATGTAGCTAAAGTCCTTTAAGGCTGTAGTCCTGTACTGCCGGAGATAATTGCGTTCAGTGAGATAACACCTCAGTAGACCTACAAAGACTATCTTGTAGCTTGTGCTAAGAGCTAACTTATACAAGATACTAAAGATCTGTTAAAAAACAAACAAACAAACATTTTTAAAGGGATCTGTACTATCTTTGTGAACTGGACAATACTGGAGAAACCCTTTTAATCCTTTTAAACTGCTGTGATGTTGAATAATTGAAACTGCGACTCCAGTTTTAAGTTGTCCCTTTTGGGTAAGATCACAGGCTTTGGGGCACAATCATTTCTAGCCAAGTCTCTTTGATTATCTTGCACAAAGATTTATTGAATGGTTGTGAATCAGACTACTGGTATGATTCTTTTAGCTGGAAGCAAATTGCTCATGCCAGCTAAAGGGCAAAAGTTCCAGACATGAAAAATTCCAGAAAAAATGGATTTTACTCATTTCCTCTTGCAAAACTTCTGGAAACCCGGAAGATCAGCATGTGCAATGTAAACCAAAGTGTTCGTGTCAATAAATTAACACTGCTGTTCTTACAGAATATGCCTTTATTGGATGAGCTAGCCATGCTTTCAAACTCTATCTCAAATAGTTGTCTTTGTTTCTGACAATGCTCTTCTTAGTTAAAAAGTCCACTACTTATTATCATGATTAGAAATAGTCTTTAAAATTAAAGCGCCAAATGTAAATGGCAAATACTCAAACTCTATTATATGTATATACAATACAAAGTAATGCCTCTAGCACCCTCTTCTGGCTTTGTTACAATAACCTTAAAATGGTAGTGTTAGTGATTTCAAGATATGGGGAAATAATTAATGGGGTCTTACACTGATCTTAGTATGATGACAATGCTAGTAACTGTCATTTTAAACGTTAATTTTAATAAGCCTGATTTTAGTTTTGGTTTATGTTTTGTTGCAAACTACTGAGAGACCTCAGAAATCAGCAATAAGACAGGTTTAATAAATAAATAAATAAAATAATCCTTGGCTTAGGAAATTAAGCTAATGGCCCAGAAGGCATACTCCAAAGCCCTGTTCAGTCATTAATCTGGGCACATTATTTAATTACACATAAGAGGGTCAGGACTGAGTTCACCACTTGTCTCTTTGGCGTCTCCATGCACGTATATCCCAGTCTGTTGCTTCTCAACCATATTGTGCTGAATGTTGAGGCTAAAAAAGCTTCTGTTCACATTTATTTGAAAATTCATATTACTTATTATTCCTTTTTCAAATTTATATCCCACCTTATTCCAAGTGGGACTTACAAGAGGATCTCCCTTCATTTTTAACTCATAAATACCCCTCCTGTGGGATAGGCTCACCTGAGGGGAAGTGAGTGACTCCAAGTCACTCAGTGAGTTTCTATGGCTGAGTCTCATTTAATCTGGGTTTTCACAGTCTTAATACAGACCCTTAACCACAATGCCAGCCTGGCTTTCTTTCATCACACAGGGTCTTAGCTATCCATGGACTAGGGACTTAAAAACAAAACAAAACAGAGACTCTGTGAATAAGAAAGTCTTAGTTGCATTCAGGTAAACGTGAACAGATCCCCCCTTTACACTCTGTTGCTTAACATAGCAAGGTTGGATACTGACCCCCACCCCCCAGGGACCAAAGGGCGAAGCTCTGTGAAGTCCCCTTAAAGAGCAATGGAAGCTGCATCCTTTGGAATGCTTATATATTTACTTTCATCTAATTTGCAGCATTTCAGTACAAATATTCAGGGAGCAATTCCTGCTGACATGAATTAAGTCCCACTATCTGCTTAGAAATAACACAATACTATTCTGTTATTATTCATGCATTTCTTTCTTAAGTCATCTATTAATCAAATGGTGTAGTTCTGATAGTATGTTTTAAAGTTACTATAAAAAAGACATTTGCTCCACCTAGTGCATGAAAAGAATGAACTTTCCTAATACAAGAGGCCATAGTAAAAGAAACTGAAAGTTAGTTGTTTTGCCACTGGTGTTATTTGTATGAATTTTTAATTTTGCAAAATAGGAACACCAATATTATACATGAAACTAGCAAATCCTACCCTATTATTTTATAATGTGAATTTCTGAATATCATAAAAGTTAGCCAAATGATGGTGAGGCAATCTTTAAAAACAGAAAGCACAGAAAATGAATAAATAAAAAGCAAAATAGTTTTATGACAGTTACAGTAATTGTTTAGTAACTTAACCATTATGAAATCTGGCATTATCCAAAATAATTTACTGAAGCAAAGTACTTGAAACATGAATGCACTTCAATCCAAACTTTATATTATTTACAAAACCATGGATGAGTCCATGCAAGGCAATGCTAGTTTTCCTTGGTGAGCGATATTGCACAGGAGAAGTGGTGCCATTTGCCTGGCCAAGGAAGTTCAGCTGCTCCAACAGCACATCCAGGAATACATGCACAGAATCATCTTCTGGCTCCTGAATGTACTGATGAAGACAGTGAGAGGAAGGGAAAACAAAGACTTGGGGCATTTTTGCATCATACTTTAGTAGAGCAGGAAATTTTGAAGGGAAGCTTACATAAAACTTCATGGAAGCAAAACATGGAAGCTTTGCAGAATCCCAGTAAAAATTATGCTTTGTTGTATCCAGGGCTACAACACAATGTGAGTAAAATGAGTTCTGGTATAATGGTTTTAATGTGCGGTATAGATGAGAATTGAAACTCAACATTAAAAAAACTAAGATCATGGCATCTGGACCCATCAATCCCTGGCAAATAGAAGGGGTAGAAATGGAAGCAGTAACAGACTTCATTTATTTGGGCTCCAAGATCACTGCAGACAGAGACTGCAGCCATGAAATTAAAAGATGCTTGCTCCTTGGGAGGAAAGCTATGGCAAACCTAGATAGCATATTAAAAAGCAGAGACGTCACCTTGCCGACAAAGATCCGCATAGTCAAAGCTATGGTTTTTCCAGTAGTAATGTATGGCTGTGAGAGCTGGACCGTAAAGAAGGCTGAACGCTGAAGAATTGATGCCTTTGAACTGTGGTGCTGGAGAAGACTCTTAAGAGTCCCCTGGACTGCTAGGAGGTCAAACCAGTCAATCTTAAAGGAAATCAACTCTGATTGCTCATTGGAAGGATTGATAATGAAGCTCAAGCTCAGATACTTTGGTCACCTAATGCGAAGAGAGGACTCTTTGGAAAAGACCCTGATGCTGGGAAAGATGGAAGGCAAAAGGAGAAGAGGACGGCAGAGGATGAGATGGTTAGATAGCATCACTGAAGCAATGAGCATGAAATTGAGCAAACTCAGGGAGGCAGTGAAAGATAGGAAGGCCTGGTGCAATATGGTTCATGGGGTCACGAAGAGTCGGACACGACTTAACGACTGAACAACAACAAATAGATGAGAAACCTGTAGCCCCAACATTGTATGCAGCTCCTGATCCCTCTTTTCAGGGACTTTGAAGCTCCCTCTGACCTTGATTGCTGAAAACGGACAGCTTAGTTTCCCACCATTTTGAGGTGGCAAATGTACAAAAACTATAGTACAAGCCACAAGATAGATGGAACAAATTTTAAAAACAAAAGAAGTCTCCAAACTCCCCCCCCGCCACAAATCCAACAAAATTATATCCTATCCAAAGTACACCCTTCCATCAGCGTATGTCCATAAAAAATGTATTGATAAGGGCATATCTGATTTACATCCCCACATTTCTTTGTTACATATGATCATGACGTAGCAATATAATGATAGGTGAAGATTAGTAATGGTTATAATTAACCTGATATAAAAACATAGCAAAAATCAGATCCTCTTTCCAGATGAACAAAATATGTTGAGCCAAAAGGCACTAGAGAGTTTCACTCGATAACTGCCATTAAGTTAAGAGAAAAGGGGGAAAGTCCAGGTATGTACTAAAGATACAAGGCAGTATAAAAGATGTACATGAAACAATGAATAATACAAAATAAAATGAAAAAATTTCCCTAGCTATATAAAATGTAGGTTAATGTGTATTATGTTAATGTCTGTATAAAACTAGAAGACTAATCTTATTGTAACCCAAGTAAAGATTAGAAGGCAACTGGAAGAAATTACATATTGAAGTTGGCTCCAGAGTAAGCCAGGGTGTGCCCAGGATATGAGCCTTTAGCACAAGAACATGTGGGCACTGATCTCCAAACCTATGTACCTAAGCCGTTTGGGCTTTGGGTTGCCAATCACAAGGGCAATGAATATCAAAACTTTTACAGATCCTTCAATCTAAATCAAAATAGCCCAAAGGAACAGAAAACAGACATATGCCAGACCCCATAGAACAAAAGGTTATGATTTTAAAGGAGCAAGGAAGCATAGACCACAGTGCTGATGGCACTAAGCAAAAACAGCAAAGATGGCTGGCATCTAGCTCAGCCAGAGCACCTGACATAATACTGAAAAGAGGGTTGCAGAGTTGTGTGCACTGAATCTGTACCAGGGTTGCCTAAAGTTTGAGCAGATATTGTTTAGAGATTAGGTCTGAAGCAAGCAAACAAATATATTCAAGCTCATCAGCAAATGGCTTATAACTGATGTTTCTAAGGCCAGGAGTTCCAACATAACCATATTCAATCAAACATTGTAATGGAAGAATTATGTTTGCTAATATGCACATTCCAACAAGGTGAGCATCTCGATCCTAATCATTTGTACCACCAACCATTCTGTGCATAATAAAACAGCAACAAGCTTACTGAGCTAGACTAACTTTCTAGGTTGCTCACTGATTTAGCATTATCTACAGTATTTTAAAGGTTTATGTCCTACTTTTCAGCTACAAAAGTGTGCACACACACACACAAATATACAAACCAGCTAACTCACAATCTAGGTAAGAAGTTGATATAATAAAGGCACTATTAGCTGTGTTGGCCAGAAGAAAAACATTTCAAAATTTCTTTCTCAGCAGTAGATTGGGAAGTTGGAAAACATCTACCAGTCCACACTGGACCAGCATAGTAAACTAGATTCCATAATTTTTAATGAAGAGGCTGGCATCTCGCAGGGGATTGATTCTGGCTGATACACACACACACACACACACACACACACAGATAAATAAAATTATTTTACTTCAATAAAATGTGTGTGTTCACACAATAGTGCTTCAAGTAATGAGATTGCATCATTATACCCTCTCATTCTTGACACAAGAATCTCTGTGAAACCTTTTCTGATTTTTTAAATTTATAGATATAGATATAGATATAGATATAGATATAGATATAGATATAGATATATAGATATAGATATATAGATATATATAGATTTAAGGAACCCCAGACTCCATCCGACTCCAACCAAAAGCCAAAACAATGAAATAAACAGATTATAGGCATGCAGACAATGATATACAGAACATTTTTTTACTGAGGCAAGTTTATGTCTTCAGAATAATTTTGACTATAGTTTCCTTTGAAATACGTAAGGAATTAGTTATTGTGTAATAACTGAATGGGTGCTACACATTTTGCAATATAATTAAGCTACATCTGGAAGCTGGTTTGGACATTGCCCGTACTTGAAACATTGAGTTTCCTTGTCTGAGATCCACTTTTCAGTCCCTCAGGAGTTGGCAAATACTCTTTCCTGGCGTCACAACACATATTTCAATCTCTACTGATCACTGAAGGGTAAAATTGTTCAATTTTGAAACAGTGTTTGAAATAAAATAGTTATAACTCTGTAATCTGTAAGCAAGAGGACTTTTATCTGATATTCTTTGGGCTTCAGTGTGTTAAAATATCTTTTGCTTTCTGTTCTTTATGCTAGAATCCCTGAGTTCAAATCCTCAGCCCCAGTGGAATAAAATAGCATAACCTTATTCATTGTATCAGTACATCTGATTGATTAGTCAATATCACACAAGTTCAAAGCAACACGTCCTGTCAAGACAAGTGCTATTTTCTTTAGTAATTTACCACTTCCTTCTTCCTCCAATCCAACAGACAAAATAACAATGGAGAGGGAGAAGGAGGTCAGGCTGTTCAAATCACTTGAGAAATAAGAATGTTTTGGCATAAAGTAAATCTAACCTGTTACTATAAACATTAGTAGCCCCAACACTGTCGAGACCCATGGCAAGGCACTCATGGTGCTCCGCCTAAGGGAGTGAAATATGTGCATAGTTCAGACATACAAGCTAAATCCCAGGCAGCAACAATAAGGAGTAAGAACTCAAAGCCTTTTCCCAGGTTTTATCTAAAACAGGCATCAGTGCCCCGAGTGGAGCAATTCAGCTGCTAATTCCTTTTCTGAAACAACTGCACTTCCTCTGTTTGTGTAGAACTTCCTTCAGCGTGAAGAGCTGGGCCAGCACAATATATACAAATACAATAAAAGTTGTGCTACAATTGTCACCTGTGTTTTTTCATCCCCTAACTTGTAGATTCAGTTGTATGACAGGAAAAATCCAGATGCTATTCGATGTGCAAAACCTAATCAGCTTCTCATAAAAATCCCTCTCACTGCATTCAGCCAGGCTTTCTCCCAGGAAAATATGCACAAGATTGCAGTCTTAATCAACAAAGGTTGGTTATTTATGGCCATTGGCTGATCTATAGGATTGTTTTTTCAAGAATGGGAGTCCATGGCTAGGCTATAGGACTCTGGATGACCCCTAGAGGAGAGCAAAGAGTTACTTTTCTCTTCCTTTTTGCTGCTATCTAGTGGTCATCAGACGTCCTGCACCCAAGGTATGGTAGACAGGGTTATCAAGAACAGTTGTATTGGTTTTAATCTGATTGTCTGAGAGAGCATCTATGCAATATGAACATATCAAGGCATTAAAATAAATTAAAGAGGTCCACTTAATGATATCTTCTTTTCTGAGAGCTCTTCGTCAGACATATGGGAAGAAAGACGCCTGGTGTTACTTTCAAGAACATACCGTGTCTGCTTTTAGGAAAGGCCAAGACTTTCCTTTCAGCCAGATTGCAGTCAGAGTTCATTTTAATAGTAGTTTTAACTGCTTACTTTTTTTTTTTTTAAAAAAATCATCTTAAATGTCCTAACTGGTATGTGTATGTGTATGTATGTGTGTGTGTGTATATATACACACATACATACATACATACATACATACAGCTTTCTGCATTTAAATCTGTGCCCAAACATTGCTTCATTATTAACTATCTGCTATAATAAATTATTTCTGCCCAGTCCTGTAGTTTGCAAATATACTTTAAGATGAAAATATAATAAACAAGCTTATCTTAAAAAAACAAGCAAACAAACAGCTGTGATAAATGAAAGTTTCACTTCTCTGCTTACATAATCTTCCATCCTAAAAGCTTAAGTATAGGGTCAGTCAACTGATAAAACCCAAGCCGAATGACATACTGTTTAGTTTCCTCCTGGAAAAAAGATAACGTTCATAGTATCAAATGCCCACTCACATTCTACTGTTGATATGCTCAAAATATTAACCACCAATTTAAGTGTTTGAAGGCCTTTTGCTATATTGCCGTCATCAGCACTCATCGGATCCTATTTCCAGCTCTTGGCTCTGCCCCATCCACAGTTGTTTGCAGAGCTGGGAGAGAAAGTTCACAGGCACTGACCGCAGAGGCAGCTTTCATTCTCAAGGAAGCTGAAAGTCCTCAAGTCCTTCTTCCTCAGCCAGGTGTCCTCCTGATGTGTTGGACTTCAAATACTTCCCAGTACATGGAGGCTGAAGCTCAGCCCTGGGAATGCTGTTGAGCCGTGGGCATCTCATGTTGGTGAAAAGAAGCTGGCTTTGTAAGCCTCTACTTTTTAAATGGGCTGAGATTAAGTTCCTTTTTGGAATCTGGCATAATCCTTACCACTGTACATCTTGGAGGGTTTGTATATCCATCTAGAAGAATGAGATAGTGCTGGGTGCTTGACTAGTGTATCTTGAATATATGCCAGTTGGCTGGCTTCACACAACACACTAAACCCTGGCTATTGTGGCCAAAGGCCACTTTTACTGTTTTTGGGAGGCACATGAAAAAGGGGCAAGGCTTCACTTGTATAGTCACAACCATCATCTTGACTTTTTTTACCCCTATCCCTTGTGGAAGTCTCTAGGTAAATTATATTAAAAAAAAATGCTGAGCCCTAACTGCCAGCAAAGATATATGTTCAGCCTGGAAAATCAAATGGTTGGGAAGTAATTGGCATAGGATGTAATTGCTGATTAAATAGAAAATGTTTGTAATAAACAAGTTGTTGACTCTGAATATGTAATATATTATAGGTGTACATGTACTGTACTCAACAAGGATGGATAACAAGGATGGATCCATTTACAATGAGGAAACTACTTTTTGTTTCTCTGGTAAAAACTTGTCAAAATGTTTAAACATAGATAATTTATGTACATGGAGGGCACTATAAATTTTCAAAAGTATTTTGTTTCATAATAACATTTATTTCTTGGCAATTAGTGCTCAGCATTTTTTGAACTGTATTTCCAAACATATCTGAGCTTGAACATGATGTCTAAGTAGGGTGAAGCATAAGGATGTACATTTAAGGACACCTTTTGTTTTTCATTTGGAGAACAGATCCACATAAGAAGCTGGCTCTAAATTAGGAGAGACACTGTTCTGGCATTTCTGGGTAAAAAATTAGGCTTTCATTAGCTGAAATCCATTTTAAAGCAGAAATATATAACCATTTAAATTGCCAACTGAACTGGATCAAGCTGATGATGACACAAATTAGTTTTATTCTGTTTCTTTTTTTTAATTAGTACTTGCTATTGAGTCTTATCTTCTGGATAAGAGTTGAACAATCTCTATTTCCAGGTCTGCCTACAAGCCCCTTTCTGTGGCCCTTAGAGCCTCCTCTGATCAGGACAAGTGAAGGTGTCAATCCTCCAGCTGTTCCCTTAGCCCAGAGATAAACGTATGTTGTATCCTGTTCTTTTAGCCTTACTTTTGCTGGGAATTGAATACCTTTTTTGATCCTTGTTAGCAGAATATATGAATGATGACAGTGAATAGAAAATTGATGCTGGCTCTGAATTGAAAATATTTTGATGGGACAAAATTGCTAGAAGAAATTGGATAAAAATATGTGGATATTAAGGATGTGTCTGGTGTTTCATAAAAGAGAAAGGTAATCTCTGCTCCCCTAGTGAGGAAACAAACAAACCCTCATTCATTTAAAATAGAGAGTTAGCAAAGCTCCCTTTTCATGCTTTGTATCCAGAGTGGTGTGCAGTGGTGAAGGCACCGGGTAAGAAACCAGGAGACCGGGAGTTCTAGCCCTGCCTTAGGCACGAAGCCAGCTGAGTGACCTTGGGCCAGTCGCTGTCTCTCAGCCCTAGAAAGGAGGCAATGGCAAACCACTTCTGAAATCTTGCCAAGAAAACTGCAGGGACTAGTCCAGGCATTGCCAGGAGTCAGCACTGACTTGAAGGTGCAAAAAAACAAAACAAAACAAACAAACAAAAAACCCAGAGTTTAATTAACCCTGCAAGAAACATTTGATTTACACTTTATAATTTTTCTTGTTAGTTTCCAAAAAAAGGAAGCTTTCAGCAATCTTAGGGTACTAGATCTGAATGCCAAAATCCACACGCCAGTAGGTGGCAGTGAATAGAAACAGAAAACCTGAACTCTTCTGCCACCTTGTGGTTGTTGGGAGTTTTTCTGCCCAGATCTGATAGACCTAACTGCTGTAATTGCTTGCCTGTTTTGGTTGGCAGGGGCGGGGGGCAGGGGGAGGGTTAGAAGAGTAGCTGCTGGCATATACTTGGACCAGATGGTGGCATCTGTGGTTTATCTCCATTCTTATTCAAGACCAGGAGCTGCAAAGTTATAGCAGCTTTTCTCTGGGGAAAACTCTAGCAGATCAGTTAGGCTATATTGATCCTTTCCTTTTTCACAAAAATCCTTTGCCATTATTAGGGGCACAATGGGGAAAAATGTGAAAGGTACAGCTTCCCCCAATTATTTTTTGTTGCAACATTTATTGATTTTAATGGGGAATACTCTATCTGCTTATCCCAAACATAAAGGTACCAGAGATGTATTATAATGTAAGTAAGATGCTTCCTAAGCAGAGTCTGGCATCTCTTGTTTACAGATTTGTGGCAATACTTTCTAAGAAGATAGAAGGCCCTCTCACACTGATAGCTATTTCTTTTTTTTTGTTTTAAATTGCATATAATTAACAATATTCCACTTGGCTGCAGCAGTAGGAGCAATGAGGTAACAGAGCAAATTCACTAGTGAAGTCAACTACCATTTGGTTCCTCTTCTAACCAAAATATGTCCTTCTGAAACTCCAGATGAAACTTTGATATAATGATGAATAATATGTAGCCAAGTTTGCTTGTTTTCATCATCCCCCCCCCCTATTCTATCATGTCTAATGGATTACAAATCTGTATGCAGTAAAGATGCTTTCTTATCTTTCCATAAAACTTCGAAAACTTACTATTTATTTTATTTATATATTACATTTGTATAGCCGCCCATCTTACACTAAGCGACTCTGGGTGGCATACAACAATTTACTAGTACTTTTATTGTCATTATTATTATTATTATTCCACCATCAAGTCAACTGTATACTGTACACAACTGAAGACTTTGCTGCCTGAAGCAAACCACCAAATGGTATCTTCCTTCCTTTCCCCAAAATCATGGTACATAAAACCTTAATTATTATGTTACTTGAGAAGACATTCCCTCAGGCCTCCCCCTCTTTGGCAACAGAAAGACAAAAAGTAATAAATTAATTGCTAACAATATGCTATCTTTTCACAACACTCAAAATTTCCTGCCTGAGTCAATTACTTTACTATACCTAATGGTAGGGCCAGCCCTGACTCTAGAATGATCTATTCCATTAACATTAACTCAATTCCATGAGTGATATCAACAATATCAGGCAGTATAATTCATAACTGTACATGGTAAGGACCTGAAGAATGGGGACAACAGTGGAAACATCTGTATTTTGTTTTCATTGGATTTTATTTATTTATTTATTTATTGCATTCATTTGATTTAGAGGCCAACTGACTCTGGGCTGATTACAGTTAAAAGCAAAAAAAGCACACACACAACCAACTGCAGGACTACTTCATTATCACAAAAAACGAAAGTCAGATGGCTCCTCAGCCTTCCTACTTCAAGGCCTGGGAGGAAAGTAGGTTTTTAATAGCTTCTGGAAAGTCATTAAGGTGGGAACAATGCGGATCTCTGGGGGGATATCCTTGCCACTGAGAAGGCATGCTTCTTGGATCTGCAACATAATATCAACAGGACCAAAATGTGCTCATTCTGCATGACCTCACCAAACAGGCAGAAACAGTTGGAGATAGGTGGTCTCTCAAATAACCAGTCCCTATCCCAATGAAGGGCTTTATAGGTGATAACTAGCACCTTGACTGGTAACCAGTGCAGCTCACAAAGTGGTGGGAATGTGTGAGAATATTGCAACATGCCCATAATTGCATGCACCACTGCATTCTGGACCAGCTGTAGCTTCCAGGTGGTCTTCAAGGACAGCTCTGTGTAGAGTGCACTACAGTAATCCAGTTGTGAGGTGACCAAAGCATGAATGTCTGTCTGAAGGGCCTCCTAATCCAATAATGGGTGTAACTGGTACACCAAATAAATCTTTGCAAAGACTATCTTGGCCACAGCTGTCACATGCTCATTGAGCAGGAGCTGTGAGTCTAACAAGATCTCCAGATTGCACCCATGTTTTACATGGGGGATTGCCACCCCATCAAGACTAAAGACGGAATATCCCCAGAACCAGGAGGACCAAACCAACAGGGCCACTTGGTTTTGTCAGAATTGACCCTAAGTCTGTCCTTCTGGCACAGCTTCCAGACACTGGGCCAGGACTTCAACAGCACCATTTGGTTGGCCCAGAGTTGCGATGTACAACTGAGTATCAACAGCATGTTGATGATACCTGATTCCAGACCAATGGATAACCTCACCCAGTGATTTATATAGATGTTAAACAAGGGGGATTGAGTGTTGAGCACTGCAACACCCCACAAGTGAGGGGCTGTGGGTGCAGTCTTTACTTCCCCCTGTTGTTGGCAGTTGAAACCAGGCACAGAGAAAGAAGGAAACTACCATAAAGCAGTGCCTTCCATTCCCAATTCCTGAAGCCAGTCCCAAAAGGATACCATGACTGACAGTATCAAAAGCTGCTGATATATCAAGGAGCACCAGGATTGGCATACCACCCCCATCCCAACAAGCGTAGCCAATGCTGTCTCCATACTGAATCCTGGCCTTAAACCTTCCTGAAATGGGTCTAAATAATTTTGACTCAACAGCAGAACACAAGTCTTCATATGAGAACTTATAGGATATCAGATAGATATTCTGTCTGCATGCTATTAACCAAGTCTGCATGCTATCACCCGAGTAAATGGATGTTGGGGGATCTGGTAACCAGAGAAAGTGAACTCCCTTGCATCAGTAAAACAGAGTGGGCCAAGTGATCTTCATAAAACTTGCTAGGTCTCCATTTCCTTGTAGCATTCATTCTTGGTTTAATCTTGCACTGGTACTGCCAAGTGGTTTGGTCAGTTATAATCTACTATCCCCCAAAAATGTGTTTGTGCATGTATATATAACCTTAACATATATATCATGAACCTTCTATTTTAATGGGCTAGAAAGTCAGTGGCCTTAAGCAATTATGGAAAGTGCAATTGGATTTATATGAACAGACTTACAGCAGTTAGAATTATCTTTGTTTCTATTCTGTTGATAATGGACAGTGCAAAGGCCTCTTGATAGGGCAATAAAATCCTATGGAAACCCATATAATTGTAGAATTTTAAAACTAGGACCTAACATAATGGATTATATTCCTCACAAATTCAAAAATTTGGATGCTTTGTAGGGAGACAGTTGAGATTCTCTGGTGCCAGAGGGCTTAGCACCAAATTATGAAGGCTATGCGCCATAAATCCACTTCAGCATTAACAAAGCAAAAGTAAGGAATAGCTTTTCAAAACATAAGCTTTATTCATTCCCATTGATGTGTTACACTTTTCAAAGATATACCAATAGCAGCTGTACAAGAAGACCAGCTCTCCCCCATCATGACCCTTTATCATTGCTTTTCATGGACCCATCGCTAGAATCAGACCGCTAGTTATTTGCCAGAAGAAAACTATACTTTTCTCAAATTAGCAGAAGGCATCATGTATTTGGGCATCTCTTCTGCTTGCACTGAACATTATGAAAGCCATTTTAGAGCTGAGAACCCTATTACTGACTGACTTTGTTCAGAATACACCCTTTTATCCTAAAAGTCATTACAGCCCTGATTACTTAGAGATAGAATTGGTTGAACTGTCAGCCTCATTTCATAATAGGCTATTCTTAGGGGTGGACAGAGAACTTTACCGTCTCCTTATGTTTAAATAAAGCATTCTAAAAATTATTTCCTGCCTGCTATTTTAGGTTAGATAATATTAATACTTTTTTTTTTACTCTTAAAAATGTTACCCATTTATAGGAAACAGTCGTTCTGGGTGCAAATAATTAAAACAACAGACTGTTGCCTCAGTTTCGTCCAACAAAAATATTCAGATGATACCAGGTTCAGGAAGGCTGGTCCAAACTCTCTGTGGTATGTGTACATATGTGTGTGTGTGTGTGTGAGGGAGAGAGAGAGAGGAACAAAAAATGTACTTTTTAGTTTAATGTTTCTTTGGATTCTATACACACTGCAGAATGATACAAAATGGTTGTAATAGTTGGTAGTGAAAGCAGGAGAGCCAGTTTGGTCTAGTGGTTAAGGCACCAGGCTAGAAAGCAGGAGACTGTGAGTTCTAGTCCTGACTTAGGCATGAAAGCCGGCTCAGTGACTTTGGGCCAGTCAGTCTCTCTCAGCCCACAACTTCAGGCTTGGGTGACAAGCTAATAGGTCAATTCCTGTTGAACCAATGGATCAACATTCAGTTGATCCGAAAAAAAGTGGACCCTGAACCTGCGGGTAAACACTTGGAAGAAAAAGAAAAGTTGGTAATGAAAGCTCCTACGTCCTCTGCTCTTTCTCGGTTATGAGTAATAAAACAGAACGTGTGATGGAACATTATCATATCTTTCCATATCTACACTGCGTGTAATTGGCTGATAGGCAGAAAAACTCTCTACACAGTGACATGACAGTGGTGTTGCTCCTTGGGAAACTGACACCTGCTGACTTCAGCTGAAATTGAGATAGGGACAGTCTCTCCCCACCTCTCTATGTTTAGACAATATTCTTTTGAACCTGACCCTTCTATTCTTTTTATTCTATATTCTCAGAAAATTGAGAGGGAAGGGCTGCCATGATTCTCCTCAATGCATTTTATATACTTCTCTAATGAGTAGCTTTTCTCTGATTCTGTATGTAAGAAAATACCTAAGATTCATTATTTTGGGGGGGGGGTGTCAGTATTTGCTGAGTTAAATATTATGGAGTAGTTGAATGGCTCTTCATGTCTTGTTCCAGCTATCAACTTTTATTGTAGGTGGGATGTTCCTGAAGAAGAAAAGGCCAGCAGCTTCCCAAAGGGAGTAAGTGGAATCCGTTGGCTTACTCACAGTATCAGTGAGTCATTGAGTAGCTTAGGGTGCCTGGCACCAGCTGAAGCTGGAAGGCTGGCCAACAACAATGCCTTTACAGTCAAATTTCATGATAAGTTTAACAGCAGACTGTAAATAATGAAGGGACTTTTTTTCCATTGGGCTGGAAACTGTATATGAGTAAACAGCAAGAATGGCAAAAGGCCCTGTTTTGCAAATAGGCAAGGGCATGTCTTCAACTTTTTTTTGCACGATTTCATGTAAAATAATCCATGGCAAAAAGTTTATTTACTACTTTATAATTTTATCTTGCTGTGCTCAGTAATATTCATGCCTGTATACATGTGTGGTGTGTGTGTGTCTCCCTCCCCCTGTCTGTCTCTTATCTATCTATCTATCTATCTATCTATCTATCTATCTATCTATCTATCTCAACACACCACAGGAGAGATGAAGTAACAAGACACCTAAAATACATGCCACAAGGTTGGCTATTTCATCAGCATGTTCAATTCTGTTGTTTTGTAAATTTTGCAAAGTAGTGCACTTTGTAGCTTGTTTAATATAATTTCCATTCTTTTTAAACATCTCTCCTTAGCAAAGGGGTCTTTAGACTTCTCAGGCCAGGTGGGTACATTTGAAATGTTGGATCCAGCATTCTTTTTTTTTAATATAATTTTTATTAAGAATCTTGATTACAATAGTAAAAACTAATACAAACTAAATTTAGAAAAAGAGAAAAAGAATAAAAAGTGTAGGAAAAAAGAAAAAGAAAGAAAGAAGAAAAAGAAAAGAAAAAACATAATGAAGAAAAAGAAAAGAAATATATAAAGAAGTGACTTCCAACCTTCATCACAAATATAAACACATTTAGTGACCCTTCATCCCCTATAAGGTTACAGATATCTCTTCATCACATATCCCATCTCTTATCTATAAGCATATCCATACAACATCAACTTTTCAATCCTGATGTCAACAAAAAGGCCATAAAGGGTTGCCAGAACTTTGCAAAAAAAAAAAGGTGTGTGTGTCTTATTTTAATCTTGATCAAATAAGCCAACTTTATATTCCTTCCTTTTACTTCTAACAGTCTTAATCTTTAATTCAGTCAAATACTGTAGGATTTGATTTCTCTTCAATGCTTCTTTATCCCATCCCACAGATTTCTTCGAGGCTTTAATAAGCCTCTTTTGTAGATCCAATAAGAAAACTTTTTCCAGGTCATTCTCTTGGTTTATCATTTGTAATTTCCCTTTTAATTTTTAAAATTTCAGTCAGTTTCTTCTGTATATCTAGTAAAGCATCCTTTTCCAAATCATTCTCTTGGCCTGTCATTTGTAGTTCCACTTTTGGTACTTCCTCTGTCTTGTCCAATAAATTTGCTCCACATCTGTCATTCTTCCATTAACATCTTTTGGACATAGTCTATCCATAGAAGCAGACATCATTACTGACAGTGTAGATATTGTAGTTACTAATTTCTGTCTCCATTCTTCAAAGATCTCCTTTAATGTTTCTGATATTATAATGTTTTGTGTCATTTTGTAAGTCCCAGTATTAACTGACATTAAAAACAGGCTTGTATTTTTCCCCCCTTCTATTTAGAATCTTTAGTCCCCTCTAGTATCCAGTTTCTAAAATCATAAAATAACTTATCTTTGTTATGACTTACAATAGCCAGGATAGCCAAAACAAGCCTGTTTCCCACAAGAAGCTATTTATTTTTTATAGTTAATTCCAAAATCTTATAGTAAAAGTCAATATTCCAAATTTATCTGGACCCTTAATCCATTTATAACTTTCTTAGATCAAAATCTTATTTAGCTTTTTGCTATTTATTTCAAATTCTTTAAGTTCTTAAACTTATAATTAATTTTTCTTTTGTTCAGAGTTGAAGATAAAACTCACCCAATGACTTTTTAAATTTGTTGTTCCAAAGGCTTCTAATAGCTTTAAGATGTTTAATAGGCAATTTGTGACAGTGATTAGAAAGTGAGGCTTGTGAACTTAGTATCCTTTAAAAGGCTCCGCTGTGGTTGCAAGCAAGATGGCTAATACCTTCATTTCCTGGCACTCAAACCTGTGGAATTCCACTCTCTTGCGGTCTTCTTGTGAGGACCAGCAGTCTGAAGCACATATGAGCAATCTCCTGTGCTCTCACCCAGAGAGGCTCTGAGGAACTGGTCTACTCACTGGTTCCTTGGTTTTTGCCATGGTCGTCATCTCCACTTTTGCAGAGACATCTTCAGTTTCCCATACCTCTCCTGGAAGTTGGATCCAGCATTCTCACAAAATGCTGCCATGGGGAGGTGGCTAACAAGAAAACAACCATTTACCAGTTAGGCATTCTTCCAAGAAAGCAGAGGGAAATAAAATTTATGCAGGAAGCAGCTGCTATATTAGCAGCATGCTAACTTCCTATTTGGAGGGACGCGGTGGCGCAGCAGCTTAATGACGCTGAAAGTTGCCGGCCAGAAATGGCTGACGCTTCGGCGGTTCGAGTCCAGCCTTCGCTTTAACAGGGTGAGCTCCTGTTTCCTCCCCAGCTCCTGTCAACCCAACAGGTCGAAAACTCACGTGAGTAGATAAATGGGTACTCTCACTCCGGTGGGAGGAAAAATGCTGGCAGCGCCTTGCACAGAGAGACGGGACCAGTTGCCTGCCGGTAAGCGCGAAACCGCGCTCGCCCGAAAAGGGCGCGAAGCAACGGAAATCCCGCCTCCTGCACTCGCCAGCTGGGCTATGCTCTAGGAAGGAGGCTCTGGCAAACCACTTCCGAAAAACAATTGCCTTGAAAACTGCAAGGATTCGTCCAGGCAGTCACTGCAGGGTCAGTAATGACTGAGCGCAGACAAAAAAAAAAAAAAACTTCCTATTTAATTCTTAAGTGTGCATGTGTATGTGAGTATATGTATGTGTATATATATGTATATATTTCTATGAAATGCAGCAGATATCAAGGGAGATATTTGTGGGCACACTGGGACCCACAAGCACCATGTTAGAGATTCAGAGCTTAGCAGGAATCCAAAAATCATAATGTAGGGCCCAGAGAGTGTCAACTGGGATGACCATTACTTTTTTTGAGTGGGTATATCTACTTGGGAAGCAACAACTGCTGATAGCTTTCCAGAATACACTAGGAGTATATGTGGGACATTTAGGTTTCCTGCAATTTTCTACTTAGGAAATTCAGGTTATGTAAAATGGCTTGAAGACTGTGCAACAGAGAAAGAGACATTGAAACCATATGCAGCTGCAGTCAATACTAGACCAATTGTAGGTAGAAATAGTGGAAATTGAAGAAAAGGTGATTCCAACTATGGCTAGTCTCAAAAAATTACGCAGGGTGAGATCTGGTTGCTACTTAGATGGGAGACTTCTTGGAAATACCACAACTGTAGGCTAGAGTGGAAAATAATAAAAACAAAATCTGGAAGAAAACGATGGCAAACGTTTCTTTCTGTGGCCAAGAAAAATACATGGACATGTTCATGAAGTCACTAAGAGCGGAGCTTGACTCAAACAGACTACTTTTTATCTGTTTTAAAAAAAAGCAGTGCCAACTGCTGATCTTGGATTAATCATAGCTGACATCTGTGGAGCAGCTTCAAAGTTAAAAACATTTCATGTGCATTATTTAGTTGAGATCTTTGCAACTAGAATGTAAGGTAAGTCAGTATTATTATAGTGGCTACTGCAGATGGAAGATTGAAATGAATAGGATTGCCTGAGGTTACTTGGGGATTATTTTTGCATAGTATGTTTTAGCTACTTACTGAATTAACCCATTTTCTGGGTTTTCACAATATATTCAACTATAAATTGACCAAATGGGCTGGGGATACAAAACACTAAGACCCCTCCCCCAGATTAAAACTAATCAAGATCACACGTTGTAGGAATGCAGCCACTAGGTCTTTAACTGATTGTGTTAAGTGTATTGTGTAAACCTAGCTAGCAAGTTCACAGGATAGGCACGTTGGACACCACGTTTGACACCCAATGCTTCTTTATTTATAGCTCAATCTCTTATCAGTCTGGAAGATTTATAGATTTCTTTAGGACAAGGGTGGGCAGTCTTTTTCATCCTGGGAGGCTTGCACATTAAAAAAAAGTGGTTTTTCTCCTCTCTTTTGGGGGGATATATATTGGATGATAGGGTGACACTTCCAGGGGATAGAAGTGAAGTTTCTCACCTTGACTTAAAACTTCATTTACTTTTTGCTAAAATAGTAAACAATAAACAATCCCACTCAAAACACTGAACATGGGCCTTTTTGCTATCAAATGTTAGCATTGTGAAATGCATAATTATATAGTTCTGATTTTTAATGCTGGGCAGGATAAGAGAAGGAGAATGGTCACCTTTTATTTTTAGAATTTATGTCTTTTATTTTTAGACTTTTGATCTAATCCTGTGGCTCCAAGGACACTGAGAGTATAACACTTAAAATGATTGAGAAACCATGTGCTCTATATCCATAGAGACTGTTTGGTGTTAAAAATTATTTGGAGAGCAAAGGCATGACACTTGGCTAAGGAAAACAAAACTTGACAGGGGCAAATATCCATCATTCATTCCTGGTGACATTTTAAAGTGGCCAAGAATTAGAGAATTGAAAAGTAGGCATGGAAGGGTGTTGCAAAAAGTCAGCATAGGAGATTTAAGGCCCAGCAGGTGAATGTGAGAGGATGGAATAGAAGACAGTAGGCGTTATACAGGGAAGGGGAAGTGGAGCAGCTGGGAATGAAACATTATATATATATCTGAGCATCTTCATCCCTCAAATGTTCAAGAGAATTCAGACAATGAGCCTTTTGAATACTTTTGGCACTTAGACTGAATGGGCACAACCTGTATCAAACTTTAAGGGTGCTGTATTATGGTCTTGGCATGTCACATCCCCAGAGTGTAATTTCTCTACCTGTAAACTGGAAATATTGGTAATCTATTAATACAGGACTGGGCAATTCAGTGCCATTAAGACTGGGGGGGGGGGGGGGGGGGGGCTGAGGGCTGCAGAGGGAATGGGCCCATTTACACTTCTGGGGAATGTTTGAGAGAGTTTTGAAGGCTTTCTTTGTTTTTAATTTCCATAGTTCAGGGCTTACACTGCAAACCTCATACATTTCCCACCTCAAAATGGCAAGAAACTGGGCTACCAGTGTTTTAGCAGACATGGCCAGAGAAGAATGTGAGGGCTGCAAAAAGGACACTTTGCAGTTTGCCCACTCCTGCATTAAGACAGACAGACAGACAGACAGACAGACAGACAGACAGACATGGGAAAATAAAAACCTTTTTGTCAAAAATATGAGGTATACCTCAAGGAGGAAAGAACATCACCTTTAATTTTGATGTTAGGGTGAGGTGAGGAATATATGGGAAAAGGAGTTCCTTCAGCTAACCCCCCCCCTCAATACATCCCCTGAAAATCTTGTGCGGGAGGCCCTTCCTCCATCTAAAAGTCACCAATTATAAAATGGCAAGTTTTAAGTAAAAAAAGCAATTGTTAGCTACCTGAGAAGCAACTGTGTTAATTGTAGTTAGTTTACTTCAGTCTGGGTCCTGGCCAACTTAGCCCTGACTGCCTGCCTACTTTTTTGAAATGCCTGTCATCCCCAAACCAAGTGCATCTCCTCTCAGCCAAAAAAGGTTGCATCTCCCAAGGGTGTAACTTATGAGTTGTAAGCAGTGTGTAGTTCTGTGCTTCCTGACTAGTTCTCAGTTTTGAGTACTTTGAGCAAACATCTTTAGACATTGTCCAGCTTTGTGGTGCATGTTATCAACTCATGCGCTTCTAGGACCGTTTTGGCATTTTGGCAGCTATTGGCCATGTTGCAGTTGTAGTCAACAAGCCATTCAATTGAAGTTGTGAATTTTCCAGGCCTGATCCAGAACAAGTGGATTGTGGAGAGCAGCCTAAAATAAACCTAATGCATCATGTCCCAGCAATGCCTGCTGTGGAAAAAAAAGCCTTTTGACTCCAGCCTTAGTATCATAGGCGGAGAAAATGTGGTCTGTTCTACATCGCTTGTCAAAGCTGCTTGTCTACTACAAAAGCATATTGTTCCATTAAATATAATGTTAGACATTGAAATTCAGGATCTGGGCTGTATCACACAATAGACAGAACTGAATTGTACAGATCACTAGTGCTCACATTAAGCATTTCTGGAGGAGAAAAAAAACCCTTTAAAACCTAAGTGAGAAATATGGCATTTCTTTTCTTTTCTTTTTAAAGAAAAAGGCAAATTTCAGTATTACATGGCTGATGTAATGTGTTGCTACTAAGGCAACTGCATTCAAATGCCTTCCCAAGTTGACTTAAATCACAGCTCCTTTGTTCAAAGTGATCAATTACATCTGTGTATTGATCAAATACCGCAACTGTTACTTTTCTTCTGTAGTCAAGAAGACTTCTGGACATAGATGATCCATTGTTCCCTGCAATTTGATTGAATTGTTCTTTTATGATGTGTTATAGCAGTGTTTCTCAATCTTACTGGGGAACTCTGAGAGTTAAAGTCTATACTTCTTACAGTTGCCAAGGTTAAGAAATACTGTGATTTAGGATAGCCTACAGTGGAAATAACAACAGGGCTGAAGCCTTATAAACAAACAAGCAAGCAAGCAAGCACATAGACACAAAAGATGGAAGAAGGAGGCAGTAAGAAAGAACACTCTATTTGCTTAATTTTGAATCCTCAGAAAAGGATGCTGTTTCCTGTCAAGCCACTTAAATTCTGGGGTGTGGTTTGGCCTTTGGACAGTTGATAGGTGCTCTAAACCAGTTCGAAATGAAATTGGTCTAGCTGGCAATCTGGGATGAGCAAGGAGATAGGGCAGCCGCAGGCAGCTTGATGTCCAAGGGGTTCTACTTGCTTCCAGACACCTCTCTTTGTGCCCATCCTGACCTTTGAAAAGGTTCTTTCAATAAAAACAGATAGGAAGGTACAGAACAAAGTGCCAGGCTTTTGACCTACAGTACTTAATTGCAGGACCATCTTGGGCTCCACAGGATCCCATGAGGGTGGGAGAAACCACCCTGGGGTTTCGTTTGTCTTTTGGTAAATGGGTATTTTGTGCCTAGCAAGGCACCTTGGCAGCTATCTTTTAAATAGGCAATTCCCTCCCCTCCAACAGCATTTCACGAATACATCGACCACTTGCTCTCACAATTTCAGATGAACATATAGTTGAACCCTAAGATGATATAACAGAATCAGGGAAACCCAAGCGTGGAATTTTCTTTCCATGAACTTAGAAACATACGGTGCAGTGGTCACTAATTTTTAGTTTCAGAATGTGAAAATTTATCTGAAGAGAATAAGAATACCTCCCCATTAAATTTAGTTAAAAATGACCAGAAAGTTGTTCTCTGAGCTTCATATTAGCTCCTTTGCAGGGGTCTGCGGGGAAAGTTTAAAAAGCTGTGACAGTACAATTAAAATCCTGGCCCTTTTTACACGTGTTACTGTCCATTAAGAAAAGGGCAGGGGTTTTGACTGCACAGTTGTGGCCACCATCTTGACTTTTCTGACCCTCCCTGCAGGCCCCCCTGCTCATTCATGGTGCTACAAGTGGTGGGATGAAAAAGAAATGAGATCATAAGAGGATTTGGGGCGCTCCAGTGCCACATGACAACATGACAGGGCCAATGTTTTGTTCGGCACAAGTTTTAAAGAGCACTATAACCTTTGAGTTTCAACTGTAACGAAATGCTACACAGGGCCTGTATGACAAATGGCTTTGGGGATTAGCAGCAGGCTGTGGGAGAATAACCTCATGACATATTTTGTTTTCAGTTCAACGTTTATCTTTTTTTTTTTTTTTTTGGTCTCTGAATTAGTTTCTATAAAACCGGCAAGCCTGGAGAAGGACTTGTGGAGCTCTTCAATAAAAAAGTCACTTTAATGTTATATGATAACACTGAACAGACTCCAGACACGCCATTCTCTTATCTTAGATATACACGCAGCACAACTCAGGCAAAGCAGAGAAGCTAACGCATCTGTAACACTAGCTAACAGTAGCACCAGTAGCATATTAGTGTGGTAATCATTCTTGCATGTGGAATATCTGAAGATGTCTTTTATTGAATTCAGTTTGTTTAACTGAGTTAAACTCTGGAGATATGAATCTCATTTACAAGATGATGTTGGCAAGGAAGTTGATCATTACAAGAATACATAGAAGATAAGGATGAAACTAAACGTGAACAATCTACTTATATTATATGTGCATCTTTTCATCTCAACACAGTTGAAGTGGATGAATGGATTGTTCAGATGTTATAAGGCAATACTGAATACCTTGTTATATATTTCACAGGAGTAAATATTCTTTACTTGCTTAAGATTTTTTTTTTTTATGATCAGGTCTTGAATAGTAAATACATTTATACAACCAGGTTAGACTTCTATATTTATTTTCCCCCCCTCTATAGCATGGAATATTCTTATACTTCTTTTCTGCTGTGGTATTTCTTATAGTAGGAATGTGAACAATGAGCATATGATTGCATGTTATGTTTTATTGTAAAGACCCACAAACATTAAGAGCATTTGGAGTCCTTATTTATCAAGATGTTTACATTTAAGCTTATACTTAGCTATTTGCTGGTCATCTTTGGAATCTTCACTTCACTCATCTATCCAAATTCTCTACCAGCAGAAATTCTAGCTCCATTTGATCTCATGCTAATGTGACCATTTACAGTATAGCCTAGCAGCTGAGGTACGGTCTGCTTGAAAATCAGTAATATCACTGAAATTCAAATAGTTCAGAAATGGGGGAGGGGAGAGGGATGCTGGAGTGAATGCTGGCTGCCTTTTAGACTTTACTGTTTTTTAACCTATCATAGCATTTTTAAGGAACTCCTGGGCATCTGGAAAAGTATCACAATTTTTTTGATATTACCCATGTAATAAAACTATTTATCTCTTCAGTTGTTTTTGGATACCTTACTTTGTTTAGGAAAGAAAAAGTGATGTGCTGAGTGCAGTTATACTTGATTTTTCAAAGTGCAGTATTGTATAGTGATAACAAACTCTAAAAAGTAAACTCAAAAGGGTATTGTACGTTAATGTTTTCTTTGCATTACTCTTCTAATACATTAATCACATTCTTTGAACATTACACTATGCTTAGGGTCTAAGATTAAGACTGGGGGTAAAAATAAAGTAAAAATGTCCTTGAACTGAGAACAACTCTTGATGACTACAGAGACACAATTATGCGAGGGAGTTTGAAAGTGATTTGTTACTATCTTTCTCCAAAATGTTTTTCATCCTTTCTAGTCTAGCTTGCAGCCCAGTGGTTCTACTGTGGCCTGCTATCCATCTATTAAACTGTGTGCTGCAGTGTGCCAGGATGCCACAGCGAATTCAGAGGAGCATCACTGGATATTTTAAATTTTTGCAGTGTCCATTGGTGAAGCTTTTGAGACATCCACTTGCAACGTCATATCTTTGCAAATCTGGGTTTTCGCAAAGATATGACGTTGAAGATGGATCTGATGTTGCAAAATGTTGTATCACAATTGCTGTGATAAAAAGCAAGTAGTGCATGAAAATCAGTGGGTGGTGATATCCCATCTGATTCCAGGTTTTGAGAAGTTGGGCAGTGCACAATGGGTGCACACATCCCATTAGTAAATAATCATGTTATTGAAGAATGAAATTAAAATATTTTCTTTCAATTTATGTGTATTATTTTTTTGAAATGACTACTAAGTTGTTAGGACATAAATACATATTGAGTTGTCTGGACCTAACTACTTAATAAATGGAACTATTAGATATTTCTTTTGGCCTAGAGGTGCCGTGAAAAAATTATTGAGTCACTAAGGGCACCATGAACCACGAAAGTTTGGGAACCTCTGGGCTACTGATTGATTATGTGCCATCAGATCAGTGTCAACTCTTAGCAACCACATAGATAGATTTTCTCCATGACAATCTGTTCCTATCCTGCTCCTCCAGGTTTTCCAACATTGCACCCATCACCACTGTAACTGAGTCCATCCACCTTGCTGCTGGTCATCCTCTTCTTCTCTTTCCCTCCACCTTTCCCAGCATCACAGCCTTCTCCAGAGAGGTAGATCTTTGCATAATATGTCCAAAGTAGGATAATTTCAACTTACTTTGGTCATTTGTGCCCTGATTGAGAAATCTGGGTTGATTTGTTCAACGATTCATTTGTTTGTTTTCTTGGCTGTCAATGGTACTCCATTGGAGTTGGGCAGCTCTAACAAACTTGAATAAATAAATAAATAATATATTCTCAGGAATTTTCTCCAACACCAAATTTCAAAAGCATCAATACTCTTTCTATCCTGCTTCTTCAAAGTCCACTCTGAGCTACACCCAATCCTATCTACTTCCATGCCTAACATTGTTGCTCAGGTAATAAACCTTAGTGAGATAAGATTGGGGGAAAGAAGTTCAAATCTTCACAATTAAGTTCATTTCCTCTGTCTAACCTTCCTTGCTGTAAGGATAGAGGGAGAGGGAAAGCTCTAGTGAAAAAAAGCATCTAAATTTTGCCTAGCTTCATAGATTCACATGAGAGTGAGAGGTACTACTTCTGCTTTGCTAATTGAATTGGCTTTAATCATTAGCAGTAATCATCCTGTGGACTGACAGTCCCTGAATGGCTTGCAAAGAACAAACTTTCTAATTCTATAGTTCTGACATTATCAAGCTTCCCAGCTGGAAAACATCCTTAAAACTTGTGGATACTGTTTGAAAAAATGTCAAGATGTACTGCCTATTTCTATTTCTATTAAGAATGTTCTGCATATTATTCTCATTTTTTTCTCTTGAGCTGACTTTCTGCCTGACTTTGGTATTATTATGATATGACATAAAGTTTTGAAGAAGATATTAACAACAAAGTCCTAGATAAATACACTGTCATAGGCTTGCATGAGAAAGTGATCTTGATATCAATGAAATCACTTTTCTGTGTCAGCATGGCCAACATATAATCCCAACATGTAGAGAGGGCGGTTAAAGGGTGTGCTCGCCTAAAATGTTATACTCCCAATTTTGTTGATTGCTATAGCCTGCAGGTTGTTATAACAATGCCAATATTAATCTACTGAAGTCTGGCACATGTTTGAAATACTCGTAATTTCCCATCATAGCTCTAGCTATGCATCATAATGTGGATATGCCTCCAGAAGTTATGTCAGGACAGGGCAAGGATGAGCATCTGAAGGTGGATGGAGATGTGTGTCCAGATGCAGCTCTCTCCATATGGAACCTGGCTCCCACACAAGAACTGCCTCCTGTAATGGGAGCCAATCTGTGAGGTCATGTCATTGGGAGAGTTACAGTACGGCAGGGGTTTCGGGCAGAGAAAGTGCATGATATAAATTCTGTATATTCAAGAAATTTAGCAGGGCAATTAAGTAGGACTAGGTGTCAGCTGACTATTAGAACCTTAGGTGAATGCAGGTATAAATAGAAAGAGTGGCTGCCACAGAGAAACTTTACTGACATTTAATTCTTGATTTTTTCAGTAGAGGGTGCTATGAGCTTTAACTAAACTTCTCTGGAGTCTGATATCTTTCCATATTAAGCAGAATCCCTTTAGAAGTAGTATTTATTTTCCTTTTCACTCATTTCCCCTCCCTCTCTGTCTCTCTCACACACACACAACAAACATTCATAAACCTTCCCCCTAAAGCACATATAGTATTACAATAAATCTCTGGTACCTTTATTTTTTGAATTGGAGAAAGCTCTATCCTCTGACTTTTTTTTTTAAACTATGCAGCTGCCTAAGGTGTAGGATTTTTTTCTCAGAAAGAAAAGGATCGGTAGAACCTCACTGAGTAATTCCAATCATTCTGTTGGAGCTTTCCTAGCAGCAAACTATACCATCAAACAATAACCATCAACCTTCTGGTACTGAAAACAGTACAAATATAGAGAAAGGATAACCTGCTTCATTTGTGGAAATTGTACATCAGTGGCCACAGGCAACTGATGAGAGTGGCTAGGGCTGCCAGATGGATTGCCAAAAATCTAGATGGCCACTAGAGGAAACCATATTAGCATTTTCTGTGTCTCTTTGCATTTTATGGTAGTAAAGAATGGGCTTATGCAATAAACTAGTGAAGCACAGTACAGAACCGAGTGCCACGTTGCTGGTGACTCTTTTTCTTCTCTAACTTTAGGCTTTAAATAATTATTTATCTCAAAAAGTGATACTGGCCAGCTGAAAATCCCCACCACCAAAGAGCTGTTTCTTTATTGTTTCTTAGGATATTTATCAGAGGAATATCATGAACATGGATAATCCAGCTGGCTAAGCAGGCTAGGAGAAAAATTTCTCTTGCGCCATAAAAAGTTTGTTAAGTTACAGCAAATATTCAGAAGACAACTGCAGGGCTGCAGTATGCACTTCCATGGATGGTCAAGATAGATAATCAAAGTGGCCAGAAGGAGCAGGGCACGAAGAGGCACATTCCATGTTTATTGCCTTTGGCCAGGCAAGGATGACCATCAGACTTGTTTCATCACTCAGGTGTGAGGGATGTATGTGGAAAGGTTCTGGTACTAGGAGATGGGCTAGTGAAAAAACCTTTGTTACCTTTTGGAACTGGAGATAATCTGAAAAAGTGTCAGAGAGGTGTAAGACAAGTTGCTTTCTCTAACTTCAGAAGATTTAATATTCCACAAGTGTTTGTATTTCTTGGGAAAATACTAACTTTCATGGTGTGCCCTGATTATGGAGATTTGTTTAAAAAAAAACAAATGGCTAAATAGAAGAGACAGTTCAGCAGCATAGCAAATATTGAGTCTTTTCTTCTTGTAGATATCTAAGTCACCTCAATTTAAAAGGATACTCAGGTGAAGTCCTCATTTAATGGTTTCAGGAAATATGAGTTTGGTCAAGTATTTTGACTTTGCCAGCAATAATCAAATAACTTCTTTTTCTTCACCATAGCTTCCCTCTGCTCTAGATCAATGGTTCCCAATTTCTGATCTGTAGACTGATTCAAAAAGTGGGCCAAGAGTTGGTGAATGACAAAGTGTAATACTGATATAATTCTGTGATCCCCTTTAATGTTTAACGTTACATAATTAATATTTATGTTACAGTATTATTCCCAATAGGAAAAACATATTTAATGGTACTGTATTATGTTCAATAAATTTTTCTTCCCCAGTGTTCTTATGTGATATAAACTTCTGTCAATTTAAATAGTAGTCATTTGCTGCTATATTTCAGTGACACATTGCCCAGTTCCAGTTGCACCACCGAAGCACCACTAAGTGGGGACAATAGTTGCATTTATATTGCAATAGCCGCAGTGGAAATAAGGAATCTGTTTCTTCTTCATTGGGAGAATGACTTTCAGTGGAAAGGGTCCTCACTGCTAAATTTCCACGATCGGTGGCAGGGAGAAAGCAGCGTACTGAGCAGAGAGAAAGCTTGTGCTGTTCTGTGCATGAGTGTATATAGACACGTGTTGTGGTGGAGTGAAAGATGCATGCATATTTTCTAGGTGACACGTCTGACACTCAGCAACCAGAAATACACTCCTGCTGTAGATCAACAAGCAGCATGACGGATCCATTTCAGGGAGAAGGACGAATTCCAGAAACCACTGTATCCAATACACTACCATCCTTTGACTCAAGAAACAAGAGGGATAGCTGAAGGGCAGGCTGACCCTTTCCACTGAATCAATACCACTGTAATCTTTGGTCTGCCAGTCATGTTATCAGGGCTTGGCAAGGGGCTTTTAAACAGTCTTTATTTGCCACTCCCACAAGAACCAGATTTGGGGTAACTTTTTCATATATAAACACTGCCAAAGATAGAATAGGACAGACCTCTGACTTTCTGTGATGCATGGTCCTGGGATGGAAGGCCATAGGTAGAAATTGAGCCTTTGCCCCAGGAGTAGAAATAATGAGTAACAAAACTTCAGTTTTATACTGGAACCATCATATGGCTTGTGGTTGATTGATTCCCATTAATATACGTTGGAATAATGTTTGAAGGTTGCCTGCTTTCAGTGGATTTACCCAGCTGTTCCTTTCAGATTTCCAGAATTTGAACAATATTATTTGTTGTCACAGATATTCTTTAGGAAAATTATTTCATACCTGATGAAGAAATCAGCTTTAGCACAATTCTCATATCCTGCAGCACATGTAATAGGATAGTCTGGTATAGCATGCTCTGGTTCGCATGTTACCATTATGGGACCCCAAAAGTGTGCCTTCTCTGCAACAGTGTCTGTCCTTTAGAACTGTGTCTCCTCGGCGGTCCAAGTGCCCCAACCCTGCCTTCCTTCAAGAGAGCCATGAAGATCTGGTTGTGTCTCCAGGCTTTGCGCTGGGGTGTATGTGTTCTTTCTATGGCATTGGTTTTGTTAATGGCCAGTTAGTGTATGTTTGCACCCCCCCGTTACAGCCATCTTTTATTTTATTATTTTTGGGGTTTTACTATATTGCACTGGGTTCCTGTTTTTAATTCTGTACATCGCCCAAAATTGGTGATGAGTTGGGAGGCCTTACAAATCTAAATTATAAATAAACAAATTCTCCAAAAGATTGCTTAAAAAATATCAGCAGTTTTAGAAACAATTTGCTAATTTGTGATCATAATAAAGCCTGATTATATAATGAAATGTAATTCCTTTCTGTCTCTGTCTCTCTCTTCTATCTATCCATCTGAGTCAAAAAAAAGTCAAGATGGTGGTTGCAACTGTATGATCAATACCTGCTCCTTTTTAACAAGCACTGTGGCCACCAACAGACACTTCTGCTATCTATCTATCTATCTATCTATCTATCTATCTATCTATCATCTTCTCTATCTTCTTTATTGTTGATATAAAACTATTATACTAGTGGGAAAAAAACCTTCTTTACAACATTGTATTTATATTTATGGGTGCCTTCAGATGGTTAGAACTTAGAACAAACCAAGCAAAAGAAACGTGAAGATCTTCCATTGGTTTTGCCTTGATGGATTTTTTTGTAGAAAAAAGAAAGCTGAAAATAATTGGAATCATCAGAAATTTTTTTTAAAAACCCTTCATTATGTATATATTGATAAATATTTAGTTGAAATGGTTGCTCTCCATCTGCACATTGTGCAATCATTTGTACACATTAAAAAAGATACAAGAAAGGCTAAAGTTAAAGTTAACTTATGATCAAGATGTCAGCTCCAAGTTCACCTGATTTGAATGGGACATTATTCCTCATTTTCTGATGAATGTTGCACCCAACAGAGCACACGTATGAGTGGGGGAAATGATTTGTTGATCCAATTTATTGGTCAAATTCAATAGATTAGAAGGCCAGAAGTAATCAAGTATTTAATTCTTCACCCATGTAAAGGAGACTTTGTGTGTGTGATGGCAACTCAACAGGCTCTAAACTACATCCTTGAAACCTGAAAGCCAGCAAAAATTGTGTCTGACCTCCAGTGCTTATCAAGGTTGCCTTCAATGCCATTTGTTATTTTGTGTTGGCTTGGGATTTCACCTTCGTAATAAAACAGCAATATGTGCCTGTATTAACTTTTTAAGAAGTACATGGTAAAAGTTAAAGTCTATCACTTATGGGAACGGGTGACATGATTTCATATAGCAAAAACCAGTTTCTGATTAGCAAATACCACTTAAATCATACCTTTCCCCATCCTCCATAACCCCCAGTCATCATGGCCTTCATGATCAGCTCTCTAACAAATATTGGGGGAAGAAGCATAGCACCAAAAAAAGAAAAAAAAAACAGGTGATAAAAGAAGGCAAAATAATGACTCTTTTTTTCTGATGATCCTTGATCTAGCAGAAGCCACCTCCATGTTTCATTTGTCTTTTATTCTGATTAATACAAGCTAATTCTGCACTTTTAAAAATTATTTTATGGATTATCTACTCTGGATCACCCCAGTTCCTGTTTGAAGACTGTACTACATGCCTTACAGGAGATGGGTGTCTGAACTCTCAAAAATCACAGAGTGCTGCTTGATCTGAGAGAAATAAAACTACAAGTACTCTTTGAATTCCTGGGACACAGACATCGGCCTGGGAAGAAGGAAGATTTTGATTAGGAAAACAATGTGTGTGTGAGGGGGTAAAGATTAAACAATCATTACCCTCCACTGCTGAGAGAGAGAGAGATAATTCCCTGTAGAAAAAAATTGGGAAATCTATTCCTGATCTAATCATTATCTCCTGAATGACATGTTGTTTGGCCTTAATCATTTAAGAGCTAACTATGTGCTTAGATCAAGCAGCATATTTCACTCTACTTAAAATGTGTAAAAGGAGGTTGACCCTGACGGTGCCTGTGTGGGTGCCTGTGAGTTTTACCAATGAATCAGCCTAATGGTTATATCAATTTTCCTCAACCTGATCCCTTTTAGATATTGGGTTATGGAATTTGGATTATGAAACTGAAATTCTGCACATCCAGAGAGCACCAGATTGGGGAAAGATGATTTATATGTAGCAAATCCCTAAAAGTTATAAAAAAGAGAAATGTATACATCCATAAACATACAAAACAAACAAAAATGGTAGGGAGTACTTCAGATGGAGGGTCATCATAACTGTCCTAACACAGAGACATTGTGCAGTTTTGCCTTTTCCTTTTAAATGCATTCTTTGTGGTAAAACAAAAAAAAAGACGACAGAAGAATCTGTGGGCAAACACCGGAAGTTTCCATAGACAATGACTTCTGTTCCTCTCCCCATGAATTTCCATGACTGAGGGAGGGGAATTGCTCAATACTAGTCTGGGAGTAGAAGATCATAATTTAAAAAAAAAAAAAAAACCTATTACACTTGCTTAGAAGTATTAGCAGGAGAAAGTTCTGCTTGCATGTTGTCCAGATGAAGAATAGGAGGAAAAGAGGGGGGGTGGGGTGGATACTTTCCATGTCCTAGATTATAGGACCTAAAATCTTAGCACTGGAGTGGGCAGTCCCACTTCTTGCAGAAGTTCCAGAGATAAAAAAGCTGCAGAGATGTCATTCAGCCTCTGCTAGAAAATCCACCAGCCTATTTGTTGCTCGGTGAATTGATACCTATACAGGAGAGTATCCGTGCAGTTCTAGAGAGTTAGAAATTTGGTAGTTAGTAACTTGCTTTTCATTGAGGATATTGCTGGGATAGAAGAGATTCCCCCCTTTAGAGTGCCCTTGTTTTATAGGGAAACCCTGAAACCATAACTTTTCATCTTCTTAAAATGGAAAATGTCAGGGTTTTTCCCAAAACAGGAAATATCTCCTTTATTCTTTCTTGTTTTGAACTTTGCAATTTAATTCCCTTGTGACTGAAATAGCAGATCACTTTTTAAAAAGGTAAGGCAACATAAGACCAGTTTCTTCAGCACAAATAAAGGTACAGAATCTGACATTTCTGCCAAACCACATTTTTAGCCGTTAAGCATAATTTGAAATAACTTGCGTTCCGATCAAGGAGTCCAGGAATGATGGTTTGGAGCTTTGCTGGTGAGTGCCTGGCATATTTCATAAGTTGCCAGTTTAATTAGAAGAACAGCACAGCTCAGACCACTTTCACTTTAACCCCTTTAGATGACTTATTTCTTAGAACAGGGTTCCTCAACCTTGGCAACTTTAAGACGGGTGGACTTCAACTCCCAGAATTCCCCAGCCAGCAAGGATGTTGAAGTCCACCCGTCTTAAAGTTGCCAAGGTTGATGAACCCTGTCTTAGAACACCAGGGAACTACTTCAGAGAGCTACTTTTCAATGGACCATCACCTTGGCCATGATGGACCTGTGGGGACATAAAAATATCCCTCTAGATCAGCACTGGGGATAGCTCTGGGAAGTCCCTGAGCCACACACTCCTCTGTTGCTCTCTTTACGAGGGATCTCAGATGACATTCATCTATCCCATTCTGAAGAAATACCCTTGCCAAGAGTATGAGGTTTATCTATTGCTTCTTCTGTCGGACCAGGACTCTGATGCTTCAACCAGGTTGCTTGATTCTGTGCCTCTGTTTGTCCTATTCATTCCACATATGACTGATGAACAGTAGTAATCTTGGAGATCACCACTATTATTTGTATTATTATTGCTATGTTGTTTTACTGTATTTTATGCTTACTTCTATTTATAGATTTTAGGTGAATGTGTTTCTATATATCTGATATGCATATTTGATGTGCAGTGTGTTTTCTGGCTTTAAGGCCATAATAAAGATCACAACCAAGGGAACCATTTTTCATACTCCTTTCTAGTGTCTGAAGTGATAAATGAGGAGAGAAACTTCCTGAGGTAGACTACACATAGGCATTTAGACTTCAGGCTATGTTTTTAGAATGGAAAATAAAGTTAAACCATTGCAATGGGAAATTAGTATTGTGTATTCTAAAGCTTAACAAAATGAGCCATACGGTCTCTGGCTTTCCACTTCCTGTTTTGTTTGTAGATGCCTCTGAAACACTTGAGAAACAAGAAGGTTTTTCACAAAATTATTCAAATTTCCTTTCTTCCTAATTTGATCTCATAGTTAGCAACTTTTACCCATGAACCATAATTGTGTAGAGCTCAATTTTCTTTTTCTCTTGTAAACTGCACATATTCTCTGCAGTATTAAGTTACATTTTAGGAAATACATTAACTAGGTATTTAAACTGACACAAATTATGCTAATTTTGCCAGTTAACTCTTCGGCTTCCGAATTCACACTAACATTTCCCTGACTACAGTAACTGATTTTACTAGTTGTCATGCACATGCTGTGTGATGTATGGTTAATGCTATTCATGTCTATGGACATTCCTCACTATGAAACCCTGATAATGAAACAACAGTTGATAAAAAATGACGATAAAAAACAGGCTTCATTGTAGCTGAGCATTCTCTTGCAAATGCTGCTAGAATGTACATTGTGTAGTCTTTCTTTCTTTCTTATTTATTTATTTATTTATTTATTTAGTGGACTTGTCCCCGCCCATCTCCCCACAATGGAGATTTAGCATTATTATAACCCACTGAGTAATTTAATATTTCATTCGAGCACTTCTAGTGATTTTATATAATGCATGCAGAACATGTCTGCCTATCATAAATAGTGGGGAAAAAATACACAGGTTTATCAAGCACAACTTACTGGGGAATGCATTCTGTACAAGCCTCATGAAAACGAAATACATATTATTCTGGGTAAACAATGAAATACTGGCTCTGTATTATCTAGTTCTACCTGAATAGGCCTTTTAACTTATTTAGCAGGACTGTATGTAAGTAAAGATAAGCTTGAAGCAGACATTATAAATAATTTTAATAATAGGTTGGATCTACATCAGGTTAATTGCATTTAATTGTGCCCATTGAAATTTATATTGATTTTCATGCTGATGAAAAACTGTTCATGTTTTTGGGCTTCTAAGTGGGTGATCTACCATGAGTTTCTTCTGGATAAGATGCCTGGATTGAGTGTTGGAAGTACAGTACTGTGTTGCAATAATCCCACCCTGAAGGTGATGCTGATGGATTATTCTTTCATTCCTTGGCAGTCATGCTATGGGTTTCCATTAGAGTTTATCCTATCACTCTTTAATATCAGTATGAACTACTGAAGTAGGTTATGCGGAAAAGTGGACAGAAATGTCAATGTTATTTGAATGATACCCAACTGTTCATTCTTTTTACAAAATTAGGTGAGGTTGTAGGTGCTCTGAATCTAGGCCTTAGTGTAATAATGGATGGAATGAAGGCCTAAACAAACTTCTCCAGCTTAGGTACCCTCTAGATGTGTAGATCAACTCCCAGAATTCTCAGCAATCAGCATGTACAGTAGGAAATTCTGGCAAGGCACTCAATTTATGGAATTCTGACCTAAAATCTGTGTTTCAGAGTTTGGAATATTCTATATTTAATTGTATTGAAGGAGGCTATTACTGAATTGGAACTCCATTTATCATCCTAAGCCAGGAACAGGCAAGCTCTGGGCTCTGTGGGATATATTCTATGTATGCTAAAGCTAATGTAATAGCGAAGTCAATATTCTGGAGTCAATAAGATACCAGTTTGTATAAGAGAGAAGATGGTAGGCTCCAGAATTCCATTTATGTTGGGGATATCAAGAGACCTCATATTCGTGATGTACCTCTGGGTTTAATATTAAATGATCTAGTGGAGGTCTGGCTGCATAGTCTGGCCTAGATAAATCACTCTTCCAGATACAGGAGATGGTTGGAGCTTTTAGGTGAAGGGCTTTTTCATATCAGTGAAATATATAAAGCAGCTATTCTATCTTTTCTTCCTGGAATGAGAATTTGCTCTCCCATTTCTGCTTCTAGAAAGCTGACCATCAGCTCTAACTCCTGGGCAAAGCAACACTGTGGTTGAATAGCTTCCCAGCCATTTCTGCCTTCAATATCAGTGACCTTTCACTTTGCTGCTGGTGGTGCTAACCAAGGTCCTCCAGTAGGTAGGAAACCATTGTTTATCTTGAGTGAAAACTTTTGGGGTGGTTTGAAAATACACCTAGTGGAAATCTTCTAGTTCACATCCAAATCCAATGAAGGAAAATCAAGTAACAGCTATGGAAGAGTATGCTTTCTCTTCTAGATGTGCAAATGTGTCTTTATATTCAGTATATGGACATATCTCCATCAAAATAGTTTGGTCCACTTAGGGGGAAAAAATGGCTCCAAAAGTCCAGATCAGAATAAATTCCTCTTTACAACTTTAAGAGATATACATGAAATGTGTATTCTTAATTTTTTAAATAGATCATTCTGGCTTTTTAAAACTAAAGTAAGGCTGTACTGTCATGTACACTTGTTCAGAGTAAGCCTCACTGAGTACAATGGGATTGCATGATCATAGTGGAAGATTCTGTCACTGTTAAATTAAGCAATGGAAATTAAAATATGCTGTTACATTTGAAAGGATTAGATAGTTCCATAAACTGAAGAAGTAGAAATGATCAAGGGCTGTTGATAGCTAATTAAAGCCAACCATAAATCATACTTCAATCATGCTTCTATTTTTATGAAATTATAGCATAGCATAAACATAGCCATTATATTTGATATGTCCATTTTTACATTCAAGAACACTAAGGGATGCTTCTAAAGCAGTGTTTCTCAACCTTGGAAACTTTAAGATGTGTGGATGACAACTCCCAGAATTCCTCAGCCAGCCATGCTGACTGGGGAATTCTGAGAGTTGACATCCACCCATCTTAAAGTTCCCAAGGTTGAGAAACACTGTTCTAAAGTATGACTGGATTCTCTTTTGATTCTTAAAGGTCCTGTATACAGGTCCTTCTCTTAAAGGTCCTGTATCGGAGAGCCATACAACAGAATAATGTTAATATGCCTAAAGTGATGCTCCACACATGCGAACATAAGCATGGGACGTTAGAGCTCTAAGCTCTGCACGGTCTTCCTGTGGGTTTCTGAGTGCAGTTCAAAGTGCTGGATCTTACCTTTAAAACTAGGTCTGGCCTGGCATTGAGAAACCTGTGGAATCATCTTCTCCAACCAGTTTTGACTTGCCTGCTTTGTGGATCCTGGGAGAAGCCCTTCCCCAGTTCTGTGAATTGGGAAGGTGGAAACTCATAAGGGTTTCTGTTCGTGTCCCTGTGCTCTGGAATAACCTCCCCTGGGATACTGAGTCAACCTCCACATTGTTGGCTTTCCATAAGCTATTAAACACTGAGCTATTTTGAAGAGCCTTGTAATACGAACAATGCCAGTGGTCTATTGCAGTGTGAGTGATTGGCTGGATTTGGGTTGCCTTCTTTTATTTTTGTTTTGATTTATTGCATCATGAACCTTTTATCACATTTTTATGGATGCATTGTAAATTACTGAGCGTCTTTTCTATTGGGGCAAGTATAAATCCAATAAATAAATAAGTACTACTGGACAATATCCCCCTCTGTTGTATAATGCTGACAGCAGATCTGTACTATAGAGGCCAAAATACTCCAAGGGAAATAATTTTTTTTTTCATCACATGCTTTTTTGCTCATGCCACATGGACCTTTTCTGTGTTGAGAATTCCCCTCCCCTCCACATATTTGATACAGGTAGCATCATAACCTAAGCTAGGCTCCCTCCTTGGGGTTCAGAGTTCTGTTCCTTCAAATTGGCCAGCTCTAACTTTGAGAAGTGCATTTAGAAAATACTGAAGGTGAAAGCAAAGAACTGAAAAGGAAGTTTGGCTTTTCAGCAACCTGGGGATGACTTGTAAATAGAAAGGTTGTGCTCAAGAAATATGTTGCATTTGCTTCTGGTAGTCAGATTCTCATAATAGCAATTATCCTCAAAAATGCAGTTTTCACTCAAGTATTCATATATGATTTCAAATATAAATTAAAAGTAACACTTTCCCTTCTTTTTGATAATGTTATCTTTTTTTTTTCTGAAATAGAAATTAACAATAGTTTCTCCTCTGTGATTTATTATAGCGGTATTCTTGCGAGGAGCCCTAAACAACCTAATCTAAGCAGGCTTTAAATCCATGATTCCAAACCTAAGACTTATTTGCACCATCCTGACAGTATAAAGTGAGATTTGGATAATCCTAACCGATAATCAGTTCTATCTTAATCTTCCCATGCACACAATGGATTCTTTCTTTTCTTTTTTTTTGACAAGGGCATCCTGCTGAAAAGTGGTTCTGTGAGTCCCAAATATGATCCTGAAATTAGGCCAAGTTGAAGAACTAACTAACCAAATGACACAGTTTAAACGAGCAAAAGGGTAGTTAAATCAGTGAGGGCAACTAGTTTTAGCTCATTTCCAGGTAATACCCATGGAGGCCCTCAGGACCATTAATCCAGAATATGTGTGTATGTGTGCGCACACGGGTGGACATTATTTTGCTTGCCTCCCTGTGTGTAATTAATAGAGCCCGACAAAGCCTGCTTAATCACAGCAGGGTAAGGGAATGCCCGCTCGAGCTGCCACAGGAATACTAATGGGAGAATAAAAATGAGGCATGGAGTGAGAACTCTGCATCTTAATGCCAGAGGCCGCTCGTCCCCTCCCTTCCTCCCTCGCTCCCTTCTTTCGCATTGCCCCTTGGGATGAGCTTGACAGGAGGCTAGGCAAAATGCCGGGCTTAACAGTGCACAGCTAGCAACGAGGTCTGTTGTGGCTCAGAGTAAGTCTCCTTGGCGGTGTTTGTTGTTGTTCAGATGGTGCAGGGAACTTGGCAGAAGCGGAGCAGCCTGTTTCCCACTTGGTCCAATAGTCAGGAAAATCTCACAGCCTGTGGAGGAGACAGGCTGACTGAAAGAGCCAGCCAGCTCCACTGCAGATAAGTTAATGTACACAGAGTGGACATAAATTACCACGACCCTCAGCAGCAGGACATTGGCCAGGGCCTGTCAGAGAGAGGACAAACGTCGGCAAGCTGTGTGTCTCCCTGACATTTACCTCTAGATAGAGCTGTGTATTGTCCTACAAGGAAGGACCTCTTGGAGCCAGAGTTTCCTTGAAAACAGCTGCGTGTCCCTGACACCTATAAGCTAATGCAACTTTAATCAGGGGAATTAGTAGAGGGCGCTGACTGTTTTTCCAAGCTATTTGCATGGAGGCAGCATATATGTTCCCCCACTTTGTGACATTATTGACAATTCCATTATGTGTCTTTATCTGAAGCCCATTTTTCCTCCTCTTCCTCTCCAGAGATCACATTTTCTTTTCATCTCCACCCACAAACCCTGCCCTGTGCTTTGTGTTTACACAGTGGTGTTGGAAATGTAAGCTTTTTAAGACGTGGAAATTAATAAATCCACATTAAAATCGGGCAATAACCTTGTGCGTGGTCAGTTTATGGTTTGCTGTAAGTTCTGAAGTATATTTCTGGGTTACCATGAGCCACACAGTCCATATGCTGTGTTGGTTCAGATGTACATCCTTAGTTGTCGCTATTGTTTTTAATCAATCATTCTGCCTGAGTTGTATTTATCTAGAAAAACTAGTAAAGGAATGGAACATTGATCAAGAAATGGCCTACATCTTTATCTTTACCTGACTTGTAGATAGCCTCATGCAACCTAAACTTTACAGAACATCAATGCAATTCCAGAGCAATTCACAAATATTCCAGTAACCCTAAAACACATTGATAATAACTTTCACTAGTTTCAGTGTCTGATACAGAATGAGAGAAATCAAAAGCTCTACAGGTTCTAGTATATGTAGAGCATAATGGTTACTCTGTTCTTTTTGGAGGATGATTGGAGGAACCTGGGAAAGAATATGCCATCATAAAATCCAAATGATTTAAAGATACCTAAACACCCAGTGAAGCAGATTTGTTGGAAATTCAAGTATTTGAATTTAAGGGTGGCAGTCACTGTATGCATAATTATTACATCAACTTTTCTCAGCCCAGTACCTTCACACATCGTATCCTGACTCAGTACCTTCAGACAGCTCCCCATAAGTCCCACTCGGCACAGCCATTAGTTGTGCTGGCAGGAGATAGCAACTATACTTCAATTCAGTTGGAGGACACACCTGGTTAGGATTTATACATAACCCAGAGTACCTTTCCCCACTGATGCATTGAAGTGCTATCCACCCATCCCTGAGTCAATCAAAACTATACCAGCATGAAATTTGCTAACCCCATAGCTGATTCTTATCCTGCCTCTATTAGTTCTGTTCCCAGGGACCATCTATCACCTAACTTCCCTCCAAGGTGATGGGTGAGGAAGCCTAATCGATTGAGGCTGCCCTTGGAGGGTGTTGAAATTGGGGGAAAATGTTATTACTGATTCAGCTAAGGATGATGCAAGCCTGTCTCACTCATGGGCTGGAGGCGAGAGGAAGGGACACAGCAGAAAAAAAGGTGTGGCCAGGGTATATTTGTGCCATGGCTGGGGAAAAGGCCCTTAGTGACAAACTGATTTGAAAACAATTTTAGCAAATTAATGTTCCAGTGTTCTGTGTTTAAACAGGCTTTTCCCCCCAACTTGTTAATAATTAACTCATTGCAAAGTTATTATTATCAAATCTATCACTGAAGGTCATGGAGAGAATAAGACACATATCTAAAATGTAATAAATGACCCAGCCAAAGCTTACCTCAATGAGACTATCACACCTTAACACCATTTCAAGATTTCTTTGCTTTCTGGCAGTGTAAGCAAATGGGGCAAAGCTGTTCCTTTGGCACCAGGTAGTGAAATGCAAGAAAGAAAACGAACCCCAAATGACCCTTATATGCACTCCAACTACATTAGGAAGCCTTTTGTTCTAATATTTAGACAATGACCAGAAACAAACATATAAGCTTATCATTCAAAGGAACAAATTCACTCTTTTATGAGACTTGTTAATGTCCATAGAATAATTTATGGGCAAGACTTTTCTACGTTTTCTGTTTTGGTTCGATTTTGGAATTGCACTGTATATAGTCTTTGCCATTCCAGTTCTGCAGTTGTACCAACGTATTCCTTCAAGGGCACATACACAGATCAGGTATGCCAGATCATGAACTTTCTATGAAAGGTTTAGACAGGCAATTTTTAAAATAATCATAGAAGAGGTGCTTCTGGGCAAATGCTCCTAGTGCGAACAATCAAAAGACGTTGTGCAGCATTTAGGCCTAACGGATTTGTTTTTCTCTGGTAAGAAATGCTGAGAAAAACTGACATACCAATGCTTCCCAATGAGCTCATAGTTGAGCAAGATCAGTCTTTCAGGCGTACATCCAACACTTTTGTCAGTGGACCAGGGGATAATGTATATACACCAGAGATTCCAGAAAGAGACATATTTCTTTCCCTTCCAAGAACTAAAAGTGCTTTCTTAGTCAAATATTAAAGTTGTTACTTTTCGTTGCACAACCTCTAGTGGCCAAAACCTGTAAAATCCCATGAAAATAGAGTGCCCTTAGTACGGGTCGCAGTCATTCATGTGTCCCTGTTCCATTTTAAGTTTTCTCATCTAACAGCACAGAACACATTTGTTTCTGATTACAGGACGTCATATAACAGCTAGTACTGTGGCCATTTCCCCACTATTGAGTAAAATCACTATCCATCTTCCACGTGTCAGCAAAAAAAAAAAAAAAAACCAGCATGAAGTTTCTGTCCCCATCGCAAATCTCTGTCCCTATCGCATTGTGTTGCCCTGATCAGTGAGTACGCCCACTATTATAAGCGATGGGATTGATGGGTTTTCTCCTCTCACTTTGTGGCCATCCCTCTTTGGCACGTTGCCAGAGAAAACATTCGCCAGTCAGGACACTACAGCATGGAGGGGATGGGCGGGTCTGATGTTGTTGTGCAATTCCAGACTCAGCAGGAGCTTCTGTAGGTGGGTTTATCAGTCTCTTTGCCATCTGGGCATTCCTCAGCTTCAAATCAATCAATAAAGAAACTGCCTCAGAGTGAGGGGATGATCCTGCCCTGTTTGTGCAACTCACTAGGGCCTGTAGACCTGGATAGTTGAAACTGACTAGCTTCTTGACATCCCTGCCTTTTAGTTCACCAGGGAAGTGATGGAAATAGACAAATACAGGAAACTGGTAAATAGTCAACAAAAGCCCAATGTGACACCATGTATTGTTTTCAGGACTCTACAATGAGGAAATGCAAGACTGCCACAACCTCAGGGAAGATAAAGACCTCCTGTTTCAGAGTTGTGCAAGTATACACCCTCTTCTTCCCCATATAAATTATTGGAGGTCTGCTCTGCTCTCCTATATTTCATTAGAAGCCTATAGAAAAGTTTATTTTAAAAAAAGTGGAGGGAGGGATGGCAAGTGTGAAACAAACTTAGAAAATACAGTGCTAATGAAGAGGACAAGTATTGGGAAAGAAATGGTTGTGGCAAATGCTGACTATTGGACAGAGGAAGAGGCATGCCTGTGCTTCCCAATGTTCCCTGAACACACCTCTGATCATACCCACCATTGATCATCTTATCTTGCCTCCATGATAATAGGTAGCAAAGCATCACAGATCTTCTACACACTGAAGCTGTGGTGAGACAATGTTGGCTTAAGGAAAAAAGATACCTTTATTCAAGATCACAAAATGATGATTTATGACTGTTTAACTTAAGGGCAGGGGATGAAATGAGGACAATGATGTGTGATCAAGGGGAAAAACTGGGATTGTGAGGATTATCAGGGTAGTGCCTTGATAAACTGCCAAAGGGGGCAGGGCTTGTGACTTACCTGATATATAGTCTCTTGATAAGGGAAAATACATTATTGGGGGGGGGGTAATAAATATTGAGCAATTATTTTCTTACAAGTTTAACATCATCACTCTGTGCAGATATGCACATTAGATATCAGTAAACAGTCTGAGGCATTCAAGATAAAATCAATGAATGGAAAAGATGGGAATAGGATAGCTGTTGAGAATATCTCTGTCCTACAGTTTTATACCTTCAAAGGTGTAAAATCGTTTTCAGAGGAGCCTATGAGTTACCTTTCTTCTGGAAAATTCAAAGGTTCAAAATACAGATAGAAAGCTATTTTGCAATCAGCTCTGATTTCTGCCTAGAATTAATGGCTGAACGAGGCAAGGTCCTATGCTGTAAACATCCATTTATGCTGAATACTATTCTAGAGAAATTCCTAGTATTCATGATCAAGATTAGAGACAGCCAACATAATAAACAAGCCACACAAAATAGACTTCTCACAAGCACTGGAGTTTCCCCTCATGCTTTCCTAGTGACCGAGCAGATAGAAGATAATAATGGAAGAAGAAAACAAGGCTTGAGATAATTGGCTCAGTTTGATTGGAAATGATAAAGCACAGAACCAAAAGGACCCTCAAGTTGATTCGATTGGCAGAAACTGATGCTTGTGAGCAATGGAGCAGATCAAAAAGATCTGTTACAAGGCACACCCAGATGCTCTAGTTTGGTAGCTACATGGCTGCTAAATGTTGACAGTTTGCAAACTGTAGCTTAAATGTCTAACTACCTATCCATACCTGATGCCCTTTGTGATCAACAAAAACCAGGTATGTTGCCTAAGACAGCCTGAAAGCTGTATTAGGTTCACTCTAATACAGTAGGCTCTTTCCAACAGTGATGTAGTTAGTCATTTATACATGACTCAGAAACTCTCTGACTGGTGAGAAACAGATTGTTATTTTTAAACATTTATAGGACTCATAAATGCTTTCCAGTCCTTATCTGTGCAACAACAGTTATTGTTCTCACTGTTCAGATAAGAGACAGAAAAACTGAGTCAGTGCCTTGCTTAAGGCCATTCAGGGAGTCCTTGGCCGGAGATATCTCCATGCTTTGTGGAACTGACTGCTGAAAAGTCACCAGTTTTTTGCCACTGTTTCTTGTGGCATAAACTGCGTTCATACCTTGGGTTAAGATATAAAGTACAATGACAATGGTTTGGTTCAGACAACAAGATAAGCCAAATCAAGCAAGTCATTATATGGGAATGCAAACACAGGGAACTTATATTTCTCACCACAGGTTAAAGAGTCGGTGATTAATTTTAAAATGCTAAATCAATGGTGTGCACCATTTGGTGCCCAGAGTCACTTTTACCTTAATGGGGCAGGAAACCGCTATCAAATTTCAGCAATCCAACCTTGAAATTTATCTACCCAGTCAAGCGGGTTATTAAGAGTACAGAAAAGAAGGTTGGGGACTATAGGTTGTCTACCCTATCTTAGTTGGTTTAAGCGCCGTTTACCAAAAAAGACCCAGGTCATCTTAACATCTGAAGCTTTCCCCCTGTTTCAAGAGTGACAATCCATCAGGACATAAGAAGAGATCTTTTCTGTGGCTGCCTTGATAATGCAGAATGAACCACCTGCTGATGACCTTCCATCATCTAATATGTATTGTTTCTACAAGCAGAGGCATCAAAAGTCAAAATGGTGGTTGTGATGCACGTGGAAAAGGAGTGGCTTCAACTGTGGGGTTGTAACTGCTATCTTCACTTTTTTTTAAAGATTTTTTTTAATCCTGCCTTTATTACTTTTATAAATAACTCAAAGTGACAAATATACCTAATACTCCTTCCTCCACCTATTTTCCCACCATAACAACCCTGTGAGGTGAGTTGGGCTGAGAGAGAATTTTTGACCCCTCCTCTCTGGATACTAGAACGAATCTAGAATACAAGTGATCACCATGTTGAGAAGGTTTTCCTTTTTTTAAGATGACTGATCCTGGTTATTTGAAAACTATTTTTCTCTGCTGTCACTATATCTCGTTTTATTATCTTCATTTCAATAATATATTTTATAACTATTTGTAATGTTCATGTATAAAGTTTATTGAAATCATCCACAGTTCAGCTACTATATCTGGGTTACATAACTCCAAATGACACTTGATTCAGAAACCATAACTGTTTGCAGATCATCCATATTTTTATGGCCCACATATGGTAGTAGTGCTAGAGTCATGGTGAAACTGGATGCATTTAAAACTAAATGGTACCAAGTGTAAATGGAGAGATTTAAAACAAACATTTTTGATCCCAATAATTGTTCTGAGTATCAGAACTGAAGGGAGATCACAATCCTTTCATGTAAAAAGATACTTCTGGTTCCTCCAATGTACTGTATGGAACACCCTAACCTTCTGCTGCCATCGTGTGGTTGTCCAGATTTCAGCCCAGATATGGTAGTCCTATCTGAATGGGACCACTTTTATGTCATTTTGCAGTTCAGAAGCTGAGTTCAGAGTTACATCTCTAATAACAAACAGGTTTGGAGCCAAGGTCCACATAGTTGGTAGCTGCTGAGATTCAACTTAGTAGGCTCCCACAATTCTGCCTCTTGACCCTTACAGCTTCTACCTGTTCATGTGCCATCCTCAAGCTCTCATCAGAAGAAGGAGATGTTTATTAATCTCTCTACCAATGGATAGTACTGAGATTAGATTTAGAGGGAGACACCAACCAAATGGTCCTGTTGATGGTGGCAAGAAAGTAGTAGATGCAAGTTATGGCAGAACTATTCTGTTCATCAGCTCTTCTGGAGTGGCAAAAAAGGAGTAAAGCAAATAAAGTTGAAGAGTGGACAGTACAGCTAACAGGCAACAGATTAAAGCTTATCAGTTAGGACAAGGCGTTTATGTCTTGGACACTGTGTAGAAATAGGTTTGTTTCAATGTGCTTTGACTGCATTTTTTAAAGTAAAATTGTTTACTAAAGCTAGATGTCAATAATTTATTTTGTTTGTGTCTAGCATATTGGAAGTGATTGCAGAAATATAAGTTTTATAATGTCAAGTATAATGGTCTCCTTTGTAATCATAAGAGGCACAATAATACACTTCCTTGATGATGGAAGCGCTTTTGAAAGGGTCACGCAGTCTGTTATACAGAGACAAATGAAGCTATGATACAGTCGCTGACTCTCATGATTTGAAAAATGAAATTTTGGATGCAATCCCACCTTCTAGCTTTATGCCTGTCAGGAATAGGATCTATTAGTTTTTAAAAGAAATAATAATAAGAGCAAGCAGCCAAGGAGAGCCGTGTGAATTGGCTTTCAATCAATGTTTTGTGTTTCTTCTACTACTACTACTTTTTTGCAGTATTTTCTTAATAAAAGAAATGAGATTTTTCCATCTCCAACTCCCTTTTGCCTTCTACGTTTTCATGGGGTGAGGTTATGAACCTCTTGTTGCTTTCCTTTTCTGCTAGTGGACTATGCCCAAAGAACAATCCAGATCTCCCATGGGATGGTGTTCCTCAGTAAAGCAAGAGAAAAGAAAGAAATGAATGCCAGTAATATTTTAGTTTCTGAATCTCTTCAAATGTGTCACAAATGATTTTTAAATGAGATAGGAAATCCTCACATCTATAATAGAACAATAACTGCATTAGGCTGAGTACCTCTGGCCTTATGGCTATAATAAAGATTGATTGATTGGGCTCAACAAAATGATATAAAATAGCATCTTTTGAATTAAAACATGTCATAAGTCAAGGACTTAAGATGGAACGTGGAAAGGAATAGGAGGAGATGAGATTGAACTTCATGAAGTACTATTTCAGGTTCAGTTTGTACCTAGATCTCATAGAACAAATAAGCGTATGACTGATTCCCCCACCCCCAATATTTGAAACTAAAATCACCTATTGATACCCAGATATATCTATACCTTAGGCAAAATGTTGGTAACAGAACTAAAGAGGAACTAAATAATTCTGTTTATATTAACACAGCTGGATATTAATTTTTGGTGGTATATTAAATTTTAAAAATATTTTGCTTATGGGAATGAAAACTTCCTGGGCTCTTTTATTCAGCACAATATGGTCAATAGGAGCAATTCTTAGCCAACAAGAATAACACTCACTTTAAACAGTTGAACTTTACTGTAGTAACTTCCTTAGAAATGAGCTCCATGATTTTCAGATCAGATAACATTTTGGTTCCTTGTTATAACAATTTAAACCATAATATTTACTTTGGCTTTCTGCTCATCAGTGATTCAGCCTCATCAAAATACTCTGATGACATTTAAAAAGGGAATATAAAACACAGGAAGCAACATCTTGCTTATTATTAGTAAAACACTATTACTTTTTTTTTTTTTGCAAAAGGTCCTATGATTTCTACTGATGATGCAAGAATTCTTTGGCTTATCGGATTATTCTTTTTAATTAGTGAAATTGAGAGGGCCAAATTCCCAAGCTGTATGATTCTTTCTTAATCATTATCTGAGTAGATACTCAGAATATCCTCAAACTGAAAACCATGGTAGTACAACAGCCTTACACAGCCTGGTTGGATGAGCACTGATGAATGAATGGCGGCCAGTGCAGGTCATTGATTCTATGCTGCAGTCATGCTTGCTTACATGATTGTTTTCATTTTTGTGCCTGGTTATGACCCATTGTATTCCTGTTTGCTTCACTTATCATATGATATACGTATATCATATCATATATCACATATCATGCGGATTCTGTACTGACTGCTTCTCTGATAATAAGTGCATGCATATTGGTGTCATCTTTCTTTGGTTCCTATGGCTGTTGTCTAAAATGCTGAGTTATGCAAAAAATAAGAAAAGTTAATAGCCAACAGAATTGGGAATGTATGGAGATATAGTGCTGACACATCCAGAGGACTTTCTCATGGCTGTGCTAATACGCATGCTTCCAAGCCTTGGGTTGGCAGTATTATGGCTTATGTTGAGCTTCCAATGGCCAGGCTGTTGCCTACCTTAGTGATTAGTCTGGTGATTGAAACTGTCCATTCAGATTTAATGCAGGGCAACTAAGGGCAGTAATTGCTGGATTTCTCTGGCTACATTTCTCCCTCTCACTGACCCAGCAGTCGCAGGTGCTCTGGAGGAACGCAGTCTGAAGTTCTGAGAGTTCTTTCCCACTTTATCCTGTCCCCCCTCACTGTGCTTGCAACCTGTCGGTCAGATGCAGAGTAAAGTGGAAGGGAGCGATCAAAAAGTGCCGCAAGGAAATGTCAGTGTTGGCAGTGAGTGGCTGTAGCCAACAGCACGCAGCTCATCCCATCTTCCACAGCTGCATCTGTGGCCTATCACTCTGGCTAAATGAGGAATCAGCAGATCTCTGAACAATTTTACCCCCGCTCCATGTATTTCTAAACAATATCCTACACAGAAATAACAGTGCTGGTAATAAGTGACTATGCAAAATGGAGTATGCAAAGTGGGGTCAGAGTAGGCAAAATGGTGCTACCTCTCCATCAACTAATAAGTAGAATGTATGACTACCCAAAAGCCCTGTTGCAGAAGCAACAGAAAAATTGTAATGCACTCATTTGGGACAGAATCAACAACAACAACAACACCACCACAGCTGGCAGAATCCAGATCTCATTCTCACTTTTAGGCAAACACAGGGCCAGGTTTAGTGTGCTTTCAAAGCTTTTAATAACAGTCTAGCACTCTTCTGGGAGAAAAATAAAACACATGTATATGAGGAGGCTGCATACTGCCTAGTCAAACTTTCTGTGAGCAGAAGCTCTTTGGTAGCCCAAGCCAAAATGAACAGTGCTCGGCTAGGGGAAGGGAGGGGACATGCTTGCGCAGTGTAAGATGGCCAATAGGAACTGGACAGACTGCAGAACCTAACCACGTCATCAGCAACACTGTCAATGAGGTGTTGCAGAACATACAAGAAGAAGATGGAAAACACTATCTTAACACTGGAACAGCTAAATATTACTTGAAACTGCCTGTGCAATGGGCTTGGGATGAATTGAAGGTAACATCATGAGGACAAGTCTTTTAAAAATCAGTGAGGCATCTTCATGCTGTGGTTAGCAGGATGTGAGATGAAACTTTAGTTGCAGAAGATAGCCTAGGGTGAATGACTTAACATATTTTTGCAATTATTCCTGTGTTTGTCAAACAAGCTTCTTTATGTAAAAAGGAGACACAAAATACCACTACTTAAAAAAAAACCTGCCATTAAAATCTGATTGTTATTCAGATCCATTGAGTGAGACACTAGTTTACTTCGTATCTACTTAACTCCAGAGTGTATAATTTATGTATAACATTATAGACTTCTGTTTCGTTTGGCCCATATTAAAATATGTCAAAAGGAAAGAATGCCCTCTTGAAAACAGTATTAGATATTTTATCTGCTGGGCATATTAAAGAGTCCCTATAGCAAAGGACTGCGTTAAATTTCATGTTCGTAGTTGTATGAAAGTAAAATCTTAACCTATCTTTGCTGTTCTTTTTTGTACATATCATCAAAGCATTTTGCTTAGGCCAAGTCATTGAAGAGTGGAAAGCCAAAGTAAACATTGCTGTTTAAATTACTAGGGCAAGGGGACCAAAATTTTATCCAAAATTACAAAGTTCTGTTCCAAAGAGGTTAGTGTAAAAGGTTTCCACATTTTATGGAATTGGCTCACATATTAGTTTTGATCATGTTGGTTATTTATTCCTAATTTAAACTTAATTTATTCTGTCAGACTATGTACAGTTGATGTTTATAATAAGAAAAACTTAAAGCTTCATGTCATGTGAAAGTCCTATTTCTTATGTGTTTTTAAGGGAGTAATCCTATGGCCTCTATAACATCAACCAAGAGTGCATATGATATGTTGGAGTTCACCCTCCAAGGTCAGAGATATACTTCCTCCCTCACAGGGGGACGTCCAACATCAGATTGTCCTCTCAACCTCCTGCCAGACTAAATCCAATTCTTTCTAAGGGTGGGAATAGATCACTGGACACCCCAGAAAGAGGTATGGCAAGAATCTTCACCCCTCTGGCTGTCTGCCATTCTGCAATACACAACATTTCCTCATAGCATCTCTGCAAGGAAGGACTATAGGACTTTACTGTTTAGAGCAAAGACAGGTAAGGGAAGTCATGATAGAGTTATATAAAAGATCATATGTGGTATGGAACATGCAATAGAGAGATTTTACCATCTTTTCACAATTTAACACAGGGAGTCATCCCTTGAAAATAAATGTGAGGAGACTCAAGACCAATAAAAATAAATCCTTGCCAAAAGCATAGCTAACTGTGCAGTTTACTGCCACATGATGTGGTGATGGCTGTCAGTTCAGATAGTTTTAAAAGGGGACTGGAGAAATTCATGGAGGATCAAGCTATTAATGGTTGGGCATGTTGATGTCTGTTAAGTACTTATGAAATCACAGATGCCAGACATTGTATAATATCTGCTGGGGAGCAACAATGGAAGAAAGGTATCTACCTTCCGCCCATTTAACACATCAGGTTAGCTGCTGGAAGCCACAGAATACTGCATGAGGACTGATCCAGCAGGATGCTTCTTATGTTCTTGTGTAGGGAAGCAACAGAAAATAGAACAGGCAGATGGTGCTCTTCTTTCTTACTTCTTTTTCATAGTCTCTTATTGTACGAGCAAGTAAGAAATTAAGGAATAGGTCTCCAAAATGCATATCTGAATAAAGACTCTTCCTGCAGATACCACTGGACCTTTTCTATGTATGTTCATCCACTGAGGGGAAACCTTTTTCGCCAAAAGGCATGAAGAAATACTGTATCTTTGTTGGGTGAGAAATATTTTTGTTGTCCAAGGATTGTTTGGATCTTGTCTTTTTCCTTAAAAAGGAGCATGCATGTTGCTGCAGCACATCCTAAAAATAAGTACTGTATGTTATTTAAATGTAGATAGGGAAACTTTCAGGATAATCTGTGGGAGGGGGGTGGCAGAATAAAAAAAAAAGTGAGGTGTGTGGTGTGCACGAGTGAAGCTCTCTGTTTTTTATGTGTGTTGTAATGTATGTTAAAAAGAGTGGGTTTTGATTGCACTGTTGTGCCACCACTGTTACTTTTTTGACACCTCATCACCCCTACCCACCCACCCATGCTCCGATGCCCCTGAAAACTCTGCATTATTTGTTAAGGGAGGTTTTTTGAACAGTTCTTATAAACAGTTTTGTAAATTGCTGCCCTGACATTTTTAGATTTATACTTAGTAGCCACGGAATTAAGAAAAGGAGAAACTTTTTAAAAAAGCCTTTTCAAAGTGATAGGAATTATTGGGGATTATTAGGATACGAGACTGACACACGATACTGTACTAGCAAGTAACATTCCTCTGATGCCACACGGTCATTATGATGAGAACTAACTTCAAGGGAAATACTTCTGTGGAATATGTTGATGAAGATTCTCAGTCATCCAGATGGAGTTGTCTGGAGGGTGAGTCATGGCAACTGCGGAATGTAAGCGTATCAAACCAAAAGACTGGACTCAACCTCCAGACTTCTCTGGAATGCAGAGCTAGATTCCCCAATTCTGGAAAATTGATGGGTTTTGAGAAGTTTTAAGAAACGTAAAGTACTTCTTCTAAGGATGTAATTAATTCATCAGAAAATCTTATTCCATGTTTATTGGACTCTTCAAGAATGTTTTAAAAAAATTGCCTATCAGATCTTATGCGTTGGTACTGCAAAAAAAATCAAGACCTCTCAAACTCATACGATTTTGTCATTTCTATTCATGGCTCTTTTTCGGCTTCAGGAAACACAGCAGTTCATGATATAAAGGTGAGGTTGAATTATACTTTTAAAATACGGAATTTGACATTTTATAAAGATCTCACTTTTGAGCTTGGAGTTCGGTAAAGAGAATTATTCCACGTAGCTGGAAAGAAATTTACACTCCTGAAGTTCAGGAGTATATTCAAGAAATATGTTCTCTACCAGTTCTGAAATGAGATGACGTACCAATATGTTTATATACAATCTAGCTGTAATATGTTAAAGGAACAAGCTAGTGCTGTATTAAAGTTGTATAGATCCATCCTCCCTCCCTTTTCTTCAGCTTTAGTTCTCTTTAATGCATAATAATAAAATCTTGACTATATAATCACTACTTTTCCTTCTGTTTATTATATTTGATTTGCTCTAGTTCACTCAAAAAGTTAATATTTTTAAAAATTGAAAAAAAGTTATAAAGCATAAGAAATGCTTATGAGAGCTGAAAGCCATTTTTATATAAGGATAGTTACAGGAGGAAATGAAACTTCACTGCAATCAAAATACTAGATCATCAGTAAAGGGAATAGCTGGTTTCATTTCGACAATTCCATTTGACTACTACACAAGAGCTGTATTAGTACAGCATGCATATGCGTAAATTAATGGAAATAATAAACATTTTTGTTTTCTATGCTCCTTTTTATAATCACACTCATGTAGTGTGTAAAAATAGCATTGTGATGTGTGGCTCCAATCCAGTGAGCAGTAATTGAGTTGCGTGCTTTCTTTGCAACCCAAGATGGCTGAGAATAGCTATTCCCATCCACCAGGTTCCACGCAGAAGGAAACTTTATTGAAAGACATCCTTGGGAAGTTTCAGAACTAATTTATGGTTTGGTCCATGAAGTTCAATTGGACTTGCTCTCAGTTAAGTGTTTATAAAACTGCAGATGTTAGCTAACTAACTACTATTTTAAAAGTCATGCATACCTCTGGATCTAATTCTGCATCTGATCTGTGCTTGGTTACGACCCAGGAGTGAAAAACAATCTATAGGTAGGATACTGCTTTTGTGTACATACAGTATTTCTCATGCTGATTTGTTTTTTTACATTTTAAAACTGTTGTAACGTTCTTTTCCAGACTTAAAATGGGCCAGGCTGTTTGTGTTCAAAAGCACATGGAGCTGACAAAGCCAAAAGTCTAATATGATTTCTTTAAATAAGAAATTAGGATTGACAATTCACATCAAGAGAGGACGTGCATTCTTCATAACTTTCATTTGCAGTGACAGCATGAGAGGAGAGAGACACAGAGGAGGAGGCAGGGGGAGCGGAGTACAATATACAGGAGCCTGGGCTGAAACATCATTTGTCATGGGAAGAAGGCTTGGCACTATCCAGCCACTTTGCAATGTAGTGTCTCCAGTAAAAGTTGGCTGCATTTTCTCAGAACCTGTCTTTTGAGACTCAGTGGCTGCTTTTCTTCCCACAGATTTGATTACACTAATTGCACACTTTAAAAAAAATACTGAAGAGATCAGACTATGTAAAATGTTAGAAATCAATGGCCTTTGTTTTTATCTGCACGTGGTTGTCTTTTGTCCCAACTGCCGTCTGAACCAGCTCAGGAATGTTTTATAATAGACCCACTTGAGATATTTTATGGATGTTAAGGATCTTTTAAAATTAAAAAATAAAGGAATAAAAATTTGGCATGATTTATGTCTTTTACGTTTGATCTTCCTTTTTAACCTCCTTTTTATCTTTAAAAGTAATTTGACTTTTTCTTCTCTTGGAGAGCAGTTCACATGACTCCTTTCTTCAAGCATCTAAGGATTCATTTTCAGTACCCAAATGGATCTAGAAATACTTTGTATGACTTGATATTATCCATGACTTCATCAGTGACATAAACAATTATTTTAAATTGTTTTTAAGTTTAAAAAGTTGCTTTCATATAAGCTTGCTTTCCACAGTTATCTAGCCACAACCTTCCTATGGCTGACAGCACAATTTTATACAACAGAAGTAAAGGTCATTGCTCAAGGAAGTTGTGAAAAGATTGGCAGCATGCAGTATGCAGATTTTTTCAGATATAACTTTCTTCCAGATGAAAACATCTAAGGGCTGGTACCTGAATGAGGTAGTAATTAATTAATTTTCTTAGTCAGAATAGTTTTGCCATTGCAGCTTTGGAGTAGCATACGCTACATCTATTCTAGAGTCAACTAAGTTCCTCTTATAATACTTCTTAAAAGTTCTGTTTTTCATAGGGTTGGGATTCTGCGGGTGGGGAGAGACCTGGATTTCTATAAGCAATTAATATTTTTTCTGCTGGAAACAAGGAGCTGATTTAAATTATTTATTTGTCACTTCTAAATAGATGTTGGTTTAAATCAAAGGTCCCCAACCACTTCCTTCCAGAAGCCAGCATCATGGCACATGTGGGCACTGTAGCATACATGTCATCCCACTAGATGGTCAACTGATGGCTTACTTAAAGCAATGTTTAAAATCTTTCCATCCCAGCTGGGATAAAGTAGGAATAGCATTTACTATATGAACAAAACGGCTGGGATCATAGCATTTGTAGCATTGTAGCATTTGCCGGCATGTCCTCAATGTCATATATTTTCCTTGCACTAATGGGCTTCAGGCTGACATCATTTTGCCCCAGATGATTCCAGTACAATTTCTCACAATACTGTTCAGATTACAGATTTTAGGGTGGGGTTCCACATTCTTTTTATACACTAACATCTGGTTTTGGTTTTATTTTTAAATATATGGTTCTTCATAGCATTTATATAGCTGCATAAGATAAGGAGCTAAAAGTAATGATTTATTCTGACATATTTGTTGGAATCTCACACCAGAAAACTGTCCCTCCAGTGCTAAAATGTGCATTTGAAAAGAAGCTTCCCTTGGCATCAATGGATGCTTCCTCTGAAAAGCAAAATGAAGCTTCATAAAGGGCTCGTTATTCTCCTCCTCTTCCTCTCCCTCCTCCTCCTGCCATTCTATCTGAAGGGCACTCACATAAAAAGTCCCACTTCCTTTTCTACAAAGTTTACAACTGCAGCTGTTATTTAGCTATTCAAAGTGCATAGAATTCAGGTAACTCATATCTTAGCTAATTTGCTCCTCTGCAGGCATTCTACATATGGATAGAACCAAGATACAGCAAGGGAGAGAAGGGATGGGGCACTCTTTCCACCCTCTCCATCACTGGCCTTGTCACCTTCCACAAGATATAGGCAGATGCTTATGGCAGGAGGCTTTCACTATTCTTCTTTCTGTCACTTCAAGGCATTATTGATATTAAAGGACCTAGAAGATTTAGGAGCAGAGGAGTGTGGAGATAGCAATGGCTTTGAAGAAGGTATGCAGCAGCCATTCAGAAAATATCAACTTAACCTGGAAAGACAAGAGGGAGTGAGGAAGAAACTTAAGGTTGCCCTACCTTGATTCTCTTTGGTACGGGAGGGAGGGAGGGAGAAATTCTGTCAGGCTTTCAATATTCTTTTATTATACCCTATAACAATAATGTAGAGTTGCAATAGTTTGCGCAGTGCCTGTTTCCTGACTTGAAGGGCTGATACTAAGTACGTGTTGGAATCCTAATAGATGCCAGCCTGGCCTTGAGCCTGGAAGTGAAGGATTCACAAGAACCACAGGATTCCAGCTTTGATATGGCCTGCCTTTAAACATGGGTCAGAGGCATCATGAGTTTTGCCAGGTGCCTTAAAATGCTATTCTTTCGCATGGTTTTGGATCCATTTGAAATATTGACAGTTGATGCAGATTTTGAATAAGTTTTGAATATAATTTTAGTGGTTGTTTTATAAATTAGCAATATATAAGATTGTATTTTTAATCTTGCAGATTTATCTGGGATCATTTGAGGGAGGGTGGTCTAGTAATTAATTAATATTAATTAATTAAGTCTAGTAATTAATATTGCTTAAACTCATAAAGCTTATAATGTTCCTCATTCGATTTGTAACCCAAGAAAATCCAAATAGACAAACAGAAAAAGTTTCATGATGTCAAAATGAGGTCTCCAAGTTGTGGTGATAGGTCCAAAAACTTGTTATTCCTCTTGACTTGCTTTTACATAGATATTTTGACTCCTAGCATAAACAACGGAGTCCTGTGGTAACATAAACACTAACCAGTTTAGCTATAGCAAAAGGTTTTATGTATAATACAGTTCATTGAGTGATATAGTGATTACTGAATGGTGGAGTCCTTGGGGTTCTCTGAGCTTGGTTCTTTTCTTGCAAACGTTTCATTACCCGGCTAGGTAACATCTTCAGTGCTAAAATGGGATGGGGTTTGCTCTCTATTTATGTGCTGTGGCCTGCCTTGCCAGTGCTGGTAAGGGTGGGGATTTTGTGCACTGGCAAGTTCTACCCTGAGCTACACATATTCGCCTCTATCGATTACTGAATGTTCATGCAATACTGAATTGTCTAGTCTTTAAGATGGCCATACAGTATTACTTCTTGTATTTGTGCAACAGGCTCACTAATTACTGACATTTCTGGAAACTGTAATCCCCTGTTTTTCATACATATGCAATAATATATTGCAATGCACTCACTAACCCTGTTAGCAGCTCAGGAACACAGCTCAATTTCAGTGGTTGACTCAGTTACCTCAGTTCATTTTCCTTAGAAGCAGGAAAAAATAGTGAAAGGTTTAAATTCTCTCTGCTTTTGGGAGAAACAGACTTACAGTATAAACCAAGGAATGATTAAATGAAAATGAACGAATGCATGAAGTGGAGGTGGATAAATGATGTGGTTTACGTGGGAATTTCCGTAAAACCAACAGTAGATGACAACTCATGCAGAATGAATACATACCAGACAAGAGATGCAATATCTGCTATTGACTTAAGCATCCGAAGACTAGGGTGTGAAGTTGTGGGTAGGTCAGCCAGTTATGAATGTTTGCTATTCAATATATGCAGTTATTATTATTATTCTTTCAATGCTTATGTAGACTGCCTTGCCATTCAGAAGAATCTATGAGACGGTCTTACACCATTTATAAATAAACTATATACAAGAATATAATAAAGCAATGGTACAATCACACCACCAGAACAAATGACACCACTGAGCTGCATAAATACTTTAAGGCAGCCACAGATTGTTGAGTCTTCCAAAGGCCTTCTGATTTGGCAGGGTCTTCCTTTGCTGGTGAAGGACCAAGCCAAGAATTCTAGTACCTGGGCATCACTACAGATAGTTTTGTCTCATGTAGCCATTTGCCATAACACCAAAAGCAGAGAAATACCTTCAAATATTCAATAGTGTGTTTATCTGTGCACATTCACAAGAGCTTCAACAAAAATCTGAAATGTTTATTAAAAACTTGTTCATACAGGGACATGGCTTTAGTTTCTATGTTTGACTGTAGCTTAGTTCATAGTGAAGACCAAGGACATATAAGAAAAACAGTATATTATTTTCCTCTTAACCCAATTTCATTTCTCTCCCCATATTTTTCTCTTTCTCCTTTGCTGAATTTTAGGTTGTATAACCCTACTGTACTCTGAAAAGCATCTGACATCACTATAAACAAACAGTAATAATAAGGATATCTGAATAAGACTTACATTAAGTACAAATTCATAATAACCAGTTTTTAGTAGAAGAAGACTTAAACACACCCTAATACAGATATCTAAATAGAGATTTAGTTACCAGAAAATGAAGATAGGTTGAATTAAATTCTTTGACTGTGTTTGGATCTTTTAATAATTAGGTGACATGCACTGTTTGCAGAGGCTTAAATTGATTAATGGAATAGCATGGATAGTTTGATCATTTTGCTCTCCTTTTCTCTTTTAAAGCAAAAACCCAATTGATAAATACCCTGAGAAGCCTCGAAAGTGTTCAGGTCATTATGGCACCAGATCTCCCCTGCAGAATAGGTTTTGTAAAAATGCCATTCTAGTAAGCCATGTGAAGTGTGACAGGGCAACAAACCATGGGCTAGTATCATGCCAACAGAACTGCAGTCAAGACATTTCCTGCACAGCAAAGATCATGGCAGCAACTAACCAAATTGAATTAAATGAAATGCTAACAAGAAGTTGGGAAGGATGGGGATGTGGAAGGCAAAAACCTTCAAGCACAACTTGATAGATCATGAGATTAATCCATTTCTGAAGTCTGTCAGAAAGAATGCAAAAATATTTTTTAATATTTGTTGGTTGATTTATAATTTCAATTTCTAAGGACGCTCCCTCAGCAATGACCTTCTAAGGGTGGAGAGGCACTACAGCTTTTGGAGATCTGTCTGCAATTGTGCTTATTAAAAGACAGTGTTGTGAGACTAATGAAGGTTAGTGCTGCCCCAAATGTGGGGAAATATCTGGAAGTGCTTATTGCTTATGCATTTTATAAGCATATTTAACATAACCAGCCCTAACAACAACAACAACAACACCTTAAGGCACAATTTGGCTTTGTACGCATAATAAACTGAACCACAAGCTAGCACCCACATTTTAGTTTAGCATTTTGTGGGAATCCACACACGATTCAGTGTACAGTTAAACCCATAACATTTGATTAATGGAATAAACCCTATTTTGTTTAACTGTACATAAGCTTGTTGGCTAACATCACCACTGTATTTGAATGGATTAATGCAATATGTTTCTCCTTACAGCAGATTTCGCTACCCATTTCATAAAAATATTACAAGATTTTCACTTACATATTTTGTATTGTACTGATAGTATATTGATTTTGAATGTTGCCCCACAATGTATGGCATGATAGGCAATCTACAAATATTTTGAATACATATATGACCTTGAAAAAAGTATTTTAATGACCTTAGAACAAATTTTCCCAGACTGCTGTTCTAAGACTTCAACGCTATAACCCACTGTCCACTCTAGGTAGAGATTATGGAACTCTGAGTCCACCATATATGGAGGGCATGAGTTTAAAGTTGTTTGTCTTCCAGTATCACAAAACTGAAGACTGCTCCAATTGTGACATAGTACATTGTTCTGTGTAGAGAATACTTGATGTATTTCTCTTTATTAGGCTCACATACAGTAAATATATACACGAATGTCAGCTTCATGTAGAGAAACAATCAGAGGAAGTAGTTCAAAGAACCATTCCTCCCCTTTCCCTGTGACCTGTTTTTTTTTTAAATCAGCCGCAAAGATCAAGAAGTGTCAGAAGATTAAGATTTTCCATCCTCAAGGCATTGTGTGCACATTAGCAGAATTGCTCCATTTTGTCCATGATTCGTTTTTAATTTCAAGATAGATAGGTGTGACAGACAGAGGAAGAGCTATAGAATGGGAAGTAGGAGAGAGATCGTGAGACAGGAAGGGTGTTGGTTTTGAAACTGTTGGAGATGAAGTTAAATGCGGCTTTTCAAATAGATCTCTAACATCAATCTTTGTTGTTTTTTTTAAAGCAAGCTGTCTGAGATCTGTCTTCAAAATCTTTGAAACTTCTGTTTCATAAAAGAAGTTTATTATGATGGCTGTCATTGGATTATTATTATATTGGTACATTAAAATAAAATCATGTTCAGACTAATAGGGACAAACTAAAGAGTAGAAGAATTTGGGGGTGGAGGGAGAAGTCCTAACCCTGATCTCTGAACTGTCCTCAGAGTCATCTGCCAAGTAATAAAATGAAAAAGTCCAACCTAGCTAGTTACTGTAAGTAGGATCTTGAATTTCAGATGTCAAATTAATTTGAGAAAGAATGGACTCCTGGTTATGTAGTGAGGTATGCTCTTTTGCTCTCTACTTTGAGAAGTATAAATTAACATTGTACTAACAATCTAAGCAGTTAAAACTTCTTATAGCGCCTGACTTATCCAGTCAATCAGTCCATTCCATTTCTGATGTCAGGAGTCTATTAGCAAAAAAACTTGTTTCTTGGTGGTTGAACCCATTTTCTCAATGATACTACATTTGAAGGGTAAAGGAGGTGGTAGTAAAACTTTCAAACCAATTATGTATCCACGCAGTTCATATTTAACTAGATTGCGAATCATAGAAAACTTAGTCAAATGCTTTGCTAAAATCAACACCAGTATGTCTATACAGAGAGCCAGTTTGGTGTACAGGTAGTCCTCATTTAGCAACCACAATTGGGACTGGCAACTCAGTTGTAAAGTGAAGCAGTCGCTAAGTGAAACCATGCCTGTACTTATGATCTTACTTCAACTTTCCTTTGCTCTACAGATCTGTGAAGGCCATAAATGTGAGGATTGGTCATAAAATTACTTTTTCATCTCTGTCATAACTGTGAACAGTCAACAAACAAGGCAGTCACTAAACAAGGATTACCTAGTGGTTAAGGCACCAGGCTAGAAACCAGGAGACCATGAGTTCTAGTCCTGCCTTAGGCACAAAGCCAGCTGGGTGACCTTGGGCTAGTCACTCTTTCTCAGCCCTAAGAAGACAATGGCAAGCCAATTCTGAAATTTTGCCAAGAAAACTGCAGGGACTCATCCAGGCAGTCACCAGGAGTCAATACTAACTTGAAGGCACACACATGTCTATACAGCATTCTTACAATATCAGCAAGTCGTCCAATGAAAAATTAAGATAAGATTTGTCTGACAAAACTTGTTCCTGACAAATCCATCTTGATTTCTAATAGTTATCAAATTGTTTTCAAGGTGCTTAGAGATCACTTTGCAGTTTCCAAGAACCCCTGTTTTCCACACTTTGAACACAGATATTTTTGCTTTTCTCTAGTCATATTGAACTTTTCCCATTCTCCAAGGTTTCACAAAGACAAATCATTCATAAAAATTCAACCATCAGTAAGTTCCTTTACTACTCTAAGATTCAAATAATCTGATCATGGAGATTTAAGCTCATTCAGAGTTAATATTCCCTGACTGTGTTTCCATCAACCTCAAACTTCAGTCCTGCCCTTCCATTTCATTTTTCATAAGTTAACTTTGAGCCAATCCCTCTCTTCAACCCAACCTACTTTACAGGAGTGTTACATATATACAATTGCCTGCTGGAACACATATCCTCTTTTGTTGGCAAAATGGAGTTGAAGATTTCTGCCTGTACTTAGTTACTTTGTTAGCATTTTGCTATCTTCACTGAGCAGCTAGTATACTGATTTTCCCCTTTCTTTTATATTTAATATATCTCAATAAATTCTTTTGGTTATTCTCAACATCCTTATCAGTCTCAGCCATTTCTGAAATTAATCTTTCTGACAACATATCTACATTTCTGGACTACCTTTCTGAACACTTCCTTCTGTATAGATGAACAGTGATCTGGATTTGAAAGGGAAAAAGTTATGTGGGCACATCATTCCTGTTTAAATCAAACATGATGTGAATGTCCCTCACACATGTGGAATCACTGTTGTTCCTTCTGCAGAGCCCAACAATATATGCCCTTTTTTAATTTCAGATTTTCACTAACCCTTTCATGCAACTACCTTGGTTCTTCTGCTGTCTTCCATTTTTCCCTCTCCTTGCAATTTAATGTCTCCCTTTTAAGAATCCCAATACATTTTGAGCTTCTTGTACCACATGTTTCTATTGCTCTGGAAGCTCACTGATGTGAACTATAGAATTATATGGGGTGGAACATATGCTAAGAACCATTTAGTTTAGAACCAATGTATGGAATATCCAAACAGGTATATCTTTTATTGCAGTCCCATGTCAGGTCATATTTAATAACTACTTTACTGGCAAGGCCATATTTTTAGCAATTAGAATAATTCAGATTTTGATGGAACCAAATGACTTGATTTCAAAGGTTCAGCTCAGAGGACATAGAAATTAATTGTAGATTTATGGATCCTTGTGAAAATGTTGCATGTTTGCATGGATAACCTTTTAAAAATGCCATGTAGAAGACTGTGTGTATATATTTTTTTTTAAACCACTTTCTTGTATTATGTAGTTAAATACAACATGAAGATCAAAAACAATCCAGTTATTCAGTATCAATGCAGCTTTGCATCCTCTGAGATCTGCAATCCAGTCTCCCTTTCCATCACAAAGTCAGTGTGTATTGTTCAGTCTCTCTTTCACTGTGCTTAAAGAACTCTCTGTTTGGATTTGGATCAACAGGCTATCATTAATTTTAATAGCTCTCCTTGGTATAATGTCATTCTCCTTATCTCTCCCTTTTCTTCTTTCCTTTGCCTTTGAACATTAATCTGTTCTGCAGCAATGACTGTATTCCCACTTGGGTCTGATCTTTGTGTTTGCATTGCCTGAGCCTAAACTCGATTGCAGATTTCTTCTAAGACAGTGATTTTTGTATCTGGTACACCAAAAATGAAAGTCTTCGTCATGTTTGGGGAATGTTTAGATCTGGGATGCTAGAGTAAATCCAAAGAGCTTTGATCTGAGCTTGAATTTTTTGAGATTCTGTGAGAGTATGCAGAAGTACACATGGTCTACACAATTTAGAGACCTCTATCTATACTCATGTTCTTGTCTCTACAGACTTTCCAGTTAATTTTAGTAGAATACTCTTTCTACTAAAAGAGGAGAATTATTGCATATTGCAATTAATATGCAAAGACATTTGCATATGAGGAAGCTATCATATACCAAAGCAGGTTATTGGTTCTTCTAGATTAGCTTTGCCTTCACTAGGGATGGGAAATACTCTCTAGATGTTATTGGCTTTCACTCCTGTTAGCCCAGTCAGGACAGCCAATGGCATAGAATTGAGGGAATTACATGGCGTTAAATTGACAGTCCTGATGTGTACGTTATTAGTTTGTATTTTATAATTGGTATTTACTTTGGGATGAAAAGAATATGTTTCCTAATCTGAGATAAGTTTTCTTCATCTTTCTGAATGTCAAGTTTTTCATAACAAGCAATTATAGATGTTTATCTTTTACATGCTTAATTTTGAGAATTCTTTTCTGTTTCAAAAATCCCTCTTTTCAAAGAAAGGGAAGAAATGGGATGCATTGTTTTTCATCAGAAATGCTTAGCAGTAATATAGATATTTGGCAGTAATACGGATTTGGGATGTTGAATTAAAGCATAACTAAACCTAAATATCTGGTTTAAATTTGCTGGGATAATGGGAACACATACATAAGCAATTCAGCTCAGCTTGGTAGACAGTTTGCAGCACTCTAATCACAACTGCTAAAAATCAGTAGCAAGGCTTCCCATCATTTTCAGGCAAAAAACACACAGTTTTTGTTTTTGTTAGTTAGCTCTAGAGTGCAGCCTATCAAGAGGAAAAAACTAAAATGTAAAAAAAAAACAAACAGAAAATCCAAGTGCCACTGATGTATTTGACATGGTTCTGCCTCTTTTGCATTATGATTCAGCCATTTCTTCCCTCCTATGTTAAGCCTACAAAAGGTTTCCTGGCCCTGACTATAGTTCTTAGATCCTGATGCCATGCCTGGCTCATGAAAACACTATAGTCATGAAAACACTATAGTGGGCTCTAATGCAGCTAAAGTGCCAATAACAGAAGCCCAGGCTGCAGTCCCAGGCTCGGAAAGCACAAAATCACCTTGCACTGTTCCTCACTGGTGTTGTGACATGGCAATGGTGCGATTGTGTTAATAACATAAAACTGCCTGCCTTATTTATTTAGGAAATCACTGCCTGGTTATTGGTAGTGACAGGCTGGAGCTCAAGATCTAGAGGAATAAACCCAGCTGGTTGATGGCAATCCCAGGAAAGTCCGTTTTCTCTGTCATTTGTAAAGGAGAGAGGAAGCAGCTGGTTACGAAGGAGTAAACAGAAGGGCTTTCCCTTTTCATTGGTGCAAGCATTCTCACATCTAGGCTGGGATTACTACGTGCCACAGGGACAGGAAGGGAGAAATGGCTTTATGAAAGCAACCACTTGTATTGTAGTTTCAGTGTCAGCATGCTGTGCCAAACCATTCTCTCATTCTCTGTGAGAACCTGAAAAGAAATGCTTTAGTAGAAAATCCAGTGCAGGAGATTTTAACTTTGGGGGTTCATGGATCTGCTTGAAAATGTGAAAAACGTCGGAGTGCCATAATAAATTGTCGTAACGGAAGTTGGCAGTCACATAATGGAACCCTTTCTCCTTATGTCTATAGGTATATATGTGAGTTGGATGAGTGGGAGGCGGAGGTAGGGATTTTATGACTCTTGCTCCTCCTGGGTTGTCCCTCTGGCATAGTGTTCTCTCATATCACATCCACATTAAGATTCTACATCTGTTCGAAAGCGCTGCAGCTCTTGTGATGTCACCTGTGAGAGCTGAGCTGATTTATTTCCAGATAATTTATGGCAGTGTTGTCCAAACTTGGCCACTTTAAGATGAGTGGACTTCAACTCCCAGAATTCCCCAGCCAGCCATGGCTGGCTGGAGAATTCTGGGAGTTGAAGTCCACTCATCTTAAAGTGGCCAAGTTTGGACAACACTGATTTATGGTGTATTTGAAATCACTTTTTTTTTTCTTTCTCTTTTTGGTATGTCTGCAGCTCTGTGAAGCTTACAGGCAGTCCATTTCCCCATCGACAGAAATGCATTCATCCTCACAACTCCCAGCGTTTGGGTTTTAGGTCTTTCAAGAGGAAAGGTGGCTTAACAGTTTTGTAGCTTTCCCTCAGGAATTTCTGGATTTTTTATTTTTAATATGACCAAACAAATCCATAAATCGTAAAGTAAGGATGTGGCTGGGGAGAAATGGGAAACCATTTTATTTCTTTTTTGTGGAGCAGAGTTGAGGGTTGTTTTTTTTAAACTACAGGAATGCAGCAGCTTGCAAGGGGGCAATGACGTGTGCTCCTGGTTCCCTGGAAGCCACAGCTCACTTGGAGATAATTATAGTCATAATTAATAATTTTTATAAGTCATAAATAAGGATTTTTATACATTTGAAATGGAAGGAGGTAGGTGTCTCAATAGGCACTGAGGAAGATCTTTAGGAGCAGCACAATTCTAGTCTAGAGTATCTTTGATCAGTGGGCCATCCATCCATCTATCCATCCATCCATCGTGGAACAATTTCCTAAGTCCAGCAGCTGATTGCAAAATGTTAATTGTTATAACCAGAGTTCTGAATTCCATGTCCCTTGCCTCTAGCATGGATGTCCCATCTCAGAGAATCCATTGTGTAGCATAAATCATATTCCGTTCATGGGAAAATGCAGCCTCCTATCTGTGTCTCATGTTGCTGAAAAGAAAACCATCTTCTTTTTTTCTTTTTTGTTTTTCAGCTTCCAGAGCAGATTGTTCCTATGAAGGGAGCAAAATCATTGAGGAAATCACATCACCAGTGAAGGGAGCGCCAGCTCCTTTATAGTATTCTTCTCGTCCTGTTTTTGGAGCCAATGGTCTGTCATTCATTGAATAAACAAGCACCTTATCACTTCATAAACATTTATTTAACCCTATTCACCTGGGTTTTTACCAGCTAAGAAGAATGCTTGATGGGGGGTAGGCCCTTAGGCCTTAGCCTCCTGTGGTCAAGACACAGATTTCTCATCTTTACTCTGCTCTGCTTACTTATATAGAGAAGCTTTGGATGAGCTACTGAATTTCATGCAGTTGAAGGAGGGCATTTCCGTGCCTTTCTCATAGGTCCTAAAGTAGAGACACCCAGCTTCCCTGAAAACATCTTGCTGGTTCTCTCTCCTTGCTGAGGGGCAGGAAATGGCAAGAAAGCTGTCCGCATTTCTTCTTTTAACTGATGAGGCAGGACCCAGAATGCAGTTCCAAAGAGTATGTGCATATATATACTGTACAGAAATGCACAGACCCATATTCTTTGACTCTGATATCATCAGAAAATGGAACTGGTTAAGCATGTCCATTTCCTTAGCTCCCACAATATCCATTTTTCTCTCTGTGGACTTGTTTTATTTTTCTTTCATGGTGTTTCTCCCACACAATGAGGCCAATTTTTGTTCAAGACAAAGGAAACATAAACAGACACAGATTTGGAGTTAGCTCATGGCCTGAAGTCAGAAGGCTTTCAGTGGGGGGCAGGGAGAGTGAAAATGGTGCCTGGTCATTGATGCATTTTAACTATTAAACATCTGATTTCGACTGAGTGCCTCTTCTTAAAGGTTTGCTACCCTCGTGACACTGCCTTCAAAGCATACCCCCACAATGAAATCAATGGATCTCATCCAAGTAATTTAGGGAAACTTTGTTAAACCAGTGGGATTTTAAAATGTGTTTGCTTTGGGTCATGCTGTAAGCCTTTAAACACATGATAACTTTTATTCTATTTTGTGTTTTTTGGCAACCCTTATAAAAGCAATAGAAGTAAACTGCTATCTTTAAAAAAGGAAGATTTTAAAAAATCCTCTCACTTCTTTTCTTTCATTGTTCTTCTTCTGTTGACATCATCTCCCCTGGCAATCATACATGAAATCTTGGCTTTATTTTTGATTCCTCCTGCTCCTTCATTTCAAATGATCAAACAATTTAATAATAAATTATTATTTTTTCTCAGAAGTGTGTGAGTAATGATCCACCAAGATGTATCTTGTGCTCCAGCTCCTAGCAATCCCATCCAGCATGACCAAAAATGAGGGATGCTGGGAAATGCAGTTCAGTGATAGATCACTAATTTCTGATTCCTTAAACTCAGTTGGACTTTTGTCAGATATTTTACAGCCTATTTTTTCAGTATACTCCTCTTTTTTTCTTTGTCCCAGTAATTGTGATTTCTGTATGGAAAAGTTATGGGCATTGGGACTGACTTAGTTACAGTCATCAATTCTGCAACCTTTCTTCCTCATCTTCACCTTTCAGACTGGGCATGGGGCCCTATGAAACTATAAACAGTGGGAGAGCTTTGCTGTGGCAGTAATCAAAAGCGTATCAGCTCTTGAGAATTGGGAGAAAAGAGGAAGATTCCATAGAAGAGGCTGCAAAGGTAGTGTTAAAAAACTCTTCCTTTGTTATGATTCAAGGAAAGTGGGCATGTACATATGCACATGTATTAATCAATGTTTTAAAGACTGCTTAAGAAACAGGACTCATTGTAGACCCACCTTCCACTTCAGGTGCAGTGCAACAATACAAAGCAGCACGTGAAATAAAGTTGCACTAAACAGTGATTCAATTCCTCCACTTGTGTGGTCTTAAAAGTTCTCTCCACATCTCTGACGACTGTCACACTTTATCAGTGGTATATGATAGGGAAAGAACTCAGCACAAACTATACTTTACAGTATTCACTAACATCTGTCCACCAAGCAGCAGCCAGGTTGTCCAAAAACACTAGTGATGCTTCTGGAACAAAAGGGCTTGAAATATATACTACATCCAAATCTCATCAGACTTCATCATTTATCCTTGTAATTTGTTTCACAATGTTTGGAAATTAGGGTTGGCCCTATCATTAGTCAAAACAACAACTTTAAGCAATAGACTAGGACAGGGGATGGAATGGGCTGAAGCTGCCCCCTTCCAACTTAAGAAGGAGCCTGGTAACACCCTTTCCAACTAACAAATTTTATTAAAAGGCGTAAACGTTTGAGATCTGTAACTCACTTAATCAGAAACATAGAATGGCTAGACTGATGTAGGATTTAAATTGGGGTGAAGTGAGGGGAAGGGGGAAGATAGGTCAGTTATGCAGATGCAGGTTAGATGTGAGACAGATTATAAGTACCTTTACAATTAACAATTATAATGCGTTAAAAGCCAGTTACAGCCAGTTTGGTGTAGGGGTTAAGGCACCAGGCTAGAAACTGGGAGACCATGAGTTCTAGTCCCACCTTAGGCACAAAGGCAGCTGGGTGACCTTGGACCAGTCACTCTCTCTCAGCCCTAGGAATAAGGCAAGGGCAAACTAATTCTGAAAAATGCCAAGAAAATTGCAGTTGCCAGGAGTCAACATTGACCTGAAGGCACCCAAAAAAAAAAAAAAAGTTTCAAAAACCCATTGTGTTTGTTGAGATCTTTTGAGATTGCCTGAAACATTTTGATATGTGTGAATTTAGCAATCTCTTGTTCAATGGTGTTGTTAAAGTCTTGTTTTTCCACTTTGTGGTCTGTAGATGTCTATTTTGCCCCCACATCCTCACCAACAGCACTACTGCAGGCCCCAATAAGTAACACACAAGATCAGAGATGTCTTGACACGCCCTTCCTCTAATGAGATATATGCCATCATCTGCCATCAATGCCCCTCTGGAGTCTACGTAGGATAAATGGAACAAATATTGTACAAATAAATGAAGAGACATAAGCTTGACATCAGGACTCAAACAAGGACAAAGTAAAATCAGAGCATTTCAAACTCCCAGGATCCCCCATTGTAGACCTCAAAATGTCCATCTTGGAAAAAAACAAGACTACAAGCACCACTGAACAAGAGATTGCTGAATTTCAAAAAGTTTCAGGCAATCTCAAATGGTCTCAGCAAACATAATGGTTTTTAATACCCTACAATTGTTAATTAATACAATACTTGAACTCTATCTCACATGTAACATGCATCTGTATATCCATCTTCCCTTCTGCCCCCTGCCTGCCTCATTCCAATTTAAACCCTGCATTGGTATAGCCACTCTGCATCTGATGAACCCAGCTGTAGCTCACAAAAGCTTATGCCTTTCAATAATAAAAAAAAATAGTTGAAAAAGGTATTACCAGACCTCTTCTGATTTTTCGTTACCATAGACCAACACTGGTCTCCTCCTACAATGCCTTCTAACATCTTAATCCTCCTGGAAGAACTGCTTCCCTTCCCCTATGGAAGGACACCTGAAGGGAGAAAGGCAGGCAAGAGTCCCTCAGAAACCTGCTCTTTTGTCTTTCTTCCCACCTCATACAGCCACTGTGGGAAGGATCCAAGACGTTCCTTTGTTTGATTGTTTTTAAATATTATTATATTTTTATTTATAATTGTTTATATGGGTTGGAAAAGCTTTGGGAGGTTTGTAAAGACAGACTATGCTGCAAATAGTAATAAATAAATACAAATAATTATTTCTAAGACATGCCTCTCCCCCCACTGCCTATAGGCATTGTTTTGAAGATATCCTTGGTGTTAGATATTGTAAAGTAGCAACAAGCTTCTTATACTGATGGTCCCCATGACCTCTTCCTAATATGTTGCCCTGGGGATCAATATGGCTTCCATCTGGTTTTTAGCTGGAGGGAGAATAGCAGCTTTGGGAAAGAGCTGTGTGGAAGACTATGTATGGGGAGAAGGTGCAACAGGAGTGGCTGCAGTGGGAAGACGGGCAGAAGGGGACATCTCCTTCCCCTCATGCAGGTTTTCTTAAGCCACCCCCCTTCTTTGATCAGCTGAAACTTTGTTCAAGATAATGTAGAATTCGTAACATATTGATTCTACTTCTAAAAGCGAGGTCAAGCAATTCAGAGACCCAAATTTAGGGGGAGAAATGTAGAGAGAAGAAATACAGAAGGATGAGTAAATAAGCAAGCAAGATAGAAATAGAGTTGAGTTGCAAATAAACATCCCAGTGCAGGCATATGCCATAAAATGAAAACAGTATTCAGTATCAGGCTTGTTCCAGCAAGGGAATCCTCACACTGTAGCTGTCCCACTGGGAGAAGCAGCTGAAGGGCACTGCGTCCTGCTTATAAGGGCAGCCTGCCAACCGTTTTCAAGAATGTGTGTCTCCCTATTTTTCCTTGACAATAAAATAATAATTTGGCAGAGCCGGTAAAGAAGATAGTAAATCAATACCAGATTGCAGACCTTGTTGAGAAACTCAACCAATTTGTCAAGGAGTGTCAGTTAGCTATGTGAACTGAACCTGGATAGAAGCTTCTGTACTTGCTGAATGCTTGACTTTAGAACATGAAGGAGACAAATTAATGATATACAGAAGGGGATAGCTGCTATTAGCCCACTTTGTACAGTTGTAATAGCTTTATGTGGATCTAACAATACCTCATAGTCAGAGAGGCAGAATTGAGCCTCAGTAAGGTTGAATGGCTAAGTATTAGCAACAACCATCTTATGGGTTTGTAGCATGAAGGTGGCAAAGTGATAGTGCTTTGGCTACAGAAAGGGGCACTGTAGTTGTACAGTACATGCTTTTTATACAGAAGTCACAAGGTTAATACAAGGCATGTCCAGGTGAGGCTAGAAATATGACCTGCAATCCTACCGTTCATTGTTGACAATACTAGATTACAAAGAGTAGACAAATCAGGAAAGGAGGAAGGGGAAACACAGTGAGTCCTGTTAGAATTCAGCAAAATACAAGGATGGAGAAGTGAGACAGAACACTCCATGTTTGTGTAGGTGCTGTAAACTTTCTAACATTGATTGATTGATTCCTTCATTCAACATTCAATGCTTCTCTTGTATTCTACTGGTCCTTTAAAAAGTTCAGCACAGCTCACGTGGGTCTACTTAGAAATAAACCAGACCTAAGGCCATTTAGTGCCCAGATTAATTGCTTAGGATACAATTAACTAGTTGCAGACGTAGGCAACTTTTCAAGCAGTGGATGCCAACAAACCTTCTTCCACAATGATGCAGCTATCCCCGCTCCCAAATACTTTTTAAAAATGGCCAAATTTCAGATAAGAATGCTGAAATTTCAACCATCTCATCCCAGATCAAATGTGATCACATGATCAACTTCTCATACAAATGCTGAAACCTCCTAAGAGTTCCGTATGCTCGATCTCTTGCAAGAAAACTGGCATTTCATACAATTTGGCCATCTTGAGATATAAAATTATCTTTATTCAATTTTGGATTTGTATTGATAAACTTCTACTGCACTGCTTCAGAAGGCTTTAAACCAGGGGTACTATCTAAATTAGGCAACCACCATTCAGATGTAGTCCCTCATCTTCCTAGAGTTTTTCAACACTGCCAACCCGTCCGTGATCTCAGCATCTTCCCACTGGCCTGCCCATTTGAAATATCCCAGCATCTTCCTGCTTCTGCCAGTAATCTTCCTACCTATCCCCAATCATCTCACTGTCTACTTGCCAGGCTGCTAATCCTGCTACAGTCCCAGTTTCTTCCTGCTACTGCTACCAATTATCCTGCCACCTTCCCCGTACCAACTTCATTTATAAGTTTTAGAACAATTGTTTTAATGCATGTTTTATTTGGCTTATTATATTCAGTTTTATTCAGGAATGGCAAAATATGGGATGTAATTTGCAATCTGGCTAGGTAACACCTCTGGCTTCAGTCAAATATGTTTCTTCTCAATGTGTCAATTTTTAGAGTTGATGCATTTACAACCAAATGGAAATTATTTTTACTGAATGCATGGGAAACAATTAGGCCACCAATATTTCATTTTCGTGCTCATCCAGCAGCATTGGGTGTGACAGTAAATTCATTCAGAGGAAATTTGTCATTTATATGACACAGAAACAAACAAGAAAACATTCTGTCTAAATTCACCCTTTGTCATGTGTTGTTTAAAGCATTTAAACTTTAGACCTGAGCAGCAAATACTGAGTTGCATTTTGTAGGATTACATATCTTAAAACATTTTCTCAGTGTTTACTCTTTCTTCTATTTTCCTTCTAACTTTCCTCCTACTTATCAGATTAAGAAAAAAGCACAATTTCTATTTTTAGAATGATGCTTACATCCAGAACCAATATGGCTAAATGTGTCAGGCAACTGTAGCATTCAGAAATATTTGTATTGACTTCCATAACATTTTAATGATCAATGCAGCAATTAAATAACTTACTCCAGGTACCAATCATTATTAATATTAATATTCATTCCAATTTTTCTAAAAAATCTATCTATATTTAATCTTACATTTAGATGGATTTTTTAAAAAATTACACTGCAAAATATCTTTTTCAGATTTAATACATCCATCATAATTTCTTCAACTTCAGAAATATGGTTAATAATTAAGAGCGAGTTCCCATTTAATATCAAACATAATCACCCTAGACAGATCATTCAGCCAACACTAACAAGCTATTAACCAGATCATATCACCTGAATTCCACAATATTTTAATTTCTTCCAGTAAAGTGCAGTTTCAGTTCTGACCTATGTATATTTTTAAAACAAACAATTCTCACTGGAATTTAGAAACACTTTTAGCATTTAGACAAAACGTATTTCATTTTAATTAGTTATTTGAATTAGTACTGCAACCCAGAAACTATTTTGTCCAAAACAACTTACTAAAATGACATTAAATATAATCATTTATGTTTTGTACAATTATGTACAATTTTTGCGTTTGGTTATATCTAAATATCATATTTTAAGACACAAAGTCCTAGATGCTCTATATTTAAATGCTGAGTTCTATTTCTGATTTTTTTGCAAATTGTGAATATCGCTTGAAAGTTGCAAATTGTGCGAGATTTTTGCAGTAGACATTCTGTAAATACTAGGGTTATAAAGTGTAATTAGTTTAATATGTAAATTAATCCATCTTATTCATTTTGACTGAAAAAGCAGTAGGGCCCAGTGATAAAAGACAGCCTCATTAACTTTCATGTAATTTTCTTGGCACTAGTATAGGAATAGTTTGCCATTGCTTTCATTGAGGATTTTTTTTTTTTTACTTCACAGTTTTTTCTATGACTGTGGTATTTCCTGGTGGTTTTTCACCCATGTATTAACCAGGTCTGACCTCGCTTATCTTTCTGAGATCAGTAGGTTGGGGGCGTAAGCTTTAATTTGTTGGATAAAATTGTCACTGTATAGGAAGAGACTTGACCTCAAAGGGGCTTATGACCCTGAGAGTCTTATGAACATATTTGTTTGTTTGGGGGGTATATTTTGCTTCTGGCCTTTTATTATAAGTGGGAATAGAAAAGGAAACCATTTAAATGGTTCAACAGTAAGTTATAGCTCCTGCCCATTGTACTCCAAGTTAGTTCACATTTTCTTCAACAGAAAAAAATTTGCATTGAGATTTAGATAATAGAACAATGTGAATATTTAGTTCATTTTATTAGATTTCTATCCTGAGAGCTTCCTCTAGGACAGTGTTTCTCAACCTTGGCAACTTTAAGACGTGGAATTCTGGGAGTTGAAGTCCACGCGTCTTAAAGTTGCCAAGGTTGAGAAACACTGCTGTAAGAACTCCAGGCAGGGTATATAGCTGTTCATCCTGCAATTTTATCCTTAAGGCAACAGCCCCTGAGGTTAACTGGACTGAAGGATAGCATCTGGCCCAAAGCCATTTTGTGAGATTCATGCTGAGGGTAGATTTGAACATGGGTCTCTGCTGCCCACTAAACCACGTTGACCCTCCATATAGTTAATTACATGTTTGGATTCAGTTTTCTGGCTGTGCATTATCAACACATAATCAAGTTACTTATGGCTATCATGAACTTTCCTTTACAGAATTCAAAACCATCCAGAATCTATCAGAAAATACCTTCCTGGCAATCACAGCTAGGGTGTGTTTTATTCACTAACATCCCACACAAAGATGGGGTAGAAGTGACCAGAAATATAATCTCTGACGAGGCCACAGCCTGCTTAACCACACAGTTTTCCCACTCATCCCCACCCTGAATTAATTCCAAGTGAAACTGCAATGAATCATCCTAAAAGGATATGGCCTTTTTTGTCTCTGCTTCAACTTGGTTTCACTTGTGGAGGATGGAATCATTTTATTTTCCCGAACTATTAAAAAGTACTGTGAACAGGCTTGGGAACCATGAGCGTTAGGGAATATTTTCAGAGGGAGCCAAGTTTCTTCAAGACAAAGAAAAAAAGAAAAAGAAAAAAAGTGAGTCTCTATAGGGCAACTGTAACACAAACTTTCTCTCTCTCTCTCTCTCACTCACTCACACTCACACCCTCTTCCTCTCTTTTACATGAGCTGGATTTTTTTTTTCTTATCTAAATGTTTTATAGCAAACATTTACAAATGGTGGGCTGAGCTGCTTTTCTTCCATTTTAACCTGATACAGCTTGGCTGCTCTCTGTGGAACAATTCTCTTTGCTTCTAAGATCAGAAGCTGGTCGGAAGCTGTTATTTATCACTTACCTTTCACTCTTGATAAGAAATATCCTTTTGCATTCTGCATTCCTTTAAGAAATGCCCCTGTCTGGGTGTTCAAATTATGCTCTCCAAACTCATTTGGGCATCTAATTGTTTCTGGCTCTTTTTGAAAAGCATTCTGGGATGGAAGGAACAGGCTATTAGCATGAGGGGAAAATGAGAGGGACTTAATATAAGATTCCCTGCTTTTCATCATGTCCCACGTTGGGTTCTCTGGCAATCGCAGGCATTTATAGCACAGCCAGCCAACTAAATCTTGATGGCAAAGCCATGGGACTTTACCTGCTCTGGAGGTTGCTCTTATCACAACATGTTAATTGGGTCAATTAGCTCCCTCCCCACCCTTTGCAGCTTTCACCACCTTGAGATGAAACAAGGCATGTTGAAATTTTGCAAGGTAAGTATCCTGCAACTTCAGATACAGAGTGCATCACTTGTTATGCTACTTGGTCTCTCTTTGGATCACCAGGGACACATAGGATGGGCTTTCCTACTTATGGGCCATATATAGATGGTAATGCATTCATGGGGACATAGTGATTAACTTTACTAGCGAGAACAGTCATAATTCACTGTGTACACAGTTCTACTCAGACAGTTCTGAGTATAGAGGAATCCCCATTCAGATCCACATGCGGTTCTCCTTAATGTTTGAGTAAACCCAACATGACAATAGTCTGGACTCAATCCAAACAACAGCTATGTATAGAAGAATTTTGCCATGTATGGAAGAGTTCCACATGCCCCTCAGCCAAGCATATGGCAGACATCACATAAGACCATTGCAAGGAGCGGAAAGGACAGTGTCCATGTTCCATATCCCAACCCATCTGCTTGATCAGCAGGAAACAAAAGCTCAGAACTTGTATCCTGTAACTGAGCAGGTATACTGTAGAAGCTTATTAACTACTACAAGAAGAAACTTGATAGCCATGCTATGGATTTTAGCATTTATTTTAATATTCTCTTTAATAGGCCTCCAAGAGCATAATCCTGCTAAACTTAAGCTCCTTTAAGCCCACATGCCTTGCTTAGATCTAGATGATTAGATTATTGCAACATATGCAGGGCTACCTTTGATATATGTATAAAAACAAGTGCAAAAGTACAGAACCAGCAGCTAATATGGTATGCAGATCATAGTTCATCCATATTGCAAAAGGGAATGTTTTCAAATGGAATTTGTATGCTGTAAAAAAAAAAAAGAGAACCTATACAAGACATCTGTTACTCTTTCTAACAGGCTTCCAGTTTGTTTCTAGCTTTGAGTTTTGAATCCCTAAACAGGGTAGGAATGGATATTTCAAGAACTGCTTCCTCCTATGTGAATTTACTCAAGAACTTAGATCAAGAGAGGACAATGTTTGCTTGGCTAGAATACCACACTTAGGGCAAAGATACAAACAGGCCCCTGTCACACCTTCCTTCCTTCCTTCCTTCCTTCCTTCCTTCCTTCCTTCCTTCCTTCCTTGTTAAATCTAATTTAGCATGTACACTACACTTTTTGAAAGTCTCTCACCTCAAATAATGAGAAAGTATGCTGTTGTTTTTCAGCAATTGCACAAACAAAATTTGATGACATGATCCAAGATGGCTCAAATCACAAAAGAGGATTTAGAGACCACAATAGCCAAGGAGCCATGAGTTGCCAAGGTGAGGCCATGATGTATGTCCTGCATTTACCATGGGTAAAAAACATTGGCTTTCTTGGACATGCTGCCCACACAGAGGAATTCTTAAAGGACTAAAAGTGAGTTTTATATTCTCTACATCTAGGAATCAAGTGAAGATGCTACTCTTTTGATTTGCATTTGGAATGCTAGCCCTTTCATATCTTGCTTTTTTTTAAAAAAAAAAAACTGATTAGCATTATTACCATCTTACTATTTGGTTTGATTTATCTTTTCATGCTTCTTCATTAGCCTTTTGATGGCTGTTTTCTCTCACATATATATGTGAGCCCTAGGGATGGCTAGCAGCCATCACGCAGATATAGGTATATCTATAGATATAGATATTTGTCATGGTTGCTTGCCACCTCTAGGGCTCATATTTGATGATGGACAGATGGGTTCTTAATGTCTTAAATAAATAAATAAAACACCTCAGCGTCCTGGTGTATGAATTGATTAATGTCATGGCACATGGGCTTGTCAGCCCTGATAAATATCTTTAAATTCCATTGGCTACTGATTATATGCCTTGCTATAATTATGACTTGTGGGAAAGCGTCTAGCTTCAATAGAAGAAATGGATGCCTTTTGTTTAATTGCCATGCATAGCTACATGGTAAATCCCAAAGTAATCAAAACAAAACAAAACATAATTTTCTTTTCCCTCAAGATTTGTCTTTAGGGAAGATTGGCAGAAGAAGTACAATCTCAGAGGGCATTCAGCACTGGAATCTAGTTGCTTGAGCCAGGAGACAGTTTTCTTCTGAAGAGCGCATTTCTTCATCAGAGAGGAAATGCTTAGAACCATAGAATCATGGGGTTGGAAAGGACCTCAGACAAATGGCTGTCCAGTCTTTTCTTGGTCTTACAGATCAGGTGTTCCATAAAAGCTTTTCCATCAGGGAAAAACAACAACAACAATAACGATAACAACAGCTTTGTTTTCTTGCTTAAAATTCATGCCTAAGAAACCAATGTGGAAAAATAGAAAGGTTCGGGGCCAGCGGGGAGAGAAAGGAGGTAGCAGATGAGGAAAATAAAACATGAAGCAACATATACTATCTGAATTTTTTTTAACAAATGTAAGGCAAGAATAATACACTTGAAAGCTAGAAAGCTACTTATGTTTATTATGTACATGACTAATGGATTAACATATGCTCACACACTCCAAATTGTAGTGTGCTTTATGTACGTGCTTTTTTTTAATAGGTAAAGTAAACTCACATGATTTTTTTTTTTTAAAAAAAGAAAATTCTATAGGGTGGGTATCTCTTTTTTTCAGCTTAATGTAGATGGTGTCTTTTGGATGACATGGTTTTCATTCTCTGTTTCGGGGAAGAAAAGACCAAGTGTGTAGTCACTAATTGAACTACCTCACCCTCCATATTCTGTCTCGCCTGTTGTACCAGATATCCAAGTTATGTAGACAGTAACTTCCTTCAAGAGGCCATATGGTATTATGTGATTTTTTTCTCCTTTCCATATTATATTGTTGATGAGGAAAGACCATCCGTGTGTGTTGCTTAATGTGGAAATAAGCAACTTCTGCAATGCTCAAACTGGTTCTTAGTGGATCTTCCACTCCAAATAACTCATTACCTCATTACTGAGTCATTAAGCTAAAACATATTTTGAATAAATAGGCCTTGCTTATTTTGAAAATGATTTGGATTCTTGATTGTATTATTGTTCTAAGGAGAATGCTATAATTTTATTTTCCTAGCAAAGCCATGTCTCAGCAGGTCTGACTTTGGTTGATTTCAGAAGCTAAGCAAGGTTGGCCCTGGTTAATAGGAGGATGGTAGGCCGTTTGGGAATTCTCATCCTGTTAAATAGACTTGGGAGTTCTGTAATACTGCCAAGAAAAACTGCAATGATGCTGTCACCAGGCGTGAGCTTGATTTGAACGACTCAAACCTTCACATTTTTGTTTAACCACATTGTAGTAGGAACTATTGAATTAAGCTTAAAATGAATCTTCTTTCATATTTTGTTATCTCAGCCTAGTTGTTACTTTTATTACCTTATTCCTCCGTCTGTCATGCTGTGTTATCATATTAACTCTGGGAATTCCAGTTGCATAGGTTTAAAGATAATCTGTGCTCCCTCTGCTGGTCTTAAAGATAAAAGAAATAAAACAACAAAAAAATCAACACCATAAACAAGAGTGCATTAATTTTACCAGAAAGTGGACTAGCATATTTGCTTTCAGAGAAAATAAGTTTGTGAAGAGGAATTTGTAGGGCCCATCAATTACACATGAACTGCCATGAAATCATATAGCTTCAAAAGACTGTCAATAATAAAAAAATGAAATGTCCGCAAGAAAATAACCAAGCTCAGAGAACACCAAGGACTCTACTGTCGATGATGATGATGATGATGATGCATTAAATGAAGATGTGAAAACATAGCATTCTTTAACTTGGTGTAATAAAAATGGATTTGGATTATTTGCTGAATGGCCAACATGAATACTGTTGGACGTATGACTTGAAGAATACCAAATATATTTAATAGTGGGATTTAAATGTATTCAACAGAAGGAAGGAAGATTTTGTCACCCAAAGCTAGGACTTTAATCAGAGCGCATCAATGAGGGAAGTCTTTTCTGAGTAACTTAATTGATGTTTATAGCTAAAAGGCTGTCCAGAATTTTTGTTTCTCTCCTCTTTTTTTTTCACATGCCAAGACTCTGTGTCTTCAACATCAATTTCTCCCCACCACAAATACAAATTTTGACTTCATTTGCCTTCCTGCCTGATCAAAAGACTAGAAGAAAAGCACTCTCATTAGAGGTATCTGCCAGGTATGGTCAAAAAAGTCAGGATGCCAGCCAGACACATATGACACACGTATTAAAATGTTTTTGATTGCACCATCATAACTGCCACTTTGACTTTTATGACCATATCCTGAGGATAGCCCTGATTCTCATGCTGTGCTGTGTAGCATCCTTTGGGTTTCCCTAATAACAGTACAGTATTCCCATATTATGGATGGACTTTGAAGAAGCACGATAGGAAGAGTATTGACCCTTTTGAACTTTGGTGTTGGAGAAGACTGTGGACAACCAAGAAAACAAACCGATGGATCATCCAACAAATCAACCCAGAGTTCTCATTTGAGGCACAAATGGCAAGGTTCAAACTATCCTACTTTGGACACATTATATGAAGACCCAGCTCTCTGGAATGCTGGGAAAGGTGAAAGGAAAAAGAAGAAGAGGAAGAGGTGGACAGACTCAGTTACAGTGCTGATAATTGCACCATTGGGAGACTTGAAAAAAGAGCTAAGGGGTAGATCATCATGGAGAAAATCTATCTATGTGGTCACTAGGAGTCGAAAACAGCTTGATGACACATAATCAATCAATCAATCAATCAATCAATCAATCAATCGTATTATGGAATGTGGAATTTACTTTCTAAAGATTCATATGAAGTACCTATGAAAGGCATGGGTCTGCAGTTTGTATAGTTCATGCAGCTCATAGTTGAGTATTTCTATCTCTGACCCTTGAGATATGATTGTGTGACTGTGACAAAACCCCTATCTGTTCCTCTAACTTTGTAACCTGACAGAGGCTTGCCTGTGTTTATCTCTCTGTACACATGCAAGATCACCAAATGTGGATTGCTAACTGCTCAACACCCTTTCAGTTCCTCTATCACACTCATAAGCTGAATGTTTTTATTATTCTTATGAGTGCGGTGACATAAGCGCCATGACTTCCAGTGATGCTGTGTACCCACAGCTCCAGTGGGAGCTAAGCATTCTCAGAGAATCAGACCATATTTATGTACTAGATGCTTAAATACCATGCTGGGTGCTTGACTGAAGGGAGCCAGCTTGAACCTTTTAGCTAAACACTTCCCCCATTCCCAGGCATCTGAACTATTTCCACTTTCAAGTGGACCACTTTCTCTTGACACTTGTATCATTTGGCACCAAGCACCAGTGGCACTAGAATACATCTTCTGCACTTGGTTCCAAAAAGCAAGTGAGAACGCCCTGAAGTTGCAAGCCAAAAGATGGGCCAATCTCTTCCGCCTTCCCCTCCCCCTCCCCCTCCCCCTCCTCCAAGTATGCAGTGGGTGTGTATTTTCAAGGAGTGTGTGTGTTTTGGATGAGGGAGAGCATCAGCTGCCTGGTATCAGTGCTCTGGCTCCGGCTGGGCGGGATGGAGTCTGAGCAGAGCCAGGCTCGGGAGGGTCAAGTACAGGTTGCTGAGCAGGAAAAAGGCAGGGGGAAGGGGGGCTTGGGTCACTCCTTTCTGCCTTTCATTTTTCCCCCCTTCCCGTCTTGCACAGGGAAGGGAATGTTGGGTCTATTCCATCAGTGTGGTATGTCTGTATAAACATCATTAGCCTGTATGAACTGACATGCCGTAGATTTTCATTTCTTCTTACAAATTGCTGCTCTCCACAATAAAAATACCAGTTGTATTAGATGGGATATGATGGGGGTGGGGAGGAAGATGGAGATGTTTATTCTTGCTCCCTTTGATCTTGAGAAGAGCTGGGCGCTGACTGCAGCCACTAAACACTATAGAGACAAAGGAGAACACGTCACCGGCAGGTTGGGCATTTTTTTCACATCAGTATGCCAAACAGTGGGTCCTGTTTTGAAGACAGGTAGGAGGTACGGCAGCTTGATTCATAGCAGGGTCTTAGAAATGATGTAATAAATTATTTAGGGCTAGGCTCAGTCTGGCAGCTGAAAGCAAAGTTGGATCCCATTTGCCTTGTTTCATCAATCCTCCTTCATATAATCCTAATTTAGGTAAGAAGTTTAACTAATGGCTCTACTTTCTGAGGAACATTCACTTGGAAGAACTTTGGGTTTTTTATCCTGGGAAGTTGTTAAGATACCTGTAAATGTTTCAGCATTTTTAGGGGAAGGTATGTTAGAGCTTATCTCCTTGGGAACTTCCTATGCTACAGCAGCTTCTCAACATGGTTCGACACACAATGTGTATGATCACAAATCACATTATCCTCTCTGGGGAAAAATAGTTCAACCTATCTGGAGGGCCCAATTTAGGAAGACTGTGCTACATAAATAAGTATATAACAACAATGCTGATAGTTAGAATCACTATGTCTTAGAAGGAGACATTATTCCAGCATTTTAAGGTGGTAATTTCCATTTCCAAACCTATAATCCTTAAAAAAATTATTTTAAAATCCTTTCATTTAGACTCCCATAGAAAAGAGAATAGAACAACACACCCACCAGTCTTCTTCCAGGAAGCCTGGAGCATTGGTTGACCAGTTCAGTAGCAAAATCATTCCTCCCACACACTACAGCTATTAATCATTGAAGGCCTCTGTACTCAATGTGTGAAATGCCAATGCTAAGATTACAGAATGAAGGGGAAATGGAAGGGGATGCTTTAAACAATCCTTTATGACAGTGACAGATAATTAATGTAGAAGTGCTGGAAAGAATTATTGTCCCTCGTATTAATTGGGATGTACATGTATTTGTGTAGAAGAGCTGGAGAATCATAATTTGCTGTGGCTTCCCAAGCATGAGCATACATGGTTTGCCCTCACATGTCAAGATCTGAATATGGACTTCACAATACTTTGTTCTATGCAAGGAAGCTTGAGAGTTATCTACTAAATGGAGTTTCTCTATTAAATTAAAATTGGACCTACACCCAAAGGCATAAAGAGATATAAACAAGCAATTAAACACAGTTCACAGTAAAATAAAATGCATGTATGTTTTTGTGCTTGTGTAATATAATGGGATTTTTAGCCATGTAAAATCAGCAATTTCTTACTTATACTATATAATTTGTATACAGTTAAACTTTGTGTTTTATATCACTAGCTGTTTCTCACTCATCACCTTACTTATTCTTTCACATACAGGAATTTGTAATTACTGTGTGATTTTGAAGTTATGTTTATGCATTTCAGTTCTTTCTGCTTTGATTTATAATTGAATCTCTCTACAATGTTTCACCAGGATGTATTCATGTGAAGAAAGAGTCATATGAACTGAGTTTTCAAGGAATACAGCTGTTTCTTCTCAAGGTTAGAGGCAACTCCTTAATTACGTGAACTGAAAATATTCTGGTTCTTGGGCTATAAAAATAAAAGGTTCATGTAAAACATTGTCTGAAAATATGGGTTTCTTAGGAAATTTGAAGAGTATGTGTGGCATAATTCTTGCATCAGACTTCTCCTTGGAATCATCATGTCTGGTTTTCATACCATTTGGTGTGCAGTGAAAGATAATGTTGAGGGAGGATACAATCAATGCAGACCTGGCCATTGGCCTTGTCATGGTCCTTGAATCAGGATGAGCCTCCACAGCTTTTCAGAAAACTAAGGATACAAAATCTAAGGATATAAAATCTAAGAACCCTAGGGTACAAGGATACAGATCAGACTGCACCACTGATTTGGCTAATTTATATCTGGTTTCAGTTGCCTTGTTGAGACAACAGTCTACAGTTGTCATAGCCAGAGAAAGCTCCAGCCAATAGGCTCATTTGGAGCTGTCCACTGCCCTGTTGAGAAATCTCCTGTATGAGACTTCTGTCTTGACTTTACCTGCTCTAACTGTATTTACCTGCTTGATCTTATCCTATCTGCTATGATCAATTTATATCAACAATTTTCCCTGCCCTGATTTAAGTTTTTTAGACACTATCAGTTTCTCCTGAAAGCCTCATGTACCAATAATGAGTACTGAAAACTCTAGGTAATAAAAACTAGGTGATAGAACATCCAACTATAATTTTTACCAACTTATCTGTGACATTTAATTGTTCACTTTCCAAACAATGAAAAAAATCTGTTGCTTTAAGGGAAATAAACAAAGGAAAAAGATTAAGTACTCAGTTGCCAGCAATTAGCCTCTGATCCCCAACTCATGCAGACAATCCAGAAGGTTTCCATGGTCCATGGTACTGAAGACTATCTAAAGTTCTAAAAGGACCAAGGGGGGTGCATTATCCCCATCTAGATCCCAGTAAAGATAAGTGACCAGAGAAACCAATGTCATCTCTATCCTTCGCCCCAGTCTGAACCCTGCCTGAAAGATGTCCAGATAATTCACTTCCTCTAAGGTACTCTGTAGGTGAATCCCTATGATCTACTCAACAACCCTCCTTAAAGGTTTACTCTCCAGTACAAACAGTTGTGTGGCCATTTGAAATCAGGACTAATCCAGGGACAAAAGATTTAAACCCCCCTACTCACCATGCCAGAACCCCAGCCCACATCAGGCACTCCACAATAAGATGAACAATATCACCTTTAGTTCAGCTTTCACTCATCTTATGACAATTTGTAAGCTATTCCTGCAAATGGGAATTGTGTGTTGTTCAGCTTTGCCTATTACTGTGTCATTACAAGAAGCAGAGAGAACTGACTGGTGCCTCCTCTTTCCATTTGCTTAACAGACATTAGCTCTGTCCTTTGCCTTGTCTTCATTTTCACTTTTTCTGACTTCAGAAGCTCTGTTGCAATTTCTTTTGTTGATGAGATGCCAAGTTTACCAAGTTTTGACTGCTCAGTTTCCATAAAATTTCATTCAGCCCTCCCCCCTCCCCTGCTCTTTTCTTCCTTTTATCTCTGTTTTTATTAATGCCCTGACACTGTTTGCTGGAACAAGTACAACAATGTCGCAATGTTTCCCAGTGGTTACAAAGTGCTTGTCTCAGAATGAATATGCCTCAGCAAGACGTCTTATGTCACTCTTGCTTATATTGGTGTGAGTACGAGTTTGTGTGTGTTAAGTGTGACATAAAGCAAGTTCATTATGTTGGCTTTACAGCTAGGGCATTTCTTACCTGGATCATAAGCAGCAGGTGAGATCAGATATCATCTTTGGGACCATTCCCAACTGGGTGCCTTCCAGATATAATGGTTGGTATGGGCTTTATACTTTATGATTCTATAATTGTATAATTTTAATTTTTTTCCTTGTGAATATTTTTTTCCTTACCCTAAACCACCAAGAGTCTTGCAACTGTGATGGGTAATAAATCAAATATATATATATATATATATATATATATATATATATATATAAATCAATAAATGAAATACTAGTTCATCCCATCTGGAGGACTCTGAATGGTCTATTGTAATCAGCTGAATGAGTTCTCCTTACAGCATATCTACCAGTGATTTGTTGGGAACATTTCCTCTATGGTTAGAATGTATTAATAATTCTTAGCAACACAGTTTAATTAACACAACTTAATATTGGTATGGGACGATGTCATCCAACTTTAGTGGACTGCCTAGTCAACATTATTAAGTGTTCAAATTTCATCAGTATCAAATGTGAAATCTGCATTTGTGGGTCTTCAAACATTTCATTTCATTTCAGTTTGAAACTAAATATCTTGCCTGCTAGAAACAAAAAAAACATCAAACTCTGAGCTTGCTAGAAATGAGAGATCTTTAGAGATTCTGCCTAGAGGGAGTGCTAATTACAGTACATTTCCCACTGCTCCTTCACTATCCCTTTTCAGTCTGAATAACTTTTCCTATAATTATGTTATCTCAGTGCTTCTTTAAAATAAAATTCATCTTATTTGCCCCACTGGCAACTGCCTATAAATATTTAGTTGGTTTTAATATAAATTGTACATGTGTGTGCACTTTTATATCTATTGATTGATCTGTATAAAAACTAACACTGATAGCATAGTCTTTCCTTATGCTCCTACCTGTGCATGCATGTCATAAATCCATGCCTGGATGAAATATGCATTTTCTGGGTCCAGATATGGACATAATGGGTGTGTTTTGTTCTGGGCAAGGGCCAGCTGAAGTTGCAGTTGAACAGTCCATGCACAGAATATTTCACACATCCTTGATCTATTCCCCAACTTTGTACTCCAGTAAATGCAGTCTGAGACAGAATGCATTCCATAATAGTTCAACATGGATGGCAGCCCTAAGCACCCTTAAATCTTGTTCAGTTCTTCCAAATTAAAAATAATTAGCAATGGGCTGGAAGAGAGCAAAATTGGGAAATGGTCTTCTTCAATCTGGTAGCCTGCAGATGTGCTGGAATGTTTCACAGCCATAGATCTAGCTAATGGGCATTTCATAATCCCTTAGCTTACATTTTCCAATTGGAAATAAATAAATCAATTAACCACTAATCAGCCAGCTTTAAATCGAGGCAGACCATTAATCTATCTAGCCCACTGTTGCCTGCTCTAGTTACAGTGTCTTTGCCAAGGTCCCAGGCAAAGGCCTCATTGCAGTCCTACTATCTGGGACTATTGCTTTGAGCATGTGGTAGCGCAGGGTTTCCTTGCCCAGGAGAAGGGGCTACATTTCTTTCCAAAGTACTGCACTGGACACAGGGCCTCAAATGGGAATCTGCACCAAGATCAGAAAGCAGAAAAGGAAGGAGATGCACACAAGAAAAATCCTGCCTCTTGTGGCAAAGGTCAGTCGAGTCCAGCATTGTGAATCACACAAGCAAGCAGAGGCAATCAGAACAGGGGACAGTCTTCCACTGTTGCTCTCTAAGCCAAAAAAAGAAATAGCAGCAGATGGATCTGTTGTGCATTACATTAATACCCTTATCCTATGTACACTAACCAAAGACTAAATCCCACTGAATTCAGTGAGACATCTGAGTAAATATGTATGAGCTTCAGTTCTCCACATTTTAGTGTAGGCTTCTGAACTTGAATATGTGTGTGAGGGTGTGTATTAAAACTTTTGGCAGCTTAAACTTTAAAACTTAAGCAAAACATTTAAACTTTTAAACTCTGAACCCATTTGAACTATGTTTGATTTATGAATTATTAAACGTGGCACTAGAATCGGCTGTCTTCTCTTTTCAGCTACAAGACATTTGAGTTAAAAGCTGTAGGCTTAAGAAAATCACTGTATATGTCTGGGTGGGGGGAACAGAAGACTGACCAAGCCAAGAGGCATTGCTCCTATCTGTTTGGCAAAATCTCAGGAAAATACTAAGAAAGAAGTATAGGTTACAGGAATGGAGAAAGAGAGAGAGAAAGAGAGAGAGAGGGGTTCAGTTTTACAAAGTAGATAGATAGATAGACACCATAGGTGGGTGGTGTGGCTTTACTCATACATGTTCCAGGTATTTTCAACTACATTCAGCCCAATCTCTTTTTTATATCTCCCTAGCCATTGCCTAAAAAATGAAAGAGGGTGATTTCTTTAAAGCTTTAGAAATCTTTCTCCACATAATTTCTACCAAGAGTCTTTAGGCTGGGGTGGGGTAGAAATGTGGACACTCAACCAACCAACCAACCAACCAATCAATCAATCAATCAATTCCACAAACAAATGTATTCAGTATCTTCCATACATTTCAATTTCTCTTTTGTCTGGCACTCCAGATTTCCCTTGTCCCAGCAGGCGAAGGACTTAAGCAGTACAAAGTCCATCATATATATATATATATATATATATATATATATATATAAAAGACTGCCATAACTAAAGCCAAGTAAACAGTGCAGGGCAATCACAGTTTCAAGCAAAGATCATGTGAGCGTTTTGAAACGTGTGCATAGCAGTTAATCTCTCACTTAATAATCACAGAATGTGTTTTTCACAGTATATTATTTTATTTGTTGGAAGTGTTTAAAATCACCAAGTCTTTAGAACCAGTACTAAATCAGTACTCAGTAGTTAATATTTACCAGTATTTAGCACAAAATAGTATAGCTTTTGGCCAGAAAAGAAGGTGTTCTTCAGGTGTAATCAAATGTACTCAAAATTCTTAGTCCTCTATTTCAAACTTAGTAACATGTTGGAAATGTCATATATTGGGAAAACAATAATTCCATAGATAAAATAAGTGAAAATATATTTGGAGCCATTCTGGGAATAAAATTGTAATTTAAAACTCATTTACTAAACGAGATTGATTTTGGAGAGCTTTACTTTTCAGCAAACTTGTTTGCAGTATAATTGCTTTAATGCTATGCTCAGATCCATCACTTCATGCAAAATGCATTGTAAAAATTACAGTGAATCAGGATACAGTCAGACATATTGTTTGGATGGATCCACTGCGCTCCAATGTCATTTGATTGTTTTTTGTGGCACTTAGCTTGATGTGTGAATAGGGCCAGTATGTAAAACATAGCTTATTTCAAGAGAGTACAGATAGTCCTAACGTACTGACCGCAGTAGGGACCAGCAACTCTTGCTAAGCAGCACAGTCATTAAGGGTGATGTCACATGACCACACTAACTTACGACATCAATTCCAGCTGACATGAAGCAAATCATCCAGTGACCGTGACTTACAACTTCCGGCCGGCTTCCCCATTGACTTTGCTTGTTGGAAGCTGGCTGTGAAGGTCACAAATGGGGATCACATAACTGCGGGGATGCTGTGATGGCTACAACTTCAAGGACCAGTCATCTTGTTTTTTAGCACTGTCGTAACTTTGAATTGTCACTTACTGAGTGGTCATTAAATGAGGACTACCTGTAAAGCACTGTGTGATGGATAGCATGAGCAGGGAAGATTCTGGAATGGAGCTTCAAGGTTGTCAGGAGGGGGGAGAGACATTCCAGGGCAAGCACCTCCTCAGCCGCAACAAGACTCTGGGAAAATGAAGAGGATGAGGCTGGCTCCTCCCTAGAGCCTCACAGAGTATATTCTCTAGTAGCGGTAGATAAGTTTAGTCTCGTGAGATTCTGTCTAATAGGTAATAGTCAATAAAGGAACTGTACTGCACTGAATGGCCTCGTTGTGGTTCTTGGGCTGAACCTGACACACTGCTTGAAAACATGATTTGGTATTGGAGTACCACTGCACTTTGAAATGTTCTACAATTTTATCCATGCTCTCCCTGGTTGAATGCTGGATGAATAAGCAATGGCTTTGTTATTCTCTTCCCACCCTCACTTTTCAATGACTTTGAATTTTATAAGCAATTTTTATTCTGGTCTATTATATATTTTGTAAACTGCTTCAAGATGTATTTTGAAAGGGAGTCCATAGGGTATAGCAAAAAAAAAAAAAAAAAGCCAAGATGGTGGCAAAGATGATGTGATCAAAGTTCTACCTGTGTTTTATGTATGACGTATTACACATAAACATTACACCTAGGTGAGGCATCTCCAGGTGATGTGCATAGGCATCTGGTAGAAGCCACAATGTCATGCCCATCATAATGTAATTGTGCAAATGACACAATTATAAAATTTGTCATATGAATCAGTTGCATCATGATGACATGGTGCAAATGATGCACAATTCATTATTCACACTCGTACTATGACATCATGACAAAGGTCACATTGCTAGTTCTTCCCCCCATGGATGCCCATGGCACTATGAGCTCACATTTGTTCTGGAGGCAACCCTTTGTCTGTCTGAATGTGTGTGAAGGCGTAGGGGCACGTACATGTGCACAAGAGATGAAGCTATGGCACAGGAATATAATTGTCCAGCCATTCTGGATTCTGGCTCTAGCCATCACTGGTTGTGGGCCACAACTAGTTTCCTGTGAATCAGTGTAACAAATAAAATTTTCAAGATGAGCTTGACTCCTCATGATTTCTGTAATATAGTACATCTGCATAGATCTCTTGGGAGCAATATGGAAGTGGTTTGTCACTGCCTTCTTCCAGAATGACTTTCAGTCTAGCCTAAAACTCTGCAATTCCCTGGAAATTTCCTTTCCAAGTACTAATCAGACCCAACCCTGCTCACCTTCTTCCACTCCAGGCTCCCTCCACACCATAATCCCCTTTATGCAAAATAAGGTCTACTTGTCAGTTCTGATGTTTGAAAATGGTTATTCTGGTCCTCTTGTAAATCCTTTTGCCTAAACAGAAGTTGTTTTTATTCTACATTCCCATTTCTGTACTGTAAAGTTGGTTGCAACATGGTGTATTAGCTGTGCCAATGTGGGTTCATAAACAATGAAGATACTAGGATGCTAAAGTGGTACTCCACAGCACGTAAGTCAGGACAATGCCCATTTAAATAACCTACTAGCCACCAGATGGAGCTCTAGCTACCCATAAAAAATGTCAGCACAAGAAAGCCCAAGCAAAGCCAGTTACCTCCCAATGACTTACTTAGAGTACATGTGTAACTACTTATCCTTGAAATCATTGTAGGAGGAAAGTTAGTCTGTAGCAGTCCAAAATCAGAAGGAGTCTAGCAGCATCTTTTCAAAACAGCAGATTATATTAAAAGGCCAAAAGCTGTCTTTAATAAAATTGGTTAGCCTGAAAAGGTGCTACCATTCTTGTAAGACCTAAAATAGCTTAACTGAACTAGATTACACTTGGTACAGTTTGCAGAAATCTGGCTGATCTCAATATATAAAAGAAATATCAAGATCAAAAACTTAGTAGAATATTTTAAGACATCTTTCCTTAAAAAATAAGTGTTTTGCTCCTGGGGGCTTATCTCACACACACACACACACACACACACACACACACTTCTTTTATTGTTGTTATTTTTATGGTACTGCAGCTAGCTGGAATGGGCCATCAGTCTTGTAAGGTAGTTTCAGATTTGTTTGAAAAGGGAATCTCCCAAATTTCAGTACTGTACTACCCAGTGCATCTGCTGGGCAGGAAGGAACAAGTCAGAGGTCTCCTGCTGCTATTAGCACTGCACACATGAATGTTTTACTTAAAACTGCTTCAGGAAAGAAGATATAATTTGGCCCTCCTCCAATGTCTGCATATACGTCCCTGTGCATGCATGCATGCATGTACGTGCGTGTGAATGTGTGAATGCCAGGCTTCCAGCAGGTATCCTTTTAAGCTATTTTCAGAGGGCTCTAAGGGGAAATCTTTCTGCTGCTATTGCTAATCCCTAGGCAGACAACACATTTCTTGGAAAGAAAAAAAAACTTGAAATGTGTTGTCACTTAAGAAGGAAACAGAGGATGAAGAGGACATTTGCAGAGGAAAAAGGGGAGGGAAGGTTTGTTTGTTTTTTAATCTACTTAAAATGTGGCTTGAGTGGACATGGAAGGAAAAAGTTGCTGCTTTTGAAGTTTGGATGGGCAAAATGCTGTTCTTTCATCTCCAGCATGCACTTTTTTTGACTCTGCTCCCATCTCCAGCAGTTTGTGACCTCTGACTGATTATTTAACACTTAAGGTGTCCCAAGCTGAAAATAATTGCTCAACCCTGGACTGAATCTTTACACTTAATTTTTTAATTCACCAGTTAGACCAATAGCAATAGAAACGGAGATTACTGCACACTTGGGCATAACAACAGCTCATCTCTGCTAACAGCCATGTTTCACTGGACTTGGATTCCCATCAAATGGGATTCTTCATGCTTAGCCTTTGCCTCATGGAGTCTTCTCCATCTTATGATTCTGATTCTCAGATTCTATCCTCTGCAATGGACTTTAAGACCTAAATCGAGTGGATCTTTGTCTTTGGTGATCCAATGATCTTGGCCAAGCCAAATAGTCCCCAGACCACGGAGTATACTCATATGAAAACTACAAATACTGCAGAGGATGATTTCCATTCATCCAATTCTTTTGGCATTATTCATGCAGAATGAAAGAGAATATTGCTTAGTTTCCCTAGGCCAGTGTTGTCCAAACTTGGCCACTTTAAGATGAGTGGACTTCAACTCCCAGAATTCTGGCTGGGGAATTGGACAACACTGCCATAAATCATAAGTTCATTTTTTTCAGTTTTCCACAAAAAGTCCATAAGTCAGCAATAAATGTACATATTGTCCTTTCTCTAATCGAAGAAGTTAATTTGGCCATCTCAGTGAGTTCCATTATCTTCACCAACCATTCCTCCATTGTAGCTACTGCCGAGTCTTTCCATTTTTGTGCATACAATAATCTCGCTGCAGTTATCATAATCAAAAACAAAGTTCCATGACTTTTTTTCAACTGTTTATCCATCAGTCCCAAAAGAAAGACCTCTGATCTCAATTGTATATTAATTTTAAAATCCTCTGAATCAGTGTATGTATTTGAATCCAAAATTTTCTAACATTTTTACACATCTACCAAGCATGATAAAATAACCTTTCTTGTTGTTCACATATTCAACATGTATTTGAAGTGCCTTTATACATTCTAGACAATTTCTCTGGTGACTTATACCAATGATACATCATTTTGTAAAAATTCTCTTTAAGGTTAAAACAGAGTAAATTTCAATCCATTCAACCACATATTTTCCCATTGTTCCATCTGTATATTATAACCAAAAATTTTAGCCTACTTTATCATACATTCTTTCACTTGTTCTTATTCTGTTTCAAATTTCAATATAAGTTTATGCATTTTAGCAATTACGTGTTCATCTTTTGTACACAATTCTATTTCAAACTCAGTCTTACAATGTTCAAAACCATAAACTCTTTTGTCTACTTTAAATTTTTCTAATAACTGTAAATAAGAAAATCTTTGGCAACTATATTCCTCTGCCATCAGTTCTTCTCCTTATTTTATTTTCTATTCCCCTTGACAAAATTCTAGCATCTCCCGATAAGTTAGCCATTTATGTTTGCCTATTATTTCCCGTCTATAAAATGCTTCTTGTGCTGAGAGGCACAAAAGTGTTTTCGGGCTCAGCCTGGATTTGTATCTACTCCGTATTCTCAATATGGCATGTCTAACATAATGATTTTTAAAATCCACATTAACCTTTATATCACAAATAGCCATGCCACCCAAATCTCAGGTCATGTCCTTCTAACTCCAAAAGCCTTCTATTTCTCAGCAGCACCCACTCTTTCATCCAAACCAAACAGCAAGCTGCAAAGTACAATTTCAAATCAGGTAAAACCAACCCTCCTCTTTCTTTTGCATCCTGTAACACCTTATATTTAACTTGTGGGTTTTTTCCCCTCCCACACAAATTTAGATATATCCTTTTGCCACTGTTTAAATGGTGCATCAGTTGTCAAAACAGATATTGTCTGGAACAAAAACATCATTCTAGGCAGGACATTCAATTTTATCACATAAATTCTCCCCAGCAATGACAATTGTAGTTTCTCCCATCTTAACATGTCTTCTTTTACTTCATTCCATGTCTTAACATAGTTATTTTGAAATAAGATACAACTCATATTTGTCATAGTGATACTCAGATATTTTACTTTCTCCTCAATCTTAAAACCCGTTTTATTCATCAGTTCTATTTGATCTATTTTCATGTTTTTTGTTAACATCTTCATCTTCTGTTTGTTGATCTTAAAATCTGCTAATGCACTATGGGCAGGTTTTAAGATGTATTAAGCCTATTATGGGTTATTTTATAGCTTTTTAATTTTGGTTCCACTAAAAATCCAGAGTTATGCTTCTGTTGTTTGGTGGTTTGTTGCTTGCAACTTAGTTTAATTTCTGTTTACCTGGCACAAATAAGTATTTATTTATTTTATTAGAAATTATGATATGAGAGAAGGAAGAAATACCATTGCTTTAGGCTAAGGGTGGGTAAGTTCTTAGCCTTTTTTTCTTTTCTTAGATAGTTTCCACAGGTTTCTTATGATTTGAAATCCAATTATAGTGTAAGAAACCTCATCACATTTATATTTTAAATCTAAAAAAGAACTCAGATACATACTCTCTTGCTTTATTGCAATGAAACACATTGGCAGGCCTGCAGGATTCAAATGAAACGTACAGTAGTAAACTCTGAAATAATAAAATTAGCCCAACCTGAGAGTTATTTAAGCTGACATGGTCTCATTCATTACAAGCATTTCCTTTAAACAGGGCTGTGGATTGAACAGTTAATTATAACCATCCCTCCAATTTTGGTTTTACTAATCTGTCTACTCCTAGGAGACACAAGCATTACCTTGGCATTTTCTAGAACTGATTAAACCCTATCTCTGTAGGAACTACTTGGTGCTACTCTGCACTGAGGGAGATGGAATAAGGACAGGCTTGCCAATAAGACATGGAATTTCCCAAACTGTAGTTTTCAGCAACTGCAATGTTATGTTGGGGCAGTAGCAATGTAACACAAATCCTCTGCAGCTGCCGCTGCCCTGTTGAACACCCTTCCCCCTGAGATCCGGCAGGCCCCTACCATCCTGGCCTTCTGGAAGGCCTTCAAGAGCTGGATCTTCCTGCAAGCACTGGGGTAGAATGAGTCTGGAGACCAGCAAGGTGGAACCCTGATGTGTGGAGGAGTGTTGCCCTGGAGTGCCAGGAATTTTTATTGTGGTTCTCTGGACTGGTCTGGCTTGGTTTTTGATGTTTTATTGTTTTGTGAGCCACCCAGGGTTGTGGTTCATAATATGGGCAGCTATATAAGTCTTTTAAATAAATAAATAAATAAATAAATAAAAATAAAATAAAATAAAATAAATAAATAAATATGTGGAGTGCTTCTATCTGTAGTTCCATTCACTGTCTGTTTTGTAGTCCACCTCAGAGAACTTCAGTGACTGAAAGAATAAATGAATGAAATTTTCTGTAAATTCTAATGCATTTTGGTTAACACCCATCAATTCTCACACACCTAAACATCAGGTATAGAGGAAATTATGATAGCATGCAGGAGATTACTAGCAGGTTAAATAGATTTGAGTACTGGATCTCTTCTCCCATTTGATTGTCATTGTTATTTTATTGTATATAAGAAATAACAGAAAAAAGAAGTAGCTACATAGATATTTGTCTCACAATTATTCCATCATTCTCACATACTTGTCCATAACATGTTGTAGAATTAATTTATTTCCATTTAACCCAATTTACTTCACTTTAAAAAGGGGAAAAATAAATAGAAGATGAACCACCTAGAAGCAGGCCACATTTTTAAATAGTCTTCCAATTGAGATTCCTGGCAATATATTTCTTATTCAAATATTGCATGGAAACATAGGTAAGTTCTTCAGACCACTGGTGAATTAAGAGAGACTGGGTATCCTTCATTCTATGCAATATCAACTTTGTGCACTTATAAGAGCAATATTAATTTTCTTTTCCTACCTTCTGTTTTATATGACCTGTATCACATGCTTCTTTAGGTATAGGTAAAGGGAGGAGGTAACAATCCCTATGACACTGTGGTGTTTGGAATTGTATTGGTTGGCCATGTTGTCTGGGAATATTAGGAGTTATCCTAATTTCTGGGGTCCATATTTTAGGACCCCAACCTGTGGAAGCCAACTTTCTAGTAATACTCAAAAAGGAATTATTTGTAGACTTCCTGATCATTTGGATGATTTATTTCAAGTTCACAGAGCTTACAGTTGTGAAAATGTTGCCTGAAATGTGTTCACTAATTTGTCCTTTTGTTTCATTTTAGATTTATTTTTGGAATTTTCCAAAACTAAATAAGCAGACCAGGGAAATATGGAAGCTCGGAATACAAAGACCTTTAAAACTCACTTAATGTTAGGAATAGGACTTAACTTTAAAACAATGCTTTCAGTTCAGCAAAAATGTGATAAAAATGGAACTGCTGAGGGAAAAAAACTTGGACACCAGAAAACAAAGACATAGCAATAATTTAAAAGGCTTTAACCTTCTAGTAAAACATTTTTCATCACTACTTTCTTCTCTTATGGCAACAATATTAAAGAACCTCTCCCTTTTTCATTCTGACTTTTAAAGATGTATTTAATTACAGATCAATGCTTCTGGCATTATATTATTTGTGGAAATGCTGGTGTATGACTTCGCTTAAAAAAATTAGATGCCACTTTGATGCCATTGAAATTGTGTGCTAAATAAGCCTTCTGAAAAACCTTGGACTAATCATTTGGAAAGGAAGATACTTGAAATGTTGATAATTTGCAACAAAAAATAAATATGCTGCCTGGCAGCTAAACGAGGTGATAGTAGAAACATGGTATTTTTCCAAAATGCTGTGTTTGTAATAGTGGCTGCTTAGTCAAATTCATTAACTTTGGCAGAGCTCTGAGCACAGGACTGAGTGTGTGTACACAAGTGAAACTAAGAATACCCTTAATAATTCTCAGCATTTAAAAAATGTATTCAACAGCTTCAGGAAAATAGAGACAGGTTTCCAAAACAGTACATTTATTACTCTGTTAGTATGTTGATACAGAAAAGATTATCAGAATTGTGTTTGGGTTCTGTATTTTTACTACACACTCACTATAACATATTATTGCTAGAAAAACTACACTATCCTCTCCTACACCGTTGCTAATACAAGTACATATTCAGGGTTCTTAGGGATTATTGGGAGTGTAACTACATGAGAATGAACAGTAGGTATGGGATATAAAACAGTCAATAAGAGCAATCATAGTTGACTTAGTGAAGAGAAAAATCTATATTCATGTTTTAGGACTAACAGAGGTGTCACAAAGAACTGCTGGAGAGAGAATTCAGATGCTTACATCTTCTTTTGCACTTTTTTGGTTTGTCCTAATAAAGATTTTACTCAGTGGTGAATTCTGGACTTCTTGGACTGTATTTGTACCATCACTAAAGTGAAATGATATGATTCCCTGTTTCACATGCTGATGTTTTGCATATGTTTAAAATATTTGTTTTATATATTTAGAGGCTAAGTACACATGACTCATTTATGGAAACACTGATAGAATCTCTTTAAAGAAAATATCATCATCATCATCATCATCATCATCAACATCATCATCTACAAAGCTGCTGATCCACCTTTTCTGTACATTTCCTAGGTTAAAACTAATTTTAAGATAGGTATGTTTTCCCTCTCCAGAACATAATTTAGAATGTCATTCTCCAATGTTATTAATGCAAGTATTACAGTCAATAGCTCTGTTCATACAGCATGATATAACCTTGGCTTCTTCCTCAGAGCCAGGTCAAAGTGTGATCCATCTCTCCTTGAGCCAGAAGAAAATTACTCTGGTATAATATTTGCTCTCCAATGCAGAATTCCAGTCTGGCCATGGACATAATGCTGGCAAATTGGTACTAGCCTTATTTACAGACCGCGGGGCATTTTATAAGCAGGGAATGCTGAATCCTTTGTTTCCTTGCCTGTCCACCAGGCAGTGGGAAAACATCCACCAATTATTCTCCTTAATGTGGGTTAGGGTTGAGGAAGAGGCAAGTTTTGACAGATGGATAGACTGCTGGTTTAGCATCGGTCAAAACTTCTTCTGGCTTGGCATTCAGAGCTGATGGTTGAGCTTCTTTTGGACATGAGTATAGTGCTATTCCAGACTGGTATCAGTTGATAGTCAGGCTCCTTGTGCACATGGGTTTACTGCTATTCTGGAACAGAGCTAAACACATGTTCAAAAGTAGCCCAAACAACAGGTAGAGGTGCAAAGAAAATTGCACTGTGAAGAAGCAGGGAGAGATTTTTAACCCAAAGTGTACCTGTGGCTGTCTTGTGTTAAACAAATGGTAACATTCCCCTCCACACACAGATTGTATCCACATTACAAACTTCTCAATAGGAATTTGTTAGTTTCGCTTTAGTTATAACTACTAGGAATGATGGGGCATTTGCATGCAGGTAGGACCGCATATACTGGAGGCAGGCAGAGCCAGTAATGAATGAAGTCAATGATCATAATAGGTAAACATATTCCAAGACTTTAAAAACAAGAGCACAAAATGGACTGAAAAATGGAAAGAAATTGTCCAAATGATACAATGGGTATCATTTGGGAAATAAATTGTGAGATGTTATGGGCTTACAAAAACTCAACAATTGCTTTCCCTGTCCATTCAAAACCCAGAGTTTAAAATCATAAAGGAGACAGCCTGTTTTCTAGAGCTTGCTGTTTCTCTCAGATTTTTGTAAGGATTTGGTGAGCACAGGAAGAATTCAAAACCAAAACCAAGTACACTTATTGGCTGTGGGCATCCTGAAAATTGTTCTGCTCAGAAACAAATAGCTGGATCCTACTTAGCTTGCAGACAAGTGACCAGATACTGCTGCTACCTCAGATTATTTCTACTGAGAATGTCTTCACATGGAAGAAGGAAGGAAGGAGAAGACCAGCCAGCTTGGTCCCACCCATCCCAGCTGATTAGCACTGATCAAGGTTGAGGCGAGTAAAGGCAAGTTTAGGGAGACCAGCACTGGAGATTGCACTCCTCTCTGGGGGAAGAATGAGTACTGGGCTCTGCTGGGACTCCCTAGGTAAGATATTATCCCAATTTTACTTATTAGAAGCAATCCTGAGAACCCACCAAGTCCTTCATTTTATATTTCTGAAAAAGAAAGAACAACATTATGTACCCTTTTAGGGCCGACACAAAATGCCTGTTGTTGGAAATGCTTGTTGAAGGCTTATGAACATAGGAGAAAATTCAGTTGGAGTGCAGTTTCATGGATGTGCGGATAAATCCTCAATCTAGGATATGGATGGTCATCTACAAGACTATAATCAAGCTACGATTCCCAAAGCATTTAACTTTTGGTGACCTTATCAAATTTAATTAGGTACTTGTTTCCAATTGCTTGGCTCACAGAGGAAAGAAGAACTGTGTTTTCCAATTGCATTCTACACAAAAATCTATTTTTCTCTTTATTCCAGTTGGAGTGTTTTACACAGAAGGCAATAGGCGACCTTGACACTGGCTAGAAAACTCTGTGAATGCAATCCTCAGGAGCCATGCTCAATCCAAGTGTTTGTTTGTTTCTGACATTGCTATGTTGCTGTACTTCAGAATGGCTCCCATTCCCTACCTATTTCAACCCAGGAATTCAGATGCTATATTAATTATTATATCTATTTACTTTCCGTGAAAGTGAAAGCAAATGGTAGTAAAAACATATCAATTTGTATCGCTAATTGGAGATGCTGCATTATGGAACCTAGAGCAGTGTTTCTCAACCTTGGCAACTTTAAGATGGATGGACTTCAACTCTTAGGATTCCCCAGGCTGGCTGGGGAACTCTGGGAGTTGAAGTCCACCCATCTTAAAGTTGCCAAGGTTGAGAAACATTGACCTAGAGCATTCCAACCTGCCGACCTCCAGATACATTGGACTACAATTTCCATCATCCTGAGGCAACCTTTCCAGTGGGTGGTGAGATTATTGAAACCATCAGGAAGGCTACAAGTTATGGAAGGATGGTGTGGAAAAAGAAGGAATCCATTCATGTAGCAAAACCAATTCCTTTCTCCAACATTGTGTGAAGAACTGGGTAGCTTTGATAATAACTTCATTTATATTACTTTTTTTAGAACAGATACCTTTAAATCCAGTGGGCAATGTAGGCAATGCAGGTTTAACATAAGGTAAGTATATACAAAAAGGGAAGCAAAGAAACAACAACAAAAAATTGATGCTGAGAAATAAGGCTTGCTCAGAACAGAATAATGAAGTTACCCAATCATGAGAAGACACGCTTCAACTTGTACACAAAGTTGCCCCTTGTCCTCTGATAGCTATCAGGAGACAGGATGGAACATATTCCATCAATTGGTTACTACTTAGCTTCAAGGCTCAGTCTGAGGTGTGGATGCTTTCTTTTGAAGCTCCCTGTGGCCAGGAAGATGCATAATTCCAGATCTGCTATTTCTCTCCCTCACTCTTATGTTCTTCAGGTTGGGTCCTGTTCTCTATCCCTTCCCTTGCCCAGCTTTTCCTTTTCTTAAGGGACTTTTCCTGGAGGCTCTCTGATGAGGTTTGGGACTTGTTTTTTCCCCCCTCTTTGAGCTTCTCAAAGGCAATGAGGAACCCCAATAACAGAAGGAATGCAACAGCTGTAAAAAAAATATAAAGGAGGAGAAAACTCCAGGAGTACCAGCTCAGTAGATACAGTACAGCAAAAAAGATGTCATTAAGTCCCAATATTGTTGTAACACTAGTTTTTCTTAATCAAGGGATGAGTTTTCATTTGCAAGGCTAGTCATCACAGGGGACAATCAAACTGTCCTATCTTAAGTGTGAACTGTACAGTTCCATTCAGGGGTGTACACAGCATATAGTCAAAAAAGTCAAGATATCTGCAGTAATGGTGTGATTGGAGCTCCAATCATTTCTTATGTGTGTTGCACATAAAAAGTAGGGAGAACTTCAATCGCACTTTTGCAGCCTCCATCTTGACCTTTTGGACCATACCCTGTGGACACACCTGGGCAATTCCATTTTTCTTCCCTGATATCTCTGAGAGAAAAGAATTCTCTCAAAGTGATGATCCAACACCTTATTATTTGTAGAGCAGATTGTCTCTTGTGAAAGGCTGGTGCATGAACTATGTTGCAGTTTAAAGATATTTACTGTATGTCCATACAACCAGAAGAGTTGCTGTTGTTGATTTAAGAGTATAACAGCTCATGTCTTCCAGAAAGTGTTTTGTTTCTACAACTTGGCAAAGAGTTCACTATCCTATAAGAGCTTTGTTTTTCTCACCTTTGCTGTCTAAACCCTTGTTGCAAGTCACTTTGAAATTCAGGGAACAGACATCTACATCTTTGAAATAAATAGTATACTGGATTCATCCATGCATTCTCCTTGCTCTAGTTCAAAGATAGCCCCCATTTTTATCACAGAACATAACCTCACATCAGAGCCTCCATCTTATTGTCACCTACTGCTGAGGCAGCTTGGAGCTGAATCAAGATGATCTGTTAGGATCAAGTATTTTTTTCTGTAGGAAGAAAACCTCCTATGCAAACATTCTGTATTGCATGGAGGAGGCATCTTCAGAGGGTCAGTGACCTGCTGGACTCCAACTGGCCCACTGAAAGACCACTTCCTCCAGCTGGAGGCTTCTGCACCTCCATGGGCAATTGGGCTGTAGATGCCAGAGGTCTTGGACATCTCATCCAAGCAGTCCATTTTCTACCTGCTTGTTTGTTTGGTCATGGGAATACTGATCCTGAAGAAGATTCACTGTATATTTACAAGGAGATTGATAGTCCCATCAGTGCACAAAGCAGCTTCCCACCAAAGTTATTACTGGATTCCAGTAATGAAATTGGAGCAGGCTGTGATGTTGTTTTTTTTAAATATAGCCTTGTTTATTCATTTAGGAATAGTAGACAGTGAGTGGGGCATTTAAATCCTCCCCCTTCCAATTCCTGCTCTTTTCTCTCCCGCTTTTGCCAATGTGTCCATCACAGGGCTGCCCAAAAAGGAAGCAACCAGGGTTCTAGGGCTCCCCTGCCTTTCTCATCCAGTCAAGATTAAGCTGGGCCTTGGGGGAGAGCTTGTTGGTCCCCCATTCCTTTTCTTCTCTGTAGCACTGATATTTGAGAGACTCAGCCCATCCCCTGTTAGCTAGTTGGCTAGATTGGTTCTTCGGGGCTGAGAAAAAGCAGCAGGCAACCTTCTCTCCTGCTGCAGGTTCTGGTGTTCCCAGCCCAGAAGAATGAATGGCTGCCCAGAAAGTTACATGTTACTTTCTATGCGGGCAGCAGAACTACTGAAGGTGCGGTAAGAAGGAGGCTGTGGAGGCAATAGTTCTTACAGTGACATCCTTCCTTTCTGGAGAAAGTACATCAGCATAAGTGTGTGGATAAGCCCTTGGTTGTGATGCCTCTTCTCCTGGAATTTAAGCAGGGTGTTGTTCTATAATCAGCTTTACTGCACACTTGTTCTTCAGAGAAGAGAACCAAAATAACATTTGCATTAGTTTCCGTACAAAGGGAGCAGTTCAAATTATGTCTTGCATGGCCACAATTTTAATGACTGAATAGTGGAACCAAGGTCATCTCTCTCATTCTCTCTCTTTCCACACCCACACCCACACTCACACCCACATCCACAATTATTCACTACTATAGGATGAAAATTGCTCAGATTCGGGAAGACAAAAGAACTTGGGGAGATGCCTAGCTGGGCTAGAAAAAGGGCCAACTCTATATTGGTAACTTCCTTCCTGTCATGGATAGTCCTCCCTCCTGTATATAGAGCTTTGTTGAAAGAATCTATCAGGTGATCCCACCGTGGTGAAGGACAAAGGAAGGAAAAGACTGCAAAGAGTCATTTTGTACACACTCAGAGGCAAAGAGGAAATGCTAATTGCTTTGAACTGTTAATGTTCTTGCCTCTGTTAACTGTTAACAGTGAAGATGTATGTGAGAATTGCCTCTGTGGGAATTCCTAAAACTCCTGGAGAAGTTAGTTCTATAGGAGTTTCTCAGGGCCAGTTTTACCCGACTGGATGCTCTGTAATTAGAGGCAGGGGTGTGTGCATGTGAAGCAGAATAGTATAGCTCGTCCCTTTCTTCAACCTCTGGAAGTGCAACCATGGTCACAGAGATGTCTGCTAAATCTATCAGGGACATCCTGGCTCAAAGCAACCATATAGGCAGAATATACACGGAATTTCTTTCCATAAATCCTCATTTATGTTGGTGGTTGTTTTCCAAAATGCAAGTGACAAACAGTATAGCCTATCTGTAATCTTTATAATGTCAGCATTAGAAGCATCCTTGCTAATTGTGGGAGGAGTATGAGGTACTAGAAGACCATGGATTTCTGACAATCAGTAATTCGATAGTTGTTGACTCTAGTTGTTGCCATGTTTATGTATGTGTGTGTACATGCATCTGAACGTCTGAACCACGATTCCATTATTCCTGCATATTTTGATATAGGTTTTTCTCTTAAAAAATTAAGTCAGTTCCTTCCTGCCCACCACTCCCTTCTGGTAAACAGGGAAGTCCATCCTTTCTTCTCTTTCCCAAACCCCACCCCCTCTCTCTTGGCACGTGGACCATTTTGTAGTCAATTTTACAAGCAAGATTTCATTCTAATCAGGAAAAATTCTGCCTACTTCCCCAGGATGGCTAGAGAACCCTTGCTAAGGGTACCCATCTACCAGGAAGTATATCAGAAGAGACCCTGATGGTGGCATTCTCTGTAGAGGCATCCCTCTTATGGAACCGCCTGTCCCCAAAGTAAACTTAACCCCACTTTTAAGGCCTACTGGAAAATGGTATAGACCTGGCTTTTGGGAAACTGATTGTGAGCCATTGACTCTGAAATTAGCTTTCATATATAGATTAAGATAGTAATTCAGTAAATAAATAAATAATCCATTTCATAAACTGTTCTAGTCAGTTTCACTGGACCAAAAGAAAATGTTCTGATTTCATTTCCCCAACCCCCCTTCTTATATATAAGTAGCAGGATTCCACAAAGTAAAAAATGGTTGTACCACAGTTCTGAAACACATTACACTTGACAGCACATGCCACAAAGTTCTGACAAAACAGAAGACTGGTGTGAGAGAGAATACATTGTTAAGAAAAAATGCCATCAGGAGAACTGGTTGGAGCTTACATCAGGTGTTGGATGAGTAAGACAGTTGCCACAATGATAAGATCAAAGATTTATGTATCTTTGGCAGGACCCTTGTATACAGTATACAGTTGTTTGTGAGAATTTATTCTAGCCTACAATGGATCTAGTGCTCCAGTCAAGATATACAGTACCTAAGACTATAAACTGGCAACTAAGATTAATTCCTGGACTTCAAATTTCTGATGGTCTTTATGGTCATGAATTCATAAGGTAATTTATTCTACCTCCAAGATACAGAGTTTCAGCATTTTTACAGTAGTCACTTTTGATAGAAGTCATAATGCCAAACCAGGAATGGAGCAGGTCATGGTTAGCATTACTATTACCACTGGACTGGAAGGTAGCATAGGAAAGAGATGTGATTACATTCTTGTTTGGAGATGTTGCTGGGCCATCTGTTCTGACCCTTAGTAATTTGGATGAGAAGCAAGTTGCAAAGCATTGCTCATAGTTGAAGGCAACACTCCTTGTGGAATGTAGATGTTCAGCCCATCAACATACTGATCTTGTGAAAAGTGTCCTCAGGCCTAACATATTTCACAGTGAATGTATGTTGCTAATGATCGAGCTCCATCTGCTTATCCCCAGATTATCAAGATGCAGATCTACAAGAAGAGACGTGGACCGTAATAGGAAGACCAAAGACTGTGAGAGTCTGGCAATATGAGACTTTATGTCTGGCATTGCTTGAGAAGAAGGAAGTCTGACTTCCTCTCTTAAACACAAGAAAACATATGTGTACAACTAAAGAAAACATTTGTCATTCGCAAGTACCTATTTCAGTTCTTTAAGCTGATGTGCAGTAAATATTTTAAAACATGGATAATAGATTAATCATTTAAGAAAACTTGAAAAAAGGGAAGAAGAAAAGTGCCACTTCTCTTAACTGATCTTGGTCAATTCATTTGAAAATGTATTTCTGATTTTTCTGAAAAATGAAAAATGTGAACCAGTTTTAGACCTGACTGATAAAGTAACTTTCATGTCCTTTTCTGTCCTGGGTGATATTCTGGGATATAGTGTGGAAACAACTTGTACAGTTTGAATTATATCTCAAGTAGAAGTCATTAGTTATTCTTTTGCTTCAGGTTTCCTTGCGAGAAAGTACATTTCTCATGGAAAAAGAACTTGGTTCCCTCTAATGTTCAGGAGAATATACAGATGTGAACAGGCAAAATATATCTTGCTTCCCAGGGAGCAGATCCAATGAAAGTCTGAGGTGTCTCTTGTGGCTAGGAAGAGCTCCAACTACTACCTTTTAATTGGTAAGATCCCGGTCTCCTGCAGCAGAACTATTCCAGAGACCAGCAGAATATGCTCTTTCTACTCTATGAGACATTCTTTTCTAATTTAATTGTGAATCAGTTATGATATCTTAACTGCACATTTTGAATAATCATAGAACCTAATGTTGACCTACAGCAAAAATTACTGACTGCAAAATTAGAGTTTTTTAAAGACTACCAAGCAATCTTAATGAGAAATTAGAAAAAAGAAAAGTTCTATATTGAGAGAAGACAGAGAGAGAGAGAGAGTACAGACAATCCCACTGTCCATCATGTGGACTTTGATTGCCAAAGGGGGGTTGTGAAATATTGTTTCATAGGTGGGACAGCACTTTGGTCCCACAAGGAGTCCTTGGGATTTGCTACTGTGCTAGTGGACTTCTCTGCTGATGTAGATGTCCTGCTAAGAATGTTTGCCAGCTGTGAAGAGAAGAAATATTGAATGAATTACCATTCACAGGCTGAGCCAATGAACTACATCCATAGGTCAACCCACTGCTAGCCAACCAGGTAAAAACAAAAGAGCCTACCAATACTACACTAGCAACTATCAACAGTCATCCATTGGCTTCATCACTGCTATGCTTAAATGTGCTGAAAACAATGGGATGAAAGGCCTTCCCCATTTGTTGGTTTGCATGTGCTTAAGCATGGATCAAGCTAGCCAGTGCATGGAAGTACCAGCAGCAAGAAGTATAGACTTCTGCCTTTCTTTATTAATTACAAACATTGCAAAAATTAGATCAAGATGGGCAAAGAAATTATACAGAGGCTGAAAGATTTGGGAGAATCCTGAGAGGCTAGATAGGATGATTACTCTTGGCAACTACCAATTTGCATGTGGAATAGGGCCAGGTAATTCTCATTCAGTTTGATAAAAGAGACTTTCTGAACAATTCTCATGGCCAGGGAAGGTATAGGTATTAAATATTAACATCTTTTTCACTGTATAATCATGTCTTCAGTGATCTGCAGCCCCCACCCCCTTACATCCCACCCTTTAATTACATCTCAAGGAAACAATTATGGGGAACTACTTCTATTGGATTATTCCTACAGTGATACTACCTTATGTTCTGCCCTTGAGAAATTGTTGGAGATTCTCAGAGAAGGAATTTATCCAGTTTCTCTGCTCACACATTTGCAAGAGGTTTTAGAAATCCTAACTGAATGTACCATTGAATTCCAAATTTTAATGTGCTGTAAGTCACCCTTCTTTCATCCAATAACAAACAGCTTGTACTTCATGAGCTTTCTCATACCAATGTTACAGATTATTTCAGTTTTACAAGAAACAGAACTTAATACCACATGCTTTAACTATAATACTTTCCCTACTGTTCTAGTAATTACAGTTTTATATTCTTTTGTTTCCTCCTTGCTAATGACCTTCATTTTTGCTCTCTGGTATGGTATCCCATCCTAACGCCCAAACTTATTCCAAACCAAGCCTATAAATCTCTCATTCTAATAAAAGGAAGGACTTTAAGTGTAGCGCGTGGGCCTTTCTAACTGTTGGGTCAATCCTGGGCAAAGTACACTTTTATTGAACCAACCTTGTGCAATAAACACAGCTCCAGAGACCTTTGCCCTACAGCTTCCCAACAGAATTTATGTTTTGTTTGCGTTTGGGGGTGGAGGGCATGTGGAAAAGGTAAGGATTGCTGTTTCAGAGTCTTTATATTATACCACTTATGCTATGAAGGTAATCTCAGAGTAATCTCAGTAAACCCTTTAAGAAACAGCTGCCTGCCTAATGCATAGAAAACTTGCAGGAAAAAAGTCAGTCCAGCCTGATGAAAATCTTACATGCTATTTATGGTAAATGAGCAAGTGGAATCTTGGATGGGTATGTTGCCCTGTATGTAATTTTATGATTTCTGAAATTAAGGCCTTGCTCACAGATTATGTTACATCAGTTTTCTGTTGGGTTTCCTTGAGTGTAGCATCAAGCCCATGCTAAAAAAATCCACCAACGTCTCTGAAAATGTTTTGTGACTAAATAGACCTCAACTGATAAAGTGTACCCAGATTTCAAAAGAATCACAGGGATGGAAAGGAATCCTGCATTGTCCAATATGTTTCTGAGAACCTCCAGTTATGGAGCATCCTGGACTTCAGGAGCAGGCTGTTCCACTACTTAATAGCTCTCACAGCCAGGAAATTCACTGAATTCATTGACTGAAAATATCAGTCTGTTTGATGCAAAGTTTGGACTTCTCTCTGTTAAGCTTCCACCCACTGGTTCTTGACTTACCCTTGGGTGCTCTGAAGAATAGATCCACACACTCTGCCCTGTGACATCCCTTCATGTATTGGAAGACTGCTACCATATCTCCCTTTAGCTTTCTCTTCTTTAGAAGTTTAAAGATCCTTTAACTGCTCTTTGTAGGATTTAGCCTCCAAGCCCCTTACCATCCTTGTCACTCTTCTCTGCACTCTTTCCAGTTCCTCAGCATCCTTTTTGTATTGTGGCAACCAGAACTGGACACAGTATTCCAGGCATAGCATAGAGCAGTATTATCAACACCTCTGTTGATGCAGCCCAAAACTGCATTGGCTCTTTTGGCAACTGTAGCACATTGCTGGCTCATGTTTCACTTGTGGTCTAACAAAATTCCCAGATCCTTCTTGCAAGTACGACTGCTGAGCAAGGCACTGCCTATCTTGTACCTGTGCATCTGGTTTTTCCTTACATTTTACACCATTAAAACAACATTTTGTTGGATAGGGCCCAATGCTCAAGTACATCAAGATCCTTCTGAATCTTGAGCCTGTCTTCTGGGGTGTTAGCAGCTTTGTGTCATACACAGGTTTTATGAGTATCCCTTCTATTCCCTCATCTAAGTCATTTATGAAGATGTTGAAGAGTGTTGGGTCCCCGAAAGGAATCCTGAGGTACCCCACTTCATACGAACATAGACCCATTAAGGACCACATGTCGGCTACAGTTGTTCAGCCAATTGAGAATCCATTTGGCAGTGGGACCATCCATCCCACATTATTCCAATTTATCAAGAAGGATGCTATGGACTACTTTATCAAATGCCTTACTGAAGTCTAAGTACAGTATAGCCACAGCATTCCCTTCGAACACTAATCAAATCATATTATCAAATAAAGCAATATCTCTGGCATGACCTATTTTTAACAAATCCATGCTGGCTTCTGGCAATAACATTGTTACTGTCTAAATGCTCATCAGCCCACTGCTTGATAATCTTTTCTAAGATTTTCCCAAGTATTGATGTTAAGCTGATTGGTCTGTAGTTTCCTGGATCTACTTCTTTCCTTTTTTAAATTTTGGAATAACATGGACTCTTCTCCAGTTTTCTGCCACTTCCTCTGCGCTCCAGGATTTCACAGAGATTTCAGCCGGTGGCTCAAAGATGACATCTACTAGTTTCTTTAACACCCTAGCTTACAATCTTGTAATCTAACCCTCTAGTCCAGGTCCAGTACACAAAATATCACAAACTAATCTCTATTATTCTCATTTCAAAAAAACATCTGGTCTACAGTACATAAATTCTTCATCCTTCTCTATATTTACCATAACCTTCTACCTGATAATATATGTACATTTGATCAGCACATTCCTAACTTCTTCCCCCAAGTCTCTAATAAAAATAATGAAACAAAGCTTCCAGTGGGATTCCACTGGTTTCTTCTGTTTAACCAGAAATGTTACCTTTTGATAGATTACTTTGGTCTGATATATCTATCAATTACAGTGGCTCAAAAAGTGTAAGTGACATCACAAGTTCATTACAATCCTGAGGCAAGACACACAATCTCATGGATGCAGATATGTGATCCAGGTGTGCACATTTTTACTCTGGACTGAAATTATCCTGTATCATTTTCCCCAGAACGATAAACATTAGATTTGGAAATGGCTGCTTTAAATTCACACAGATCTATATTGGTTAAATACAGGAAACAAACTCTGATCTTCAGGTGAATAGCACTGTAGTTCTGTTGACTCTTGATAGTTAAAAATGCCCAAGCAGTTTAAAATAACCCTGTTCTATAAAATGTGCAAGATTCTTACATCTCATTTGCCCAAAAAATATATCAGCTTAAAAGTTGTGAAGTCCTAGACATCAAATCATATGCTACTTATTTCTCTGTGTCACTCTCAGCAAGGAGTGGTCTGTAAAACGAGGCATTTTGATCAACCTAATCCTATGTTTGAAAGATGCTCTGGGAAGGAGAGGAGAAACATAAATTCTTTTAGCTGTTGTGATCGGTTACCAGCCTATCACTTCTCCCTACTTCTGCTTTTGTTAAAGGTGGAACGGTGCTGCCACTGTTCTCCTTCTTTGTTTCTTTGTTTTTTCCTTTTATATTTCCTTCTTTATAACTTATTTGAAGTGAAAGTGAAAATCCCATAAAGAAAAACTGCATTTCCTTTTACTGAAATTATGATGCTGAGAAGAAATGAGGCATGTCAGAAAATTGTAGCTGCCCACATTTCTATTGTTGTAGTGTGTACAGATTTTTCTGAACTTTGGTCTGCTAAGTCATATTCCAGAAAGGAAGGACTTTACATTCATATGTGAACATTAAAAAAACAACAACTAGTTTCTCAAAGTTGGAATTCCACAAATGAGGCAAGATTCCACCCACCCACCAACCCCCTTTTAGCAAAAGGACTTAGCTTATTGCTCTTTCCTTCCTGCAATCCAGGGTAGTAACATCATCACTTATTGCAGGCCACCCTCCATCATCAAAATAAAATTGACTCTACATCATAGCCTTTCCCAGCCTGGTATCCCCGAAATGTCCTGGATCACCAGTCAGACTGTAGCCAGGCTGGCTGGAAATGATGAGTTTTGCTTCCAACAGCTCTGGAAAGCACCCATTTGGATAAGGCTACAGGAAGGGCTGTTTTGAACTTTGCTCCTGGAGATATGCTTTTAGCTGTAACCATCTGTTTCTTTCTTTTCTGCTCCTGCAGTTTTGGTGTACACATAAAAATGAACTTGCAATGAAGTCTAACTCCAGAACTTAAAATAATCTTGGGAAAGGTTTCATTCCACATCAGAAAACATGCTATGCCACTCTGATATCTCTTCAGTCTCTGCCACCTTTTGCCAAGCAAAAGGATGATGTCTATCTCAGAAAGCTGATGTCAGTAGCAGAGTCAGCACTGGATGGACTGAATCAGGATACAGAAGCCTTCTTCCAACTTGGTGCTGTTCAGATGTGTTTGACTACAGCTCCTATTATCCCAGTCAGGAGAAGGCTGGGATAAGACATAGCCATGTGGTAATATATTTCTGACATTCTGAAGATGACTGATGGTAAATTGCCTAATACACGCATCTTTGGGTGAATGGTTACAGGACAGCAAAATAATCTCTGTTGAATGTGAGAACCAATTGCTCTGCCAACCATCATGTCTTAAGGTGCTAAACAATTCTGTGTTTGAATTATTTTATTTTACATACAGTCAGCAAAAATGTGCCAAGGACAAATTATTCCATGACATCAGACTCTTTTATCATATGTCCTTCCATTACTCCCTCTTAGTATACATATTTGCCCTTTGATACTGGTCAAAAAGTGCTTCTGTTAAGGAATACAATGCATCAACTTGCCACTACACTCATCTCAAATGGGCTTATTCAGATTCTTTGTAGGAAGACACTGATTAATACAGCCATGAGATCTGCTTATGGGATGGATTGTTATGTAGTGGGTGAATGGAGTGGGGAAATCAGGTTTTCTTCTCCCAAAAGTATTTCTTCTCCCCACAAACGTTAAGCCTTATATGTGAATACAGATGACTTACTTGGAATGAGGGTGGATTTGTGTCACCCATGCAGATTTTTCCTTGACTGATTGTGCATGTGATAAATTATTCATCTACACAGTCTTCCTGAACTGGTGTCTTCCAGCTAGATCAACTCCCAGACTTTCCTACCTGGTATTCCTAGAAGGTGTCAGGGTGGAGAAAACTGTTCTGTGTAGCCTGTCGTTCAATTGCCTTTCAGTTTCTATCCGTTCTGATAGCACCAATCACTTTTTTGATAAAGGGGAGGTTTATGTTTAGCTGTGTATATTCACTTGCTGCTCTGCACTTAAAGCAGTTTATTCAGGGAAAAAATGTTTCTGTGCCCACATATCGTACCAATATTTCTGCAAATGAGGTCTACATCTTCAGAAAATTAGGCCTTTGAGAACAAGGGAGGAATTAGCTCAAGGGCTTGAGAACCTTTGTAGATTCCAGCCCCCATCAGCCCCAGCCAGCATGGCCAATGGTTAAGTAAGATGGCAGCTGCATTATGCCAACTGGAAAGCCACAGGTCCTTATATCTTAGTAGGTGAACCTTTCTCCATCTTTTTGCCAGAGAAAAGACTGTTGCCTGCATGATGGAGCATGCACAGGAGCAGAGCATGCATAACTTCGGGACATTGTTTGGATAATACTCTTATAAGTTACTCAGGAGGGAGCAACAGTTAGGAGAGGCGAGAAACAAGATTAGAGTGTCTTCAGAAAGATTTATTGACAGTCTGACAAACTGGCAATTAAATAATTGCAGTGCCTTTTTTAGAGATTGGAGGTATGTGCAGGGAATGAAAGGTAAAGTGGTGATGGGCCAAGAAGATTGTGTAATGCTTCTTCTGAGGAAGAAAGAAGAACTGCTTTAATGGAAGTCAAGAACCTGGAAGGAGAGAGAAGAAACTGTTACTTTCCTTTCTTGTGCCCTATTTGAAATAGAAAAAAAAAGATTCTTTCAATAGCTAGAGCTCCACTGGAAACTGCAAGGTAACAGAATGCAGGAAAAAAACATGGCAGTCAGACAGCTAGATGGACAGTATTCCAGCAGGACTGCTCTCCTGAAGAGAGTTGACTTCATTTCCCTCTACCTCTCGATGGCTATGTTACAGCAATTATTGTAGGGAGCCTTGAAATCTAGTTGATATGTGATAGCCTCTTGACTGAATTAGGTGATGGAGGAAACCTAAGCCTATTTTCATGTCATTTTACAGAAGCTGAATATCTTCCCATATCTAACTTCAATGTATTGTATCCTCATTTGCCCACCCAAAGTTAATACAAAATTGAGATTTCTGAATTAGATATACAAGAAAGGACCCCAAAATATAGCCCCCAGTAGTAGAATCTGGCAGTAAATCCCCAGTTGGTTCACGTTGCTCTTAATGTTAAAAGCCAAATCACTGCAAAGTAGCTGCCACACAACAAAAGGAAAGTTCTGCTGAAATCAGGGTAGGACCATAGGACTTCATGACTTCTTTTCACTAGTGTTCACTATGAATTGACTCCACAGGACCTTCTTCAGAAATATATCTAACTCAATTTGATGGGGAGGGGGGCACACTAAAAGAACAGATTATAGGACAAGTTTGCCAACCTGAAATAAAAAAATCCTTCAACTCCCTCCTTTGTGGTCCACAATATCCTCTTCAATTACAATTTCCTAAAGCTAGAGGGCCATTTTGTCACCATTTTGAGTTGAGAAATGCACACAAATTGTAATATAGGCCCTAAAGTAGGCCCAACATCCTTGGAAAAACAAACAAACCTCTCCCTAAGCCAGGAAAAAACCAGAATGTCTTGAATGGCCTTATTATATGACCTCACCAACTTCGCTTTGTTGACCTGCCCATGGTAGCCCTGCCACCCCCCCCCCCAATATAGTTTGCTCAACCCATCATAGAACATTTTAATCTGAATGAGTTGTAATGTTCATTGGCAATGATTATTTCTATAAAAATGGTAAGTAGGAGGGCAGTAACAGCAATGGAGAGATCTATTATCGGAACAGGTGTATGAGGTTCAACAAGCAGATAAAGGAAATCTTTGTCTTTCAGTCAGCACAAGAAAACTATAGGATAAGGGCAGTCTTCCTCATTCAGATGCTTTCTAGATGTGTTGAAATGCCTCTTATTCTCAAACATGTTGGGAAATTATGTTGGGAAAATAGGAGTTACAGTCCAAATATACTTGGGGATGCCTGGAATAGGGTGTGTTCAAGATCATACAGCATTAGTATAGCAGATCCTAATTTCTGTCTCCCAATCCAGTGGGACACTCGGATAATAAAAAACACATCAAGGCTGAAGCCAATGATCTCTATTTACTTATTTTGTCTATGCAAAATGTGAGATGTTCTGTAGTTTTCAGCATCACCACTGTGCTAAAATGGGGCCATGTATGGCCTTTCTAACTATAAAGACAAAATAAGAAACGTTCTGGAATGCCAAGGTCTAGGGATACCTTTCTTGCTTAAGTCTATTGTGTCTTGAAGTCAGACATTTTTGGAGGAGATGCATAAAGAAGCCTCCTCACATTGTAGGGATATCATCAAAAACCTTTACAGCTTCATTAGTCCAGGGAATAGTTTTAGGAAGTTGGAAGAAAAGAACCCATGGACATTAAATATTAAAATAAAACAGTATTCCAGAAAAGCCTTGAACATTTGGGTCAACTGCTGTATTGATCAACATAGAAAAGACCATGTTTAAAGACAGTACAATTTGCATTTAGGAGAGCTGAGGGTCTCTGGCATTTCCAGGTAGAGCTGGGAAAGACCTGCTTGAAACCCTCGGAGAGCCACAACTGTTAATGTAAGCAGGGCTAGATAATCAATAGTTATGAGGTTGATTCCTATGTTCCTCAAGTGTTAATTCAGCTACTAGATTTTTTTAAAAATCTTAGAGCAATTTTGGGATGACATATTAACAGGCGGAAGAAGAAGAATTCACATATTTCATCATGTAGTCTAAAACCACTACAGTACCTACAGTAGTCCTTAGATATGTTCCATATTCTGTTTTCAGATCCTTTGGTATTACAGTGACTGGAAGGAAATACTATCACAGTTCAGCAGTATATACACAGAAAGGCAAGCTATTCTGTGTTTAATATCACTTAAAACATATACCATATATTGGAAAAAAACTAATGTATGATATTTAGCTTGCATGAAATTAATATAAATATAATGGATGTGGTGGAGAAAATAGATCTAACAAACAAAATGGATGCCACACCCTTTTTCCTCCCTGTGTTTTGGATATGACCAAAGTCAAACCCAGCTTCTCTCTTTGTCTAATCCTATCAGAGCAAATTGACCTTCCCTGCCCCCAGAGAAAGCCCACTGTAATCCCATCTAAATCAAAGAACAGAAGCCTCACTCACCAGCTCACAGTACAGCCCAAGGGCAGCACTAATAAGGGAGTTGCCATATAGTAACAAGGTGAGAAACCCCAAAATTCCATCCTCAAGCAGGGATGCTCACCTGGTTACCTCAACATTCCATCTCCTTAACAAGGGACTTCCCCCAGCTCTGCTGTCCTCCTGGAAGGGTCATTTTGCCTAACAATAGAAATAACCCCAGGTACAGGGACAAGGACCAACCTAGCTTCCCCCAAACTAGCCAGCGGATCAGATCCCTAGGATTTGCCACCTTGTAGCCTTCAACATCTATAAAAATCTTTGCTTTGTTCAGAGTTCCTCTTTCTTTTAAAGTTGACACCCGAGGATTGTTGCAATAAATGTGGTTCTTTCTCCTCAAAGTTGCACTCTGTACAATGGATACCCATTATATGCTATTCTATAAGCCATTTTTTCCCTAATATGCCTTCATGGAATTCAAGCTGTTTGAAGTCAGTGTTGCTGATATTTTGGGAAATTCGAGCAGTTCACCCTTAGTACTGCTAATTCTACAATTTCAAAACCTATGAGGTTTAAGAGCAAGTTTTGGAACTTAAAAAAACAGCAACGTTGGTTCTTCAGTCTTTTACAGTCACTAGTGCCCCATTCTATTTTATCTTTATGATCGCAAATATTTAAAAATTGTACTAAGAGAGAAAAAAAGTAATCTCAGCTCTCAGGATTTAAATAACATTTTATACAAAAACTCGTCTCTTTATCAGAACACACCACTGAGAAGAAATGGAAAACAGAAACAAGCAGATTTCCTGGCATGCATTACGTCCCAATGCTCCTTGACTGTTGCTGCATAAATTTAGGAGTTTGGAAATTAGTAAGTAGCAGCTGAACAAAGATTTTCCTGCAACTGAATAGCCCACACTGGTCTAATACTACCAATCAATCCTTAATGCTGACCAAGGGGGATAAACAAGAAAACTTAATATTTACATTTATGAATGGTAGAAATCTGAATATTCCTTTACTCCTTACCTGAATTTTTTGCAAGCTTACAGGAAGAAGCTTCTTGAATGTACTCCTTTATTTTGCAGTATATTAAAGAGAAATCACATATATAGACAGAACACGTAACCCTTTTATTTTTAAACCTCTGGTGAAAACAACTTTCCACATGACATCCCATCATTTGCTTTTGCTTTGAAAAATATGCAAACCAACCTAGCTACAGGTCAGCTATATTCTACAGACTGCATCCAATATTTGAAAAATGCTTCATAATTCTGATGAAGTATTTACATATTTTGCCATTAGGTAGTAAATTTTTATTGCAATGGACACTTTTCTAGCACATACTTTATTCATGGCAAGATAGTGGGGATGACTGTGTATCTATATATAAAAGCTTATGACTAGATAGGCCAGCCTTCCTCAATAGGCTGGACTACAACTATGAGAATTCCCAACAGGATGAATCTTCCGTTAGCTGGAATTCTGGCATTGCAATCCAATTCAGTTGGAGGCCATGAGATTTGTGGAAGGCTGGCTTAGACAGGTTAATCTTTTTTTTCCTGAGAAAACTTTTGTTCTTGAAACTTTTGTTTGAAAAGCAGAAACACAGACATCAAACATTTTTGTTGCAATAAAAAAAAACCCTATAAAGATGCCTAGTTTAACTTTTTTTTTCTTTTAAATTATTTATGTACCATTAAGTTAAAATGTTTACATTCATTCCATTCATTCGTATAAAAACTGTGGTTAAATCTTATGCTTATGATTTAACACTGATTGCTGCAACAGAAATTGCACTTTTCATAAAAACAAAATTGTGTATATGCAAAAGGGATCTCTTTTTTTGAAGGCTACCCTGTTTACAAATTCTGACTGACTATATACAGGTCAGTCATATCATAGACACTCCACCTCCTCTATCACAGTATATGTTTAAAGACAACAATGCAAATATTTTAGAATAAGTTCTTGTTAGCAAGTTCTATCTTGAGAAGGGTGTACCAAATGTTTTCCTTCATTGGGCTTTATCGGAAGTTACTTCAGAAAAACTACCCAGAAAATATAGAGCAGAAGGCACTAGCTGAGAACACTGACCTGTGAGATAGATCAGAACTGTCAAGTTCAAGATATGCGGTTACGCATATGGACAAGATGCACACTTGCATTGCTCTTCTACACTGCATTATCCATTATAATGCAAGCTTTGCCTACTTTGTCTACAAAAAGAAAAAAAATGTCAACATCAATCAGATCTTGGATGTTGGTCAAGTGGGAGTGAAACAAAGACGCAATCCACAAATACACAAGGCAGCACAGATAGTCATGGCGAAGATCTATGAATAGTGCAGAAGGGCACTCCTTGTTGAGTAAAAGATGCAGTTCCACTCCCTTGATTCTCTTGCAGACTGATGACCTGGAGAGTCAGTGTTGCAGGGAAGAAATGTATCTAGAAGCAGGTATGATGGGCAAGACTGTCCCTGCCATCATGGCCACAGCTTCTTGGACTGCTTGATCACAGCAAAAATATCCAACAAAAGTGTAGCTGGCTGCAGCCCAGGCCAAATATCCACACCAGCACTGATTTGCCACCAGTTCATGCTAGAGCCAAGGCACACCAGGAAGAATCCTGTCTCACAGAGGCTGTCACTTCTGCAGTGGAGGTCAGGCTGACGCCTGAGTAGAGCCCTTCCTGGCCAGAATATTTGAGTGCGCTAGTCTCAGGACTGGTGCTGTCACCCCGGCTGGACATCACTGAAGAGACCGCCTGCAGCAAGAAAAAAACACTACCTTAATGTTCAGTAAAGCTCCAATTGATGTGGGAGAGGGAATTCCCAAAGCAATGCTAGGATAATGAATGTAACTATTGCCATCAACTATCCAACTGCCAATAGACCTAACAGACAGAACATTCAAAGAAAGGCAGGACTATCTGGTGGGGGGGGGGGGGTGGTATGGGTCACAGAAACTAATCAACACCTTGGGTTGAATCTGGAAACAGATAAAAAAGCATATGAATTTAAAAGCAATGGAAGGGAAATGCAAAATGTGTCAGTTTAAACCATTTAGAATTTGAAAGAACCTGTTTTGAGTTCAAAAGGCTCATTTTGGGCACAAAATCATTCTTTTGAGTGTGAAAAAAGTTTTGAGCCACTGGAAATTGCTCCAAACTCAAAGCACTCCCAAATACTCAAATCAGCCCATTTCAGATTTGGGATTTTCCAACTGAAAGGGGTTAGAATTGAAGCATTTTGTGCACGCCTAGTCAAAAGCAGCATCATTTATCCCCAATCTGCCTGTTCCTATTATGGTTTTAGAATGTTCACTTTGCAAGATCCAGGGCTGGAGTCCAGGAGACCGGCCAAACTGGAGGAGGAACAGCAGCAGGGGATGTAGCAGGCTAAAATCAGCTGCTTGGTTAAATCAGGAGGTGCAGAAATAAGGTGAACCAGTCGTAGTGCAGCTGGACAAAAAACTGAAGGGAGCATCTTAGAAACTGTGTGCTGAGTTGGAGTCCCCCCCCCCCCCCCCAAATAAAGATAGGCAGAGTTGCTAGGACTGACTTCTTTGACCCTTTCTTTAGCAGACTCTGTCCTCACAGTCCCTGTCCAAAGCCCTGCTTACCATTTCCACAAAACCAGGAAGCCACGGCCCTAAGATTTTATTACGACAAAAAAGAATGAATCAGGTGCTGCATAAAGACTAACCAATTTTAGGTTAAAAACATAAAGGTTGTAAGGATGAGCCATCTTGAAATGAAGAAATTTTAATGGAAACTCTGACATATTACACCAGTGAATGAATAAATGTTGCTCCCTTTATTTGGATCTGAATAAAAATAATGGCTGGTTTCATATATCAGGTTAGGCCAAAATATGATTTGTTCAGCTTGGGCTTAGCATTATGAATTAACTCATCAACAATTCTGGTTTATAACTCATGGCTTAATGGTTTAATGTAATGTGTGAATCCAGCAACCATAGATAATTGTAATCATTTAATTATCTGTGGTTTAAGAGCGATTTCATTTATGCTTGGTTTATCTATATATTTTGTATTCTTCAAATATTTTTTATTAGCTTGAGAATTTTTGCAATAGATTTTACAACTGGCGTCTGTCCTAAGTTGGCTAAAGGAATAAGGGAATGTACTTTTGAATGTCTTTGTACCATTTATGTATATTTATTTCCTGAAGAAACTTCAAAAGTATTTTTATTAAGGTTTTCTCTGTGTTTTATATAAGACTTCTTTAGGATTTGATTTAAGTTTATTCCATTAATATGTCTGAGCTGCCAGAGTCCCTGAAGAACCTTGTCTGAAACATGTTGCACTTTATATTCAAACAATTCCAATACAGCAGTCAGCATCCTCTCATCTTTACTGAACTGCCCTTTCAGATGCATAAAATCTTGTTGCAAGCAACTAACACAGTTAATCCTCCAGAAATTCATTATGGCAAGGAGGACTTTCATGTTTCTAAGACTCACTTTAAAACTCTGCTGAGTTTAACAATGATATAAAAACCTTAAAATCTTAAAAGGAAGAAATGTTCCACCGTGAAGCCCTATTTTTAACACACACACGCTGGTCCTTTTCTCACTGCTCAGATGCCCACTTTGGCGTGCAGCTGCATGTGACAGACCTTCAGTCTGGGCTACAGACAACCCTCGGAGGACATTCAATACGGTACAGAGTTTCAGTGCAAATTCCAGAAGCTGACCTTGTGATAAGAGAACAGCCACTGGAGTGGAAAAACAGACTGACTGCTCTAGACAATGTGTCCCAAGCTGCTATGAATGATCACCAAATTCAGTTCATTTAGTCCTTCTTTCTTCTTTAAGATGGTTAATTCACATCTCACTGTTTTGGAATCAAGCCCACAATTAGCTATTAGGCTCTTGGAAGCAGCCATCTGAGACACCAGACTGGGGCAGGCAGTGAAGTGGGTCCAAGCCCCCACCCCCGCCTCCCTGACCCACCACCCAGACAAGACATTTTTATTTTACTGTGCCCAAATCAGGCACTTCTCTGGAGTATCATGACTCCTTAGCTGTCCACCCTATGTCATTTGGATGGGGTCCTTAAAGTGCTAAATCACAAGGTGGATGGGGCCTGAGGGCCCCTCAGAATGGTGCAAGTGGATCAGCAACTGTCCTGCACAGGAGGTGGTGTGCAGAGAAGAGGACATGGACTTTCCTATCCTCTGGCATCCCTATAACAGTAATTTTCAGTGCCATGGCTGAGAATAAGGCTAAATGGCAGCAAGATCATCCAGGTAGACTTGAGGGTATTCAGAGTGTGTTTCTCTCATTGTTTAGTTATTACAGTCTCCTTCTATTTACTCACTATGCCCTTGGGATGGAAGATGTTATGGTCCATAAACCAGTGATGTTTTTAAAATGGCCATAATCAGATGCCAGTGAGAATGGGGCAAATGGCTCCTGATCACTTTTGAGTCAAGTGCCACTGGCTGTGTGGCAAAAGCCAATCTACCTGCTTTCTTGCATACAAAAAATAGGTTGTGCCTCAGTATCCTTCTGAAGCTTTCACTGTTTGAGAGAATTAAAGTGAGTTTCAGCTGAATATAATTGTTGTCTCTATGAATTTTTGCTGAATCTCCACATTTTTAGCAATGCTTTTGGCAGAGTTGTCTAGAAAAATGTAATAAATCATTTCTATCCCAGGAAAAGAATTTGTTTTCTTCAGTCCATTAACAACCTTTCCAAGAACTGAAAAGCACTAGTGTCTAAAACTTCCTTCCTATTCAGTCCTGAACATATCTTTTAATCTCTCCTGTCAATTTGGAATTTTTCTGATTGGCAAAGAATTATACTACTGTATATTCAGCTTTCCCCAACCTGACTCCCTCCAATTTTATCTGACTACTTCTCCCATCATCCCCAGCCTCCAGGTTTGAGCATCTGTTAGTGATGGATAACACAAGAAAAGAATATCACACTTCCAGGGGATGTGAGATTAGAGAAGGCTAATACAAAACCATTCAGGATCCGCCTTGCTCTACCTTCAGCAGTGTTCTTTATTTAGGACCACAAGAATGGGAGGTAGCTTACAAAAGATAATTAAACCCATTAAATTTACAATATAAAGATAATAATCCCATTATGAAACCAGCACCAATATTTCAAAAGAGCTTTAAACCCAAACTACAGCACGTTAACCAAATTGCAGTTTGAAATGCATATAGCTTTACAGTTTCACACTATACACACCACAAAGCAACTTTTCTGTAGGGCAAATCCCCTTTGCTTTTCTTTGCTTTTTCAGTGCAATCAAGCATCTGGCTTGACACGATCAGATCATTCTCATATGATTTGTATGAGCAAATACTGTGACTTTGGGCAATACTATTTGTTAATGATTGCCATGAGGGTAACATTAGTAAGGTTAGTTGTAGCAAATGTAGAAAATATGGAAGAGCATCATCTTTACAAAAATGTTCTGGGCCCAAATGAGCCCTATAAGCTGTCTTAGGGGAGAAAATGAGGGTACTTACAGCCCAGTGCTTTATTGGAAGTGCACTCTTTGCCCAGAAAAAGAGAAAAGATTAACGAGGGTAGGAGGCACCATGCAGGGAAATCGGTGTTTTGCAACTGGTAATATCTTCATGCTGCTCATGTTATGAATGGGCAAGTCCATTTAAGCACCACAACCTATATTCATAACTCCAAATGTACTGATAATCTATTTTGGATCAAAACTTGAGATCCACCAGCCTGTGCCAGTCAGTGCCAAACAGCTGTGGGATGGAGCCAAAATCCTAGATGTGATATGAGAAGATGCCTTTGAGCATATGCTCAGTCCAGAAGTTTGGTTTTAGTACAAAACTGAGTTTATAGTTTCTTTGTACATTCAGTTCTTGTCTCCCTCCACCCACTCACTATCCAAATCTTTCTTCCTTTCAACTGCCCAAAATATGGACTGTCTTTAGTTATGGCTGTTATTAAACAAAAGAGAGTTGGTGCCCTTTTTGATCTATTTCAACAATTTGTCGAATTTACCTCTTGCCCCCCTCTGCTCAAAACATTCAAGAACAGCATGTTAGCAACCACTTTTTAAATGCATCACATAAAATTGCATCTATCTGGTTGGTACTGAGTGGGTTATGTGGCCACATCCAAAAGGTTCAAGAAGTGAAGATTACCTGCAACAGCTTAGTGTATGTTTGGAGACACATATTTCTCCTTCACATGATACATGTTTCCTTCTGCAAATATATATTGAAATGATCAAAATTTATCTGTAAATATAATTTATTCTAGTGGAACTTCATTGACTGCTTAATAATACACCTTTACAGCTGAGTGTGAACATAGTAATAACTCACTAGTTGCTGTGGAGTCAGGCAATGCCTCTCTCTCTCTCTCTCTCTCTCTCTCTCCCCCCCCTCTATCTATCTATCTATCTATCTATCTATCTATCTATCTATCTATCTATCTATCATCTATCCGTTTGGTTTAGCAAGATTTCAGATGAGGGAGCACATACTTAACAGCTGTACTCAACATGTAGATCAGATACCTCGTACATTATGTTCATAGACACTTACTCAGCAGAATACATATTAGAGTCATGATTTTGGGCTGCACAAATCTGCCTCTCCACTAAGTGGCACCAAAGAGACACCACCTCTAATTCCTTGTTCCCATCTAGTAGCAGTTCAAATGTTTGGCAAAAGTTACGTTCCTTCCTCCACTATCACTGGTAATATATGTTAAATGGTACATAACAATAAATTCCTTAGAACTCTGTTGGACTTTGTTCCAAACAAACAGGCAAAGGACTGCATCTTTTCATAGCTAGAAATACAACTGGAGGGCCAGCCAGAGCCAGAGCTAAACACACTGGAATGGATATCCATACATTTGCAGAAGGACATTTTCTGTTTTATGGACAAGCAGATATTTGATCAGAAATTCAGATGAAAAGGAACGGAGTCAGGGAACATCAAAATACAGTAACACCCAGTGGATTATAAGAAATATTTACAGAAACTGACTAAAAAGCAGCCCCTTTGAAGAGCTCTTTAAGCTAATTATATGACTAATATTATATACATGTATATATGTTTTGCTGTAAACTGCCATGATTCAATTCACTGAAAATCAACAGTTGAATGAATGAATGAATGAATGAATGAATAAATACAGTGCTTTCTACAAATTGTAGTCTGTTGTCAGAATAGCACCCTCCTCTTTAGCATACAAACCAATAAAATAAAAATCTTTACACCTAAGAAATACACATTATTGAGTTAGTAGTGGGGCACCCACAAATGTAACAGTGACCTCTATAACATACCTATTGAATCTGCCCAGTTCCTCTCTTCAATTTCCCCTTGTACACTGTGTGGAGGGAATAATGGGTGTACATGTTGCTCATGCAATCTTGAAGATGTATGTTTTGAGAACACCCTGCCTTTGTATCTGGGAATGTAAGGATAGGGAAAGTTTTTGTACAGAACCAAATTTGGTCAGAGGAGAGTTTTGCTAGTATGTTTTATTTGTGGACATTTCTAACAGGGCTATGCAGAGATCTGGATTCAAATGGCAAAATGTAATTTTGGATGGATGCAAGCTGCCAAAAACATCTCCAAACCAGATGTGTCTTCTCCCAGGATCACGGAGGGCAGCTGTATGAGCTCAGAAAAAGAAACAGTTGTTTCAGAGTCTTTCCAACAGGAATTCTGGGCATGCTCAGGTGTGCTTTGAATCAATTTTTGTCCTTCAAATTCAGGTCTCAGCACAACACTAGTTTCATCCTGCATGAATTGCATGAATGAAATTTTTTGGGTGGATGGATCCACAATTAATATGAGGGGGGAGCAGTATGTGTCAAGGATGGACAAGACAGTGATGCCAAGTGGGTAGGAGTACGTTCATGGACAAAACTGAGATCTTTGTTTTTCTGGAAAGAGTTTGGTGGAGTTCTTTGCTTTTTCACTTAACACAATTTCAGACATTATACCTAAAGTTATCTTGTGTTTTCCGCCTCAAAGTATTTGGAAACCATGTTACTAATTTTCAACAATACTGTAGTTAGAGGGGTTTCTGAAGATGAGTGCAGTTTTGGAGTGCAGGTAGTCCATCTCTGCATTAAGGTCTTATGAGAATGGTTTTGTTCACATGGCCAAAATGTCCAGAAGCCAAGTGATCCAACATTTGGGAAGCCCATTTGCCAACATCTTGGCTTCAATATTACCAGGGTAGGGATAGTTTAAGAAAGGATGACAAAATTGTGTTCTCATATCCCACTGAAGTCAGTGCATTGGAAATTTATGAAGGCTACCCTTGGCTTGACCTCCATCTGTGCCAATAATATGGGTGGGTCCCTAATCTGGAGGGGCTTTATATGTGGTTTGATTTTCTCCTCATCCTGCCCTGTCTCGATTAGTTCTGTTTTCTCTGCCAGCATGTTTTGGCCAGAGATGAGGATTTTTCTGACAACAAATCTTTGGGGTCAACCAAAAGAAAGAACTTCTCACAAGCTGAGGGGGATTTTGGCCAACTTGTGCCTCATCCCAGTCTCTTCCAGACAAAGTGCTTTTGATTTAAAGTTGCACTCTCAGTCTGTAAATTAATCAAACGCTCCTCACTATTCACACTTTGACTGTATAAGTATTTCTAACATCTCAGACTAGTTTTCATTGTATAAATTGTATGGACACAAACACTTAAATGCAAGCATGTATTTTCATTTTCAGATAGCCACCAAGGAAGGAAAGTTTCTTTTCTGGAATATGTCAAGGGATAAGATTCCCCTCCTCGTTTGTTGCAATCAGTAACCCTCCCCCCTTGTTTCCTGTTGGGAATTTTAATGTAACAAATCTGAGCTGACATACTTAAGGGTATTTTAATTATGGTCTGTTATTGTAGCAGAAAATAAAAGTGGAAAATATTGAAAATAATGGAATGAATCCAGAAAATCTAACTGCATTTTGATCCTACTGAAATTAATGGGAGAAAAGTTACCTATGGCTTAACTTAAGCCCTATTTATTTAAAGTAGATTGGATTCAATCCAGCAAACTTGCTGAGAATGGTGATTGATGTATCAGATAGAGGTCAAGTACTGAACTCGCATTTAAAAAACAGACAAGTTTTTAGTTCTTGTGGAATGAGGTGTACAATCCCCAAACAGGAAGAGAACAATTTGCTTCGTGATAAATGGATGTTTTGTGACAAGTAGCATCCAGTGTGGCAGCTATTTTGTAAAAAGTCAAGTTTTCCTATAGCAGTCATTTTGTGAGTGCACCCATTTTAGACCCAATATAAGTCTAAAATTTTAAATGTGGCCATTAATCTAAATTAATTGATCTATTGATCCATTAATCAAGGGCTGATCCAGTCTCTTGGTGGGGGGGACTGATTTGTTTTGTTTTGTTTAGGAAAGTGAATTTGGAATAAGGGGTTTCTGTTAAATTTATTGTATAATCACTTTCTTATACACAGAGTAAAAAGAAAGAGGATTCTCTTGGGTGGGCTGTTACTAAACAATTAAAAGAAATTTCCCACCTTTTCATCATTAGAGAAATCTAGGACTAAATGTCACCTGAAGATATTAGTTTTCACTATACTGAGATGTATTATATTTCTAGTTAATTATAGCTATTTGTATAGGTCGCCTGTATAATTTATCTTCATGTGGCAATACATAAGGCACTTTAATCTTTAAGGTCAGTAATATGTTAGCTTTAACTTGTATATTCCAATGAAGCTCTAAATACAGTAAAACCTCAATTTAATGTATCTCCGCAGAAATTAATGTGCAAAACTAATACAAATTTATATTTTTATTGTGGGTTGGCTAGAGAATCCCATTGCAGAAAATTCTATTGCTCGTTCTGCAAAATAATGCTTTGTTTTGATATGAAGTGGTAACTTTAATTGGATCTTGTTAAATTGCTTTATAGTGGCTTCTCTTGTCTCAAAAGCCTTCTAAACGGGTATTCTGATAATATTAGACTGTACTACAGTATAAGAGATCTGATGACTACTAAGCTAAAAGGATGTGGTGTGGGGGTTCAGGCGTTGGATGATGGATGAAAAGATCTAGATTCACTTGACTCTAAATCTCTCTCAGTGACTTGGATCCAGTCATTATCATTTAGTTCTTCTTATGAGAAAATGAGCATTTTCTTGAGTTCCCAGAGGAAAGGTTGCTGACGATGCTGTTGTTATTATTATCATTATGTTCACAGCCCTGGTATAAGCTTGCATGCAATAATTTGAGCATGAATTCCTTTGTGAATCTTGTTTCTATACACTTGTATAAAAAATCAACTTTAAATTGTACCAGATGCTAAAGAAATATCTAGTTGAAACAAAAGTTATTCTAGTAAGTTTCTTCACCACTCCACAAATATAAGAAAGGAGACTTCCCTAAGGGAATGAGTAAGACTGAGGTGTTATATGAATACGATTACTGTATATTGTTTTATAGTTATTCTGAGAATTCCCTCCTTGGTTTGGTTGCTGAATTTGAATGAATCTTGCTAAAAAAGGATGCAGTGTACATGGACAATGTTTTAACCTGTGAATCTTCCCACCCGGGATCAGAGCCAATGTCTACTAGACAACTTAGTACAATGTAATATATATTATACAGCACAATATAATATATAATACACAGTACAATATAATATATAATCCAATATAGTATAAATAAGATATGTGTGTGCAAGCAAACTTTTAATAAAGATGTTTGTAAAGTACTTTAGATTTACACTATGTTTGCATTTATGGGCAATTTCCTGAGAAATTCCCACTCCAGTATCAGCTAACAAACAGAGCAGTTTATTTAGATTACTGTTATAATAGTAGATAAGATAAAAGTGGAGATAACATGAGCAATGGAAATCCACTTGCAAGTATAGATATTATTTTATCACTTACCCCTGAGGCTGTTGTTTGTGTGCTGGGGGAAGCATTTTTTCTACAGTCATCTGAGTTTGTAGAAGATGTGGAAGTTGGAGTCATAGGAACAGCATTATTGTTATTATTACCTGCAATGGTAACACCCTGCATTAGGACAACTACACCCCAGAAAATTCTCAGTCCCTGTTCGGGCTCTTTGAGTATATTTACCAGAGCATGATTTTGTCTTAGCTATGTTCTTCGGTTTTCGTTTCCTGGTTTGAATTCCCTCTTTTTTCATAGCAAGAGGTCGGGGCACCTAATGAGAATGCAGAAACATAAAACATCAAATTTCAGAAATTATTTCCTCTTAGGAGATTTACCAGCCTCCATCAGAGCTATCCTACCATATACCATTATGTTCAGCAGAGTGATCTTAAGCCCCAGATCCACTGGAAGGTACCCTATTGTCCATTTACCCCAATGTTTCCAATTAGAATTGTCTTATTGTCATTTTAAATTTTAAAAATAAAATACATTAAAAAGCAAGAGCTCTGCCTCACCACAAGCTTTTGGGATTAGCAAGCCACTTAACTTTTTTGTCTCTTCCTCCTTTCAGGACTACTTCCTAATTAATTATACAGCTACTGAGTGTTCATACAAAATGTCCTGTATTTCACTAAACTGCATCTCCTATCCGCCAGGAAGAAGACAGGGCAACAGAGAGACCACCTTGGCCTTTTACATCAGGCAAAGAAGGATCAGCTTGCTTCTGCCTCCCATGCCAGAGAGAATCTCAACCCTGGCTAATGCTGGGATTAGGAAGCGCTGCAGAAAGCACTTTCTAGTCCCACCCATTGCCCAAGGGAACAAAAGCTTTAGGAAGAGAATATTAGCCTACCTTGAACTGTGCATGAATACCAGCAAGAGGCTCACCATACTTTTAGGCTTTGAAGAAGACCCCTTTCCCTCCCCTTCCTGTCCCTTGTGCATCTTGTGGTTTTGAGTGCCTGTCCCACTTTTTAAACTGATATAACCAATATTTATTTATCATTTATTTATTGGGTTTATTTATATTTTAAATTTCTAGGCCACCCAATTACAATGACTCTGGGTGGCTAATGTATAGATTAGTTAGATTAGCCTTCACATCTTATGTGCTCTCCAGATGCACGTTCAGCTTCTAGAATTCTCAGTAAGAGCCTAACAAAGTTGGAGGACTGGAGATTGAAGTCCACACCTCTGGAAGGCACTCAGTTTTGGGAAGACTGCCACAGAAGCAGAGTTATTTTATAAGATGAGGCTTTGAAATAGCAAAACTCAGTACTATAATGTTCACTTTATACATACTCAGATGCATAGCCCATTGGAATGAAGCCTACATGTTCAGGACCACAGTAGGCAAACAACTTTGGGTTCCATGTTCATCATCCTTGACAAACAACCTGAAGTTCTGAGAATGCTGCTGACCTTTGAGCAAAGGTAGACTCAGCAGAACTGTAACCCATCTATCCTAACTGGAAATTACTTCTGATTACTTCTTTGATCTTCAGGAGTTTCATAGACAGAGACCTTGATGTTTGTGCCACAACTTGTATGTTATCCATAGTGCCTGTTCTCAGTCATGGTCTTCCCCAACATATTTGGGAGATGTCAAAATTACACCTTTTAAGCAGTTATTAATAAACCATCTATTTATTTAGAGCTTCCCAATGTGAATGCTATATACAAATTTTGTTTCCTTGTTTCCTTCCTCGCTCCCTCCTATTTTATTTGTTAATATTTTATAATATTTTTCTCTTTATTGTAAGAGTGCACCCCAATGTAGTATAAAGAATACCAAATAAATAAACAGTAAGTGCATGGACAGACATTCCTCCTGGCTTCTGAAACGTTCTTATTTGTATTTGATAGTATATGATAAAAAGTGGTCCCTCTCCACTAGCCTCCTCTGCTCATTTGTCAGCATTTAACAGGAAAGCTTATTTGTTATTAGAATGTCCCAAACTGAAGGATACTTTAAAATGGAGAATAGTTCCCCTTCCCCTTATCATTTGCAATATATCAGGCCTGGCAGTAGCAACAACTAATTACTTCTGCTTTGTGTTCAGTGTAGCTTCACTGAAGCATTATATGAGGGGGGGGGGGGTGACACAGAGGGGTGCCATTTCTCTGTTGACATTCCCCTGTATCTTTTAGCTGCTGGATGCAATTGCAAACATGTAAAACAAACAAGCAAGAAAAGTATTCTTATTCCTCTGGGATTTCTCTAGCAGGGTCAGATATGGCCTTCTGTAAATCTTAACAAGCATTCCCCCTGAGGAATAGCTGCAAGGCAGCGTGTCCATGAAACTGAAACAGCTCCTGAATCAGCTGCTTACCCCGTGAAGCTTCATGTACAGGCCACAAGCATTGCACACGGGCTCTCCTTCTGCATTCCTGCGCCAAAGGGTGGTGGTTGTAGTATGACAGTTGGCACAAGACAAGCCCAGTCGTCTTGAAGAAGGCTGAGAGACAAACACAAGGGAATGGAAAACATCAATGGCCCAATGTGTGATTTGACCCTCCTCCCCCACAAGCAGCTGCAGGAATTTAGAAAAGCGCCTGTGAAAAGAAGAGGAGGCACCAGTAAATAACAGGTAGAGAAGGCAAGGGAGAGTCTCAACATTTCACAAGAATAAAGGTTTTTATAGCTTAAAAGCATTGGAACACATCTCCTTCAGGGCCGTGAACCATGTTGTGTCTTCAGCCATGCTTACGCATTTGGTCCCAGAGCTTATCTGACTGATTTCAGACTAAATTGGTTGCGTTTAGTTCCCCTTGACAAAAATAAGACCTCCACTTGGGCATGATTAACTTTTCTCATTGAGATCCTTTAAAAGTCAGTAAAAGGTGCAAATTGCATAGACTGCAAGATGTGATTAGTAATAAGACAAAGATAAAATCTTTGGAGATTTTTCTCTTTTGGAATGGTCAGAACCACCCAACCGGTTTTCATATCTTCAAATAAAGAATATAGCTGTAAAAGAACTGCAGAAATGTGCCTAACTTTGAAAACCTTGTAACATAAAATTTGGGACATGAGCTGGGCCTTTTTTATCAGTTGTTGGTGAGCTATGACTCAGGACCCAAACAAGTTAAAGACTGTAGGATTAAATAAATGCAGAATTTAGATACAGTAATTGCTAAGCAGTAATAGGAATTTCAGTGGAAGAAAAACATTAAATTCACACCGAATATTGCACTTTGAGAAAACCGTTATAAAATGTTTTATTGCTGATATATTACTCCAGTTCTGATTGCTAAAATGGATAGTTCATTATCTAAAAATTGTTGGAAATGTAATTACCATTTTTCCATATTTGGTGGCCATAATGTAAGCTCAACAACTTTGGAAAATGATGCATAACAGAATAAAACAACATTTAAAAGCTGAATTTCCTTTCCAATCTGCTATTTTTAAAAACTAAATATTACTAAATCTTACAGTCCCACCAAGTATATTGATTTACTTTGTACATGATAACATGTCCATTTTCAGTTGGAAAGCATACATGATTCCTTCTGCAGAAACATGGATAATTAATTAAGCTCTGGGAGTATGCCTTGATGTCCAAAATAACTGTATTTCAAAAGTAAATCTGATACAGAGCTTTCTGAAACATAATGACACCCATACTTGGTAGCAATTGAAGGAAATATCTGTAGCTCAGGGTTGAACTGTTGGGTTTCTACAAGAGGATAACCAAGCTCAGAGAAGACAAAGAATCCAATAGAAACTACTGTAATTATTAATCTCATTTTATGATTTGTACTGCACTGATTATTGCTAATTATATTATCTGGATGTTATCAACGATTTTAATACATTATAGTACATTCAGTTATTTAAAACTAACCAAAGAAATACTGAAATTTTTAACCTAATTTATGGTGCTTGAAAATTCCCTGTTTATCTATTTTGTGCTTTATTTTTATTTTCCTCTTTTTTTCTTTTCCTTTCCTTAAAAATGCTTAAAAATATAATAATGAAAAAATATAATGAAACGTTCTTACACACTACGTTGTGCATTTAAATGGCCCTAGAATATTTTGAAATGTGACGTGTCACTGAAACCTTGATTTGTGTACCTATTCTTGTGTCATTTAATGTTAATTCTTATGCACTCCATCTCTTCTTAGCTCCTTCAGTATATGAGCTGGTCATTAAAAAAAAAACACCTCCCATTTCCATGAAATAACAAATAAAAGGTGATAAGAGCTATGCCTAAAAAGAATGTTTTCTGAACCATGATGGTTTCAGGAAATTCTGCCCAGTCTGCCCCCACCCCAAAATTGTTTTGGGATCATCTGAATGTATAAATCACTTCCCACTAGTCTGTGAGAGTTCTGTGGAATAAGTCACATTCCAATATGTTTTGCAGAAGTGGGCTTGCGTTGTAGAGGGCGAGAGGGGAAGTATCAGTAAGCTCACACAGAACAGAAAGGCCTATATTATAAACAAGTCATTTAGGACTGTCTTCTTGATGTCTGAAGCCAAGAAGAGGCAACTTTCCATCAGAAATAATTATACAACAATTGTGGAGTTTGGACCCAAAGGGGAAAGAGTCCCCATAAACATACAAAGTGATGGGTTTATAACATTACTTGAAGCAATTGATCTCTTTTACATTAATCACAGACAAGGAATTCCAGCTATATCATAAATCTGCTGTTTTGCAAAAGAATTGCAGTGTTAATTTAAAAAAAAAGTGTCTGACTAGAGCTTAGCAAGCATGCAAACACAGCACAGAAAATGTCATTCCAGGAAGCTGTAGCTGCCTTCTTCAAGGTTATAAAAGAATGCACTACAGCAAAAATGAATTAGCTTAGACAGCCCCATACTTCTTTTTGCAAAAGAATCTATTGGCTTGCAAGGAACATTTCTGAACTGCTGGTTCTGTTAACCTAACCAGTATAATAAAAGCAAAACTTGTCTGGCACTGTTTCCTCCTCCTCCTCCTCCTCCTATTATTGTTGTTGTTGTTGAAAAAATTGTAGCAGCGAGCTTTCACTCATGCAAAGAACTACTTCCTTTATGGGCCCTCCAGGTCTGCTGTGGGGGATAACCCAACTTTTTGAAGCAGTTCTGGGGGCTGCAAAGGCAACCACAGTGAATAGATACCATTGGATACAATCTTAAAACTTTCTTTTCCGGCTGTAATCAGGGCTCCTCCTTGTACGGATAGTCCCCAATTTAAGAACGAGTTCCGTTCCAAGGTCTATCCTTAAGTCGAATTTGTATATAAGCCGGAACAGTATTTTTGTATAATACTGCATAAGTAGTATTGTGTAATGAACTTGAGCCATTGTGTATTTAACTCAAATTTTGCTACAATAGGTTCCATTCTTAACTATGCATCATCTTTAAACCAAGCGTTCTTAACCCAGGGACTACCTGTATATCTAAAAATGCAAGTTATGCTCCTATTTAAGTATGTTTTGACAGATCATTTCGGCTGATCTTGAGAAAAATAAGCATAGACAGACCTGGTCAATATTTGAATAGGAGACCACTAGGAGATCCCAAGTCCCACTGATTAAACAATGTCATCTGATGGCACCCAGGAAGTGGGAGTTCTCTGTCACAGCACTTACTCTATAGAACAGAGGTCCATGGGGCCCCACCATTACCATACTTAAAAGGTCTTTAAAAGCATGGCTATTTATTTCATTAATTAATTAATATGCTGCCTGACTCCCAGCAACTCTGGGCAGCCTTAGCCTTGGCTTAGGGCAGGTGGCCAGCCTCTCATAGGGTTCTGCACGATAGTTTGAAGGTTCGCTTCTGGACACATCTCATTCTTTCCTTTGTTATATCGTTTCTTGCTGTTTTTAATGTCATCCGCCACCCAGAGCCTTCCTGGAGTCGGACAGCCTTACAAATGTGACAGACAAAATAAATAAGGCTGTACACTAGACTGGGAGGTAAGAAAAGATCCCAGAATTCCATAACGTGGTCAAGGAAACAATCTGCCTAAGTCAGTGTTGTCCAAACTTGGCCACTTTAAGATGAGTGGACTTCAACTCCCAGAATTCCCCAGCCAGCCATGAATTCTGGGCGGTGAAGTCCACTCATCTTAAAGTGGCCAAGTTTGGACAACACTGGCCTAAGTCTATCCGGACACCGGGAGTCCAACTTAGCTGAGGGAGGCTCCCTTGCCTCAAGCAGTGCTGGACAAACTCACCAGGATCTGCCAGGCTGGTGATTACTGTCCTTCTAATTCAAGGATAATGTTACTTACATTATTTACTATTGCCTTAGAGCTAAAGGCTCTTGTTATATTTTACATGCACCAATACAATGTATCCAATTAAGATAATAATATAGAAAACCCATCCATTAAAATGTTGTTCTAATGACAAATACGCTATATAAGCATAAGATTTTTGGAAAAAGAAATAATATGAATTCAAGCTTATCAGGAGCAAATCAGTCAGCGTTCTAATGTAAAAAAAATGGCAAATGGTTTTGTAGATAAATTCATTCTCTGACCGTGTTTAGGGCTGGCTGTCTAGCAAGTTTAAGCTCCAGCCAGCTGTACATTAAATGGAATCGTTAATAATGAATATCATAGAGCAATAGCCATTTGCAAATTCTACTAAAGATAACGTAAACAGACTTCTCACAGTTATAGGTACAAATTTATACCTGCTTATCTGGGTGGAAGTCTCCCTTAACTCAGTCACCTGATGAGTGGGTGGCCATAGAAATTGAACAAGTAAATAAATACATACATTTACATGGAAGTAGCTATAGAGATAATTTTGACTGATCTCAGTATGATTAATTTTTGCTGGATTATACCCAGTATACAGTCATATTACTATGCTTTCAATTAAAAAAAAACTCAACAGTTTCATTTTCCAGACTCCAGGAAACCCATTTAAATTGGCATACATTTCTCCTTGAACTTGGGAATGATAGATCCCTTTCAACCTATTGCTACTGATAGTTCATTCTTAGTAGCTTACATCCAAACTATTTTTTAAAATATGCATTATTACTATGGAAACACAGCATGGAAATGCATATCATATTTCTGTTCTTGAATTTTAACATGGCCACAGATTTTTCAGATGTGAGAAAGGTACATCCATGATCCCTCTTGCTCGGTTGTTTGAAATGCATGGACATAGTTTTAGGGAGCACCAAGCTGTAGCTGTACAGCATCTCTATAATGCAGGTTAAGGCAAAAGAATTGGAGGAAAAAATGACAAAGCAATCAATTCCATTCATTCCTCCTAATTAGGTTATGCTGCACTTAATGAAATTAGGGAGATAACCAATTGCAAAACCCTGGTAGTGATTAACTTTGAAAAGCCTTCTGGTTTAAGGGCACTTCACTGAATAGATGATAATCTCATGAGGAAAGTGTGACTTTTAAAAATACATTGTCTCTAACTTGAGGGCATTATTTGTCTGTTTGTCCTTCAACAGATTGGCAGAGATGACACAGCTTAGATAAATAAGAATGGAAACAAAGTGCTGATTATTTGTATGACAACATACATTAAACAAAGTTAACACAATAATAGCCCACAGCTTGAAATAAGCTGAGGTGAACTTGAAAGAGTCTTAAATAAAGCCTGTTAGCTCTTTGTTTATGTGTTTTAATATTTCTTTTAGGGAAATATATATAAAAGTTAAAATTAGCATCCATTATTCTACAAGTATCAGCTCATTTTAACAGCAAAACCTCAAACAACCGCTGCAAAGAAGCAACGTTTTTAATAATTTGTTCTCAATGTTGCCCTGCATACATTTTATTTTCCAATGATAAGTTTTTTTAAAAAAACACTAGTATATAAGCTCTGAAGTTAATGATGCCATTATTATTCCATGGTCACCCAAAGATAGGATATATAACTGATCATATATCCCTTACCTATGCAATAATGATGATGATGATGATGATAATAACAGCAATGGAAGTGAAATAGTAGGCGTACTGGAATAAAGTACTGGGGGATAAAGTTTCTTTAGGGTTCTGCTGCTATCCTTCTCTCCCTCCAAAACGAATCCTTGGGGGAGGATTAGGACAATGGAGACGGAAGGCTCCCTTGCTTTCTTTCTCTGCTCTGGACGTTAATGTCCCACCTTTCAAACTGCACAGGGACACTGAGGACTTATCACCTTGCTCATCTGCCATTGACATGGAAAGATCAGATCAGTCATATGGCGTTGAGACTTTTCAAAAAGACATCTCCTCCTTAAAAATTAAGTCTAATTTAAATCCCTTAAGAAAGAATGGCATCATTTAGGGTTTGCCCATTTCCTGCATCAACTAGCTTAGAAGGCATTAAAATAAAAATGGTCAAGAAGGCTTGAAGGATGTTTTGCAGATTGTTTCATTCTAAGGAATTGGTGGTTTCTAATCCTTACACACACTGACATACTTTAAATGCTTTAAAATCCAGACTTAAAAATTTCAAGGCTCACTTGGTAGGGAGTGAGCATCTTGGTTTTGGTTTTTAAAACAGAGCATGCTTATTGCCCTAATGGTCTGCAAATGAATGCTCGTTAAGAAGACAGCATCTATATTCTTTTACTGGAATAAAGCAGGCAACAAGTCTATGTGCTAAATTGCAATCAAGGTCATTTGCCTACTCTCAATTACCAAAAAACTTGCACCTAAAAATGTAAAAAACAAAAAATCATCAGATTTCTAATTTTTTTTAGTTTTAGATTTTTAGTTTTAACTTTTTTAGTTTTAACCTTTTGTACTTTTTAACTTGTATATTTTTGCTAAGATTTTATAGTTTTTTATTTGTAATGCCACCTAGAGTCGCTTATTCAATGAGATGGGCAGCATATATAAATTTGATTGATAAATAAATAAATAAATGGATTCGGGGTAGCTTTGAAAGGAAGAGAGCCTCAAGAGAAGATAATGGTTTTAGACTCCAAGTCACACCTCGTGCTCCTTATTATCAGAGCACAAAAAAATCATGCTTGGACATGCCCAGTACAGTATTCAATGTTCTCACTGAAAAGTAGACAGCAGGCCACCTCCTCAGATGCATCATGTAAGTGAGAAGGTCAGTTAACCAAAGATAAGTAATGTGACCTCCCACTGTTTGCAAGAGGACTTGCAATCTTAAATATTTGCAACACTGCAATTGTGTCTACTAAACCTTATTATTTTCAGTGAGGTCCTACTTTCACATATGGGCCTCTCAAAGACTAAAGCAGAAAGGCAACCACCAGATGCTGTTAACTCTTTATTTCAGTGCCACAGAAGGGGCAGGGAATGAATTGTATAATTTAGTGGTTAAACAAAGCATGGGTATAGAGTTGAGTTCTTATTTCATTGCTGCCTTCACATGCAATCCTTAACTATTTCAGCTAAAGGTACAGCAGCTGCATTTACACAACACAATAATTATTTTATTTTACTTTTGATGTGGCTTAAAGTGCCATGGGAAGCCAAAAAATGAATTCAGTAACTACAATAAATTGTGTTGTGTAACCCTGCTCCTGAGTTCATACTAGACTATTTTTTTAATGTCATTAATAGACAAGTTATCGGCACAACTTTAAACAGGAGAGGAAACAGAACTATAATACTTTTATCTCTGCACCATCACCTCTACTACTCACCACTCTCTTCTGAGGCTTGATCAGGGGCCTACTGAGGCCATTCATCTTGGTGTACAACCCACAGGCATTGCAGAGATAGTTGCCAGTCCCATCTCTTCTCCACAGGGGGGTCTGGATGGAGCCGCAGTTGACGCATTCCCGGCTCTCATTCAGATCATCCAGGAGATCTACAACAAAGGAGGGCAGAAAGGCTGGATTAGCATGGAAGTCAAGAGGGAGGCCCAGCTGAAGCACTGGGCTGTTTTACCTCTCTCCCCGCATCCTCATCAGAACTTTCCCTCCAAATGCAAAGAGTAGTCTCCCATCATGGCTTCACAGGAAGTATTAACTTTACTCCCCAAATTGTGTCAATCACAGCCAAAACCTCTTCAGTGGGAAATCCCCATGAATTTCCATGCCACCAGACTCAAGAGCTAAGGCCAGTTGCAACACCAATCCAGCTTTCGTTTCCAAAGTAGGACCCCCGGGTTCTGCTTCACGAGGCAACCCGATTCGTGTTTTCCCAGGACCAAGCCCTGCTCTACAGAATAGAAGTGTAGCTACACATACATAGGCTTCCAGGCTGAGCTCAGTGGAACTGACTTCTGAGTAAATAAGAGTTAGGATAAACCTATTATTAGCCCTTGTTCTCAAAGGGACATTTAATTAAACTGTGTAACATGGTCATCACACATTAATGTATTACACATGAACAGCAAAAACCATATTAAAAAGTTGCCATACTCTTTCCCCTGCCCTTGACATGACTTGATGGGATAGATATTCCAGTCCAGTCCTGTTCCACCTCCTATCAGACTCTCTGGGTTCATTCCTCATAGAGTTATTTTGAGAAACTTCCCTGTTTTTTTCCTTCCCACCTTTGCAACTTTAGGGTTCCCATAACTATGCTGATACCTCTCTCAGCCCCACACTCTACCTTTGGTTATGCAGCAGCCCAAATCCAGCATCCAGACCCTCTCTCCTGCCCTCATTTTAGTAGACAGACAGTATCTGGCTCAAACTCCCCAGGGAAGATGAGTGGGTCAGCGGGGATTGTGCCTGGTATCTTATTGACCATTTCTCACTTCAAGTCATGTATACCGTATTTAACTTGCAAAACGGCTTTTATCAGTTTTGCTGTTGGATTGTTAGCCCTACATGGCTTTCTTCTTTTCCGGTCTCCATAGCCTGGTGCTGAGTGGAAGTGTTCAGATTCCCCTACCCAGTGTACCGGTGGATACCGACGTACTTTCCCAGGACTCTCCGCTTTATCTCCGCGTTTTCAGCAACGGAGGAGCGACCCGATGAGTCACCGCGATACGGGGGGGGGGGTGTCTTTCGCAACGAGGAAGCCCCTTCCCCCGCTTTCCCTCCGCCGCCAGAAAGCCAACTCTGCCGCCAGGCGTTATCGCCAGGAAATAGGAGGCAAATCCCCGTCCCCCCCGCCGCCGCCCCGGAGCCTGAAGTGATCATCGCGGGGCCGCGCTCTTCTCCAGCCCAACCGGGAAGAGCCCTCATCGTCTGCCCTGAAAACCGCCTGGGCTGGCTGGCGACTCTCCTCCAAGCGGTTCTTAAATCCCTTCTGCCGACGCCGCGGCGAGTTCCGAAGGGCATCACGCCAAGGTCCGCCTGGGCTGCTGAGAGCCCAGCCGGCCGACCGACCGACCCGGCGGGCGGCGTCTCCAAGATTCGCTCCTTTCCTGCCCGCATCGTGATTGAGACACTGCGGTCCTAATCTGAGCGGGAGCCGGGATGCGCTTCTACTACAGTATTATCGTTCCCTTTGGTGCCACTGCCTCGGCCTGATCCTCACGAAATGCACGAGGTCGTCCGAAGAGAGTCCCCCCTCCTCACCCGCAAAGGCCATTAAGTCCAGATCTAAAGTCGCTTTGCTACACCTGGGCGAACTTGATTAAGAATGAGGATCCTTTTTCCCCTAGGCCAAGGGCTCCTAGATCCGGACTACGATACAACGAGCTACTTGCCGCCATCTCCCGGCCGCCCGGTTTATTGCAGCCTAGATTTAGGAGCTCTACGAAAGCCGGCACCCTCCAGCCGGTTTTGATCTCCCTCGCGTCTCCATAAGCTGCGGAATATGGGAGTTGTGGTCCAACACTCGGGAGGCCACCAGGTGGAGAGGGGCTGTGTAGCTAGGGAAGAAAAAAAAAATACCCTCTGCGCCTGCCTTCTGCGAATACGCTGGCCTACAAAAGGTTTTCCTCCGCAGGAGGGAGGGCGACCAATTGAGCCTGATTTCTGTCTTGGCCACTCTCCATCTTGCTGGGCAGCAGGTCTTGGTTTTCGTACGACCCGAATTGCCTGGCAACCAGATCGCCCATCAAGGCAAGCGAAAAGCCAAGCCCGAATATTGGTCTCATGCCTTAAACCAGGGTCCCCTCAACCCTGGGCAAGTGCGGCTTATCAACTCAGGTAAAGAGGCTCAGGCAAGGGAGCCTACACTCCATTGGGACTAGGCCCCACAGCCCAAGAGAGACTTGAGCTGCTGGGTGGGGATGGGGTCTTTTAATTCAAGCAGAGTCAAGCCTCCACTGCCAGTTCGCCATTCCGCGGAGCTAAGCCCGTTCTCCCCTAGCTGGAAGGAGGGCTGAAATCGCAGGAGCCCTACCCTTGCTTTGGAACAGGGTGTTGCGAACTCCCTTCCCTTACAATGTGATGGGCTGGCTTAAAATTCTGTGTGTTATGTGAACCCACCAGGCAACTGGGTGGATTCAGGAAGCCACGGCCCAGTGAACCACGAGGGCGACCCCCGCTATGGCTTCTGACCCTCCCGAAGCCTAGCTCTGGAGCTGCCAAACACTGTTCTCCTGTCCTTGTTTCATGGAAAATGACCTTGGGAAGGGACTGGAACTCCTTCCAGTCAATCTGGAAGCCTTTTCCATTGACTTCAGGTTCCAGGGGACACCTGGTTTGAGACCCTCACTTTAACCTCAGCAACCTCTCCTGAAAAATTCAAACTCTACTAAACATAGCAAGGGGAAGCACTGAAATCTCTGGGACTCACTTCTGAGTGAGCCTGGTCTGCAAAGCTAGGGCTGTCTTAGACCCAAGTAAAAGTTTGAGTTAATTTCGAGGGAAAGGTATTGTTTGCCGCCCTTCCAAATGGAATAGATGGGTTGGCAATCATGGTCTACTACATTTGCAGAATGAAGTCCACACAATTAATGGCAAGCAGGCACTCACGACCCCCTCATTTGCAAACTCATAGTCGTTTATTTGAAAGTAAGCCCCACTGAGTTAATTGGAGTGTGATATTAAATAGATAGGTACAAGGTTGGAGGAGAGGGTCTAAATCCCAAATAAAACGATTGCACCCCAGTTTACTTATGTAATTTTGGGGAAGGGAGAGAAGACAAAGCGAGTTCCCAGATGCACTTCCGAGCAGCCCTTACTTCTTATGGCAAGTCTATCGATTTCCCCGTCTTTTCGCACACACCCTTTGGGTCGGCACAGCAGCTAAAAAGGTGTCCGGAACACATAAAAAGTCGGAAAAAATGCCCCCCTCCCCCGCTTAGCAGGCGCGTCCTACCCGGAAAGAGACCTGTCCCAGCCTCGCAAGCAAAGAGCTTGTTTCCTCCAAGGCAAGCGCCTGGGCGCGGCCGGAAGGGCTGCCCGCAGCCCCGCGTGAGGAGAGGAGAGGAGGCTTTGGGTCCCGCCCGGGGCGCGCTGCTTTGGGAGATTCTCTCATCGAATTCAAAGGCTGCGTTCGCACAACACGGCAAACCGTGGTTGATAGAATTCTCCGCCCGTCCTGGTTCCCTTGCCATAGAAGAAGGCCGGCCACCTTCGAGTATAAATAGCCCGGTGAGATGAGCTGGTCTGGCTTGGCAGGAGCTCTGTCTCGAGGGAGAGCAGCGCGCCTCCCAGCACCCAACGCCGCGGCGTAAGGCGCCCTCTCTTAGGCTCCCCCCGGCTTCTCTCCCCATGCGCTGGCCCTGCCCCTCTTCCTTGGCACACCAGGCAGAGAAGGGGGAGTTTTGGTCTTTCCCGCTTTGAGGACAGAAATAGGGAGCCGAGGCCCCGGGAGTTTCCGCCGTTCTAAGCGTCGGCGTTCGGAAAAGGAGGCGCGAACTCGCTGCTCCCTCCTGGGCCGCAGTGCGGGCGCCTGGCTATCGCGGACTCGCTTCTGCATTAGAAGCCGCTGGGTCTGGGCTTCCAGGAGACCTGGGGACAACTTCCCGGGCTATATAAAAATGGTTCATCAAGGAAACAATTATTTCCGCTATTGGATCATAATAGCCATCTCCATCCAATAACTTTAAATGTTGATTGGGTTTAAGTCCCCAGCTCTATCAGTTTACCACCATTTTTTAAAAACTTTACAGGGAAGACTCCAGGAAGCTATTGCTGCTGAGTTAATTTTCCAGATACCACCATAGCAAGCTTGACCACTCACTAAAAGTAATGTCAGTTACTTTTAAATATTGAAGGAAATGTAATTGCAGCTACAAGTTAATGCATATCCATTCCAGTATCAAACATATGCTATCCAAAAACAAAATAAATCTTTTTTTGGGTGGCATTTTTTAAAAAGCACCAGAACAATGATCTATCAATTTTTAGTGCAAGTTTTCTGAAACTGAACATCTCCAGAGGTGAACCACAGCTCCCATACTCCATTGTAGTAGTTGAAGGACCTGGACGATTGCCTTTCTTAAGTTTAGGGAACCCTGATTTAGAACATCAATTCCATTTAGAGGATTCAGTTATTGTATTTCTGCAGTCTTTTGGACTGAATGTTTCAGTTATAGGATAGCTACTTTATTTTCTGTACATTTAAAGTAGATTTTGAGTGTCGCAGGATACCTGATTACAATGTTACAATAACTTGATTAATCCAATAATTTGTATTTTAGTCAAAAATCACTTTGTAAGTTCTCAGTTTTCAGTTTATGTACATTTCTTGAGTGCACCTCAGTTGATTTGCTATGAATTATTCAGGCCAATTAGTCACAAGAACCTGATTTATTCTTTCAACATCTGTAAGCTGATGTCAGTATTGGTATATATTATTTTGGTGGTGGTCACTGCAAGGTACAGCTGTGTTGGCTTTAATCACCTGGCTGATAGATGGCTTAAGAATCAAGTCACTGAAATGGCTGGTACCCCAATCTAAAAAAATCAACACAGATCTTAACACAGAAGCAAGTGTGCCTAAGGGTCACACCCTAGAGGAACTTTATTTACTTAAAGCCAAACATACTAAACCACTTTAAATCATTTTTCAGAATTGTACTATTGGCACATTTTAAAAGAAACACATCTAATGTGGGGGTGAGGTTATTATTGTTATTATTATTTTACAGGATTTTACAGAGCTGTAAAGTACCTAAGGCAAATAAAAAGCCAGGATTCTTTCAACTAATGATCTTCATTAAATGTCCCTATTGCTTTCAGGGGGCCTTAGTCTGTAGCAAACAATATACCAGGAATAGCATGTCTGACAGAACAAAAGAGTATTTCATCACTATTATCTATCATTACTTGATTTTCATATATTTTCCTGAAGGATTCAAAGGATTGTCACAACAACATTGTTGGGTAGACCACTGTGATTTGATCATTTATTAACTGGGGAGAGATTCACTAGGGTAAGACCACTATTACTGTACATTCACAATTCATTTTGATTGAAGCCAGAGCCTTTTGGCTTCAGATGACACTTGCCAAATCCTATCCCAGCTAAAGATGTAGCTCTGCCATGTATTCAGACCTCACCACTTGACCCTCGGGATTGTAGCCTTGTATGGAGAATGCCAGAACTATTTATTGTACCATGAATGAGGTCTTGTGGGTTAACAAGTGACTTGGTCAGATGCTCTGAGAAGGTGACAAACATTGCTGAAACAAACAAACCTTGAAACTTCTAATTATTGTATCATGTAAGTACAGTATATGGCATATAGCTGTTAAGAGTGAAATAAAAATAGTAAATGTCATCGTGACAATAACAAACCACAGGCTCAAGTTCGTGGCCATTCTGGGAGCACTGAACCTCCCCAAAGAATATCCAGTAACACCAAACTTCTATTGAGAAGTTTAGTAGCTGAGAAAGTATATGTGGTGGCCAACCCCAAGGGAAAGTAAATCCATAGTCAAGTCCCACCAGCTGATATGCTTCAGTGTGGATTCCTAAAAGCTTTGTGGCCTGAGACAAAGATTTCTTTTCCAGATATTTCCAATTATTTTTTAAAAAATGGCCTGGAGCAAGTTGGACTTTTGGGTTGTAGTTTAGAGAGACAAATTCTGGGTGCCTTAGTAATAAGTGATTTTCTTAAACGTTTCAGCTACAGGAGTTGTTTCATACCTCAACTGACACAGTAAAATGTTTAATCGGAATCTTCTTGTCCAGATGTCTCTGTTTCTAACTACTTTGGGAGAAGATTGGCGGGGGCGGGGGGGCTGAAAAATCCTAAATAGTTTTAGGGTCTAAGGTTTTTTGGACACAGAATGGAACTGTGATCAAGCATATATTAGACTTCTCTGTTGTAAACTATTTTCAAAGACAATGTATGAGTTAAGTACCTTATTTATTTAAAAACTTTTTTTCATTTCATGCAGAATTATTGGTTATTAATTATTTGGGAAATCATCCTGAAAGACTTTTCTAAAAAGCAAGCTTGGGCATTGAGAAATAGCAATGTTTGTTTTAAAAGCTTACTCAATCAATCAATCTGCTAAAAAAGCAGGCGGTTCACTCACTGAACTTTAACCAGTCAACAACAGCCTTAGATTTTTGTTAGGGACACGTCGCCTAATTGTGGAAGAACTAATTAAGACCCCCTCCCCCATGCCAAGAGCTGAGGTGGAGGTAAATGGGTTTATGTGTGAAACCTTGACGACCCCGACTATCTGCAGCCCCTCAGCCCGTGAAATCCCTGCCTGTCCCGAAGCGCGGAGCAGAGACAACTGCCAGGAAGAAGTGGAGATAAATGTGGGGTTTCCAAAAGGGGGTTATGGAGCCTTAGGCTGAGCCAGGTCACAAGAGGAGAAGGAGGCCACCCTTCCAAGCAAATGCCTCGTTGCCATCCCAGCATATCAGTCAACCCCGGTCAAAGGGAGGCACCAGCTCAGCCGCTCACGCCAGGGCCTTCAGCTGGACCACGCACATTCTGCCCAGGGAAGTGGGCCTCGCTGCCTCCAGGGACAACCCCATCTGCTTCCTTCGAAGTAAGTGTCCTTGTATTCTGCCAGGGCTTCCTCCCAAGGCAAGAAGTAGGAAGCACAGGGACTGCGGGTTCAGTGGCTGCTGCATAGGCACAAAAGGCTGCCCGGACTCGAGATGGATTGTAGCTTAGCGGGTCGAGTGGCCCTGACCTCTGGATGTTCCGTATTCTTAGGCTGAGAGATGGCATCGCACTAAGCCACGAGCAGATAAACATGGTTTGGGGGGAAACTACCACTGCCTGGGTCAACAGTAGCTCTAGGCCATAACTTGTGGTCTAGGAACCAGAACGTCGGGCTCATACAAGCCTTATGTTGGCTCAGCGCCTTGTGTTAACCCAGCTTTCTAGTGAAGGGGGCAAAAAAACTCAGCACGCGAGACTTGATCTTGCCATTTCAAATTGCAATGTCGGCATCTTGCCCCCACCCCCCATTTTAGGCCACCTCGCCAAGGCTAGGATGGCGCCTACCGCCCTGCGGCGACCTTTGCTGCAGTGTCGGCAGCTCCGTGGACAGCTCGGCTTCTTCGTGCCGCTGCTGGGCAAGACCCTTCCTGCGCCCGGAGCCATCTGTTTGCTGGTGGAGGGGGCGTCTCGGAAATGGGGGAAGGGAGGGAGGAGGGACGGGGAGAAATATACCCTACTTAAACATGCGCCTTCTTTCTTTCTTTCTTTCTTTCTTTCTTTCTTTCTTTCTTTCTTTCTTTCTTTCTTTCTTTCTTTCTCTCTCTCTCTCTCTCTCTCTCTCTCTCTCTCTCTCTCTCTCTCTTCTCCCTTTCTTTCTTTCTTTCTTTCTTTTTCTTTTCTTTCTCTCTCTCTCTCTCCTTCCTTCCTTCCTTCCTTCCTTCCTTCCTTCCTTCCTTCCTTCCTTCCTTCCTTCTTTCTTTCTTTCTTTCTTTCTTTCTTTCTTTCTTCTCCCGGTAAATATTTCTGGCTTTTCTACCCTAATTACTGAGGGGGGAAAAAGTACCCTGGTTGCGTTCGAGCTATTTCGGCAAGGAAGTCGGTGGGATTTTCGGTTTCGAAATACATTCTTTAATTTCTCCGATAACGAAAAAACCCCACTTCCGTGTTAGTACAACCAAGAGTTGTGCTGCATAGTAAAGATTAACATTTTAGCATCACATAACCTTTGGCAGATCGAAGTCCAATAATTTGGAGGTCTTGAAAATGCCACCAGGTGCATTACTGCATTGGTTGCAAAATCCTTTTCAAAAACGCGATCTGGTATGTACGTGGAAGTGGCATTTGAAGATTAGAAGTTATTCCCTCATTCCACCTTCAATTAACAATTATCTCTTTCTGTTTAAATTTCTCTGAAATGCACTGGATGCGCCATTTCCCACCTTTCTGGTGAAAAACTAAACGTGTCCCCCCCCCCCCCCCCGAAACATTAATAGCAGTTTTCCATTTGAAAAGAGGCATGGGGAGTGAATGCTGACCTTCGATCAGTAAAATATAGGGGGTGGGGCTGGGGTAAACTCAAGTCCTTGGAGAGCAATAATGCACCTAATTGTATATTACATATGACGGAAAGATTTGCTTGTTTTTTAAACTCTGCTTTTTTCCAAGTATATTACTGTAACAAAACACTTTGCCCAGGGGCTGCCTGGAGAAATTCAAGGTGTGTTGATTTAATCAAAGCCTTTTTAAAACAACCCACTTAAAATAATTAATTGATTATCACTGACTGACAAGTTGGAACCTGAAATTTCTTAAATAAATTATGTCCTGTTTCCTTTCTTATGTATAAGCAAAAGGAAATTACAATGAGACATTTGACTTGAACTGATTCCTCTTAAATCTATCCTAGTACCATCATCTTCTCTATTGGCAGCAAAAAAAGAAAAGTAATGATGATATGGTACTGAGGCATCTGTTTTTCACATGCAGAAATCAAAATAGAGATTTATCTCTGATAGAAACTTCAAATGTCCCAGCAGTGTTATTAATTCTCATTTGCATATTATTCTAAAACTAATAACTGGAGATACTCAGAATTATTCAATAGTTTTCTCCCACTTGGAATAAAGAAAAGGCTTTCTCCCACAAATTATTCAATTGCTATTTAATTTCCTGGGTTCTTAATCTTAAAATAAAAGGACATATCCTAACAGATTCCTAAGATGATTAAAAGATTTTCAACAACAGGCTAAATTTTGGTTAGCAAAACACAACTGCTAAGCTCATATAACATGCTTTGCTCAGACAAATAGAACACATTACAGTATGGCATAATGGGAAGTCCTGTTTCACACAACAGGTGACTGAGGTGACATCTGCGTTCCCACATCACAGTTGAACCACAAATCACTCAAATGCCTTTTAGTCTGGTCTAACCCATTGTGTGAACCTCCCAGAGGTGGATTGTTCCAGATTCCTACCTGTCTTTTTGGGGCAGTAAGTTCAGTTGAAATGAGTATACTTTTACTAGATCACTCACAGCTTTATTATAATATTGCTTCTGTGGAGATGGGATTTTTCATCCACACAGAGAACGGGACTCATAGTGCTTCTCTCAAGTCAACTCACATCAAACCATAGCCTTAATGCTCAGTCCCAAGCCCTGAAATGCTTCAGACTGAATGCCAAGGCATTCTGAATATCAGTTTAATGGGAGGCATCTTATCTAGGAAAACAAGCAAAGCACACACTACCCTATGCAATCACCTCCCCAATTCAACAGAGCCCTTTTTTTTTGGGGGGGGGGGGTCTTTCCAAATATTTGAAAGAGAAGCCAGACCCCCTTGCTATCTCTGCTGGCTCCACCAAGGAGAGTCAAGGGGGAATCCCACTAAATTTGCTCTCTCCCCAGCCCCCCTTAAGTTGGTTTTAAAAGATCAGGCAAAATCTTGCTGGTTCCTCCTTCCCTTAACTTTGGAGCTCACTGTGGGGCTGGCCTCCACAACTCTATTCCCTCCCACACACGTTATGACTTGTTCTGGAACCCTTGTGGGGTAAAGGGCTTCTTCGTGGTCTTCCCCCTGAACTTACTCTCCTCCTTTTTCTTTGCACTGCAGGTCAGGCTGGCACTCCAAAATGACGTCAGGCTACCAGTGCCAACACTTCCTTACCATCTGCCCCAGTCACCCTTAGTCCCAAGTCTTATATGGGGGGGGGGGGTGTCCTGTGGGGACAAGGAGTTTAACTGCTTTGCCCCTTCCCAGATCCTCACTTAGAGGGGAGGTGCTTTCCTAGGACACAACAGGGTCCCCATTCATATATTTTTCATTCACTTCAATAAATCTCATCAGTTAAAATACAATCCCAAAAGTTGTTCCAGTATTTTGGATCTTTCCACACTCCCGTTTATTGGATCATGGGCTTCAGTGAGGAAGGGAAGAAAGGGAGAAGAACTACAGAGTGGGAATTGGGGGGTTCAAATAAACATTCTGCCTCCCCTAGGACCTCTCACAGGCTGGATGCATACAACACATTAGGACATAATTTGTAGCTTAGGGTTAGTGCATTTTGTGAATCACAGTTAATTATGATTAACTATGCCTGAGGGCACTGTACAGCCAAACTCTTAAAAATCTCCTCCATCTTACAAATTTCCTCTTAAAAATACCCGTTGCTTTACTGAGTTTCAAACATTGTTTGTTCCTCACTCTTCTCTTCCACCTATTTTTTCTTTTCCATACACATGATTCTATCACCAAAGGTGCCATCCCAGTGGCTTTGCTGACAGGAAGGGAATTCATCCCAATCACTTGTTTCCACTTCTGACAATCTAGAAACCATGCCCATAAAAAAGGGATCCAAAATGCTTACAGACTTCAGCCCCCCTCCCGCCCCCAACCGCTCATAAAGAGACACAAAGACAAGATCCAGCCACTCTTAAACACTTGCTTCCCGTCTCACCAAGAACAGCAAGGGGAGCTAATTCTGAAGCCAGGTTTCCTGAGTGGGAATCCACAGAAAGGCTGACAGTTGCCTTCAAAAGAGTAAAAAAGTGAACATTCCCAGCTACTCTCAGCAATGGGTCTTCCACTGGGACTGCTGAATGCAGTTTGACCCCTACCAACTATGGAGCCCCTTCGGGTTGGGGTGCTTCCCACATTGGCACCACTCTGTTGGCACTACTGTGGCTGTGCTCAACCCAGTGCCTTCCTCCACACAAAGAGCAACGGATACCCATCCAGAACTGATCACACCGATGTACCTTATTTTAGTGCTCAAGTATTTAATGAGAGCTGGGGGCTCTTTTACACCACTTTTTGAGCAGTTTTAAATCAGTCTAAATTCTCTGTGGCTTTTGCTCACATTTTTCCACTTTTTCTACAATATCATATGCCTCTCGTTTATCCAGCCATGTTTACAATAATGGAAACAATGATCAAATAGGAACAACCCAACACCGAAAAGCAAAACAGAATCCTGAAAAACAGCATCAGTAAAACAAAACCCATCAACCACCACCAAGAAAGGGACTCTGCATTAACTGGCAAGCAAACGGTTTTGTCGCTTTCTGCCAGCCCCGATTCTTTCCTTCCTCAGAAAAGCTTCGCGGAGGGAGGGCCTTCTTCTGAGGCCCTGCCTCGATAGCCGACCAGGCCGCCCGAGGGGCCCGTCTCGCTCTTACCTGCGCTGGACGGTCTCACGGCAAGGGTGGTGGCTCGGCTGGGCAGGCAGTGCAGCAGGGAGTTGTCGAAAGGGCTGCCCCAGCCTGGCGGGCTGAACTGGGCGCCCATATAGGGGCCGTAGTAGGATCCGTTCAGCGGCCGGAACTGCTCGCGCGGGCTGTAGGCGGCCGGCTCCCGGGGGGCGCCGTTGGAAGCCGGGGGGCTGCCAGCTGGGTAGGCAAACCGGCCCGAGGCTGGGTGGGCGCAGCCCCCGCTGCTGGCGCCGTAGGAGGAGGACGGGCTCTCCGGGGCGCCCTGTGGGGGCCAGGCCGACGGTCCCCCGGCCTGCCCGGCGCCCGTGGGGTTCTGGAGGTAGGGCAGCATGGACCCAACGCGGGTGGTCGGCACGTAGACGGGAGATCCGGCCGTGGAAGGCACGAAGCCGCCTCCGCCGCTGCCCGGGGACGCTCCATCATAGGTGCTGCCCTGCAGGCTCTGGGGGTGGGGGTGGGCGTGCGGGTGGTGGTACATGTCCTCGACGACTGGCGGCGGGGGCGCGGGATCCGGGCTCAGCTTGGCCGAGGCGCGGCTGGACCAGATCAGTTTGTTGGCCTGATCCAGGTCCGCGAAAAGGAGTAGGTCCTCCCAGGTGGGCAGACTCGAGGGCGCCGCCGCCGCCGCCGCCGCCAGAGAGACAAAAGGGCCCAGCAAGGCTCTGCCTTCGGCCAGGCCAATGGGCTGCGAGGCCGAGAGCGCGCCTCCGGGCTCCTGCTTGAAGCTCCTGACGCTGGACGGGCCCCCGCCCCCCCCGGGTGAGCAGCCCGAGGACGAGGAGGGTGACGGCGAAGGGCCCGGCACCTCCCGGGGTGCCAGCGGACAGGGCGAGTCGTCGGGACTGCAGCGCTTCAGCAGGCACCAGCCGCCCTCGGCCAGGGCCATCCAGCCCTGCGGCGCTCAGCAAGCCTCTCGCCGCTTGGCTGCCGCGGCTCCGTCAAGACCAGCCTCTACGAGGGGAGAGAGGGAGAGAAAAGGAAATACAAGTTAGCTCAATCCAGCAGCGAGCCCAATCCTCACTTTCCACCGACCTCCCACTTTGCCAACCTTCTATCTGAGCACAAATAGGGTCTCTGAGCATGTGTGGAGTGCTTTGCTCTCACTATTCAGATCGGTAAACAACTCCTGGGCCGCTGAAACTAGGCAGCTGGAAGGGGCAAGATGCTCAAGGTTCCTTTGGCCTTCTCTCAAACCCCCTCAATGCTTTAATCAGTGTCCGCTGGTGGGGCTGGCGCAGTCCGCTGGAAATCTCACAGCCAAGCTTGCTTTACGGGCATCGCTGGATCGTTTCCTGCCTCCTTTTAGGGAAAGGGGAGTTGCGCTTTGCTAGTGCCTCTAAAGGTCCAAATCCCTTCCCACTGGGTAGTCCTGAACACTTTCCTCAACCTTGGTTTCCCCATCTGTAAAACGGGGGCGAAGGAATATTTTGGAGGCACCCTGGAGCAAAACCCCAAACACCACATCGATCAGGAAAACGCGGCGCCTCAGCCTGACCAAAATCTCGAGCTGGCCCTCGCTTTGTCCCACCTCTGGATCTTCCAGGACCAAGAATTTCCCCAGAACAGCCTCAGTCTGCCTCCGAACAGGCACTCCCTCCTTTGACGTTGCTTACAGAGAGAATGAGTGACAAAAACGAGGGGGGGGGAGGCGTGGGCTTTGGAGCGCCTCCGGTAGGACAAGCCCCGCAGCCCTCCCCGCTCCGGCTGTGCTCCTTTTCGGTTTCAGCTAATGAGTCACTGGATTTCGTTCCAGAATGAAAACAATTAGCAACGCAATTAAGGGGCGGGGAGGGGTTTCAGGATAGCCGGAGGGGCCGAAATGTAGCCCCCGACGCTCAGGTAGAGACGAACCTTTTCGGCGGGGGAGATCACACGCTTGGAAGGAGACCAGCGACTCGGGCTGGTTCGGGTGTTCTCCTGTCCTCCCAAGACCGCCGCTCTCCCTTTGGATCACGAGGGGGAGGCCGTTGGTGCCAGTCTGCTCCACGTTTTCCTCCCCCCCCCCCCCTTGCAGCCTGCCCAAGTTGACCCGGCCAGCTCCAAACCCGCCGCGCTCCGGCACACCTTAGAAATGGCACCCGTCCACAATCAACAGAGCAGCACCCCGCTCCGCGTCCCCGCCGCCCTGCCCGGCCCGGCCCAGCCCAGCCCTACCCGGAGACCTCGCCGAGAGATCGCCCGCGTCTTGCAACACGGCGCCTCTCCCAGCGCGATCCACCCCGAGGAGTTTCGCGGGCGATCCGGAGAGGAAAGGAGCGTCGGCCGCGGCGCCGGCCCCCTCTGCAAAGCCGCGTCGGCTGGGGCTGCACGCCAGCGCACCGACCCCCTTCCCCGCCCTTCCCGGCGCCCAAATTCCACCGCGAGAGGCCCTCCAGGCGTCTCGCGAGCCCTATCGGAGGCGAGATAAGAGCCCGGCCGCGGAGATAAGGAGTCCTGGCGGAGGGGAGAGGCGACTGTCCCCGAGGAGAAGGCGGGCGGCCTCGCCGACCCGGACGCGGACTCAAGGAGCGCTCCCGCGGCCCAGTCGCACCCACCTCTTTGGCCGCGGCTCCGGAGGGTCCTCTTTCCCGCGGTTGTGGCGGACTGCAAGCGGCCAAGGCAGAGAGCGGCTCGGAGCGGCGCCTGACAGGGAGAAAAAGGAGAGAGCGAGCGAGCAAGCGACCCAGGCGCCGCCTCCAGCAGCCGGGCCGGAAAAGTGCAGCTGGCCAGCCTGATTGGCTCAAGGGGACCCTAAATAAACACCCGCGCGCGAGAGAGAGGCGCGCAGTGTCAGCCGCCAGCTGGCTCTCGGCGGGGATGCCAATCCCAGTGTCAGGCCCTCCCCGGGAAGGCCAGCCCGGTGCTGGGAGGCGAGGCAATGCCCGGGCCAGCGGGGCTGGGGGGAGGGGGGAGCCAGCAACGCGCGCGCGCCAAGGCAGGAAAGGGAGGGCGCTGGGAGCGAAATTTACCTACAGGCAACGGCAAGGAGATGCTCCCCTCCCAAATGCAGGTTTTTTTAAGGGTGACTCCTGCAAGTCCCACTGGGTGGATCCTTCTTTTTTTAAAAAAGGGGAAAACGGTCTTTCTATTTGAGCTTTATTTCATAGTTTTAATTTTCTGTATTTTTATTCCTCTTCCCCTGTTCCTGCACGAGCTTTTCTTATAAAAGATGAGGCTTCCTGTGTTTCGTTGATGGGTCGGATAATCCCCCATTTCTTTGCTGGCCGTTTTGTTCCACCAACCCTCCCCAAACATGTTGCTCTCTTGGTGCTTTTGGACCACAACCCCCATCATCCCCAGACGGCAGGGCTAGTACAACCCATCTGAAAGACTGCCGGAAAGGAAGGAATCGTTTCTGGGGAAATGGGGCTCCCTCCTCCTTTGAAAGTTACCAGAGTTTGGGGTTGACCCGCCGTTCAGATTTGTGCGTTTCTGAGGGGTGCGCAGCTCCAAGGATCCCGAAGCCTCTCCAGCTACCACCTCAGCGGCCGGCCAGCCGGCCGGCCCTCCCCGTTCTTTGCCTGCGTCTCTCCCTCGCTCCTTTCCTCTCTTATCTTAACTGCCTGCAAACTGATATAGTACTTGTCAGGAAAGTGACTGGAAATTAAAAGAACCTATTCCCTCTGAGGTGATCAAGGAGATGTCTGTCCTCTCAGCTGGTACAGAAAGTGACCCATCTGTGTCCAGGGTCGGCGGCTTTTCCGAGCGGCGCAATTCCGAATTCCGCCGAGCGGAAGCTCTGCGGGAGAGACGAAATAGAGGCTCGCCAGGTGAGTGAACACCACCTTGCGCCCGCTCTCGCACCCAGTCTGTTTCGAGTAATCAGGAATAAAGGGTTAGAAATAGAAGGGACGTCAGATGTAAAGTGGACTGTTGCATTTGGTGGGTGCGTGAGTGCCTTTAGCTTATTTGAATGGTTAAATTATGAATTTCTGACATTACTGCTTCGCTGAAGAAACGTATTTGAGAACAAGTCGCAAAAAAGTCTAAATAGACAGGGAAGGGCGCATAGGAAGGCGGTCTTCGGAACAAGAAGTGCAGAAAATTCCATTCCAACTGTATTCAGAAAAATAAGTTCCCAAAACCGAAGTCGGCAACATCTTTATTAGGACGAAACCAAATAGACAGAAACAGCGGGCGCATTTTCTTAATCTCTAGCCCAAACCAAACGTCACAAAAACGGAGAAGTGGTGCTTAAAGCTTTAGAAAGAGCTGGAATAAACGGCCGGCCTAGGAGGTGGACTCGGATGCCAGAACTGTATAATATTTTTAAATCTGTTCCTATCCCCCCCCCCCCCCCCCGCACACACTTCCCGGCTTTGCTCCAGCTACTCTGCCCAGATGAGACTCTGCCAAGGAGCAACCAGGGAAAGAAACGGAAGGCTGAGTTGGCAAAATCGAGCAGCCCCAGGGCCTCCTCTCCGTGCCAGCCTGTCCCTATCTCGGTAGTAGTAGCTGAAATGTTGGGCGAGGAACCAGGGTTCAAATCCATCTTCAGCCCTGGAAATTCACTGGGTGATTGGGGGCAAGTTACACTCCTTCTTAGCGGAGCCGAGCCTACCTCACAGGGTTGTGGGCATAAAACTAAGAGTTCCTTCCATGAAAGCTGCCTTGAACTTCTGGGAGAAGAGTAGGATATATTAAGCAAAGAAATACAAATGAACAAATTCCCTCCTTTAAAAACAATGTTGCAATTAACACCCATATCTCAGGTTCCTGGAGCTGCCTCCCCACGCGGAGTATTCATTCATAGGATTGGGCTACCCTCGCGCTCTAGTGGATTCTGCGTTCCTCGTGCTTTCCACTTTGAAAAATTGGAAAGAGTGCAGAAGGGAGGGAGGAAGGAAGGAAGGTAGTTCTGAGGTTTTTGCGCGGTCTGCTTTCCAGACAAGCGACCTTTTTCTTTGCATTTTCTCGGGGGGGGGGCAATGAATCACAGGGTACTGGTAGGATCTCTCACCCCCGCCCCCGCCGCTGCTTTCAAACCACCCGCCTGAAATCAAAGGTGAACCTTTCAGGAGCAGTATCTCAGGCTGGCTGGAAGGAGCAGAGAGCTGCCTGCGGTCGCAGACCGGCTGCCCTGGGAGTTCTCCCGGCAGACCGGGCGGAGGGAGGCTGCGCTGGACTGTCGGGGTGCCGCCCCCACTGCAAGGACCCGAGAGAGGATGAATGAATGAAACGCCTCGAACGCTCTTCCCCAGCACTTTCTTCCGCCGAATGAACTCAGGATCGGGAGGTACTTGCACGAGACTTACGTGCTCGGCGCAGGCTGAGGCAGACACCTGCACACTGAGCAGCCCTGCCTAGGCGAGGTCGGCCTGCCTTGCCCACAAGGTATGACGTCACGTTTCCTCACAAAAGCGCTTGCGCGGAAACCCCACCTTTTATCGGGTTGGTAGGTCCTTGAGAAGTAAAAACGGATCGTAGGCACAGTCCCGGCTTTCCAGTTTCACAGAACTTTGTCTACTTGCCCAAGACATTCACCAAATTCCTTGACCTGCAGACTAGATTTTTTTTCCTCTTTAATCAACTTCAACTTAAAAAAAAATAGTTTATAAGCTCATTTTTCAGGGTTGTTGTATGTATTTATGCAAGATATCTAAAGGGGACTTGTTTTGCATCCCCTGTTTTTTGAGAATTAGATCCACGGTTCCTGGCATCTGTCTGCTTCAGGTGATCCCAGGTGGACCTTTGAGAAGCCCATTTGATAGTCATGATTCTTTCAGCAGCAAAATGTGCACTCATGAGTCTCTTGGGCCAACTGATGGTCATCCTTGAATTGAGTCTGCTTCACAGCTAGAAGCTGCCGATCTGTGCCTTAAAGCAGGGGTGAGCATTAGGCAACCTGAAGTTCTAGGATCACATGCAGCCCTGAAGCTCATCCAATTTCCTCACAAATGATTTATAGCATCTTGAACCTCATACAACAATACCTGTGGCGATATAAACCCTGTCCTCATTACTAATCCAGCAGAACAGGAATAGTTGTATGAGTTATAAAGAGATATAAATCAAGAATGAAGAAATGGACTGTACAGTCATCAGTCCAATAAGGAGAAGGCAGAAAGAGGGGATCATAATCCCCTATAATCCCAGTTCTTTCAGTCTGTGATGCTTTCTGCTGTTTATTTTGTCTGAGGTTAGAGACACACATCAGGTCCCTGCCCTTTCTTCCCTTACATTTGCATACACACACACAATACACGTACAACAGTTTGAAACCATAACCAGAGAGGCAGGAACCAATATGTTCTCTTGCCAATTGATTTCCTTTGGCTTCACAAATTGTTTGGTTCTGCAGATATGCACAGAGTTGTGAATGTATATATTCTGATTTGGCAGTCTCTTACAATAATTGAGCAACAGTGATTGAAAGCACATTCATATACAACTCCTAAAATGTAAATCCTTTTTTGTTGGATAGGATTTAATCTTAGTAACATTTTTCCCAGTAGGTTCATATCCTTTCATTGCATATACCACCAGCAATGGCATTTTTATACTTTTGTCCAACCTGTACTTGGAAATAATAAATCTTGAGATTATATATATTTGAGTTTTACTACCTAAATCAATCTATCAGATTATTTCCACTGCCAAACCATTTGGTATTCAACCCCCCTTTTCTTCTCTGAGGCCAATATCCTCTTTCTGCCACCCCTAGTAAGAAAGAAAGAAAGAAAGAAAGAAAGAAAGAAAGAAAGGAAGAAAGGAAGAAAGGAAGGAAGGAAGGAAGGAAGCAAGCAAGCAAGCAAGCAAGCAAGCAAGCAAGCAAGCAAGCAAGCAAGCAAGCACGCATCAGTTGATCAAACAAAAAACAAATCTGATGAGATATTCAGCAAAACCGAAAAGTGGACATGCATTTCATTCACATGTCTATATGAATCATCCTTCCTTTTGACCAGGAGGCTGGAACAGCTTTCAGACCATGACAGGTTTTGTTTGTTTAATGTTCTGGGTCCAAATCAGGGAGAGAGAATGTTCTCTCAGACATTTTGTTCATTTTTATCTCAGTGCCCTTTTTGTGGTCAGGTTTATAAAATGAATGAAAAGCTTAGACTCTCAAAGGGACATTCCCTTGGGACACAGAGAGCAGAAAGTGAGGTGAACTTTTAAAATCACACCTGGAAAGTTTTTGAGAGTTTGAGTTGAAATATCCTGGGAGGAATTCAGCCAATCATGTAACCCTCCACCCTGTTTAAGGCTGATTGATGTGGTAGCGATGGGGCAAGGGATGAGGTCAGTTTGTGGCGTCCTGTGCATGTGAGACTGATGTCCAGAATTCTCTGCTTGGGGCCAGTATAGTACTCCTCCATTCAGAAAATTAGTGGCACTCAGTTTCTGAATTAGATGACAGTATCCAGCAAAGCAGTTTGTGAAGTCCCCACTGTGCTTGTCTGTCCATGGAAATAACCTCTTATGGTTCTTGACTACTCATTGGTACTTTGCACAAGCTCAGAAGTCCTCTTCCCATGTCACCCACTGATCTCTACCCCACAGCCCTTGTCAATGAAATCAAATAGGCAAGGACTGGTACAGCTATTTAGTATGAATGAAATGCACCCGTCATATATTTTGGGCATGCCTGAGTAACTTGGGAGTTGGAGTTTTGCCAAAGGGGCTGTTTTAATACAATTCACTCAAAAGCTGCTGAGGATAAAAATCCCAAGGATGTCCACCATGTTATTATTACATCCAGTGTTCAAAGGTAGTACAATGATTAATTTAAATGTCACAGATTTCAGAGAAAAAGATCCAGCTAACTTGAGCCCAATCCTATGCGTAGTAACCGGCTGGATGCCAATAATCCCACTAAATTCGATGGGGTCTACTTTGGAGTAGACTTGTTTAGAATGGCAATTTTTTATCGGAATCCAACCCGTTTATACAATCACAGCGCCGTTGAAAATCCAAAATCGTTTTCCTCTCAGGCAGCGGCTGGACTGCAACAAACAGGGCCGCACTAAGCTCGACCAACTTCACCCACCCGCTCGCCCCAAACTCCAAGGTAGAGCCGGAAGAGAAACGTCACGGGGCGGGTCCAGCACGAATGTAGAAGCGCCGGGCCCGGCCGCGTGCCGTGCTCGGCTCGTCGTTTCGTTTCCTTTTTCTTCCCAGCCTGCCCTGATCCGGGCGACGTTGATTTGGAAATTCGGTTCCACCAAGTCCAGTGAGGTTTACTCCCAAGTAAAGGAAGCGGTGGAAGAGTCCACCCCTGTTAAATCTGGGGCAGCAAAAAGGAAATCGAGTGAACAAGCCGCCGCCTTGGTTTGAGAAAAAGGCGCGGGTTCGCTCACTCCCGCCTGGCCAACATATTACAATTCTCAATCCCCGAATCAGGCAAAATAAACTACTCGGGACTGATCGCTGAACAGACGCATAGAAAGATGGTTTGCGAAACATCCCGCGGGTTGGAACTCGCCAGGTTTTTGCATGCGCTTACTTGGGAGTAAGGAGGCCGATCTTCTTGGCATTCAAGGGCACGGTGCGCAAAGGCCCGTGATCCAGCGGCATTTGGGCTGTAGAAAAGGTGGGCGCTATTTTTCAGTTGCTTATAGCAAAGGCCTTGTTACACATTTGTCCGCCAAAATTTCTGCCATAATTAAAGTCTCACTTCGAAGTCCACAAAAGGGGGTGTCCGCTGGATATGGTCATAAAAATAAAAATGGCGGCCGCGATAGTGAGACACTGCTCGTTTTTATGAGCGTCGCGGCCGCCATCTTGACTCCTTTGACCAGACCTTGCGCATTCCCCTGTTCACAAGACATTATTGGTTGAATTCGTCGGATGTGCTGAGTTATAAAACTGGCCAACCACATTCCGCCCTGCGTATTTGTGAGAAGTCAGCCCGGGAGGTTAGTTTGTGATTTGTTTCGTTAGAACCCAGAAAATTGGGTTCATTGAGTAAGCTAGGATTTAGTTAACCACGGCTAAGCGTGTCTTGTCCGTGTAGCCGCTTTGTTGCTTTCTTTTTCCAGGGAGGGAGAGGACCCCCGCAACAATTTTGCCCTTCACTTCCTCCCCACGTCTGAGCTCTTGAAATTAATGTGAAAGGTGTTTTGTTTTAAACCTAACTAGGATCCCTTTCTGCGCGCTCCCCAACTTTTATTCCTAATGCTATCCCCACATAACACACAAATTAGGCTAAAAGAAGTAATGGTTGGTTGTTTTTTTGTTTTACTACAACAAAGAGTGTTTGGGAAGCTTTAAAACGACGGAATTTACGGGGCCTTAAGCTTGGGCAAGTCGCAGTGCGCTTCTGCTTGCTAATCTTCCTTTGATCTCCCAGAATCCGATCCATTAGCGCAAATTTACACGCGGGCGTGTTCACACACTGGATTTTTCCTGGGGGCGCCGGCTCGGGTTTCACCATTATATTTTAAATTAAATATTAATTTAAAGCGGCCCCTTTATTGTCTTGCAGACTATCCTAAGAAGTTGTTGTCGCTGGAGCCATTTGGGGATATTGGACCCACTGAGCTCTATCGAGTTACAGTAACTCGCTAGAAAGCAAAAAGCAAAAACAAAAAAATGCTCCGGAAAGGCAAAAGGATTCGGAACAAAATTCCACCAAAATCTCCCGCAGTAAGACGCGGGTTTCAAGGCTCCTGAGAACTGCAGCTCGTGTTATCCACGTGGGGGATCGCGAGTCGCAGACCCCTTTTTAGCCGCTCACGAATGCTAATGAACAACCCACCCGACCCCCGTTTAATTTTACGTAAGCTGAAAAATTCCGAGGCGCTTTGTATGTATGTGTGGGGGGCGGATATTCGAGTCCGGATATTTGCTTTTTGCAAATATTTCTAGGTCAGTATTTTTCTGGGGCCCTATTCGTCTGAAGAGTGACAGCCTTCCTGACCGCGTTTGAACCGATCCCATTTTTTCTCCTTGAAACCCCGCGCTCAGTTGGGATCCGGGCAGCAGAACTGGCAGGGGTTCTTAAGCCGTATGTCGGCTTCTGAATTGCAGAGCAGAGATTTAACTCCGCTAGTTTTCTTGGTCAGAGTCGTCGTCATTGTTACTATTATGATGACTATGTTGTCATCCAATCACAAAGAACAGAGAAAAGCGCCCTTAGTTGAACATGTGCAGAGGGTTGCAATCACTGCAAACTTTCCTTAGCTGAAGGCGACGAGCTTTGATTTGGCTGGCCCGAAAGTTTCTCGGGCTGACCCGGACGTGATCCGGGTTTGGCAATTGGCGCTGAAAGGTGCCGGCCTACGGATGGACCGCCGCGCCTGTCGGAACCGAGAACAAAATTCAGGCTGGAGCTCGTGAAACAGAAAGAGGCTGTTTTCTCTTGTGTCCATGGGACGCGCCGGTCGGGCTTTACAAGGAGCTGCTGTAGGCCGGCGGTCTGATAGGGAGGGAGTTGCTGGGCCTGCGGGCTGCCCTCCCCCAACTCCGCTTCCCTGCAATATGAGGTTATCAAGACCACCGGTTTGCGAGCTGGCCAACACCCACCCGAGCCAGGCCTTCAAAGTGAATGGAAGTGCGTTTCTGTTCTCTGTTGGTCTAAATTACCTTCCCTTAAAAACCACACTCATTTTGATCCTGGAAAGTACATCTAACCAACGAGGCTCAGCCACCCACCACACCTAACAAAAAGCAGCGTTCTCTGTTGCTTTTCAGTATTGTTTAACTTAGCGATGTTTTGCAGAAGTTTGGTCTGTGGTTAAGGCACCAGGCTAGAAAGCAGGAGACTCTGAGTTCTAGTTCCGCCTTAGACATGAAAGCCGGCTGGGTGACTTTGGGCCAGTCACTCTCTCAGCCCAACTCACCTCACAGGGTTGTTGGGGGGAAAATAGGAGGAGGAAGGAGTATTAAGTGCATTCACCACTTTGAGTTATTTATAAAAATAATAAAGACGGGATAAAAAAAAATCTTAAACGAACCCTGACAACAAATGAATGATTGAAACAGAAAAGTTTGTCTTCCAAATGCAAGTCCTCATAACCTTGCTGGGGGCTGGATGGCTCCTCAGGATGTTTAGTACCCTGGTTTAATAGCCAGTTGGACAAGATGACTTCCCTATATTATTCCAATTTATCATCTCTGATTTTTGCTATAGAAACTGGTGCCATGTTCTGATTTTTGGTTGATCAGCTGAAAAAAACCCTCACAATTACTCAACCTACTCTTCCGGGGGGAGAAGGACCTGACATACCATGCTGTGCTTCTTGAAGAAAGTATGCGTTGCTGGTATTATGCATCTACGCACTTAAAGTTGAGTAGGGTTGGACCTAGTACTAGGATGTGAGACCACCAGGATTGAAGGTTTGACTGGGAAGTAAAAACCATTCAGAAAGAAAGTAATGTAAACTATTTTGGTACTTCTGCTAAGAAAATTCCGTGAAGAAGTCCCTCGAGTCTCCAGGAGTTGGGCTTAACTCAGAGAAGACTACAGTTTTAAGCAGACTTAAGGGAAGTGGGGAGGAAAAGACTCATACTCCTCTAGTGTTGGCTCTTCTGCAGATTACATGAGTTCATAATCCCACATTTTCTTTTGGTGAGACCCAAGTCTAGTTGATTTCAGGAGCGCATATTGCCACATAAGTTCTGTTGGAGTCTGTCAGAGAGCATTCCACAATGTGTCACAAGCTGAGAACAGCTGACGATTTTAATCATTGAACTTTGTAGGTCTGAATGCGTTTGAAACATTAGCTCTCCTTATCTGACCCATTGTGTGGGACTTTATTCCAGCCTTATTTTGATTTGTTGTTCAAATTTCAGTTTATGATGAGTACGTTTTCCCCCACATGCTTCATCACAGACTGAGAAAAGCTCTCGCAATTCAGGGAAGCAACCAACCAGCTGACCACTTGCTTCAAATCAGAGCACAGAATGTAGCTGAAACTGATCTGGAGAGATGAAGCCCCGCCCCCCAGATTAGTACAGTTCTGCCCCTGACCTTCTCCCACCACACTAAATTATTGGAGACCCTTGCTAGAGGCTAAGCCATTGACAACACTAAAGTGCAGCCAAAGTATGGGTAGTCCCCAGTTTAAGAATGGATTCAGTTTCCAAGGTCTGTCCTTAAGTTGAATTTGTATGTAAGCCAGAACAGTATTATTGTATAATACTATATAAGTAGTATTGTGTAATTAACTCGAACCATTGTATATTTAACTTGAATGATTGTGTATTTAAACTCAAACCATTGTGTATTCAACTCAAATTTTGCTATAATAGGCTCCGTTTGTAACTATGGGTCATTTATAAACAGGGTGCTCTTAATCCGGGGACTGCCTGTACTGCAAAGTTGGAGCCATACCTACTTTTCAGAAGGGGATAGGGTAGAAAATTGAAATATTTGTTGCGTGATAATAACCCAGTTTTACAAATTATATATTTTTCATGGTAGCCCGAAATAGTCTCAAATTTTTACTTCTATGCATTTTAAACAAGTGCATGATCACAAAAATATTTACCGCACAAGTGTATGTGTCATTATTTGGTGATTTTATCCTAGTTGTGTTTGATTTCTGGGCACAGTGAATGTTGGAAGGACCTCTGATACCAGGGCTGCTTAGATATGCTTCTTAAATAGGAATACTATAGAACAGGGCCAATCTGAAATGGACCTCTGAACACACTTTACCAAATGAAACCATTGTGCCTCCATCTGGTCACACAAACACTTATTTCAGACTGATGCAAACTGCATGTTGTCAGTGTGCATCCCCTTCCAGAGAAGGGTAGAGTATAGAGAACTTTCATTAGAGCCATAAGGTTTTTGAGAGCCAGTTTGATATAGTGGTTAAGGTGCTGGCCTAGAAACCAGGAGATTGTGAGTTCTAGGCCCGCCTTAGGCATGAAAGCCAGAAGAGTGACTTTGGGCCAGTTGCTCTCTCTCAGTCCAGCCCACCTCACAGTTGCTGTTGTGGGAAAAAAATAGGAGGCAGGAGTATTAGGCATGTTTGCCACTTTGAATTATACATAAAAAAGGAGGATAAATAATACTAGAGTATTATAATAATAATATAAGCTTGTTACAAAGAAACAGCACAAGTATTAAAAGTTGCCAGTACTGTAATATCAAATATAAGCACCAGCTCACTGCAAGAAACAAACCAACTGATGTACAGCACAGCTGCAGTTATAACTGAATACCTTGGATGCAAAATCAACAAACAAGAAAAAAAGCCAAACAGTGCACCACCGAAATGGAAGATCAGGTTGGAAAATAAGATCAGCATGCTAAAATCAGATGCAAGCAAGTTAGAACAGATGAAAGAAAAGAAGCTGAAGAACAATACCAAAGAATACTTGATCATATCACCCAGAAACAAAGAAGTTCAAAGAAGCATTGGAAATAATAAAGCAGCAAACAACAGCCATAGCCAAAAAGATCAGCAGATACGAAGCTCAAATTGCATACTATAGGCAGAATTTCCAATTTCAGTCAAATCAGAAACATTTCTACCAATTCATCAATGGAGAGACTTCAATGAGCCAATGAATACTAGACAAAGAAGAAACAGTACAGTTCTGGGTGCAACTATGGGACAACCGAAAGAAATACAATAAAAATACAGCTTGGATAAAGGAGGTAGATAAGAATAAAAAGAAGCTGAAATGAAAGAACTTGTAATGACAGCAGATATGGTGGAGAAAGGGGCAAGGAAGATCAAGAATTGGTCTGCACCAAATGAAGATGAACTGCATGGTTTTTGGCTGAAACATCAGACTGATCTGCACCCACTCATTGCTAAGCAGTTTAACACCATACTGCAAGGAAGTGAAATTGAAGATTGGTTAACATCTGGCAAAACCTACATGATAATGAAAGATCCAACACAGCACCAGGCAACTACAGGCCAATTACCTGATACCAACAACTTTCAAATTGTTAACTGGCATTATAGCTGATGCAGTCCAACAGCATCTAGTTGAAAACAATTTCTTTCTGCCAGAGCACAAAGGAAACTGCCTAAACACCAGAGGAACAAAAGACCAGCTCTTAATTGACAGGATGATTTTGGAAAACTGCAGGAGAAGGAAGACCAACTTGACTGTAGCTTGGATTGATTACAAGAAGGCATTCGAGTCCCTGCCACATGATTGGATAATCAAGTGCCTAGAAAATAGAGGAACCTTTTAAGGAGATTCAATATCACCACTACTGTTTGTCATTGGACTGATTCCTCTGTCAACAATACTGAACAAATCAGGCCATGGCTATCAGACATCAAAACATCTGCCAGGCTATCCCACCTCCTTTACATGGATGATCTGAAACTATGGAAAAACACCATCTGAAACAGAATCACTGCTCAATGCTGTTTGAATATACAGCCAAGATATTGCAGTGGAGTTTGGACTGGACAAATGTCACCCTTATCATCAACGGGGGGAAAATAGTGAAAAGTGAAGGAATCAAGATGCCCTATGGAAATAACATTAAGAGACTGGATGAGGAAGATCACTACAAATACTTGTCACTGGACATCCTTCAAGCTGACAACATCAAGCACATTGAAGTCAAGAAGAAGGTTAGCAGTGAATACATCATGAGAGTGAAGATCTCAAAGTCCAAACTCAGTGGAGGAAATACCATCAAGGCAATTAACACCTGGGCAATTCCAGTCATTAGATATACAGCTGGACTGGACTCAAGCAGAACTAGGAGCCTGGATAGGAAGACCAGAAAAATAATAACAATGAATCATGCCTTCATCCATGCAGCAACATTGACAGACTCTACTTACCAAGGAGCATAGGTGGGTGAGGATTACAAGTACACCAGACAGTTGAAGAAGAAAAAAGGGAATTAGAAGAATATCTGAAGGACAGTGAAAAAGATGCACTGAAACTAGTACACCATGAAAGCTTACTGAAGAGACCAAACTGGCCTATAAGAAAGATCAAACGAAGAACAGAAAAGAAACATGGCAAGGCAAAGTATTACATGGCCAGCACACACACACACACACACACACACACACACTCACAAAACCTAGCAGACAAGGCAGATAACAAGACCTGGCAATGGCTAAGAGCTGGAAAGATGAAGAAAAAAACAGAGGGGCTAATTCTGGCTGCACAAGACCGAGCCTTAAGAACAAATGCATACAAAGCCAGAATTGAGAAGACAGCAACAGACAGCAAATGCCATCTCTGCAAAGAAGCTGAAGAAACAGTGGATACCTAGTGAGCAGCTGCAAGAAGATTGCACAGGCTGACTACAAACAGTGGCATGACAAAGTAGCAACAATGGTGCATTGGAATATCTGCAAGAAATACCATTTGCCTGCAAGCAAGAACTGGTGGGACCACAAAACAGACAAAGTAACAGAAAATAAAGAAGCTAAAGTGCTCTGGGACTTTAGAATTCAAACAGACAAGCATCTGCCACACAACACCCCAGACTTAACAACTGTTGATAAGAAAGGCAAAAAAGTCTGGATAGTGGACATTGCAATACTTGGAGACAGCCGAATAGAAGAGAAAGAACTGGAGAAAATCACAAAATACAAAGACCTGCAAATAGAAATAGAATGATTGTGGCAAAAGAAAGCAAAGATAGTACCAATAGTAATAGGTGCCTTGGGTGCAATCTCAAAACCTCTGTAGTAGCACTTGAAGACCATCGGCATTGACAAAATCACCATCAGTCAATTGCAAAAGGCAGCTTTACTTGGAACGGCTTACATCCTTCAACGATACCTTTAACGCCATCAAACAACATCTGCCTATCCCAGATCCTTGGGAAGGATTTGAAAGGTGGATAAAAATGCCAAATCCAGTCTAAACATCTGGATGACTGTGCAACCAACAATAATAAGATGATAATGATGAAGGAGGCTTGGCAAGGCCTTGGTGTGAAGCTCACTGGGCTGTCTGAAGCCAAATATATCAATATCGGCATCATCCACTAATTTGCTTTGGGTTCCTTATGATTTCTGTTGTTTTTCCTTGCCCGGCTCCAGGCACAGAAGAACATCACACAACACAATTTGTATGGGGCTGGGCAAGTTTTGCACTTCTTTCAATCATGCACCACTCCCTTGTGGTCAATGGATTTTCATAAGCAGCTGTTCAGTTAGGAGTCTCATTTCTCATAATTACTCCCCCACCTCACCCCAGACTCTGCTGGTTCTTTATATAAGTTGCCTTTCTTGGGGGTTTAGCTTTGCATTTATTTTGTATTGTGCTTTTGATTTGGACTTTTTTTTTCCTTTTGGAAATGCTCAGAGAAGCTGGTGCTATTGTTTGAAATTTGAGTTGACTCACATTGGTGACCATTTTTATCTTTATTGCTGAATCTTGTGAATATGACTGTCACTAAGGGTGTAACTGCATGTTACCAGATTTTGCTTATTGACATCAATTATAAGTAAATGTTGTGAATTAAGTTTATCTTAGCTCACATGTTTCTCATATTTAGCTATTTTCCACTGGATCATATTTTGAAAGTATTGTTGGAATTGCACAATACTTTAATTCACATCAAATGAGTTTATTATTTATTAAAAGCAAGCACTTTACCTCACTATTTAACTAGAATGACTCTCATAATGGCTGTAGTATATCAGTTGTAAGACAGTCCTTGCCCTCAGACCTATAATCTAAAGCCGTGTTTCCTAATCTTCTTTCCCTCAGGATCCCTTTCCACTTTTAAAAATTATGGAGGACCCCAAAAGAGCTTTTGTCTGTATGGGTTATATTTATTGATATTTATCATATTAAAAATTAAAATTAATACGTCTGCTGCCACTACCACTTCTCACAATTGTTTGATGGAATTTTAATATTGTATTATTTTTCAACATAGGCTGGCAAACAGTTTTGATTTTGAGGATCCCCGAGAGGGTCTTGAAGGACCCAGGGGTCCTAGGACCACACTTTAAGAAACAGGGATCTAAAGTATATAAAAAAACAGAGGAAAAAGAATGGGGAGAGAAGAGGGGGAAAAAGCAAGATCAGAAGCTGTAATTCTGTTTTCATGTGTAAAACTCTCAGGGGTGTCCGCAGGCTATGGTAAAAAAAAAAAGGCAAGATGACAAGTAATCAAAACTCTGCCTGTTTTTTATGTGTGTTGCAGTATACACAAAAAACAGACCATGATCACCATCTTGACTTTTATGACATAGTCTGCAGACACAAATATGTTACCAGCCACATCAGAAAAAGATAGGAATTCCCTGTTTCAGAAAGCAGTTTCACAGGGACATACTTTCTTACTTCTAAGCTGTATTTTGATGACATATAGGAGATCAGTTCACAGAAAGTTATACAGTAAATCAAGTCTGCTTCCACTGAAGATCATTACTCTGATCCTTAGATGCAGACAGACATAAAACTATTCTGAAAGTTCCCTGAAAACAGAAAAAGGGAATGGGGATATGGAAATGTGGTGGAATATTCTTTTATTCAGTTCCAGCTCAATTATTGCACTTTGATTTGATGAAAAACTTACTCCTAATTGTTACATAATATCTCATCCTTCCAAAGGGAGGGCCAGCCTTGGGCCTGTACTTTTGGGTGATTTCCACTTAGGTGGAGAATAGGAGGAATCTATAAATGATAAGATAATAAGCCAGATGAAATAAATATATCACATTATTTATCTTACAGGCATTCACCTTTTGGCTATTTTTCTTTGAAAAAAGAAAATGTGAAGTCAGCCAGGGGTTTAGTTTATATGAAAAGAGGAGCAAAATCTGTTAAGAGGATAACATGGTGATTCTTCATAATAATGCAAATAAGGATAAGTGGAGTCCGAAAGGACACATTAGCATACTTGTGCTGACAGCATTACACTGGCTGCCAAGTTGTGTTCAGCTGAGATCTAAAGTGTTGGTTATTACTTTGAAAAACCTATATGACTTTTCCATCCTCATAACTCCATAATCTCAGTGGCAATGCTTTTTATTTGCATACATTAATTTATCTATTCAAAATAATTCTAGGCTGCCACCAAGGGCAAAATGCCTCCCAAGGGTGGTTTATATAAAATAGCTGGAATAAAATATTAATAACCTTATTGTTTAATATATAAACCATAGGCATATGAATTGAACCATAATATTTCTTCTTCTTTCCCCACCGATCCCTGCATCCTATTCTATGTAATACAAAATCCTGGTTTCGCTGAACCTGTACCCACAAAATAACTTTTTCAGTCTAGTCTCTCCAAATGCCTTAGACCAGCATTTCTCAACCTTGGCAACTTTAAGATGTGTGGAGTTCAGCTCCCAGAATTCCCCAGCCAACATGGGAATCCTGGGAGTTGAAGTCTACATGTCTTAAAGTTGCCAAGGTTGAGAAAGACTGCCTTAGACTATAATTGAGTTGTTCTGTTTTTATCTTGGCTGCTGATTGTGTGTTGCTTATTATATTTATAAGTTTTATTGTGTTTTTTAACTGTTGTTAGCCACCCAGAGTCATGACTTGAGGTGGGCAGCCCTGTAAGTTGAAATAAATAAAATAGTCTTCCATCATCCTGAGCTAGCATGGAAATAATCCATGCAATTGGGAAAGGGGAATTCAATACATTGGAGGAGGCCAATTTAGAAAGGGCTGCCCTAAGATATATACAGCCTGCTAAAACAAGCATTTATTTAAAAAAAATAATATATGCCTCCCCAGTCCTTTTTATTTTTAAAAATCTTATGTATGCATGCATGTTTGTTTGTTTATTTACATTTTCTTTATTTATTTAAAAGATTTGCATGGCCACACATCTTAAACAACGCTGAGCGGCTTACAACAGGAAGGAATCTAGGAAGCTATCAAGAAAGGAAGCAGGTGGCGCTCTCTGGATTCCAGAACGGTTTTCCCTGAAAATTGATCATATATGCCTGTAAAATCCTGCCTCCAAAGTCCAGCTTTTTCTCCTTCCCCTGACAGCACAGCTCTGATTTTTTTTCAGCTTGATTTATTCAGACCTGTCACTTTTCTGCTCTTTACTTTCACAGTCACACATTCAAACCTGCTAAAGTTCAAGACCTCCAAATGCTTCAAGCGTTTGTAGATTTCCAGATCTCAAGCTGGAAGCCTCCTGAGTTGCTTCAAGGCTGATTGAATCCTCATGGATTTCTTAAGAGGAGTAGAAAGAAAAATTCAATCCTAAGAAAGGGGAAAACAAAGGGGTAGTCTCAAATACCATCCATCATGACAGCTATTTAGAAGCGAAGAATCCCTGTCCAGCTGTATGAAAGTTCCACTTCTTGCTAGAGAAATATTTATTCTGATTTATGTCTTTTAAAAATGGTACACTTAATACAACAGGATCAATGAATCTATCATCTACTCTTGGACAACAATTTAAATTTATTAGGACCAACTTCAAACCACATAATTATGTTTTATTTTAATAATACATGACAGAGCCGGTTGATGAAATATTGGAAGCTCTTTCTCCTCACCATGGTGCAGAGCATGGGGGGGGGGGGGAATCAAAAAAAGTTAAAATGGGGCTGTGATTGTGTGATCAAAGTCCCACCCTTTTTTTTAATCTGCACCACATGCATCACACATGCAAGAACAGAGAGGCTTCAAACATGCAGTGGCAACTCCCTTCTAGTTTTTATGTATCCCACTCCCTGGAAATGTTCCTGTAATGAGGTCTGAGGAGAGGCAACCGTTTCTGCCATCTTTTAAGGTTGGCTTTGAATTGTGACTTCTGGTTGCTCTGAGCTACAAACGGCATGTAGGTGGAGCGTGAATTCAATGATGAAGATCAGGCCAAACGTTAAACAGAGCATCTGTCTCCCTCCCCAGACACACATGCATTTTAGAATTGAGTGTATTGCAACAATTTAGATTTGCTGCATATACAAGTTATCCTGTTTCTTTCAAAGGAGCTGGGAACTTCATGAATGGAAAAGGATATAATGTCTACATCAGTGTTTCTCAACCTTGGCAACTTGAAGATGTGTGGCTGGGGAATTCTGGGAGCTGAAGTCCACACATCTTCAAGCTGCCAAGATTGAGAAACACTGGTCTACATAGTCAAATCCCCATTTAAAAACAAGCAGCAACAACAAATGACTTGAGGTTTCAGGAGCTCATTTAAACCCACAGTCAATTACTGTGTTAGGGCAGTATTTCTTTAGTACAAAGCCTCAAGAAATAATTGGCATTCCAAATGCTTTATTGTTTCATTATAACTATTGCATAATTATTGCTATTGGGATTTTTAAATCACCTTTTGTGATATTCTCCTCCTAAGGCAGTTTACAGGAGATAGCAAAATAAAAATGTTACCCAAGGCAGAACACAGCATACAAATTTAAAAACAATAGGAACATATAAACAAAGCAGTGAAAGAAAAATGTTTGCTGCAGATAACATTTAAAAAAGGGCAGGGACTAAAACACTGCCAGCAGTATAAATAGTTCAAAATCGACTCTCATAAAAAGGAGAGAGAGAGAAAAAATGTTAATATTCCATTGAAGACCAACACAGGTAGGAGGCTAGCTGTTGGTTATTGAAATATCTGTAAGGCTGTCTACTAGGTTTTATTTGTATCACTTCTCCATCTGCTCAGCAGTTTAGTTTCTCAAGTACAAAGGGAGGGAGATTAGAGGGGGGGAAATAAGTGCTTGGTCATGAGACTCATACATAAGATTATTATATATCTTATGATGCATTGCCAAAATCCACCCAAGAACCATCAGAACTATGCAAGGATTTGGAGCATGGCTTTCCATACCCATGTCAGTTCATTTACATATGATACCGTAGATGAAGAATTGTCATTTTCTAGTTGAAAAATATTTGTTTCTAGCAACCCTTGGCACTGTCTTTTCTGGAAGGAATAAAGTAGAAATTGCCTACTTTCATATACAACAACAAACAATTCAGTCTTCTTTCTTATCACTGAATACAATAGTATGTTCTGAAAGAAATCATCTTCTGCCCTATCATGTGAATATGTCAATAATGGCCAAAATATCAGGGTGAGGGGGGGCTCCATAGCAACCAAAATCCGCTTTACAGCCCTCTTGAAAAAAAAAAATCTTCCTACTTTTTCTACACCCAATATTTTTCCAAAGTTTGGGGAATAGAGATCTTGCAAAGTTTGCTGCTTTAACAGCTTCATAAAATAGACATGTTGAACCAGCAGCCCTTCAGATGTTATTGAACTTATAGTTCAGCAACATCTAGAAGACCACAGGTTTTCTATTCCAAACATAAGGGAAAGATAAGGGAGAAAAAACATATCCCCGGTCTCAATATACATCATTGCGGCTTATAGTTGCATCTCTTTTATTAAGATAGTGGCTTTTCAAAGCAAACTGTCCTAAATGATTTATTCAGTACCTAAAATAACTATATTTACAATTTCATGTAACTGCTATTAAAGCAGATGTATATAATTGCTTTTCTCAGCTTTCTTGAATGCAGTCCTCTGCATATTTTTAATCACTGAATATATATTTCCATCTGATAACCTTAGCTGAAATTACTGATGGATGCTTCCATTAGAAGTCTTCAAAACAATTTCCTTTTGATTGTACAATGGGAAACGACTTTCAAGAAGTAGAAAAACATATCCATCTGCTGTTGTTTGCAGTGATGGAGTACTGCTTAGACAGGGAGGAAAAACCTCTGATGTATCACTTACAAAAGTTTCCTGTTAAAAGAAACATGGAGTGAATGTGGTAGTGAATTATGATTCTGCATTTTCGGTAATGATAATAATAGGCTTCTGGGTACTACAGTGATGGTAGTATAATTTCAGGAACAATGGGAAGGATACCATGAATATTTTGGGACACAACTTGCATCAATGAATGAAGTAATTGTCCCATATATATAGGCTGGGGACATGCAAATTTCAAGCTTTTAAATTCTGCTTTTTAAAAGTTTGCTTGAGTCCTGAGATCCATCAACCACCACAGCCAAGTGGAAGCAGCATCATGTTTTTAAAAAAGTGAACCAAAGTATTTGCTTTAGAGTGTCCAGAACAAAGCTGAGATTACAGCCCTTTGGAAAAATCCACCACTGGTTATATCATTTTACCCCCAAGTAACATAATTTAGGGCAAGTGGAGAGCAACTTTACTGCTGCCAATCAGTTGGGAACAAAAAATTCCACTAAAAGCTCCACTCCAAGAGAAAAAAATAGAACCCAGTCTCAATTTTTCTGATTCTTGATTTAGATTTCAATTTAGTTTTTTACCTACCAGTTTAGGACAATCTTTGTAGTTAACAGTTATTTGTTGTGTATTTATTATGACTAGTTCATGCAGTCTGGCCTTGTTGAGATTGCTCTGATGTGGGATCTACTTCTATGGACCTTGGACACTACAATGAGTATATTGGAAGTTTCAGTAACATTTTTCAGTACTGGAAATAGTACTTTAGACAATTTCACAATTTCCTCCAATCCATCAATTGTCCATCCTTTGTCTCTTTCTCTCTCTTCAACATTCTCTTTCTCTGCACCTGCATGTTCCCCATATTTTTTATCTCATTGCAAGGTATTATTTTAAGGTTCCTTGTTTCCCATCCTTTATTTTTTTTTTTCTTCTCTTTTTAACTTTAGGGACATTGTGGCAGAGTTAGAATGTAAAGCAAATCAAGACAAATGCCATAGCTTTGACTACAGGCAATGGTTTGTGTTAAAAAGCCATTAAATTTCAGCATGATCCACCAACCAGTCTCAAAATAGAAAAAGCACTTCAGAAAGAAATGCATCACAAGATTATAGCAATAGCTGTTTACATTTTTAAAAAGCTGCAAAGAAATAGATTGTTCATAATCCACACCATTATTATACTCCTGTTTATTTTCCTTGTTTGTTCACCCATGTTTTGTTACTTAGAATCATGTTTTTGAATAATTTTCCTAACTGGATCCCATCTAGATGTTCTGAATATGTTCTTCCAAAGTTCCTAGTCAACATGGAAGCCAAAACCCAGCATATCTGGAGGGTTAGGGAAGTCCAGACAACACTAAAAAGCCTTTTTTTAATATATGTATATCCTACCTTTCTCTCAAAAACCTAATGCGAAATTCAGTATTCCTTCCGTTCTCCCTTTCATTTCATTCACATAGCATCTCTGTGAGATAAGGTGTTAGATGATAATTGAGCTTAGGGTGCCCAATGAGTTTCTAAATGAAAATCTGAATGTAGGTGTCCTGGTTTTAATTCAACACTCAGGCCCTAGGCCACCCCATGGTGACATAAATCTGGCAAAAGAACTTTGGCAGTTGAAAGCACAAATTCAGGAGCATATAATATTTGAGTTTCATTTATGAATCAAATATATCACCCACAAATGAAAAGTTTTAGACCTTCTAATATAGTTAATATAAGTATAATGTGTGCAAGTATATTAAAATAATATTTTAATCCTGTTTCATGAATAGTTATTTTGTAGAGAAAAAAATGAGTTGGAGTGCATAGAAAACTATTTTGCAAAAAGAGAAAAAAATGAGTTGGAGCACATAGAAAACTCTTTTTAAAAAGGAGAAAATAATAATATTGATTTTTGTTGCTTTTTATCTGTATGATTCACAAGATTTACAAGAGAAAAGAATTCCAGTTCCAGACTAAAAAACAAAAGAAAATAAAAGCAAAAAACATGTTGTGGTAAACTAATGGCTGAATCCTGAATGACATACTATATACCGAAATTCACAAAGGCAGCTTAGCAATGTTCTATTTTCAAAATATATGAAAGGAAATGCATTAATCATTGAAATAAACTGCATGAGTGCAAAGTGCCTACTGTGTTTTAAAAAGAAAATCACTTAATTATTTCTGTTGATGTCAGTTACTCATTTGGGACCATTAAGCAGTAAAACAGCACAACTTATTGACTGCAATATACATTGGATCTGTGCCCACATTATCCAACGAAAACAGAGCACTGCAAAAACAATACAAAGAAGAGGTCAATTGCACAGAGTTCATGAGACAGCTATATCATCTGAGAACTGTATGGAATCACTAGGTGTGTCATCAAACTATGTGGAATTCACCAGCCAGCCCTAGAACACTTCCTTTTGTCTGAGCATCTTGGTTGATCCCCATTAAGTGGGGAGCATCACCATTCTATGCATGATGTCAATTTTTTAGCAGTACAAATTATTGGAGATTGGGGAAGAGGGTATGTCCAGAGGTACTTTTTCTGCTTAGGTCAGAGGTGGGCCACCTGGTGACCTTCAGTCCCTAGAGTTTCTAAAGATTGGGCTCTTGGATAAGATTCTTTATTTCACATCCTTTTCCAGTTTTTGTTGCAGCAACAAAGCGAAAGGGATGTGATACTGACTTTTGCTATTGCTTAATCATTTTTCTTTATGGCCGTCCTTCAAAATTACAGTGCTAAGCATGCTAATGTAACATGTAGTTTGATTCTGTATGGCACCTGATAGGCTGTGTCTAAATATATGAACTTCACTCTTACTTGGGGACTTCAGATTTATTCCTTCCTTTATATCAGGAATGGGGAACTCTTGCACTCCATGGACTGCTAAACTTCTTAGCAGCCCCAGACAGCCAGTGGTGAGGATGCTGAAAAGTGGGTTCTAAAGGGCCACCAGATCTCCTCTCTTTTATACGGAAGTCTAAAGTACCAATAGAAGAGAATGTATGTAGCTCAGGGTTGAACTGTGGAGTCCTTGGGGTTCTCTAAGCTTGGTTGTTTTCTTGCAGACGTTTTGTTACTCACCTAGGTAACATCATCAGTGCCAGTGAGTGTGAGGTTTGCACCCTGTTTATATACAGTAGGTTGTCCTGCCAGTTTTGGTGGGGGTGTGGTTTTCTTCTTGGTAGTTCCTTGATTAGGGTATTGTTTTTGGTTTGATTGTGGAGTCCTTGGGGTTCTCTGAGCTTGGTTGTTCTCTTGCAGATGTTTCATTACCCATCTAGGTAACATCCTCAGTGCTAGTAGGGAGTGGGGTTCGTTCTCTGTTTATATACAGTAACTTGCCCTGTCAATGTGGTGGGGGAGTTGTTTTTTCCTTGGTAGTTCCTTGATTAGGGTATTGTTTACTGCCAATCTACTTCAACCACTGGAAATTAGGGGGGGGGGGATACCTTAACTGTTCAGAAGGTGCTCTGTTAAATCTTTTCATGATGAGAAGAAGTGTTAAAGAAAGTTCTGTAGATATCCTCCATGCAGCCTTGACCCTTCTAGAGCGGTTCATGGTTTCAAGACTTGGCCAAAAGTGAGAATAAGAATTCAAATTATTTTCATCTCAATATTGTAGCCAATAACCTTTTGAACTTCTTTCCCTGAGTGCTCTTTGAACATTAGCTTTTTGTAGAAAGGAATGTAAAAAAATATTCCCTTTATTAGGAACTGAATGACACTTCGAATAAATAAAATCCCACATGAAGGCAGTTTACGTGCCTTGCCCCGGAAATGGTAATCACTTGATACATTCCATAGGGCATTCAGCTGCCACTGTGTGTTTGGGCAAATTGTAAACTTGTCATTATCAGATCAATGGCCTGGGTCTAATAAGAGCCATAATCCCTAATGCCCATTTATAACCTGGCAAAAAGAAACATTACTTTTTAATGCAGGGAATAATGATGATTTTAAAAAAAAGTGGGGGGGGGGAACAGCTCCTCAAAAGCAGTTAAATGAAGTCCCAGTCCCTCAAAGGTTGCCTGAGTTCTAGTATTATATAATTATGGCTGTATGAATGTTTGGTATGAAAAAAAAAATCCTCCTCACTTCCCAAGTAAAACATACTTTGTTTTTACTTTATAAATTAATCAATACAAATGGAAGGGAGTGTTTCTTCTAAGACAGTTCTTGCAACCTAAATTTCTTAACAGAATGTCTGTTTTATCTCTGGGTTGGGAGCAACATGTCTCCACATACCAGTTACAGGAGAACCACAGTAAGAGAACCACTGTAGCTCTCGGTCTTCTGCTTGTGAACATCTCAGAGCCACCTAGTTGGACACTGTCAGAAACAAAATGGTGAACTAATATGGGCCATGGCCTTATCCAGCAGGATTGTTGCCTTGTTGTTCTTATACACACACAAAAACATATATAGCAAATATATACACATACTTAAATGTATGCAATCATAGTATGTTTACTTATTCATATATTTAATCGATTTATAGAGCCACCCATCTTGCCATTATGATTTTGGATAGCAAACATAGGATTAAAACAAACAAACAACGAAAGCTATATATACATAGTTTCTTTTTTATCCTGAATTTTCTTTTGCATTGAGGGGAATAATCTGAACTTAATTCAAGTTGTATTGTTCACACCCAGTGTTTTTACATTATGTGAACTAAGAATAATGAGACAAACATCATTTTTATTCATATATATATATATAAACAAACTGTGTAAGTATGTATATATGTATGTAGGTGTGTGTGTTTGTACACACACACACATATACACATACACACATACTTACTTAGGAAAAGTCCTTTAGCCTTTATAATTAAAAAAAGAAGGCAGGTATAAGACTGTTGTTACATATCCCATTAGTAGACTAGCAGATTTCCACATAGATAAGGTGACCAGACAAGAGTGTTGCTTTACAATCACATTTCTTCTCCTTCTCCTTCTCCTTCTCAAGACTACACCCACGTATGTCCTATCTAAAGTGCATGTTTAGTTTTCTGTGCACTATAATGTCCCAGAGTTGTCCATGTTTGGGAGAATGGCCCTTATTTGAAAACGACAACATTGTACGTTTCCTTCCCCACTTGAAAAGTATCTCTATTAGGAAACACTCAGATTGGCTGTGATTGTTTTCGCTACCCCTTCGATAGTATTTTGGGAAATTGAAGTGGAAGTGGAAGGAAAACACCGGCAATGTCATCAATGTCTCCTCAGTTTCATTTGCCCCACCTTCTTGATTTCATAAAATTAAAATGATAATCTTTCACAGTTTATTTTATTTTATTTTTAATTTACAGGCCACTCTTCTGCTTTTACATCATTCAGGATAGCCAACAACAATAAAAGCAGTACAATACAATACATTTTTCAGGGAAATAAAGAATATATTAGTAAAAGCAGACAGGCATCAAATTAACTGTAAAGCAAAGGCCTTGCTAAATAAGAAAGTTGTTACTGACTGGTGAAAATTTAAAAGCTTAACATTCTGTGGACAGGAGTTCAATAATCTCAATGTGGCCCCTGAAAAAGTTCATTTTCTGATCTCCATTAATTGGTCTTCCACCCATGTGGCTCACAGAGCTCTCCCTCAAAGGAGAAGGGACAGGTGATATAAAAGGGGGCAGTCTAAAACCTAAGCACTGTGGGAAGCTGCTGGAGAGGAAGGACAGGGGTAAGGGCAGTGGATTGAGGAGAGGAGCAGGGGGGATGAAGGATCCTGCTCTCCCTTTCTCCTCTCCATCAAGCCTCCATTATTACTGAGGAGGAGAAAAACCTAAGGCAAGGTTTTTTCAACCTTGGCAACTTTAAGACGTGTGGACTTCAATTCCCAGAATCCTCCAGCCGACATATCCTGACCTAGGGAGTCATGGATTGCCTGGTAGGAGGTGGCAATGAAGGTTATTGGTAGGAATAGCAACCTCGAGATTGCTATTTCTATCTCAGCTTAAGAAAAAAGAAAACAGCTGCTGAGATTCTGTTCTTTCCAACAAAAATAGACAGCAAAAATGGACAGAGAGACCCAGAGTCCCATGGCCAGATGGGAGGGGGTGGCCCTGCAGCAGACCCATTGGAGCCTTGCAGGTCACTGACCATCTTCAGGTCCTCCGTGCAAATCAGAATACTCACATAGGAGGCTGCCTTGTGTTTACTGATGGAAAATACCATATTGCTGCAGAAGTACTTTGACCCAAGGTCAGCTTCCTCTGCAGCAGGCTGGCACCAAGAGGAAGGCTTGGTTGCGAGGGCATGTCTTCAACAAATGGTTAGCAAGCCATCTTGCACCTGGGAAGGAGGGTGTGTAGATGAGAGTTGTACATGAAAGTTCATCATCATTTTTTATTGCTGATTTCTGGACCAGATGTACTTTCCAAGGCCTTTTCAAAGGTAGTGTTAAATACAATGTATTACAATAATGCAGTCTAGATATGCCTAAAGCATATCTCATCATGACCATTCTAACTCTGTCATATCCATGTAAACTGAACAAAGGCACTCCTGTCAACCGCCACTACTTGAACTTCCAGGTGACAGCTAAGTTCAAAAGCCCTTCCAAACTGTGAAGCTGATCCTTCAGAAAAAGTATGATCCCAAATTGAAGTCCTATTCCAAAGTTTTCCTGATTTCTGACCAGAAGGACCCCAGTTTTGTATTTATTATTTATTTATATGAATGATGTCTTAAGTTCTGTATGGCTACTGAAAGTCAACAGCTTCCCTGGTAAGAGATGAAAAAAGAGAAATAGAGCCATATGTCATCTGGATATTGGTCATAACATAGCCCAAATCTCTTGATAATATCTTCTTGCAGTTTCATGTAGATGGCACAAAAATAGACTCCATCTTCTTAAATTAACTCCTCAGGAATAATTAGAAGCCTTTTTAAGCAAGACTTCTCCAGTAGATACCTGCCAGACGGTCCAGAGAGCAACCATAGTTGTTAGTATACAACCCTGCTGAAACTTCAAGTACAAGGGTGGGTATCTGCAGCCATAAGACACCTGTGCCGTCAACCTTCTTCTTTATTGCCCCTAGAACTTCTGAAGACAGTGTCACTTAAAATCAATAGTGTAATTTTCTGTTTTTCAGAATCAAATCTTCAGAAAGTTTAAAACAAATAAACTCTGATATTACCCGTTCAGTACGTTATCTCTTGTGGCCTTTAGAGACAAATAATACTAATACTAATAATACAGATCCATGTTGAAAAAAAAATGCCTGAGTTTGGTCTGGAAGATCTGGTTATCAGTCATCAAAGATCACTTATTGACCACATCTTAACAAGGTAGAAATATGTCTAGATAATTAGTTAATCAATATGTGCTCCATTAGCACTAACACTAATAGAGCATGACATACCAGATATGGCTCCAGATCTATACAGGAAGCAAATCAAGCCTTCCACTCACCTGTTAATAGTGTCACCGGGCACTTTCCGTAACTCCAGGTTCTACAAATTATTTGTACAAAACTACATCATGCACAGCAGGAAGCACATGAGCCCTAGCATGATGGGAGGTAGCCTGTGATGCTATTTAATGATTGATAGCATTGGTGGTGGGGGCACAATTCCTGAGCTGGTTTGAAGTAATAACTGGTAATGCTCTATGAATGCCATCTTACACATGTCAGCTCAGAAGCAGGTTCCACTGAACCCAGCGAAGCTTTTCCCCAGATAATGTGCAATCCACCACAAATTTCTTTCTAAACTTTTTTGTTAATCTCAACATAATAGATCATTTTCATCAGTAACAAAGTCCTCAGAATAAGTTGCATGCAAGGCTGACTCAAAGTACTTAACCACCCAAGCCAAAATATAATCCCCAGTTCATAGGGTTCATAGACAATTGCAGCCCTACTTGGAAACAGCTGGCATAGAAACTCATTACTGCTCATTACTGCAGACACACACACACAGAAACACACACATATTTTATGGACATGTGCAAAATGTTTTAACCATATGTAAACATGTAATGTGTGAAACAGCCCTTAAAAACAAGCAGTTCAGATTCTCAGTCTTGAACACAAAAGAGCCATCTGCAAAAACTGCTGAAGTAATTTGACCCCAACTCATATAGCTTTAAGGATTCAGACATATTTACTGGAAAAGAATAGAAGTTAATGATTTATTGGTAGCTACTTCAAAAATACATCCATAGATTTTTTTCATGGCAGAACTCAGAAGCAAAGGTATTTCTCCCCCACCAACACCCATCTTGTAGAAACAGTTAATATATTGTAGCTTTGTATAACATTTGTTTTGAAAAAATAATTCTATAAAAACTGTATTTTTTATAAAGTGTGTAGCAGTATCAGACCTCAAATCTAGCAGGAGGCATATAGTCTTAAAGGCGTGGCCAGTTCTAGCTTCTGGGATGCTGTGTGAAGCCACAGTGTTACATGGCTCTCTGAAATGAGAGTAGTAAGTGTTAATACACTTTCATAGAAAGGAATCATTTTAAAGCTGAAATGATATTTAAGCTTGGCTACAGAACTGAAATAGATGTTCTATAAAACATACTGGGATAAAGTGATGGGGCATATTCCAATGTGTTGGTGCAGAGGTGAGTAACTAAGGGTCAATTATATACTGTATACAGAACAAGCCAAATACACTAAATTAAGGTGGGAGCACTTTAAAGAAAGATTAAAGAAAGGGGTCTGTGAGTCTCTTCACTTTTAGAATGCTCAGCATACGATAGAAGCAAAGTAGGGAACTTACAGATGCTTTACCTTTGGAAAATTAATCTAGCATGTTTTGGTTGTGGGTATTTGTGGCTGTACTTTTCTGTATTATGGTTTGATCATTATCCTTTTTTCAGCCAGCTTATGGAAATGTGCCATACATGCTGAACATTTGCATAATTCTAAATAGTCAAAACCCTTTTGAAAATGGACTGTGTAATGTGATTTGTACTTGTAGGTACTGGTAAATACTATGAATGGGTCAAGTTTAATTGATTGTGGGATGAAAGAGGGAAGCGTATCCCAGGGACTAGTTTGAGAATCAGAACTAGAATTGAAACTAACTGAAGATACAGCTACAGTATAGTCTTTTTTTTCATGAAGTTTCCATTCTGTTCCTGAGAACAGCCATTCTTCCCTTTCATATCCCATAAATGGCAATTCAAATAGTAAAAGAATGTATAGGTAATGTCTTGGTTCATCCAGTGAAAAAGGGGGGAATATTTATTTTTTAAATTCTGCTCTGGTTCTAGGTGTCTCCTTAAGAAGATGCCAACATTTTAAATAAATAAAAATTACAATACATGAATTTCTCATTGTTGTGTTCTTTCAATACACACAGAGACATGTGTGTGGGGGGGGAGTATATGTAGATATATAGACAGATTTTTGTGAACATCAAGTAACCAAAAGGTGTAGGAATCAAATTGTTTATGCAGGTAGTCCCCAGGTTAAGAATGCCTGGTTTACGGATGACCCATAGTTAAGAACAGAGCCTATTGTAGCAAAATTCGAGTTAAATACACAATGAATTGAGTTAAATACACAATGGTTTGAGTTAATTACACAATGCTACGTATACAATATTATACAATAATACTGTTCCAGCTTGCATATAAATTCAACTTAAGGGCATACCTTGGGAATGGAACTCGTTCTTAAACTGGGGACTACCTATATATTATTATATGCTATTGCAAGCATGGCAACAATTTTGATTCACTTTTTTGAACTTCCAGGTTTGATCTACATGAAATCCACATATCTATAAAAGCTTTAGATTCGGTGCCATTTGCTGTCTAAAAGTCAGCATCTACTACACATAGCCCTGCCAATGAACTGCCAAAATAGGAAATGTCTGGGCCAGAGCTACCTACTGTGGAATCTATGAATAGGCTGACCTTTTTGCCATTGTTTTTCCACTTTCCATGTGGAAAACAAGACAGGTTGTAATAATATTATTTAAAGGCCCAAGGTGGTACCTAATTACTCCTTCTGTTTGTTACATATTTAGAACTTTAGCAACCTGGCAACACATGGTTGGATAAATAAAGGAAATATAGGAGTTGATTCAAAGAGAGATAGAACTCCCCATTCTGGGATTAAAAATCACGGTAAACAAGGCTTTCTTTTTAATCCCAATGAAACATGAAAATGCAAGGTCAAATTCTATTGCAGGTCTTTGCTATCCTGAAAACTCAGTAAAGCACGTCCAACTTCTTAGTGTGAAGCTGTGGCACACTGTTTCTCAACCTTGGCAACTTTAAGACATGTGGACTTCAACTCCCAGAATTCCCCAGCTGGCTGGGGAATTCTGGGAGTTGAAGTCCACACATCTTAAAGTTGCTAAGGTTGAGAAACAATGCTGTAGAGGGTGATCTTTTTGCTTCTTTTGTGTATCAGGATGGTACAGGAACCCTCTATCTGGATTTAACCCACTGTTCATGTGCAGAACAAAATTAGTGACAAATGATTATTGTGATGAATCTTTCTGGAGTCTGAGTTTGGAAGGAAGTGCTGCATTCCTAAAGGGAAAAAATAATAATAGGGTTTTTTCTTCTCCTCAGCCACAGATTTCTGATTTTTTTGTCTGGAGGAGGAGGAGGAGGAGGAGAACAAGGAGCAGGGGAAGAAGGAGGAGGAGAAGGAGAGAAGAGTTCATAGTTTCACAAGAGCTATACATTTCATGTGAAAAAGGCTGAGTTTGAAGCATGGAGGCCTCCAGATGTGGTGGCCCTGACTGCATGGGAAAACAGGATTGGATATTGCAACCTGGAGGGTGGCAGGTTTAGGCAGGCAGATTAAAAGTACTGTAATCCCAAGGGAACTCAACAAGCAAATAAACTTAATACATAAATATACACAAGAACAGAAATGCCTCTTCTTGGTTCAAAAGCATTGGTTGATGTCATTAACAATTTTCCAATAAATACAGTAGTCAGAACATAAAAATTCATTTGCTTCTGTACAATTCACACCAGTGGTCATATGAACTGTTAATCTGGCCGCAGATGTCCTTTCACAAAAAAACAAGTGTCATAATTCATGCTAATTCCAATAAATTCCATTTGGCAAAATTAGGTAGTTACAAATGGTTTTTAGGGTATTAAGTAGTCACCAAACTTTTGATGTTCTAGTTGTGAGTATTAATTACTAGTTCAGTTAATTTTTAAAACAGGGCATTCACAAGCCTCTCCCTCATATTTAATAAAGAATTATATACTGCAGAAAAGGCATTATGGAAAGAAGGGGTCGTGGAATGTCTGTTAAGCCATACCATCATTCTTTTCTCAAAAGAATGCTTTAATAATGCTAATCTCACCCCTGTGCTTTGACAGAAGTTTTAGTTTCCTTCCTTTTCTGCTTCCTAAAGCTGAATTTTAATACAGTTTATTTTATGGGGAGCATTTGTATTTGACTAATTACTTCATCTTCTGAGAATGAATTGCTTTTATGAAAAAAAGAAAAGAGAGAGAGAGACATTTAAACATGGAATGTTTTGCTGTTCTAGGATTACCCCAATTGCTAGCAAAGATGGAAGCAGTCTAAAGCTGTAACCCTTAACCTGTCTCATACATGCAGCACAATAACATTTGGTGGCTTATATAAACTCTCTCTTTTTCCTGGATTTATGAGAACGCACTCATATGTTTCCTGCCTAACTTGGAAAAGTATGCTGGGGCATCTTTCTAAAAGGGAAGGCATGCCTTGTGCTGCCATTGCAGTAGCCGCCAGTGGCATTTCTATTAAACAATATTAACAATGAACATAATTCAGTCCCCAGATTTCCTTAGGAACTGATAATATGATTTTATCAGGAGGAATTGTTTAATCTTCCAAATACTGGTCCTGATCCATAGAATTTCTTCTCACACCACTCTCACAGAAATGTTGGTGGAGCTGCATGTCCTTGTTGGTATTTACAACAAACCAAATGCAGCAAGTTTTTCATTTGTAGACCATACTCATTGCAAATGGTTACTCTGATTTTGGGGTCCCCAATTGCCAGAGTCATAACCTCAAGAATCTGTTGAAGAGGAAACTATTATAACCTGCTGCCTGAGCAGAGATTTAAATGGGTCCTGAGTGCACAACTGACTTAGCCTAGATCCAGGCTGTTGCAGCTGTGCTTTCAAGGATCTTAACATTGGCTGGACTGATTTTTAACATTTTAAAATTTATTTTTTTTAATATTCTGTATAGCTTTTACCTCAGCCATGTCACTCTGAATTTGCTGAGAACATTAATAAAAACATTTAAAAATTCAAATGTAGTACTTATGGAACCAAGAACGACAGTACAGTATTTACTTTTTAGTAACTATCTATTTTCAGTTCTTGAAAAAGGATTCTAAGCACTGTGCATATCATATGATGTGGAGGTACCCTACCTGGAAGGGGTGGTGAATCTACTCAGGATATGCAAGGCACAGTTGCAAGGAAGGATGTCTTTTAATAAACGAGTAGTTGTGATTCTCATTCAAATACACACTGCTACATATCTTTCTTGGATATCTTGTAGAGTGTAATTATGACTGCAGAGAAGAAGCTTTTAAAAAACCCTTCATGGATTGCTTAATCCTCTAAATCATGCCAAGTTACCTGGAGTTGGGGCTTAACCAAACATTGCAGCTACCGACTGGTCCAACTGCTAAACAAATGCTTCCAGAAATCTTGTCTTCTTGAAGCAGCCTTTTTAATCACAAACTGTAAGAACACACAAAAGATACCACTAGCTGATGACAGATACGAGGAAATGTAAATAATCTTTTAAAGCAAGGTGGCTGCTCTCCATTTTTTCATGGTTAGTAGTACATAGATGACATTTGTAAGCATTTTTTAGATTCTGTTTTCATGATGACGGGGTTTGGTTGTGTCCGCTGGTGACTTGATGTTGTTTCAGTTTTGAGCAGCTTCCTTTCTCCATCTTTCCAGTTAAAATGGTCATTGATTAGATTATGACTAATAAACATGTGCAATTCCTGTATCGGGATATATCAGAATTTGGAAATGAGAGGATGTGTATGAGGGTCACTGTTGTTTCAATATTTACTCTCCAACAGCTTGAAATGCTAAAATATATTTGTTTTTAGCATTTTAATTGTTTTAATGCAAATATGAGTGATATTTTTAGATGTAAGTCATATTATTGTTATCCTATTCCTTATGATAGCAAACTAAGACTCAGTGAAAATGACATCATTTGGACTACCTAATGAGTTCCTCTGAACCTAGGAATTCTTTTGCTATAACTCTGTCTCTTTGACACTACACTTTACCAGCTCCATCCAAAGTACGGTCAGGAATAATGATGCCTTGTTTAAGTCACTAAGATTTAAGCTCGTCTAATGTTGTGCTGTATTGTACATATTAATGTTGAGTACAGCTGTCTGGGCACTCTACAACATTTATGTTAAGGAATTCATTTATTTCTCTCTCTCTGGGAATTAAACTTTCTTTCTGCCTGATAAAGAATTATATGTAACTTGAACATTCTCATGGCCATTGCACATGAGAAAATAGCCGTTATTCCAAAACCAGGAGACAGCATTTCAGTCTTTTGGATGTTCTGCTGCTGACTTAAAAGTTGCATTATTCCACAAAGAAATTTCAGGGAGGCTGAAACAGATGAACTGAACTAATAATGAAGGGGTTTTTCCCTTTAGTTTGGTTTGAACAGGAACATGAGGCAACCGTTTTCTCTGCACTTGTTTTGCTTTCTTGAGATACTTTTTTGAATGGTCACAGTACTTATTCTGCATATAGGTGACCTCTAAATGAATTGCCATTGGCAGATACAGATACAGATATAGATACAGTGGCTTTTTCTTTGTGCTCATAGGCACTTAAAATTCTAACAAGTTAAGATAATACTAGTGGGTTACAGTCCATGAAAGCTTATGCCAAGAGCTAGAAGGATCCATTGTTTATTTGCTGCAGGAAGATTAACATGGGCCACTGAGCTGGAAATGACTCTATGTTGCATTTGTGATTTATCATGGAGTCAGAGGGGAACTCAGATTCAGCCTTTAAAAAGTCACCAATTCTTCTCCGTTAAAAAACAAAAAAAACATAAAACACACACAGGCACAAGGAGAATGTCAGGGGGAGGTTAACTAGTACAAAATCTATTTGCCAAAGTATTTAAAGTATTAAATGGGCAAGTGTGTCATTATAAATCTACAGTGTTGATCCAGTCTTGAGGAAAGGGTCAGATTTATTGACCTTTGAATCTCCTCTAGCTATGTCACTCTCTTGTCTTGTCAAGCAGTATACCACGTATAGGATAGTCCCTTAACATGAGCAGTTACGTGTATGTTTAATCTGAAGGGTAGGGTACCCTTTAACATTATATGACTTCTTTGAGGGTTGTATCTTCTGGTTAGGTTTTAAAGACAGGCGTGTTCTTCCTGTGACACACCAATCTGAAAACTACATGTTGAAGAAAAATAATGGAAAAATTGGGAATGGTAGTGCAAAATGAAACTGCTCCGTTGTTTTTTTTAAAGACAATGTATCTTGAGACAATCCTGCACCAATATGACTTCTGGACACTTGTACTGTGTCATTTATACCAGGCAAGCAGTCTGGATGTTGCCATGCAGAGTCTGTAAAAATCCTACAAGGACTTAAACCTTAAAGAGCAAACTATAAAACCTTGGCCAAGTTTTATAAATTAATTGCATAAATATTAATATTTTTATTGATCTAGATCAGTGGTTGGGGAATTTTGGGAGTTGAAGTCCACACATCTTAAGCTGAGAAACATTGATCTAGATAACAACTACATAAGCCTGAATACAGAGGTAATCACTGAGCAGAAAAAAATATGTGGACCAGAAACTGTATCTTTTTTCCAGGGGTATTGCCATTCAGGTCACAGCAAGAAGTAGTGTCTCATTAACCTTGGCCAGTCTTGAAACTGTTAATCAGGACTGTATCTGGTTAGTCCTGGGTGAGAGACCACCAGGAAATCTGAATGCTGTATTCCACACAGCAAAGTCAGAAAATAATGGCAAATTACTTCTTACTGTTGCCAAGAAAATAACATGGACATTTCCATGCACTCTTCAGGAGTTAAGCTAAACTCAAGAAGACTTTTTTTTTAACTGCCATTCAGAGTTTAGTGTAACATCACATTTTGCCGACAGCTAAATCTAATCCTGTTTCTCCACAAAATTCTTAACTTACTTAAAATTGGGCAAAGTGATTCTTTTATTTATGCCTTACTAAAATTACTTTTATGTCTTCTAATGAAAGAGCTCTCAACGTAAGTACAAACAAAATAAAAATAAGCTTATATGCAGTAGGATAAAGCAGAGTAGCCCACCAAAAAATCACATATTTAAAACACAACTTCAAAAACAGCATCTGAAACACACACACACACACACACACACACACACACAAAGCCCCTAAGTGCCTATCAAAATATCCCCCCTCCAAAAAAAAAACAAAAAAACAAAACAAAAATTTTGAACAACAGTCCCTTAGGAGTGGGAATTTTTCATTTTAAATGCCCAAATAAGGAGAGAGGGTTTTGCAAAATAAATGGCTAGAACAGGAGAAAGGTTGCTTCTCCCTCTGAATGCAGAAGATTTATGCTTCCATTAGCATAAAGGAAAAAGGGAAAAGCAGTTACAACAGATTTAGTATGCTGTGTAATTTAGCTTCCAGTCCATATTAGGAACATAGGAAAGTGTGTTACACTGAGTCAGAACTATGATCCATTGAGCTAAGCATCACCCACCCCAGGCTGGATGGCTTCTCATGTGGGCTGGCAGGATGAGGCAAAGAGGCTGGGCTTGACATCTTCCATAAGAGCCTCACACCCTTTGCACCCCAGCCTAAATTTGGCAAAGAGTGGAGACTGTGTGGCTTTTCAGGAAGAAGTAAGGAGTGATGGCTCCTTGTCTGCTCCTGGCAGGACATTGGTGATCTTCTGTTCGCAATCTCCTAAAGGTAGCTCTGCTTTGGAAGTCCTGCAAGATGGTCAAAAGCAGTGTTTTTCAGCCTTGGCAACTTTAAGATGTGTGGACCTCAACTCCCAGAATTTCCCAGCCAGCCAGCCAGCTGGCTGGGGAATTCTGGGAGTTGGTCCACACATCTTAAAGTTGCCAAGGCTGAAAAACACTGGTCAAAAGTATCAAGAACTGCCCTTTTGAAGCATTCCTTTTGGAATTTTTGGCCACTCTCCACCCTCCCCACTTACAGAGTGCAAAGAAGGCTGGAGCAAACTTCTACTTCATGTGGCAATGATGGAGGAAGGGCAGGAAAGTTGGGGCAGGGAAGAAATTGTCTCAGGGCCTTGCTGGTCAGATAAATCAACCTAGCACCCCAGACAAGAAGCCTGGGCTGCCACTTTCAAGCACTTCAGGAGCCTTTCTTAGCCCAATCAGGAAAGGCCTAGCTTTGAACCTGGTGAATTTTGCATGCAATGCTTCTGCTGAATCCCTGAGCTATTCTCCCATATTGCCCTGAACATCAGGTCCAAATAAAGAATAATCCACGAGAAACCTGTTCTAGGGCTGGGGAGGGGAGAAAAAGGGAGACTTGAGTCACCCAAGACTCTCTCCCACAAGGCAGAAAGGCTGGCTGGCTAGGCCAACCTTAATGTCGTAGGGAGGAAACCAAGCACCTTTGCACACTGGAACTGCTTACAATGACTTTTGTTGCTGATGGCGCATGTTTCGGACTCCTTGTTAAATGTTGTTAAGCAGGAAACAGGTTTTGAGGCAACCGGGTCCTTGGGAGTTCAAGCTCCTGCCTGAAATGTTCTTACAAGATGCACAGTTGGCATCGACTTACAGGAAATATTTAATTAGAAACGGAAGGCACTGGCTCCACTGACCTTGGATTTATATTTACTGTATATGGCTTGTTACAAAGACTTTTGCTGATAGTTTACATTGGTGATTTATTTCTATTAACCAATGAAGAATTTGCAGAATTAAGGAAGATGTGAATAGATAGTGGGGGTACCCCAGGCCAGGGCAAGGGAGGATTCTTGTAAAGGAGAAGGCTGTGAGTCAAAAAGGGAGGAGAGTGACATATTTATGAGTCCAGTATCAGTTGCTTGCACCGATAAGCCATGGTCATTAAAGGAAGGAAAAGTCACCTTTGTGTGTATAAAATTTGCACGGCGCAGAGCTTGAAAAGAGTGGACAGGAAAGCATTGGGTAAATAAAGGAAATCCCATGAAACATAATATGAAAATGAAATTACCTCACTCGGCAGGAAAACTGTCCATCCAAGTAGTGGAACATAAGGGGAGGAGAACGTTTCACATTTTTAATTTAATTTTTATTCTGCTCTCCTCCAAGGAGTTTCAGATGATATCCTGAGTTTTCCCCCTTCTCTTTTTTAATTCAGGCTCAGGAGGCTCCATGACTAATTCAAGCAATGGGCTTCTGCAGGGGAATCCCAAAAAGTCAAGGCAGCAGCCGTGATCATACAATTGAAGCCCTGCCCCTTTTTGACAAGCTTCATGTGTAAAAAAGGGGTGGGATTTCAATCACACAGTTACAGCCACCATCTTGACGTTTTTTTTCCATCTCCATGGATGTCCTTGAACCCAGGACTCCTTAGTGCTAATCCAACACTGCACCATACCTCTCACAGTTTCTTCTATGCCATATAACCTTTCAATAAAGTCTTATATGAACTAAAATAGTATTTCTTATATGATTGCTGTAATCTTTCACATAGTAGTTTGATCTATCAGCCTCTATCAATTGTTAGTTGAGCACCATTCATAGAGTCTGCTGAACAGTTGTTGCAAATAAAAAAGAAACAAATCATATAAACAAATAATCTTTTCATTTTCCTTTTTTTCTGGCCTAGCCAGTGTTCTGCTGCCCACAACTCTGATTTTTTCCATCCAAATCACATGCAATTTTCAGGTGTTCTTTAATTCCTGCAAGATATCAGACTTCCTAAATTTTAGACAGTTTACTACACAAAGATTTCCCATGTTTTTAATCATCATCTTAGAATAATCGGTCAGTGGTAGACTCCACTCTATTTTTATTTCTAATATTTGTTATTTGCATCCCATTGGCATGAAATGGCTCGAGCTAGTAAAACTGTTATTACCAAGTTAGTAAAACTGTTCTCAATTCTTTAATCTATTAAAAATGCGCAGGGGTTCAGTTATTTTAACAAAAGCTTCAGAATCCATCTATTCACTGGTCACATGTCCTCCCCTTTCCTTGCCCTTACTGTGAGCGGCACTCCCTGTGCATCTACTAATGCAAAACAGTGCCTCAAATGCAAAATATCTAAAAAATGAGAGGAAACAAATGGTAAACCAAACAAATGGAACTTTGTTTTCATTCTATTAATTTTTCTCATTTTTTCATCCCTAAAAATGAATGAAACAAATTGGAATTTTAACATTTGTTTCTAAAACCAACACACATTCCTACTGCATGAATCTGTCATGTCCTTAGTGGCAGAGCAATATAGATTCTTAGTTCCAGAATCTGTAGAATTCTCCCGGGTTGTCTCTGAAATAACATGCAACTGGCTGATTTCTGCTCTGCTGCCAGACAGCCGGTGCCCCAATAGTTCTTGTCACTCAAGACAGTTTTGAGCTAAAAGAGGATCAGGCCGTCTATGTACTAATGGTTTGCATTAGCAAAGCTGTTAATTGGTTCCCTGCTGAACTCAAGTTTGAACCTAAGAGTAAACATATACATTAATTCTAATTAATACTTCTATTCTTTTTAATGGAACCCTCTTTTTTAAAAATCTATTTAGAGTATCTTCAGTTTCCCATCTCTTTCAAGAAAGAGACACTGGATTATTTTGGAAATATATAATTAATTGATATTGTCGATTCAAGAAACTGGGCATAGGGCTTTAGAATACTAGATACTCCTCTAGCTGATCTCTGAACCCTATAATTAATAAATGCAGAGGTTCACATCATAATACCACTGTACATAACTCAGAGCCATATGTTACTGATGGCAATTTCTGTAGAGGGAGGCCAGCGAACTGGCCAGGATGGAAGCAGGATTACCTCCCCCTCTCATGGCACATGATTTCTGCCTAGTTAGGAAAGGGGTCACGGGTAGGACAATATAAGGAAGGTCATGCAGAGACACTAAAGCCATAATTCCATGGGCTGATTTCATTCTCTTTTCTGTCAAGAGTCTTCCCTTATTTTCCATAGAAATTTCTGAGCACAAGGTTTTTCTGAAAGAAACATTCTTAAATAGGCCAACATGCACTTGATGCTGAAGACTACCTGTCAGAGGTGAGAGAGAATATACATGTATATCTGTGATACTGAATTGAATTGTCTCCCTTTCGTAGATAATTATTGGCACTATTCCTCAGCTGTGTTTTGGCCACAAACTGGTAGCTTGAATAAAACAGAAGTAAATGAAAACAAAACTCCAGATACACAATATCAGGAGATGATCAAAACAGGAACAGATTAAGACAGCCACAGTTCCCCTATGAAATCAGCTTGAGGAAATTTTACCCAGCAAACCGAGCAACCACATTAGACTGAACAATAAACCTCAAAAACCACAATGATGCAGAATAAGTTAATACAGAAAAGGGGAAATGTAAAGACAAGGCCTAGACAAGTAAAACAATTGTAAGTCACTGTAAGTCATTGCAAGTAACCCAATAATTATTAACAACAATTTTATGCACAATTTCATGGGCCTGTGCTTCACTGGACACAAATCAAATAAACATGCAGAGAACTAAGCTGCATACTAATATATTAGCATGGGACCACAATAAAGTTCATTTTTTGATAGACAGTATTCGTGGAGGAGGCAGAACAGTTTTGTCTTACTTCAACCTAGTAGTCTCCCATCTACAGATCATTCATATCATAAATAAACTTACAGGTATGCACAACCCATAAAGAGATGAGTTGTATATTCTTATGTCTGTTATATGGTAATCAAGCTGGATGGGAGATTATGATACAAGATGTGTTGAAGGCACTGATATACTTGATTTAGGAAAGAAGATCTTCTGTGGCTGACAATGGCCATAGAAAATATGAATGTTCATAAAACAATTCATTGCAAGACTCTTGAAGACTAACTAGTAGACTTGTCTAAACCTTTTGAAGTGTAGCCAGCTTGACTGTCACCACTGAGCAAATCACAGTTCTATCTGAGCTTACACAAACAAGAACATAAAAGGTGACCATGCAAATGACTCAAGTGCCTACTCCAGTAATCTTAGAAAGAGAACAATAGAGCCTGAACCTCTTATCCTTGTCAAGAAAGAAGATAAACCGAATAGCAGAGAGGATGACAAGCAAAAGAAATCCTTGCTCTCAAGCTTCATTGGAGAATAAGAAGAATAAGTTGATGATTAATGTCAGTTGGTGCAGTCCAGCTCTGTTGAGCTTTGCCATTGCTGTTAGTAGAGAAAGGTCTGCATCTACTCTAGAAGAGCACCAGACCACAAGGGCGCCAAATTATACAAGTTGAAGCCGGGCTCTTTTAGTTGACAGTTCATTGCTTTTATCCAGCCACACCTTTGGAAACCAGCTTCAGAATGGAACGCATCTCCTTGGTCCAAACATTTTTATCCTTTGCCTTTACCCCTCCCCCCCAACCTCCAATCTGCATATTAAGCATTTGTGTGAGGTCATTCAAGATTACAAATAAATAGCAGGATAATGAACAATTACAAATCTGCAACACTGAAACTGCCTGAAACAAGAGAGTAGTGCACCATGCGTAACATCAAAAACATTGAAGTCAGTATTTTATTGGAGCATCCTTCAGGAAATGCCTGTGAAAACAGCTATGGAAAGTAACACCTCTGCAGACACTTTTTGAAGCAAATACATTGCTAAATTCCTAAGCTTCAATCCTGCTTAAAGTCAATTGTGACTAACTCCCACTTTGTCTATCTGACTAATAGACAAAGAAAAGGAAAAATGTAGGAAAGCAATGGTAGGAACATACAATCATTAAATAATCAAAGAGGCCATCCTCATGTCCTGTAATCGTGGCATGCACATGCCCTGGTGACCATTTCTTATGGAATAACCTCATTTTGTTGCTTTTGACTCTTCCCAGGCCATATCTTGAGACAACTAAAAGTTGCCTTTTTTTTCCTGCCTCTGAGACAGTTTTTGACTCCTGGTGACTGCCTGGACTAGTCCCTGCAGTTTTCTTGGCACGATTTCAGAAGTGGTTTGCCATTGCCTCCTTCCTAGGACTAGGAGAGAGAGACTGGCCTAAAGTCACCCAGTTGGCTTAGTACTTAGGGCAAGACTAGAATTCACTGTCTTCTGATTTCTAGCCTAGTGCCTTTAACTAGTACAGTATACCATACTGGCTCTTGCAAGTTGTCTTTAGCTATTTCCAATGTAAAGAAGTGTTTCCCCTCTTGTACATGATCTTTGCTGTGAATGTGGTCTGACATTGTCAGCCCTTCAAGATAGACCAGACTAGAAAACCAAAGTCATGAATGCTAATACTACTTTTATTATAAGGTTATAGTAACAGAATCTTGCAAGTCTGAATATGCTTCCCCCTCCCTCCATCTAACTTCATGAAAACTGGGGAGGGTCTTGCCTGAGATGCTTTCTCAGGTTACAGTTCTGGTCCAGACTCAGATTTCTTTTATCAGACCATTGTCTTGTTTGCAGCCCTTCCTCCTTCTGCCCATTACAGGCATGTTTCACCAACAACGTAGTTGCTGATGTGGTTGGGGTGGGACCTGTCCAATTCCCATTGGTCATTTCAGGCTGCTGCAGACATATCCCTCCCTGGCCATTTTGGAGGGACCGGACACTTAACTTTTGCAGAGGCATCTGCCCATATTGTGCCTGACCTGCACTTTCCAAAGTAATTACTGGGTCTTTTGTGTGCTCCTTATAGACATAAAAGAGTGCAAGACCTGATTTTTAAAAATGAGGTCTGCCAATTGTGTACTGCCAGTTCTCTCACCACTCCTGAGGTCTTCCACTGCTTCTACCAAAAGGGAGTTTTGCTTTTTACTGTTTTGATGATGGGGGGGGGGGGCATAATTTTGCTACTCCATTCCAGCTCCATCACTGTCTACAGATTCCTTTTGGGTGCTGCTGACCACAAGGATGGAAATGGAAGCAGTGTCCTTCCCTTCTAGCAATAGTCAATAGTCACTTGTTATGCACTGCTCGCTTCTGCTACCCGTTGGGCCCCTTATCTAGGCTTGCACCTGTCAGCCAAGCTATCTTTGGACATGGTTTTAGTGCTCTTTCAAAAGAACACTAGAGCCATGTTTGGAAATAGCTCAACTGACAAGTTGGAGGGGTGGAGTTTACAACCTATTGGCCAATTTCATAGATGGCTAAACATGCCATTCACGCACCTACTCATAATTTCCCCACCTATTTAGGAAGAGTGATTTGTGGTTGTTTTCCCACAAGCAGGCAATAATTGGTAAGAGGGGAAACGAAGCTAGGGCAATCCATCAACCACTTTTCTTAACTTATTGTTCATTAAGGGAAGAGAACACCAGTCGCTGGCCTCATTACTGTGGCAGAATAGGGTTTGGCAATCAAGGCAGCAGGTTTTATGTACTTAATCATCTTACCCAAAGGAAAAGGCAGTCTTCAGATAGTAAAATGCATTATTTCTATTTTCTTCAAAATGTAGGAGCAGGTCATCCTCCCCCCATACAGATCCAACTCTGATAGTATTGAAACAGCAATGACAGAGGAATACATAAAAGGGCAGTGGACAAAAGTGAATTTATAAAGTTAATTTCTACTGAAGTTTTAAGCTTTTAAGAACATGGTCATTTAAAGACCAGAGTAAATTAGCATCTCTGGGGTCATATAGCCTACTGTAGCAAGCACATGGAGCCAGGGAGATTTGCTTCTTACTTTGAGTTCTTTCTTTTTCTACCAAGAGGTTACTATTGTTCAATTTATTCAGTAAGGTTTTCATTCCTAAGAAGCTTTCCCTCATCTGTTCTGTTGTTTACCTAGGGGTCTTTGTGAACTATCATTTTATAACCATAGTTGCTATAGTTTTTCAACCTGTTTATAGCTAAATATGTTTGTGGAATGCTTCACCTTACTGGACTCTGCTTCATTAATTTTGCTAACAGATTATACCAGTCTGTTTTGCCAAACCGTTTTTCTTACCTAATTTCTCTGTTGATTAAAAAAAAAAGTATCAAAACGTCACTGCACAAAAAGAAGAGAGACAAAATAAAGTCATCAGCAAAAAATAGCAAAGCTTTTACTTAAAAGTTGCTCAGAGGACACTTGAACAAACCAACCAAAGCTTTCAGAAAAGAAACAAAATGATCTCTCCTTTTTAACTGAAATTATTTAGTTACAGCAGTATTTGAAATTTGGTTGCTACCCACTTCTTTTTCCCTAGAATGACAGAGAAAGCAAGCGGAGGATCAAATGGATTAGACACTGAGCAAAGCACTTTGGGGACGGAAGATGTTTGAAGCCAAACCACAGACCACATTTGTCAAGCTCTTAAGAAATAAAAATGAAGGATCAAAGCAGGAGCCTTTGACAAATATTAACATTTGTCACCTACTATTACTTTTGATGTACTTCTTTTTGAATTTGATAAAGGCAGCCAAGTTCTACAAGAAAGAATCTTTGCACCTTCAGAAAAATAATATAACAGCAATATCACTAAAACAAGGAATCAAAAATGAAGATAAGGAACTCTGAAAACTCCCCTCACCCCAAATAAAGTCATTGATTCATAAAGCCATCTCCCTGAGTCTAGAGCTATCCAAATGCATGGGATTTGAAGTACAGCAAATCTGAAAGGAAATGGGTTGAGAATGACCAACATAAAGTATCTCAGTATTGTCTCAGTATGATTCTTTTGTTTAAGATTTACTTTGTTTTTTTCTAACTCTCCAATATCTTGCTTAATTAATAACAATGCAACCTTATGCACTTCTACTCAGAAATAAATTCCAGAGAGTTCAGAGAGACTCATTCTTTATATGCATGTATAAGATTATAGCCTAGCAGTGCAATCATAGAGACAAAACACAAATTACAGGATTTCACACACAGGGTGTAGCTGATTTTAAGAGACATTTTGTGGATGTGCTATCTGGATCAGGACTACCGTGTATGATTTGGGAAGGCTTAAATTTTTCCCATATGAATTTCTCACACAGTTTCTGTGCTGTGGGAGGTCTTTTTTCTGTTTTTAACCTCGGGGGAGGGGGACTTATAAATTAAACAATTTAGGAAAGGGCAGGGTAAGGCTGCCCCCAACCCATGCACAGTTGTTCTGATCCAGAGTGGATCTCCACAAGCAACCCTTGCACTAATAAAATCTTTAGAGTAAGTGTACACTGTGAATTAAAAATTCCCAAGGAACCGTACTAGGATTAAATGCAACAGTCAAACGGTGAGCTGTTGATCTGATTAATAAATATATTTTGATCACATCATAAATACATTCATTCTCAAGTAAATATTTTGATAATACTCCTTTTTCTGCTTATCACACACATGATGTTTAATAATTTTGCTACAGCAATTTTATCATGACCCTGCTTATCAAACCATACATATATCCAATATCTAAACTCTGCATCTACACATGAATATCTTCTTTTATCTAATATTCTGAGCACCTGAATGCTACAAGCTTTTCACAAGCCAAGTCAGGTCAATGAATTTACAGTATTTTGCCCTTTACAGAAGACCCTGTGTATTACAGCCAGCAAGCTTAGAATCAAGATCGGCATCCTTTTTTTAAAAAAAAAATTAAGATGCACTACCAGTGGGGACAGTTCTTCCTGTTTCTAAGCTGAAAAGCTAAAAGAAAGGTTCAAAGACAAATAATTGTGACTGGTTTTATTTCAGTCAGTTGTGTATTTTTTGTTCGGGCAGACTAAATATGAGACAGAAAGACAGATAATTTCTAGGCTCAAAGATGTGCCGAAGTCTCAACCGGCTGGGCGCCAGTTCTATTTTCCTCACCCCCTCAATCAGGTAGTTTTCAAGCCCATGCTGACATCCAGAGCAGCAGAAATCCAATTAGGAGACTGGGCTCTGCTGCTTGTTTTATGAGCAACTTGATCCATGCCGAAAGATTTACAATACATGGTCTAGGTCCTAGGCATCGCTCTGCATTTGGTGAGATGCATGATGGCAACAATAGCTCAGCCTTAATTTAAGAAATCGAGTCATTGTCAAGTGTGGTAAATCATCTTTAAAACAAACACTCTTAAAGTTTTCAAGATAAAGTTCATTCCCTTGTAATGATGTGGTAAGATGGAATGCCATGAGGAACTGGGCAGGGATTCAAAGCAGTAAAATCACATTAGGTAAGATATAGCAGCCTCTCGTTGCTGAGATTTCAGAAAACGTTGGCACCAGGATGACATGCCAGATTATCCTTAACGGGACAAGTGTGTCCAATACATATTCTCACCCTCACTTTTGAAAAACCTAACAGTATAGCTTTGGGGCTTTCCTAACCTTTCACAGCAGAATTAAATTGTGGAGAAGGGACTAATGAGGGCTGATCTGAGTTGGCTGGATATAACGGATGTACAGCTGCATAAAAGGTCTACTAATTGTAATACTGTTTCACATGCTGCTGGCACATTTTGAGCTGCTTTTGATAGCATTTGGAGGAGAAGTCCCTCTTCCAAGCATAACTTAACCTGAAAGAACAGATTCTGTTAGATTTCAAGTCAGTGCAACATGTGCTATTGCTGAAATTTTCATCATTATCTGAGGGACTAGATATTTCAACAACGTGTTACAGTATGTGAGTGCACAAAAATGCTTGCGTAGCATCATCAGGACTTCCAGGAGTATCCACAAGGGGTTTTGTTGTTGTTGTTCTTGCCATTTCAGGTAAAAAAGGGGGAAGGCTTAAATTCTACAGTGATGCCACACCATCTTGCCTTTTTTGACCCCTTTCTATAGACACCCTGAGTCCTGGACATGGCTATTTTCTTTTGTAAAGTGTTTGAATACATGATTTGGAGTGCTGCTACTGTAATGAATCAAATCATTAAAGCAGTGTGTCTTTAATGCATCTTTTAAAGCAGCTGTATTTTTTTTCAGGCTCATGGAGAGCCTGAAAAAAACATGCCTGCTCCAATTAAACAGCACAGCAATACTGTGCAGTGCTCATGTGAGCTCCAAAGCACTTCTTCGGAGTCATTTGTGTGCACAGTCCTAGTGATGGTAACCTATGCAAATGATCCTGTTATTCTTGTTAAAATTGCCAATGTTTGCAATAGCCAGTTAAATAGATCTCCTTAAAAATCTTCCTTTAACAAAGGAAGCATCTTACTATTCTGAAAGACAAAATATTGCAATGTTTCCCACTGGAAAATATTTTTCCAATAAAATAGGAAACAGTAGTAACAACTCTTCTTCAATACGTTGGCTGTTGTATTCATTTGGGCAGGTTCGCTGAGGCAACAATACAAATAGGTATTTGTATTGCATATGATCTAGAGAATTCCAACTGCATCCAACATTTTTCCATATTTTATCTCTCCATCTCATAGGTGATCAATCTTGCAAGTATATAAAGTTGTAGAGCCACCAGTATGTGGTCTTTCAAGCCTCTCTGTTGCCTTGCATGTATATGACATGTCCTGCCCATTTGTATTTTCATTTTTGTGCCACTTTGATGACATCTTTAAAGTTAGTTGTGCAGCAAATTTGTGCATTTCAGATTTGGTCTCTGGCGGAAATATTTAGTATTCACTTTTCCATGACATGCTGTGTTCATCACAGCTTCTCCACTTCCAGCTTTTTTAGGTTCCACACTTTGCAGCCATAGGTCATTGCTGGTTTAACTATGGTGCTGATGGTGTTAGTTCGTCCTTTGGTGTTTTTCATCGGTTGGAAGTTTGGTTCTATGTGGTTAAAGCTGAACATATGCTGTCCTTCAGCATGATATCTCTTGGTCAACTGTATGCGTGGCATTGATCTCTTGGCCAAGGTAGATGTGAGAATTTAGATTCTCAATTGGCTCATCGTCTGGTTTCATTTCATGGTATGGACAGAACTGGTTTTGCAAGCTTTGGGTCTTTTTCTGTTGATTTTCAGCTTGCCATATTGAGCTCATGAGAACACTGTTTGGCTTTTTGGACACAGTGGCTGATCTCTTCTCCCACCCCAGTTTTCCTGGGTCTTCGATTTCAGGTTTTCTCCCATTATTACTGAATTCTGTCCTAGGCAACACCAGATTTTCTTTTCACCTCCAAAAGTCTCTATATTATGACACCTCCCTTGTGATATCACTTGGGTCTGCCTTTGAATCTCAGACTTTGCCAACCTGGCAGTCCAGTCCACAGGAAGATTTTTCTTCCTCAGTTACATGGCACCTCCCTTTCTGGTCATTATGCAGGAATCGAATACAATATTATTGGTGTTACTTTTGGTCTAGTGTGAATTCAGCACTAAGATTTTTCTTTTAAATTTGAAAAAGCACCCTATATGGAATAGAAATTTAACCTGATTTGTGACCCCAGTGCTTATATTTTCTAACTACTGAAATAAAGCCAATGTGATCTTGTTCTTAAAGACCTCTCTTTTTGTTCAGATTCCCTTTATTAATATTTGACTGGTTCTGGATGTAATCCTGTGCAAGCTTGCTTCCAAGTAAACATACAGGCAATTTTGAATGAGTTCTTTATCTATATTTTGCTTATTGAAAAGCTAAAAGGAAAGCAGTAGAGTAAGTACTTAGAGCATACTGGTGGTTAAAACTGGTTGTACAGGTTTTATCTGTCTGCCCCTGCACAATGTTGCCCTTGTAAAACTTTGTACTATAACAGGTGAACTTGCACTGCCCTCATAGTGTTAAATTCATTTCCTGGGCATCCCATTAAAATGGTTTTTTAGAGATTGTAAATAAATAAATAAATTTTAAAAATGGAGTTCTAAGAAGATGTGACTCAAGATTGTTCTTTCAAGTCAGGAAATGTAATCATAAAAGTGCTCAGAAGCAAATAGCTTGAAGGAAGTATCTGAATATTTGTTTCACACCTACACAAAGGGAACAAAGTGACAACTGAGCTAAAAGATTATTTTCCATTTAAAAAATAATGGTTTGTAATAGGAGAGTTGTGAATTGACTAAAATGATTGACCACAATTGGGACTGGAAACTTGGTCATTAAGCAAAGTGATCGCTAAGTGAAACCATGACTGTGCTTACAATCTTGCTTCAGCTTTCCTTTGCTTTACAGTCCTATGAAGGTTGTAAATACAAGGACTGGTTGCAAAGTACTTTTTCATCACCGTTCGTAATGGCAAACAGTCGCTAAACAAGGCAGTCACTATATAAGGACTACCTGTAGTGTGAAAGACAAATTCCTATTTTATACATTTTGAATGTGCTTTTTATTCTTAAAAAACAGTCTTGGAAGATTGATTGGTTTATTTATTTGAAAATTGGCTTCCCACATTTTGATGTAAATAAAGTAGTTCACTCTACTGATTAAAATATATTCTGTTCTAATTCACACTGGTGGTTTCAGAAGGGGTCTACCCTGTGGGATTTGATGGGATGGAGGAGAAGGAAGCTTATACATCTTGTTCATGGGACTCATTTTATGTAGTGATTACCTTGTACTTCTCCTGTATTTTGTAAATTAAGAGATTGGTTGGTTCCTTTTTGAAGAAGCATACATAAAACTTATTCCCTGGTGGTTGCATTTGCCCAATTCTAACAAATTGATTTTCCAAAGATGAAAACTCAATAATGAATGAGCAACATAAGAAAAAAGAAAATGTTTGAGAAATTATTTTATTGCAGCCCTGCCAACTTCATTTGAGATTTTGGATTTATAGTTGGAGGAAGCTAGTTTTAAGGCAAAATATTTCAACAGTTACAAGGAAAAACTGATCCAGGAAATTTTTTGAAGATAATGTTGCAAACAGATAAAAGAAAAAAGTGGAAGTCGAATGCATACACAGTATCAATGGATGATCATTTATCATCTGTTCATTTAACATATTTGCAAGAGACACAGAGCAAAAATTTGTGTAACTCTCCAGCCAGCTACCTTGATTTTGCTGTTCTGTAAAGCTGCAGCTCCAGAATGCATCTAATATTCTTTCCCATTCTTCACTCTCTTCCAAGAGTGGGATAAAAATGCCGTAAGTCGTTTTTGAAAGATCATGTTAAGTAGATATTAGGGCTCAATTACTTAGCTTTTAAAAAAGCATTTGAAAAACGTGAATTAGTAAGAGTAGCCTACTGTTAGAAAGAACTAATAGAGAAGGGACTGTGATGGTTTGTAGTGTAGGCAGGAAAGGAAGAGAACTTTAATTCTTTCTTTCCATCTTTCTCATTTTATGTTTTTCATTCTCCATCCCATCTGCACTCTTCCTCTGTTGGGAAGCTGCACCAGAATGCACTGTGCCTTTAACAGTGAGGACTCCTTTTGAAACCACAAGTGTGAATTAGAACAGAATGTATTTTAATCAGTAGAGTGAACTACTTTATTTACATCAAAATGTGGAAAGCCAATTTTCAATCAATCAATCAATCAATCAATCAATCTTCCAAGATTTTTTAAGAATAAAAAAAAACTCCTTTTTAAGAATTTTACCCATTCACCATGTATAACATAGGAACCTTGTCCTTCACACGACAGGTAGTCCTCATTTAGTGACTGCCTCATTTAGCGACCATTTGCTGTTACAATGGTGATGAAAAAGTAACTTTGCAACAGGAGGACTATCTGGCTATGGTTTTGCTGCACAGAGGTAATCCTGCTCTGATGACCACATTTCTGGTGGTCCCTGGTGCATCTAAAACTCATTTTTTCTGGCAAGGCTTGGATTTTCCCTCTCCCCACCCTTAGTTCCTATCCTCTCCTAAAACGAAGTCCAAATACATGTGACTAACCTGAATGTATATTCTACCTAGTACCTCTGAAGTGAGGCAGTTTATAAATCAGATATGCATCATACATACATGAATATTCTTCCTCTGTTTATGATGGTCTCCAACTTTTCTCCTCATAACTATTCCATCTCCTATACTGAATATTAGATGGAAGCTCCTTAAAAGATGGGGGTGGTGTTATGTTGCTTTTATAAAGCATCACGTACCTTCAATAGTGGAAATAATAATTAGAACTGTACAGATTTTCAAGGAGTCCTTCACTGACAGATACTCAAATGAAGTGTTCTTCAAAATGCCTCTGCAAAGCAATGCCCTAACCAGTCACACAGATTTGCATGAGGCTTGACTTTTCATGGACAGAGTCCGTTGTGGTGACTTAGTCAACATCTTGTAATATTTGGGGTTCATTTCAATTTGTGGGTTCTCATGAAGTGAGTAGGATGCTCTCTGATGGGAGTTCCACCACCTGAGCCTCAATTCCAAGCCTGTCCTGGCTCCCTTGGATGGCTGGGGGGACGATGAATAACTAGATGTGGAAAGCAGTCAGTGCCACCTTACACGAAGGGGTTGCATCTGCTACCTTTAAGATAGTGGTGGTGTGGTACTTTCTGAAGTGGCTTTCCCTAGATTCAACTATATTGGAAAATTACCACCCTTTTCCCTATAAATATAAGGTTGTTGAGAAAGTGCTGCAACTTCAATTACAAAGTGCCATAGAGGATTATGATTATGATTATGCTATAGACAATTAGATCATCTGGACCTCTTTCAGTCAGGGTTCAGACCTGGGCATAAAATGGAAATAGTACTGTTTGCTCCAGTGGATTGCCTTCGTTGGGGTGTGGATGGGGGTAATGTGTGCCTCCTGATACTATTTGACCTCTCGGTGACATTTGGTGCAATCAACCATTGTATCCTTCTGGACACTTCAGTGGTTATTTTACAGTGGTTCTGCTCCTTTAGTGAGAGCCAGTTTTTTACAGTGGTGTTTAAAGGCACTTGGACTAGAAATTGGGAGACTACAAGAGGCTACCCTACCTTGATGTAATGGTATGTGGGAATGACCTTGGGAGACAAAAGGGAGAACCACAGACTGGACACTTGGCATGTAAAAGGTATCTCAGTCCACAGAAGGAAGGAGGAAATGGGAACAGAAGAAAGGAGGGCATTAAAAGGTTTTCCAGTGAGTAAAAGGAAAGAAAGGGAAAAGTACTTTCAGTCTTGCAAGTTTCTATTAATATAACCTTACAATAAAGATAGAACTAATACTCCTGGTTGTGCTTCTTGTCTGGATTACCTTGCAGGGTTAACACTTAGGCATGAAGCCAACTTGGTGACTTTGAGCCAGTCATTCTTTCTTAGCCTTAAGAAGAAAGCAATGGCAAACCACTTCTGAAAAAAGTTGCCAAGAAGACTGCATAGGTTTGCCAATGTGGTTGCCAGAAGTTAAGACTGACTCAAAGACACAAAAGGGAAAAAAAAAAAAAATCAGTGGTTATAGTGGGAGAGGAAAGGTAAGTCCAATGGATGTTCCTTTTTGGGTTTTGCACAGTTCAGTTATCTCATCTTTACTCTTTAACATCTACATTAAACCAACTGGGGAGATCATCTGTTGGTTCAGGATGAGATTTCATCAATATGTTGATGGTACCCAGCTGTACGTCTCCACCAAGGCAAGATCGGGGATGCTGTGGAAGCCTTAATACAGTATCCGGATGCTATGGAGCTTGGATGGGATGAAACAAGCTGCAGTTGAATCCCAGCAAGATGAAGCTGCTGTTTATCCAGAAATCATATGGCTCTCTGCTTCCATTTTAATTCTGGATGGGTGGCACTTCCCTGAAGGAGCAAGTCCATCATTTGGGAGTTCTCCTAAACTCACTGGTAATGCTGGATTTGCTGGTGGAAGCCTTGGCTAGGGGACATCTTGCAACTGGTGCACCAGTTGCAGCCCTATCTAGAGTGGGAGGCCCTGGCAATAGTAATTCATGTCCCCATCATACCTATCATCACTAGACTATTGCAATGCTTCTTACAAGAGGTTGCCCTTGAAGACTACTCCGAAGTTGCAATTCCTGCAAAATGCAGCAGCCCATATAGTGATGAAAAAGAGCTGCTGAGCCACATTGTACCTGTATTCTGGGCACTGCATTGGCTTTTGTGATTGATTCCAGAAACAAACCAAAGTGTTGGTTACCTACAAAGCCCTACATGGCTCAGCTCATAGCAGTCTTGAAGACCTCCTTCTGCAGGAGGAACAGGCCTGCTTTATGCTCAGGTGGCTTGCTCACTATTCCACACATTCTTGAGATAAGAGGGCTGGAAGCCTGAAAATAATGTTTCTCTGTGGTGGCTCCCATCCTGTGGAACAACTTCACCCAAAGACTTGGTTGGCACTTATCTTGGCATCCTTCTAGAAGGTGGTTTGAAAAGAATTCTACCAGAGGGCATTGAGCCATGTAACTAAGTTTGGTGCCTTGGATACCACTTCTATTATTTTATTATCCAATTAATACTGTTGCTTGTTTTTTTATTGATTTTAAGCTTGAACTGGATTTTATTGTACTTTTTGTTTTATTTGCACTGTAAACTGCTGAAGCAGCCACAGCTTTGGCTGGCAACCACAGATTCTGACCACGTGCTGTGATGAACCAATCAAGAGAGATCTTGAAAAGTTATTTCCATCGAGGCAGCATGACATGCCCCCAGAGGACAAAACTCTTTGAGAAGGATAAAAACAACAATAGCAATAGTATGCCCAAAGGGAGTAGTGTGCAAAACATTTCAGATTCAGACCGTTGGAAGCTCAAAACACTCCATTTTGAGTTCAAAATAGTTATTTTGCCCAAACATTTGCAAAACCGTTTTGAGTTCAGAACCCATCTAGAATGATCAGAACAGTCTGTATTGAACACAAAATAATTCTTTTTAACCCAAACCAGGACATTTATGCTCAAAATCTGTATCCTGTGTTCTCAGGTGTGAAGAAGTGTTTGGAGGAGAATAAGTACAACTGCCACCCGTAGGCCACTGCAGTGACAATATGAAATGTGTTATTTCTGGAACGGAAGTACTTCCAAAATGGGAAATATATATTGTAGATGGTGCAATCAATGAACATAACATTTATAAAAATGACGAATTTCAGCAAATTTGGTGTGCTGTTTTAAAAACAAATAATATACAACAGATAATTTTTATCTCATCCAAATCTACCTAGCTACTTTAGGCATGTAATCCAGTCTGAAAGCACTGGAACACCTTCTTATCTTTAATATATTTACACTCCCATTTTACAGATAGGGAACTACTAGAGAGAATACAAGTTGTATTTGGTTGAAATAATCACTGCATGGAAATGATGGTTAGTGAATGCTTGACAGAGAGAAAAAAAAATAAAGATCCAGTGGCAGTTTCAACATTTTAATAGACCCTTGAATTTTTTTTCAGTTGATAAGCTCAGGGGAGTGACAAATTCTACTATATCATTACAAAAGCTGAAGGTGAATCACTTTGGGGGGGAAACCAACAAGAGTATTTAATTCATCTTTTCTTCACAGATACGGGTTCTGCTCACTTCTCTTTAACTTTTTAAACTTAAAGTTAGCTTTGCCTACCACTTTTCCTATAGCCTCATTCACGTTATGAGCAAAATTCTCTACAGATGGCTATTTTCTCAAAAAAGCAGCAAATGAAAGAAAAAAACAAAGTGAAAGAGAAGAGAAAGAAAAGCTGCTTTAAGAGGCATTTGCAAAATTGGTCAAGAATTTCCCAACCAGCTTGCATCTCTGAAAAGATAAGCTCTGGTCAACTGAGCCCCAATTCTTCTGTCTCCACTTTGTGATATGTTTTATGATCTCAGACACAGCAGATTGTTAGCCTGCAATGTTTGGAAATAGTAGATGATTAAACCTTCTGGCCAGGTGTAAATGCAACCTTTGTCTTCCTCAAGCTGTGTGAGAATTACCTTCCTTCTCAAAATTCCCACCTGGCATTGGCACCTTGAGCCTTAGAAAATATCCCTGTCATATAAGGCGAAATCTAACCTTCTGATATTTCTAATTTATTAATATATCAGCTTGGGTTATCCTGAGATTCAGGAAAAGTGCTGAGCAAGCCACTGAAAAAAAAGAAAGAATGTGCCCTCAGAGTTGTGTACCCCCTCCTCCACTAGGGAATTTTGTTCCAGGTAAATAATAAAAAGTGTAATGATTTACTAGGCTTTTAAAGTGAACTGAAGGTAAGTTTGCATTGCTTCTCCATCTGAATATTCACTCTGCCCCTTCCCCCCCCCACCCCCACATACACGTCCATCATTGTCATATGACATACTCTTCCTAATCTTAATGTATTTTAGTTCCTTAAGAATTTGGCAACATTTAGAATCTTACCTTGAAAGTCACAAAACAATGATGTTGTTTCATCCAGAAATGTTGACATAGACTATACAGGGTAGTTACATGTCTCTGTGTCAGGTCTCTTTCTTTTCACCCTTCAGGTAGACGCATCTTTAGCAGTTGCACGGCAGGAAGATCTTTGTAATTTTTTTTTCTCCTTGAAGTGGGGAATTCAGTGTTGGGAAAATTGTATCTCTTGGAACTGCGCTTGTCAAGGTTGGTATTGCACATGAGAAGCCCTGATTATATTGTTGGGGATGGGTCAGAAAAAGAAGGATTGGCAACACCATCTTGGTAAGACGATATATTGATCTCTTTCTGGGATGTTCTTCTTGAATACAGGCATATGAAACCAGTTTCACAGTAAAGTACAGAAATGGTTGTTCTGGGTCCATGGCTTATTTCTGGCCTCCAAAGCAAAGCCCAGAGCGCATGGCGCCAACATTATCGGAGGGGTGCTTTTTTGTATTGGGATGGCTTTAAAGGGCAGTGTGCAACTCAAGGTGCCCGTTTTGCCCTTTCAATCACCTTCAAAGCCCACAGGTCTTACCAGGCTGCAAGTGTTAGCCCTAAGCACTTGAGTTAGGTATATTATGATACACGCAACATACTACCCTGCAGCGCTCAAAGGCCAAACAAATTAAAAATGCAGTCCAAATCTCTTCTCCACCTTCATCCAACTAATTTATAAACATTCCGGAGTGTAGGAGAAAGTCCTTGGGCTCTCCATGCAAGACTTCGCTCAAGGCTGGCCGGTCAGTGGAGGTGGTTGCTCAGTCAGCAGTGGTTTTATCTAGCCTACACGTAGCAGTCTGTCAATGAGGATATCATAGGAAATGGAAGCCCCCAAACTTCATGCATCCCCATTCATCTGCAACCCTTCCCCTATGGTAAATTGGGTCTTCCTCTGCAAATGCTCAGTGAATCAGAATTTCAAGCATTTTGCTAGCATGAAATAGTAAATGGAAGCAAATGAATCAGCACGTAAAATGTCATTAGTCCACATCCAGTGAAACTGTTCTGCCTGTTGTGGCTATTCTGTATGCTCAATGGCATTAGCCAACTCAGCTCTTTGAGAGTCACCCTTCAGAGATGTTTTATTTACTTTTTGAGGCAGAGTTCTCATCCGCAGGCATAGAATGAGGGGATGTTATAGTTTAGTGAATAATGAGCAGTAAACAACAGATAGAACATTTGGGGCTGGGTACAATTGTAATATAACTGTCCTCCAAGAACCTTGCTTTCATTGTTTTCTCCTCCTACTGTGAACCTTTTGTTAGTTGGAATATTGCTTTTGGCTCAGAAACTTTCTGATAGAAATGTGAAGGATGGAAGCAAGTTCATAAATAGCAGGCATATTAGTACTTATCAGTTAAAGCAAGAAATCTCTTTGTTTGATTTCCTAGGCAAAATAAGGTGCAAGTGAACAAAGCACGCAAAAGACGAAAGAACAATATAGGCTGATTGGCCACCTTTTGTGACAGAATTTTCCTGTCTCTCTCTAACAGGCGGAACTGTTCTGTCATGGAGATCCAGTGATAAAAATACTTGTACTTTTGAGTCCATCAGTGCTCCAATGGCACAGATCTGGGACCAAACAAAAGCTGCAACCTACAACTTTACTATAGAGCAGTGTTGTCCAAACTTGGCCACTTTAAGATGAGTGGACTTCAACTCCCAGAATTCCCCAGCCAGCATGGCTGGCTGGAGAATTCTGGGAGTTGAAGTCCACTCATCTTAAAGTGGCCAAGTTTGGACACCACTGCTATAGAGCGATGGCTTAGAATACATTTTTTAAAAAAGAAAAAATGCCCCAAATTTCAGGAGCATCTCAAATTCTTTCAGGTTTGGTGATCCTGAAAGATCTTGGCCACTTTAAATTTAAAAGATTAAATTATTTTTTATTACATTTTTGCATCCTGTGGACCCCATCTGGGGAGGGTTACTCATGTTGCAGTGTCCACCACTGCCATGTTGCTGAACCCTGGCTTAGTCAAAACTAGTGATGCTCTGTAGTGGTTATGCATAAAAGAAAAGGTCAAGAACCAGTGTACTGGAGCAGGAATGGTTGAACTGGGGGCTGTGGACTAGATGCCCATCCCTGACTCTATTTTGTAAATTCCAAATCCTCCAAAAATTATTAGCATGGGTCTTCCATTTTTTCAGTTTTTTAAAAACATTGTCATACATTTAATGCCTTACAAACATAAAATTTTTAATTGTTTGAAGTGGTGCTGGTGGCGATTGGTTTGCTTTTGTGTTTTTATGTGCCAAATTTGCACATAAATTTGTGGCCCAGCCAACTTTCTTTTAGTTTGGCACCTGGTTCATCACAGCTATGAGAGGCCCACTGCCAGAAAAATATTATTACCACTGATCTCAAGCAACACTGATGTTTTTAACCTTTGCTTCTTTAGAGAGCCCCTGAGATGACCTTGGAGAAACTACACAGAATCAGTTACAGAAACAAAAGTGTGTGTTAAGCCTGGGAAGCAAAGTGTGAGAAAGTTCAGACTGGCTCCACCCCTATTTCACTGGGGTGTAAGAGAGAAGGAAGGGAAAAACACCACCCAGCTTTTCCGATTCTGTGACTATAGCTTATATCAATGAAGTATGGTACCAGTTAAACTTTCTGACTTGGCCTACTTGGAAGGGCTGATGGCTTTCTGGTTTACTACTTGCTAGTTGGGTGTATCACTTCCTATGCCTGTATCTTTTGTCCCATTTCAGCTTTGTCCTGGGACTTAGTCCTTGGATCTGGTAGGCCTATATAATGCTGCTAAATTCATTTAGAACAGTGTTTTTCAGACTTGGCAACTTTAAGATGTGTGGACTTCAACTCCCAGAATTCCCAAGCCAACATGCTAGGAGTTGAAGTCCACACATCTTAAAGTTGCCAAGTTTGAAAAACACTGATTTAGAACTTCTCTGATTAGCACCCACTTGTTCAAATTCCCCGTGTCCCGTTTTTCTTGAACCTCATTTCCCACAACTTTTTCAGGTTACTTTTCTGCAGACCACCGACTGCTCTTCGTCTTGATTACCTCAGTGTTCCCTATTCCTTTATTTCCCTGCCTCTCAAAGGCATTTTCTAACACCAGCCATCTTCTGTGTTTTAAATCTAAGCTAAAGTGCCAAATTAAGTTCCCTCACTGAACATCTCTGTTATTCCCTTAGCAAATGAATATTCCAAGCAGCCAAACAGTCACCCCAACCAGTCAGTATTGGAAGGTCCAATTTCATATCTGAAAGAGTAAGTAAAAGAAGGATTGCCTTTCATGGAAAACTACAGAAGCAACTGAGACCACACTTAAAATGGCTAGCTGAAAGCAGACGCAAAATGGCTTCATGTTATATTTAGGCCACGATTTCCATTCTTTTTAGTACAATAACCTTATTAATTGTTAAATGAGCCTTGTGAATGTTCTTCATAGTTGAGAGGAATATATTTTATGCTATCTGAACACCAACTGGGCATTTAGCCATAAGGGGTGATGGCAGTTGCAATGCAGAGTGAGTTTTCCATCTCCTCCAATCCTGCAATTTAGCTCCAACTTTTTAATCTATTCTTTGCAAGTAAGCAAAGCAAAACTAGGCAAATCTGAATGCTGAAAGCTGTCAGCTGCATGAGCAATGTCAGTGGGAGGGCCAAGTATCACGGGGCTGACAGCTTGTCATAGTCAGAGGATATATTCTGGCCCAGTAGTCAAGTTAGTGAATGTTCTCTACAGTTCATTGTGTCCTTGGCTCTTGTGATAGGAGCAAGGACATTCAAGGGAGCCAAGTCCTCCAGTTGAACTAGGCAGAGCATCCGTATATGTCTTTATTAGCCTCCATCTAGCCTTTCTTTTCCCTTAAAAAAATGCGCACCCAGAACCTTTCCACTTTTCCCCCATCTTCCCTTCCAAATCACTTTTGCTTTATTCTTAAGGGGGTTATACACATGTGTTTAACAGTTTGGTTTTTCATTTTTATCTTGGCAGTAGGGTGAGGCGCTGGGAGTTGTGCCATGCTTTCACTCCCAGTGAATGAAAAACGTGCATCGTTCTGATAAGAGGGTGCCTGTGGAACCCTGGAAGGGAAGCTGAACGGAGCCCGCATGGCCGGGGCTATCCGGGTTTGTGAGTAAAGAACGAATTCCAGTATGTCAATCTGACAGGGTTTGCTTGCAACACTGAGAGTGTTTAATGGCAATATTCCTTCTGAAGCAAATAGCAGCCATGAGAATCCTTGATTCGTATCAGCAAAGGACTGGAGAAGACCATCTAGTCCAAGGACTGGCAGAATTGTGCCTCCCAGGACTTTGGAATTCAGCTCCCACAATCATTTGCAGTTAACTAATTGGTTGGGGCTGATAGGTGATCACCCAGGAAGGCCTCAGGTTGCTAACCCCAGTTCTAATCTAATCCCCCTTCCCAAAGCAAGAAATTTAGAGTCACAATCTCTCCAATAGATGGATGTCTAGCTTGCACTTAAATGCCTAATAATGTGGTCTGGCACATTTATGCGGGATATATTGCCATTTTAATGGCTAGGAGAGGCTTGACCAAATGGGTGGTGGCAATTATGAATATATCTTTGATATTTTCCCAGAGAAAACTGGAGGAAAAAAAAAGTCACTCTTGTGGATAACTCTTGGCCAGTCTTTTATGATCAATTCTGGAGCAAGTTCTTCAGTTCACAGTGATGATTCAGCTCCAAGCTTACTTTTCTGTGGCTCCCATGGATCCTTGTCACACGGCTTCGTGCCACATTTAAAGACTGAAACATCCCTGGTCACCTAGGCCAGGAATTAGGCTTGGGGAAAGTATTCCAGGATCATTTAAGTAGGAACAGCAAATCGAATGATGAATCCTCAACAGAAGCACTTCAAACAGCAACATTTTACTGCAGGTTGCGCTTAATTACCAATACTGTATTTCCTAGGGATGAGGTTTTTGTTTTTATTCTTTTAACACTGTTAATATGATTGTTTTAATATAACCCTATTTAGGCATAAGAACAAGCCAGCAGTCCTTCTGAAGCAGTTATTCATCAAAGGCACTGATGCTTTTCAGTAGCTGGTATCTGGTACCTTCAGTAGGTGTCTGGCATCTTTCTGCCTATTTGTTTTTAACAGTGTTCTACTCCATGAATAGAAGAGGATCCAATTCACAGGAGAAAACTTTATCTTCCTTTCAGGAAATCCAGTATCCATATTTATGCCCCCCTTGTCATGACGCATAAATAGCAGCCATCTTAACTATTGACCACAAAGGAATATTGTTGTTTTGTCAGTCCTGCATTTACTGCCAAGCAATATAATTGTGACTCCAAATTATAGCATTTTGGAAGGGAGAAGAAACAAGGATACATTTATACACAAAATCATATTATTTCTTCTGAATTCAATAAGGATCAAATTAATTGAATGTAAAACTTTGTATTGCACAAGGCAAATTTCCCTTTAATAAAAAACTTAATTTTAATTAAATAATTAAAAGGCAATCAGACAGCAACAAATACAAAGTTTATGAAAAAATATAATAATAAATAACATAGAAAAAGATTATAAATGATTGTATTTATCTATTAGATATATTTCCCAACTTTCATTCAGGAACTCAAGGTGGAACAGAACACTGCCTCTACCCATTTTTCCCCCAAAACAACATCAACGCTCTACAGTACATTGGATTGAGAGAGAGTGACTGGTCCAAAGCCACCCAGGGATCTTTCATGGCTTACGTGGACTAAAACCTGGGCCTCCCTAGTCCCAGGCCAACATTTTATAGCCATTTTAGAAACCATTATGAGTTCTGTTGACTTCAAATAAACACAAAACAAACAGAATTATACTCCTGGGCAGGGGTGTGGGGGGCGCTCTGGAAATTTCATAGGCATCCTTCAACTCTCTGAATTTTTATTGAATTATTGTAAATATTTCAATAATTTCTAGTACCTATTGGTAAATTAATCTTCTCACCTGTTTTTTTCAGTGCTCTCCTGTACATCTCTTGCTGATTGTGGTGTGAATGGATGTGGGTCCCCCCGAGTCTTTTACGCTTGCCGCTTGCTATAAATAGCACTTTTTCTTCAAACATTCAACTTTCTCAGAAGATTTTGTTCACAGCTCTAAACATTTGATAAGGATGTTGGGTTAAATGCAGAAATAGCCAGTTTAAATATGAGAACGTGTCAGGCTTGTAAAAGTTTCTCACTCTTTATTAGAACCGTCAAGAGAAAACATTTAAAAGAGTATGCAATCTGATACTGTGGGCTTTTTTTAAAAAAAAAACATAATATAGATTAAAAAATGAATTATAGCATTTGAGGATTGCTGTTAAAAATCTGAAAAAAATAATGAATATTATTGAAAGTGCAATGCAGCTTGTAAATGCCATTATCAGAGTTATCCAGTTTTGATATATAGACTCATAGATATATCTCTGAAGAATGCATTATTGCTCATTATTGTTCATATTGTACCAAGACAACACATACCTGTACATCAGTATTGCCAGTGGACATGAAGCATAATCAGATAGATAAATGTTTGGGAGAAAAGACATGGAATTCAATCCCAGACTAGATCTAGTGAATTTAAGATGGCACTGGCAAGAAGACATTGTGGAAGAAATAGTCCCTGGATGGCGTGGGTGCAACTTGAGAGGGGAGAATAATCTGGAGCAAAGCACAACATCTAGATCAAAGCAACATCTGGAAATAGGACTACATGGAACAATGATGCAGTCTGGAAAGTCAAAGGGTACTTTAATATGTTAAATAAATCACTGTAATGTACTTTTTACTCTTTAGATAATTATTTAATTCAAGTTGAACATGAAAACACTTACTGTTGCTTTTTCCCAAAAGGAAGGTGATTTTAATATGACAATCCTCCCCCTCCCTCCCTTACTAGATTCTCAACTAATCTAATACAGCCCTCCTATTTTAACAGTAAATTATCTGGGGACAAATCACTAGTCTTCCTTTCTGGTTCATAGACTGGGAGCCTCAAATATCAGTATTGCTTTTAACAGTCTTAAGGAGTGTCAGAAAATGTTAGTTTGGGTACAAATTTATGTCATGCTTCTAGAATTAGAGGCCCCAACCAAAATAATTAAAATATGCTTAACATAATGAGACAAAGAGTATTAGAATGAATGAATGAATTGGAATGAATGAATGAATGAGAAGGAAGGTTGAGGACACAATTGGTAGAAAAGTGAACAGAAAAGAGGGAGCCCGTTGTCTCAAACAGAGCACCCAAGGTGCTAGATTTGATGTAGCATTATTGTTGTGGGTTACTCCTCTGTCTTCACTGAGGAAATTTTTTAAAAGCATCCCCCAATATGATAATTGCCCAGCTGCTCAGCTGAACATTTTTAGTATTATCCTATAATGTCATGAATTTTGAAGAAGGGAGGTTCCCATTTCATTTCCAGGCACGTTCTGCTTTCTTGCCTTGAAATTGTGCTGCCTAACTGGCCCATAATCATACTTCAAAGATGTTGACTTCTGCAGTAGTTCAATAGTTGTTGCCTCCTCTTTAATTTAAGATTGAAACCTTGGAAAGATGTCACTTACTCCCTGCAAGAAGAGTAGCAACAAGTCAGGCAAGGTCAGACATCTGCTACTTTCTCTACTTCTTATCCATAACGTCGCAAGTATCAAGGTCTTCCTGCTCATGAGCACCACCAAATCCTTGAAGATGATACAGGCTGACAAAGTTTCTCTTCTAGTCATAATAGATGTCCTGCTGCTGGAAGATGAGGAATGCAATGCTATTCTAGCAGAACCAAAGGGAATGCTGACACTTACTTCAGTTTAAATGCTTGCTCCCCTGCTCTATAACTGAATCAGAGGCACAAAGGCTCAAATTAAAAATGAATACAAAAACTAAGAACTTACACAAAGTTTCATTATGTTCTGATTCATTTTAGTTTTTGTGATCCATCATAAGAGAGAAGAGGGAGAGAGAGAATAATATACACATACCACATGTGTTGTAAATTATTAAAAATAACTTTTACTCCAGTCATTAAACACGCTTGTTTCCCGTGCCTTGCCCAATTTCTGAAAAGGAAAAGTTTGGAGTCACCACCAAGAATGCTTCTCTGTGTGTCAGTTTTGCTCAGTAAAGCACAATGAAGGAAGTGGCTATCAGGACTGTCCCACTGCAACCCTTTAGAGGTTTTGAATTTAAACTAGCGCTCTAGGAAGGCAACTCAGATTTGGGAGCAGTGATCAGAAAAGCTCTCAAACAACACAACTCAGGCAGGAGTGAATGAATTCTGTACTAGTTTAATCCTCTGTTCTCTATAACATACTTCTACTGCCACAAACACACATTGCACATACAAACACGGGGAGGGGGGTATGTTGAAGATGGAGAGGGAAAAAATTACCCCTGAGAAAACTGATCTATATCTGTGATAATTCTTTTTGCTTTCTCCTTCCTCTTTGCTTCTCTCTCTCTGATTCACTTATTCTGCTGAAATTCAGTTCTTATGTTATTAGATAGTCAAAGAATCTAATGTGGGACAGAAGTGAGTTAGAAGCAACATTTGCATTTCTTTCTCCCTTGACTCTTCTTATTCCTTTAAATCAGTGTTTTTCAAATTTGGCAACTTTAAGATGTGTGGACTTCAACTCCCAGAATTCCCCAGCCAGCAAGGCTGGGAGTTTATTTATTTATTTATTTATTTATTTATCAACTTTATGTACCACCCATCTCACTGTATACAGTTGAAGTCCACGCATCTTAGAGTTGCCAAGTTTGAAAAACACTGATTTAAAGGAATCCTCACTACTGAAATCAATGAAAAACCTATTTGAAAATGTATTACAGTCCAGGAAATATGGAATCTAGCAGAGCTGTGGCCCTTCCTGCCATTTGTCTTTTTCCTCTTTGAGTATTGGAGTGAGTGTGCCTCAGAGGACACTGTGGACACTGGAAGGAGATTCTAAGGTCAGATTTCCCCCCTCCAAGTTCAATATTTTCAGCCTCACAATGGATGCAGAATCCTATGCCTTTCTTAAGAGATCATAGGATTAGATTCTTAGGCTCCATAAATTGATCCCCTACTTAATGTTTAGGACCATTTATTTGAATTGTATTTCTTAGTCCCACTTACAACAGGAAACAAACACAAAGTTGAAAGTTAATAAAACTATACATGAAATTTAAAAAGGTTTAAGGTATCTTAACTGCACTATGAAAAATTCATAAAATGTGCCCACATCTCAGTTCATAGTTTTTGCTTTACTCTAACCCCTGAGCAAATAAGTAAATGAACTTAGCAGAAGACTGTAACAGACGCTTTTTACATTTCTGATAAAATTAAAAAGAGAAGGAGGAGAACCCAGGAGAAGGACAGCTAATCTACTTGCAATTGGAAAAGATCTGTCAGTGTTTTCCTTTCTACGTAATACATGGGTTGGTTGAGTATTCAATACCACTCCGTACAAAAGCCTTATAGCCTTCTGTTTCAATGGCTTATTGACATAAGGTGGGGTTTGGGGCTACTGCAGTGGAGGCAACTTCCTGCCACAGTTTCTGATAGTCATAAATCAGAACAATGGGCCTGCCCTTTTTGTTCATAACACTAAGAGGAGGACATTTTCAAAGAACTTCACAGAAGAAAATAAAAATAGTTAGCCCTAACCATCATAATAATTCCTTTTAATAGTGCTTCAATTAGTTTTTAAAGTTAGTTAGCAGAGAATTCATCTGAAGTTCTTCCTTTTTTTCTTTTGTGGGATAATCACCAAGCTAGCCAGTCATGTGTCAATACTCAGAAAATGTATCAGACCTCTGAAAATATAATAATTCCATTTTTTAAAAGAAAATGTATTGGCTGGGTTCACACACCTTTCAAAGCTATAATATGACTTATTTGGTTCGGTTTAGTATGATATGTGAATTCAACCTTTATAACTTGTAAACTATGGTTTATGTCTTAGTATTGTATGAACCAGACTACTGTGATTTATTCAACAAATAACAAACCATGTATTAAATGAAATATGAAACAACTAATTGTCTCCATTATATTTCCTTCCCTTTTCTTCTCTTCAAATGGCACCAGAAATGTCCAGATATTTTGAAGTTAAATCAGATATCTCATTCTTCTAGTTTTTTTTAAGTCAGATTGCTCCTCATATTTCAAATAATGGAAATTATTTTCAAGTTGCTTTAAATAAACACTACTACATCTTTCATATTACAGGGCAAAAGAGAAAGGGCAGCTTTGGCATCTGTGGAATTCACTTATTTGGTCAATATTGTCCTTTGGTAAGTAACTTTCACAGACAATGGTTTTTAAGCTCTGTAATTTTATGTATTTACATGTTGGTAAATACTTAGCAATGTTTTTAAGGAGAATACCTTCTACTGACTGTGCATGCTTTTAAAGAGCTAATCTCTGAGGTAAACTAAAAGAAAAGCATGTCTTAACTGCTAGATCTTGTAGGAAGAAGCAGCAGTGGGTTTGAGGGTAAATGCATGTAAAGGGCAGCACTAATTTCGTAGTATTCATCACAGGAGGACAGATTTCAGTTCCATGTTTATTTATTTTATTTATTTATTTGTATATCATTAGAAGAAACTTACTGGTAGTAAGAGCAGGTTGATAAATGAACCAATTCTCAATGATGGTCAGTTTTTCCTTGCTGGAGATTTTTAAAGAGAGGCTATGGGAATTCCAGATTTCCTGCAACAAACAACATGAGGTAGATAGATGTGTGACCTACAAAATGTTGCTGAACTACTGCTCCCAGTGTCTCCCACCAGTGGTCATGCTGGCTAAGCTTGCTGACAGTTGTAGTTTTGACATTTTGAGAGTCATAGATCCTCCATGCCTGGTCTAAACAAAGTCCCCTCGTGTCATGACAAAAGCAGTTTTTGAGGAGACATAGACTTGCAGAAATAGCCCTCTGATTTATTGTGATCATGAAGTCATATATACACCAGCCAATGTTTGTTTCAGATACAGAAGATCTGGTACTGTCCTGAATATTCTGAATAACTTATTTATTGGTTTCAGTAAATGAATAGATTTTGGGAAGCATTACTTTACATATATGGAAAGACCTCTCCACTGAAATTAATAGCAACCCACCTTCTGCCAAAATAAGAATTCTTCTGTATATCTGATATCTCAGTTCGTGAATTAAGGATATTAAGTTCAGAATCAATACAAAAGACCTTTATTGTTTATATATAATACTGAAATATTCAACTTCTGTGAGTTAAGACATTCATGAGGACAGCTAAATTTGCCCTAATATTGTGTTTTTGTGTGCATGTGTTTGTCTATAGCTGTAGCGATATTTATCCCATACTTGCTGTATACAATTTAATTATGAAAAGTTTGTAGAAGAGTGAATTCACCATTCTTTTTTCCTTTAGCCTTTCCTTTGAACATAAAAGTAAGATAAAATTTAGCCAAAAGTCTGGCCTGAAAATTCCCAGTAAAATTTGTATTGATGGAACACAAAGGAAGATCTTAATCTGGGGCAGGGGGATGGGGAAGCTGAGACAAGTGTCTGCAGGAGGAAGCCTTCATATATACATGACTGGTACTTCCATCTGAGCTGAAACCCTCCACTATTATGCCTGCATGCAATCCATAAAAGGAGGATCTCTAGACACCTCTTTTTCTTTTTTACACTCTCCCCTCACCCCTCCTAGGCAGGCTGTGTCTGCAACCATGAATATGAGGCTCATGGAGTGTTTCGGCACTCGCTGGCTTTCTCCACTGGGCAAATAGACAACCCAAATATCCAGATCTGAGGCATCTTGGCCTTTCTGTGACCCTTCACCTGACCTATCCCTAGTCACTCTCACCAACAGTTTTATTTATCTTAGGTCCTCAGTGCTCTCTAAGGCACCAGCCTTCTCCAGCAGCATCTCCCAGTTCCAGTGCAACTATTTGCCAGTTACAGCTGAAGTGCATGCAGTCAGCTGTACAAGAAAAGCAAAGTTGAGTTTCCACTGCTGCCTTTGATATTCCTGTGGGAAGATGATAGCATTTCCACTGTGGTCAGGACCCTTAAGCTCTTCCATCTGTACTACTCCTCTCACTGCCAAGCCATTATCTCTCTGTTATCATGGCTTCTGATTAGGAGGCTGTTTCCCTCTCACTTAACACACTGATGGCATACTCCAGGAAACTCCTAGGGCAGTACCTGGGCTTCCCAGCATAGTAAGTGAATGCCTCCATTAAAACAGCCTTCTTGTAGCCACCCAAGATGGTGCCCTGTCCTGGGATGAGGTCAGGAGCAGTGAAAGTATGGTTTCATAGCCCAAGCTACAATTCCAGAAAGGATTACTCACAGTTAGAGAAATGCGCAGGGGATACTAAGTCAGTCCAGAAGTCAAAAGCTAAACAAGTCCAGTCAATATTTCACAGAACAAAGGCAAGAGAGGGAAAGTCAGGCTATACAGATATACCAGAGTTGATGTGCCAGTGAGGCTTCAAGACACAACAGTAATTGGGCACACAGCCAGTAGCCTTTGCTTCCACTAATGAGTTACCCACAGACAGAGACCTTCATATTAGAATTTGTAGCTATCTCAACTTAACTCAGAATTTAATCCTGATCTGGCTGCAGGGCCATCCAGGAGTATTAAGTTAACAGCATTTACTCAACAGGGGCTTGTCAAACTTGATCTGGCTTCAGGATAATTCAGGCATATTCTCAGCTATTTCTTTCTCAAAACACTCTCCTTTGCAAGCCAGTATTTTGGTGCTTCTTGCTTTCTGATACCCAACCAAAAAGGAGCATCAATCATGTGGGCTGAGAGTTTGCACTGGTAAGTCTAGATGAGAGTCCTAGGCAGAGTCTTGAGGCACTGGAAATTCATTCTGGCCCAAGTTTGTGGTGAGGGTCCACCCGGTGCAGAGGATCAGTGGAATCATTTGGCCCTATTTTCCCTTCTGAGAAATCTTCCTCAGATGTGGCCATGGCAGATGGGCACCCAACCAAAAGGCCTGGCCATGTAGCTAGATATAATTTTTGACACCCCCTGTATGACTTCTCCCCTCAAAATGGAGGTAGCACTTTCTTTTTAAGTAATAACTTTATTATTCTACTAAACATTTATTCTAATGTTTCCTTCAAACGGATAGAAATGGGACCAGTCTTATAAAGCCATGTAGCTGTCAGAACAGCTTCCTATAATAAAGTGCAGGGGGAAAACAGACCCCAAATTCTATTATTTTGCAACATTAGATTGACACTGAGTTATTTAAGCGAGAAAAGGACCAGTTGTCTTCAGTAGCCTGGCAGGCTGCTGCAAACACCCAGATGATCCCAAGATGGCAGAAAATGGTTGGAGTTATCCTCATCTCTTTGCTGCGATGTGGTGGTCATCTAGGATTTTTCAACCCAGATTTCATAGGTTTAATAAATATTATATTATATTAATGAATATTAATATAATACAACCTAACTCTATGATATTGGCTGGAGGAAAATGATGCTCTCCTTTCATGGCAGTGGACGCTTATCAGAGAATGCTTAAAACGTGAACTCAGGGAGCATTTTCTGATTTTAAAAAGAAACCAATATGTATGTTTTTATTACCATACAAATGATCCTGAACATACGTATGCTAAAAACCAGCACTGAATTAGCTGGTACACATGAGCACATGACAATTATATAGAACCAAAATAACGGATCGAAGCGTATGATGCTGGATCGGTGATTGTAAAAAGCCACAGAGATGACCTTGGGGAAGTTAGGCAGAGGCTGTAATGGCTGCATAAACAGAAGTATACTTTAAGCCCAGGCAACAGGGAAAGCGTGAGAAAGAAGCTCAGATCGAACTCTTCCCTAATTCGCTATAGTACAAGAAGGAGGAAGGGAGAGGAGAAATCAATCAGGCTTTTACAATTCTGTTTCTATAGCCTCTATCAATAAAGTAGAGCTCCAGTCTGATTTGTGGAGTCAGTTTCCTGACCTGGCCTACCTCACAGGGCTGACAGTTATATCATTTGCATCTGATACAGAAAAGCTCTTTTTCAGTCTGAAAAGCCTCTTTCAAGCTAGTTTATTCCAGATGTGTAAGATTCAAACCCTTTCATCCTTGTCAGCCTATGATTATGGAAATGGTCCTCAGAAATGGAGGATCTTTACAAAAGTAAAATCTACTTTTGTGTTTCGTAAATGACCAGGGAACTCTCTGGTCACTGTTTTGGCAAATGTGTGGCTTTTTCAATAATATGCTGAGGAAACGTGTTGCAAATATTCATGGCTAAAAAAGTAAATTTAAAAAAGATGGGCTTGGGCCATGAAAGACTGTATATTCTTTCTATGTACTTTCCATATTCTACAGACTCTAAAGCAGAGGATTGCTGTGACCCCCTGTCCATAGATCTCCAACAGAGAGCAGGCTTAGCCATACTCATTCTATATAAAGATAGGGGGGCGGGGAAGGAATATCATGTCAGGGAATGTCTGTTGTCTAAATAGTGACTAGAAACATCCCATCTCAAATACAGGCCCATTATCAAGCCCAGCTTAAATAAACTTCACTGTGCATTCAGTGATCAACCTCCCTCAGAGCTGCCGGCTCCATTCATCACTGCCACCTTTTCAAAGTGGCTCAGTGATGGCTCATGATCATTAACCTAGTAATGGTGTGCTTTACATTAAAGTGAAGGCACATCAAACAACAGGCCCTTCCAATGCATAAGGTAACTAAATGATAGAATAGACATTCCCAAGCTAACAACATACAGATGCTAACAAAAAGCCAAGGAATGGACAACAATGATTTGGGGACAGCAGACGTGCCTGCTATTTATACAATCATCCATTGTTTTCCTTACTTGTTAACATTACAATGATTGATTTGCTAGGTGAAAATAGGGATATGTAAGATTGATTTTGGTTATAAACAAGCATGCTGGAGATCAATGGCTATATGAAACACTACCAATAATGGGTTTCTTAGGTTTCTAACTGATATGGGACTAATAATAGTTATTATATTTGGGGTCTAAAGAACACCAAGAACTTTTCTAAAGCGTTTCTATACACATACAATGCATTTCTTAATTTAAATTTCTGATCCAATGTCCCACTTTGCAGCAAATACTGCTTCAGCTGGTCTATCTGATCAGCTGATCAACAGTGGTGAAGAGCAGACTGAAATATCCTCAGTATATGCTGAAGGCCATGCTAATGTCTCTGAATCTTTTCTAAACCTACCAAGCAATATCCACATTTTCAAGATTCTCATGGGGCACTGATCAAGCTCTAGTTATGGCCCAACTAACTGCATACAACATTTAAATGAAATGCATATCCTGATTAATGTTGGCACAAGATCAGTGACCAATTTGATGGGTTTGGGATGACCATCCTGGGGAAGATGTGCAACAGATAATTTGACTACTTGTACTGTATAAAGTATTAGTAAAAGTGGTAACAGTAGTAGTAACAGCAGAGGATTAACTAGCAAACTTTTAGCAAGTCTATGTCTCCTCAAAAACAGATTTTGTCATGCGCACAAGCAGACTTCGTTTAGATCAGGCATGGAGGACCTATGACTTTTAGCTGAAATTAAGTCCTCATTTTGGTACTTTGCAGACTAGCAATGATATTTGCAAGACTTCACTGTGGCAAGGAAGAAACATCTTTGAACTACCATCTCGGGAGGGAGGGAGAAAATGTGTGTGAAAGAGATAAGGAGAGGGAGGGAGGGAGGGAGGGAGCAGCCCTTCTCAACTGTTTTGCTTTTCAGTCTTCAACATACTTGCTGTGCATATTAAAGTTTGTGGGGAAAGGTTTCATTTAAATTATTTTGATGTATCCAGATAACTAGCAGCGTGAAGACTGGCAGCAAGATTTCAAATAAATCTGTGCTGTAACACTCATACAGTGTAAGCCAAATGTGAAAATCAACAAAAAGGGGAAACATTAGAGACAACATTAAAGGAAAAAACAGAACACTTTAAAAACTCTGAAGTAACAAATGGGCCTTAAGTTCACTAGAAGGAAACAGTCTGACCACAGTGTGACTAATAATTTGCACTGTGCTCCTGAAAATATATTACACTATGCTATAAAATGACATAATAGTAAGGTCAGCCTCAACAGAATCAGATGGCCATTTCCAGCAGATTCAAAGCATGATCTGCTACAACAGGCATGCGAATCAATAAGCAGGCAATAGAAAAACCAGTGAAGTTAATGAGCACATCCATATCCTCTGCTGCAGGCAAGTAAATATTGCCTTTAGCCTAATCTGCGGTTGCACAGAGTACTAAAGAAAAACAATGCAATCCTAAGGAGGGGAGAGGTGCACATTCTGCTGGTTTGCTTCAACTAGGAGAGGAGAGGGTGGGCAGGCTTAGCTTGGCTTCCCTTGCACAGATCTTTTGTGGGAGGCCCTCCACTTTTCCATGCTGCCCCACACTATTTGGACTCTCAGTTGTGCCATTTGGACTAGGCCAACAATCTGGCACACATTGCTGAGAGCAGAACATGAATTGGTTGGGATTAGCTTTCCAGTTAAGCTTTTGGGCACAGCCCTATCTTATAATGTGCCTGCCACAATAGGGGGTCTGTTCTCAGCAGGGGAGGAACTGCAACACCAAGTGGGGCTGGAGTTGGTTGTTTGTATTGTAGCACTCTGATATTTATTTCATTTCCCGCTCTCAACTTCCCCTGGATTAAGCTTTGCTTAAACAATATAGCCCACTTTGGCTATTTAGGTTAGATATGAAAGGTCAATAAAGTTCTTGATTTCCCAGGAAATCCTCTTCCTTCCTCTTTGACCCTCAGCACCCCTAGAGTTTCTCTGGATTCATCCAGCCAGTCCCCTACAAAGTATCTCCAAAGCAGGACTAGTATGAAAATTTCCTCATGCCTTTCACCAACTTAGAACAGTCTGAAAGTTCTAGATAACATTTGAAGTCGAACATGTCCGCCTTCCCCAATCTGGCACCCTCCAAGTTTTGAATTCCCAGAATTCCCCATCCAGTGCGATCATAGATGAGAATTCTTGGAGGGCTTCAGGATTGGAGAGGACTAATCTAAATGACTTTTCTTCTACTCAAAGGCTATCTGGCCAATTTGTTTCTTACATGTATAGAAGTGAAAAATTCCAAATACGCTTTTATATTAAAGTGGCAGCAACTGTTAGTGTTCCTTTCTATTACTGGGCTTGTCAGAATCATGATGATGGCCATACTTGGAGAACAGTCACTTGCATCTCTGCCAAAGTTACTTATGCAGCTTGTATGTGGTAAATGGTTGCTTCACATGCTCCTAGATTAATTGTCCATTGTACCCATGGAATATTAGGGTAAGAGATATCTTTGTTTTCAAAAGGCTCTTACACATGATCGAATATGAGCATCTTTTGGATCGTTCTCTTTCTATAAAGCTCCTCTAGCAAATATGTTTAAGCATATATAGCAGCCTTCTCCACCTGGTGTTTACAGACCGAGTGACAGACCCCATTGCCCCCAGAATGACTGAGTTTGGAAGTTGTAATCCCAACACACTAGAGGTTGGGAAGGGAAAGGCACAACACAGAGTAACCAAGAAAGAGAAAGGGAGCAAGATGGAGAGAAAAGAAAAGAAAATACATGAAGGACAAGGGTATCAGCAGGAGGAAATGGAAACAATATGACCATCTCTGCTGAATTTAAAGTCATACTACAGTTCTTGATGCAATTCTACTATCTCAGTTTTGGAGCCTATCATATTCCAGAAGGAATGGTCCCGCTTTCCAAACTGTTCACAGATACAATCCAGTGGTGAAAATTTCATGGGTCTGACATAGATTATGAAACGTGCAAGCCAACACTGTCACAACTTATAGTCTGGGAATTGTCAAGATCAGAGGGTGTGTTTGTTTGTTTTTGCTATGATAGGGCTAGCAAAGAGATATTAAAAAACTAGTTCTTTGCTACATCTAGCGGCTGTCCAGATTTCAGCAGCCCAGTTTAAGATAGCACTATGAGAGCAAGAATTCAATTTTGGGATAGCTGAATGCCGAAATTTCCACTCTTAATGACTTTTATAAATACATTCATTTAATTAAGTTCCAGCATTCAGAATTAAGCTAGAGATGTTATGGCTCTAATCAGAAATTTGCAAGGAAACCAAGACCAGAATCTGGTTCAAAAAGATGAGAGAGAGTACAGCTACTGTAGTAACTATTTCATAGACAGTCCACCATTTTGAGGTAGGATATGTAGGAAAACTGCTGTATAAGCACTAGGGTAGGCATATAACAATTAAAACAAAGAAATCACTCCCCAAACAACTCCCAACAGGGTCCTGCCCACTTTATAGCCTTCAGCCAACCCAGAACTGTACTGGATGGTCCTTGGCTACCAAAAGGTGGCCCATCTATGGAAGAACCATTGGCAAAAGGCATATCTCCTCCACAGTGATATAGAGTCTTTTTCTGACTTCTAACATGTAAGGAATCATATAGGTAATTACATTATAAAAGTGAAACCAGCCCCATGTCTCCCTTTCTCTATCCTCTCTCATCTAATGGAAGACACACTGCCTTCATTGTTTCCTAATAACTTCTAGTAATTCTACCATGGCCAATACTTGGCAGAACACCAGGGTACTGCTTTCCACAAATGATCAAATACAGCGACTCCTGGGTGAACATCCAAGAGAGTGGAAGGATTAAAACAAAAAGAATGAAACCTCCTCTGTACGAGCAGGTGACCTAAGCTCATTATACTCCCTTATATGTCGATTTACAAGGACAACATCATGTATAAATGCAGCTATTGTTAACCCAAAGCAACCACCATTGTCGGGAGTGTGGGGAGAGGAAATTGTGAAATAGCTTAACTGAGTGTTATTGTTTTGATGTTCACTCATCAATGTAATTTTTTTTAAAAAAGGGTGTCTCAGTCTAGATGAACATGATCTGTTTTACTGAGGTGGGTGCCTCTACTGAACCTGCCTGTGATTTTCAGAGATTTACCAGGCAGACTCAAGCACAATAGTGAACTATCTAAAAAGATCCCTCCTCACTTCTTAACTGTGGCACGAACATGCCCCAATAACAGCTTTTTTCTGTCATGTCCTCATGATGTAGTGTTTATTTCATCCCCAACCCATATCTGAGCCAAACTGAGTCATCCTTAGCTGTTCTAGTTTTCCAGTAGAGTTTTCTGTCTTCTCCTGACATAATTTTTGCCCTGGACGTGATCTGGCAGACATCACCAACAGTGTGGTGCTGATGCAGTCAGGCCTTGAGATCTGGCAACATCTTACTGGCCACGTTATGCTCCTATAAGAATGATCCCACCCTCCAGCCACTGAGAACTGTTTTCCATGGCCATTTTGGCTGGGCTGCAGGAGAGATCAGACCCCTAGATTTTGCAGAGGAATCTGCCTGAGTAATATCTGATTGGTACTTTCCAATGTCCCCTTCATGGATCACTGCCTTGTCGTGGCGAAGGGGCTTGTGTAACTCAGTGAAGCCATGAGCTATACCGTGCGGGGCCACCCAAGATGGACAGGTCATGACAGAGAGTTCTGACAAAATGTGGTCCACTGGAGAAGGAAATGGCAACCCACTCCAGTATCCTTGCCAAGAAAACCCATGGACAGTGTTAAAAGGCTAAAAGATACGACGCCGGAAGATGAGCCCCTCAGGTCGGAACGTGTCCAATATGCTACTGGGGAAGAGCGGAGGGCAATTCCAAGTAGCTCCAGAAAGAGTGAAGCAGCTGGGCCAAAGCCGAAAGGACGTTCAGCTGTGGATGTATCTGGAAGTGAAAAGAAGGTCCGATGCTGTAAAGAACAATATTGTATAGGTACGTGGAATGTAAGATCCATGAACCAAGGCAAGCTGGATGTGGTCAAACATGAGATGACAAGATTGAACGTCGACATCTTGGGAATCAGCGAATTGAAATGGATGGGAATGGGTGAATTTAATTCAGGTGACCATTATATCTACTACTGTGGGCAAGAAACCCTTAGAAGAAATGGAGTTGCACTCATAGTCAATAAGAGAGTGTGAAAGGCAGTAATGGGGTACAACCTCAAAAACGACAGAATGATCTCAGTGCGTATCCAAGGAAAACCATTCAACATCACGGTAATCCAAGTCTATGCCCCAACCACTGATGCCGAAGAAGCTGAAGTTGACCGGTTCTATGAAGACCTACAACACCTTCTAGAACTAGCACCAAAAAAAGATGTCCTTTTCATCATAGGGGATTGGAATGCTAAAGTAGGAAGTCAAGGAGTAATCAGAATAACAGGCAAGTTTGGCCTTGGAGTACAAAATGAAGCAGGGCAAAGGCTAATAGAGTTCTGTCAAGAGAACAAGCTAGTCATAGCAAACACTCTTTTCCAACAACACAAGACACGACTCTACACATGGACATCACCAGATGGTCAATACCGAAACCAGATTGATTACATACTTTGCAGCCAAAGATGGAGAAGCTCTATACAGACGGCAAAAACAATACCAGGAGCTGACTGTGGCTCAGATCGTGAGCTTCTTACTGCAAAATTTAGGCTTAAATTGAAGAATGTAGGGAAAACCACTAGACCACTCAGGTATGACTTAGATTATATTCCATGTGAGTACACAGTGAAGGTGATGAATAGATTTAGAGGATTAGATTTGGTAGACAGAGTGCCTGAAGAACTATGGACGGAGGTCTGTAACATTGTACAAGAGGCAGCAACTAAAACCATCCCAAAGAAAAAGAAATGCAAGAAAGCAAAATGGCTGTCTGATGAGGCTTTACAAATAGCTGTGGAAAGAAGGAATGCGAAAAGCAAGGGTGAAAGGGAAAGATATAAGCAACTGAATGCAGATTTCCAGAGAATAGCAAGGAGAGATAAGAAAGCCTTCTTAAATGAACAATGCAAAGAAACTGAAGAAAACAATAGAATGGGGAAGACTAGAGATCTCTTCAAGAAAATTGGAGATATCAAAGGAACATTTAGTGCAAAGATGGGCATGATAAAGGACAAAAAAGGCAGGGACCTAACAGAAGCAGAAGAGATTAAGAAGAGGTGGCAAGAATACACAGAAGAACTATACAAGAAAGATCTTAATGTCCCTGATGTCCATGCTGGTGTGGTCACTGACCCTGAGCCAGACATCCTAGAGAGTGAAGTCAAGTGGGCCTTAGGAAGCATTGCTAACAACAAAGCTAGTGGAGATGACAGTATTCCAGCTGCGTTATTTAAAATACTAAAAGACAATGCTGTTAAAGTGCTGCACTCAATATGCCAGCAAGTTTGGAAAACGCAACAGTGGCCACGGGATTGGAAAAGGTCAGTTTACGTTCCAATTCCAAAGAAGGGCAATGCCAAAGAATGCTCAAACTATCGCACAATTGCACTCATTTCACATGCTAGCAAGGTTATGCTCAAAATCCTACAAGCTAGGCTTCAGCAGTACGTGAACCGAGAACTACCGGATGTACAAGCTGGGTTTCGAAGAGGCAGAAGAACTAGAGATCAAATTGCCAACATTCGTTGGATCATGGAGAAAGCACGAGAGTTCCAGAAAAGCATCTACTTCTGCTTCATTGACTACGCAAAAGCCTTTGATTGTGTGGATCACAACAAACTGTGGCAAATTCTTAAAGAGATGGGGATACCAGACCACCTTACCTGTCTCCTGAGAAATCTGTATGCGGGCCAAGAAGCAACAGTTAGAACCGGTGATGGAACAACCGATTGGTTCAAAATAGGGAAAGGAGTACGACAAGGCTATATACTGTCACCCTGCTTATTTAACCTATATGCAGAGTACATCATGAGAAATGCCAGGCTGGAAGAAACACAAGCCGGAATTAAGATTGCAGGGAGAAACATCAATAACCTCAGATATGCAGACGATACCACCCTAATGGCAGAAAGTGAAGAAGAACTAAAAAGCCTCTTGATGAGGGTGAAAGAGGAGAGTGCGAAAGCTGGCTTGAAACTCAACATTAAAAAAACTAAGATCATGGCATCTGGACCCATCAATCCCTGGCAAATAGAAGGGGTAGAAATGGAAGTAGTAACAGACTTCATTTATTTGGGCTCCAAGATCACTGCAGACGGAGACTGCAGCCATGAAATTAAAAGACGCTTGCTCCTTGGGAGGAAAGCTATGGCAAACCTAGATAGCATATTAAAAAGCAGAGACGTCACCTTGCCGACAAAGATCCGCATAGTCAAAGCTATGGTTTTTCCAGTAGTAATGTATGGCTGTGAGAGCTGGACCATAAAGAAGGCTGAATGCCGAAGAATTGATGCCTTTGAACTGTGGTGCTGGAGAAGACTCTTAAGAGTCCCCTGGACTGCTAGGAGGTCAAACCAGTCAATCTTAAAGGAAATCAACTCTGATTGCTCATTGGAAGGATTGATAATGAAGCTCAAGCTCAGATACTTTGGTCACCTAATGTGAAGAGAGGACTCTTTGGAAAAGACCCTGATGCTGGGAAAGATGGAAGGCAAAAGGAGAAGAGGACGGCAGAGGATGAGATGGCTAGATAGCATCACTGAAGCAATGAGCATGAAATTGAGCAAACTCAGGGAGGCAGTGAAAGATAGGAAGGCCTGGTGCAATATGGTTCATGGGGTCATGAAGAGTCGGACACGACTTAACGACTGAACAACAAAAAACTTTCCAATGTACTTCTCAAGTCTTGTGAGCTCCTTGCAAAGACAGGTTTAGTACAGGGTTTAGCACTCCTGTGATTGTTTCATTTCAAAAAATAAACAAACACACTTAAAAAATCAAAACAGAGGAGAAAAAAGAAATGGAAAGGAAAGAAGGAAAAAGGGGAAGAAAAAAGATACATCGAGGATTTACGTATTATAAAAATTACATGAGAATTTACAAAAAGTTAAAAGAAAAAGATTCCACTATTATTCTTACAAATAGCATTATGTTGGAAAAAATATAAAGGTAATCCAATATGAGTTTGGCCCAATATGATAGCCAAATCAGAAATTGACAAAACAGCTAAATTGATAAGAATTAATAAGAATTTGTAATTAGTTTGAAGCAGTCCATCCTTAACTTTATGATCAATCGGACAGAATTGAATGCTTTAAAACCTTATATTGAAAGCAGGCTGACTGCCTCCTGCTGCAGATGGAACGGCACACGAAGCCAGGAGAATCCACCAACACTTTTCCTTAATCTGACCCACAACATTCTAATTATGCTGGAACTGATTTGGGGAGGTGGGAGGCAGGTGTGGTACATTCAACTTTGAATAGGTTGTCCTGACATTGATAAATTGTTCTCTTTTAAGGTTCTGTGGGGTTATCTTCTCCATTTTAATTTACAGCAGCACCCACAAGGGGACAAGGGGTTGAGAGTGATATAAGCAGCATCACAAGATTGCAATATAAGCCCCACCCCATTTCTTTGTTTGTTGTGACATCACACACATGCTCCAAAGAGGCAGCACTTGCACCACAGTATCACAACACTGCCTTCGTCATTCTGGTGAAAAGGGAGAATACCAGTAGTTAATAGAACCCTGCTCCCACTTTGAAACTGAAATTAACCAAAAGGAAAACTATACAATGGGCATTTAAGATGCTGGTAGTTAGTAACCCTGTTGGTATGCTCAACAGGAAGAAATAAAATAAGAGAATCTTCAAGCAGAAAGGTTTTAATTAATTAAGATACAAGAATCCTGAAAAACCTTGACAGAAGTACACCTACGGTGGCTAACAGCAATTTAATCATTAAAAAAATATTACAGATCATGAGTGGTGACCTCATCAAAGCAGTTCTATTGTTTTTCAGATGTGTGCAAAACAGACATTAATTGGTCCAGTCAAAAATTTATTTTTGGAAGCAAGAATAAAAATCAAGGTAATTTATAATGCTGAACTCAAGTTTCTTGGATCAATTTGGAAATCATAACATAATTTATCTTAGGCCAAAACGTATACATGTCCTTATATGCCTTTTATATCGTGTGTATGTATGTATGGGTGATTGGGTGTGCATATGTATGTGTGTGTATTGTATACTGTTAAAGACCTGTTTTCCAAACTCGCCCTCTGCAGAGACCCATACTTAATGCTCTAACAGGCATAAACCAGGCCAATTTCAATGTGTGACTGGCACCATCCAAGGAACAATTTAGTAATTTCTTAGGGCACAGCTGTTCATGCTTGCTTAGGCAAGCCATCCTATGTGAATAGGGCAGAATACAAACAGCACTGAAGCTAAACAAACTCTAGGAAAGATTTAACACCTTTCATGGCTTGGCATCCTTGAGACACTCTGGGATAACGACTCCCACAATTTCCTTCTGCATGTCAGCTAGGAATTCTGGGAGTTGCTGTCCTATCACAAAGGGAAGGCTCCAGATTGGAGGAGAGTGATCTACAGCTTGTTAATTCTGGGCAAAAACAACAATTCTTTCAGAGCATTCTCCATAAGAAAGTCCTAGGAATGTTTGTTTTTGCTTAAGATGTTTCTGTCCCACCTTTCCAGTTCATATCCCAAATACTCAAGCTGGTTTCAGTAACACAGTCGTATAAAACATGACATGAATAGCACACGCTCTCTCAGCCTAGGAAGCAGGCAATGGCAAACCACTTCTGAGAATCTTGCCAAGAAAACTGCAGGGACTCATCCAGGCAGCCACCAGCAATCAACACTGGCTTGAAGCTCCCTCCTGCCCCTGCCCCCGTCCCCAAACCCCAAACCAACAACCCAAACCCGCAGAGCAGTACACAGAGCACATAAAAAAGGGAAGGTTTTGATCTTATGGGTACAGCCGCCACCTTGACTTTTTTCACTCCCAGAATTAAAAACAAATCACCAACACATAAGTAAAAGCAGCTTCAAGAAAGCAACACACAAAACCAGTTCCAAAAGGTGAAAAAAGCAAGAAGTTTAAAAAAACTCAAGAATCAAGTTTTGCTGGAACAATCCCTTTTCACGCATGAATTGTTGCCACCAGAGAAAGTGGGTGGGTGGGGGAGAGGCAGGCGTTGTCAAAAGAAAAGGATAACACAGTCTCAGCATCACCGCAGGAAAGACCCTGTGATGATCTCCTGTGCGAAACAGAGGTTCCAGTGCAAATCATAGCTAGGTAACAAATGCTACCTGTCCCCAAGGTCCCCTGTCTTCAAGCTGGTCAGAACGTTAAAGTAAGCATTTCAGTTGCCCTGAAAACACACCGACAGTCTTCAGACAATGTAGTGATTCAAATTCTGGATAAACAGTGGAAGAGCAGCATAATGCTAGACATTTCTCTGACTACACCTGCTGTCACTGTGTACGTGCACAAACAATATTTCTTCCTGGACTTCTGGGAACATGAAGCAAAGCGGCCACCAGTGCACATGCATGATGCATCGATGGTCTGGAAAAGCTCTTGAAGCAGCTGCACCAGAGGTTGTGGCTGCCTCGGTGCTTCCAGAACCAGTTTGCTCTCACCCATGACTTCTGTGAAGTGTGGACCAGTCCAAGTTTCCATATCATTAAATAAGAAGTCAGAATGGTACAATATTAAATGTATGTATGGTAACCAGCTGAGCTAAAGCAATGAGTTAGGCATAGGAAGTTCAAAAAGATTCATTTTTATTCCTTGGTTAAATCTTCTCATGAATGCAGTAGGCAAACAAGAAGTAGTGAATATTAATATCAGCCTTGTGCCATCTAAGCAATAGTGTTTTCATGAACCTAGAACACAGCTTTATCAGTCCTCATAAATATTGATTGAACATACACTGATAAGGTCTGTTTAAACTGTCATCATCATGATAACACACACACACACAGACAGACAGTCTTGGGTCTCAGCAATGGCCACTGCTTAAAAAGCATCTCTAAAAAGTGCAGGTCTCATTGTGAAAGATGTATCATTTAAACCATTCAGAGCTTCTGTGCCTGATTTGCATGTAGGGCTGTGGGTGGGAAGGTAGGAATGGTTGTTAAGGATTATGTACTGTACAGTTTTGTGGCACCAGCTTTATAAGTCAGTCTCTTCAGAGTAAATTTTGCTCTGCTAAAGGTGAATAAACTGAGATAGATGGGCCCTTTAACAGTGAACTTCCTTCACTCACAATGGATCGGCAGATATGGACAATTCTAAGCAGCATAATCAATGTTAATGCATAATAATAAGAATAGTCAAATTTATGCCCATATCAATGGAAAGGACAGAAGGGGAAAAAGGAACTTTGAAACATCCCATTTTCTTTTCTTTCAGTTCCTGCTCAAAATCAAATGATAATATAACTGGGTTTGGGAATGTGTGTGTATATCCCCTTCTCTATCATATTATTATTGACCTAATAATTCTTGGGTTTTCTAGTTCTACAAATCCAGTGGCTACAGTGACACCCAATGGCACTGAAGGGTAAGGACTCGTCCAATAGTGGCAGTTCATTTTGAGAGATCCCAACTCTGGCTCAAACAGTGAAGATTACTTCTCCTGGAGTGGGAAGGAGACACAGCAACACTTTACTGCTGCAGATTCCACGTGGAGACTATGTATTTGTGGCCTGATTCTGCTAAATGTTGCATGGCAACATTGATGGGGCTGCATTAAATTATCTGCACTTTTTCAGTTAAAAGAGAGAGGGGACCTGCTCATGCCATTAGTCAGAAAAACTATATAGCGCATGCCACAACTGTAGACTTATTCTGTATAATTATTCTGGTATATTTATTCTATATAATTTCTATTTTCTTTCATAAAAATTCAGTTCTACTTCCTTGTGCAGGCAGACAAGCAGGGTATTTTTGTAAGTTTCATATTGTTGCTTAAAGTCAGAGAATAAGGACATTTTCCTAAGGTAATTTTTAAAATCCTTTGGCAATTTTAACCGTTTTTATCCATGTTATCCTTACCAAGATATTCAAGGCATTGAAATAAATAAAATTATCTTAATAAAACAATGCTTCTTTTTTTTTTAAATATCAAAAAGGAAGATAATGCAACTTTTAGAATTGCATTGTTAATGGAAATACAGTTCTATGGCATTTAAATAGCAAAATATTAAAAATGAAAATTCTGGAGGAACAAAACATGGAGAATAGAACCAGAAAAATAGGAAACTGAATACGTTTTGAAATAAATCTGTTTTTTTATCAATATGAAAAGAGTAAGACTCAACTAGAAAGCCTTTAGGAACTTGATAAGGCCTTGACAGTTGGCTAATGCCATTCCCTGAGTAGCAAAGAAATGTTGCAAGCTAAGTTGTTTCTTAGGCTGGTGTGGATCTTCCGGGCTGTGTGGCCGTGTTCTGGAAGTTCTGTTTCCTAACGTTTCGCCAGCATCTGTGACCGGCATCTTCAGAGTGCAGGAGCACAGACAGGAGCAGTTCCCTCTGTGCCCAGGATGGTGTGACCCTTTTGTGGGTATTTATAGAGATCTGAAGGGGGGGGGACGGGGGGGATGGGTGGTGGTGGGGGATTAATGAGTGGCTGCTTGTTTTGGTATCAGAATATCTGTGTATCTTCCTGTGGGTTAGGCAGGGTTTTTTCTTCTATTGAGTTGTTAACGAGTGGCTGCTGAGGGTGATTAGCATGTTCATTGTGTGAGCTGTTCGCATGTCCTGGTGGTTGAGCTGAGTTTGTTGACCTTTTGCAGGCTGTATTTTTCAGGATTGGTAGCCAGGTTTTGTTGATTTACTCTCCTCTTTTTTATTGAAACTGTGCTGGTGTTTGTGAATCTCAATGGCTTCCCAGTATAGCCTGGTATAGTGGCTGTTGGTGTTGTCCAGTATCTCTGTGTTTTCAAATAGGATTTTGTGTCCAGTGTGCCTGAGAGCATGTTCAGCTACTGCAGATTTTTCTGGTTGCTGTAGTCTGCAGTGTCTTTCGTGTTCTTTTATCCTGGTATGGATGCTGCGTTTTGTGGTCCCGATGTATACTTGCCCGCAGCTGCGTGTTATGCGGTATACTCCTGCGGTGGTGAGGGGATCCCTTTTGTCTTTTGCTGATTTTAGCACTTCTTGTATTTTTCTGGTGAGTCTGAAGATTGTTTGGAAATTGTGTTTTTCCATCAGTTTTCCCATGCGGTCTGTGACCCCTTTGATGTAGGGCAGAAATACTTTGTTGGTGGGTGGCTGTTTTTCTTCTTCAGTCGCATGTTGTTTTCTTGGTTTGATGGCTCTTTTTATTTCATTCTTGGAGTAGCCATTCGCTTGTAGGACCCAATTAAGGTGGTTAAGTTCAGAGTTTAGGAATTGGGTTTCGCAGATCCGATTGGCACGATCCATGAGGGTTTTGATAATGCCTCTTTTCTGATGTGGGTGGTGGTTGGAGTTTTTGTGTAGATACCAGTCTGTGTGGGTGGGTTTTCTGTAAACTTTGTGTCCTAATTTGAGGTCTGGTTTGCGTATGACCAAAGTGTCTAGAAATGGAAGTTTGCCGTCCATTTCTTTTTCCATGGTGAATTGTATATTGGGGTGGATGCTGTTTAGGTGGTTCAGGAACTTCTCTAGTTCTTCTTCCTCCTGACTCCAAATTGCGAAGGTGTCATCCACAAACCGGAACCAGACTGTTGGGGTAACGGGTGCGGTTTCCAAAGCCTGTTTTTCAAAATGTTCCATGTAGAAATTTGCTACAACTAGGCTCGGGGGCTTCCCATGGTGACGCCGTCCATCTGTTCGTAGAACTCATTGTCCCATTGGAAGTAACTGTTTGTTAGGCAGGCTGAAATAAAGCTGTGATGTCTTCTGGGAAGATCTGTTTGATGAGCGCCAGGGTGTCCCTCACTGGTACCTTGCCGTACAGGGAGACCATGTCAAAGCTGACCAGTTTGTCCGTGGGGTTGAGTTTCAGGGTGCTGATTTTGTTGATGAAATGTCCTGAGTCTCTGATGTGGGCTGGAGTCTGTCCAACGTGGGTCTGTAGAAGGGTGGCCAGATGTTTGGATAATTCATATGTCGGGGAGCCAATGGTGCTTACAATGGGTCTGAGTGGGATCGAGTCTTTGTGGATTTTGGGGAGTCCGTATAGTCTGGGTGTAAGGGCTTCTGTCTTGCATATGCGTTGAAGTACGTTGGGGTGAAGGGAGGAGCTCCTCGTCAGGGTGTTGGTTTGTTTCATGATTTTGCTGGTCGGATCCCGTTTTAGTTTTCTGTATGTGGTGGGGTCTAGTAGTTCTCTAACTTTGTCTTTGTATTCATCTGTTTTCATAATTACTCTGGCGTTGCCCTTGTCAGCCGGAAGGATGATGATGTCAGGGTCCGAATTGAGGGTTTCTATGGCATTTCTCTCTTTCTTCGTTATGTTGCTGGTGGGGGGCTTTGCTCTCCGTAGGATCCTTGCTATTTCGCCCCTGATTTCCTCTGCTTCCTCTTCAGAATGGTGGCGGATGGCTGATTCCACATTGGCAATGATATCTTCCACAGGAATTCTGGGGGGTGTGATTGCGAAGTTTCCCCCCTTGGCTAGGATGGCGGTTTCTTCTGGTGTGAGCTGGCGTTCCGTCAAATTGATGACAATGCGGGAGGGATCCAGCGCTGGTTTTGGTTGACTGTTTTGGCATTTGTTAAATTTTTGCTTTTGCCTGGTTGTGTGGTCCATGATGTCCTTTTCCATTTTCCTGTAGGTTAGGGTGTCAATCTTGTCCCAGTCCTGGCTTCTCATTTTCTGGCTGATGCTGATGTGTGTGCCAAATAGTTCTTTGTCCGTGATGGCAAGTTTTCTGCGGGTTGTGTGTATTCTCTCACACAAGAGGGCTTGTTCGAGTTGATCGTAAATGTGGTTAGCTTGTGGAGATTTGAGAGTCCTTTTCGTTCTGAGAAAGGCTGGGATGGTCCCAGTGTCTCTGCATCGTAGTAGGAAGGTTAAGGAGCATAGTAGGTGTGCTTTTCTGTTCCAGAGTGTTTCTAGTCTCCGTGTCTGTCAGAATGTTTCCTCCCCGTAGAGGCGTTCAATGTATTGTCGAAGGCTTTCATGGCCGGCACAGAAGATGCCGGTCACAGATGCTGACGAAATGTTAGGAAACAGAACTTCCAGAACACAGCCACACATCCCGGAAGATCCACACCAGCCTTCGTATGCCGGCTGTGAAAGCCTTCAACAATACATTGCTGGAAATAGCTATTGTTTCTTGTTAGCAAGTGAGAAATATTGATAGGATTAGGTGCCCATCTCCAAGTTACTTTGTGCAATTTCCTCATTAGATTTGTCTTAGTCAGTTGCATGGGAATGGATCTTCATTGCCTCTAGTCAATTTCATTTTGCCTATGTAAATGGTGAGCAATATTTCTTTCTTTTCAGCAAAGAAAGGATTAGTGTGTGTAGGGGGGGTATCTTTGTTAAGTTCCTTTGGGTCTGACAGGATGATGTCAAGTGGGGAAGTGAACCTGAACCCTGTCTATTATGTTTGCAAGGTCAGGGAGAGGGGTCCTAAAAATAAATACTTATCTTATTTCAGCCATAACACCATAATAGCCCCCAGCCCATAAAATACTCTTCCCACAGAAGTATGTGCAGCCCCTGCCTTGCTACAGTTCCAGAAACAGATCAAAACTGTTTCAACATGGTTTTGGTCCCCATTGACTGACTGGACACCTATCGTGGCTTTTATTTGGGGGTTAACTTTGTGATGGTTTTTTTTTTACATTGTTGTGATTTATTATCATGTTTTTGCTTTTCTTTTGTTGATATATTCTGCCAAGAATCCTTTGGGATTGAGATGGGATATACACAGTGTTTAACAAACAAACAAACAAACAAACAAATCAATTACAAGTGGCCCCACAGGAATGTAGTTTCATATGTGAAAGATCTTGTAACTAAAAGCCTATTTTGCATATCATTTGTTCAGGGGGAAAAATTAGAAGAAAATAGAATGATATGGAATTGGAGGAATCTAACAGAAACAATGCTAGGAGATAGATTATAAAATAAAATGCACAAGGAACTGTTGGGTGTACCGATTATCCTGGCTTATGGGCGAAATGAAGAAGTTGCATTTTTTTTAGCTTTGGAAAAGCAAAATAGTAGATCACTAGACAAATTTATGCAAGAAATTAGCTCAACACTGCATTGTGATAGGATTCATCTTGGCACTAGAGTGCACTACTTCCCTCTAGTGGATAATACCAGTAAATGCACAGAATCATGGACCACCCCTTGAGTAACCCTGTTCCTTCCATTAAAACATGAAGGCTACCAAACTTGTCAAGTTCTCGAGTACTGTATGTAGAAGTGACATTTGGATACAGCTTTGATAGCAGTTTTTTCAGAGCCAGGTTTTGCAGGTCAGTGGGATACATGTGCACTAGCAGACACCAAGATGGGAAAAAGTAGATTTCTGGGAAGGCAAGGAAAAACACAGGAAGGAGAAAGTTTTCATGTTCAGAATAAAGACAGTGTTATAGTTCTCATCCATATGAAGTTTGAGAAATAGCTTAATGAAGAAGACTTATTAATCAAGAACAAAATTCAGTCCCTGAAAACAGCACCAGGAAGTCTGCCACATTTTCACACTAAAGCTAAGGTACATTTACTAATGCTTTTTCATTTCTACCTTGGCTCATCTTCTATCATTTGAAAGTAATTACCATTAGACATGCAGTAACTAAAAGTAAGTTATTGTATAATACTGGCCAAAGAGAGTTAAGAATTTCCAGTATCTCTTTGTTGCCAGCTAGTGGCCATATGGTATGATGACCCTTTCTTATCTGCTGCCCAAGAGGCTTGTAGGAGTATCCAGTGGAAGTCACTCTCATCTAAATGGGCCCTGCCCATTGCAAACCTGACTGCTTTCTGCTATGCAGACACCATGTTATCAGCACCAGGCTCTGAACGACCTGAGGTTCCTCCTTTCAGTGGATGGATTCAATCTGCAGATGCAGAACACCACACAAGAAATGTCATTTTGCAAATTAATAAGGATGCCTTTGAAGCTTGTAGATATTCATGACATGGGAATGGGGCAAAATTTGCAAGCAGCACAGTCTGGTTAATATTGCTAAGTCATATGCAGTGGATAAAATGCCAGTTCTTAAAAGAAAATCTAATGCATAATTCCTGAGGCAAGAAAATTTGTTAAGATTTCATAATCAAATCTAACAACAATGAATATTAAGTTTCTACTAACAAGTCATGCTTGTTAAAGGCTTAATAGAAACTTGAGGACTAGCATAAATTCTTGCAACTAAACCAGAATTTCTCATTAAGGGTTGTAGGTTTGTTTGCTTTTTGTATTGTATTTTTAATTAAATGTTTGACTGAGATGGCCTATTAAGTCAGTTAAACAAATAAACCACCCTAGTTCAAATATTTTTACAGCATCATCTCATATAGTATTATCCATATTTTTGTGTGAGATTTCTAGATGTAGTAAGAAATCCTTGATTACATTTAAACTGATGATGGGGATGATAAGGAGCTGAGGAACAGAGTGATCTTGGTCATGGCCATGACATATTGTGAGGAGTGAAACTCCCCATACACACCCCTTTCTAATTAAAATAAGCTCCCAAGCTTTTATTTGCCCAAGGAAGCACAAATACAATTACTGTATGCTTTTCTCCCAAAGGTAAACAGGGACCTCAGGGTGAAGATTAATCTCTTCTTCCTGTCTGAGTTTCTCAATTCAAATTGTGCTTTTTCCACAGAAAAAAATGTTATGTCTAGCTTGATATTCCATCTTCCTATTCAAATGTACATGGAACAATCAGATGATGAAATTTTGACATTCACTGTACCATATTGGTTTAGCATCTATATTCTATTTAGAGATCCACAGTCTAAATCAGTGTTTGTCAACCTCAGCTACTTTAAGATGTGTGGACTTCAACTCCAAGAATTCCCGAGTCAGCAGGGGATTTACATCTTAGAGTAGCTGGACTTCTGGGGGAGTAATAGCGGATTGAAGATGGCTCTGTTTTCGTGGAGCCGGTGACTATGGCAGTTAAGAGGAGCCTGTGAAAAGTCCAGCTCTTTGGAACCATGTCCAGACAAAGGAGATGACCAGATTACCCACAAGTACTCCTTACAGAGGCTCCCTGTGAATTTAGCAATCCCCAGCGGGTTGAGTGCTCTGGGAGTCGCAGGAAACATTGATCCCAAGCTGTGGTTCAGAGCCTCTAAAGAGACACTAGATTTGCTTTCACTTCCTCTTTTAATTAACATCAGAAATTACTTATTAGCAATTTACTTTCAGGAAAACCCTTCTGAAAGGCATGTTGCTGTACACCCAGAGAATTTCCTTTTATCCTGGGAGAAATAAGATTTAAATAAGTTTAAAGATTAAAAAGAAAAATGTTAACTTTTGGAAAACAGCGAAAGGGAGTTAAGAATGTTGGCTGTGGACAGTTAAGGGGCCAGATGGATTTGAAAGAATAGTTTTTTTATGGACTGTTTTAAATTTTATAAAAATACAGCAGATGATTTTGGACTTAACTGTAAGAAAACTTACTGTGGGAAAGTTTGGGCTCTGAAAATAAACAAAAGATAAGACTGGGCTTTGAAGGTTAACTAGAGGGAACCAGAGAGCAATTAAAGGAAAAGATATTTCCTAACGTAATGGAGGAACATTGTTTTACTATAGAAGAATTTAAATCTGTTTGGGAACAATGTGTTCAGGACTTATTTTTAAAATCGGATCTAACAGAGGTTATAGAAGAAGAAAAGATTCTACTGGATAAAACAGAAGCTGAGGATGATTTGAATAAGGATTTTAAAACAGACTGTAAAGAATTGCCAGACTATAAAAGAGATATGGAAAATATGAAAAAAAGATGCTGTGGATTTGAAAATGGACTTAAGAATATTTGACTACAAGAGTGACATGGAGAAAAAAGTTGTAATGGATATACAAACTATGCTGGCTGATGTTTTAACAATTAAAAGGGATATCCTGATTATAAATCAGAAGAATGACTTGGAGAGTTATCTTATTTTGGATCCACAGAAGGGAAGTACTAAATCTCTGAAGTTGCTACTGAAAACAGACAGGGAGAAAATGATAAGAAATCATTATGTGGACTTTATTTGAAGAAACGAATGAAGATTAAGCCTCATAAGAAGAAGAAAAAGGAGTTCAAAGTGGACTTATTTGACAGGGTTAAATTGTATAAATTTTTATTTTGGGTTGTTATTATTGGAATCTTTTTTTTAACCAGGATTGCAAGATGATGTAAAGAATTTGTCATATGGGGATAAATCTTTTACCTCTTACTTGTTAAAGAAAGTTATGGTTATAGTGCAGTATTAATGCAGCATCAGGGGTTGTGCAATATGGAATGTGAAGGTTGTTTTATGTGTTTTATGTGTGTTATGTGTTTTATGTGTTCTATGGTTTTTATATTTTTAAAGCTGCACTAGGGTGGCATTTAATTTTGTTGTACAAGTATAGTGGTACCTCGGGTCACGAACTTAATACGTTCCGCGACTCTGGTCGCGACCCAAATTAGTTGCGACCCGAATCAAATTTTCCCATAAGGTTCAATGTAAATACAGTTAATCCGTTCTGAACCATATGTTTTTTTTTTTTAAACCACAAAAATATGACACAAAGTACGGTATGAAGAGAGAGAACACTAACCTTGCTCGAGACGACTTCTGGCATGGAGGACAGGAAGGTGGGTGGGGAGGCGGTTATTGCTTGGAGGGAGAGTCCCCCTCCCTACGGGAAGCCACGACCATGTGTCACAGCAGGGAAAATGGCCGCGGATCCTGTTTGTCACCCGATGCGGAGTTCGCAAATGGAAGCAAAATTTTGCGAACGGTGCTGTTCGTGACCCGAATTGGTTGTGAACAGAAGCGTTCGTGACCTGAGGTACCACTGTAGTACAATGACAATAAAGATTTCTATTCTATTCTATTAAGAATGTAAAAGGGACCTATTGGATCTAGTTTTTATATATATATATATATATATAATTATTGATATTCTTTATATCTAAGGGGATAAATCTTTTATGTCTTACTTATTAGAGAAAGTTATAAGTCAAAATGCAAAATAGATTTATTTTCCTAAGTTTAAAACATATAGATTACTACAACTGGTACTCTTAATGATTTTGCTGAGTAAAACTGATGGATCTTTCTATAATTTGGTTATTGTTTAGTGATGAGAAATGAGAAGAAGAGTTTTTTCTATTTCTGTAATATTAGAGGAGGTGTTAAGTTACTGTAAATGCTTATATTTGTTTGGAGGGAGGGGGAGTCACTTTTCATGTCTTTTTCTCTTGTTCTCTTCTTCATTTGCATATCTTTTCTAATTCTGTATTAGCTTTTAACTATGTAAAACTCTAATAAAAATATTGTTTAAAAATATATCTTAAAGTAGCTAAGGTTGACAAACACTGATCTAAATTCTGGAAAAAATTGTTAGAGAAAGTAGCTGAACATGGCTTCAGGAATTCTTTCCAACCTCTTTACCAGGGGGGGTTCAGAGAGTTATCTACTGATGGATGGACATATAGTCCTTGTTTAGCGACAATTGGGACCAACAACTCAGCTGTTAAGCGAAGCAGTTGCTATATGAAACTGCAAGTGTGCTTCTGATCTTCAGCTTTCCTTTGCTTTGAAGACCTGCGAAGGTCATAAATGTAAGGATTGGTTGTAAAGTTACTTTTTCATCACCGTCATGACTATGAAAGGACGCTAAATGAGGCAATTGCTAAATGAGGACCTGCTGTACTAAGTCCTCAGCCCCTTCACATAATTTATTTCCAAAAACATTGCCTTCTATTCAAACATTTTCTGATAATACTTATGATGTTGTTTTCCTTGCACATTTATTGGCTGTATGAAACAATGTATTGTTTACATTACAAGATCACATTTATTAAAATTAGTAAAGAAGTCTATGTTTTATCAGTTAATTTGGGATATACACACTAGCCCTGGCCTTTTTTCCAAGGGTCAGAATGACACAAGAGCAAGTAAAACCAAGTGGGAATATTGTTTCCAACAATCCGCAGTAAATAGACCCAGATAAGTCACTGAAATAGTGGCACCTTTCCTCTCCGTGTCAAGAGTAACAGATTTATATATGGCAGCCAGTATATGGGCATGTGTATGTATGAACTGTACGTGTGTGAAATGAGTGTCCCTTGTCCCTTTCCACTGAATATTGTACACCAAAGAAATAATAACTGAAGTTCCTAGTTAGTGCATTGTACTGTTGATTTTTTCACACAGCAGTTGTGAAATAGTGCCAGCCATTCTATAAGTTTTTGCAACTGGTTCTCCCTTTCAGTTCCAGTATATACAGCTGCTATAAAGCATTGGCACAGTGTAAAGCAGTAATTCTTAAACTGGGGCTAATTACACCCAAGGGGGTAATTTGGGCATATCCAGGTGTAATGTAATGGAGCAATTTGTAATAGCTTGTTTGTGAGTCAAAGATACAGTTGCTACTACTGAGATGCTTGTGTAAAACACCAGAATTGGGTTTTTTTTGTGAGGGTAATGTAAAACAATCACAGCTGTGTTGGTTCACGGAAAAAAAATAACCAAAATCTGTAGTTGGGGTAAATATCTTTATTACAACCAAAATGCCATAAAACAGTATGAATTCTCCAGAACTCTTTTTCAGATAAGATGTTACAAAAAACAGGAAAGAGAGAAGCAAAAAAATCCAAAAATTAATTTGGATGTTTTAGCTATGATGTCTATACTTCAAACATATGAAGTTATAGACTAAACTGCAACTGCATTACTAGTGATAATGGTATCATGTTGCATCTAGTATTCAGGGATGAAGGAAATGGTTTTTCTCTCCCTTCCCCAAACCCAGCTCTGAAAGAATAAAATTCCCAATCAACTCCTGGCAAGGGCTATGAACATATGTGCCTTGGCCAGGGAAAGAACAACAATAAAGAAATATAGTCATTACAACCGCCAACTTAAGAGAGTGATTTTTGCTTGGTTTGTTCATTGATTTAACAGATTTATACATCATTCCAAAACTCATTTCTCCTATGCATCCTTTTAAAAACTGATATGATTTAGTTCTAAAGGCCTAATAACTTTGATGCAGCTAAAGAAGGGTATGCTGCAAAATCATGTCAGTCCTTATCTATGTTTATTAAGAATTAATTCATAATATACTCAAAGGGATTTATTCCAAGTATTCCAAATTTGTATGTATGCAAATTTCATAATTATACCAGTACAGAAATCTGGATATCTGGCAATTGAAAAAATTAAGTCTTAAAACACTTTCATTAGCAAAAATATTATCAGTATATGAGACATTTTACTAAGTGAGTCTCTACAGCTATGTATTGGTGTAGTGTTCCAAAATATATCAGGAAAGGGCAACTTCTTTGCAGGTTGGAGCTGTACTTAAAAACAAACAAACAAAAAAAAAAACTGCCCTTCAAGGGTTGCAGAGATAGATGTCATTTCTGGAGAGGGCAGAGCCAAAATATTAAGCTCAGAGAAGTTTTAGGAGGGAGACGCTGAAAATAGATGTGTTACTGTAGCCCTGACTGAGGTGTAACATGCCTATTTTCAGGCTGATTTGTTTTATGTTTTAAGAAAAAGAAGTAAAAAAAATGCCGTTGAAAATTGGTGATGTGGGGAGGCTCCAGGACCAGGAAAAGTTGGTGTAAAACATGATCAACATTGTTCCAAGGCAATTTGCAGACATTTGCAGCAGCAGCAGCAGCAGCAGCAACTAAACAAGCAAGCAAACAAAAATCTCAAACAAATCTTGGCAAAGATTGCATTCATAAAATATAGAATACTCCCACAAGCAAATTTTTTTAGTTAAATCATTTTTGTACTAGTTAAAAGGAATAGCAACTCACATGCTTATAAGAATCCACTAGTGACAAATACAAGAACTGGCACTTCTGTCGGTTATAAATGTAAAAATCACGCATCATCTTTAGAAGGTAATTTAATATTTGGTACTCCAAATGTAGCCTTACCACAGTGTATTCAGAACAAATTGTTTTCTTACGTCTTTTCATGTTATTTCTATTAAAACTTAAATATTAACGGAATGATCCCAAGTTCCAGAGAGACTGACAGTAAAGGCAGGTGACAAATATAGTGAAATTTGCAGAAGGCATGAATATTCTAACTACAGATGTTATATAATCGATATATATTTGCTTTTTGCAAAGTGGTACTAATGTCTAGTTTATTAGACCCACTATAATTTTGACTAATTCAAGATTCACTGACTTCAATGAGCAAGTATAAACATGCCCAATTATGAATGCAACCATATAGCATTTTAAACAATGCTTGTTTAAAAAAATAACTACCCAAACAATATAATGTATTTTGTCACTGTCCTAAGAACTGGTTCATCAAATAAGATCCAAAATAACTTTCAGGCATAAGAGTTTGCTTGTGAAGTTCTCTTTTTTATTACTAGTAGCAACCTGTATTGTTTTCAAACACATCTGGAATTTCCCTGAGTTTTGGAGAAAGTATTTCTGGTAGATAATTATAGAAGGAGCAATGTGTCATGAGTCTGCTCGATAAAACTACTTTTGCTCTCATTTTTCTTCAAAAAACACTGACCATGCAGAATTATCAGCTTTCAGATTTTAAAGGCAATATGTAATACTGAAGTGCTATTTAATTATTGTGTCAAATGTTTTAATTCCTGAACTTAGCTAAAAGACTTAGCTTGTTGTTGTAGTTTATGACTGACATTACTATGAAAATATTTTAAAATAAACAATTTTAGAATATTAAAAATATTCGTACATGAAAGTAACTGACAGTATAAAAATTAACATGGTTGAAATTAAGAGTTTATACATGTAAAATAAAGATGCCAAGCTAGAAAATCAAGATTATCCCTTTAACATAAAGGGGTTGGGGAGAAGAAGACAGACAAAATATATAAACAAACTGCATTGTTAACTAATCTAACCTTACTTTAGATTTCTTCATGGTAGAAGTTGACTGTGCAAATAATAACCTGTGTTGTAGACATCAGCATTTACAATGTAACTCTTCCTGTAATGCTAGACATGTCTTCATGACAACCTTTCATACCTACTAAAATGTATGGGGATTCAAAAAGCAAAATCTAGTAGTAATGTGACAAGCAACCATAAGACACTTGAGATTTTAATACAAAAGAATCCTTCGCTCAATAGCCTTTCGACAGATAGGACATTCACTCATTCGATCACCACAAAGCTGACATGTTCCATGACCACAGAGAAAGATCATATTCTTCAGACGATCCAGACATACAGGGCACATGGTCTGCAAAAGATACAAGGAACTAAATATTTCTTGGATAAAACAATAATCAACTACAGTACTTAATCTTGTACATATACTTCCAAAAAACTCCAACTGCAGAAACAAATGGCAAATATGAAATAGTTCACATCTTTCTATCTAAAAGTAATTTAGCTTAGATTTAATACACTATTTTAATGCAATATTATACAGAATTTAGAGAAGTATCGAACAGGAAATCACCTAATGAAGGGCTCATATTATACCATGGAGCTTACAACTGCTGTAGGTGGCTGTGCCATAAAGCAGAAATGGGCAGAGACAATGAGGGATAAATAGATATGCATATTATCATGATGGAAACTTTCCCAAATAGCAGCACCATCCTAGGACTTCTTCAGTTCCCTAGTTCAAAAGGAATAGAGTTGAATTTAACACTGCTGTCTATTACAGCTTCAAAGGAAAGCCTCAGAAACACTGTCTACTTTCTATTTTGTTTCTGACTGGTTTATTTCAGGAAAGAAAGTCAACTTCTTTATGGGTGACAGTAAAGTACAGTGAAAGTTGGGAGATATCCCAATAAGAAAAAGTTGATCATTGTTTATTAATTTTGGACCCCAGCTCTAAGGAAGAATATTCTCCAGAAATGTTTTTTTAAATCGCAGGCAAAAATATGTTTATTGACTTTACACTTCACAATTTCAGTATCTGCAAAGAAGTTTGTGCATACAAAATACCATTTAAAATTTAATGAAAGTAATGCCTCAGAGTCATTTAGTTTTAATCTTGCATGCCAACTGTACTTAGGCATCCAAGTCCTGCCTTTACATTTATGCCACACTAATCTTTTCTGAAACTTAGTTTACATTCCTGTATATTTTATGCAAAAATGGCTGGGAAATTATGTCTTAAATCTCTGTCTACACTTTATTCAAATTGTATGTATGTATGTATGTATGTATGTAGCCTTTGAGTTAAGTGTTGACTCCTGGCAACTGCCTGGACAAGCCCCTGCTGTTTTACTGAATCTAATAAATTTGTAGCATATTTTGCACTCAGTATGTATTATCCGTATTTTTCAATATGTAGCACTTATCCTGAAAATATTCACATAATAGTTTTCTAACAAAGTGTATTACTCTCATATCTTATTTATTTTACCTGTTCCTTTATGTCCTGCAACTGCTGCTGCAATTTCTGTACATCAGCATTGACATTAGTGTTATCCTTATCCTTCTGCAGAACAGGAATGTTTCCACTTGCTAAAGAATGCACAGAGGAGGAAATAATGACAGGCAATCACCATCATCATCATCATCCAATGTTATTTAAAATGTTCATCTAGCCTGCTAAATATATTTCCATTTGTGAATTTCAACAGCTTTTCCTAAAGTTGATCATTAAAAAAGCACAAATACATGTATCCATCCTACATACTAATCTTCTAAACACTGCCTTCAGAATTTAGCTTCAATGTGTGAATGTAAACATATTACTACAAAAAACCAGCAATGTTCATAATTGAGTAGTTAAAGCAATAAGTATAAATCTTGATTGTATGTATTTGTTAGATTTATATCCACCTTTCCCTCAGGAGCTCAAGGCAGTGTACATAGTGCTTCCTCCTCCCCTTTACCCCTACAGCAACATCCTGTGGGATAGGTTGAGCTGAGTGAGAATGCTGGTCCAAAGTCACCCAGTGAACTTGTGTAACTAATGATGGATTTGAACATGGGTCTCCCTAGTGCTAGTCCAGCATCTTAATTACTACACTACTCTGGCACTGTCTTCCAATCTTTAGAAGATATTGCTACTTTGGAATAATACATAAACAAGCAGTTTATGCATTTTCCATATAAGAAAAGGCCAAAGGAAGCTCTATGTCCAAAGTGCTGGGGACAAAAATGGAAACTCTGATGCCTTCATGCATTGCTTTTCAGTTTCTCAGAGCTATCTGGATTAAGATTCAATGGGCTTTTGATCTGATCCATAGGTTTCTTACTGAAGCATGATGTATCAAGAATCAAATTCCAAAGATTTCTGGCGAAAACACTAATATGGTTGTGAATATCATGTATCCATTCAAAGTTATTAATATAATTAATGCTGTTTACATTAATTAGTCAATACACTCTGTAATTTACAGAACTGTAATTTTTTAAATAAGAAATATAGTAGCAATTGCCACTGTATTGTGCCACTTCTTGCATTCTTAGAACAATTAGACATTTTCTTCCAGGGGAATCCTTCTCCCACTAATGTATGTTACTGTACTCTCACAAAAAATTAGGCCATGGACTGCAGAGAAAATATTTCTACATCTTTATCCATTAAGACAGAGAGAGATCCCTAGGAAATAGAGACATGCGGCTTTTTGAATTACCCTACTAGAGAATAGATAGAAGAAAAAGATATGATTAGACAAGGGGAAACAAGAATTTACTACAATAAATTTGAAGAATAAATAACTCACTAATGTCATCTATGGTATCTTCTGTACCTTTCCCACCACAACACATAATAAAAGGAACTCTTCGTTCTACCACTGCCCGACACTGCACACATTTTTTCATAAGGCTGGCACAATCTACAAAAAAAACGTTTTAAGACTAGTATGTCTTAACCAAACTTAAATTCAACTTTAATAATAAAAGTGAGATACAATTTTAGGCAGGTAACTGAAAATAAAGTTACTTCTTTGCCAAATATGGCAAACTCAAAAATCAGCTTTTATATGATAATTACCTAATGAAGTCAAGTCTATTTAAATAACTTATTATATTACTCTTAAGAAACAACTGTTGGTATATTACTTACTTTCACAAGCACACATGTGTCCGCAAGGCTGAAAGAGTACTGCAGCTTTTTTATCTGAGCATACAACACATTCTTCAATCTGTAAAAACAGAATTAGAGTAGCTTTATAGCATTTAGTTCTTCAATTAAATGCTTGTTAGCCTAAATATCTATTCTGGGTGGAGTGCTAGGAAGATTTATTAAACATAACATCTGGCACACAGAAAGACAAATCTTCCTGATGAATCAATGTTGTTTCTATGAAGGTAACTTCTGAAGTTTCAAAAACGGTAAAGAGAGAATGGTCTGTTAGACACTATACGTTTTCATGCTTTAAAAAAGTGCCTCATCTAAGACTCCTGAGTAAACTAAGCAATAACTGAATTAAGTGATGGATTGGTAACTAGTTCAAGAAAATGAATCAACTGACAATGTTCAAAGCTAAGTAAGTTCCCCAAACCCTATATAAGGGCCAACACTTTTTAACTTGGTCATAACTTATTTGGAATTAGGAATAAACAGTGAGGCAGGTAAATTTGCAAATTACTGAGGAAAGAAAAAGAGCTCCAGCATTTTAAATCCAATCTAGGTGAACTGACAACACACTGACAAATGTGGTTCAACATATAATATGTATACACATACACATCCCTGTATATCCTACTGTATATGTATAACTTTCATCTATATCTATTTACAGTGCCATGGATTGGGGCAAAAATACGCTGAACTATGAACTGAAAAGCTGGCTCAGAAAGTGTCTTGTGACTGTGGTAAGACAATCGACCAAAAGTGGATTTTCTTTTTAGCAACTCTTAAAATGGTGAGCCTTTGACCACAAATTATAACAGCAGTTGTGGCAGTGCTACTTGCCATTGTTAGGTGAATCCCACGTGGTCATGGGATCACCGTTTGTGACCTCCTGCTGACTTCCTCATTGACTTTGCTTGAAGGTCGCAAATGGTGATCCCATGACCACAGGATGCTGCAACATTGTAATTGTGAGCTGGTTGCCAAGTGCCTGAATCATGATCATGTTACTGAAGAGATGCTGCAATGGCCGCAATTATGAGGACCTGTCATAAGTCCCCCTTGTTCAGCACTGTTGTAATTTTAAATGGTTGCTGAACAAGTGGTCATTCAACAAGGACTACCTGTATAACATTTGGACTTTTTAATTTTATAAAATAGAAAAGAGATAATAGAAGTTTACGAAGTGTGTATAGTATGCAGAGAGCATATACTCTACAGATGATTTATCTCTCTAAATACTTGAACTCAGGATCATCTCTTGAAATTTATGGCCATAATGTTCAGGACAGAAAATACTTTATATAACAAATAATTTGCAAAATGTGCTGACTCAAGTTAGAGAGGTTTTATCTAACTTTAATGATTTTATATGAAAAAATCAGAAAATCTGTGGAGGAAGATATGTTTATCAGACAATTACAATTCATTATCACAACATGAAACTTCTAGATATAGAGACACAACATCAGCAAAAACAAGAAATGATTATTGCCTATGCTTAGAAGAAGAATCTGGTTGCCATTTTGAGAAATGGGATGCTCAACCAGATGCTCTAGTGTCACTAAATCAGGACAATACATCCTAGATTTAATAGAATACATTATGAAATAAGATTATGGGGAGAAATACTGCTGTAAAGATAATTAATGCTTCCTGACAAAAGAATCTAAACTGTGAGCAAGTAGTTTCTCAGATCTTTGTTTGTTCATGGATTTACTATATGTTTTATATTTAGAGCTATTCAGTATTTGACATATTGAAATGATGAAAAAATTTAAGCACACACCTTTGTTCTTGATTGAACATGCTCTTTGCAAATGAGGCATTTCTTGACTCTTGGTGAACAGAGGGAACAAGTAGCAATGTGCCCACATGGGCCAAATAGAGTATCTCTCTTCATATCAGAACATACCATGCATTCTTCTAAGGTTTCTGAATCATTGCTGATCATAGAAGGACTTCGGGAACCAACCTGTCCACTAAACACAAGCCTACATTCAGACATTTATGTACGCATTGAATATAATATCCAAAATTAGGGGCATTATTAACATTTGTAATTATTTGTGTGCACTATAAATTTAGGAGAATAACCATATGACCCTTCTTGACAATCTTACAGAAAGCATTTTAGAAGGTGATTATCTTCTAAGCACATCTTGAGTGAGGTCAGTAGGGCTTTACATCTTACTTGCAAACTAAGTTGTGACCACCACCTGGCTCACTTAAAACAAGCAAATCACTCTGAAGATACAATAGATATGTACAGAAAACTATATAGTGTCTATACAACATCCTTGACTTGGTTAGAGAAATAAATCATTTTCTGAGTTCCAACAACATGGTTAATCATAACTAACCAGAGACAATGTGCTAAGGCATAAAAGCCTAACCCAGGTTCAAACTAATTAAGCTTAGTATGTTCTATGAATAAAGCTGCTAGTTCTTTAACCCAACCAGTATAAAAACAAAAATAAAAACTTAAAAGTATAATGAACAAAATATGATTTTTTTTAAAAAAGGAACAATTCAGTGCTGATCATTGACCAAATAAAGATTGATATATAAATATAGCAGAATTGGCCAATGGAAATTTTTCCCATTTAATTTATACACCTCTCAATTTTTACAAGCTGTCTACTGACTAAAATGACAACAATTTAAGTAATTAAAATGGACATGAGGAAACCATAATTAATTTTAGCTCATGTTAAAGTAATCTATACAAAATAGCAAACTATATAGTGAAATGTAAGTGTTATAACACAAACCTGACTTTTTCTTTGTGGCATTTAGCCAATGCTTTACAGAGGCTAGGATCAGGACATAAGTCAAGGGGTGACTGGCCCTTTTTGTTACGAATACCAAGGTCAGCTCCATTGGCTGCCAGAAAACAGGCAATAGATGCTGCACTTTTCTTCTCTGCTCCCTGAGTACCCAATCCCATTATCAACTGAAAGAAAGTAAACACACAACTCATTTCAATTTTTATTCATGTACCTAAAACAGCAAATAAAACTGATTAGATGAAGGTATAATTACCATTAACAGATTTTAGTAAATGCAGCCCTAGAATGTAACATTGTACAATTAGTATGTTTCATTCAAAGACACTTGAACAAATAAATAAAATATCTTTAGACTGGATTCTCTTAATCCCTTTGGCTCTATAGGTATTTTTAGAAAAGTGTGATGGACATGTTGTCATCCTCACAAAATGATTATCATGAGGAAGGAATAACAAAAAGTCTGCCACAGTGTTTGTAATAACCTATAGATTTCTGTTTCGACAAAACACAGAAAGACAAGCCTATTTCCCCAAATAATTTCTGAATAATTTCTTCTAAAATTAGGTATTTCAACATTTGTTACCTTCCAATAGGATGACAATCCCAAACTCATTAAAAATGCACAATTTCAATGCAGCAAGACGGCTAAAAGATGTAAAATGGTCACATAATCATTTCCTACTAAACACATACCTTCTGACTTTTTGGATCATCTATACATATTTTTCTCCCTTTGTCCTATTGCTTTCTTCACCCTTTTTCTTTTCTCCCATGTCTGATTTTTTTTCCTGCCTTTTCCTTCTACTTTTCTCATTGCCTGTCATCAGCCCACTACAACCCCCCACCAACTTTCTTGCTTTCATTTTACTGTGGGCTGGCTGGCAGGCTGGCTGGCTGGCTGGCTCAAAAAAGAGCTCTGGCCTCCAGCTCTAAGCAATGCTCTCCAGGTAAGCCCTAATACAACTTGGCAAAGAAAGGGAAAGACCATGCCTGCTAAGACTGAAGATCTGAAATTTCAAAACAAAGGTTGTTAAAACACTAGAGAAAGAGAGAAAGGGAAAGGGGGGGGAGGAGGAGGAGGAGGGGATAAATTTTGTAGGGAAGAGGACATTGCTGACCTAATTTACGCTGAAAAATCTGAAGTCTTATACTAAACTTTTGTGCATATCTCTTCCCTGAACAATTGTCAGCCCTTTGAGGTAGTCCAGACCAGGAAACCAAATTTATGAATGCTAATACTATTTTTAGTATAAGGTTACAGTAAAAGAATTTTGCAAGTCTGAATGCGCCTCTCCCCTCCCTGCCTTTATGTCCCAAGAGAACAAGGGAGGGTCAAATCTGAAATGATTTCTCAAATTACATTCCTGCTTTGCACTCAGATTTCTCTTATCTGACCATTGTCTTGGTTGCAGCTCTTCTTCCTGTCTCTCAAGGTTATTTTCACAGCCCATTACAACAATTCTGACATTGTTCATATTTTAAAATTCAGCAGCTAACCCTCATGGTAATACTACTGTAACATTAATGCAACATTTATCTGCAATCTTTTCCTAATAACTCTACTTTAAACAAATTATTGAATATAAAGGAGTCAATAATAATTCTAATATTAAATGTATATGCTGCCCGACTCCCAGAGACTATTTGTAACAGAGATATAACCACACATACTAAGTACCTACAATTTACATATGTACACACACACACAAATTGGAAATGTTTTAGATCACCTCTATCCAAATTATTGCTTCTTTAGTTATATTTATTGATGCTTAAAGAGACATATCAAAATCTAATTAATGAAATTGAAACATTTTAGATTTTTTAAAATAGGTTTTGCCATTCACACATCCATGTTTACTGTGTTCTCACCTAGCATTTACTTTTTGGCACAATTTCTTTAAATAATTTTTTTCAGAGAACAGAAAGCAGATCAAAGCAAAATAAGACTTTATAGCCTGCTGCAAAGAGGAAACATAAGAGAAGAAATAAATCTGTTTTCTTACTGTATTCTTGGAGGGCTCCCAAGCCGTATCTACCTTGCCCACGTCTTGCATGTCTTGGAGCTGGCGAAGCTGTGACAAAGTATGATGTCGCAGAGCCTCATGCAGGGGAGTATCCCCATCTTTATCCTGAATGTCCAGTTTAGCACCTGCACGAACTAAAAGCTGAGAAGAAATAGAAACTTCAAGACTGTGAATGCTTTTTACAGTAAATAGGATTAGACTTATTAGAAACATCTGAATATTAAAAACAGCTCGTAAGTTAGTTTACATTTTTCAGCCTATACTTTAAACTTTTATTTTAATCTCATTTTCATCTATTGCTGTGCTTGCTGAACATAAGTTAGTAGATCATGGTTAAATAGAAGATAATAATGGATATCCAAAAGGAAGTTGCTCTAACATTCTATTATTGTAAATACATGAAAAATTACTAAATTTGACCAATATAATTTTTAACAGATAATGTGTTGGTATGATAGCATTATCTGCAAAAACTCAATTCAGAAACCTAAGCTGGAAGGTAGCAAAGGAAGAATATGAAAAGCAAATGTGATATAGCAAACACTGAACCAAACCTACAGTATATTTTATAAGAGGTATCCTACAATCAAAAGTTGTAGTGTACAGTGATTTGATCAATATTCCAACCACTGCATTCTTCACCCTCTTGGTTTTCCATTTCATCCATAGCCTTCTCTCTAATAATTTGGTTTTTTACCTACTCTCATTTTCTGTCCTCTTCTCTCTTCTCTCCTTCAATACAATTTTTCCCCACTCAATCACCATGTTGTGGTTATTGGGTAACAGAATTTACTGATATACCTCTTGTGCATGAAAGATTAAATCAGAAATTGAATAAATAGTCTCTGTTTGAATGTTGATCAATATTTAATATATTTAAAAATAACTTAAGTGTGATGTATAAGTGGAAAAGCAACCAGACTGTCATTTAAAGAGGCCACATTTGCTGTCAGCATGGCGGAAGGAAAACGGAGCATGAAAATGGGTGAAAATCTCTTACTGCATAATCCTTTTAGAAATACACTGCACTACAACCTTACCCGCACTATTTGAGTGTGCTGTCTTTCAACAGCAAGGTGCAGTGCAGTTTGTTGATTTACGTTCTGGATATCCAAGTTAGCATTGCCCTGAAAGAGAAATCCCAAGTGTTACTCATTATATTAACTGAACTGAACTATCTAAAGTACTCATGGAAGAAAGTATATGAAAGCATAGTGAAAAAGATTACACTACTTTCCCAAATTTCTCCACTGCTAAAATCAACTGAAAAATCTACACATACATTTTAATTTATGAAACTGGATTAATTTTCACATAATTTCTATTTTGCATTTATCAGTATTTTCCATGAATCAATATTTGATATGGAAAGTTTATAAAATGTTTCATTAGTTGTTTTCAAATTTAAACAACAGAATTTGATCTACTGAAATAGATTAATATTTCTCACAATACAGCCACTCCTCATTTAGCAGCTACCTCATTTAGCGACCATTCACAAATATGATGGTAATTTAAAACAATAATTTTCTGACCAATGCATGCATTTACAATCAAATTTCACCCACCTGACAACAAAAGCCTTCAGTGTGAAACTGATTAAGGCCTGGTCAGTTTCAGGCAGCAGTGTAAGCTAGTGGGAGAGTTCTAATCAACTAATTAAGGTCAGGGAGCTAAGGTTGTTAACCTGTGGTTAGCACTTTTTAGGGAAGCCTTGTGGAGAAAAGCAGATTAGGAAGAGATAGCTTGTTTAAGCAATCTCTCTGCCCTGCAAGGAGGCAAAAAAAGGAAAAAAACGGGTCAGGCACAGGACACTGTACCAGAGAAGTTTATCTAAATGAGATGGTAGCAACCTGTGATCTTTGCAGCATCCCTCTCTCTCTCTCTCCCTCTCTCTCTCTCTCACGTGTTTGCTTAGTGACCATTTAGTTTAGTGACCAGTTGCTAAACAAAGAGATGGTGCATACAGTACTGAAACAATTTATGCATAGGAGTTCATAAGCTCCACATATTGGGTGGATATAACCAACTTACCTCTTTGGTCAGTTCAAGCTTATCAGTTCAAACATTTAAAGAGCAACTTTCTACTTGCTTAAGACAAAATACAGCTTCTGGATGAAAAGCTTAATAATAATAACAATAATGATGATGATGTTGATGATGAAGAAACTTGTATGCCATCTGACTCTCAACAACAATAAAAGAAATTACATAAAATCAATAAAACATAAAAGATAAAGATAAAAGACAGCAAGTGTGATGAAGTGAGGGGTCTCACTCTCCCTCGCCAAAGGTCTCAGTGAAGAGCCAGGTCTTCATGGCTCTTTTAAACAATAGGAGAGTGGGGGCCATCCAAATCTCAGGGGGAACCTCGTTCCAGAGGGCAGGCGCTGCTACAGAGAAGGCACACTTTTTTTTAATGTAATTTTATTAAGAATTTTAATTACAATAGTAAAAACTAATACCAACTAAACTTAGAGAAAGAGAAGAGAATGGAAAGAATAAAAAATGCAGGAAAAAAGAAAAAGAAAGAAGAAAAAGAAAATAAAGAATGTAATAAAGAAAAGAAATATAGAAAAAGTGGCTTCCAACCTTCATCACAACAAAGTATAAACAAATGTAATAACTCTTCACTCCCTATAAGGTTAAACAGATACCTGTCGATCCTATATGCCATCCTTTATCTATAAGCAATTCCATAAAACACCAACTTTTCAATCCTGGTGTCAACAAAAGTCTATAAAGGGTTGCCAGAACATTGCAAAAACAACAACAACAACTTATTTTAACTTTGATCAAATCAACCAACTTTATATTCCTTCCTTTTACTTCTAATAATCTTTAATTCAATCAAATATTGTCATAGGATTTGATTTCTCTTCAGCTGTTCTTTATCCCAGCGCAGAGATTTCTTCAGGGCTTTAACAAGCCTCTTTTGTAGATCCAATAAGAAAACATTTTCCAGGTCATGCTCTTAGTTTATCATTTGTATTTCCCTTTTAATTTTTAAAACTTCAGCCAGTTTCTTTTGTATATCCAGGTTCAATTTCATTACATTATTTCCAGGTAATTTCTCTAATTAAATAAACTCATTTATTTTATTTTTGCCTTCTAGGATATTAGCTAGCCACCTAATGATCTAGCCACCCAATTTTATGACATTATTACACCCCACTCATTATGTCTATCCAGTTTGATAAGAAACCACTTATGAACACGCTTTGATTATGATTTTTTTGATACAGCTAAGTATCAACTAAATGGTTATGCTCTGTTTAAATTAAAATATATTATGCCTATGATGTTAGATGGATTGGTCTTGTTCCCTGGATTTTCTTTCTTCCTGCAGTTAACTGTCATTTCATAGATACAGTTCCTTCAGTAACCTAGGATGGAATTTATCTGACCCTACTCATTCAAAATAGATAGGCATTCTGTAACTATTTTTCTATCAGTGTCAAGCTTCAGTTCTAACTATTCACCCGGCTTTTCATACATGCTGTCTTCTTGGAGAAGAGTGAGCAAAACTCCTGCCAAGTGGCTCCATTTTCTTGTTTTGTCTTGGTTACTGGTTACTATTTTGCCATCATCCCAAGGCTGAAGTAGCTGGTGTACTGTTCTTTTTTCCTTTATTTTATTTTGAACATAGTTGAACTTTATTTACTCATATGTTCTTTTTGCTTACGTAAGCCAATGTAAACACCAATAACACTATCATTTTATTAGTTCTTCTACTTGCTTTAATCCAGATGCCCTCTACAGTATTGCCAAGTTTGTTTATTACTGAAAAAGTATGAATACTTTTAACGTCTGAGCAAGTATTAATACTTTTAACATACAGCACAACTCCTCCTTTCTTTGAATAAACTATATTTTCCAATTGCTTAACTAAAAGACTCACCCCACGAGGATGATGGCTATACAAATTGGAAAAAAAAATGGAATGATATGTACATTTTCAATATTTCAACAAAATATCCAAGAACAGATAACTAATGATATTAAAGCCCAGCTCCTGAAACCTGTGCTACCTCCACTATGCTATCAGTGGAGAACCAGTGGTAATGGAGACAAAACTGAGGTAAATGTCTCAATGATAGTAACAAATACCTTTATTTGGATGTAGAAAATGGTCTGGAAACCAATGTATGCACCTATTTTTAACAAATAATATTCTGGCATGAAACCAATTAATAAGAAACTTTACCTGATGCACCAAAAGTTCTGCTACTTCTACATGATTATTAAGTGCTGCCAAATGCAAAGCAGTATATCCGTCATCTTTTTTTTCATCTACAATCCATGGTCTTGGAAGCTTAGAGAGTAACACTCGCATTGCACTGAAACAGACAAAAATGTAGAAGATTATATCCAGTATTAATTTGTAGTAGGAACCCAATCCACCATTCATGTATAACATACCAAAATTCAGTGATTAGATAGCCAGGAGTCTTTTTTATTATCATTACTGAAAAACTGATTTTATATGAAATACTATCCATTCTATTAAACCTTATCATAACATTCTTTCTCAATGAGATAACATAATGGGAGCCATATAATTATATTAGCTATTCTAGTAAACCATGTCCAATTCTTCTGAGATTTATTCATATTGTCTTACTTCAGATATCCCCACATAGTTTGTTAATATACTTTAAGTACTAATAGCTATTTTACAATCATTACTAGGGTAATGATTTAATTCCCCTGAATTCAATAGGGCTTACTTCTGAGTAAATATATGTATCATTTCATAATAAAATGCATTTTTCAACTATCCTACTCAGTTTGCCACATGGAATATGCACAGATATTTATGACTGCTTATTTACCATGAGTGGGTAGCCTAGAAATCAGAGAAATAATTAAATAAACTTAGTAATGGTATGATTTGAAAATGGGAAAAAAGACTCTATTTTCAACACTGTCCTGAATCTCAATTTATTTTTCCTTTCTCTCCCTTCCCCCTTGCCTCAAATATCATTACTTCATGTTTGAGAATTATGTTCATGCAGCTCATATACCACCTGGTGTGCTTCAATCTAACATGTTGACACTACATACTTTCCCTATTATATATTAATGGAATTTTGTATGGGAATTCATAGCAGCAACATGAAGTGTTGTACTTGTGTGCAGCTTGGTGTGTCCGTGTATGGAGTATGCATGTGTGTGTACGTATGTGTAGCTTGGGGCATGTGTATGTGCTTAATGGGAAAAGCAAAATAGGTATTAAGCCAATCTTCCCCTCTTAAAAATTCAATTTACCCTTCAAAACTATTATTCTGTTTTTTAAAAAATAACTTCCAATGCTTCTAAGTCTTCCTTATTTCTCCAGAACATACATGAATCTTTTTACATTGACCAGAATATAAAAGATAGAAGAGCTGGGGACCAGAAAAAACTGATGTAGTTTACCATTTAAACATATTTATATCTGATCTTAAAAACATATTTTCAAGGTAGTTTACAGATAATTAAAACTCATATAATAGATTCACTAAAAAGATTTTTGAAAGCTATCAAGTAGTCTTTTTTTTTTTAATGAACAATTAATAGAACAATAAACACAGTGGGGAGGGGAGAATCATATACCTACCACCTAATATATCTATTCCACAGAAGGAGTGCCATAGAAGAAATCCTTTCACTAGTAATCATTTAAATAATGAGAATATGGGGACTGCTACATAGATTTATCAAGATAAGGTAGGCTTATGAAAAAAATTACAAGTCTAGAGATACATCTAGATATAAACTATTCATTCTGGATGGTTATTTACAGAGAATTAACAGCTTACACTCTCTCATGAGCCATGAACTACCAACCACTGTATCCTTCTACCAATCATCAGCCCTCCCACAAATAGAGACCTATGTCAGAGAAGGGCTATACACTTACAGAATGTTTGACAGATCATCTCTAATTGTTTGCAATAAGACATTTTGTCCAGATAGGACACAAACCACATTTAATGTACAAATGAAATTAGACAAACTCTTAAAATTGTTTTTTTTAAAAAACAAGTACATTAACCTTAATATACATATATGTATTCATAGAATATGTTGTAGTTTCCTAAAATAAAACTCCAACTATAGGTTTAAAGTTAAAACTAAGAACATGATTTCTTCCATCGTGATTATTAAAAAGCTTGATTCCTTACTCCAAACTGTATTTGATTATTTTTGCACAAAACAAAGATTTCTAAATTACTACCTTATTGAAAAGTTACTTGCTCTTTATTCTGAATTTCCTCTTACTATCTTGCTTTTGTTTTTATCTCTAGTAGAATAAACATAGTGACTGAGATATCAGAATTTGAGCATCAGTGAAAAAAAATTAGAAAACTTAAGTTGAAACACAAGACCCAACTTTATTTGATATTGCTAAAATATATCACACACATAAGACTGAGCAGTAAAACTGCAGGATGAACCATCAATAGGCAGAGTAAAAGACAGAGGCACCGTCTGTTCCTGGAACAGCAACCAACAGTCGAGATACTATTTTTTGCAATGGTTGACTAAATATGGTCAGGGAAGAGAGAGGCAGAAGACAGCCTGGGAGTGGATGTTTCAAATGCCTAGCTGCCTATAAAGCCGAAATAGTTTTGCTAGTGCCCTGATTAGCAAATGGATTCATACTAAATAGCATGCATGTGGAAGCCCTGACCTCAAAAGCAGTGTTTGACCTCTGAAGATGAAAAATAACTACAAGAAACCTGTCTGGGAACTAAAATTCAAGCATGAAGAAACCAAGTGCCATATCTATGGAGAAAGAAACAATACTTGCTTGAGAAGGGGGGAAGGATGATGGTGTTTGCTGATTTTTTACAATCTCATGAACATTTTTCAGTTATTTTCAATTACCTAAACAAGATGAGATTATCCTTCTTTGGGTTTTCCTAGCATCCACCCTGGATATTTCTGTTTTCAGTCCTGCAGGTTCAAGAAACTTAGTTCCATGCAACAACACCTTAATGTTTAGGAAAACACAACAGATATCTTGTAAGATACCTGCTCATATTTTAATTATACTTATTTTATAGAGTGAAATATGTATTCATTTTCACCTCTCCATTGCTTCCCCCCTCCCACATAATGAAGAGCTGAATCAGCGATAGAGTGAACATTCAAGATGAGATGGCTGCTGCTGATGTCTCTCTCTAGGTCATCCAACTGCAAATGCTGCATGATAAGCTTACAGGTAACAGAGCATTAGAAGTCCTGGATTATTCCACATATTTAAAGGATTCATGTCTGCATGTATCTTTTAGTAATTTATGTATTTGTTATATTAATCTCAATTGCAGGTTAACACATTACCAGTGCTTAAATACCAAGTATTTCTAGTGTAAAGTGTTAATTTGGAAAAAAATCACCTTTAATTGAGTAATACCATAGCTGATTACTTGTTGGACAAGAAATCTTGTCAGTTGTATTTTAAGTATTATATCTACTAATACTTCAGCATTTCTAAAAGTATTAATTTTACAGAAATGCATTACCCCATTCTTTCTTTCAAATTATATATCGGTTCCATTTCATTATACATAAAAGGGTAGGATAATAAGGCATGGTTTAGTTATAAAGTACATTTACCAAGAGATTAAAATAATTTATTTTAGTACATGAGCAATATAATTCAAATTTGAAACAAGCAAGTTGTAATTGTTCTGCTGCATTGCTGTTTCTTCTTGTAGAATTGTGCTAGCTACTGCTAGTCTCTGATTTGCTCTCTATCAGCTGCACTAGCTTTTTCTCTTAAGCTGCAGAAACTGAACAATCGGGTTTCTTCAAGATGATCAACTTGAGCTTTTTTATATAAATTAATTTTTAAACATATGTAAGTATCAGATTAATTTTCTTGTTCTGATTATAAATATACTTTACAAATGGATTTATGCATCATTTAAAATGAATATCTACATATTTCTAGTTTTTTTTTAAATCCCCCCCATTTTTTTTTGGCAACCTGATCTTGTTTTTGACTAACACGAACACAAAGATAAATTACAGTATCAGCCAACTAAACATATCAAGATATATGAGCTAGTAAACTTACAATGATTTTGACATGAAACAAGTAAATTATTGTATGAACTTTTCTAATTTGAAAATGTTCAGTAAAAACTAGCTCACGTTGGTCTGAATTAGAAATAAAGGCCAAATCCTCACCTTTACAACTTTGTTTTTTTCTTGGAAAGTAATCAGCTTTTTATTCAGCTACATTCTCAATAATTATAAAATACTACAATTGAGATTCTTGCCGAAGACCATGAAGATTATTATTTCCACTTCATCAGACAGTAGTATAAATATGCTAAAATACAGGTGAAGACCAATAGTAATGCAAGCTCAGAGTGGACTACATGAATACATACTACCATTTCATGAAGGTATTTTGTATAATCAAACTTTGGTGAGATCATGCTGCTCATCAGGCTTAATAGACAATAAAAAGCAAAAGAAACCTAACAAGCACCTGAAATCTTCATGAAAGAATAATTGTTTTTAATATGTTTTAAATTATTATGCAAGTAAACCACAGGATGGCTTTAAATCTCAGCAGTAAGACCAGATACTAAGAAACAAGAGCAAAAATGTGTTCTTAAAACTCACCAGGAACAACTATATTACACTTTAGAATAAAAAGTGGGGGAAATGTTTTTCAGTTTCATCCAGCAGATAGCAGCTATTAAAACCTGCCCAGAGCACATACTTCTTTATGTACCCATATGAAGATATAATGTTATGGAATGTAAAGAAGTATGTACTTTTGGCAGGAGTGAACTACCAGTAAAAAAAAAAAAAAGCAAGCTATATTTCACATGAAAGACATATTTTTAAGGTGAAATTAATTTGTAAAAGGATCAAGTGAATATTAGTGTAGAAGAACATACTGGGGGTAGGTGGGAATAATGGGGCAATTGTTTAAAACTAGGATGTTAAACATTATATTTAAAGGCAGTAATGCATTGATACTAACAATATTGTCCAATCATTTACTTTTTTTATTTATTCAAAATCCAAAATTAACAACAACCACACCACAACATATAATGCAATTGCACAAACATAAAAACAATTACAGAACTATTTCCGGGTCATAACTTTGAAAACCATAATAAGTATTGCTCCTGAAACTTAAGCAAACCTCTCAGTGTGATTATCTGTTGCCTAATCATCCAAATCTAATACTAAAAGAATCAATCAAGAATATTTCTTAGAATATGAACCTGTAAACATAAAATCTGATTAGAAAACAAGGTATTTTCATGTATGCTAAGATGGACAAACTCAACATATTACAACAAAGACTTCTCTGATTTTCTACCTAATCTGCCTTAACTTTTCCATTAGAAATCTACTAAACATATATTGCATATTGGCACCTTTGCTGCATTTAGCACATTTCCCAGTTGTATGTGCTGAAACTGCCTTGTTTCCCTTGAGGATTCAATGAAAGAGTTTATGGATATATTTAAAACCTAGTTACACAGCTCAGACTTTACCCCTCAAAACTTTATCTCATTCTTTAGGCCCGAGCATTATGTACCATTGCATGTTTATGTGTAAAAAGTCTTATGACAGATATAAAATTAAAGAAAGACATACATGTACTGAGGTAGCACAGTCAAAGTGGGATCCTATAATCACTCCGTGCCCTTAATTTTCCCTTTTGCAAGCATGTCAATAGAATTTAATTGGCCTGATCAACAAGGAGATGCAAGTTGCACAACTGGGCTGAAGCAGGGCCAGGAGTTTGCCCTTTTTGCACCTTTTTTCAGGGACATAATTAGCCTACTGGATGCTTAATGCACCTATTTTATTTCATTTCCTGAAGAAAATCCGTGGGGAATTGTGCTGCTATTTGGCAGTGCAATCCTGCAGGGTATTAGGGCCTCAAAAAGAAGAGGAGATTGCTTGCAACCCATGGCCTCCCATTTTAAATCAGTGCTACAGCTGAAAATAAAAAAAGGATGATTTAAATAAAGTTCCTCATTATATTAAAGATACAGTGGTACCTCGGTTCACAAACGCTTCTGTTCACGAACAATTCGGTTCACGAACAGCTCCGGTCGCAACATTTTGCCTCCATTCGCGAACTCCACATCGGGTTACGAACAGGATCCGTGGCCATTTTCCCTGCCGTGACACGTGGTCGCGGCTTCCTGTAGGGAGGGGGACTCTCCCTCCAAGCAGTAACCGCCTCCCCACCCGCCTTCCTGTCCTCCACGCCAGAAGTCGCGTCGAGCAAGGTTAGCTTTCTCTCTCTTCGTACTGTACTTTGTGTCATATTTTTGCGGTTTTAAAAAAAAACAACATATGGTTCAGAACTGATTAACCGTAATTACATTGAACCTTATAGGGAAATTTGATTCGGGACGCAATCAAAAATCGGTTGGCGACCAAATTCGTAGGGGTCAGAACGGATTAACCATATTTATATTGAACCTTATGGGAAAATTTGATTCGGTTCACAACCAATTCGGTTCGCGACCAGAGTCGCGGAACGAATAAAGTTTGTGAACCAAGGTACCACTGTACATTAATCAAAATTAAATCTCAACACTATACCATATTTATTTAACAAATAGAGTATTATTATGTCTGATGAGTTAATTATTATTCTGTAACTGCTAAAGCAATCCTCACCTGCCTTTATATATTCAAAGTGGGGAAGAAGGATGTTTGCCACACATGCCAGAAACCTGTGGGTATTAGACAATTTTATATTTTCTTTTTTCTAACATTGTTCCTTTTTGCTTTACTTTGCTTTGGCCTATCACTATAAAAATGATGTAGTGAGCAAATTAAATATCAGTAATTTGTATGTCAAAGTAAGGGCAGGCAAACAGATAATATATATTTTGGAATAGTTTATTTCATCAATTGAAAATAAATGAAATGCTTAAGTTTGGCAGACAAAGTATCGTTCATATCTAAGAAATTAATCAAGTACTTCCTCTATGTAGAAAAGTTTTATTTCATTCTGTTCAGAGAATAATTGAACAGCTAAAATGCTAGGGTTCCCATTATTTAATATTGACCTAATCACTCTTTAGGAGAAAATCAGTATTTTTTTTGTTTAGGTAAATCCCATTTTTAAAATATCTCATTATTTTAAAAAGAGTTTGATTTTAATCCATCATGATTAGTTAACGTGGAAATTCTTCTGGTTGTATAGAGGAAGTTAGCATTTAAAAGATATGATAGTTTTCTAACTGAAAATTCAAAGTAGACTAAGTGAGATTAAACTATAGTATATAGTACATGGCACCTAGATTTTCGGGCATCATATTTTAAATTTAATTTCTAACAGCCATCTCTTAAAATCTTATTCAGTTTATTCATATATAGCATTTTTCTCCAGAAAAAAATATACCATTAGTTAAGAATTTAAGAATACATTTGTTATTTAAACATAGAAAAAACTAAATAAATTGTTCTGTACCATCACTAAACAATTAATTATAGTTCATAGAGTAAACGTGCAAAGCAGAAATAAATATTGGTATTGTCATTAACACACATTTTATTCTATAATCAACAGATTGATGATCAGAGAACAGCCTTCACTAGCAACAAAGTTGGCAAACCTGGCTGAATTCTATGAAGCACTGCCTATTTCTAATAATAAGTCATCTGAGCAATACATTAAAGATTAACTTCTGAAGGGTCACATTTTAAAAACTGAGTATGGTTTAAAGTGAATCACACACTTTGTACCTTTGCCTAAAACATTATTATACACTAGCAGTAAAGCAAGCCTTAGATAAAATTATGTATGTAGTTTAAAAAAACACATCTTAATACTTTGAACATTGTCAGTCATGCTAAAATGTCACCTCCCTTACTTATGTCAGCTGCTGAATTCTAACTAAGTACAAACTGAACTCTGGACATCTGCTGACACAGTTGTAACTCAGACATCTCAACCATTTGACTGACAAGGATAACAGATGCTGACATTATCAAATGCTACTATACTTTTTTCCATGGTCACTTTTTGCCCTGATATGGCCAGTACATGAAAACTGTTGCCATCCAAAAGAATACTTGAGCAGCTGGATCAGTGCAGTTCCATATTACTGACAAAAGTAGATACAGTTTTAAAGCTACCTTACTTGCTCAGGTTCCATACATGATAAATTTCTATTAAACCCAAAGCATAAATATTTAGAGAAATATCTCTTTGCAACAAAAGATATCATATAATTTATGCATTATTACTTTTATCAGATACAGCCCAAATTAATATTACCCCAATCTAGCATGGCCCGCTGTTCACAGGCCTTCAAATAAAATGCTGATCTACATTAAAAAAATGAATGTCATCTTATTAACTAAATGCATATGAATATTTAATTATATGCTAAGATATGATAACTATAACCCAAAAATACAGATATAGATAGAATATGCATAGAACAAGCATGGTAACAGAAAAAGCCTTTCAAAATAAAACTCATCTTGGAAATATTAACCAAGGTTATACTTGAGCAAAATTATAAAGGTGTGACAGAAACATTGCTCCCTAACTAGTTCTTTGCAGTAAACCCTGATAAATATACATTATTTTCTTTTTATTTTATTTTCTGAATCTTTCACATTCCCACCCAAGAAACCCAAGTAAATAAGGATACTTTTTATTATATTATCAAGATAATCAAGAAAAACACATTATTGGTATTGTAATAGCTCTACAATCCCAAGGAAATTGGCTCAGTTTAAGGCTCTACCCTGAGTTTTACCATCATTAAAGTTACTACAGAAAGATATAAAAGGAAAATATAAAAAATTATTGCAAGCCATCAGAGTTTTCCTCTATGGTTTAGCTTTTCAAGTTTAATTTTTTCTATCTTTAATAATGTGAAAATGAACCATTCTAAACAACAGTTAAAAATAGGAAAGTATATGTTTCCCCGTATCGGATATTTATATAATATGGAAACAGCTATATTTAATACATTTATATGGCTGCCCTTCTCATATACTTGATTCTGGGCAGCTAACAAACAGGATAAAGCTAGAGTAAAAAAGAAAAACAACCAAAATTAGAAACAACATAAATAACATAAAATAGCAGCTGAGAACACTCATGACATCACACCTTCACTATAACCCTGACCAAGAAACGGGTTCACCCAATACTATCAGGGCCCCAGGCTTGATGGCAGAACCAGGTTTTCAATGCTTTGCTTAAGCTGGTAAAATGGAATCAAATCACATGTTTAATGGATTTGGTCCCCTTCAACCAGCTGTAGCTATGTATTGATCACTACAGGACAAGTGGTTTATCAACAGGTTATTTTAATAACAGGAATATAAAAATAAAAGGAAAAGAGCTTCTTAAAACTGACAACTTCGAAATTACAGGCAACCTGTACAAAACTGACCATCGATACCTATTCTGGGAAGGTTGACAGTAACTTTTCTTTTTCTTTTTTTCTTTCAAGTCAAGTTTGATTCCTGAGGATTTTATGGATACATTCATTTGTTTTCTTGGCAACAATATGGAAGTGGTTTGCCACTGCTTTCTTCCTGTATGCTTTTTCAACTTCCCACTGTAGCCTACAGCCCAGATATTTTCTGGCCATCATCCATCCAAATATTAACCTGATTTGACCTTGCTTCAGTTTTGAAACCAGACAAGTCAGCTGGGGACTGCCACCTAACTGGGTTGTTAGACACTATGTTTCCAAATGGAAAGGTATACATTAGAAATTGTGCATGTAGGAATTTTACTGTATGAAGCCTCCTTCTCTCCTATGTTCTGAAGTGACTGGACCAGAACCTAATCTAATTTCAGCACTGGTGATGGATCAGCATCCTTCATCTGAACTTAAAGAATTTTGAAACTAATTAGACAGTTGGTATAGCATGAACAGTTTTGTTATCTATCAACAGAGGGAATAACCTGAGAGCACAGAAGGAGCACCTATAGGGACTGCTGTTGGTGGTCTACACTCACTCCAGTATTCACTACCCATGGTGATCATCTATAATGGCTGAAGGTGCCAAGGGCAGAAGTACAGCCTAAGACCAAATAAGATTGTATCAAAACACTGTGCAGGTACTCTCAGAAATGGGCAGGAAAAAGTCTGTTACCATATAAGGATAGAGAAAGAGACACAGAGCTCTAACCCTGAACCTGACATATTAACACAATTGGATTAATAAAATTTGAAGTAGTTGATTTTTGTCATTATAGCAGCTTCTTTTGCAATAAAAGCAATTTATGTATTTGAGCCTTGTTCTTGAATCTTCCAGCTCATGAATGTATGTTTGCATTCCTAGAAATTCATTCCCATGCCCAGGGGGAAGCTGTAACAAGAACCGGCAATTCTCAGGTTAGACAAAACCATTATATAAACCATGTTTCACAATCTCAAGTACAGGAGGAAAATGGTCAAATTTCTGTAGATTCAAAAAGGCAGAAGGGAAAAAGCCTAGAATTTAAACCATAGAGCAGGAAGAGAGAGAGAGAAAGATCTAAGTTCTGTAGTACATAGATTTTCTCCATACACATGGCTTTTATCTTGTCTGCAATAAAGGAGTTTATCTTGCAATTATGTATTTGTGAGCTTATGGGGTTAAGTGTTTGTAGAGTCAATATTTATTGCTGTGCCTGGCATGAAATCTAGTACCATCTCACTCTGATGAAATAGCCAGCATACTTTATTAATTTAAGAAAGCAAAAACATGAGGTAGTGATCATTAACTGAAAGAGTTTTAAAAAGGGACAAATTTATCACTGGCTATTAGCTATAGTAGCTTAAGGGAATCTTCAGGCTGAAATGCAGTTTGTCTCTAAATAACAGATACAGAATGAAATCAGGCAAGAGAATATTTATGCTTTAACTGTGCATTTTCAGAAATAAGAATTGCAGCTTGGATAGACTTTTGATCATAACCATTATGGCACACAAATGGCCATCTCACAGAGACATTGTTTATATCTTCTACAGAAGCTCAGGATACAGTTAAAGACGATTCTTCACTTTCTGCATATACAACAAAATCCAGTAAAGGATTAAATTAGTAGCAACTACAAATAGGGTGGCTATTAAGTTACGCTAAAATGTATAGACTTCTGCTTTAATACTGTATCTATTCTTTTTCCATTAAATTAAGATTTTGAGCTATTTTAATCACTATCTGTCCTAAAATGTAAATTAAGATATAGTCTGAATAAAAATAACATTAAATTACAAGACTTCAGTGAATTACTGTTGGGTAATGTATTTACTCATCTATTACTTTATAGTGTTCAACCCAAGTTCTCAAGGTCAGTTTGAATATGCCAATTCCAATCCAAAATGACTTGCTACCAAATAGTTACAGATGCCATTAATCCTACTATATCCTTTCATAATTTAGATGTCCATAGTAGACATTTTTTTCATCCAAATACAGACCCTCAGGCTTCATGACTACTAGCGTTACATCACTAACAGCATTCACATTACACTTAACCACAGAATGGTTATGTAGCAAATATACTAGCCAAAGCATCTGCCCATGGTTTGCCAAAGATTAAGCATGTCATCCAAACTCCAATACACAGCACTTTCAAACATTGCAAACCACATATTGTTAACTATGGTTTGTAACAAATTATTTAACGTCACACTAATCTACAAAAAATAATGCCATTCTGTGAACAGGCATATGGTCTTCTAGAAGTGCACAGTATTCAGATCCAAAGTAGAAAAGTTGCTTCAGATTTGGCTTGATCATCCTCACTGAATCTTTCAGTGACACTTTAAAAGCTGGGTCTTTTCCTGGTCTAAAAGCATGCCAGAAAATATGCTACTGACAGGTACAACAGGCATGTCCATGCCAAATCCTATATACCTTTCTCACTTTGGATCTGAATACCAGTACATTGCTATCATCTTAATTCAGGTACTGTACTAACTTTCAATATACATTACTCAATTGGGAGAGAAGCATGTATACAGTTTCTAAATGAATAAATAATTAGTGTATTTTAAAACATTTTCTGCCAATAGCCCTCTTCATACATTAAATTCAATTCCCTTTTGGGCAGGAGCAATTTTAGCTACACCAATATCCCAGCAGTCAAGACATAAATTATAGGTTGTAAGCCTAATTACAAATTTTTGATTATCATAAGCTGGCTGAATGTAAAAAATGGTGTAACAATTCAAACATCACATAAAATCATAATTAAGTTTCTTTAAAAGTAGTCAGGTCTAAATATAGCCCCTGGCTGAGATCACACAATCCATTATGCTATAATGTGCCTCACAACATAAGAAGAGCCCCACTGAATTGGGCCAGTGGCCTGTCTAGTCCAGCACTCTTTGTCCCACCGTGTACAGTGACCAACCAGATGCATTAGAAAAGCTTGCAAACATGGAAAGGAGAGTGATAGTCCTCTACTGTTGTTGCTTCCTAGCAGATGATATTTTATATATCGGCCTATGATTCTGTTTCAGCAAGTAGTAGTATCAAGGCTCAGAAGACCTGCAGAAAATACCAGGGCTGTAAGATATACTGGAAAATCAAAAAACACCTCAGAGGAAGACATTCGTAATCCACTTTTGCTTTGTTGTTTTTGTTGCTGCTGTTACCAAGAAAACTATATGAATTCATCAGGAGTCAAGCTCAATTCAAAGACATCTTTACTTTATCTGAAATCCCAGAAGACGCAAACAGCCAGCAAGAATAGTAGCCAGTGATGGAATGATCTTCAATGAATCTGTCTTACCATTTTTAAATCTAAATCAGCCGTCAGATCTGATGGCAGCAAATTCCACAGCTTAACAATAAGGCTTTGCAGTCTTTGAAAGAAAGGCTCCATAATACACGTAAGCACATATGAAGCACTTATTCGCAAATCATTAAAGAAGCCACAAGGTTTGCAAGGCTCATGCAGCTGCTTTGAAAGAGGCGAAAGCAAAATAAAGTGGTTATGTATGACCAAACATATGGAAATAGTCAAGAGCAGCTGCACAAGCCTTGCAAGCACTGCTTTAGCAATTTGAAAAGAGGTAACTTTGTAAATATGTCCACGTGTTACGAAGCACCTCTTTAAAAGGCTTTTCACAGCTCTGATAATTATTCATTCTGTAAAACAGTCAGTAGTGTCCACAGGGGGGACAAGGGAAGTTCAGACTGATGAAAGCCCCACCCCTTTTCTTCATATATTGTAATACTGGTCACATACCCAAAGAGGCAGAGCTTGCAGCATAACGCTACAATATTCTGACAAAAAGAGAAAGATTCTGTGGATGTGCTGAAAGTAGTACTTTGTTTTATTGGGCTCAAACATCCTCCATAATTAGTTTCAATGGGTGATTCTGAGTTTTAACATCTCAAGAGAGAAAGAAAACTTTATACTGATCTACATTGGTTTGGTTGGTTTGGACTTTGCATAATTGAGAATCCATCTACTTTGATTTGTAAACTGTGTTTATTTGTTAACACCTTGTGTGAGCCCATAGTGAGGCTTATTCAACAAACCATAGTTAAAACATAGCCTTACAAAATATGAATCCAGCTTTTATCTCTTCATAGCGGAAGACTGAGCCCATACAACCCCTTCTGAATGGATAGTATAAAAATGCTGTAAAATAAATAAGCAAGCAGAAATTGTAGACCCAGAGAAAGATCCTAATAAGACTTGTGTCTTATTAAAGATGCAGGGAAATTACCCTAGGGCATTAATACTGAAAGTAGCCATGTAACTTGGCTATGTGATAATAATATACAATGATTATGAACGCATGAAACTTTTTTCTGGATAATTCTGGAACACATTTTGTTCTTCCTCTGGACCAATTCTGAAGGTGGTCCAACAGTTTTCCAGAAGTAAATCTTCTGAAACAGAGAATGTTTTGAGGTGCTCCAGATATGGCTGTTTCAGGACCGGCCATTTTGACAACACCACAACCCCCCTCCTATTCTAGAAGGCTTACTTCTCAAAAACTATTAGATCGCCTCCAGCACAAATGGATCAGCATAGTCCAGAGGAAAGAAGTAGCATTTTGCTCATGTCAAACAATTATTAGTGACTGAATGAATAAACCATTTAGATCATTGTTAGTTTTTACTGACACCTGAGCAACAGCATATGTTTTTAAGCAGCTCCAGTTCATTACCTGATATTATAAATTTATATCTAGCTCTGTGAGGCTGGGAGCATGGCTTTGATACATTAATTATAATGTATATTAATTATAATATCAGCACTGTTATTCCACAAGCTTTTATCCTACTCCTCTGCACAATCTAAACAGCCTATCTCAAATTCCTCACTTCTTAGTCTGTTAATAAGAAAGGAGATGGGGTAGAACTTGGGCATGTACCTAATGTCATACATGCTGCTTCACATTAAGCTTATATATGCATGTTCACATTCTTTATCTAGTTTTAATCTTTGCAAAATGCAAGTACAGATGAAACTCGAAAAATTAGAATATCGTGCAAATGTTCATTTATGTCAGTACGGCAACTCAAAAGGTGAAACCAATATATGAGATAGACGCATTACATGCAAAGCGAGATATGTCAAGCCTTACTTTGGTATAATTGTGATGATTATGGCGTACAGCTTATGAAAACCCCCAATTCACAATCTCAGAAAATTAGAATATTACATGACATCAATAACACAAGGATTGGAAATAGAACAATATCGGACCTCTGCAAAAGCATGCATATGTACTCAGTACTTGGTTTGGGCCCCTTTTGCAGCAATGACTGCCGCAATGCAGCGTGGCATGGATGCTATCAGCCTGTGGCACTGCTGAGGTGTTATGGAAGACCAGGATGCTTCAATAGCGGCCTTCAGCTCCGCTGCATTGTTCGGTCTCATGTCCCTCATCTTTCTCTTGGCAATGCCCCATAGATTCTCTATGGGGTTCAGGTCAGGCGAGTTTGCTGGCCAATCAAGCACAGTAATCCCATGGTCATTGAACCAGGTTTTGGTACTTTTGGCAGTGTGGGCAGGTGCCACATCCTGCTGGAAAGTGAAGTCAGCATCCCCATAAAGCTCGTCTGCGGAAGGAAGCATAAAGTGCTCCAAAATCTCCTGGTAGACGACTGCATTGACCCTGGACTTAATGAAGCACAGTGGACCAACACCAGCAGATGGCATGGCTCTCCAAATCAACACAGACTGTGGAAACTTCACACTGGACTTCAAACATCGTGCATTGTGTGCCTCTCCATTCTTCCTCCAGACTCTGGGTCCTTGGTTCCCAAATGAGATGCAAAAGTTGCTCTCATCAGAAAAGAGGACTTTGGACCACTGGGCAACAGACCAGTTCTTTTTTCTGTAGCCCAGGTAAGACACTTCTGACGTTGTTTGTTGTTCAGGAGTGGCTTGACAAGAGGAATATGACATTTGAAGCCCATGTCCAGGATCCGTCTGTGTGTGGTGGCTCTTGATGCACTAACTCCAGCCTCCGTCCACTCCTTGTGAAAGTCCCCAACACTTTTGAATGGCCTTTTCCTGACAATCCTCTCCAGGCTGCGGTCATCCCTGCTGCTTGTGCACCTTTTTCTACCACACTTTTCCCTTCCACATAACCTTCTATTGATGTGCTTTGATACAGCACTTTGGGAACATCCAACTTCTTTTGCAATTACCTTTTGGGGCTTTCCCTCCTTATGGAGGGTGTCAATGATGGTTTTCTGCACAACTGTCAGGTCAGCAGTCTTTCCCATGCTTGTGATTCCTACTGAACCAGCCTGAGAGACCACTGAAAGGCTCAGGAACCCTTTGCAGGTGTTATGGATTCATCAGCTGATTAGAGGGGGACACTTTGAGCCTAGAATATTGAACCTTTTCACACTATTCTAATTTTCTGAGATTGTGAATTTGGGGTTTTCATAAGCTGTACGCCATAATCATCACAATTATACCAAAGTAAGGCTTGACATATCTCACTTTGCATGTAATGCATCTATCTCATATATTGGTTTCACCTTTTGAGTTGCCATACTGACATAAATGAACATTTGCACGATATTCTAATTTTTCGAGTTTCACCTGTAAATGTAATTCTAGATTGCCTCATGATGCCTTTATAGATTGTGGTTACATGGGAACAAATATCTGATTACACACAAAACAATTATCTATATGGAACAAGAGAAGCAAATATGTGTAGCTCAGGGTTGAACTGTGGAGTCCTTGGGGTTCTCTCAGATACCAAGCTCAGAGAACCCCAAGGATTCCACTATATGGAACAATTTAATATAACCTGCATTTGTTCAAACACTCACTATATCAGTTCTGCAGTGCTCAATTATATACTTTTTATATTTCAACTACTGAGCAATAGAAAAATTAATGTTCAAAACTCTTTTGAATTGATGTTAACATTTTTTCCTATAACATTTTGCTTATTAGAAAGCAATAAACTTTTACAATACCTTGGATTTCCCCTTAGTGCAGCATGATGAAGAGCATTAAATCCATTGTTATTTGTAATAGTAACATCTGCTCCGGCTTCCAGGAGGACTGCCAAAATATCATCACGCTTCTTACTTATTGCATCATGAAGAGGTGTATCACCCTCAGAATCCTAAAAATAAATATTAGTCAATTTATATCAATTTCTTTCTCTCCCCACCACCTATCCATCTTCAAGAAAAAAAATAGCTAGTTATGAAAAAATTACGTTGGTTTTAGGCTGAATAAATCTGCATTATTTTGAATTTTTAATTGAATTAATCTTAAATTAGCACAACAAAATAACAACATCCTCTTTGTAAATGCTAAGATGTCTTATAGCATGAAAGGCATCAGTGCAATGATGCTTCCCTCAAATCACAGAGACATTAAATTAGAGATGCAGGAAAAGAATTGCCCTAAAATATTTTAATCTGACTCATTAATAACTTAATAACTTAAAACACAACTGATTTAATATATCTCTTATCACTGACTATACAAGCTAGTGTTGATATTGGTTACTGATGAACACTTTTGGCAAACAATCCCAACAGAAGGGGGGAAGGCTATTGTTTCAGGCCATAAACTGTAGAGGCAGCCTCAAGCCCAGAAACTATCAAAGACAGAACTACAGAAAGTATTCCTGGGTATGTTCTATCAATGCAATAAGAATTATATGCATTCCAGAAAACAGAGACTGTCTTGAAAGCAATTTCAGAGACAGTTTGTTTGATGCTACTTTTTAGAAAGAATTGCCACTTTAGAAAGTCAGCAAAAACAATTTAAAAAATCAAATTAACATGCAACACAATAAATGTCTATAAAAATAGAACAGTGGTCCTAGTTTTTGCCCAACACTGTCATATAATTCACAAATGGCAAATAATTGGGATTCAAACTGAACAGGTACGTACCTATAAATACCTCGGGGTACAGTTCCATGCTTCCTTATCCTGGAATACTCATTTTTTCTACCAGGCAAGTGTTGGACAGTGTACTTCTTCAGCTATTGTATGATTTTACCATTCAAAAGGAGCCCATTATATCCCTGCACCTTGCAAAGTCTTTCAAGTCAAGGTAGTCCCTCAGCTTCCCTATAGGTCTCAAATTTGCTCCTTTGCAAAACTTACTATTATTGAAACCATTCAGAATAAGTTTATTTGAGCCATATTAATGCTTCCAAAAAGTGTCAAAAATGCCATCCTATGTGTAGAAACAGGTATCGTTTAGTTGGATGCTAGGGCATGGTTTCCTCTTCTTACATTCTGGTTAAAATTAATTTTACTTTCTATAGGTTTAGCCCCATTAGGATTTAGAGATTGCTTTAAATCATCATGGCATAAAAAAGCCTTCGATAAAATTCAATTGCTGAGCTTCTCTATGGAAAGTCTGTGCTCATTAGGTTTTGATAATGCTAGAACCACCCTTAAACAGCAAATTTGGGATATAGATCTCCAAACAAATCTAAATAAGATGCTACACCCCAATATTTCTCATTTTCTCTCAAAGGGGTTCATTCCAGCCTCCTATTTATCATCCATTACAATTTTGAAATTCCATAAGGCTTTCACTTTAGCTAGCTGGATGCTTTGCCTTCAGCAGTCCTTTTTGGATGTTTTAAGGGCACTCTTATGCACCTTCAGTTGTATCCAACTGGTGATGGCTCAATGGAAACTCTAAGCCATATGCTACTATACTGCTCCCTATATAAGGACTCTAGACAGACTGATCTTATATATCTGATCTTGAAGAAATTTCCAAGTAGGAAATGTGATTTCTATTTAAGGTTACTTCTTTCGGATAAGGACTCAAAAATATCTGCCCAGTTACAAAATGCTACACCATTACTTAAATTTGGAATTTTTTATTATAGTATTTTATTTTGATTTATTTTGGTATTTTTATTCTTAATTATTTTAGACCCTATTATATTTACTGTTTTGATAGATAGATAGATAGATAGATAGATAGATAGATAGATAGATAGATAGATAGGCAGGCAGGCAGGCAGGCAGGCAGGCAGGCAGGCAGGCAGGCAGGCAGGCAGGCATGTAATGCTGCTATTATTAGATATTTTGACTGTATCTGGCCTTAGGGCTGTAATAAACTTGATGATTGATGATATAAAAATACACATTTTTAACTAAGTAAAAATACTAAAACACAGTTTCCCCCCATCTACCCAAAAGAAAAGCCAGAAAGATTCATTTAAAAATAAATAACCTGATATAAGAATGAAGTAAGAGCTTTGCTGAATTTGGCTAACAGCACATCTAGTTCAGCATTCTGTGTCACATAGTCACCTATCAGATGCATTCAGAAAATTCACAGACATGGACAATAGCTGTTAATCCCTGGCAACTGGTATTTGAGGTATGCTGCATAATGCTGGAGGTAATGAGCAGCCATCATACAGGTCTTTATTGACAGCCTGATCTTTTTTGAATTTCTCCAGTCCCTTTTGACAAACATCTATATTGATGGTCATCACTATGTTGGATGTTAGCAAAGGCAGGTATAACAGTAACAGGCCAACACTATCACAAAACTAAAGGTCCATATAAGCATTCTTGGCCATATGAAGCACAGCTAGTACTCCCATACTGCAAACCTGAACTTTCCAATGGAGTACTTTTCCATCTAGAAGATACTTATTCCTCAGACTTTATTGCAACCAAAATCATTGCTCTTAGTTTGTTCATCCACATCACATCCAGTCCATCATCACCTTCAGTGTATTCAGTGCTTCTATACATCCTGATAGGAGTGAGGGAAAGCTGAACACTACCCTGTTCTGACATTGCACTCCAAATTGTAACTTGGAGGCTAACCCATATTTCAAAGTTATGTACATATGAAAAAAATGCTCAAATTGTGTTCATAGGGAAAAAAAAAGAAAGAAAGAAAGAAAGAAATAGTAAACAGCAAGTTAAATTACCTGGAGACTAGGATGGCAACCAAAGTCCAGTAATGTCTTCACAACTTGGAGATGACCTTTATTCACAGCAATATGAAGTGGTGTCTGTCTACGCTTATTGCGAGCATTGAGATCTGCACTGCCTCTATGTAAAACTTCTATCACAGCTCCTTCATCACCAAAGGCTGCATGATGAACAGCCCTGTCTCCATCTTTGTCCTAAATAATTAATATTCAGCTGAATAACATTTTTGTTCTACAATTTAGTGGGAGACTTTTAAATTGTTGTATATAATTAATAAAAGGATGCAATGACATCAAGTATCATTAGTAGATGATGTGTGTGTATAGTTCACATTGAGACATAAACAGAATTCACATGTAAAATAGCTACTGTTTTTTTTTTTGCTGTTAAATATTTGTTACAGGTCACAGTCAGATGTTTACAAGAGTGGAACATCACTTATAAACTGTTGTACTACAGATAGTCCTCAATTTACAACCATTCGTTCAACGACCATTCAAAGTTACGAATGCACTGAAAAAACTGACTTATGAACGGTGCCTGAAGTTATGGCCATTGCAGCATCCCTGCAGTCACATGATCAAAATTCAGGTGCTTGACAGCCTACCCACACTTATGACCACAGAGGTACTTCAACACCTGCCTATCTCCCCCCATCTATGCCCTCTTGGTCCCCTGCTGCCCTACACTCCGCTGCCCCAGCCAACCTTCACCATCTTCTTTCTCCAAAAAGCCCTTTTCAAAAAGCTCCTTTGTAAAAAGCTCCTGGGCGGGCCTGGGCTGGGCTTTTGGCTTTTTTTTTTTTTTTTGGCAGCACTAAGCAAAACCCAGCCCAGCCTGCCCAGGAACTTTTTGCAAAAGGGCATTTTGGCATACTGCACTCCAGGAGCTTTTTGCAAAGGGGTGTTTTGGTGCACCGTGCTCCAGGAGCTTTTTGCAAAGGGACTTTTTGCAAAAAGGCTTTTTGGAGCAAGAAGATGGCGAAGGTCAGTGGGGCGGTGGAGCGCAGGGAGGCAGGGATCTCCAAGTGGAGGGTGAAGAGGGCAACTGCAGCTGGAACTGGGCTGGAGTGGCTGCAGCTTCCTGGGGCGTGGCAAGCAGCCCCAAAACCGTGCAGTTCTGCAGGGTGAAGGGCAGCCAGAAAGGCAGAGATGGGGAGGAGATAGGCAGGTGAGGGGAGTTGGAGGCAGTCCCTTACCTTACGGAGGCTCAGGCTGAGGGGAATCAAGCCCGGAATGGCTTGGATCAGGGTGGGTACTCACTTAACGACCCAGAATTCTCAGTTAACAACCCCAACCAGGACTGCCGGGATTGCAGTTGCTAAGTGATGCAGACATGTAACTCTTGCTTTATGGCCGCATTGCTTAGCAATGGAACTTCTAGTCCCAATTGTGGCCGTAAGTCAAGGACTAGCTGTAATAGCTTCTGATCCATGTCCTGGATGCAACCTTCAGCCTGGTCAAGCAATAACTCAATTTCTAGTGCAAAGAACCATGGTGCTGCAGTAGCATAATCTGCAAAATCACAACTTTCTTTTCCTTTATGTGTAAATATCTGTTGATCCTGATTCAGTAAAATATATCACCATTGTTAACTGGTTAACTAGTTGAGTGAGTATACCTGCATTTTATTGTCCTGACTTTATTTTATATGAGGGAATTATTTTCTTTTTATAAGTATGAAATATTTGAATAATCCCACAACAAGACCATTGGTTATTATCAAAGGTAAACCAAATGAATGGAACCTGTTCAATGAACTGGTTAAATAATTACATAACTAGCAATAAAAGAAACATTATCAATGTTATCCTTACAAACAACAATCCATGCCAATATTAAGCATTTTTATGTTTAAAAATATTAATTAATATATATATACTTAACTAATATATGATAAATATATTCTACTAGTACTAAGCTAAACATTTAAACTTTAAGATACCTCTGCTTCTACATCCACATTCTGTTTCAGAAGCAACTTCAGAATGTCAACATGTCCATTCTGACTTGCAGCTTGCATAGCTGTGTGTCCTGCACACTGTCCATTCACCTGAAATATAATGTTAATCATATCAAGGAAGTTTAAAATTAAACATTAATTATATACCCATGCTCATTAATAGCACTATAATGTCAAGAAGAAAAAAAAGTTAAAATAGATAATATAACATACTTTACATTTTAAAAATGTCTTTAGAGATCTGATCAATTGTCTTTCCACACTATCTTTAATTTACTAAGTATAATAAAGGAGGAACCATATCCTATGTCTATTAAAAGTTTTTAGATTTATGCATGCTGCCATAAACTATGAAAGAAAGGCAGAATACAAACACATTAATTAATGAATTAAGTACTGCAATATTTTTAAAAAATGAATGGAAAAATTATCTGGGTGGCAAGGTGAGGGCAATTTGATAAGATTGGATTAATTACCTGTTTCCCAAAACCTTATCTTTATATCCAAATCATAATTATTCAGATTATATTATAATTTAAACATCTTAGGAGGCAAAATCTGGAAGCATCTGAAGCAAAACAGTGCATTAAAAAAAAGCAATGAACCAAATGTCAAAGTGGGTAGGTTCTCTTATTTTCAAGCATACTATAATTAGCTTCCTATTTGCAGCAGCATTTCCGAAAGAAAAGTCTATCTTTGTTTTGACTCCAAAGTGTTGTCTTTCCAAGAACCTCTAATTATTGATCAGAAACTCTTTCTTTTATATATTAGGAATTACATATTTAAATGCTCACATCCACATCAGGTCTCTTAAGCAAATCTTCCACTTTGGCTACATCTCCATTAGCAGCTGCTTTAACCAGTTCTTCATTAAGATCCCCAGATTCTTGAGTTTCAAATAATTTTTTCAACAACTGGGACAATCTCTCTGTGAATATTAAACGAAGCAATTAAATTTTACCATGTGTATAGTATCTGAATTTAGTGTTACATTTGAACAAAGTATTTTTTACTTAAGTAATATCACAATATTCCAATTCTGTTTAAAACTGCTTTACGATTTGCTATTTGCCTAGATCATGACTGCATACACAAAAGCAGCAAGCATTTCCTACAGTGGAAACATTATGATGAAGCAGATATCCATGAGTCTACCAAAAGCAAACTTAAATGTTATTTATCATCTGTCAGATTATGAAGATTAGAAAAATTACTCCTGTCTCAGACAGGAGGCATGGCCAGGGAACATATAATATTGCCAGGGGGGTGGGGGGAGTAAAGTTACATAAATCTGTGAGGAATAAAAATGAACAAAGTGGCCACAGAAGGTAGGAAATATTAAGCTAAAACACTTCATCATTTGAACAACTAGACTAGGAGTAATGTGGCTGAATAGAAATTGATGGGGCTAGAAGAACAGGGAGAGGAGTTGGAAACGAAACAGAAGAGTGCATGCTGAGTATGTATACAGGTAGTCCTTGATAAGTGACCACAATCGGGACTGGCAACTTGGTCGTTAACTGAAGTGGTCGCTAAGTGAAACTGTTACTGTGCTTATGACCTTGCTTCAGCTTTCCCTTTTTTTTTTAGATTTTTTTATCCCACTTTTATTATTTTTATAAATAACTCAAGATGGTGAACATACTTAATATTCCCTCCCTCTCCTATTTTCCCCACAACAACAACCCTGTGAGGTGAGTTGGGCTGAGAGAGAGTGACTGGCCCAAAATCACCCAGCCGGCTTTCATGCCTAAGGCAGGACTAGAACTCACAGTCTCCTGCTTTCTAGCCTGGTGCCTCAACCACTAGACCAAACTTTTTTTACAGACCTGCAAAGGTTGTAAATGAGAGGACTGGTTGCAAAGTTACTTTTTCATCACTGTTGTAACTACAAATGGTCGCTAAATGAGGCAGCCACTAAACAAAGACTACCTGTAGTGCATTAAGAAAGAATCTTAACCTTCTTACAGACATGAAACAGAAAACAGAAATATAAGAGCACAATGACTACAGGAGTGGAGAAGAGCCTTCTCAAACCAAACTCTCTCCAGAAAGAGCATACAGAACAAAATAAAGAAATGGTTTAGCACATAAGAAGAATGGAAGGAGATAACTGAGAAGATACCAGAGGCACAGCAGTTTAGGTACAGAATTGCAAGAAAGAGAGAGACGCGACCAGAATTAAACACTATATGGATATTTCTCATAAAACAAGACACCCTCTTCTCAGCCTGATTATCATCCAATCACTTAGGATTTAAACAAGATGTTCATAGTGCCCTCTTTTAGAAAGGGGAGGGGAAAAAATCAAGCCATGAACAATCCTGAATTCTTCTTTTGTGCAAGAAAAAGTTACTGTTAAATATGATATGAAAAAGTACTGTTGACTGTTTATGATTATGTTTCATTTATTTATCAAATCTATATAGGTACATAATTGTTCATAATTATGAATTAATTAAAGACTCTTATTGGGTCTCATCCAGCTTTTCTTTTCTCCCTCCTCAGTTCACAATTATATTTTTCAAGTTTTTCTCCTGCTCACTGAAACAAGCATTTAAAAATAATTTCCCCATACTGTTTAACTGAATTAATAGTTATGATTCTTCAAGAAGAAATATATATGGTAAAGATCTGGAAAAAGCATGTCTATGGATGACATGTTTTCAGAATCATTTAGGAACATCCATATTTAGCTTCTGGAAGAACCTATCAAACAAGGAATAAATTACTAAATTTTGCCACATAATCTGTTTTATACCCAAACTCTAATACCATTAATACTGTAAAGAGCTTTCTGCAATGCTTTCATACCATTTTCAGCCTTGGTCATTTGCTTACAACATAGTGATAGCTTGGATAATTTCTAGAAAATGATCCAAATTAAACAACTTTAATATTTAGTATTATGCAGTTTTCAAATGTTTATCGAATTTGGAAATGGAATGCAGTCATCAAATATTATGTCCATGATTTCTATACACTCAGGAACAGGAAAGAGGAAACATTTTAATACAAACTTATTTAATTTTATTTTGTAAACCAAAAGCAGAAAGTATGCGTCACCCTTTTGTAAGGCCTTAAACAGCCTGTTTTTTTCCCCTGAGCTTAGGAGACGAGCCATTCTGGTAAATGGTTTTGGAATGAGAACTTGCTGCAATTGGCCCCAGCTGTGCTGTATTGTGTTGTGTTTCTGTGGCTTTTATGTTCATTGGTTCATTTTGTTCCATGTTTAATTATCTGTTAATTGACCAAGGTTGCAATTTGTGAGTTGGGAGGTCATGTAAATTGATTAAATAAATAAATAACGTCACAATCAATTCATGTATCTAGCAAAACATTCAAAAGTAGGCAACATTGTATATTTTAGAACTATTCTAAATTAAGAATGAAAGCATTCTTAAAAGTGAGCAATAACATTTGAAAACTAAGCAACAAAACTGACTTCAAAATTTCAATTCAAGTAGAACGTATGAGCTTCTAACTTACCACCAGATGCATTGCTTATAGCAGAGCCTGCCGATGCTACCTTTGACACAGCAGCGGGATTATACGTCCAAGAAGTTCCACAAACCTCTACTTTTAAGTCACTATCTGAGTAGATCTGCTGGACCCTTCCAACTTTACCTAAAGTCTAGATTGAGGAAACCTAGTATTATTTATAAATTCAACCATCTTACATGGATACTTTATTCTATATTTCAATAAAGCTCTGTGAATGCTGACTTAACAATGAATTACTGCAGATCAATCATTGCTATATAAAAATTTAAGTTTATTTCTATTATGATTTCAGTAAAATATTCTTAATATTTTTCAACAGATTCAAGAATTAAATAGTTCAACTAATTTTGGCTAAGTGATCTTCACATTTTTAAGATAACTAAAAATTTATTTCTAAGATTATTGTACAAATGTCTAAACCTAGAGGATAAAAAGAGAGGTGGACTGGTTGGGAGGATGACTGTTGTGATTCGCATTAAATAATATTCATATTAAGTATTCAATATTCATATTCAATAATGTATATCCCTAAAAACTAGGTGGGCTTAACTTTTCCATCAAGCTTCATTCCAAGTTCATTACTGTCCCTTACTTATGTCATAATGGTAACTGTTGGAGTAAACCATCCAAGGAGAAAGTCACTTCCTCCCCTTTGGGTTGATTATATATAGTAATGAATAGGATTTATCCAGAAAGAGAAACTTATATCCAATGAATATAAATTTACATAATCCTCTAAAATTTCACTGTCATTTCCTTTCAAATCCATATTTTAATTTGAAATGACACAATAACAAAGATATTTATATAAACTTACAGGAAGCATTGCTTCAGCCCATTCACCATGTCCTCTTTGAAGCAGCTTAATTCTTTCTAAGTCATAACAAACTTGGACAAGATCACCCACTTGAAATTGTGAAGTACCACCTTCAGCACCTTGTACAGCATCTCCACTTCGGACAACATTGGCTTTAGTAAGAACAGCAGGGTTAAAGGTCCATCTAAAAAGTAACAATAACTTAAAATATTATTATGGCAAGTGATTTTATAGTTTTATGAAAATATAACTGAATAGTTCACTGTTGCTCAGTTTTGCCCCACATTTGCAAAAAATGCTTGATTCTGAAATAATGCATTAATGCTTTCAGGGTGAATACTATTAGCTAAAATGAGAATGATTCAATTTTTTTTTTTTTAAATCAAGTAATTTAAGGGCAATCCAGTAATTTGCAAGTCAATTACATTAAGGCTTATTCTGAGTAAATTGGCTGATAAACTGGTAAATATCAAGTATGTAGTAGAATAAATCTTACTGAAGAAGAATTACCATAGTTCTCAAAAGGTAAGTCTTACCTCACTACAGATCTTTCAAAACATTACTAACTATGCAGTTAGGGTGAGCTGACAGATATAGCTTATTTGAACATTCAAAAAACTTTTGACAGCTTTTACTAAAGCAAACTTAATAGTCATGGACAAAAGGCAAAGGTTGTTTCATAAGATGTTAGTTGTTTCAGAAGAGAGAGCACAGGGTAGGAATAAATAAACTAATTGATGGATCTAGGAAATAGAACTGGTGTTTTAAAAATTTGTATTTGAACTGAAATTAATTTGTGTATCTATGATCAATGAAATAGCTGTCTGCTGACAACACTACATACTAAGATAATAATAATAATAATGATAACAACAACAACAACAATAGCAGCAGCCACAGCAGCAGCAAAGGTATAAAGGGATGTAGAGATGCACTTGCTAAAGGAATGAATGAACCAATAAGGGAGGAGAAACAGCAACTCAATCCTGGAAAACAGGAAAACATGAGAAAGAAGCTCAAAATAATCTCGCCTCAGTTTTGTTGGGTATAAAATAGGGCTGAAAGAAAATTTGACAGGCTTTTAAGATTCTGTTATTATACCCTATAACAATAAAGTAGCATTTCTGAAATTCCTATAGTGTCTGTTTCCAGACCTAGCCTATCTCAAAGGCCTGAACAAAAAAGCTCCAAGAGTGTGTCAAACTTGGAGAATGCAAATTAAAATAGCAAATATATTTCAATATAAGCTAGAGAGAAAACAGTATCGTAACTTTATACACGCATATACGAACACAAAAAATAGCATCTTAGATTGTAGTGACTGATTAGCAAAGGAATCTTAAGAAACACAGCTGAGAGAACACTGACTCAATGTGTGGCAATTGTGAAAAAAGATAAATCCATGTTAAGTATTAGAAGTATTCTCTGAATTCAAAGTAGTCTGTTCCAATTTTAAAGAAGTGTTACAGCTCTGTTTTGACCTTACCAGAGCTGTTTGAAGCTCACTGTTTGAGCTTGGACCATTTCTAGCAAAATTGCTGTGAGCTCAAAACAAATTGTTTCAAACCTGAAACAATTGTCTGAACTCAGAAAAGTGTCCTATTGAAAATATTGTGCACATCTCATCTAACGATAATTAAGAAAAAGATTTAAAAATATATAACTGTCAATATCATGATCCTGCAAAATGTGCAGGGGAAAAAAAGCCAAAGCAAAATTTTCTAGTAATGAAAGTTTGACAAACCAATTGCCCAGAGGTGTGGTGGGCTTCTCTTCACTGGATGTGTTCAAACAGAAGCAAGAGAGCCATCTGGTAGAATTAGATTAATTTGGATTTCTGCATGAAGCAGGAGGTTGGAATCAAGGGCCTAAATGGCCCCTTCCAGCTCCATGATGAAGACACTGGAGCATCTTCCCTTTGAGGAAAGGTCAGAAACGTGGAAATTAAGCAGGTTACTGTAGTACGTTGTAAAGAAAATAGGCAGAAAGAAAAAAATTGCTTTCTCTCATAATAGTGGAAGCCAGCGTCATGTCATCCCTTGAAGCTAAATGGGAAAGATTTTAAGAAAAACACAAAGTAACTATATAATTCAATGGCATAAGATGACCCATAGGCATCTATTTGGCCACTATAGAAAACAGGATGTTGGATAAACCTTTGATCTGATTCAATATGTATTTTAATTTAGTCTCATATTTGAAATAAAATACTGCTCATATATGCTAATTTTTAAAAATGTAGTCATAAATCTGATTTTTCAGTATTCTAGGCAAAAAGTCTAAGGTTCTAGAAAAATGCTTGTTTATTTTAGTTTATTTTATGTAATGTGATCCCAACAAAGACTTGTTTATGCCTAGGCAGAGGAGAATTAATTGTACAAAAAGTTAAGAACAGGGCTTCTAACAGTTTCCCCCAAAAGCCTTTGTGTACCTAATGCCTATAGTTAATGAACTGCACAAATTTTGTGGCTGAAGCTATCAAAGTTGTTAGACTATAGCAGGAAATAGAAGTACACTAAATATGTCTTAAACAAATACAGTTTGTGGGGGGTAGTTTTCTTTATAAAAATGTTTGGAAACGAATGAAAATACTATTCTAATTGGAACTGTTAGTTTAAGTAGTACTCTTGACTAAAACCAACCTTTCTTTGTCATACTGTTAAAGAAGTCTAAACTAAATGTTTTAAACAGGCACTGTGTCAAAGTAATGAGCAAATGTACAAAACTTTACAAAAATAGAAATAATCTTTATTGTATTGTGCAACATATATAAAGCAAAATTAATGAACATGCTATTGATATTTATAATTCTGTCGCAAGAAATAAAGAAATGGGGTGAATGACACAGAATGCAGAAATAATGGAGAATGTAAGAAGATATTTCTGTGCTATATTAACTATTAGGTCCTGAGAATTCTATTTGAAGTTTTACTTTATATTATATAATTTGTTTATAGAAACAAACCAAAAGAAATAAATTACTAATATGTCCTTTATCTTATATGTTATAGTATTTTGACATGTCTAAAGCAAAAGTAATGCCAATTACTCACAGACTATAGCTTTTCAAGCTGCTATTTATTGCTGGAATCATTTCTGGGTAACACTATGCAGGACAATGAATATGAAGCAAAGCTAACAAAATGTCAGCACTTTTATTGCTGCACATGGCATTTACCTGAAAGTCACTTTACCAATATGGATTAATGTTTCCATTCTTGTTTGGAGATCTTGTATGATTCAACAGTAAATTTAAATCACTAATTGAATACTTGCATGGTGAGAAAGATTTGCTTTATAAAAATTAAATTAATATACCTATTCCCACTTGGATACTGTACAACAATGTCATGATCTTCATCTATACCACAAACTGTGCCAGTAGTTGTTAAGGTTTCAAACATTCCATCAGTCCATCCTCCATGACCATGTTGTAATGACTGAACAATTTCTAAGTCAAGATCAATGTTCACTAGATCACCAATCTGTAAACCACCAGGATTTCGGTTGCCATTCTGTTCACCTAAAGTTAGAATTTAAAGAGAATGTATGTTTTGGAAATTTCATTCACAAATACAAAATACATAATTTATAATCATATAAAAGGATATGTTGCTGTTTTAACAGTCTAATCCTATTAATGTGGAAACACAGCAGCATTACATAACTACAAGTGCAATCAGGTAATAGTATTATCACTTCATTTAACAACGTTATGTAATTATAGTCTAGAAAAATATGATAGATATTAAGTAAAATGCTCTGTGAGGGACAAATAATATTCTATCCTTCCATACATGATTGCTGTAAAGGATTCTGATTCTACAGTGGAAGAAGACAAATTAAACCTGCCTGATGACCCCTGGAGGGGGAAGGACATAGATAACAAAAATCAGGTTCTTCTCCTTTCCTTGGTGTGAAGGGAATCAATATACTGGCACAATAAAGGAAACTGTTTGTTAGAAGGTGCTAGCATCAGTAGAAAGGGCAGGCTTGGAGCCTCCTTAAAGAAGTAGAATTTAGAGGCTCCAGCTCAGCCCATAGTAAGATCACCCCACTTTCTTATCACATGCTACATTCTGGCTGTTAAGGTCATGTTATAATTGACATTGCTTTTCTAATTCTTACATATCATTTCAGAGGGTATATAACCTATAACCTTGGGACCTTGGGGCTCTTCTGCATTCCTTGGCAAGGAGCCCAGCGGTCACTATATTTGTGCATGCCAATAAACAATACTCACTTGTCGCATCTATCTCCAAGCATTACAGGTGAAACTCGAAAAATTAGAATATCGTGCAAATGTTCATTTATGTCAGTATGGCAACTCAAAAGGTGAAACCAATATATGAGATAGACGCCTTACATGCAAAGCGAGATATGTCAAGCCTTACTTTGGTATAATTGTGATGATTATGGCGTACAGCTTATGAAAACCCCAAATTCACAATCTCCGAAAATTAGAATAGTGTGAAAAGATTCAATATTCTAGGCTCAAAGTGTCCCACTCTAATCAGCTAATGATTCCATAACACCTGCAAAGGGTTCCTGAGCCTTTCAATGGTCTCTCAGGCTGGTTCAGTAGGAATCACAAGCATGGGAAAGACTGCTGACTGACAGTTGTGCAGAAAACCATCACTGACACCCTCCATAAGGAGGGAAAGCCCCAAAAGGTAATTGCAAAAGAAGTTGGATGTTCCCAAAGTGCTGTATCAAAGCACATCAATAGAAGGTTATGTGGAAGGGAAAAGTGTGGTAGAAAAAGGTGCACAAGCAGCAGGGATGACCGCAGCCTGGAGAGGATTGTCAGGAAAAGGCCATTCAAAAGTGTTGGGGACTTTCACAAGGAGTGGACGGAGGCTGGAGTTAGTGCATCAAGAGCCACCACACACAGACGGATCCTGGACATGGGCTTCAAATGTCGTATTCCTCTTGTCAAGCCGCTCCTGAACAACAAACGACGTCAGAAGCGTCTTACCTGGGCTACAGGAAAAAAAAAAAAAGAACTGGTCTGTTGCCCAGTGGTCCAAAGTCCTCTTTCTGATGAGAGCAACTTTTGCATCTCATTTGGGAACCAAGGACCCAGAGTCTGGAGGAAGAATGGAGAGGCACACAATGCACGATGCTTAAAGTAAGTCCAGTGTGAAGTTTCCACAGTCTGTGTTGATCTGGGGAGCCATGTCATCTGCTGGTGTTGGTCCACTGTGCTTCATTAAGTCCAGGGTCAATGCAGCCGTCTACCAGGAGATTTTGGAGCACTTCATGCTTCCTTCCACAGACGAGCTTTATGGGGATGCTGACTTCATTTTCCAGCAGGACTTGGCACCTGCCCACACTGCCAAAAGTACCAAAACCTGGTTCAATGACCATGGGATTACTGTGCTTGATTGGCCAGCAAACTCGCCTGACCTGAACCCCATAGAGAATCTATGGGGCATTGCCAAGAGAAAGATGAGGGACATGAGACCGAACAATGCAGCGGAGCTGAAGGCCGCTATTGAAGCATCCTGGTCTTCCATAACACCTCAGCAGTGCCACAGGCTGATAGCATCCATGCCACGCCACACTGCGACAGTCATTGCTGCAAAAGGGGCCCAAACCAAGTACTGAGTACATATGCATGCTTATACTTTGCAGAGGTCCGATATCGTTCTATTTCCAATCCTTGTGTTATTGATGTCATGTAATATTCTAATTTTCTGAGATTGTGAATTGGGGGTTTTCATAAGCTGTACGCCATAATCATCACAATTATACCAAAGTAAGGCTTGACATATCTCGCTTTGCATGTAATGCGTCTATCTCATATATTGGTTTCACCTTTTGAGTTGCCATACTGACATAAATGAACATTTGCATGATATTCTAATTTTTCGAGTCTCACCTGTATGGTTCCTTCCATAAGCAGGCATTTTTCCTACAACCATTCTCATTAATGTCATCAATCACCTACCAGATTGCATACACACATGTCCCTTTAGTTTTATACACTAGTTATACATCAGAATTCAGATTCTGTATCTTCTAACTTACCAAGCACAGGACAGTGGTCTCGATAGAAGGATCCTCCTTTTGAATCTTGGACACATTTAAGGTCTGACTAGAAGAAATAAAAAGTCATACAGAGAACTTAACACAGAACTAATATATGCGTTATAACAATTTTGTGAGATAATATTTATTATCACTTGATAAATGGTACTTTTAAAGCTTTTCTTCAGTAATTCATAAGGAAATAATAGATTATGGTACTTTGCCACCCAGGTTAAGAGTATTCTAAACTATAGATACTATCTGGTAAATAGGCACTGGTTTTAAGTGGGCATTCATACTTTACCATTATAACTCAGGACACTGCAAAGTTAGTACATGTAGTAGATGTAAGTTTGATTATTTTAAGTGGGGCTTATTAGCAGTATAAACATGTAAGGAATTGTAGCATAACTGTGCTACCTCTTCCCCATTTGTTTTATAGTTCATGGCAAAGAAACAAACAAAAAGATTAGGCAACTCTGCCATTTACTCTGTAGTAAATCTATAGAAACTATTTGGAGAAGGACCACTAATTTCAAATTAACACTCAAGCTTTGCAATTATAACTCAGGATTATTAAAACTCCTGGTTGATATGGATATGATTACCAATACTTTCATTTCTTTCTCATTTTAATCATACCAGGTTCCTTCTCTGTCCACATTCAACAAATAGAAGGCCTTGTCCAACTCAGGCATATTCATCCCTTATAAAACCAGTGATGATGCTGAAACAGACAACAATTTCCCCAAACATTTGGGAACTTGTATGTTTTCAAAGTCAAATAAAATGCATAAAAGTAAGGCAATCTTACAAACATATATAGACAAATTATTGAAAGAGTACCTCCAATTAATATACCTAGCAACAAATTCTAATGCTTTTCCTCTTTCCTAATAGTTGTTCTTGCCATGCCTAATCCAAATAGCAGCCATCTGGTTCTATCTCTGAAGCAATTCCCATTGGGCAAAGGTCATTCAAGGCATATACACTAAAGTACGAAGCAAACAGGAGGAGAACTGGGCTTTAATTCATATCAACTGAAACTCAGGGAACAAACAAAGGGACAGGTGGTATATATACCAACCATGTGCTACTACAAAGATCTGTTTCTTTATTATCAGGAGAAAAAAGCCCCAAAAAAGTGACTGGCAGATGCAGGATGAAAAGAATATTTTATCCTCTGAATAATATATATGTATCATACAACAATCTTAAAAATGGAAGACCAGTAACTGATATTTCCAAAATTCATAACCATACCATGCCAGATAGAACCTCTGCATTTGCACATTCACACCCTGTAATTTTGTGACAGGGGTAAAGAAAAAGAATCAGAGCATGGGATGAAAGTATGTACGTACATGGCAAATCATTAAGCTATTTTTAATACTAAACTATAGTTATGTTTGAGCATGCAACACCATGAATTTTGGATGCAAAACTTTTTCTAAAATGATTTTAAAATCAATGAAGTGCCTCTGCTGATTATGCTCTGTTTGTGTTGCAATACTAACATGACAGGAATAAAAGCATATTTATAATTATCCATAATTTTGAACAAAGTACATTTTCCCAGTAAAAAAAAAAAAAAGGAGCCAACATTTGCATCACAGCATTTTATTTCCAAACAGAAAATGGAAAGAACTTGCATCTTGATTAGGATATACTGCCAACAGACTGCAATAAAACTGATTTTCATAAGAAAAGAATAATTTTACTAATGCTAAAAATGCCCATTAATCATAAAACTGTACCAAGTATATTCATGTTATATAATACATAAAAGAAAATTAATTTAATTCTTCATTTAAGCAAAGAGGCATATATACATTTCTGTCTATCTAAAACACACACACACGCATGCACACTTGAAATAAAACAAAAGAAAATGTTAACTGTAGTGATTATGCCCTAGCATCACTGAAACCAAAATTAGAAGTTTATTACTCAAGCAAGAAAACTAAAGTCCACAATGCATTAATGTATCATGAATAATACAAATATTTAACAACATAAAGGATGGAAATAAACACAGAATTGTATTACAACAATCTCTACAATTAAACATATTAGCTGTATTTTATAGAAATAAGTCATCTATTTAAAAAAGGAAACTACAAATGCAGAGACAGAAGCCAGCTTAAAAATTAGTCTGCATGTTTAATAAACTGAGATCAGACTTATGCATATGTATTAGTTATCCCTACAGCTGTAGGAACAATGAAGTGCCAAATAGAATGCAAACTGACAGAAGGAGAATAATAGCACAGGACAGGCCATTTTTACTACTTCATCATGAAATACTTTTGTTCTTTATATTATTCTTACCATGCCCTCAAAGCCAACTCTGTAAAGGTTTTTAGCTCCATTGTCCCACAAAACATATGCTGCACTGTGTGGACTTGATGCACTCCAATCTTGGATTTCAGTTACCTAGCAAAATAAAGAAGGATATATGTTTACTGCAAAAAAAAAATCAGGATCACCCCACAGTCAGCAAGAATGCTTATTCTATTTTTCTATAAACACTGAATTATTTACACCTAAAAAAAACTGCCAATAAATTACAACACAATTCTAGCCCCATTTGTTTTTTTTTTTAAAGAACAAAGAGCAAAAAGTATGAAAGAAAACAATTAAAGCAGCAGTTAAAAAATAATAATATTCTATGCCTTTGCAGTGATGATTAAAAATATGGGAGGTAAATGGAACTCTCCAAAAACCACTAGGCAAAACAGTTACATCCCTCCCATACCCACATCAAATTCTTATATCAACCATTCAAGAATGACCCAAATCACTTAAACACAGTGCCCCAAGTCCTGTCTGGCAAGCTGTTAGAAAGATACTATGGTCATAGCTATCAAACACTACTGAGTAATCCAAAAGAATAGGCAGGAACGCACTCTTCATCTATTTCCCAAAGGTCATTCACCAGGGTAACTACATCAATGTCTGTCTTGTAACCAAAAAACAAGACTGCAACGTGACCCAGGACCATCTATGTGTTGCAAGATCATGCCCCGAAGCCTAATCAGAAACTAGCTTAAACTCAGTGAGGTTCAGTGGGTCTACTGTTATTTTTTAAAAGAAATATCAGCACTGCTCCCTTTTACAGGCAGCAATATCTTCTGTCAGAGTTACATACCACCTACATTATGCAACCTAGGTAATGAAACTCCACTCAAATGTTAGTTACAAAAAACAAGAATATTCATGGCAGGACACATATTTTCAAGTAGCCTGCTCATAAGTTTAAAAATATTAGGTCAAAATTTACACTACATAGTCAAAGATAGATGAAGTCAACCATAATATTCAGGGGATCCACTAAACATTATTTCATCCACTTCCCCAAATCAGATTGATTAGAATCTTTACCAAGAAAAAAGTATTACTGGCCATCATTGATCAGATGCAACTGTGATGGACAAGCAAGCTTTCTGCCATAAAAACCTCTTAGAAATACACTATTGTCTGGCTTTATCATACCCAATATGAATTTTCTACACTACCCATTCACCAAATAACGTTATTACTATTGCCACCTCAGTCTACTAAAGAATTACCACATTAGCTCAGTGAGTCACACCAGGATGATTCAGCAATCATATCAATATTTCTTTTTTAAGCGGATGGGGACCAAAGAAAGATTGTTAGTTAGCAGGAAAATCAACAGAAACATCAAAGATTCATTTGTATCTGTAAGCCTCCACAGGTAGGAACACTTAATGGATATACCCTGTCACTAATCCAAATTGAAGCAGTTCATGAACTGTTCATAATAGGGGAGACATCAAAAGTACTCTGAACTCTTACTTTGCCCCTACGTCCATTGCCACCATCTTGATCTTCCCATTGCCAATCAACTCCTCGTACCACCCTGGCACCTGTAAAGATTCCTCTTGCAGTGATTTTCTTTGATTTACGGCGAGATTCCAGTAATACCCTAAAATTTAATATTGATGATACGTTAAAGAGATGCCCAAAAATAAGTTGTTTAAAAATGTTTATTGTCAAAATTTAAAGCCTGCTTTAACTTAAAACAATATACTTCAGTTTAATGAACATTTCAGATATAGGAGTTTTTCTAAATATTATAGTTTTACAATGATACATACTTATTAGTAAGTGAGTTTGTTACCTTTCACTTCCAGGTGTGGTTATTCTGTAAAAGCGGTGTCTTAGATGATGTTTATCCCCATGATAACATACTGTGCATAAATCATAATTTGTACATTCTGCACATTTCCATCGAATACCAATTATTGGTTGCTGGCGACAAGTATCACACATAGTCCCATCATGTTTAATCCCTGCAAATAATTATACAATTAATGTAATATTTTGAACAGTACATATGAAAGCAAACACAAAAACATATACTGCATCTAGGCATTGACTATAATACCATAATTTCAATTACTTTGCAAACCATACCCTATAATGCCCACATTATTCAATTTAATCACATAATAGCTTCAAGTACTAATTATGGCGTCCAAATATGAATTTGTATAAGCTGCTGGGGCTATAACTACATATTAAAAACAATCCAATCTGCCAGATAGGCAAATTCAGTACTGTTTAGATATTAGAATTGACTGAACATTAGTATTATTATTAAAATTTATCATACAAATATATTTAGAAAGCAATCTATAGTTCTAGCTGCTATATCTCTAAAAAAGAATGTAGTCATTTTAAGTTAAATGGGCTTTTCTCTTCATGGCATACAAAGAGCAAGAACAAAACTCATCTCACAAAATAGTAGAACTAGGAGTCACTGAATGAAATTAACAAGGAATAAAGAACAAGCAATGTCACAGAGAGGACCAGCATCCTTAAGAGGGCAACTGTGACACATTTGCTGCTTGGGTCTGAATTCTTCTCATCACATATGTACTAATTAATAAGTGACAAGAAAGCTACAACATAACTGAGTTCCATCATTATTATTTTGCCTTCCCTTCTATTTCAAAATTTAGAGCTGACCCTACCAAACACAAATGCTGTGCTGAATTTAATGGATATCTAGCCTGGCATTTCCTATGGTTCCATGTATTTTCAATCTCAGGGAAAATAGCATAATTTCCAAATCTGCATTTTCTCCTACAGTTAATCTTTTCTAAGCAAATAAATAATAATCTTATAACAACAGAAACATTGAGCCCATACATTGGTTATGCTGAATTGTGACTGATGAGTGTGTTTTTACCCTGGCTGCTGTTTCTATGTGCGTTTTCAGTTTTTCAGTTTTCTTTTAATATTGTTAGCTGCCCACAGTTATGAATTTGAGATGGGTGGCCATATAAATTGAAATAAATAAATGTGTTTGTATAATGAACATATTTTGTAACAACTAGAACAATTAAAGGTTTATTTCAGACTATATAGTCTGAAATAAACCTTTAATTGTTGTAGTTTAAATTTATCATTTAAAGACAGACAGACAGACAGACAGATATATATATAGATATAGATATAGATATATGTCTTTAAATGATAAATGAAAGCCAACAGACAGTTCAAGACTTGTTTTCCACTTAAAATATATTAAACCAATGTATTTTTTTAAGGTAACACATTCCAAATTAGAGATTATATCAATACAAGGTCCATATTTAAATTCCCTTTTTGGGAAATGTTTTTATTGTCTAAAACAATAAAATTGAAGATTATGTTATATCAAGCTTCAGCTTTTACTAGACTAAACAAAAACATTTGCCAATTTTGGGATGTGTTTTTAAGACTAGCATTATCAAAGAATGTCTTATTGAAATGATAACATGCAAGGGATATTTTCTTGTGAATGAAGAGATATAGCTTGTGCTATGTAAATAGAGATGTAACATTTAGTTGGACTGGGCATTTAAGTTTACAAGCAATCAGGTTTGTTTTTACCCAGCAACTATTTGTCAGAGGGTATATATTATTAAGCTGTCATTACTAGAACAAGTTATTATGAATATTAGGGCTCAGGCAAGCAGAAACTTTAGGAGCTAAATCTAGGAAATCAGAGGATTCCCCATTCTTCCTTCTGACCTTAATTAAAGCCACTCTGAGGTGAAGAAACCATTTCACCCTTACCAAGATAATACAGCCTTGTGGTAAATTGCCTGAGAACTTTTTGGTTCCCTCCTTGATTTCTGCACCAGAAAGCAAAGTTAGAGAGATCAGTCTGGAGTCTTACAATACTTACTTACAAGATGTATGGAGTAAAAGGAGTTGAAAGGTGAGAAGGAAAATGAGCAATTCCCTGGTCTAATATCTATCACATGAGATTTTAAACTACTGTTACACAAGAATGTATATGGTTATCTTAGTAATCAAACACATAATCCTAATTTTATAATCAGGTTCTTATAGTATTACATTGATTTGCATAAGTAGTGCCATTAATTAAACAACAATATTAAAATGACTGGATTTCCTAACATTATTATTCTAGAAAACTTTATTCATCTGAAATGCTAACTGCTAATAACACTAGCCCATAACATAACGAAGATAAAATAGATGTTCACCAGCTTCTATATTATAATACTTTTCTATTCAATATTAATTAATAATACAGTCATTTATACTTAAAAGAAGACAATACCATTAAAAAGTATAAAATATTTTATCAAGAGATGAAAATGTGTTTTTAAAAGCTATAAATAAAATACTTGATCAAGGGAATAATATTTGATCAGATATATTCTTAAACTACAATCTTACGTGCACTTACATGGGAATAAGACCCACTAAACTGAAGGGCAACTGGAATACTTGTTTTTATAATATGAACATGATATTTCAACAGTAAACACATCCCTTGCACATTTAAATTTTAAGGGAAAATATAAAGGAAGTATGAGCTAATCTCACCAGTCCTAAGTGTTGTCATGCATATTTACAATTGTGATACAGTCTAATTTGTCTTAAATCTAGTAGTTCTAATTATATTGTTAATTAATTTCTAAAAATGTATAGTTTAATGAAATGAAAAGTTTTCTACAGAAGGTATAAGCACAGTCTGTTTTTTCCATCCCACATCTCTGAGTTTAAACATTGGTTCTGCGTTCACCAATATAATGAGAATCCCAACATGTATCTCTTAATCATAAAAAATGGAGCTGCCTTCTGTAGGTAATTCTTTAATAATAAAAAGTACAGTCCTGTATATATATCATCATACATATCATACACAAACACACACACACACACACACACACATATATATATATATATAAAAAATACATATCAGAAGTATAATTAATTCAGTGAAGACTTATTTCTAAGAAAATTATATTTTTCATGAATATTACAATAACTATTATTTGGGAAAATAAGGCCATTAACAATCCCCATTTCCTCACTATTGTAAAATAGCAATGTAAACATAAATTTACTTTCCTGTTGCTGAATATGCTACAATGGGCATCTTCTCTAAGACTAAATACATCTTAACTAATGGGATAAAACTTTCCAAACTTGGATCAAAAGCTGTTTAAAAAAAACAGCAGTTCACATAGTGACATAGTGACCTAGTCATGAAGACAAAAAAGAACTCTCCAAACATCCAACTCCAGCACTACACTCTTTAAAATAGGATGCTGAAATCGTGCCTGTTGAAACGGGACATGCCTATATTGCAAGACAAAAGACGCCTTACTGCTTCTGCTTCAAAAAGTCCTTTTTACATCTATCCAGGCCAAAGTTGCAGTCCAATCATACATCCTAGAAGTGTACGGCCCATAGAATAAAGGAGGTCTTTTCCCACTAAATTGAAGGGCAAAACTCCAAATCTTACTGAGAAAGAAGTTCCGACTGAACTTCTTGCATAGAAACTATCCTCCAAAGGCAAACCTAAGCATGTAGGACTTACTCCATCAACAATAACCTGCATTTTCACTCGACACACTTACCGGGAAGTAAGTTCAACTTCCCACCAGACCTTTTTCCTACTAAGTGTGTTCTGACCCTTCACATTTTCTCTGAGCTCTTATGCCCCCCGTCCAACTTCCGCCATGGGCTTCCCCGTTCACACCCCCGCCTGGCAGGGAGCTCCTTAATGACAACAAGGAGCCCCGCAGACAGGCAAGGCCTCGTCTGACAGTCGCAACAACCGTCTGCCAGTCTTGGGAAACCTCCGCGCTGGGTGTCCCGACAGCGCTGGCAGCCGAGCCAGCGGCGGGGAGTCTCGCTGGCTTTAAAGAGGGTCCAAACCCGCGCACGTCTCCCCCGAGCCCGGCCCCGGCTCTCCCGCTTCCCTCTCACCGGTGGGCGCGCTGTCGAGGATGCGCAGGTCATAGGCTCCCGAGCAGCGGTAGTTGGCGGCCGTGCCGTTGTCCCAGACCACCACCACCTCCTCGGGGCTTTCGAAACTGCGCACGGTTCCCACATGGCCCTCGCCGCCATCCTGCTTCCCCCACTTCCAGTCGGGCCCCCTCACGACCCGGGCCCCGACGCCCTCCACCATCACTCGGTTGTTCCTCGAGTTGCTCATTGTTACTCAGCCCGCCGAGGGCTCCCCTCACGATGCAGCGATGAGGCCGGGAGTCGCTGACGCCAATAACGGGAAAACGGAGGCGCCAAAGCCGCACGGATGCCTTCACAGAAACGCCGGCACAACAAAGACCGGGAACCGGAGCCAGCCAGCCGGCCGGCCGGTCTCCTCCAGTGGGGCGGATGGGATGCGGCCTCCGCCAGCGGAGCGCAATGTTCGCGATGAACACCCTCCCCCCTCCCGCCCGCCCCCCAATGGTGTCGCCCAACCCGGAGAAGCTTGCGGCGCTTTCTACAGGTTCGAAAGGGGGGGCGAACCTGGCGCGTCGACTGCTACATCCGGGCACTGTGGCGGTATCGCCACCCCGGCCTTGGCAGTGGAGGTAGGGCACGGGGCTCTGCTGCGCATGTCCTGATGCTGCAGCAGGATGAGGGAAGGGCTCCATTCAGAACAAAGGAAGGAGAGACTCCTTACGGACCTCTAGGGAAACGAGATGTGTATTGCATCGGCTACGGCCGAACTTCTGGATTTGCAATGGTTGAGGGTTGTGGCGACATGTGGCTGCGCCTGAAAAGCTCTCTCGGCATAGGAAGAGCCTGATAGAGCAGGTCGGCACCACAGCGACTGGCCAGGTGCACTCAGCGAGGACAAGAGCGAGGGCTACTGGAGGGCAATTGGCCTCTCATTGTCCCCCGGAGCAGCTTCTCTGCCTGCGTTCCTTTCAAGATCGTTTTTGTTAAATCGTTCGGTCAAGATCCTGTCTGACCAGATGGACTTCATTACCCCAGGATTGTCTGCCAGTAACTGCTTCTTTGAGTTCTTGCAAGCTCATGTTTGTGCCACCAGTGAATGTATCTAATGACTTCGCCTTCTCTTGGCCTCTTCTTCAATTGCCTTCCATTTTTCAAGCATCGGCATTTTCCCACGATTCTCGCCTTCGCACATTGTGCTGATGAGTGCTTCGGTGAAAATCTGATTTTACTTCATCTAATATTAGTTTGTCCTGCTGTCCAAGGTAGTCTCAACCATCTTCTACAACACATCAAAGGTGCTGGGGCTTTTTTAATACCGTCTTTCTGATTATCCAGCTTTCACAACCTTATGTTACAAGTGGGAGAACCATTGTCAGTTTGTCAGTGTGATGTCTCTACACTTTAACACTTCGTTTAGTCTTGACATTATTTTTCCCAATTAACAGACCTGCCCTTTATTCATTCACCATCCCTATAACAAGTTGAGCCTATGAAGAAAAAGTCTATTATTACCGCAACTTCTTCTCTGCCTATTTGCATTGCACTAGCACTACCTGTTGACATTTTTTTTTAACATAGAGTAGTAAATTGGCTTTTCACTCTTCTGTAACTTTCAAGCATTTAATTGTTACTTTTATAGTCATGAAGGGGTTTGCACTTCTCAATGAGTGAGATGTTATAAACTATTCTGTTAGGGGTCTACACTCAGAAGGGTCACCCATGATGGGCAGGTAATAGACAAGGGATCAGACTAAATATGATTCCCTGGAGAAGAATCTAGACCAATATGGCAGTCTAGACCAGTACTCTACCAAGAAAACCAAATGGATATTTACAACCAGGACAGTGTCAACATAATACAGTACTAGAAGTTTAGACTCCCAAATCAACTATCATAAACAGCAGTGGTAGTCATACTTGCCTTCTGCTCTTCCCTAGTAGCACTAGTGTTACAAGATATGGCTGGATTAAAGTAGAAAGGAAATATGTTGATATGCCTAGAGGCAAAACAGAAAATTCCACAAGCATGAGCCAAGCCAAGCTATCAAGATTAATAATCCCAGTTACTCCAGTGCTTCATGAATGTGTCAGTCCATTTTTAAAATCCATCTGAACTAATGGCCACCACATCTGAGTGCGCAAATTCCAATTTTAACTGTGTGTTGTGGAATAAAGTACTTTGCAGCCTCCCTACATTCAGTTTCACTTAGATTCAACAATTTTAATCTTGGGAGAGAGGGAGAAAATTGTTCACATTTTATTTTCCTCACTCTTTTCTTTGCTCAAAGTCCCCACTTAGAGGAGTATTCTAAGCCCCTGGTGCTTTTGGTTAGCTTTGTCTGCATCTTTACCAGCTCCTGAATAGCCTTTTAAGGGGTTGTACCATTATAAATGGCAGAATCACTTTAACTGCCTTATTTAACCCACTTTGCTTTTTCATTTGAACAAAAACGGTGAAAGATAAATAATGTTAAAAAGCTTGTTATTTTATTTTCAAAATTTGAATTCATGCAAAGGGTAAAACTTTCTGTATTAAGAGTAGCTGCTTGTATTAAGTGCAGATCACCACAGAATAAGTGTATTACATATCACTCTTATTAGCTGTTTTATTTCAGCAATGCATTTTATGGATTTTACATGCAATATACAGGACTGCAGCCCCAAAGTAACTTCCCATTGCTGTAAATGCTAATAGCAGAGACCTTAATACTTGAGAGTTATGTACAGTTGTATGGGTTGCCTTTGGCATATAGACAACAACAGGATTTGCATCCACACTGTGATGATCTCTCTAAAGAAGTTTGTTTGGAACTTTTATTGAAGTTTTTTTGGGCACCAGGCATTTTGAATTCCTCTATTTTTAAACTCTGATTTGAAAGATTGCATTAGCTGTATTTTATATTACAATATACATAATGACAGTCAGAATATATGTTTTAAAGAAATTAATAGGAATGAGAAACCCATTCTCATACACTTAAATATGTATGATTTTGGATCGGGGTGAAAAAGTGGTTGTATAAGATTTCACATATCTTATACAACATAAAATTAGTTTTATTGCCTTTAAAAAGAGGAATAGATTCTAATTTAATAATAAAAACAGGCATTCATTTTAAATTCAATAAGCCCACAAGCATTTGACTTACTGAAGAAAGTCAGGGAAAACACAATTGGAAGAGATAATATGATAGACTTTAGAAACCTACTAATTCTAAAGTAGTATTATCTTTTATTTAACTGGATTAAAAAGGTATATCAACAAAGTAATTTCATCAAAGTCTTTAATAATACAAAAATGTATAATCACAAGAACCTAATATTAAAGGTATGCCTTATAACTTTACTTTCAGTACTCTTTATTAGCAAAATTTGAAAACATTTTTGACGCAGTAAGTTCAAAAATATAACTACCTATATGATTTGTTTCAGCAAAACAAAACAAAAAAATCATGCAGTTTCTTAAACATTGCACATTATGATACATGTCTATGTGGACTAGCAGCTATTTCAACAGATGCACTGGAAAATTAAAATGTTAGGCTGAATGAAATATATAGTAACTGAAATATTAGTAACTTTTCAGTCAGAATACAAACGTATAAGTTCTTCCACTGGTCTTTTGCAAGAATGGTAACTGATGATGTTATAATTGTTCAGCAAATTAGCACCTGCAGTACCGCAGCCCAGCAGTCCAACAAAGCTAACAGGGGTGATGAGAAGACTAAGAGCTCTTCTGCATAACCTGCTAACCACAGACTGGAGCTGCCTCAGCAACCATACTTAGAGGACAAAATGGATGACATCACCTTCAACACACCCATGACCACCCAAAAAGCAGACTGGGTTTATCTTTTCCTGCTCCAGTTTTAAAGTGGTATGTTCCAGATCTTGCAGCATAAACCATGCTGTGGAACTGTATGCAGTGTGCTGTTCAGAGTTAATATTAGGGGCAAGGGTCTGCCCTGCTCCTACTGGCCCCCTGAGGCTGCTACACACATGTTCCCCACCCATCCCTGGCCAGTGATTTTCAGGGCCATTTGCCATCAGCAGTGGAAGATTCAGGGCTCTCCCACTGTGGCAAAGAGGCTCTCTCCCACTTCTCTTCCTGATCCGGCCAGCAGGCCCCCAGGCTGCCAGAGCTTGGAGGGATGGCAAAAGAATTGTAGAGATGGAGCAGTTCCTCGGCAGTTCTCTGTAGCACCAGAGAACTGGCACCAAAGGAGCTGTTCTCCACTGTTTGTCATCTCCACTCTGCAACTTCACTTGCTACCCATGGGTGACAAGAGGAACAAGGGAGAGGAGGAGAAGCAGATCTTTTTAATGCCACTTCTCCCAGCACCAAAAAGACCTGCTTACCCCCACCCCAAGAATAAGCAACCACACTTCCACCCCACTACCTTTCCCCTGAGGGAAGGGAGGGTCTCTTCAGTGATGCTCCATACGTCCAACAATTCCCCCACATGTCCAGAAGCAGCACCTAATTCCAGTGGCTGGACAGCTTTATTGCAGGGAAGCTTTCTGAAGAGCTGCTACTCCCACCCCTAACAGTATCTAGTCCCTAGAAGTAGGGCAGCAACCAAGGAAGCAAAATTCACACAGTGGTTCATTCATAAGATTTAATTCCACAAAAAAGATGTTACCTTACAAAATCTTGGAAACTAGCTAGGTATAGGCCAGTCCTCGTTTGTTAGTGAATATTAAAAGGTGGGATCTCTGTAAGTTGTTTAAACCCATTTCTCCCCAACAGATGGACTGATACCTCACGTAAGAGATACCTGATGCTTGTGTCCCACGTTCTAAAAACCTCCCTTTTCAAGAATTCCCTTACACCCTATGGCAGTGTTTCTCAACCTGGACTTCAACCCCCAGGATTCCCCAGCCAGCCACTGCCCTAAGGCAAAGGGAGAGATGACCCAGTCCCCTCTTTACTTGGCCCCTACGGCAAGAGAAGGAGGGGATGTGCCCCTTCCTTATCTCTCCTTCACTTTTGTCATGGTGACAGGAGAAGTGGGGAGAGAATGGCTCCTTTGTTGCCAGTTTCCCAATCCCAATATCCTGAAGCAAAATAAAGAATGGAGTTAGTACTTATTTAAGCCAATGTATTTTCTGATGGTTCCCACAGTAGACAGCAGCATTTTACTCCTGTCATGCAGAAGATCCCAGCATGTAGGAATACATGACATCTACAGATTTTGAATTAGTATTAAATGGCACTTGCATCATTCAGTTCAGAAATCCATGTTACAAGAGGCATGCAATTGTCATCAAATTATAAGCCCTTCACCTCCAACACCTCTTCTCTTTGCAGATGCATGGCAATAAGATCTCAAGATCTCTACAAAGAAGATGAATTTATGTCCAGAATAACTGTTACATGTTTCATGGTTCTATTCCTAGCCATAAACTGCAGCAGAAGTTACCTTGGATAATAATAAAATGCCTTGTTTAATTTTATGTTTTCACTTTCAGCTAGTCAGCTGCATGTGATTTTGAATGACACATCAGAAACTGGATCGCACCTTGGAACTTGCTGCTGAACTTACTGAATGAATGAATTTTATTATGGTCACTGACCAGGATTGCAAACAAAAAGGAGAGAAGACTGGAAATGAGCTATCTTGTGATAGGAGAAGAGTTGTACAACAAGACATGATATACAATGAACACTTTACGATGAAAATAAGGATACATTATTTTTAAAATATATATGTATTAGAAGCTTCAACACATAATAATAAACATACTATTAATCATACAACATTAAAGCAGAAAAACAAAAGGAAGCACATTTATACTGAATTTACCAACTACTAACCTTTTTCTACAAAGCACATAGATCAGCAGTTGAATGCACTCTTAAGAAGACTATCCAATCTTATCCATGGTCATAGAGTGTGTTTTTTTCCCTCTTTATTTTAGTATTCAACCTCAGGAAGCATTCTGTGAAAGTTAAAGGGTTATCCTGAACACTCATTAGCTTTAATGAAAATACAACTTTACTGATAATGCCTGTATTCACATGACAGGCTTGCTCAGGGTTAATTGTACCGTGGTTTACTTAATCCTATTTTCTGACACAACACAGTGAACCATAACTAATGACACAGGCTCAGTTTACAAAAGACATTAGGCTAAAACATGGTTGGCTAGTTTGTGGCTTAATGGATGACATCACAATAGCCTATCTCCCACAGTTATTCTGATTCTTTTTTACACTATAGGCAATTCTCTTTAGTTTTCATTTTTTAATTATATTTTATGTTGTTTTTGAATGATTTTATATTTATTCTAGTTGGAGTATTAATTGCATTTTATGTTTGTCTAGTATAGGCTATCCAGAGAATGTTATTACGGAGTGCCATTCAATGCTATTAAGCAAATGATTCAATAATTCTAATAGACATAATGAATACAAAGATTAATAGTTTATTGGCAGAATGCATACTATGTATTCAGATCATTCCAGGTGCAATTCATGGGATTTCTGGTTAAAAATGTATCTGCCTAAGCATTGGGAAAGTTCCTGCCAGTTAAAAATAGACAGTATTGGTCTTGGTGGTATGAACTGACCATAAGACCACTTCCTATGTTTTCCTCTCTAACACCCATATTCAGTGTGTTACTCAATTCTGGTGCCATAGGATGATCTTCCAACCTGCTTATGGGCCTAGGAGTTTCTTGCTTGCTTCTGTGAAAAGTATAGATGGATTATTTTTGGATCTATTTATACAATCACCAGTCCTGTTAATTTAAAAATATGAACATTATTGGAAATGGCTTTCAGTTATAGCTGAAGAGTATGACTTTGCGAGCCCATGGCATCTGGCAAGTATTTGATAATTATTAAATTATCAAATTATCATTATTAACTTATTATAAAACTAATTGCAATAACGGGTGGAAGTTCTGCACTGAAATTATTCATATTGTTCTGAACAAAAGCCAGAATGATTATGGCCAGATCTCTAGGACACCAGAAGGATCTTTCATATATAAAACATCTATTATGTACCAGCTTTTGAAATCAATAAAAATTATGACACAGAACAAATTTCTTTTAAACACAAATGTAATATTTACGTTTAAGATTACATTTGAATTACTGATGTTGTCACAGCACATGGTAAGATCTCAAAAATGCTGAGGATTGGAGCAACAGAGGACTGGGCAAGTCCAAAAACAACCGGGAAGATGTTAGAATGCAAATTTACGAGGTTCGTCTCCGAGCCGGGAATAAACACGCAGGCGGTTGCTTGAAGGAGAGAGACGACTTTATTTCCAAGATACACAAGACGATCAGCTGCCGGCCACGCTGGGGGCTTCCCAGGAATCTCTTTTATAGGGAAGAGCCTTAAAAGGTGCGAAGAGAAACTCGCCCTCTAGGATTTCTTAGAAAAGGTAATTACCTGGGATTCCAAGAGAGAGCTCTCGCCGGTGAAATTGACTAGGGAGCGTTCTAAGGTCAGGCACCCTACCGAGCTGGGGTTTCCTGTGTTTGCCTTATCTGGTATTGACTAATTGGAATGTAGATCCCTTCGGGTAAGAAATCTTCTTATGATTCGGTTTCGGTTTTTAAGGAATGTTGGCCCTTCCTGCTAGGTCTTTAGTTATTTAATTTTGGGCTAGGGTGGAGGACTCTTGATTCTTCTGTTAGGTGTTAATCTTTTTAGGTGAGCCCATTCTTATTATAATTTAACCAGATGCGTTGATTGCTGTTTAAGATAAGCAATGGTAGAATGAGACAAATGGTAAGCTTTGACTTCCTGCTAACATGGGGGGAAGAATTTGATGTCCTTCTCACACAAAGACAGTGGCAAATCATATTGTTGCCAAGAAAACCGCAGGGTCATGTAGTCAACAGAGTCAAGCTTGACTTGAGGAAGCCTGGTAGGCAAGCCACCTGTGTTACATATACAAGTGTGTGCACACGCATAAACACACAAGCTGCTAGCCAATTCATTTTTGTAATCACACGCACACATACCGCGAAACTTAATTTCCTGGCAGACTTTACTAAACGAGAAACAATGCTGCTGATAACAAATGGACGTTTAGATGTAAAACTATTTGTTGTTGTTCAGTCGTTAAGTCGTGTCCAACTCTTCGTGACCCCATGAACCATATTGCGCCAGGCCTTCCTATCTTTCACTGCCTCCCTGAGTTTGCTCAATTTCATGCTCATTGCTTCAGTGATGCTATCTAGCCATCTCATCCTCTGCCGTCCTCTTCTCCTTTTGCCTTCCATCTTTCCCAGCATCAGGGTCTTTTCCAAAGAGTCCTCTCTTCGCATTAGGTGACCAAAGTATCTGAGCTTGAGCTTCATTATCAATCCTTCCAATGAGCAATCAGAGTTGATTTCCTTTAAGATTGACTGGTTTTGTAAAACTATACCATTCCCCTTTTTGTCGCGCCGGAATTCCTGCAAAATCTCTCCCTCGTCCTCCCCGCCGCCAAGCTAAGGAAAGGAGGAACGGGGGCGGAGTAGCCTCGGTTGTTACCCTATAGCAGTGTTGTCCAAACTTGGCCACTTTAAGATGAGTGGACTTCAACTCCCAGAATTCCCAAGCCAGCATGGCTGGCTGGGGAATTCTGGGAGTTGAAGTCCACTCATCTTAAAGTGGCCAAGTTTGGACAACACTGCCCTATAGCTAAGCAGAAGCTACAGTAGAGGAAAAACAATCGCCCATGCTGTTGCTGCGGGCGCTGCCACACTTTTGGAGAGCGCCATTCCTACCCTTACGACCATCTCTCTCGCATGCATCCCGGCGTTGCAATGTAAACTGGGGCCGTGATTTCCTCGGCGCGTCTAGAGATGAACTTACAAGACCTATCCTTGTACTTGGAAAGCCGAAAAGCCGACTCCGGGAGGGCCTGTTGGTCTCGGGATCGGCTGGTCTTTGGTGCTGTGCTTTGGGGCTGCATATGTCTGCTATTACTTCGGTACGACCGCAAAGGTAGGGTTGCTTCGCCTCCTGCTTCCCCCTCCCCCCGCAATCTCCGCCTTTTAAAAGTGGCCCGGGAAACCCACCTGGCGGTGGACAGGAAGTGGGCAAGGCCAAACGAGTCATCGCCAGGCTCTGACCCACTTTGAAAGAGACAAGTTAAGTTATCCATATTTACGTTACAGGCTACGTCTGGAGCGCAAAAATCGGTTTGGAGATTTTGGCATGTGAGAAAGCCCTGCGCTTTAGGAGAGAAAAGGCGAGGGGCAAATTCCCTTCCTCACTTTAAATGAATAGAATGAAAATCGGTTTGCTTTTGTTTTTCCGATATAACCTGGTACCTCGGTGGTTGCGCAGGATACACTGCAGAGGGACCCAGCACCAGCTTGTTGAAGGGGGAGGGCAAACGAACACGCAAGCAGAAAATCTAGGATGAGGACTGAAGCAAATGGGGTATATCTTCCATTCTTACTACAATATTAACACTTTTGAAATGAGGCCCCTTCAGGATAATTCAGATACAGCAGCCTCTTCCGCAAATACCATGCAGATGTTGGGGATTGCAACCCCCAGAATTTCAGCCAGAGGAAATGGCAGCCGTTTTATTCAGAGGGCACCAGACAGGACAGCTTAAAAACTGTGTTCTTTTCCTGAAATGTACATTCCTTTTGCTACATGAGAATAGTTCTGCTGTTCCTATGTAGCAAGCCAATGGAATAAATTATTATTTTTCATACGAATAGTGCTCTTTTTGCCATCTTTATTTTTTCTCAACTCTTTTGCTGGGTAAGATGAATGGTTGTGTGAATGCTGAGGAGCACTATTGGCCATGCTGACTAAGTCTCATAGAAATCATAGTAAAAAAAAAATATTTGAACTTGCCTATCCTTCATTTTGTCAAAATTTTTGCTATTTGGAATGAGGGTAGGCAAATTGCAACACATCTGGGAACAAGGGCATCCATGGGGGAGAGACTCAAAAAAGTCAAGATGGCAAACACAACCATGCAATTGTAGGCACCACCTTGACTCTCTGGATCCCTCCCACCCCAGGAAATGTTCACCTGGAGTATATGAAATTACCTTATTTAAGCCAATATTCCATTTCCTTCTAAAATTAAGACAGTCTGGACTTGCACACTAGATGACCCTACCCAAGAACAGCAGCCAATTAAATGTTTCCAAGTAGCCCCTAGGGAAGGCATTATGACCATATCTCTCATCTGTCAGTGGCTGTGACAGTATCTCTGAGCCTAGACGTATATCACCATCACAGTTGCTAACTATTGATAAAGTTAGCCTCCGTACAGTCTTTTTCCAATCCATCGTCCTCCAATCTAGTTTTCTGTTGGCCTCAAAAATTAGGTAGCATTCCGTGGTTACTGAGCCCGGCAGTTTTCACTGGCCAAGTTTACTGTACTCTGTGGGGACTTGTGGTTCACAGTCAGGTAGATGTGGTCAGGCTGAGATTTTTGTCAAATTATCCAAACAAGACAAAAGAAGATCAGGCCAATCATCTGTTCAGTGAGGTCAAGAAAATTTGAGGTGCTGGACAGCTCCCAGTGGGTCCTGCTAACTGCAATCCTCCTTGACTGACTGACTGACTGACTGACTGACTGACTGACTGACTGATTAATCTGCCCAGCTCATAATGAATGTGGGCAGCACACAAGTTAAAAACACACCCAGTGCAATAAAAGAGAAAGAGAAGGCGATAACCCATAGACCAGTGTAGCCAGTACATTTGTGCCATTCCCGCAGGAGGCACATATTCCCCAGCACAGTGCCTGGGAAAAAAACAGGCCTTCAGAGCCTATTTAAAGGACAGCAAGGTCAGAGCTACTTGAAGGTCCCTTCCCATCCAAACCTCGTCAGCCTTAGGCTTAGGATAAGTCTTCAGTCTCCTCGGTTGATGCAGGGTTGATATACAAAACTAGGCTGTGCTGTGCTGATGGATGACCTCACCCAGTGGCTTCAAGCAGATGTTAAACAGGAGGGACAAGAGTGCAGATCAAGAACCTTAGATTCAACCTCTCCCCACCCCACCCATCCCCTCCAGACTGGAAAAATACCATGACTGATGGTATAAAAGGCTGCTGAGAGGTCAAGAACCAGGCCCCCATCCCATCTCTGCTAGAGGTCATCAGTAAGCATAATGAAGCTTGAAACCTGACTGAAAGGAGTCCAGATAATGTGCTTCCTCCGGGACTTTCTGAAGTTGCAATCCAACTACCTCCTCAACAACCTTCCTCCAAAAAGTTTGCATTAAAATCATAGAAGGAGAATGCAGAAGGCATCTAGATTTTTATGTAGGTTGCAGAATGTGCACTGTAACTGGCTGAGATTACAAACACACATACTCTGCATAAACCCCTCTTCCCTTCATCTTTCTTGTAGGAGCTGCTTGGCTTTTGCCTGTGAGGGTGGCTCCAACTTTGCTCCCTAGCAGTGTTTCTGAGAGGCTTAAAGATTATAGCCTGCTGCAAACATCATTTTGCTCCCATACAAAAACATTGATTGATTGGGGTACAGACACACTGAGAGGCCAGGAGAGGGAGGAACTGGCAACAGCAGGCAGATTAACAAGAGAAGGACAGAACAATGAACATGGAATACTGGGTGCACAGGCTGTAGTGCTATTCTCAGCCTGAAGCTTACTTCCACCATGTCAAAATAGAACTGATCCTTAGTTAGTAAGGGAGGGTTGCCACCCTTATTCCACTGCAGGTATTACTTTACAGCAGTGTTTCTCAACCTTGACAACTTTAAGATGTGTGGACTTCAATTTCCACAATTCCCCAGCCAGCTGGCTGGGGAATTCTGGGAGTTGAAGTCCACACATCTTAAAGTTGCCAAGGTTGAGAAACACTGCTTCACAGTATCAATATTGCATTTTTCAGTGAGAGTTGAGAGTACCTCATCACCTGCATCAAAATCAGCTGCAGCATGGGCCCCAGTGGCAAGCATGTGACCGCAATGAGGAAGTCAGCCCTCTTTCTGTTCTTATCTATATGGTTCCAGATGATTTAGTCTGGGCTACAGCAAAAGATTTGGCAGATTAAAGACATACATACATCTGTGCAAAATACGTGTTTTTATTCCTTGTTCTGAATCTTTTGGCAAATCAAAATATATAAACTGAAGCAGCTTCCAGATACATGGATCTTCACATCCAAGAATACTCAAATGAATAGTTCTGATAAACAGTGCTCTTTGTTTGTTTTTAAAGGTGTGTGGTTTTTAACTATCGAGGAATTGCTGGTGAAAATCTCTTGGTAAGAATTGCTCTTAAATAAAGTAAGAACACGGAGCAAATGTAACGTAGTGAGCATAACCGGAAGAATGTAACAATTCCTTTAAGTGTTGAAAAACTTAATTCTTTGGTGGCCATTCTTATAGTACAAAATAGGAGTAGAAATAGTGCCACTGAAATAACAAATCTGTATCACTTAATCACTTATTCATCCTTCATATTTTAACTGCATCGCTAAAGAGAATAGAGTTAAAACATGAAGGATGAAGAAGTGATTAAGTGACAAATTTATCATCAGGCCCATACAGAACATTGCCAAAATTGGAGAGAAAAAGTCAGGTTTCCGAGTTTGTGAATTAAATTGAAGCAGGAATTCCATTTAATACTGAGTTAAATTTCTATGAAGCATTTCTATGGAGAAGGCAAAAACCACTCCTCTCAAACACTGCATTCTCGTAGGCTGCATCTGCTGATATTAATGTGTGATACAAAGTGTAAGACCTGGTAATTGTCAAAATATGGGGCAGGAGAAAACAGTGGTGAAATACGACTGGTGTCCAGGACTGCCATTTTCAGCTAGCTGCCAAGCTCAAAATGAATGAAGGGAGCCCTCCCTTGTCTCTGCCTTTCCTAATGTTTTCATTTCCTTGCTTACTGCCCAAGAAGGAAAGGACAGAAAACAAAGGTTCCTTATCACTGCCACCGATTAACTACTTATCCAAGGAACAGCAGCTGCTGTTGCCTGCTTTCTTCAGGGCAATGATATAGACAGCCCAGGCCCTAGGTCACCCATGGAGAGAGGAGTTGCCCTTCTGCTTCATTCACTCACCAACCCAAGCAGGTGAGATGCAACAGCTATTCCTCATGCCTTTGCCTACTCTCTTCCTGGGGATTGGTACTTATGAGACCAATGAACAGGGAGTGCTACTGCTAGTCCCTTCACATTGCTTGCTCACCTACCTGCTAGTTCTCTCTGCAATTAACAAGAAGATGAAGGAGAAACAACTGCAACCAAGGAGGAAACCCACCAGAGGGCAAGAGAAATCTACCAAAGGCATCTAGTTCACAGCATTCCCTAAACCCTTGTTTTTACTGAACTGCGGTCTATTCTGAGAGCCCATCAGCTAGCAGAACAAGGCATGAATGATATAAATAAAATTTATATTTCAGCTTTTGAAGTCGATCTGTGGAAAACACAAGAATCTTCTCAGGCCAGTGAGCAAGCATTTTTAGGCAACAGGGAGGATTTGAGGTATTTTCTTCCTTATTTCCTTTTATCATCTCTCCATGTGCCATGGTCATGCAGATTTATTATATTGTTCCTACCTCTGCAGGCCATCAGGAGCTCTGAACTAAGCTTTGAGAAATTCCCTTGTCTGTAAGGCAAATGAGGATGAAAATAAGGTTTTGCAAGGACAGGGCTCTGGCAGTGATATTACTCCACATCATATTTGTTGTTTTGAAGAACTTCACTTGTACTGTACCTTAGATTTCAAATTACCTTGCTAAATCAGAGTTGTAGGAGCTTCCATTGCAGACTTGAACATTTTCTGTTTTCTTGACAGCATCATATTACATTATTTGAAAACTTTAATTTCTAGTATGTAGGGCAAAAATACAGCACCTGGATCTCCTCCAAACATTGCCAAAATATTATGACCAATATTATTTAATATTTAATGTAGTGGCTAGAAAGTTTATTAAATGCATGGGGGATAATCATATGAACTATGTTTAAGTTTAATACAATTTAAATTCAATCAGAAGATCCAATTTTTTTGACAGTAGCCCTCAGCAAACCACATAAAAGCCAAGTGGTCTTGGTTTAAAAGGACTGCATGCTCCTGACCTAGAGAATTATATTTAGAGCAGGCAAGATGTGCGCATAGTTTTGCTCAGGCTAGCAGAACAATGCCAGGAATCCATCATATCTGAAGCCCAGTGAGTTGCTGCGAGCATTTAGTTTTGCAGCATACCAACCGCTATATAAATATATGTTTTAAAATTATGGGAGGGGTGGAAACCTAGCAAGTGCCAAAATGATACAAGCACACTGGTAACCAAAAGCATCACATCAGAAACTGCATGTCTAACTTCAGATAAATGTGTTTGGATCAGTCCCTGTAATGCGTGAGGATTGGGGCAGCAATTGCTATAGGAAGAGGGATTTATTTTATATTGTGGATCATGATAATTTTAAGATTAAAATTAACATGTTGAATAATGCCTAGAAATTAACTGGGAATGAATGTGGAGTTCTTAGCAGAAATTAGTTCCATTCCCATTTGCTTGCTCTTGATCTGAGATGTTGGTAGAGATTTTAGAGGTATCCCTGTGTACAGCATGGTTATCTAGCCTAGAAATTGTGGAATGTTGCATATATCATAGTGACTGGGTGCCTTGTCTCTGGAAATGGTTATAGATGGTGAAGCAAACTTCAGAATATAAGCTGACAAAAGGCAGTCACAAAAATTGTCATGATCAATTTCCACTGGTGGAATTAAATACTAAGAAATTAATCTAGAGAAGAAACAAAGATTATAAATTGGATCTTGAGAATGTTAATGGTGCTTTGTCTGGAATGAGCTTTCCTATCTTGTGTTTCATTAGAAACATCTTTCTTCCTTTAAAAACAAAAATCTCATCCCCAAAGTGGGTCACCTTTAGGAACAGTATAGAATGATGTGGCAGATTATACCTCCGTTTTACTATATGATATGGATTTCTGGATCCAATCTACTGAATCAATGCAAGCCTTTTGTTGAGTTCCAAATTTCAAGACTGGCATCATCATAATCAATGAACAATATTAAAATGTTAGCACTGTAGTGTCACCTAACATGACTGGCATTGTTTTGCCATTGAATCTGTCTCATAAGTTCATCTGCTATTCAAATATTCAGGATAGCTACAAATGCTTTGTGAGATAATTTTTTTCAGACATCTGTTTCTCTTCTGTTTGTAGCATGCTTCTATTAAACTATTCGGGCAAAACTGGCAAAAAAACACCATTAAAACAGCTGCAGTTTTTTCAGCAGGATGGAATGCTTTTGAATCTGCAAACTCACTGGAAAAACCAGTAAATTGGCTTCTTTTTAATTATTATTTAACCAACTGTCTGAAGTCTTCAGTTACTAGGTAAGTGAAAGCCAAGTGCATTTTGAAAAATGCATGTTAGCATGAAATTCAAGTCCACTGAAAACTGTTATGTAAAGGACCAACTTCACCTAGATCAGCCTGCCTATACTCTTAGATTAGTGACTATTGTCCTGTCCATGTACAAGAACACTTATGCTGGAAGTCAGGAAACAAATGTCCTTTCTGATAGTAGCCCAATATTTGCAGAATTTGGCTCCAATAGAGATATGCCAGGCTTAATCTCTGCAGGTCTTTAAATAATCTCTAAACTGCTGCTCATTGTTGGGTTTACTTTGAAGGATTTTATCAGCTTTACATATGTATAGTCTGTCTGTCTGTATGTTTCTTTGTTACTTGGAATACCATTGCCCCAAGATGTTATTAATGTTCCCAGAGAAGTATTAGTCATAAAGTGTATATCCAGATGAGATGAACTTTCCTCTTACCATTCCGGGTAAAATATATGAATTGATTTATTTCCTTATATTATGTACCACCAATGGCTTCCAAATATAATTTATGTTTGATTGATTATATGACATCAAGTCACTGTCAACTCCTAGCAACGACATAGACAGATTTTCTCCATGAGTAACTGTCCGCAACCTGGTCCTTCAGGTCTTCTAAGGGTATACCCATCACTGCTGGAATTCAGTCCATCCATCTTGCTGCTGGTCATCCTGTTCTTCTCTTTCTTTATACCCTTCCCAGCATCAGAGCCATATATAGATATATTGTGTGTGTGTGTATACTTAAAAACTGTATGCAGTCTCATATGCTACAGTAATTTCAGCATGAGTAACCAGAGAATGCCTGATTCAAGCCTCAGTTCAAAAATGAATTCTTTAGGTGGCTTTAGTCAAACCATCATTTCAGCTTCTGCCTTAACATACAGATGTTAAGATCTTGAAAATTAGAGATTTCTCACAGTTGTTTCCCTAGCAAAAGGAAACAACTTTTGGAGGGAAGAACCAGTTTTAGTGTCATAACTTAATTTCTTATTCTTCATGATTTGGGAGGGATCAAAACTTTTATCTTCAAGAATATAAACCTTTGTGAAATGTTCCTGGTCTTCAACATTGGAATAATGCCGCTGTCCACCAGAGTTTCAATACATACCATGGATGTTTTAACTTGTTTTGGTATTACATTAACCCCTGACAGTTGTACTCTTTGCAGCAGGATAAAAATGTAATACATACATAAATGCATATGCAACAAAATAAACATATCTCATCAAGCCATGTATGGAAATTACAAATACTATTCCTTTCTTCATGTTGCTTCAGAGCTCAATCTTATTTTAGATTGCATCTTAAATGAATACATGTAAAACATAGAAACAAACAAACCTAGAGTGCAGCCCAAATTTTATGAAACTGCTGAGGATGAACAATTGGTGGAAAAGCACAGTTTATGTCTTTCTGGCCAACTTGCAGTTCATCTCTGGCCATCTAATGTGTTTTCTCCTGAAAGAAATGGCGAAAAGAAAACACTTCTCATTTTCTTGGAAACTAGCATTATGGAGTCATTTCCTTTTCCTCTTTTCACATAAAGTAAATTAGACTTAGGGTGTTAGCCAGAATGGTTAGGCTCACATTCCTTTTGTTGTATAACTCGGGCCCAATTTTTATTGCAGCTACATGGAAACCTAAATCATATGAGCACTTGTTTTAACAATTAGTCTCTTTGGAAACTATGCCCTTGTGGTTCTTAATACATTGAACCACATAAATGATTGATAATCATTTTTTTTTAACTAGCATTATCTGCATGCTAGTTGGGTTCTATATTAAATTAAGCCTTTATTGAATTTGTCCAGATTGCACAATATACTAAAGTATAAACAGCAGTTTACAAACAAGACTATTCTAAACATAACCACCACCAACCCCCTTTCCCAACATTATAGTGTAATACAGGATGGCCACTGAGCTATTTATCCTTGATCTGATTTACATAGGTGCCACTTTATGCCACAGAGAATAATATCATGTTTCGGGCATCCAATAAGATTATAACCTCAAGCTGAATTGAGCCAAAGATATAAAACTTTCAGTCACTATAATTTTATTTTTTCATGTATTTGCACAACATGCTAATCCATGATTTACTTACAAAATTAACATTATTGCCTGAATTCATTGGCCACAAAGGCTGGGACCTTGAGCCACAAGCTAGCCAACCACTTTTTAAACTAGAACATTGTGCAAATTCACATCTGTTTGGTGACTTTTAATTTGGTTTCTCTATTGTTTATAGACACCAGCGAGTATTTGATAAGCTATTTAACATGAATCTTATAATGAAGGTATGAGGTGAATCATTTGTTTCTAAACTTTATTTTTTTATTAATACAGATGTAAGTTCTTAACTTGAATTATATATTTCAGGATAAGACTATTAGGGAATTTGACAAACAGTTTACCACAGTCGTGTTTGGCTATCCTACAGTTGAAGATTACTATGAAGATGCCAGCCCATGTCATAAACTGATGAAAATTGGAATTCCAGTGTTGTGCTTAAATTCTCTGGATGATGCATTCTCACCAGATCATGGCAAGTTTTATTCTTTGTTATCTTATGACGATGCTTTTGATTGATCTTAAATTGACTGTCCCTTAGAAATAAATGTGCATTGTACCTAATTTGCATTGTATAATTTAAAAGGCATTATAGAGTAAGGCAGCAGTACAATAGGATTCTGGTGTTCCATCACAAAGATTGCCAAATGTTTCAATTAAAAGTACTTTATTGTTTATAGGCTGTAGTTTATAGGTTTATTAAAAAAAGAGGGATTTTTATATAACTTCTCAGGATCCAGTATTCGATCCAGATGCAAAGAAGCCAGTTGTTATCCCCAAGCTCTAGTCCTATTATCCAAAAGAGTGCCTACATGTTGTATATTTTATCTAAAATACAGATAAATTACTTCTGTTATGACCAGCACTTACTTTTTATTAACCAGTATCCTACACACAAACCAGAACTGCACTTAAATAAATCATTAAGTTCCAGTACTTGCAAGGTAATTTTAAGAGAATATCAGAATGGAATCTTACTCTTTTTCTCTCCACACCATCCTGTTTTGTTTCTTCAGCGATACCAGTAGAAATTGCAAAACAAAACCCTAACATAGCTTTGATCCTTACTTCCCATGGAGGCCACTATGGTTTTCTGGAAGGACCGTGGCCAAGAAAGTGTACGTACCTGGACAGAATCTTCAAACAATTTATTCAAGCTGTCTTTAAGCATGGGAACAAAATTATTACCCTCTAGCAATTTATCCGAATGATGGTTGCAGCCCAGTGTCATATTATCCTCAGCGTGGTTAAGCTTAATGCACATACTTAGCAAATAAATTAACCAGCAAATGGAGAAAATCCATGATTTGAAGCAAAATACAATTTTGTTTAAATACCGTATTTTTCCGACAATAAGACGCCCCCAGGTACAAGACAACCCCCAGTTTTCCAACCCCAAATTAAGAAATCAATATTTTAAAGATAGTGCAGAACACATTTTTATTTAGTAATTAGTTAACATTGACCTGATACACTCGGTGGGAGGAGGTCCAAACCGTCTCTCTGCAGCTCTGTTTCCAGGCTCTTTTACATAACTGAGTACATTCAAGCACGAGTGAAACTGCCGATAGCTTCTCTCTGCAAAAGCCTTCCTCTAATTGGTTTGTTCAGCATCAGCTGATGCCAGTTACATCAGGCTCGTGATTGGAGGAAGTCTGTTTGGGAGACAAGCTATTTCACTCATGATTGGAGGCTAGCAATAGGAGGAAGCTGCCTGCAGAAACAAAGTATGGGCAGTTTTGCAACAGTGAGGTTCTCTTCGGCTGACTTCCTTAAATAAGATGCCCTTCAATTTTTAGGGTAAGGATTTTAGAAAAAAGTATCGTCTTATAGTCGGAAAAATACGGTATTTCTGCAGTATTATTGTTTTTGTTTCATAACCCTTTTTAAAAATGACTAAATTAAAAGCACCCTGCACATATAAAATTACACTTATCTAAAATAATTAGATATTACCCAGGTGTTTTAATTTAAATAATTCAAATGTAGGAATCAGGCATTTTATTACTTGTTCTAATGTACTTTATGTTCACAAATATGTGAGAGCACAGGAACAGCTTCTGTACGGGCACTGGCTATGGCTAGGAAATGCTAAATATACATTTTAAAAAGTAATAACAATAGCAGTTCAAGAAGCCATAAATTGTAGTCGTTAACTGATTTTTGCATCTGTTATACAATTACATTCTTAACTCTGTTTAAAGCTTTCATTTAAGCTGTTGTTCTATGTGTCTTATTTTTAAAATTGTTATTAAATTATAACATTTATATTTATACCAGGGATTTTATCTTAAACTGCAGAATGGAAATAAACTGCTTTTTTAAAAAAACAAAATAACTAATTCTTGGTTATTATGGTTCTTGATTTTAACGCTTACATTGTTTTGTGTGATCTTGATAGGTAAAATATGGTTTATATGAGGACAGTTTAGCTTTTCTTTAGATAATAGTTGACAGGAACAAAGCGGTACTGTAAATTGTGCATTTACCTCAATTTGACCCTCACTAGATTTTTTCCAGTTCTCACTCCTTATGTCAAGGAGAATGGAACAAACTACAAAGTACTTTCAACACCTTCAGAAAAAAAATAGGTGATTCTTTACAGTTTTAGGAGGTCACTGAAGCTAACTGCACAGTTGCTTCCTCCCAAAATGCTTCTGTAATGCTCTATGAGTAAAGCATCTGACACTGATCTGAGCAGCTGTGTAAAAACTGAATGGGGAGTTAACTGTGGATGAATTAGATCCCTTTCCCCATCCCCACATATCTCTACATCCATCATCCTAATGAAAATGCTCAAAAACTGGTCATTTTGTCGTCTTTTCCATTGTAAAAGACAAAACTTAGGTGAAGATAAAAACTGAATGTACAGTAGTTGTAAAATCAAGCAGGGATTTGGAGTTATGATTTCCTAAAGTGAGTTCTAAATAACTTGAACAAGGGTGATAATAATAAATGTACAGTTGCTGGAAATTTCCATTCATCCAGAACACTGCTTGAAAAGTGCTTTTAAAGCAGATTTTTCAAAAGGGAGTTTTACAAGGTATTGTCCTGTTAACAATGTCATGGAATTTTTGCCAAAGAAAGGAGCACAACGCTGAGGAGAAGAACCATGTTTATTGTAATGAACATTGGGTGCCGGCTTTCCAAGAAAGAAGGATCCCGAACAATAGAAAAGCAGAGATTCTTGTACACTTTGGGGTTGAGAGGCGGGAAATCCTCGGGATCTGATTGGTGGGTAAGTTTTGGATAGGTGTTAAACAGGTGACAAGTGCTTTTCTGTGGTGAAACAAAAACATGCTTTTGTAATAAGGCAACCAAGCCAAAGAATCCATTATCAAGGAGAATGGAAGGTTAAGAAAAGCAGGCACGCAAGCTTAATAAAAATGGAATTCCTGCTGTTTCTCACCTGGTCAATAGAGGCTTCTTCACTGAGGCTGCCCCCTGGACAAACCCTTAAGCAGACAGGTGATGGCCCTCTCATTCCTTTAGTGTGATAGCGAAAACATGGTCATTCTTGGGTCATGTAATAGTCTGGGACTACTCCTGTTTTACATGTGCAAGTGGCGGGGGGGGGGGAGCAGGAAACAGCAGAGGGAAATGGGGCAGAGTTTACAACAGGAGAGGCGGGGGGCAGAAAGGCAGGGGGAAGGGGGGGAGAGTTTGCAGCTTTATTATTTTTCCATCACAACAGAATAGTTTAAAAAAATCAGAAGCAGAAGGCATCTGCTTGAAAGGCTTCCAGAAGAGATATTTTAAAATAGTCATAAGTACATTCCATTCAATGAGTCTCATTGCTGAACTGACCCTTAAAATAAACAGATCATCTGTTATATGCCTACCACATACTGTTGCTTACATTTATTAGGTTGAATACACAGCATTCTTGCCTTAGTCAGAAGTATAACTGAAATCTGAGGTTTCAAAGTGAAAGAGTTGAATTTAAACTGGGATGTCAACTTATTTTGGACTGGGGAAGAAATCCACTGGCAGTGCCCAAAGCAGCATTACAGTAAATCCCAAACTCAAATTTCTTCTCAGTATTGTCAGGTAAGATATATTAGAGGACTTTTATCAAAGAGATACTATAAATAGAAGTATTCTTAATTTCTTATTGTTTTTCAAGGAGTTACATATACTTTTAACAGAATTAGTATTGTAAAAGTCACCTTCAAGCATGACTTCATGGACAGTCCAAGAAGTGATTTTGGCAACAGCATGGAAGTGGCCTGCTGTGGTCTTTTTCCCAGAGGTTGTCAAGGGACGTGTCCTTTACCTTGAGCTCAATTCCTGGTGATTTCAGAGACATCCCCCCTAGTTCCCTTTGCAGTTCTCTAAATTCCTGGTGGGTGTCTCTCCCACCTGAATACTAGCCAGATCTGACCTGAGTTCGTTTTTTTGAGATCACTTACCTAGATAGGCAAGAACTGGTATTCTCTATTCTTAAGTTTTCAAGTTATGTGGTTTTTATCCTATCCAGCTTGCAGATAGAACTATTTACACCCCACTTTTGATTGTAACTTTGCCCAATGTATCCAATACAGTGTGAACTTTCATTTTTATTATTATCACATTCATTTTTATCGTTCTGTCATTCTTCTTTCCATGTGTAGCCCGATCATTCCCAGGATCGGTGTTTTACAGATAATACATACGTTTCTCCAGATGTCTTCTCCTTGCACTTTAGCAAAGCTTTCATTGCTTCTTCATCCAACTTTTTTGACTCTCATTCCTCGGAGGCTCACAAAGATTACTAGCACCAGGGAACATTTTCTCTCTTGGATCTGGGGTGAAAAGCTGACTAATAGCCTTACATAAAAATGGAATCAGTTTCCCAAGTGCCATTCCTAATACAGTCAAAATGGCACAACCCGCACATAAAGGGAAGTGTCATTTTTTTGGAGGATTCTTAAAATCAGACTAGTAGACCTAGACTGTAAAACTCTGGAATAATATGTCATATTATATTATATTTACGGTGACCATATTTTCCTGGAGAATAAAGGACGATCCTGAAAAGGGGGCAAATCTGAAAGAGGTTCATAAGGATAAACAATTTTAATTGTTTATGTTTATAACTTTGCTTTACAAAGGAAAATTCAAGAGCAAAACCAAGACAAACTTTACAAAAACACATATTCTAATAAAAATATCTAAAATCAAACTGTACAGTATACAAATAGTCCTCGGGTTACAATGGCAGTTGGGACTGGGATTGCCACTGCTAAGTGATGCAGACCGTATCACTTAGCAACAACAACCCTGGGAGTCCCAATTGCCATCCTAACCCCAAGATACACAGGTTGTTAAGCGGGAAGTGGCAGAAGTCCCAGGTAAAGATTATGGAGGTACCATGGGGGGCTGGGGGAGGTCCAGCGCAGGCCACACATGAGTGCAAGAAGGCCAGGGGATGGATGGCATGGCATGAGCACAGGAAAGCTGGAGGATGGATGGCATATCGTGAGTGCAAGAAGACTGGGGGACTTACCAGAGTGACTTGCAAACTTCCCTTCCAGCTTCCCCACTGACTTTGCTTGTGGGAAGCCGGCAGGAAAGGTAACAAATAGCAATCATGTGACCGTGGAACATTGCAACCATCTTAAGTGCAAGCCGGTTGCCAAGTGCCGAATTGTGATCACATGACTGCAGGGGTGCTGCGACAGCTAGAACTTTGAGGACCAGTCATGCCACTTGTTCAGCGCCATTGCAACTTTGAACAGTCGCTAAACAAGTGGCTGGTAAATGAGGACTACCTGTAGATAGTTCTTGCTTAACAATGGTGATTGTAAAGTGAAACATCATGTGATCACATTGCTTAGCGATGGCAATCCCAGCAATCCCCATTGCCATTGTTAAGTGAAGACTGTGGGTTGTTAAGCAAGGACCTCCTCACAACTTTCTGCTGGCTTCCAACAAACAAAGTCAGTGGGGAAGCTGGCAGGAAGTCGCAAGTCCCAGGAGCTTGCAAGCAGACCTGCGGACAGGTAAGTGGCTGCTGCCAGACGGAGGAGGGTGCGAGTGACTTACTGCCAGCAGGGAAGGTTGCAAATGGTAATGGGACACTGCAACTGTCATAAGTGCAAGCCAGTTGCCAAGCGCCCAGATTGTGATCATGTGACTGTGGGGGTGCTGGAATGGCCAGAACTTGAGGACTGATCATAAATCCCCCTCATTCAGTGCCATAATAACTTCAAACAGTCGCTGAACAAGTGGTCATTAACTGAAGACTATCTGTATGTAAATTTATTTGGTGTAGCAGTTAAGGCTCCAACCTAGAAAGCAGGAGACTGAGTTCTAGTCCCGCCTTAGGCATGAAAGCTGGCTGGGTGACTTTGGGCCAGTCACTCTCTCTCAGCCCAACTCACCTCACAGGGTGGTTGTTGTGGGGAAAATAGGAGGAGGAAGGAGTGTTAGGTATGCTCTCCACCTTGAGTTATTTATAAAAATAATAAAGGCAGGATAAAAAAATCTTTAAAAAAAAGACAATTCAATTTCCATATTTTTCACATGAAGGACTATGCATAAAAGTTAAATAACCAAAATAAAGGACAAAAGCAAGTTTTTGAAAAATTAATAAGGACAGCTTTCTGAAATAAAGGGTGTATGATCACAGTTATATATTACATCATATTGTAGAATTATCTGCATTTCTTTGCTGCCAACCAGGGTTCGACCCTTGCTTAGAAGTCACGTTAGCCCGAACCAGGAAGCTACTAAAATACTCTGAAGAAAACTGAGCATGCTCCGTAAGACACAAAATGCCGACGGCAAGAGTAGGAGGAGAGAACGAATAGAACTAGCATTAACTCGCTTAGAAGAACTCTGCCCTTTTCCAGGCAACTACAATTGCCGCTTTTAATCAATTGCGCATGCGCATCAGCTACCCTCGCTCCTTTCTCGGAAATCCGGTCTTGGCGTCACTCGTCCTTAAGGAGGAAAGCGAGCCTGTCAGGCGTCAGCTGGTAGCGTTCTCGGGCGGAACTTCGTTGGTATAAAGAGCGAGACAAAAAGGCAACCGTTGCTACACTTCTGGCTCCTCAACGCAGAACTTCGGTAAAAAATATTTGCCGAATTTAAAATCTGATGGATGCAGGTGTTGATCTTTCACTGTAAAATAAAAATGAAGCGTATCAATTTAAATAAAATTGGGAGTTTATGGTACGAATTTGGTTACCTTAATTTACAGTAAGAGTTATACAAGTAAACTTGAATAAACCCGGTGCTCCTCTTGTTTATTAGTAACTTGACAGCGTGTAAACCAACATTTTTATCCTATAACAATTATTGGGATCCCATGATTTCCCCAAAGAAGAGAGAAAAGAAACAAGTCATAAATTTAAATCTGTTTATTTAACTTTTACCCACATTATCTGGATGATGATGATGATATATTAAACTTGCAATGCCGCCCGACTCTCAACGACTCTGGATCGTTTTTCCTCGCAAATTGGTAGGTTACGGTAACCTGTCGGAGAGGGTTGAGACTAGTGTCCACGCTATCCTGAGTTTTCGACTAAAATTTTAATTTTTTTAGTTACCACAGAGGTGAAATTCTACGAAGTATACAGAGATGAGTCCATAAATGATGAACCGATATATTTCGGCTATGAGATCTCAGCAGCAAACATTTGGACTACTAGATGTCATCAGAGAGAGTTTTCTGTATGCTTTTTTTGCCATCTAGCGGTCATCCGATTCTTCTGCAGTCCAGACTGAGGGCCTGGGTAGATTCAACGTGGGAACTTGCGCGCTTGGTTTTCTAACTGATTTTCTCCTCGGCATCAAAGCAAAAGAGCCTTAACGGGGGGTGGCGAGACAAACGTGCTCTTTAGGGAATTGCAACGTTGTCTCCCGCCTCCCGATGCTTGTAAAAGGCTTGGGGCTTTAAAAACCGTCGGTCCATTCTTTCCCCGCATATGGGAGACCTTGAGCCCTGCAACTGAGAACCGGAAATCCACCTCGGAAGCGAATTTCGGGCTCGGCCGCGCTATCCGGATGCGGGAGGCGTCCTGGTCGGCTCCGCTCGCTCCTCGCTCTTTCGTGCCGGCCGGGTGACATGAGGAGTTCGCGGCGCTGACACGGAAGCTGAGGCGAGCGGGAGCCCCCGCTTCCTGGCGACTTTGCTCCTGCGCCCTTCCGCCTCCCTTGCGGGTTCTTCGGCGAGGCGGCCGATCCACTCTTCCCCTCCCGCCAGAGGTAAAAGATGGGCTCGCTCGCCGTCCTTATATAGTCGACGAGGAGGGGCGGAGAGAGAAAGTGGGAGAAACAGAGGGAGGCCGTGGACTTGCTGCGCCCGCCTCGGTCGCCCTTTCTCGCCCGTCCGTAATGCCCGGTAAGCGGCAGGACTAACGCTCGAGGGGTCTCGGCTGTGGGGAACCTGCCTTTGTTGGAGACGAAGGGAACCTGCCTTTGCTGGAGACGAAGAAGCGGATGGGTGGCTCGGCCTACCTCCGGTGTCCCTTTTTCTCTGGCCCAGTATTATGCAAAATGCCACTTTGGTTAGGAAAGTCTGTAAGAGATTCCCTTTGGAGCCGCAGAACATCAGTGTTGTGTAACTGAGGTAGAAAGATATTCTTTCAATATGAAGCTTTTGGGGCGTGTGTCAGTGGGCTTGCTTTTCTTATGTGGCTGTAGGGATTCCTTGGATGGTTAATCTGTGGTCCTTGTTTTAATCAGCTTGTTAAACTAGTAACCTGTTTCACAGGTTATGTTATGTCATAAACCATGGCTACAACTAGAGTGGTTGGGTGTGCACATTCTGCGAAGTCAAACCCAAAATGGCTTAACTTGAAGTCTCTGCGACACCAGCATTAGAAATTCTTGCTTCCTGGCTCTTCCGTTTTCCCCTGGAAGTAATTCAAATGTTATTCTAGCCTTTGGTTTGTAGAGATGCCCAAACAGACATTTTTTAAAGAAACCGTGTCTTTTTGGCAGATCTTAAACGAGGCTTTGAAGCTAGTTCCTACTATGGATTGTTGTTGCCTTCTAACTAGCTGTTCTTGCTTGCCGTGATCTAAACAATGTGATTTTCCTTGCCGTATGGTTGTGCTTTGTTTTCTGTGGAGTACGCACTGTTCTACTTTGATAATAAGTCCAAACTTTACATGCACTCTGGAATTGTATTAGTGGTTCTCCATGATAAATGTGCAAGTTAACAGTGTCCTGCAACCAGGCTATATTTTCTAGGTATTTAAATAGTGTAAAATGTATGGAACCTGTGTATATATAATTTGAGAAAGTGCCAGTGTAAAATGTAGGTAGCATGTATTATATGCCACTAATCCTAGGTTGTTATCCAACATAATAAAATTGGACTGTAATCAATTTTAGTACAGATGTTGCATTGGTTTCCCCTGATTCTTACTCATTACTGTACTAACGAACAGTTTACTATAGTAGTGTATTGGATTCAAATCCAAAGTCTTAAATTTTCCTCTGTCCCTTCAATCCTATGCTAATGTATACCTCAGGATTATTGTGAAAATAAAATGGATAAAAGGAGACTGCTTTTCAGCTAGAACTTCTTAAGAAAAAGAATAAGTTGATAAAATACGTATGTTACATGTATAATGTTTGTATGATGTACTTAGTCATGTAAACACTTTTCATAGATACAACTGTCTGATATCAATTACATGTTGCATCTTGACCTAGTATCCAAATCAGCTGCTGTCACAATCAGGCAAAGGAGCTTTGCCTTTTTAGAAATTAAAAATATGTTAGGAAAGCTTAAAATGGAAAATAGCTAGTAGATAATTAGTTGGGATATCTCTGAGATTTTTTTTATTGTTTTGAGTATAGCAAGGAAATGAGCATAGATCTTCATTTCTTGACAATGAAAGTTTTAAGTTACAGCAGAAGTTTACAGAATAGTCAGAGGATGTATTTCTTCTTTAATGTATTTAGCACAAATGTATTGAATCTAGATTTATTCCTGTTTAATGAGTGAAGTAATAGGAAAAGTTGTTTCTTTAACTATTTTTCCCAAAAGGATGTATAATGGCAAAGTCACAGGAATTTAAAAATAAATCTGGACAGATAAGGAGCCTTATTAGAGGATGATGTAAAATAAAAACAGATGTATGGTCCTGATAATGTTAAATATAATGTGCTTAACTGTTAGTATGCTTATTTTTCATGATATGTGCAATTTAATCTTCATTGATTTATAATATTGTACAAGTAGGAAAAAAGGATAAAGAACGTGAAGATCAAATGATGAATGCTAACATATAATCCAAATGTTTTCCATGTATACGTTGTATGCCCTAAAAATCGCAACGAAACAGTTTTTTAATTAGACAGTTGTGCTGAACGTTAGTGGCACTCCCACTAATGCTTTATTGTTCCTGTGTTTATAGGATATACATAATGCTCTCTTTGGATGTAAATCCATAAGGAATGCATTTTTCACAGATCAGTACACTTCTTCTGAGGCAGAATTCGCTTACAAAACAGTACTTGTGAGTAAACCAAGTCAACATGTTAAGCTTCACGTTTAAAATGTATTTTTCAAGATCGTAGTAATAACTGAATATCTTTCTCTTTCAGAAATGGCAGCACAGAAAAGAAAATCTGTGCTGGTAGAACCCTCTGCTAAGCGACAGAAATTGGATAAAAATAATAAATCAGTTTCTACCGGCAAAGAAAGAAAACAACAGGATGCTAAATATGTATCAAATAAGAAAGCAGTGCTGAAGAAAGAAGTGCCCCAAATCTCTGCCACAACTAACAGGTCAGCTGCCACTAAGTTTATAAATAGAGCTTCTCTACCATCTTCCCAAAATAAACAAGCACAAAGGAACTCCAAACAGACTTTAAATGAGTTAAAGAAGAAAGCATGTAAAATGGTGTGCATGAAAAGGACATCCTTAACATCTTTAGGTAAATTATGTCCTGCACAGACATCACTAAAATGTTCCAAAATAAATTATGCTAATTCTCTGAACCTTTCAAAATCTTCTTCCAAAATCTGTTCTAGGGGGAAGAGAAAATGCAACATTGTCAAAAATAAGACTTCCAATGAAAACAAGAAGCAAAATAAATCATCTGTAGATACTAAAACATGTTCTACTGAAGCTCGGTGTAAACGACATGCAGCACTGTGTGGTAAAACTGTTCATAAGAACCTGCGTTCAAAATCACGACTAATCAAAGAAAATACCAGAAAAAGTAAAATTACAAAATATGGAAAATATCTTAATAGTAGTAGTGGTAACTTAGATGTTCAGAATTCTAAAAGCCCTTCTGTAAAAAAATCAGCTTCTCAAAATACTGAAACAAGGTGGACTAAAACCTCAAGTGAAAAACCTTGTGATTCTGACCATAGAAAGATAAGCAAAAGGTCAGTGGGCACTGATTCTATCAAAGCTATCAGAATTAGGCAACAGTTACCTGTCAAACAAGCTAAGGAAGTATCTCAGAAGGAGACAGTGCAGGATCTTCCAAAGTCACAACGTACTATTTCACATGAGCATCAAACTAGAAGATCACCAAGACTGCAGCAGTCATCTGAAGTTTCTGCAATATCTTTGCGAAGCAGAAAAGTTAAAGAAACATGTGCTTCTGTCACAAAGCAGTGCAGCCAGATGAAAAGGCCGGTTCAACAACTTAAACATGAAAAGTCGAAACATGTCTCCCAGAAACCAGAAAAGTCTGTGAAAGACAATGAATATCAAAATAAAGGAAGAGAAATATCAGATCATAAGAAAATGGGTTATTTCCCAAAGAAAAAACATGAAGTGGATTCTAAAATCAGTGATTCAACTACATCTCAAGATAAGCCAAGAGAACTGAGAAATAATTTTGAAAGTAAACAAGAATCCAAAAAAGAACTTGCTGACACAATTTCCTGTCCTATAAACTCACCTTGCAGTATAGTAAGTAAAGAAAAGTCAAAGCATAAAAATGGAAAAATCAGTGTAAAAGCAGATAGAGTTTTGCCAGTAGAAGCTGCTTGTCAACAAGAGGATGTGGTAAAATCCAAAAAGATTAGCATTCTTGAACTGTGTGAAGAAATTGCAGGTGAGATTGAATCAGACACAGTAGAAGTAAAAAGAGTTTCCCCTAATGCTGACTATGGAAGAGAGGAAGAAAAAAATCCAGTACTGGAGTTGCCACAGGCCATAGTATTAAATGATGTGAAAAGTAACCAGAACTCTCAGTGTAAGCGATTTTTTCCTAGCAGAAAAGGAATGTCTGTCAAATGTACTATGAATGGCAGACATAGCACTGTGAACAAAAATTCTAAATGGACCAAAATAAAATTAACTAAAGTTAATCATGTGAGCCCAAGTATCTCAAGTACTCCAAAACTTGATGTTTTAAAATGTAGTGATCCTGAGGAGCAACAAGCTGGAGCTATAGAAATACACCTTCCAGAAGTTCAAAGGAAATTAATATCTCAAAATAATGGTAGCATAATATGCAAACAGAAGTTAAATACAGCTGATTTTGAAGGAATCCAGACTAAAGATAAAATATTGCATGCTGAACAGTCCACTGTACAGGGTATAGAGAATGGTTTGTCTGAGGCAAAACATTGTCCTGACCCAACACCAGATGAGGTAATTATTTTGTAATTTTGTGAGGTAATAGTATGACTTTGTATTTTGTGGGGCACTATGATGTACTTTGGGGATGAGTATATTACAGTGCATTCTGTTTAAAATAACCCATTTATCTCTGTCATGCATTTATCACGTATCATTTATCATTCGTGCCCTAGTTACCTCACAGCTTGACTATTGCAACACACTCTATGTGGGGCTGCCCTTGGAGACCACCCAGAGGCTTCAACTGGTCCAGAATTAGGTGGCACAAGCAGAGATGGGCATGTCTCAGTATGCCCATGTAACACCTCTGCTTCATGAGCTGTACTGGTTGCCAGTTTGCTTCTTGGTGTGATTCAAGCTGCTGGTTGCTACCTATAAGGCCCTATATGGCATTGGGGCTAATAACTTGAGGGACTGTCTGTCTCCCATTGTATCTGCCCAACCACATTGATCTTATGTGGTTGGCGTGCTCCAGGTTCCTTCAGTTAAACAGTGTCATCTAGTGGGACCCTGGAAGTGTGCCTTCTCTGTAGTGGTGCTTGCTCTCTGGAATGAGGTTCCCCCCAAGATCTGGATGGCCACCACTCTGCTGATGTTTAGAAGAGCGGTGAAGACCTGGGTCTTCACCCAGGCCTTTGGTGAGGGAGGGTGAGAGCCCTTGCTTCATTTCATCTGGTATGTCACACTACCTTTTATTGTTTAATTGTTGTGAGTGTGCAGAGTTGTTGGAAGTCAGGCGGCATATAAGGTTAATAAATTATTATCATTGTTGTCCCTAAGTGATTTAAATTAAAACTTTTTCATCTTATTTCACTTTAAGCAGTTGTGATTTGCAGCTTGCAAGGTCCTCTAACATATTCATTATTTATGATATAATTAAAGTGTTGACAGCTTCCCTTTCAAACAAACAACTCTGTAGCATTCCAGTGTTCCTGATTTACATTCTCAATATATCAATAAGCAGGGTAGCACTGAAAGGCAATAAATTACTAAAAAGTAATTAACTGTAAAAAAAAGTGGTTTGAAATGTTTTGCCTCTACATTTTTTACTTGAAATGTGTGACTGAGTGTCATGTGAAAAACAGCTGTGTTCAACACAGTATAAGATGGGTAATTATATTTTAGATTTGAGAGGTTTTCTTTGCTAATTTATTGGAAGCTAGAGCTATCTCTGAAATGGTGTTCGTGCATGTATTACACATTTACTGTACCTCATGAAGTCCTTCATGGTACATGCAAGAATAACTCTATATTTGATTTGCTAAGATTGTACAATGTTTCAGAGCATGAAAAGTTGCTAATGTAAATATGTTTTCTGCAACTTCTTAAAGCAGCTGCATCTTTTCCAGGGGCTGTTCAGATGCCCACTGCAGCTGCTGTGTGATCTTAGGGAAAGGTGCATTTAGTTTAAGGCATTAAGATTGATGCCAAATGCATGCTCCTGCATCTCCAAAGCATCTTTTTGCTTTGAATCAGAAGCTCTGCACAGCCCTAGGATTCATTGTATATTGAAAGTGTTGTTTTGGAATCTTTGAATTCTAAATTGTTTATACATGTGCACAAAGATTCAGTCAAGGTAAATGGTTAATATTTTTATTCATGAGATAAAGTTACCTCTAGCCTAGCTATGGCAGCAGTCCTTGTGATTTACTGTATCTCATCTAGACAGCTAAATTCTGCAAACTTGGTAGAAGTTTCTTAAATTGAACAGGAACAAAAACTTAAATCTTTGAATTGGTAATATCTGTTATATGTTTGAAAAACTTGATTCAAATGATATCTGTTCTTATATGTATATATATATTTAGAGTTTCAATTTAGATTTGGACACACATCCAGAAAATACACCAGTGAAAATAATTACAGAACAAGCACCAGTGAAGCAAATAAAAAGAGAGACAACAGAAATCAAATCTCAAGGTGAACTTCAAAATATATTTCATATCAAAGCCTCTTTCATTATGGAAGAAGTAATTCATAGTTTAAGTTCTTGAGTATTGTGATACAGAAGAAAAGACAGTTGCAGAACATGGCAGCTATCTGGCCAAATAGTTGTAGAACATGAACTAGAAAGGACACTAAAGGTAATCAAATGCCATTATTATTGCCATTAACAGGATAACTTGTGCTTAGAGGATTGCTAATAGTAGACTATTAGACTTGTAAAAATGCCAAAGTGAGGCTGCTTACAGCTTTTGTAAGCAATTTACTGTTTTGCTGATCTTACTGTTGTCAAATTAACATTTAATTGGATATACTTTCTGATTTGCTAACATATAGGTTGCATTCACTCATAACAATAAGCTGGAATTTGTTTTAACATGATGTATTGAATATGCTGTGATATGTCACAATGAATTAGGTTTATAAGAACATACAGGGCAAAATGTAACAAGCCACATTATAGCTTAACATGATATCTTGCAGATGGTTAAAGTAGTCACAACTTGTTGAATCAATTCTTGGTTATTTTTTCTCATAGCATCAAGAAGTAAACAGATCAGAAAAGCTAAATAGAAATAAGATGGGATTCCAGATTTAGACCCAGTGAGTCTAATACAATACAAGCACTAAACTGCTGCTGGCACTATGTGTAGTTACATCATAAACCAATAAAAACATGGTGCCATTCTACTCCCCCAAGTCAAAATTGAAATGCTGAGATTGTTTTAAAAAATTGGAGATGCTAAGGATTGAACTTGGAATCTGCATGAGAGCTCATTGAATTAGAACCTAACCATCTTGTTTATTGGTGTAGACTTTCACATCTGGTATCTGTTGGTCAATGTTGGGCTACAGGGTTTAGTGACCATGGTCTAGGCAACAGGAACCCAGTCAGTCCCTGCTTAGTTATCTTGCCTCTGAAGATGCCAGCCACAGTTTCCAGTGAAACATAAGTAAATCTGTTGCCTAGACCACAGTCACTAAACTGTGAAGCCCAACACTGCCCTTTTGTTTATTCTTTATGTGTACTATATAACACAACTGTAATTGAAGATACAATTCAAGATCTAGTTAACCTACATAGTTCTTAATCACCTGAACTGTGTGCCTTTCATTATATGTATTTATGTGTTCATCATGCACATTCATAGGTGACATAGGTGAAGGGAAAGCTTAAAGCTTTCAAGATCTTGGCTAAAGATGATTCACCCCCCCAAAGATGAAAGTCTGCAGGGGAATCTGAATATTCTCCTTGATCACTTATTCATAATATAGTTGCCTAATTTAGAAGTCTTGATTCCTGGGTTTTCTAATTTTGATTACTGAAGTTTGGTATGTGTTAAAGCAGAAATACCACTGATACTTTATTGTTTTAGATATTTAAAGTTGTTTCAAATGCAAAAGTTGGATTTCTCAGTCATTAAATATTCTCATCTATTATATTGATAAATTTGAAGTAATATGGAGTCCTTGGTGCTCTTTGAGCTTGGTTGTTTGCTTGCAGATGTTTGCAGATGTTTCAAGCAAACAACCATGCTCAGAGAGCACCAAGGATTCCACAGTTCAACCATGGATTATATATATTCTCTTTTAATGAAGTAATATATTGATTTATTGATAGATCCAGTTCGTAAACAGTTGGTTCAGACTCTTTTTGCTAATAAAACTTCTGAAACGAATGAGAGCAGGTACAGTATTTTTTAAAAAATATTTTATATTTCCTTGTATTTTATGCTGGGATCTTTTAAAAGTTTGTACCAAGTTTTCCAATCACTTATTAAGAAATATCGAAGTATAATCAACTCAGACTTAATATTCTTTCTTTAAGAATAAGATTCCCTTTCCTAAGGATACCTACCATGAGCCCGAGTGGCCAGATAATCAAATACCTTGGTCTCAAAGGTAGATCTGTGTGGAATGAGATCTTGTGGTGAATAAACACACAGATCTGGCATGTCTGGTTGGGTAAAATTAGGGATGTGCCCCTGTATGAGCTCTGTCATTCCTGGGTTACAGATCCTTCATATGCCATGATGCCAAGTTTCAGATGAAGGGCTAGCTGCAATTTTAGGGAGACTCTAGTAGGGCCCAGTAGGACTGTACTGTAGGTAACTGGTTGCAAGTGCTGATATGTGAAGTTTGGCTGTTGGTCTCTTCTCAGTTGCTGATCCTGAACACCTCCCTGGTTTTTAGAGGAGTTTAGGGAGATGAAGCAAGTGAAAAGAATTGAGTACAACAGTGCTACAATACCAAAACTCAGTACAACCCAACAGTAGTACAAGCCCATATTGAGAACTAGGCATTAAGAGTGGCAAAATTTGAATGCTTCTCTACTCTTGGCATCCCGACGGTTGCGAAGGTTTTGGGTGCTGCTTTGCAGGGATTCTGCTTGTACCTGAAGGAGTGATTTCAGTCAGTTCTTCTGGGAGGAAAATGATCAAATCACAGGGTCATCTGTCACAGTGAAGTATCAGTACACCAGTGATACTCAATTGCACATAACCATCCAAGACCAAGACAGAGGTACTGTTAAAATATTGAACACAAGCAGAAACAAGATTAAACCCTAATAAGAAGAGATGTTGTTTGTTAGTAAGTACCTAGATGTTTTAGGAACATCAGCTTCAGTGGTTGTGCTTCTTCTGCAGGAGCAGATCTGTAACTAGGGGATCCTCTTGGATTTGTAGATCCTCCTGGAAAAGCAGGTGGAGGCCCTGGTGGAGAGACAGTTATATAGCCCTACTTGAGCTGGAAAAACTTGGCAGTTGTAGCTCATGCTCTTGTTATTGTGAGATTGGACTACTGCAATGCATTATATGTGTGTTATCTTTGAAGACAACCTCCAAGCTGCGTCAGAATGTGGCAGCAGGATCTTAGAAGGGGACACCTGTGTTGCACTCTCTTTGTTGGCAACCAGTAGGCTTCCAGGCTCAATTCAAACAGCTAATTATTACCTAAAAGCCCTAGACAGCGCAGCTCCAAATTCATTAGAGGCCATTTTAACCAGCATGATTCTGCCTGTCCTGTACAGCTGTACAGGAAGGAATCCATCCCACTGTACATAAGAGGGGTATGGACTAGGTGGCAGGTATGTTCATGGTAGCCCCTGCCCTCTTGAAATACATTGTCCCTAGAGAAGTGCCTGGCCCTTAACCTTTTGACACTTCATAAGGCATTGAAGAGTTTACTTTTGAAACAGGTACATACCTAGCAGTTTTCTTTGTGTGACTTTTAGTAATATGAGTTAATGGATTTTATGCTGTTTTTATGGTTAGGGGCTCAATTTACGTATTATTTTATTGCTTTGTACAATAGCCTGGCTCTTGTGAGAAGACAGTATAAAAATGAAATAAACAATAATCACTAGAAACTTTAAAAAGGCTGTGACTGCTTGTTATCATTTGCGCCTAACAGATAAGGATAGCTTATGCATTTATTTGTATTGTTAATGTTATTATTACTATATTAATACTATATTATTACTATATATTACTATTACATTTATTTGCTCAACATATCCTTTTCACCTCTGAAATGAAGCAGGAACAGAATCCTCGTTCAAACAGGAAGTCTTCCCTCTCTACCTTGAAGAAAAAAGAAGGCATAGTTCTATCTTCCACCTTGTAGATATCTAATTAAAATAAATGCTTTCCATTTATCATATAAGGACTGAGGATGGAATATATGAGGTAGTCTTTTTCCTTTTGCTGGGAGCATGATATTTCATACCATCATGCAAACACCAGGTCTCAACAGATTAGGTTCCCTTTGAAAATTTTAAAAACCCAGCAGGATAAGATAGGGATATGCTCATCTGAAATCAAATCTTATTCTTTGTAGGCAATCAACAACTGATATTTGCAGTCCTGATCTTTTAGATCAGTACAGGATTGGCCTATTTGTTTGCGAATTCTGCTTGCTTTAAAATATGAGGAACATTTTTTTGAGAGAAGCATAGCTAAATAATTTAGTTATTTAATTTACAGTATAGCCTGCTTTCCTCCAGGAGCTTAAGGTGTCTTGTATTGCAGTCCTACTTAGATTTCATATTAATTCAGTTGAATTATTTGAAAGAAAAATACCTTTTTATTAGAATATATTTCCTTAATATATAAACAATACTTTTGTGAATTATTTTTATGCACAAAGGGCATCTGTGCCAAAGATTCCATTAACAACAAAATGCAGCGGCTTTCTTTCATCTGAAGAACATATTCAAAAATTAAAAGCGGCAGCAAAAGATGATGATAAGCAACTAATCATAGTAAGTATTTGTGTATGGCAACTTTCTGGTTGTTACATGTTTAAGAATTGGTTGTTTTAAAGTGTCAGGATTTTAGCTAACAAATTAATACATATGTATGTAGAGAAGATTTATATATTCTCTCTGTTATGGTGAACCTAGAAAAATGGGTTAATCTAATTTATTTTAAAAAGTTATTATTAAAGGATAATTTCTCCTTCATGGTAGTGGACAAACATATTATATTTATTTAATGTACAGCAGATATGATCATCCCACTTCTGATAAAGAGAAAGCAATAAAATAATTTACTGTCCTTGGATTTGGAGCACAACATGTCGTAGGTTAGTCTGAATTGAATCGCCTGTTCCAACTGATTTCTAATTCCGGAGTGTGATTTGGAAGAACAAAGGCCTGTCCTCACTAGGACAAGGCTTTGTGTTCTGTTTTTTTTAAAAAAAAATAGGTACACACCCTACCTTTGCTGTATTGACCCTCACCTAGCCACTAGGAAACTCCAGTATCTCCTAAGGAAGACCACAAGCTTTTGTCTACATTTGGTATCACTCATCAGGCCTTTCATCTCTCTTGGCTCAATGAAGTATATCTGGCTGAAAAAGCGATTTATAGAAATATATTGACAGAGTTCAGAAATCTTCTATAAAACAGGCAACCTTCCCATAATTACTAGTATAAGAAAGCAGTTCACAAACTTAGGAAATAAGCAGCAGAATATTCTGGTAGCTTCACTGAATTAGTTTATTGAGAAGGCAATGTTACTATATTTCTTTCCCAGTTCTTGGTTTCCCTGGGCTAACAAAAAATAATAGGAGAATGTGCTATTCTACCATACTTGTTTTAATTGGCAGGAAAGACCATTTTATTTTTCTGATGATGAATTAGCCCTGAAAATACTGCCATGAGCCTGTAGTTTGCTTGAGATCCCAACAATATGGACTTTTGAATGTTCTTCATAGCTACTATCCTTGATATCAAAAGTATTTTCATTGTATATTTTAGTGACATGGGTTTGCAGATATTTATGTTTAGTAAATTGTATTATTTGGTTAAGAAACCTTGTTTCATGAGCAATATTTTTAACTTTTAATATAGGATGTAGGACAAAAACGGTTTGGAGCTATTTCCTGTAATATCTGTGGAATGCTTTATACAGCATCAAATCCTGAGGATGAAACCCAGCATCTGCTCTTTCATAACCAGTTTATAAGTGCTGTAAAATATGTGGTAAGAATATTTTTTTTCTTTGCTCCAAAGCATAAAGTGTTCTATACAATCTCAGTGGATTATCCAAAATCATATTTAAAGCAAGAGTCAAATCCACTTAGGAATGCTTTGACTGTAAATCATTATTTTATTTAAACTAATGAAACATCCTTTTCCAAGTTTCTCCTAATATTTCTTCAGTGAATCAGTATTACATCTGAGTTATCCAGTACTATATGTATAGTGCCTTGGATTCAATTCAATTCCAAAAAGGTGTTCAGAGCACTTGGAAACCTGTCTGCCACCCTTTAAAACAGCTGTGTCTTTTCCAGGAATCAAGTGGCAGCTGCAGAGGGCATGCTTTGAAGCACTTTTGGAATCAAATGGAAAGCACTCTATAGCTCTGTTGTGCATGTGTTTTATGCTTTTAGATACACAGTAGAAATAATAATAATAAAGCCATAGCTGTATTTTCAGTGTGAACTTTCATTTGGCTAGTAGAAAATTATTAGCATTTAATTGCAAAAATTAGTTTTAAAAACTGTATTTCAGACAAGATTGTTGTACTGACCATTATACAGTTGCAAGAAAAAGTATGTGAACCTTTTGGAATTTCATGGTGTTCTGCATTAATTTGTCATAAAATGTGATCTGATCATCATCTAAGTCAAGAGTATTGACAAATATAATGTGCCTAAAATAATAACACAAAAACAATTCTGACCCTTCATGTCTTTATTGAGAACAACCATAAAAACCTCATAGTGCTAGTGGAAAAAGTATGTGAACCCTTGAGTTGACCTCAAAAAAGGTAATTGGAGTCAGGTGTTAGCATACCTGGAGTCTTGTTAAGAAAATGAATATGGAGGTGTGGACTAAAGCTACGTTAACTGATAAAAACCACTCAAACTTTTTGAGTTTGGTCCGCACAAGAAGAATGTGCTTATGTGAGCCATGCCTCGCCAAAAGAGCTTTCAGAGGATCTATGATCAAGAATTGTTGATTTACATAAAGCTGGAAAGGGTTACAAAGTGATTTCAAAGACCTTAGAAATTCACCAGTCTACAGTTCGGCTAACGATCTACAAATGGAGACACTTTGGGACTGTGGCTACTCTACCAAAAAGTGGGCACCCAGCCAAATTGACCCCAAGAGCACAATGAAAACTCATCAATGAGGTAAAGAAACAACCCCGAGTGACAGCCAAAGATTTGAAGGCATCATTGGAACTGGCTAACATCTATGTTCATGAGTCTACAGTATGTAAAACATTGAACAAGCAGGGTGTCTATGGTAGGACACCACGAAGGAAGCCGCTGCTTACTACAAAGAACATTGCTGCATGCCTGAAGTTTGCGAAAGAGCACATTGACACTCCACAGCGGTATTGGCAAAATGTTTTATGGACTGATGAAACAAAGAGAACTATTTGGAAAGAACATGCAGCACTACATCTGGCGTAAAAAGGGCATTGCATATCATTATGAAAACATCATCCCAACCGTAAAGTATGATGGAGGAAACATCATGACTTGGGCCTGCTTTGCTGCATCAGGGCCTGGCCAGCTTGCAGTCATTGAGGGTAAGATGAATTCCCAAGTGTATCAAAAAATTTTTCAGGATAATGTGAGAATGTCTGTATGTCAGCTGAAACTCTATAGAAGTTGGGTGATGCAACAGGACAATGACCCAAAACACCAGAGCAAGTCCACAACAGAATGGCTTCAGAAAAACAAAATCCGCCTTTTGGAGTGGCCAAGTCAGAGCCCAGACCTCAACCCAATAGAGATGCTATGGAATGACTTGAAGAGAGCCATACACATGAGACATCCAAAGAATATGACAGAGCTAAAGCAGTTCTGCCAGGAAGAATGGGCTAAAATCCCTCCTGAACGATGTGCAGGTCTGATCCACAGCTACAGGAAGCGCCTGGTTGAGGTTATTGCTGCCAAGGAGGGGTCAACCAGTTACTGATTCCAAGGGTTCACTTACTTTTTCCACTAGTATTTTGAATATTGAATGAGTGTGTTCAATAAAGACGTGAAGGATCAGAATTGTTTTTGTGTTATTATTTTAGGCACATTATATTTGTCTCTTGACTTAGATGACGGTCAGATCACATTTTATGACAAATTAATGCAGAACACCATGAAATTCCAAAAGGTTCACAGCAACTGTATGACTCTGTAATTTATATTAGAATGACTAGAAACCTGTTTTCTTTATCATATGTGTTACCTTCCATACCTTGCATTGATATTGATAAGACCTCCAGGATAACTGAACTGAACTCCCCAAGCTGCTTCCAAGGTCTACCACACAAATTCAAACTGGTTCAAATCTAGCTTGGGATTTAATGATATACAGAAGCTCTTACCTAGTTTGATGTTCTTATTGATGTACCTGTAAACTATTGTCTACTTACAGAAGAAATCCAGTTAGTAAAGCTCTGGAGAACAGGGCCTTTTAAAGCATCTGGGAAAGCAGTGGGGGGGAGGGGAGGGGAGTAAAAAATGCTTGAATAAATGAATGATCAAAGCTTAAGGTGAAATTTGAGCATAATTTTTTTTCTGGGGAAAATTAACCTGTTTGCTTTTCAGTTCAATAGAGTATATTACTTCTCTATTTTTTTAAAAAAATATTTTTGCTAAGCTGGAATTCAAAATGGAAAACAGTCTAGCTAGAATATTAATGTGGTTTCTTATATAGTAGCGTATATAAATATTTCATTACAAACCAGATGTATGCAATTTTTTTGTTGATATTTGTTTCCAGCTAAAACTGGACTTTTGAAATGTCATAACCGAACTGGGTGGATTTATGGGAAATACATTAAATTCTTAATGTGATATAATTTTAAGTGTCCTTTGATATGATAAACAGTAATTTGAATTCCAAGTCAAATCCTGTCAATTTACTTGAAATCTTAATCCCCAATTAATGTTTATTAATGTAGCCATTTATTTCTTTCAATTTATTTAATGTTGTTTAGGTCTTAAAATTATGTCATCTTAAATAAAATACTTCAAGCACCATAAAAAATCTAATACATAAACATAACAGTTAGAAACTCAGTTCAAACTCATAGTTTTCCCTCATTGTTAGAGCATTAGTGAATTAACTGTTGCAGCTGCCACCGCAGATAGATTTGGCATGAACAGTTAATTCTGCCTTTTCTTTCTTAAGTAGTTTTTTTAAAAATTAACTGAATACAAATAACAAAGGAAAAGAATACACAAAATTATAAAAGGAGGGGGAACGATGTGGCCAGTGCTCTGGAACAAACTGCTCTTACGCATATTTGTCTTTTATTGTCTTAGTTTTTCATGTTTTATATTTGTTTTTAATGATAGCTTCATTATTACTATATTTTTGTAAACTACCCAGAGCCATTAAAGGAGCGGGTGGCATACAGAGTTTCTAAATAAATAAAATAAACACTAGAAAAGTATCATCCAAGTAATGTAGAGGAAGAAAATGAAAAGTTGTAGAAACTTGGGAAAAGGCAGTGAGCTTGGGCTGGGGAAAGAAAAACAATTGCCTCTCTGGTGAGTGCATTCCAAAGCCAAGGCCCCAGGCTGGAAATAGCCTTTTCTCTCTGGTGATCCCTCAACCCCCCTTAGTGAATGGTCTGGGACAAGGCTTTCCAGGCATGGAGGGGTGCTGTGCTCCAACTTGGGAAAGGCTTTCAGAGTCAAGAGCAGAATGTGTATTGCCTGGGAAAACAGAATGAGAGTTAATATAGGCAATGTTTTTAGGTTTTTAAAATAATATTTTGGGATTCTAAAATCTAAGTGACTTGCTTTCTAAATAGGTGGGCATAGAAATCCAATGAAACAATCAAATGTAATTGTTATTGCAAAAGAAAGGATCTTTGTTTGATAGGAATGATTGGTAGTATCACTTCAGTCTGTTTTCTTGAGCAAATGTTATAATAGTATGTAGTAGTGAAAATACAGGTGTCAGTGGAATATTTTTAGTTAATGGTTTAACTTTTAGAGAGCTTCCTTTTTCTGTCTCCCCTGACCTTTGAAGTGTTTTTTTAATGAATATAGATAAGGCTTATAGATTAATTAGCCTAGTGAATGGTACTTTTCTTTAGACTTCCTATAAATACCACTTAGGGCAGCCTTTGCGAACAACATGAACTCTAATTTCTGGATAAAATTAAGTCTTAATAGACTTAAGTGGTTTTTTGTTTTGTTTTTTCATGCAGGTACTGCTCATTTATCACCATCAGTGTGGATCTGAAGAAGAGTTAATTACCTCATTTTTGAGTATGTTTAACTTCAGATACACACAGCATAGCAACTTCCCCCTTTAGGGTGTTAGAAGGTAGTTATTCATTTATAGTCTCATTTTTGTGACTATTAGTTATAATTAGTGACACAGTAAATGATTCCATCTTTTGAACCACTGAATCACTGCATGTCATTCAGTTCACTGAAAACCTCCTGGAGGTCTGTTGCATGCCACTTACCAAAATGTACATATATTTGTGGAGGTAACTATGTTAAAGAAACGCTATGTATATGTATATTTACTGGAGACTAGAATACGTACCTACACCTACTTGCACATACAAGCTCTGGACTGATTTTTGGGAAATTGGCTGAGTTAACAAAATATGTTTGCCAATTCTTAATGGATGAATTTTAAAATTATTCTAGTGGAAAAGACTAGGTTGCACAATGCTTCATGTTTGAATCCAAAAAAAATGCTTCAGTACACCCAGGGGTGCAATGATGGCACCTCTCTGCAACTCTTTAAAGCAGCTGCCTTTTCCTAGGATCATGCAACAGATGCAGAGGACATGTGCTGTGTTTGTACTCCCACACATCTAGAATCACCTTTTTCCAATTTTTTTCTAAAGCGCTACTCAGCCCTAAAAGAGTTGTAAAGTGCAAAATACTTTCATAAATAGTTTTCTGTTGAATCTTTTGAGTTATATAAGTTCTGTTGAACTTTTTGAGTTATATAAGCTGTATTTATGGACAAGTAAAACTCCCTCAAGTCAGGATTTTTGTTTGCTAAGCAAGTGCAGATTGTTTTACAGGGAGCTAAAAATATAATTGTAAACAATGGATTAAAAGTGTAAAAGCTTTGTGTTTAGCTGAGCATTTTTCTTTATCTTTTTAGGGGTGGAAAAAAGAGAGAATTTTGTCTGAGTATCCTGATGGCAAGATAATAATGGTCCTTCCTGATGATCCCAAGTATGCACTGAGAAAGGTAGGTGAAATGCCTTGAACTGTTGTTTTTTTTTAATGAACAGGAAAAAGCTTTGATAAAGTTTTTACAGTGGTTTCTTATTCTTAAGAATGTGATCATAGACACCTACTGGAGTTGCCAAATATGTACAAAGCTTTCCGTGGTTTTAACTATTTTAGCTGTTACCTTTATTATTGACATGAGACTGGCATGAGAAGAGAATATCAAAACTGTTGTTGTGTTGATAGAGCCTAAGTATTTAATTTTCACTTGAAAGATCATAGTGAGAAATAAACCATCTCGCCTAGTGGGTTTTAATGGGATTATTTGCATGACATGGCAAGTTTAGTAACAGAAACACAGACCAACGTAGCTCATGCTGTGCAACGTGAGAGATTGACAACTTGCTTATTGTATACTGTATAGTTGGAATGCAGAATGTCAGAAAATTTTGGGTAGAACAAACTAAAGGGTATCTCTATGATTGTTTTAAGCTTCTTTATAGAGGTTACACACTGTAATTTGAATTATAATTGTTATATTTCAGTATGCAGTGTACCTTCCAAAGTTTTGTTCCATTGTTGCAGTTCATTTTTCTTTTATACACATTCTCTAATTTGTGTGGGTAGGTGGGTAAGATAGATTTTCCTTCGGCAAATAGGTTAATTTGCATACTTCTTTCACACTGTAAACATGTACCTATATTGAGTTTTGAACAATGATACAAAAATACTTCTATGCTTTTCCAATGTGTTCTGGTAGGTGCACAATTATTCCCTTTTTAAAAAAAAATATAACTTTTGAATATATTGGTTCTAAGTTTTTTATGTTATTTGGCAGGTTGATGAGATCAGAGAGATGGTAGATAATGATCTGGGATTCCAACAAGCTCCTCTAACATGCTCCAGAACTAAGACTCTATTGTTTATTTCTAATGATAAAAAAGTAATTGGCTGCTTAATTGCAGAACACATTCAATGGGTGAGTAAACTGTGACCAAAATGACTATTGCCTATTAGTTGTTAGAATTTTTTTCTTAGAAAGTTCCTATATTATATTTTTATTTAAAATGTTGGATCCTCTGAGGATCTTTCCTGTGAAAAAGTTATCATTACAACAAGGCAATTTCTGGTTATAACCTAAAATGAAAAAAGTGGATGGAAAGAGAGAATGTGGTAAAAAGAAATACCCTTCCTTCCTCCCTCCCTCCCTCCCTCCCTCCCCCTCTGGCAGCTGATAACCGAAATGATGTGTCGTTTTAATATATATTTTAATGTATCAGACAACAGCAGTGCAGGATCAGTATTCTAATGTAGGGGGAAAAAACAGTATGTGCAGTTTTAAATCCCAAGCCTAAGATGAAATCCGTATCAAAGACTTCTTCTCGACTTTCAGGCTTGAATTTGAAAAGAGCAGTGCAGCAGTTGGTTGCAGAAAGCACAGCAATCCAAGTTCTATAGTAGCCAGTTGTGTTTTAATTCTTAGTGCTACTGAGAAGTCTCTCAGATACGAGGTGCATAACTCCTTATGATCAGTAGGCAGCTAGAAAGAGTTGCAAATTTTTGTTGCCTTCTAGTGCTTACGATAATTTTTTCAGCCCTGCCATACTTTCCTCATCTACTGAAGAAAGGTCTCTCAGCAGGTCTGCAGCTTGGGCTATTTCCTTGTGTGAGGAGGGGAGCATAGAAAGATATTTCTTATATGGGAAAGGGGATGAGTAAAGTTCCTCAGCTGTCTGTTGGAAAAGAAAGTGCATGCTGCAAGTGGATTTCCCAATAATTCCAGCCTTCTCTTTTGTTCCAAGTAGCAAGGCTGCTGAAGATAACATTTTTGTAATCTCTGTAAAAATATTCCAGGGAGTGTGGTCCTTTTCAGTGTGTGACACGATGAACTGTAGCTGCACCAACTGGTCAGATGGCAGACACAACCTTGGGCATAGGGAGCAGCTGGCATAGATCATATTCTTTTTATATTGTAACGATCACATTTTGTGGAGCTGCTTCTGACTCAAGGTATTTTGGGCAGCTGATCTTTCAGTGGCCAGCATTAAAATTTCCAATTTCTTATTCAATTTAGGGCAATCAAAATGGCAGATATTACTGGATATAAATATTGTATTTGGAAAGGAGATGATAATTAAAATATGAATCTGTTACTACAAATATTTTAATAGCATTAAGAGCAATCATAAAATATGCTCAACTATATTATTTCTCAAGGGATATAGAGTTATTGAAGAAAAGATTCCAGATATTAGTTCAGAAAACGATAAGCTCACTTTTGAAAGGCAAAAGGCCTGGTGCTGCTCAACAACTCCTGAGCCCGCCATCTGTGGCATTAGTCGCATTTGGGTGTTCAGCATGATGCGACGGAAGAAAATTGCTTCTCGGATGTTAGAATGCTTGAGGTAAGGACCTTCTTTTTCATTAGCATGAACTGTTAACAGGGGCACCTGCGTTACATTAAAAAAGGGCAGGGTGGGCCACCATCTTAACTTTTCTGACACCTCCCTGTGGTTGCCCCTGACTGTCAAGGTTTAAGATATTTGACTTCAGTCTGTGAATAAGTGTTCAACTTTTACTGTATCTTAGGTAGGTAAAATATTCCGCATACCTTTTAATCAATCAGAAGTAAACCAATCAAAACTAACAATTGCTAAATTGTTCACTAGTTATTTGGAAAATCTTTTAATTATTATGAGATAGCAAATGTGACTATTTCAAAGATGTGGTAATTGTAAGAGAAGGATGAGATTAAGGGATGATAAAATTGATGAACAGTTCGGGGAGTGTCATCAGGGCACCAGCCACCCCCAGGATTGATTACAACTCTTGTCACCCCATGCAAGCTGACAAAGCCAGGTCTTAAGTCCTTTCTGGAAAACCTGGAGAGTAGGGGCCTGCCGCACCTCTTGGGGGAGGATATTCCAAAGGGCGGGGGCAATGGCAGAGAAGGCTCTCCTCCTGGGCCCCGCCAGCTGACATTCTCTGACTGATGGGGTCCGCAACATGCCCTCTCTGCCTGACTGGGTGGGATGGGTTGATGTGATGCGAGCGAGACGGTCCCTCAGATAACCTGGACCCATGGCATGTAGGGCTTTAAAGGTAATAACTAACACTTTGAATTGGACCCACATGCAAATTGGGACCCAGTGCAGCTCCCGCAGTAAAGGTGTTTGTATGTGCCATTCTTGGGGCACCCAAGATTGTCCACGTGGCCGCATTTTGAATCAGCTGTAGCTTCTGGATACTCTTCAAGGGTAGCCCCATGTAGAGCACATTACAATAGTCTAATTTTATTGCCAGAGTGATTTTTTTAATCTTGTCTTCAATCAGGAACAATTTTATATACGGCTCATACTTGAGTAAAGAAGAAATTGCTTTTTCTGACCCTACTCCGGATGGAAAATTGTTTGCAACACAGTATTTTGGTACTAGCCAATTTTTGGTATATAATTTTCTCAGTGGACAACAGCCTCAAAGTGGTAACATTTATAACAAAAGGTAATGAGAAGTCATTAACTCTGTTGCTTGATTGCTGATGTTGACCAACAGATTTGGACATTTATTAGCAGTGAACTCAGGAGTAGTTGTAACAACCAAAAAAGATGATGGTTGTATTTTATTAAAACTGTAAATAGCACAGAAGTAGGACAATTTTAAAAGATATTTTTATAAAAAAATATGTATTATCTCTAGTACAGTAGCCATGTTTACATGCAGCAGATAATTTGTTCATAGTGGACTGTCAATTAGTGCAAGAACAATGGTCGCCTTTTAAGTATATTTTGAAGTTCACAATGTAATAGTATACCAAGGCAATGAGAGAGTCAATCTGTATTTGGGAGAGGTGTGAAAACATTCTGTGTTCAATTTCAATAAAAACTAGTGTCTAATAAAAGTCTATAAATGGTTCAGTATGTAAGTTGAATGGAAATAATAGTTTAAAAAGGAGAATATTAGCTCCTTTTGCCTCAACTATACTTTAGCAATAGCAAACTGGGTATATACTTTAATTTGTGGACTTCACTTGATACTTTAACCTAAATCCCTCTTGTTTCAGAGGGTGTACATAATGAAAAAACTACTGTGGCCTTTCTTGACATGTATATAATGTAGATTAAAAAAGAAAACATTTGATAACTTTTAAATAATCTACTAATGCTATATGTATTTAAGCAATGTCTTTGATATTATTAAAAGTTGATTGAAACACTGGTCTGGTGTATTAATGATTTGGGATGATTAACAGTTGCAGCATTAGCATTTTGGTGATCATTGAGCACATATCTTAATATTACAAAAGAGGTTTTCAATCTACAAGTAGCCTGGCCAGTTCAAAACAGTGGGCCTATATAATTTGCTTTTCTGCTTCCAAGATTTGCTAGAGAAATGTCTCTAAGATGTCTGTTCTTCAGGAATACAATGATTTTGATGCTAGTACTTCTTCAGATTCACTACTTACAAAATAGGCTTATGATCCCATTGCTGGATATTTTTTTTTGGTGAAATAATTTAGTATTGGATATACAGCTAAAGTATGTCTGTAAGTCTTTTCTTACACTGATCATGTCACAGACAGAATGGCTAAGCCAATGTTTAGTCAGTGCTAATAAGACCACCTTTTCATGAGAAGATGTTGGGAAATCATAGACTGGGAAGTTTATCATGTGAATTTGAGACTATACTAGGCCCAAAATATGAGCACACCTTCTTATCGTCTGAAACTTAAAATTTGGAAACATTTCATAGTGTCTGCAAAAGGAGTGCTCCAACCAGGGATTTCTTAAAACTTTCCCTTCTATTTAACGTTTTTTTTTAAATGTATCCCTGTCATTTTACAGAACTGCAGTTATAATGTAGGGATGTAGTCCCCAATGGCTATCCCTAATGCTAGTTCTAGGACTTAAACCTCGGTGACACTTATAATTCATTCATATTTCCCAAAGTGGTAAAACAAAAGTCTCTCTATATTGAGGCAGGCCTATTGATCCTAACTGTAAGATTTGGACCATGTAGCCTTCAGTTCATGAGCTCTTCTTGCCTTGCTTCAACCGGAAGATAGTTTCCTCACCACTTTCTGAATCTTAAGGAAATTTTTGTCCCTTCTGCACTAAGAAGGGAACATGTAAACCAGGGAAATTATGGCAGCCCATTCTCACACTGGTGAGCCACTGTTTGTGTGTTGATCTCACTACAGATGAAGTCAGTTTTAATGTATTAAGAAATACAATATATGCTTCCATAAAACCAAGCCAAATATTCAGAAGTGATACTGTGCGGAAACAAAGGACTTCTCTCCAAATTGTTCTCACTTCTCTCCAAAAACAGACATGTATTTTGCAAGGCTTGTGTGGCTCTTTAGAAGCTGCTGTGGCTATCTTTGCAATTTATGAAGCATCATGTGAGCCTTGAAAAAGACAGTAGGTTTTTAATAGAGAGATGCTTTGTTCTGCTGTATGTGATAAAACTCCTCTTGAATGCTTTGCGTTGCCTTTCTCCTTAACATCACAGTATTGCTTCCTGACAATGAGAACTAATTTAAGCATCTACAGTCACCTTGGATTAATGATCAACTAGTACAAGTTCAATTATTAGTTTATATATAGGCTTTCGGAGTAATAGTAAGTTTATTGTATTAGTAACTAGTCAAAATAAAAATTCTCAGAGATCAACATAGTGTAAACCTAATAAATTAAAGTTAGACACAGCTGGCATTCATTGATTAACCACTGCCATTGTGCAGAAACTGACAACAAAACTACACCTAGTTCAACAGTAGAAAAATATGATCTCTGCCCTGCTCTATATTTAGACTAATAAGGGTATTATGTGGATTGAGTGAGACTCCCTATAAAGTGATCCATTGAATCGGTCTACCCAAACATACATTATCAACAGTGGGAATGTTAAATATTTGCTCTCCAGTATAATCTATAAGGGATTTAAATGAGCTACAGTAAAGGCTCTAACATGCTTTATCTGGTTAGTATTAAATAACAGTCAGGATTAGAAGTTAGTTTCCCCATGCGCAATGTGAACAATAATCACACTGGTCTTTTTGAAGCTCAATGTCACCAATGTGTACCCTGTGGGACCACTTAGCCCTAATCCCAAGCAATGCTTATCTGTCCATCAGCCAAGGGGCATCTTGGGGACATACCAAAATGGCAACTTGGTCATATTTGAGGACATGTGCAACTGCAAAGTAAAAATGTTTATACACTGGCTCCTGCCTATATGGATTTATACCTTCACAGTATAGCCAGGCTTTTGCAATGGACAGATGATAAAATAGCATACTTTTACCTGAAGCAGTACAAACAACATAATTTATACCAGTGTTTCTCAACTGTGACAACTCTAAGGTGTGTGGACTTCAACTCCCAGAATTACCCAGCCACCATGCTTGGAGTTGGTCCACATATCTTAAAGTTGTTGAGTTTGAAAAACACTGATTTAAACACTATTGTATTCTGAAAGTTTAATTACTCAGAACAATTGTGGAACATTTTTTCTAATTCTAAACTAAAAAACCTACATCACTTACCTTTAACAAAATTAGAAGAACAAGGAAAACAAAACAAAACTAAAAGATTGGTTGTATAATGGAAAAAGAAGCTTAAAAGGACTGTTATTTCATCTAAGTGGACCCACAGACAGTTTGGACTATATTAAGACCAACACTTCAAGGTAATAACATTACTGAATTTAATGAAAGAACATTATAAACATACTATAGACACAATTGCAGACAACTTCAGTTAAAATAAATGTGAGGTAGACTGACTAGTGAAGCTAAATTCACCATGTTTTGATTAAAAGAGTTTTACGCCAAGGACTGCTTCAAATCTGAAGAACTTCCTATAGAGTGGGTAGCTCTATGTAGGAAACAAGAAGACAAATAAGGAATTGTTGATAGACAAACAAACCAAACATTTGTTTGTTTCAAAATATATACACATGCTCTGGGAAGCTGCAACCAACTTTGCATAACAAATCTGGCATCTACGTCATTATCACGCCGTTCATTTACGGATTACGTGCTTCATTCCTTAAAAATTTTATCTGGCTAGGAAACTGGTCAAGTGTGAAGCAGTCCTAAGAGAGCAACATTTACCCTCTTTTTTAGAGATCACACAAAGCAACTGTACAAATTACAGAAATATCTGAGTCATTTTTAAAAAATTACAGATTACATTCAGTATAACCTGGGACTTGTCAATTACTTGTATTTAACAAGCTCACAGGTAAAATAATGCTGGCCTTTTAATACATTCATGTCATCACCTTGCTGCAAGGCTTGTAAATGAAATAACACGGTAACATTTGGTATCTTGCTCTGATCTCCTGTCCCATTTATCACATCCAGAACTTATTTCACTGTACTACATGAACCTTAACGTTGAGTTTGTGAAGACATTTATTAAAGAGGTTTCAAAGAATAGTCAACCAAAACTCTTCTTCCTTTGCTTTAGTGATTCTATGTTGAACTACCAATTGTTCTTGTCCAATTTAGAAAATACCTTTTAGGATCTTTCCACACAATCACACAAAACATTGCTTAGTAATAAGGGAGAGTGGAGCTTTTATACATCAAACAGTGATAAACAAACACATATTCCTGCACAGTTTGTTCAACAGGGAGTGCACTAGTAAATTCTAAATAAAAACTGCTTGATTTGGATAGCATGCGAGTTAAACATTTTGTGCTATGATTACAATTCAACAGTATTAAAAACTATGTGGTGCATCAAATAAGATAGGAATGTGCTACCCAGGAAATACATTTTTTTAGGTATAAAGCATAGTGTTTGCTCAGATATTATAATCACTTATATTCTCCCTCAAATATGGCCCCAAAGCCCGATTGTGTGAAAAGACCCTTTATCCCTAAATTCTCAGCCTATATTTTTATACCTCTTTATCAAGGGTCAAAGCACCTGGAATTTTAAGAACATAGTGCAAACTTCAAATATATAAAGAAGATTTTAAAAGCTTTCAATCTGCAAAATTTGCAATAAAATGGCAACTCTTTGGAAACATTTACAAATTATGTTCAGCCCCATATAACTAGAATAAAACCTAGGTTATCTGACATCCCCTACTTGTAGCTTTTATGTAAATTTCTACTCCAAAAATGTAAAGGTATTTATTAAAGTATAAGGCAGATTTTATAAGGGTACCAAAAAAAGAATAATCTACACTAAAGTAAACAATTGTTCATTTGAAATATGCTACATTTATGTAAAAGTACAATAAAAACAATAGGTTTGAAAACCATTACTTTCCTTTCAACTTCAATATATTATGCTTTTCATTATTTGTAAACAGCTCTTTCACAAGGTAAAAAAGTTGCATGATTAACACTTTGTTCTAAATGCAGTTTGGGCAGGTGCTTAATTGAGAATTGCAGGTATCACCATTTGTATTTAAATGGACCGGACCAAATTACTATCTGTGTTCACCATCTTATGAAATAGGCTGCACAACTTTAAATATCTGTGCAAGAAATGTAAGAATGTGTCTGAAGGAAGAACTATAGTAAGAGATAACAGTAAGAGAAACTGAAAACTGACTAATGAGCAGGAAATAAGGGGAATTCTGTCTATTGTTAACTGCAGTATGAAGACTGATTGTACTAGACTCATTTAAACACTCAGCATATTTCACAGCACAAAGTGCTGGTGCAAAGAACTTCACTTTCAAACAACTTAATGCCTATTTAAAATTTAATACATCTCTTTCTCTCTAATTCAAACAAAAAGCACAGGGCTTGATCCAGTCAAGCACATACACGGTATTTGCATATGAAGGAGTTGTGCTAAACTCAAGAAAGCTCCAGTTCTCCCGTTCCCCACCAAAATACACACATGTGCAAGCAGTGCAAGAGGCATTGCAGCAGGAGATGCTCTGGACCTACCTCCCATATCCCCAACTTTGTGCCATGTAAAATTACTTGAGCTTTGGAGCAAAAGCACGGCACCAAGGTGCCAGATCCAGACAGGAACACTGCCCTGTTATGGTGCCTCCATGTGCTCACACAGGGAAGTTGGGAAACAGAGCTTTATGAGCCCCGCTGGGCCAGTGTTCAACTGCTTCAAGCCCTACAGATCTAAAATAAACTGGCCAACATTTCCAGGTGTGTTTTAGACTTCTGTAAAGCATGGTGTCTGTTACTGGTCCCAGTTCAGGGGAAAGTGATTCCTAAAGGACTTGTAAGCTTTTATAATTCAAATACATAATGAAGTACTAAGCCCCGTTATTCCTGTTCTGTGGTCAGTCTCTTCTTAGAATAGTAAATGCTCTTCATAAAAGCACAAAACCAACATTTTCTATTCCCAGCACTCAAGACAGCTGAGGCACAGGAGGCATCCACTGCAAAAACAATGCCAGGAATTTCAGCTATGTAGGAAACAAGGAGGTTACTTAGCCATTTCAAAACAATATCCCATAACATTGAGGACAGAAATCAGTGGTGGACCTTAAATACACTGAGGAAACAATATGCAAAAGCTATCTATTTAGGCTGGCTGAGCAGATACTTTTCAAACCATAGTCAGTGATGATCTGTGTGCAAAAAACAGGTTTGTACACAGCCTTTCTTTTGGGATCCAGTTCCATATGTACTGCTGGAGGAAAAAAAGTGATCACCTACACAATTTCTCTCCTCGCAAAGGATCTCTGGATTTAAATCAATAATGGATACCCCAAACCTGCATCTTTATACAAATGCCTGCCATACATTCACTGATTTGTTCAGGCTTCTGTAGTAAACGTTTTAACTTTTGTGGAAACTTTGCCAAAACAGTTTCAGTACATAAAAATTACAAACCTTAACCTAACACTGCACAGAAAGTGAATAAAGATTACTCTTTCAAACACAAGTATCTGTGTTCTGTAGTTTCAAACCCCTGAGATATACTGTACCAAAAGTACAGATATGAAGAGAAATGGACAGCATTCCTCAGTACATTATCTTCACATAATTCCACTTGCTTAGTATGAGCCTCATGTAACTCAAGCTGACAGATGCCAAAAGTAATTTCATCCCCCCTCCCCTTCAAAAGATTTCTCCATATCTTAGTCACAGTGGGTATATTATCTTCTATATCAGTGACCCACAAGGAATTAATTTGAAATCAATGCTCTTTCAATCATAAAATAAGAGAGAACATGTCTAAAACTGGGCCTGAATTTGGAGAAATCCTTAAAGTAATGACTGAATGTAAGTCTTGGGTTGCACTTTGCTCCACAGTGATTGTACTTTAACTGAAATAAAGAAAAAGACACCATTTGGCTCATCAGGTTCTGCTGTGTCCTGTGCTGTTGACTCAACCTTATACATGGCGCCCAGTCAGAAAATAGAGTGGCTTGTCATCAGAGCTGTTAGCAGTTTGGAATTCATCTCTCAGACGGAACTGCCATTCATCTTCCAGCTCTAAACGGACAATGGTTTGACGCAAGGAGCTCCTGTCTTGGCATATGACACACAGTGTTGCACCTGAAATTAAAAGATGAAATTAAATAACAGACGGTTTATACCACGGTTCAATTTCCCCAGCATTTACATTCTGAGATTGCTCTCTATTGCTTGGAAACATTATCACACACATGTGCAAATGCTAAAAATATAAAGTAATATTAAGGGTTAATAGAATTCTGTTACTGCTATTAAATATTTTGCCCTTTTTCTGCCAAATGGATAGATCACAGGAGACAACATGAATTTCTTCCAATTATGACTGAGATCACACCAGATGCTAAGCTGTCGGTCCCCCCACCACTTTTCTGGCTTGAAGTGTCATATGAACTCAACCACTATATTTATTTAATATAGTAATATTTAGGGCTATCTGTGAGAGCCTGTCATTATCATCATAGGTGGTAATACAATTAAGTCTTAACAACATGGAGCTTTTTTCCATTTACTACTTCAGGTGAAAGCTAATTTTTAAACATGAACACAAAACAAAGCATACACAACATAAATAATAACAGATGGCAGTAATTAGGCTGAGCTCAAATCAGATACAGTTAATATCTGGAGGGGAGACTACCAAGAAATCTCTGGGCTGTGGATTACAATTTAGAAGTTAAAAAATAGAAAGAAAGAAAAATTCTGGAAGACAATGGCAAACCACTTCCATGTTTTTTGCCTCAAAAACAAGAATACGCTCATGTAGTCACCAAGAATTGAGCTTGATTAATAGGAGATGTAACTATTTGCACAGTGCAAGAAATATATCAAGACAAGGTACGCAAAGGGTTTTCCTTATTTTCACACATAGCTGAGAAAATGTACACAGGTGTATTAATTAATACACAGGTATATTAATATGTTTGGGATTTTATTGCATTTATAGCATTAGATTTTTACTATTTTGTTAACTTTCAGAATTTGGATAAGAACAGTGTATCATATTTTTAAAACTTCCTAAATAAATACAAATGCAAGGTAGAATCTCTGCACAACGTATCTCATACATGAAATCAGAAGTTCCACCTCACCTTTTATCATTCACTGAAAAAAAGTGGAACAAACCAACAGCTGACCATCTTTATTAATAAAGCAAAGCAGGGAGGTCTGGAATGCTTTGCCTCTCCTTGCAGCAGTGGCTATGGGAGATACCTGTATTTTCTTCTATGTAGCAAAGTATCATGTATCTCTCTCTCTCTGTGTTGCTGCTCTGTTCTTGTGTTGTGTGTATGTACATGTACCCTGAGCAGCACGGGACAGGCTACACAGTGTCTCCTCTGGGTCATGGGACAAGGAAGGAGGGGAACTTAGGATGGAGGTGCCAGTAGCATTCCCCAACCCCCTCTCTCATACAGAACCAGCAGGGATTTTTTTTTCTCCACAGCCCTCGGCCAGATCCAACCAATGTTCAACTTGATCTTTCTTTTGCCAGCTTCTCCCTCCATGCCAAACGTGGTCCCATTCCATTCAGTTTTCAGAAAGTGATGGTGCTGTTGGACAGAATCCCAAGACCCTTTACATAAATTTTCCAGTATTTCACTGAGTAGGAAAGAATAAAAAAATAGACACCTTCTGGGTTATTAAGGAGCAGCCAATTCAAACTTATTTCAATATATTCCCCAAAATAGAGAACAGACTGTGCTTAAATGGGCATGCATACGTTAGAACCGAGGATGAGACTCTTTTGCCTCCAGCTTTTTCATGTTTTGGGTGTAAAATGCTGGAGAAATAGAAAGTGGAACTGGAAGACAACACTGGTTTCCATTACACTTCTGCAACTGTCTCTTTGTAGGGAAAGGGTTGTTACATTATACGGCATATAATGGCAATGTCCGTTCACAGTCTAACCTTGTTAGGGACCAGTTAGCAAGTTTTATACAGAAATCACATTACCTTTCAGGAATCTGAACTTTTTAAGAAAGTCTGCTCCAACGAAGGAGTCACAAAGGTAGAGAAGAAGACCACTGAAAAACACCCCTTCACAGTTCACATTAACTGAGTGCGGCCGTGAACTGACATAGCAAAGAGCTACCTATACCAGAAATGGGAACAGATACATACATTTAAGTCTTCTTTCTTTAAAATACTTACATCTCAACATTTATGTTCCTGTCCCATCAAATTAGCACATCAGTGGTAAATTCCAAACATGTTCATGTTTAGAATATAGATTATCCTCTTAGTAACAACTGTTTCCAATACCCTAATCAAGGAACTACCAAGGGGAAAAAAAAACAGGCAGGGCAAACCACTGTATATAAACAGAGAGGAAACCCCATTCCCTTCTAGCATTAAAGATGTTACCTAGCCAGGTAGTGAAACATTTACAAAAAAACAACCAAGCTCAGAGAACCCCAAGGACTCCATGGAGCAAAAATTGTTTAAGTTGTAAAAAACATATGGGAAGAATCTACAATATGCCCGAGAGCATTAAATTGTCTAATCAAACATTTAAAAAAGGAGAAGGTAAAATATTATGGAAAATGGATCTCAAAATTCAAAGGATTTATAAAGCAATTAAAAAGGTTAATATCAGTGCTTCAGCTTAAGAAATATAAACTAAAAGTCCCAAGAATGGAGTTGCCTTGCCATATTTGTTTCTTTCAAAGAGAAGCCTTTGTTTACTACTGAGTTATAAAATATAAGATTTCTAGATACGTACCTGAGGCCCAATATTCAAATAGCAGTCAACAGCTAAGACCGGGTTTTTAAAGTTATAGATGGCCTTTGGGAAAAGCTTGTAGGTGGCATATTGAAGGAACTTCTCTAAAAGGAACTGAGCTGGAGCTGCCAAGAGGGTGTGCTCGCTGTCTGGAGCACAAACATACTGAAGAGGTATTATTGGAGTCAAACTTTCTGAGATCTGAACAGGAAAACAATATGTCCATATGAAATATACTGAGCAGCATCTTAATATAGCTTAGGGTGCAACTAGCATTCAATTATCAGTTTAAAATGTTGGGCAGAACGGAAAGAGCAAGAAACACTGGAGCCAAGCTTGAACGGTTCTTGAACAGTACCCAGCAACAGTGATAGCACAGGTGACACTGGGCAGCTAGCATTTCCTATACAGTCCTGGACAGAAGGTTGCTTTGACGCTCCAAGAACCAAGGTGGTGGGGGCAGGGGGGGAACCAGTAAGAAAGAATTAAAATAATCCTATAACAGGCACTCACATTTATAGAGGCACTATGTAATGATGGCAAGCCTAGATAAATAAATAAACAACCCCCATCCCAAGAAAGAGTTTTAATGAGTGCCCAAAATATTTTAAATCTGAAACATTTCAAGTTCAAAGTACGTTGTTCCTATTGTACTGGAATTGTTCTGAGCTAGGAATTCAAAACACGTGTGTCAAAATCAAGACAGGCTTTGTTAAGCATGAAACACTTCCAAAATAGTCAGAGCGACAGGTTGCAGCAACCTCTTTTGAACTCAAACTATTTCATATTCAAGATGGTTTACAACGCCAAAGGTTTTTGTGAGTTTTCCATCATTTCTTTTTTAAGCAGCTTTTATCCTAGGCCTGACTCCTGCCATTGTGCTACAGAAGCATTCATTGACTGATGAGATCAGCCAGGTAGCGAGCAACACATTTGGCACTGCAGAACTAAGGGCAGCAGAAAATATAGCAAATGTGGTCATATTTAGTTTCTGATTACGGACCCAACGATTATCCAACTTGATAATCATTTGAACAGCAGAATGATTATCAAGAAAGAAGCCGAAGGCCATGTGAGTAGAAGAAGACAGAGCACAGAGCCACAGTTGCTAAGCAGGGTTCCCATACAAAGGCTAAAATATTTCATGATATACGTAAAGCATACAGATGGGAAGAGACTGATGAGGTTGTATCATATGGAGAAGTCAGGAAGTACAGAAATATAATCAATGAATAAATAAAGCAATGGCTTGAAATGAAAGGTGAGCAGAGGCTTTATAAGCCATAAAACTAATTCCATCTCAAACAGAGGAAGTTATTCTCTCCCTCCTTCTCATCAGATAGGAACTGGTCCTATCACCTGAGAGCTTATAAACCTGCAGAAGAGCCCACTGGGGTGGTGGGAGTGGAATCTAGTGCAAACTGCACTGTTCTGGACATGGACAGGGGACAGTAATCCAGCCAACAAGTTGCTCCAATTGTGAGATGATCAGGGCATGAACCAGCTGCTTTGTCATTTGACTCCTATAAAAAGTTAGGTGGGATTGGTACCGTTTGGGCATCAAAGGGGATGCTTGAGGTATGTCAATGACTCAGAATAGTCCAATCCATCCTCCCTCCCTCCCTCCCTTTATGAAACTTTTTTATATCCCACATTTCAAGATAAAAAATCCTTCCAAAGTAGCTTGGGCTTGGAAATGAATAAATAAATATGTAAACTCAAGGAAGCCACACAAAGTAACACATTTACAGGACTTTCCCACCACAGAGTTGGTGGCAATAGCTCTGTGGGGATTGGGAAGGAAAAGCTTGCTGGGTAGCTCTCACCTGCCTGATTTCCTTCCTCTCTCCAGAGATCCTTCCACAAGACAGTTGGTGGAAATGGCCCTGGGGTGGGATCTGAGGGAAGAATCCAGCTGAGCAGATAAGAAAATAGAGGCTCTCTTCTTAAGTTCTATCTAAAGCTCTCCAAAATGTTTTAAAAGAAAAGCAAAATACAACATACAAAACAAAACAAAACAAACAAAAAAACCCCTTGGCTTGGGGCATCTGTTGAGCTGTATCCAAGGGCTCACATGAGTAATGAGAGTAATATGGTCATTAGGTCTGGTAAAAAAAATATCCAAGCAAATCAACCACAGCAAGTGCTCCAGCAGCTGTTCCTGGCGGTCTCTACAGGAGCATGCACCCATAGCCCCTTGGCTTGGCTCCTGCAGGTGGCACAGCATCTCTTTCAAAAGATTAACACTGCCTTAATGCCTTAATTCTGGGAGTTGAAGTCCACTCATTTTAAAGTGGCCAAGTTTGGACAACACTGGCCTTAATGGTCAGGAAGGTCATTGGTATACCATAATAATTCCTCTAATAGGGAAGTATGCAGACTCTAAATTGATGGATTAATTTCCTTTTGTTTTTCTAGAACCTTTCTAGAATCAACTGGCCAGGTACAAAATGTAAGGAAAATGCGGGAACCAAGTTCATTCATTGCGAATGTTTACCACAGCATATGTTTGTGAGTTAAACAAAACCCATTAAGAGTGTCTATAAACAAATGCTCAAGGTCTAAAAGAACCTGTACAATTTATAAAAGAAGTTGCATGATTTTTCATGGTTCCTTATTTTTGTAATATATCTTAATGACTGAGAGAGGATGGTAGGTTGCTCATTTTGTTAAACAACTGGGGGCATAAATAATAATAGTAATAATTTATTAAATTTATATGCCACCTGACTCCCAGTGACTTGCCAATCAATTGCAAACCAGTCAGGTGTCCATCAGACCTTATCTTCTCCCCATGACCCACTGCCAAGCACTGAGTGTAGCCTTTGGACCATTACCCCTGGCCTAGAGAGATTAATGACTTGGCACTCAGAAACCTTTCCCCTTATCTATGACTTCATAAGGATAATGGAAGAGGGGGGAAGCGAGGGGAACACAAATTTTTCCTCAGGTAAAAACAAGCACTTTCCTTTTCGACTCACCATAACTTTAGGTTTAATATCAAAGTCTTTTTGACCGCCAACCTGGATGTGTTTCTTCATAAGACTGAAGTTGTTAAAGCAACAGATAAGTAAGCCACTGCTATTTGTTCTCAGATTAAAATCCACATCTTCACAGAAATACCTAAGCAATTGAACATAATTTACATGTGTTTATTCAAGGTAGGCTTCCCAAACCTGGTACTCTCCAAATATGTTGACAGTACAATTCCCAAAATTTCTCTCTGATATTAGCTATGCTCACTGAGACTTGACATCTCAGCTGGAAGTTATTGGCTGAGGAAGCTAATTCAAGGCTAGGACTTCTAGCTTGGAATTCTACAATACAAAACAACAATAAAAGGTTGTGTATGTACAACTGCTTTTCTGTTAATGCTCATATAATTACACATTAAGATACAGTCACTTGATTAGAGGCTTGACCCCCCCCCCAAAAAAAAACAAAACACTTAAAAACAATGTTAAAATTACAATATTGCTTCTTCCTACCAGATAATAGCCCATGGGAAGAGAAGTGAATTTCTTTTGCCTCAATTTTGAAACCTGGATAGTAACTGAGTTCCAAATTAGAAAACCAATACAAGTATTTATGGAGAAAGTGCTTGGTTACAAGACAATTTTCTCCCATGTTTGAGTTCTGTCCCACACAATGATCTCAACAGCAAGCTGCCAAAGGGGAAAGGTGCTAAATAGCACCAGGCAGAAAAAATATTTTGCCTTTTTCCCCCTTGTTAGTTCTCATTCAATTTGATGAAGTAAAATGTTGATGAAAATCTCATGGATGAAATATGGTGTTCTTGCACTGATTTCTCCATAAGACGCTCAGGAGGAGTTGGGGTGAATGTTCTGCCCTTCACTGTGCAATCCTCTTTCCAGCAGACATCAACCTCCCTAGTTTCCCACATTCAAAACAACTGTTAAAGGAAAACATTATATAGGAACTCCTCTCATTGACCTTTTTCAGAAGAGAAAATGGAGGCAGGCAGGGACAAAGAGGGAAAAATGTAATGAAATGGCTATACATGGACAAACATGTGAAGACAGCCAATCTAGTAGCATAGCTGCCTTGCATACATTTACTCACCTGTTTAAATCATATTGCACATTTTGGGTCAGGTCTATGTTGAGCAGTATAAAATCATGTATGTGGCATCTGGAACAGGGGGCTTTGGGTGCTCTGGAATTCAATTTGCTGTTCCATTTCTGGATGCCCAGTATTGCATAATGGACAATTTTTGGTGTGGCTTCAATATGCTGCAGAACACTCTTTAGAGACACATTTTTGCTGGTTGATCCTTGATCCATACATTGACTACTGAAAGGCAAAAAGACTGATTATATTACATCCCAATGATAATGATAAAGCATACATAAAGATAACGAGTGTACAAGAAGTCTGCTAGAAAACAAACCATTTTAGGTAATTTGTGACTCTAGCTGCTTACAGTTTATTTCCTAGTACTTAGGAAATAAACATGGAAAATGGTAGAGCAAATGCAGCATTTTTCTTGGATCATTGAGAACCAGACTTAAGCTGCCATTCTACAGTCTTTCAGCTTAAACTAACCAAGAACTGACTATTTTTATGAAGATACTAATATTGGATGCCTTATGGGACTTCCACATGGCACCATTTTCACTTCCCAATATCTCTCAATTGTTTTCAAGCAGTTTGTGTGATTGTCTTGACTCCTGCAGATTTCAGCATGCACAGAATCAACAAGGAACACCATGAGTTAATCAATGTTTTCTCTCCAGCTGAAAAGCAGATGAGTACAAAAGGTATCATTTCCTCAATGCATCATTCCAAGCTATTCCAACTTTTAAGAACAAAATTCTCTTACATCCCCTACTTTATGCAAAAGGGAAACAAAATAAATTGCTTGCAACTGCTCTCCAGTCCACATTTTCAGTCCACCTGCAAAACATCTTAGTGTAGGATAAAGCTGCATCCAATCAAGATATCATTCCACCTGAATTAAAGACACCATTGGGAGCAGTGAAGGTGGTATGATATTGCAACATGAATTTTACAACTAAGCACTTTCCCCAAACCTTCTAGCCATGGTTGTAAGCTACTGCAGCAGCTGATGTAGGGAAGTTTTAAACAACCCTTATAGACAGATATTAGCAACAAGGTTCTGTGGGGGTGGGCGCAGTCTTGGAGCACCCAAAATCTGCTCTCTCTCTCACACCAACTCCATACAAAAGGAAAAGAAATTACACTCACTCCCACCTAGTGGGTAGTGAGGTCTTCAAAAAATGAGGAAATGTATAGGTTGCTGTAAGTGGAGAATGCAACAATACTAATTTAAGACCATCACCTTTCAGAGAATACAGAGTCCATAGAGTGAACCCAACCACAGATGCCAAAAAACATATCCCAGAACAATGATAATTTAAAATAATGATGTACCCAATAGCTGGAATGATTAAATAGCAAAGGAAAGGTGAATAATCAGGTCAGAGAAATCAGATCAGGCCTCTACTTGTTCTTGCCTGTGTTTTCTATACAACTACACTTGGGCTAGTCTGTCATGGGAATACTGGTTATAAATTACATTTTGTGTATAAAATACACAGAGAAGAAGACATTCTGTGTTGACACTGAACTACAATCACAGTTTGGACAGTTGATTAAGGATGAGAAATATGAAGGGGAAAAAGACACAGAACTAAAAACTCATTACTCTTTAGGGCCTAATTCTCTTAGAAAACACTGTAGATCTTAAACCAATAGACTTCCAAGTCAAACATATGGTAGTCATGCAACCATAAAAATATACTACTGAGTCTCTATCAAATCAGATTCATTAATGGACACATACAACTGCATTATAATGTTGAATAATGGCTTTAAAATGAGAAAGAGAAACTGCTGAATATATTTGAGATTATCCTTAGTGCCATTTCCCTTTCATTTTTTTAAAAAGCTCTTAATTTCAAACAGCAGATACAGCTAAGGTACAGAACAGTGTTTCAAACACTTTAGTCACTTTGGTGCAATATTCATATGATGGGGGTTCCCTAATAAAGCAAAGGTATCAAGCTACTGATCCTATCCTATATATAGGATATTCCATTTTAGATGCCTAAAGGAGTAGGTAGATCATGTTATCAAAGATCATCATCACAACAACCCTGCTCTTTCCTGCATGGAATTGGTGGATATGCCATTAGGACTAACGCTGTATTGATCCAAAATTCTGCTGCCGGCCATGAGTGCCATCTCCGCATTGAGAAACTTACCTAGACTGTTCTTGGGCAGTATGACTGTTCCATAAGACACAAGAATCATCCATGACAACAATAAATGGCCAAACACACTGACGTTTAACTCCCAGTTCCTCCAAACGGTTTCTTTCCAGTTCCAAGTTATGGTAAGAAAGTTCTTTAATTAGGAATCTGGCAGCACCTGAAAAAACAGACCTTTTTTTTTTAAAAAAAAGACTAGACTTCCAAATCCTGAAGAAAAGTTGTGAATTTATTAAAATAGGTAACAGGGAGATTGGTTTTTCTGATTTCTGTGGAGCAAGAATTGTTGAGCTTGCATGAAAGAGTCCAAAGAGAAGCAGATTCTGAAACTAAGGCTAGTTCAGTGTTTCTCAACCTCAGCAACTTTAAGATATAAAGTAGGGTTTTCTTCTTTTCTTTCTCAGTTTGCATTTTTAGTTTGTTTCTCTATTTTTTAAAGTTTTTTTTTAAGTTTCAAGATCGCTTTGTTAATTGTGTATGTATAAAATTTTTAGAAAAATAAATTCTTTTTAAAAAAGTAATAAAATGTACATGAATTTAACAGAGGACATAAGCAAGCATATTGTTAAAGATGCTACAAAGAGTGGAATTTACTACTATTTAAATGTTTGATACTCACTAAGCTGAAATATTTTTATACAGTTACATAAACACTCATCTGTTTTTATCCATGGGACTTTTCTCCCTTCTCTCCATCTTGCAAACCAAAGGAAAATACCCTTATTCTGGGTATTACTCACCAACTCCTGCATTGTTGAACATGCCTGGCAGAACCAGCATGATATGGTTGGGCCAATATTTGCGATAAAGTGGCATTTCATATTCCTTGACCACAAGAAGATGGAGGTGGCTGATACCTTCCATAGCGTGGTAAAGATTCAAGAGACCATGTTCATGACGTCCACTTGAAGGTGTAAAAATAGGACTCTTCACCGTATTCAAATTCTGCAGGATGACAAGCCAAAGGCAGATATTATGTGTCTCACATATGTACTCATTGTCTGTGATTTTGATGTTATTCACTTTCTGGACTATGAGATACAAAGAAAAAATCAGACTGGGAGAACTCTGCCAATTAGAGCATTCTTCAATTTCACTGCCTTCTCTTTTTCCCATAAATGTTGTGATTAATAATTTTAAATAGTTATGTAGTTGTAATACAGAATTTATGTATGTTGGCTTTATTCCTGAAAGAAAACCTTGATAGGTTGAGAGATGGAAAAGGGGAGCTGGCAGTGATACTAGCAAAGTATCTACCAATGGATCAGTTTTTTGAGTCCAGAAGACCCTTACACGCACCCCGAATGCAATCTCATCAAATGGTAAAATTTCACCAGTATTGGTTGTGCTCCTCTATCTAGATTAAAGGTGGATGGGCAACATTTTCAGAAATCAGCATTTTTAACAATGATCTCTAGTAGTGTCAGCCCTTCAAGTTAGGTCAGAAAACAGACACCACAATAAATACCAGAACTCTACTTTCTTGATATAAATTATAACAATAGAAACTTGAAAGCTTGACAGTGTTTCTCTTTCCCTCCCTCTTATACTAAATAGAGACAAGGCGGAACTCTCGAGTTTCTTTCTCACCCCCCTCCCCTTCCTGCTTTTCAGGGCTACGTTCATGTTTTCCTAATGGCTGCTGCATGTCTTCTTCAAGGCCATCCCTGCACTTCTCTACTAGCTGGGGAAGGGAGCTTTATAGTTCCTGCTTGTCTACCAGCAACCATTCTCAATGCTTGCTGGTTTCCCATGGAGAGTAGTGAAAGAAATCCACAAACTTGTGAAGCAGTTTTTAGTCCCTGTACATCTTTGTATCTATCATGTATATATGGACACGCAGATGCACACGCACCTCAACCCTGAGCAACGAGATGCTGCCCATGTGGCAGAAAAAACTATCCACCCGTGGGTTAATTGAAGGTAATGAAAAAAGGACCTAGTTCAGACTCTGGAACCGAATACCAGCCTCCTAGATATACTCTTTTACACTTGCATGTATCTATGTAACTCACCATCTCAGCCAAAACACATTTCACCAACCTTATCAGACACAAGAGGAAGACGCATGCTTTCCAAATGTCTGCCCTGTTTGCTGAAGACAAAATAGTTCTCTTTGGATTTAGGAATGATAAAATGTAGCTGAATCTCTTCTCCTAACATTGAGGATGAGAATGTAAATGCATGTAGGGTGGAATCAGATATCTGCATACAAGGGAGAAAAAGGTACTGTAACCCACTAAGGAGACCAACTGCCAATATTAATCTACTTTAGTTCATGAGGATATATTACCAAAATTTTATATATGCAGGCAGCATATTTGGATTACTCTTATTAAAATACTATCAGCAAAATAGGATCCATTTTCAATAGATTAGTCTTTTGCAAGGATATGGTACATGCTGTTGGACTCATCTTCTTTTTGCATCACAATTTAGAATAAGAAGAATGTTTTTCATATTGCTAGTAAAACCTTGACCATGGTCACATACTAATTAATATGGGCTAAGACTATGTGATGCTTTAGATTTGATTCAGAAGAGATGTTTCAGAACACATAGAAATACAAATATAGCACTTGTCTGCAACTTATTGGAGTAGCTGTGTCTGTTTCCAGGATCACATGGATACAGCAGACACCTGTACAAGCCTGAAAAATGACACAGCTGCTTTAATGAGTCACCAACAGGTGCTATGTTCATATTCCTGTGTTTTTGAAGCACCTCTTCCACTGAAATGCAAAGCATCTGCTGGCATGTATTTGGCATACAGTAACTTATTCCAAAAGAGAACCATCACTAAGCTTAAAATGAAAGTTAATGTAGAGATATAGTCAAAGCAAAAAGAGAGAAACTCCTTATAAATCTCAAAAAGCCTTGAAATAACTGTGATGCTGATTATGTGCAATGACAACAGAAAAATGTTGTTACAAGACGAAGTCATTTATACTATTCCAGAACATTGTCTTAAGAGCTACACTGTGAAGCTATACAGGTTTTCATGACTCTTACATTTTCACTGAAGAATTGGTATTTCTGTTAGGGGCAATCTGATGTTCCCATAACGAATAGTAGAGCTCTAGAACTCTCAAGTAAAAAAACGATGGTGATTAAACCTGATAAGAAAAACTATGAAGTGAGCCATCCATGGCCTGCTGGCAGCATATATTCATGTTCTTTTGTCCTATGAAGACCCCCAACACTGCATTGCTGAAATAGAGTGGCAACTGCCAATTGTTGATATTGTGACTTTCCCCATTTTTAAACCAAATTACAAATAGGTGTGTAAAAGACCCCAGTATGTCGAATATACCTATTTTGCCTTTAAATCTTCCAATGCAAAAAGAGACCAAATATTTCAATTCTGACCCACATCTTAATTTTTTTTAGATTTATATCCTTCCAGCAGCTCAAGGTAGCAAACACAGTGCTTCCTTTTCCAATTTTTCTCTCAAGCCACAATCTTGTAAACCCCAAGGCACCCTATGAACTTCCATGGCTGAAGATGAACTTGAAACTGGGGCTTCACAGTCCTATTCAATACTTTAACCACTACTCCACTCTGTTCTCATAAGAACATCACGTTCTATGACCCCTAGAAACCAATATTTTCTTCTCCAATGTGGCTCCCAGTGGAAAAAATGTCACCTGCCCCTGGCCTACATGGAACCATTGCATACCGGAGCTGAAGGATTTATGTCCATATATTGATGGCACTGTTCACAGTGGTGGAAAGTATTGTAGGCTGCATACTTAGTCAGCATCATAGAAACAGTATTTCGCTTTCTGGGTTCTTCAACTTTGGTTTCTTTGCTTGGTTCTGTGGACAAAGGCAATAAAAGGAAAACAGTCAACTTAAGGAATCCTAAAAATGATTTAATTGTCAAAACAAACTGATAAGGGTTCTGAAAGGCTAGGTAGAAGAAGAAACCATAATTTAGTTTTCCCTTACCCTGCTTTATTTTTTGTAGTTGCTCTGTATAGACTGGACTCATAAGAACATATTTGGGATCATGCACACTGAGGTCAAAATTCATTTTCCTGACAATTTCAATGTCAGGCCACTGATCACTGCTAGACTGGGCAATTTCATTGTCTTCCGTATGATCTAAAAAAAGTGTGAATACCTTTTTAATACCTAAATCATAGTTTTATGTTACCTAAATTCTTCATGCAGATTACAATGATATTTTAGTAATTCTTACAATTACACTTTTAAGTCTATAAAACCTATAAAGTCTTTTGCAGGTACATCTCTTATTCTGAGACACAGTATGGCTTAACTATGTATATAAGGTCAGGTCTATGAAAAATAAATAATCTTTAGATCATAATTATTTTAATGTAATTCAATGTAATAAAATACGATGATATATGCTAGAGTAATACATTTATAGGATAATACATTTCCAGAATATAGGGACTATTGGTGAGTCCATGCTAACCATATCAGTCAAAAACAGTACTTCATATGCAGGGATAAACCAGAGGCATGTAATCATCCATTGCTGGAGAATGATGGCTTTTATTCTGAATCATCAAGTCTTTTCTTATAATATCAATGTTCTTCCTACAAAGGGTAGATACTGCTCACAAATAATAATAGTCATGTGCCCTTTTAGACTCATAAATGATGCTGCTATTCTATAAATGGCATAACATACAATGCTTTATCCACAAAATGGATTAAATACATAATGTAATATCTAATGCAGATAGCTTTCAGCTGAAATTTTCAGTCAGGGATATAGATTTCATACTTACCAAGATAAATTAGAATAACTTCAAAAGCGTGAAATTACACAAATGTCTCTAAAAATAGTATTTTATCATCAGGGAAATTATCAGGGAGAATGTTGGCCAAGGATAATTTGATATAATAGGCACAGTATATTCCTAGCTCTGATTTGTCACTACTCCTTCCAATTTTTCATGCTAACACAATGCCCAAATTTATACTACAAGAGTTGACCTTCTCTTCTCAGAGCACTCTGTATGCTTCACACACATTAGAGAGAACTGTCTTCAGAAATTAGAATACTGGCTGTTAGTACTTACTGATATTAATATCTTCCTCATCATACACATCTACCTCCAGCAATCTGATCAGCATTCGAAAGAGAATTCGTAGGAATTGCAAGTAAGAGCCAGTTTTCCCTACCTAAAACAAAAACAAACAAACAAACAAAAAACAGCTTCTGAAATTATACTATCAGAAAAGCATACTGCGTTCATTTCTTTCTGGGATCTCCTGCTTCAATCATTTCAGAAAAGAACTAATGTTCATTCAAGCTGTGACACACAAAATGTTTGATTGGCAGTACACTTTAGAGCACCAAGCATCTATTAAGTGGGATTTCAGAATATTGATTTTTAAAGAACAATTTATCTAGCCTGTTGCCACTATGAATTTTTCAAAAACAATAGTTATGCTTTAAAGCTCTTTCAGATATAGCTCTGAGACGTCAGAAGCTAATGATTCATGAGCAGCTTATAAAATCAAGTCATTCTTCACAGAAATCTTTCTTTAGTTAAATATGCTTGCTTGTCCAAACTTTCATCATTACTGTACTGCAAATTCAGTGATCCCTTGCAGATAAAGCCTCTAGAGTAGAAAATTATCTGCTTATATTTGGAGTTATTTAACAAAACAAGGATTCAGATTACAAAACTTTCACATGTCTTCCAATTATTTGATTCAAATGTTATTAGCTAATACGAATATTTAAATCAATGTTAAGCATAATTAATCAGCTCTTCTTCTCTTAGTAGAAATAAAATAATAACATTAATTCAGTCATCCATTCTGTTTTCCCTCACTATCCAACATCCATCATTTTAATCAATACAGGATTGATTCATTCCTGCAAACATATTATCAATTTTTGCAAATTATTTTTATTTGAATCAGGGATTTTATCCAGTTTTAAAAGAACAGGGAACTTTCCAAGTCATATACTTCATGTAACAATTCATCACTCATTTTAAAATAGCAATTATTATCCCTTCCTTGCACTAAAATCTGAGGGAGGTACGTGACAATTATACAAGACTAACATGACCCAAGCTGTTATAGTAATTTTTCCTACACATCTGTGAACACCAAGCTTTCAGACAAGGACACCAAAAATGCTAGAACTTGCAAATGCTGTCTGTGCACAGAGGCATATAAAATTTATTATCAGTTGTTTAATAGCCTTGACCATTCTGAAAGGAAAACCATTGAATGATCAGGGACCTTAACAAAATAATCTATTGGTTTTTAATTGCTGGAAAGGTATTACTGAACATCTCAGAGCTCTCCTCAACCTTGGAAGTTAATGCTTTCTAATACTTTTATAAATGGAGAATGGCTTCCTCAAAAAACTGTTACCCTAAAACTAAGATGAAGTCCTAGGTGAGGGCTGAAATGGTTTCAATGGATAATATTTACAGGATCAGTTTTTCCCTGCTTTATATTTGCTTCCAATAAGTTCCATTTATATTTTCATGAATAAAATTTATTACACATATTATATAGACCCCAATCACCAGCATGTTCTTGTTTAAAGAAAATAATATTTTGTATCCCTGACTATGGATTTCTCCTTGCCTGCAGGAAGTAGATGTATGTTACGAACAAGCATGAACATGCAAGTGCTAAAAGGCCCTTTTAAATATTATTACTCAGCTGCAAAGGCTAAAAATATGTTCCATAGCATTTCATTGATACCACAGACTTTGTAGTATTTTGGGCATATGATATGAGCAGATGATGAATCAGGGGAAAAAACCCAATAATTATGAGGGCAAGACTGAGACAGTAGAAGAAGGGGAAAGCAATAGCTAAGGTGGAAGCATAGGATCAAAAGAATCCCTGGAATTCCTTGGAAACCAGAGACTGATCAAGATGGTGAACATTTGTCCTTGCAGTGACCAAGAGTCCAGTCCAACTCACTGGCACCTAACTAACCATACACATTTGAGCTTTCTTTTCTCATATTAGTAATACTTATTACCAGGAGCATTTCCACTTATACATGATTTCCAAACTATAGCCAAAATCCCAGTAGTTAATTACATCAACAGAAAGTTATCAGAAATCTATCTGAGGCTGTGCTTCTGCAATAACTCATGCCCAATAGGAAGAAATACTGTGAAATGATTTTGCCACATTTTCACAGATTGATAAATTGAGATTTGTGGTTTACTCTATTAGTGCCTCTTTCCACAAGTTATTCAAACTAACCAGGTAAGGATATCTTATCATAACATCTAAAACCAGGATCCAGAATCCTTGTTTAATGTTTATTATCCAAAAATAATTTGGAATTCTTCTAATTTGTAATTCTAGCTTTTTCAGGAACAATGAACTAGAACTCCGGTTTAGATCGCATTAAACTTTAGCTCTTCCTGGTTATTTTTATTAATGTCCATGAAGGAAGGACAAAGTCACAGCAAACAGGCAGCATGCACTAGTTTGTTGCTCATTCTTACAATTATGCAGAAGCATCCAAAATTCCATTAAGAAACACAGAGAGTTAAGTAACCTGGCACTAGCCCTCCTCTGAATCCAGTGAAGATGCAACCCCACCTGCTCTGAAGCACAGACTTTTTGGCTTGATTATACACAAGTTCATAGGGAAAAATAGATCCAGAATAGTGTGCAAATGTCACTGGAAGGTCACTGGTTTGGGTACAACTGACGTCAAAACAATCATAGATTAGATTTCACTTTCCAAGGATTCCATGCAGTGAATCACACTATTATGGAAGCATTTGACTATTACAGCCTGGAATAAAAGATTCCAAGGAGTTTACATGCTTCAAATAGCCATAGTTGCTTATAAACTGTATTTCTCAACATGTATTTTTATCATTAATATATGTGAATTACTAAACATTTTGATCTTTCTTATTTTCTAACAGAGCCTTCCTTAACCTGCTTAGATGTTTAAGAATTTCTTATTCCAAAATCCCTAGCCAGCATGCTCAAAGGCTGGGAAATCTCAGAGTTATCACCCCAACTCATCTGGAAGGAGCCAGGCTGGGGAAGGCTGGTCTGCCCCATGACATCTATTTATTTACCTGAGGAGGCCCTGTAAGAAGTAGTCGCCGTGGATGAAAACTCCTGCTGCTTGTGGTTTCACCATGGTTGCTGTAGTCTGCATGGTGTTGCCGTGCTGCAGTCCACTGTCGGTAGTAAAGAGACTGCTCTTCACTGGTCATATCCTTGTGAAGCAAAGGTCTTAGTGAGCTCACCCAAGACACGTCAGCATGAGGTAACAGAGCAGAAGAAAAAGATGGCTGCCCACTTTTCTGTGAGCCAAGGAGGCAATAGGCAGCTTTTGACAAGATCACAATTCGGGGTAAGGATATGTGCAATGCCTTGCAATCTTTTGCTGACTGGTTAGGCCATCGGAAGGTCTGGCTGACCGAAGGGGAAGCTGCTGACAATTTAGAAGTGGTGCTGCTCGCTATCTGGTTGGCTAGAGAGTCACATTCTTGTTTCAAAGTCTCCCCAGCAGCAAAGCCTTCATCAACAGAGCTAGTAGCAACATTCTGGAAGTTCATAAACAGTGATGGCTTTTGAGACTTGTCGGTAGTACTAGAGGAGCTCACTCCATTTTCTGCTATAGAACCTGAAAGATAAATTGAAAGGAAGGAAAAGGAATGGCTGAAGGATGTTCAGTAATATACAGTACATACTGCACTGTCCTACAACTTCTATACCAAAAACGTCCAGCTTATACTTGGAGCTTCGGAACAACAGAAATGATCAGGAGAGGATAAGTGAATACAGATGAACAGAGAATGGATCAGATTTGTATAGTACAAATTTAAGGATATGCAGAAGTGTAACAGAACAGTCCGTATCACATTTTTGTGTGAAAAAAAGTGTGCATTCCTGTCCTTCCTACAATTTATAAAAGGTGTAGGATGTCTCCCATTAGCAATAATGTATAACAGGGGTCAACAAATGTTTAATGTGCAGCCACCATTACATGAAATATCCTCAGATCCAAAAAGTTTTTTTTGAAAAATATTTCTAAAAGATACATTAAAAATGGCCAGAATCTGTGAGATATCACAGAACAGAGATATCATGCAAGATTTAAGTATCAAAGATTTCAGCCATGTTATCTACAAATGTTGTGTTATTGTAGTGCCATGTTGTCAAACATCAGTGTATAATGTTTAGGATGACAAAGATTCGTGTACAAAAAAATACTACCGTTTTTTTTCTTCACTCAGGCCCTGTGACTAATAGCAACTAGGCAGCCAAAAATTAAATATAATTTGCACCAGGATGGAGGCAATGATAAAAATGTTTTGCCTTTTGTCAACAGCACATGAGCAAGACCTGAGAAGAAAAAAGCATCAATCTTACAGCAGCAGTGCTTAAAGCTATCAGCCAGAAAACCACTGGAACACTGGTTACTAGGTCTAAACCCAGGAAAGTTCCTTTTTATTTAAGATTCAGTGTACTCTCAACCTTTTTAAAAATGTTACAAGATCACAAGGAAGCACTGGGATTATGGCCTCCCTACCTATTTTAAGTCCCACTATACCACTAGCCAGTATAACCTCATTCAGTATTAATTGAAATCAAGCATTGCTGTAAAGGACTTAAAAGCAGCATTTGAGCACCAACCCATAATGTAATTTGTTTGTTTATGGCTTAGTGTGCTGTATAGAATCAAACAGCCAATTTTGATTTAATTAATCATTCATGAATACGCAAGCCATATTTTAGTGTAATGTGGAACCACTCATACCATCCTGTTGCCAGCTCCCAATCACAGATATCTGCATAAATCCTAAAAGATTAACAGAAAAAAACCCACTCCAATAAGTCCAATTTCTCCAAATTTTCAAACACAATGATCTCAAAAGGAACATCTAATGAGACTATAATTTTTACAAACCTAGGGATACCAGATCTGGGATGCAAAAATCCAGATTACCCTTCTATAGCAGCAAGAACTGCGTGTTTTCTATATTTCTTTGATGCCATCTAATAGTCATCTGGATTTTTGCAGTCAAGATTTGGTAGACCCAGCACAAGTCTTAAAAGAGCAGGAATCCTGTCCAGAAAGGGAAGAACAAATCTGGGTCAGGGTTACATCAGTATTTTTGTATCAGGTTACATCAATATTTTCCCCTTCATGGATCACTGCCTTGTCGTGGCGAAGGGGCTTGTGTAACTCAGTGAAGCCATGAGCTATACCGTGCAGGGCCACCCAAGACGGACAGGTCATGACAGAGAGTTCTGACAAAATGTGGTCCACTGGAAAAGGAAATGGCAACCCACTCCAGTATCCTTGCCAAGAAAACCCCATGGACAATGCTAAAAGGCTAAAAGATATGACGCCGGAAGATGAGCCCCTCAGGTCGGAAGGTGTCCAATATGCTACTGGGGAAGAGCAGAGGGCAATTCCAAGTAGCTCCAGAAAGAGTGAAGCGGCTGGGCCAAAGCCAAAAGGACGTTCAGCTGTGGATGTATCTGGAAGCGAAAAGAAGGTCCAATGCTGTAAAGAACAATATTGTATAGGTACGTGGAATGTAAGATCCATGAACCAAGGCAAGCTGGATGTGGTCAAACATGAGATGACAAGATTGAACATCGACATCTTAGGAATCAGCGAATTGAAATGGACGGGAATGGGTGAATTTAATTCAGGTGACCATTATATCTACTACTGTGGGCAAGAAACCCTTAGAAGAAATGCAGTTGCACTCATAGTCAATAAGAGAGTGGGAAAGGCAGTAATGGGGTACAACCTCAAAAACAACAGAATGATCTCAGTGCATATCCAAGCAAAACCATTCAACATCACGGTAATCCAAGTCTATGCCCCAACCACTGATGCTGAAGAAGCTGAAGTTGACCAGTTCTATGAAGTCCTACAACACCTTCTAGAACTAGCACCAAAAAAAGATGTCCTTTTCATCATAGGGGATTGGAATGCTAAAGTAGGAAGTCAAGGAGTAATCGGAATAACAGGCAAGTTTGGCCTTGGAGTACAAAATGAAGCAGGGCAAAGGCTAATAGAGTTCTGTCAAGAGAACAAGCTAGTCATAGCAAACACTCTTTTCCAACAACACAAGACACGACTCTACACATGGACATCACCAGATGGTCAATACCGAAACCAGATTGATTACATACTTTGCAGCCAAAGATGGAGAAGCTCTATACAGACGGCAAAAACAAGACCAGGAGCTGACTGTGGCTCAGATCATGAGCTTCTTACTGCAAAATTTAGGCTTAAATTGAAGAATGTAGGGCAAACCACTAGACCACTCAGGTATGACTTAGATCATATTCCATGTGAGTACACAGTGAAGGTGATGAATAGATTTAGAGGATTAGATTTGGTAGACAGAGTGCCTGAAGAACTATGGACGGAGGTCTGTAACATTGTACAAGAGGCAGCAACTAAAACCATCCCAAAGAAAAAGAAATGCAAGAAAGCAAAATGGCTGTCTGATGAGGCTTTACAAATAGCTGTGGAAAGAAGGAATGCGAAAAGCAAGGGTGAAAGGGAAAGATATAAGCAACTGAATGCAGATTTCCAGAGAATAGCAAGGAGAGATAAGAAAGCCTTCTTAAATGAACAATGCAAAGAAATTGAAGAAAACAATAGAATGGGGAAGACTAGAGATCTCTTCAAGAAAATTGGAGATATCAAAGGAACGTTTAGTGCAAAGATGGGCATGATAAAGGACAAAAAAGGCAGGGACCTAACAGAAGCAGAAGAGATTAAGAAGAGGTGGCAAGAATACACAGAAGAACTATACAAGAAAGATCTTAATGTCCCTGATGTCCATGCTAGTGTGGTCACTGACCCTGAGCCAGACATCCTAGAGAGTGAAGTCAAGTGGGCCTTAGGAAGCATTGCTAACAACAAAGCTAGTGGAGATGACAGTATTCCAGCTGCGTTATTTAAAATACTAAAAGACAATGCTGTTAAAGTGCTGCACTCAATATGCCAGCAAGTTTGGAAAACGCAACAGTGGCCACGGGATTGGAAAAGGTCAGTTTACGTTCCAATTCCAAAGAAGGGCAATGCCAAAGAATGCTCAAACTATCGCACAATTGCACTCATTTCACATGCTAGCAAGGTTATGCTCAAAATCCTACAAGCTAGGCTTCAGCAGTACGTGAACCGAGAACTACCGGATGTACAAGCTGGGTTTCGAAGAGGCAGAAGAACTAGAGATCAAATTGCCAACATTCGCTGGATCATGGAGAAAGCACGAGAGTTCCAGAAAAGCATCTACTTCTGCTTCATTGACTATGGAAAAGCCTTTGATTGTGTGGATCACAACAAACTGTGGCAAATTCTTAAAGAGATGGGGATACCAGACCACCTTACCTGTCTCCTGAGAAATCTGTATGCGGGCCAAGAAGCAACAGTTAGAACCGGTCATGGAACAACCGATTGGTTCAAAATAGGGAAAGGAGTACGACAAGGCTGTATACTGTCACCCTGCTTATTTAACCTATATGCAGAGTACTTCATGAGAAATGCAGGCTGGAAGAATCACAAGCCGGAATTAAGATTGCAGGGAGAAACATCAATAACCTCAGATATGCAGACGATACCACCCTAATGGCAGAAAGTGAAGAAGAACTAAAGAGCCTCTTGGTGAGGGTGAAAGAGGAGAGTGCGAAAGCTGGCTTGAAACTCAACATTAAAAAAACTAAGATCATGGCATCTGGACCCACCAATCCCTGGCAAATAGAAGGGGTAGAAATGGAAGCAGTAACAGACTTCATTTATTTGGGCTCCAAGATCACTGCAGACGGAGACTGCAGCCATGAAATTAAAAGACGCTTGCTCCTTGGGAGGAAAGCTATGGCAAACCTAGATAGCATATTAAAAAGCAGAGACGTCACCTTGCCGACAAAGATCCGCATAGTCAAAGCTATGGTTTTTCCAGTAGTAATGTATGGCTGTGAGAGCTGGACCGTAAAGAAGGCTGAACGCCGAAGAATTGATGCCCTTGAACTGTGGTGCTGGAGAAGACTCTTAAGAGTCCCCTGGACTGCTAGGAGGTCAAACCAGTCAATCTTAAAGGAAATCAACTCTGATTGCTCATTGGAAGGATTGATAATGAAGCTCAAGCTCAGATACTTTGGTCACCTAATGCGAAGAGAGGACTCTTTGGAAAAGACCCTGATGCTGGGAAAGATGGAAGGCAAAAGGAGAAGAGGACGGCAGAGGATGAGATGGCTAGATAGCATCACTGAAGCAATGAGCGTGAAATTGAGCAAACTCAGGGAGGCAGTGAAAGATAGGAAGGCCTGGTGCAATATGGTTCATGGGGTCACGAAGAGTCGGACACGACTTAACGACTGAACAACAACAACATCAATATTTTATTTTTTCAATGAGCTCATAGTTCTGGGAGGAAGTACAAAGTTTTTCCCCTCACTCCACAAATATTTTATTCTTACTGCTACATGGCTGAAAGTGACTGTCCCAATGTCTTTCAATGACTTCAGGGCTCAGTAGAAATTTGTATATATACTCCTTTAGTACTAGTTCAGTGCTCTAATCTCTACATACTACTATATTCACCTTTTAGACAAAAAGGAAAGCACAATAGGCCAGGCTTTTCTTTGCTACTCATCTGGCATCAATGATTGTGCCATCCCTGCCCACTGAGCTACAGTCCATAAAGGTCACAATTAGGCTGCATCAGAAAAAAATTATGCAATATCAGTTTAGAAAAGAGAAGACAGCATTCTTTTCATAATGCTAATTGGAAAGATATTTCAGCCTTCCACCTACATTCAAGGCTATCTGGAATCCTGCATAAAGAAGAAGATATCCATTACTAATAATATTGTGCAGTTACCTTCAAAGTACCTCAGACGAGAAAATTGCTATGTTTAGATCACCATTATAGCCATATGCCAGTTTCCTAGAAGTCAACTGCATGCTAGGTACGACCCTATGTCTAGACAAAATAAAATGGCATTCTAGGTGGCAGAATGGAACAGGCAATGAATGGAAACTAAATTCTCATGACTGTATTGGCAATAACCAGTCTGCCCCAACACCTTGCTATAAGACAAAAGTAGAAAACTTGAGGCTTAAGGTCTATAAGCAGTTCCTAAACCCCTGTTTTGAGGCCCTTAGAGACCTCAGTGGCCATAAATTGGCAACAGTTTCCTACCTTTTTAAGTAGAAAATAGAAAATGTTCTGGAAGCCCTAAAAAGGCTTTGATACACTAAAAAAATGTTCTGGAAGCCCTAAAGCAGGCTTTGATACACGGAAAAAAATAAAGAAAAGAAAAAGAAAATGGAAGAAGAAAAATTCCAAAATTCCTGCCTCAAACCCAGGAAATAAATAGAAAATTGGGCCACCCACAGGTGTGATATGGTCCTTGACAACTGTGGTCCTCATTTACCAAATACATATTAAGTTCAGCCTCTGACCATTCAATGCAGCCCACCCTGATGAAAGGACACTTAGAATCAGGCATTTAGGATGACCAGCCACTCCAGAGAGCTGTCACAATTATAACCCTCATCCTGAGGAGTATCCAGGGTCCTAATAGCAAAGCACAAGTAAAGGAAGTACAGTGGCTGCCTCTTGCTTGATGACATGGGTGGCTACCATAGCCACCTTACAATGCCTCACTCTTCTAAGGGCAGAGTATGGATTGGATGAGAGTCTCGCTAATAGGTGAGGAAGCAACTGCGGCAGCACCAAAGATGGCTGTAGTACTTCCACCTCAAATAGTTGCTTCTCTTGAGCTGCCTCTGCACAACCCTTCCACTTCTTCCATCTCCATCCTCCCATTCTGAAATAATCAATCTGGATCATTTTAAAGGTCCACCTATATCCATTTATTTCCATTTTCCTTTTTCCGCTTGTCCTATTCTCTCCTAAAATCAATGTCCTCTTCTATTTTCTTATCTCCTGCAAAAACTGCTCTGCAGCACCTCCTGGACAAAAGGCATTCTTTGCAAGGTATAGCTCCGAATGGTAAAATTAAGAACCAACCTGAAGTTCCAGTCACAGCACTGCTGTTGCTTTGTGGCCTCTCCAAGTCAATCAACAGCTCATCAGTATCATTCTCACCAATGCTGGTCTTCTCTTGCTCCTTTTCACTAAGGTCAAGGGCTACAATAGGCCCTCGAATTGCATCCTTTGAAACATAGCAGCATGCTAGACCTACTTCTTGTTCTAAGGCTGTGCGAGTTAAATAGCTTGAATCAATCAGTCGAAGATCACAGTATTTCAAAGACCTGGGAAAAAACAATATAGAGGGACTTGCTGGAAGATGGGGTCACCATTCTTGTCATTTAAAGTGATAAGTGATACATATCCATGAGAAGTCAGGACAGACTTTTTATACAAATAAAATAAAATGCAAATTAACTGTAGTGATTTATAAAATATGAAATTGTCAGGGTTTGTTTGCTTGCCACAAAAAAGACGATTTGGGATACTGAGGCAGTCACCAGGATTTTTCAGAATTCTGTTGAACCATATTCTGTCTTATTATTCCCCATCCAATTTTTTTTCCTTAGATTGGGGTTTTAAATTACAAGATTAGTAATTTAGTTGCCTCTACATATTACCAAAGATGCTTCCTTGTCATAGTATAGCAAGGCACAGTTTGTTGCACTTCTACATTCATGTTCTTAGAGATTACACATGTTCACCATACATGCTACAGTGCAAAAACTGGGTGTAATCAAATCAAGATTTTTCCTTTATGCCTGAATAATCAATGCACATGTCGTTATTGGTTAAATTACAGTACTTAAAGGAATCCTGCAGGAATTGACTTTCAGTATGTACAGTTTTTTGGGGGAACTATCATTATGTATTAGAAATGTCCAGAATGTTTCAAGATTGAAACATTCCAACTCCAAAACATCCCTTCCAAATCCAGTGTCACTGTTCCAGTGCCAAAATGACCTGTCAGTGCCAAAATGACCAGACGTAAGACAGGGCCCTAACCTTGAAACAGTGATCCAGTCTTAAAATAGGTCAACCCAGCAACTCTTTCAAATGGCTCATTTCAAAGTCAGACAAATTCTCGTAAAGTCAGAACATGCCATTCCAACAGTAGTGCTTAAAAGTTTGTGAACCCTTTTGAATTTTCAATAGTTCTGCATAAATATGACCTAAAATGTGATTTGTTCTCCACCTAAGTCCTAAAACTAGATAAAGAGAACCCAATTAAACAAATGAGTCAAAAATATTATAGTTGTTCATTGATTTATCAAGGAAAATTATCCAAAGCTACACATCTGTGTGTGGCAAAAGTATTTGAACCTTCTCTTTCAGTAACTGGGGTGCCCCCCTTGGGCAACAATAACTGCAGCTAAACATTTCCAATAACTGATCAATCCTGCACATCAGCTTGGAGAATTTTAGCCCATTTCTTTTTACAGGACAGCTTCAACTCAGGGATGTTGGTGGGCTTCCTTGCATGTACTGCCCACTTCAGGTCCTTCCATGACATTTCTATAGAATTAACATCAGAACTTTGACTTGGCCATTCCAAAACATTAACTTCTTCTGCTTTAACCATTCTTTGGTTGTATAACTTGTGTGTTTTGATTCATGACCCACTTGCTCTTGAGCTTCAGTTTACAGACAGATACTCTGACATTTTCCTTCAGAATTTGCTGGTACAATTCAGAATTCATACCTCCATCAATGATGGTAAACTGTCCTGGTCCAAAGGCAGCAAAGCAGGCCCAAACCATGTGACTGCCACCACTACGTTTCACAGATGCAATAAGATTCTTATACCTGAACGCATTTCGTCAAACATAATGCTTTTCATTCAAGCCAAAAAGTTCTAGTTTGGTCTCATCCGTCCACAGAACATTCTTCCAATAGCCTTCTGGCTTATCCATGTGGTCTTTTGCAAACTGTAGATGGCAGCAATGTTCTTTTGGGAGAGTAGTGGCTTTCTCCTTGCAACCCTGCCATATATACCACTGTTGTTCAGTGTTCTCCTGACTGTGGTCTCATGAACACTGACATTCACCAATACAAGAGAGACCTTTAGTTCCTTAGACATTATCCTTTACTTCTTTGAAATCTCCTACACACTTTGCTCTTGGTGTGATCTTGGTTGGTTGACTACTCCTGGAGAGGGAAACAGTGATGTTGAATTGCCTCTATTTGTACAGTCTGCCGGACTGTGGACTGGTGGAGTCCAATCTCTTTGGAAAGAGTTTTGTAAACTTTTCCAGCTTACTGAACATCATCAACTGTTTTTCGGAGGTCCTCAGAAATCTCCTTTGTTTGAGCCATGACACATTTCCACATAGCTGTGTGGAATCAGATCAGACTTTGATAGTGAATACCCAGAATTCTGTTCTTTAAATAAGGCAGGACCTCCCACACTCACACCTGATTATCATCCCATTGATTGAAACACCTGACTCTAATTTCCCCTTCAAATGAACTCATAGTCCTAGAGGTTCACATTCTTTTGCCACACACAAATATGTAACTTAAGATCATTTATTTATTAAATCAATTTATATAGCCACCCATCTCACCACAGGTGACTCTGGGTGGCATACAACAAAGCTAAAAACAGTAAAAATACATTAAAAATATATAAAACAAAATAAAACAGAGAATAAAAGGAAGTTAAAAATAAGGGAGCCACCTCACTAATTCCCCCATCCCCTGGAGTCCCCAGGCCTGCTGGCATAACCAGGTTTTAATGGACCTCCGGAAGCTCAACAATGATGAGGCCAGTCTCACCTCAGGGGGGAGAAGATTCCACAGCGCAGGCACCACAGCAGAAAAGGCCCACTGCCTGGGCCTGCCAGATGTATTTCCCTAGGTGACAGAACCCATAACATGCCCTCTCTGCTGGAACTGGTAGGAGAGGCAGATGAAATCAGGAAGAGGAGGTTCCTCAGATAGCCCGACCCCATGCCATGAAGACCTTTAAAGGTCAACACCAGCACCTTGAATTTTCCTCAATATATCAATGAACAAGTATAATGCTTTTGATTCATTTGTTTAATTTGGTTCTCTTTATCTAGTTTTAGGACTTGTGTGAAGAGCAGATCACATTTTAGGTCATATTTATGCAGAAATATTGAACATTCAAAAGGGCTCACAAACCTTTATGATGTCATCAATATGTGTGGACTTCACTGCCCAGAATTTTCCAGGCAATGTGGTCATTGCTGAAAATTCTGGGACTTGAATTCCATACAGCTGGACAGTAACCAGGCTGGTGTAGGCTGATCTGAAACTGAATGGTGAAAAAGAGGGCTTTTCACAACTAGGGTATCACAGTTATGAGGTGCCCTCTAGGACACATTCTGGAACCAAAAAAAGGTATTTTGATTTGTCCAGATTTTAGCTCATATCAGTTGTATGAAAATTCTATCTGTACTGCTGAAGGAGTATGCGGAATTCTTACATATTTTATATTTATGTTTTATTACTGCAACTGTGTACTATGTTCTTTGTGATTTAAAAATCAATCAAATATTCTTTTCAGTCAATGCTGTCTATTTTCCCAGCTGTTTGCATGTTTTTTTCTTCAACCATAAGAGGGAAAAATTACAAATGTGCCATTGAAGATTAACAGATTGTCACTTAAAATAAGAAGTTGGAAATAATGCAGATATTTTAAGAAGCTTTTATATTTGCACTATGGAGTAACTCAGCATACCTGGGAAATGTTTCTCCTAGTGGATCCTTGCCAGTTAAAACAATAATACAGGGTAGACCTTCTAAATCTTGGTAAGTATGAGGAAACCAATCATCTTCTTCATTTCCTCTCCAAGCCTGTGAGAAAGAATAACAAGAAAGCTTTCAATCTCCTTGTCAGGGTTATTTCAGAAACCCTCTTTGTACCAAAAGTAGTCCTAGCAGAGGGTAGCAATGAAAAAGTAGGCCATCAATTAAAAAAAGAGGTCTGTAAAAAGCAGGGCATATATACAAACTGAAACTCTTGCATTTATTTTATTATTTTTATTTTATTGGATTTCTTCTCTGCCCATCTCCCCCACAATAGGGGACTCGTGATAAACTAGAAACATAAACTAAAAAAAAAGTTTATAAACATAAACTCTTCTAGAATTCTACTCCAACAGCAAAAAACAGTGAGAGGACAACTATGGCAGTTTCAAACAGTGGATCCTTACTTATACTTATACAAAGCAAAATAGGTTATTGCATTTTCCAAATATTACATTGCTTTTTCTTAAATGGCATTTCCCATGTCTTTTCCTCTGCTCATTATGTTGTTGATGTATCTGCTGTTTTGAAGGTCACTAGACTGCAAACAAGACATGACTGAGAACCTTCAGAAACTCCATGGCAGAGAAATTTATGACAGAGGATCTCTATGCTTTCTTCTTTGCTCTCTGTGGTACAGGTAGTTCTGGAGCTGGCAGATAAAAATGGGTACATTCCCACTAGACAAGCCTTGTGAATTAGGATGATGTGTTATCTGTCTCTAAATCTTCTTGCTATGTTAGGTAAGAATTTCATCTGAAGTAAAAACAAACCTACAAACCACCTAATTTGGATCACTTAAGGAAAAGAAGAGTGTATAATTAAAGTCCACACAAACACATCCAATGGCAAGCCATTAAAAAGTAAATGGGCCCTCACCATGCTTAAAATAAAATATTGCCAACTTTATAGTGCATTTAACTTATCCAACAGGTTTGTCCATTACATAGAGAGTAAGAAAGACCTTTCCAGTGGCAGTTTCTTTTCAGCTGCTTGCTCCTCTCCAACTGACATTTTTCTGTCTTTCGCCCCCTCACCCATATGCTGGGCATTATGAGTCATTTCTTGTGAGGAAAAAATAACTTGGAAATTGAACACCTAACAGTGGATCAATGAGTCAATACAGTGTTTTGCTTTTTTAGAAGATTCCACTGTGAAAAGACCTATGATTAATTCTTTTCTCAGGAGTAAGAGCAGAAGCCATGTTTTCCAAAAGAAACCTATTCCCTCTTGCCACTCCATGCAGGATAAATTTGGAAACAGCGCACACTGCCACATTACCATCTCACACTGTTCCCTATTTAGTTGAAGATTATAGGTTTCTGTTATCCAGCTCCAGAGGCCTGCTCAGATGCAAAGAATAAAATACAATCAACCTGAAGAGTACATAAGTAGTACTAGATTTGTTCAAGGGCAGGTTTGTATAATACTTGAAAATGACAGGGGAAGAAAGAAAATGAAGAGCAACTTTGGGCTAGCAAATCATGGAAATCTCTAATGTAATTCATTTATTTTCAGGGTATCCATATTTGTTTATCAGATGTATACCCTGCCTTTTCTCCAGGAGCTCGAGACAGCACATACAGTGCTCCCTTTTCCAATTTTTCCCCAACAATCCTGTGAGGTAGTTGGGCTGAGAAACAGTAACTAGACCAAAGTCATCCAGTGAGTTCCATGGCTATTAGTGGACTTCAACCTGGGTCTTCCCACTCCTAGTTCAACACCTTAACTACTACACCTGACAAGTGTACATTAGTTATAAATTAATATTCCTCTAGGGGATCCATCCTAGTAAATTCTGTTTGTGTTAACAATAAGGGAGCGCATGATTTTATTTCTCACTGAATTTTTAAAGGAAGGAATGATGAAAAGAAAGACATTTTGCTATATATTCTAAATAAAAAGTCTACAATATGTGTGATGCTCTATTATCAGACTCTACTAATAGCACTTGAACAAATACAAGCTGGTCAGAATATAATGGCCAATTTGGATAACTTGCTTCTTTGAGCCTCATGTCTCTGAGTTAATACTCATAATTTGTGGCCACAATTCTGCAAGATAGGGTCCTTCGTTCTATCAAAATATAAAAAAACTCTATTCAATAAAGAGAGAATGCCTCTATTACATCCCCTGCTATATCTTGTTTCTATCCAATATAACTGGCTTCTCCATAAGAAATTTAACAGAGAAGTCAAACAATGGGCAGCTATATGTTTCCATGCAAACCTACCAGATTGAGCTATTAGTCACACATAAACAAGCAGCCTTTGAAGCTAACCTTTAATCTCTTCACAAAGTGCTTGGCAACCATAAGCTCTGAAGCTGGGTTCCCCAAAATGATTTCAAAACGATACTGCAGACCTAGTTTATCTCGTGCTTCTTGCAGCCTCTCTTTTGCCAGCATTGCCAGCTGCACAGAAGGAATTCGGATCACTAACATGTGGCCACGGCCATTCTTATCCTTGCCAGGAGCAGTGATGATGTCATCCATTATGCTGAGCGTTTCTGGTGTGCTGTGATCTCTTAGTGAAGCCATGGTAGTGAGAGCCATCAAGGCTTCCAAATACTGCTGAATGAGGAGATAGCAGCGAATCACCATGCTGTGCAACCTGGGATACCTTTAAAGGACAGAGGTCTTTTTTAGTCAGTCTGGTATAAACATATCTGGCATGAAAGATTATACTTCTGTTCTGGGTAGCTGGAGCCTCCTACTGTGCTCAGTTGTATGCACATAAGCATTGTGCTTATATATATTTCAGTCTGAAAGGTCAAAGACATACAGATGGACTCTAGTAGCCACAATCTAAGCAAGTATAACAAAATTCCACTGAAGTATGGATTATTTCTTGATATAACCTCTGCTCAACATAGTCATGCTGGCTGAAAATTCTGGGATTTGTATCCTGACACATCTGGTACTATGGGGTTGGAAAAGGTGCCTTAATATTTTCATAATTGCAATCAAAAGCCTGGCTTATACAAAGTTCCACACAAGAACTGGAAGATCCCAAAGGCAGAATTTCAGCAACTTTTTTCTCACCTATTGATTTAAATTAGGAAGTAATAACTTTATTTTACAGAGAAGCTATTTATACAATAGCCATGGCACATGCAGTACTAAGTCATCACTACTTTTATTTATTTATATTTCAAATTTGGTCATTGCCCATCTTTTAACCATGGTCTGCTAAACAAAACATAAGTTTACATATAATGTGAACCAACAAAATTGCCATTTATAAACCAGAGAGGAAGTGTTCACTCACTATGTTCAGTCAAAACCAAATAATTCACATTATGATTTAACATGTGTGAACTTGGCAATGCTAACAGGAAGGGAAGCTGTCATAACCTCTTTGTATATGAGCAGCAGTCCCCTTAATGAGTGGTTGCTTGAAAGCAGTCCAACAGTGCAATCTCATAGTGTAATCTAAGATAGCACTTCGTTTTAGCATAATTTACCAATTTACCATAAAGTGTCTTCTGGCATCTTAGAGACAAATTAATTCATTAGCACAAAAGCCTGAACAGAGCACTGCCCCCTTAATCAGATGCATACATCTGTAGTGATCCAGAAAACCTTAACCAATAATAAATTTGTTAGTCTTTAAAGTGTTACAAGACACATTGTTTTGCTTCAACAGCTTATTGTTCTCTCAAAACTGTCACAGTAGCTAGCTAAGTTGAAACCATTGGAAGATCATGCCAGAGAAGCAGTTTTCAAGACTACTTAGTTCTTAAATTAATTAAATTTATTGCATTACAATAATTTGGTGGGATTTTATTATTAGCCATTTGAGAATGTTTTTAGGGTTAAATATATAGAAATTAATTCATTTATATGTAAATATAATAATGCCAGACTAGGTACTAGGTCCATACTAGCCAATGCTGCCTGATCTTAGAATGCTAAAGAGGGCTGGATCTGATCAGTATTTGGCTGGGAGACCCCCAGGAAATACTAGGGTTGTGAGCTAGACTGGGAAGTTGAAAAAAAAAATTACTTAAGCAATCATATCTTACTCCCTTTTGGAATATATGCCAAAAGCATTACTCTTTTAAGGCTATCATTGCTTAAAGGCTAGGGTCACTCAGAACGTAATTTAAAGATAACACTTATCCATGTTCCTCAGATTTTTACTGGGAATATTTCAATGTTAACAATATTGTAAGAGTTTATCTAAATAGAATTAACATTCTTACTGTTTCCCTATATATATATATGTATTGCATATACTAAATAAAAGAGGCTTTCTGGGTGTCCAAACATACAGTCCTGGCTAAGTACTATCCCCAAAGCATTTACCTCTCTAAGAGCGTATTCACCATTTTTTCAAAGATTTCATCACATCTCAGAAGAGGGCTTGTGATTCCCCACTGAAGACATTTGCTGTATTCATTCAAGCCGAAGTACAGCTTCTCATCTTGGCTTATTTCCTCCTGTTTGATATATTGCAAGCAAAGTGATTCTCACAATCAGGTTACACTTATCCTGTATTTAAAACATAGGCCTGTTGTCCCTTTCCCCCTTAACAGTGAACATAATTATGCTTATACACTTTATCAATGCTTCCCTCCATTGTGAACAATGTATCTGTTGAACACAGCCACAGCCTTGTTGAGCTCAGACTGTTTAGCTGAACTATCTTTCCCAGAAGAGCCACTGCAATTCCAAATAAAAGACTGTAAGATATACAACAACATAAAAATTAACACATCCCTCAATCTTTCATCCATATTACTCCATTAACTTCAGAATAGAATTCTGAACAGAAATCAGAACAGAATTAAAATTCAATCAAAATAGAACCAATGGATCATCAAACAAATCAACCCAGAGTTCTCACTAGAGGTACAAATGACCAGGCTGTAATTATCCTACTTTGGACACATTATGTGAAGACATGGCTCTCTGGAAAAGGTTCTAATGCTGGGAAAGGTAGAAGGAGAGAAGAGGTCAGCCAGCAGCAAGGTGGATGGACTCAGTTAAAGTGATGATGAGTGCACTGTTGGAAGATCTGAAATACCAGGGATAGATCATCATAGAGAAAATCTGTCTATGTGGTTGCTAGAAGTTGAAAAGGACCTGATGGCACATAATCAATCAATCAATCAATCAAAAAACAGAAGGCCAGTCCAATAACACCACAAGCACTAGATTTATTAATTCCTGGAGCTGAAGGCGGCATAGATAGTACATAATTTCTAGCACAACTCTGTGAGAAAGGTTTGGACTGACCTATAAAAACCTAATGAGCTTCCATGACTGAGGGTGGAACTGAACCTACACCCCTCTGTTCCTAGTATAACATTTTACCAACTACACCACAGTAGCTTTCAATTTCCTGTCAGTCAGCCAGTGCCCTGGGGAAAAATAGATTACAGTATTGCAAACAGGTCTGGATGTTCCAGTTGAGGTAGCCTGCTAACAGGGATCAAGCATTCAGACTCATCACATATGCTCTGAAACCACTTTACTGGCTTCTAAGCCCAACTATAAGTACTATGATCTTCATTTCTTAGAATCCAGGTAAATGCTAGATCATCTTCTCCCACATCATCTTGCCCACATGGTGAGATCTATGCTTGAAGTTTTTCCCCCCAGATATTCCTACCTTCAGAATTAAGGAAAATGGGAAGAGAGGATTTTGAAGTGAGGATCCCTCTGTGGACAGACTTAAAAAAAAATGTTCCTAGACTTTTCTACATTGCAAGTAGGAAATTGAAAGCTACTGTGGTATAGTGGTTAAAATGTTATACTAGGGACAGAGAGGTGTAAGTTCAGTTCCACCCTCAGCCATGGAAGCTCATTAGATTATCATGGGTCAGTCCCAACCCACCTCACAGAATTGTACTAGAAATTATGGAGGGAGGTCCAGGAATTAATAAATCTAGTGCTTGTGGTGGTATTGGACTAGCCTTCTGTTTTTTATTGATTATGTGCCATCAAGTCCTTTCTGACCTCTAGCAAACACACAGACAGATTTTGAAGTGGGTAATTCTTTTAAGACACTACTAATTGAAAATTTTAGCCTACTGTTTTATTCTATTTCTTTCTTTGTGCAATTCACTCCAGAAATCCATTTCACAATTGAAAGGCAAAATTTAAATTCCTGAAAATAAAGCTGGAACTATTACTAAATAATTTCTAGGATATCAAAGGTAAATGAAGCGACCGGTATTCTGGTGAGTTACTAAGCTGAGTACTGTACAAGATGAATATCTTATGAAACCACTCCCTTCTTGAATGCAACCAGAGTTTGATAATGAACTGTGTAAATCAACTAAGAAAGTAATCCCTCTCCCTATGCTATCAGTGAATTTGAAGTCATGCTATTCAGAATACATAACATTGCCTGAGAACTTTATTTTATTTGTAACCTTTAGACTCTTACCATATTGCCAAACTGTATCCAGTGCACCTCATTTGCTGAGTTGATTCGGGATTGGAGAGTCTGAAGGGCATATGGGAAAGAACTCACTTGGAGGACAAGGAGGTTGAAAGCTTCAAGGACCTCTCTGCAGTTTATCACTCTATCAGCAAGTCCGTGACTAGGCTCTCCATGAGACAGCGAGCTTGAGATAGCACTGGGAAGAAAGTCAAAACATGCATGTCCAGGACACCAAAACAAAAAAGATTAAAACAGAGACCACGGGAGTCATTCAGTTCAAAAAGAAGCATGAGAGCAAATCCAGAAATAATGAATTCATATCTTTTCCCACCCTTTAATATAAACCAACAGAAGTAACTTCTGTAAAATCTATTCCTGCTTAAATATTGGTACCACTGAATGCTATCCTCATTTCACAAAAAATATTTCTACATATTAAGAACAACAGAAAAACTACAACAGCTGCACCAATTTTAGAAAGGCATAACTCCTCATTCAGGTAACAAAACAAAATGAAATAATTATAGATGTAGCTGCCTACTTCTCAATCCAGAAAAACCAAGGTGTCTTTAACACAGGTTTGATATAGTTCAATGACCAAAGGCATTTCTTGCTACATAACTTATGACAAGCAACCTGGGCACAACCTCACCATTGGCTTATAATCTGAATTCTACAGCTTAGTTTTAAACCTTATGTTGCTTCAATGTGTTACCTTGTTAAGTCCACATGGGCATTGTCATGTATGAGCACAAAAAGAGTATATGGATTCTGTTTCACTCGCCTCATGAAACCATCAAACTTTGTTTGAACCTCATTGTCAAGCCGCACCACATACTTTTCAGCTCTTTGGTAAGCTGCTCCACTTTCTTCAAGCCCTAAGTCTACAAGAACACCTAGAAGAAGAAATGAGGGCTTTATCCAAGATTTAAAAAAAGATCTTTAATTAGTTATTAAAGTGTCAAAAGCAGCATGCAAAAGGCATTGTTACAAATTCATGATCTGTTTATGCATATAAAATTCATGCTAGATCTGTACATAGGATCATATATAACTGCATCTATTATTACAGCAGCAAAAAAGATTGTAAATGGCATATTTACTCACACTAATCACCTAGAACAGAGTAAGAAAAATCTACTTGAACAAATAATAGATGAGAATTAGCTTTTACTTTTCTTTCAAGTAGCTTCTTATCCCTACGAGGCCTTTCAACAACTTCAGAGACTATTTTCTCCTTTATGAAACCTTCTGTGTTAAACAGCCCTGTAGGTATTTGCATTACACACAACCGCTTTGCAAAACTTTAGAAAATCCCTTCACAGTACAATGTAAACAATTAAAACAACTGTGCTTTTTGCAGTGCTCGTGCAACAGCTTCAGAAGGTGCTCCGTTTTCTTTACATGCATGATTCAAAAAGAGATGCTTTATCCATACTCCCACATATTGAAAAGCACTTCATACAAATGCATTCCATAATCCTACTATAATGCCCATACACACTAATATAATTCCAGATCTTTTTACTGTGCAGCAGGGTTGTTAATACTGATATTGCTCCTCTATCTCCCCTTGACAAGGAAAAATAGAATTCTGAAAAATAAGTGTATGCTAGCTTCAATCAGCATCTTTTCTCTTGGCTATTTACCTGATTGTCGAATCCGCTGGATGGTTTGTTGGACAAGGACTTCTGAACGAGGAACTACAACAATGAAATCTACTTTGCTGAAGTGGCCCAGATCCAGGCTTTGGCTGCCACTATCTGCTATGGCACACACCTGTGACAAGAGCTTTCTGGCAACTGTGAGTTGTGGTTGATAAATCTGGAAAGTTTCAGAATCCAACTCTAGGATAAAGTAGAATCATCATTTATTTTCTGGTCCATAAGTTGGCACTGAGACCCAGGCCTATATGTGGCCCCAACAACCAAAGCCTCTTGGATTCTATAAATCACTATTTTAAAACAAAAAATACATAAAATTATAATATACATCTTAAAATAAGCTTCTCATAATTAACCCCTAAAACACCTAGGAAAAAAAAATCTGATTCCACCCATATGCATCCATTTTGCACCATCATGCTGCCTACCATGGCCTTCTCCATTACAAACCATGTTAGGTGTGGCTCCTGAACACCAAAAGCTGGTCTGTCTCCCTTGTAACTTAGAGCAGTCTTACCTAACTTGGCACCCTCCTGATGTGAGCTGGAACTGTAACTTCCAGAATTCCAAAATTGCTGGTAGGATTTCTAGATGTCACAGTCCCCACACATCTGGAAAATGAGGAACTGGGGAATGCTGATCTAGAGAAGTCTGATAATTAGTTTCTGTCTCTGAAATGAATCATGCCTGGGCCTTGCTATAAAGATATAAGAACTGGAGTAGAATTCCCCCCTTCTCTGCAAGATCTTCATCTCTTCACACATACTCAGGTTTATGGTTTTGGAAAAAGACAGGATGAATAAATGATAATCATATAATATGAACAGTATAAAATTCATTAAATAAATAGCATAAATAACTAATTTCAATTTTAAAACATTAGCCTAAATCTGGGCAGTTACAGTATTAGCATGTTTAACAAGTATGCTTAATGTAACTTATAGTTTGACAGAAATGCAGACATGATCATGGATTAAGATCTTTTGCAGGCCAAGAACTTCATTTTTTAGAAGGGGCTCAATATTCCCAAATGTAGTCAGATTTTTAATATCTCATGGAAAATTTTTCATGAAAATTTTTAAAATATATTTTTGAAGAAATACATGTATTGACATACTGTCACTGATTATTCATAAAGAATATTATTGACACACACATTATTTATGCTCTTTTACTTAAATTACTAATTATACAGTTTAATCCTAAGTACATTTCTGCATTAACAGATTCAGTAAGGTCAATGGAATTATTTCTTAAAGTAAATTTAAAGCTGTCACCTACACCTTTTGCCAACAGGCTAAATATTGGAGCTATGCTTCATGCTGTTACTTTAGGAGAAATTCAATTCTAACTGAAGAAAAATATGGCAATGTAGCCTTTGATTTCCAAAACACACACATGCAGATATTCCTTTCCACTTTTTCCAGTCATTAGCATACAAACTCCAGGGAATCACCGGCGAGTTTCATGACTGCACCATCTGATTTCCAGGTTTTCTGTGGTTTCACTGTTTGAGCAGGTGATGCAAAGTTATCCAATTCCTAAGCACAAGCTAAAGTTGGAGTTTGACATAAATCATTTCTTCCTTACCCAGTTCTTGAGTGGAAATCATGGCAGCTGCTTCCTGAGATGATACACACTCATTAACGTCTCCGCTGAATGGGATGACGACATTATCTCCCCGTCGCCGTTGCATCATCTCTAATAACTTGTCCAATTCATCACCTGATAGAGAAGTTGCTCATAGTATAAACATTTATCTACCCCATTAAATACTTTGCAAGAAATGGTGCGAGGCCATATAGTACCTTAAATCTGAGGCCCTAAATCCATAAACCCTATGTGGGTCCCCAGATGCCTTCCAAAAGTTATAACCAAACTGTAATGTTTAATGTGATGGTGCGATAGGAGGGGAAATTATTGAATATATGATTTGGGAGCTAAATTGTAACCTGTTGGCATTTAAGTTACCAAGCTATTAAGAATTAATTAATTTTAAATGTAGCTTTTGTCCTGGCCTCATCTGTCTTTTCAAATGTGGACCCAGCATGTTACTCCAAGTCCAGCCCTCATCCTAGAAAAAACTCTGCACTTCTGGTTTCAAAAAAGACCTCCTCCCACCATCATTTTTAATAGCTCCAGTTAAAATACAGATGAATGACAACCAGGGACATCCAAACTACCATAAGGAAGCTATAGAGGATGATTCATAAATATAGTATGACAATATGGCATTGTTTTGCAGAGGTCTTGCTTTTCCTGAAAAGGAGGTTCCAAAAATAATGCTGTGGCTCTTCTCTGTCCCATTCCCATTAGTATTCCACATGTCTACATATTTCAATTTCATCTATTTTTTCAAATAACCCTACCAAACTGCTTTGAGAGGTTGTCCAAAAACATGGAGCAAGTATCCCAAGACAACTGTCACCAAACTGTCACCTGTCCCTTTTCATCAGATCTAGATGTGGCAATCTCCTTCACCAAATAATGGTTGGGAATTACTCATAAACTGAAAGAGGGTCAATCAAGACATGGCAAAGTTTATAGTAAATAAGAGACTAGCTAGTAGGAAAGTGTTTGGTAGAACAGAAATATTGTTTAGAGTTACTCTAACCCAGGAAAACATGAAACTGAAAGTATGTTGAGATCACCTTCAAAAACCATTCTCAGTGCTCTCATCCATTGCAAGAAGGCAGACAGCAATAGGGAAACAGGTCTTTTCACTGATGGTGTCAAATTGTGGAAACTGAACAAATCACTTAGTCATTTGAGTCTTAGGGCCAGGAAAACCCTTTTTATTTACTAAATATATTTTTCATTTTTTATTATTATTTAGTATATACTGTAAGTTATCCTGAAAGTTTTAAATATTTCAAGCCAAGCCCTCTTGGATCTAGCACTGCTACTTCCTCAGATAGCAGTTATGGCCCAGAACACCTTTTAGTAGTTCGGCTTGACTCACTACCAACTGTTGGATGAAAGAGATTGAATGTCATAATTCAGGTGTTGACTACTTCTGGAAACTGTTGGTTTATTCCATTAACCAAAAGCTTTTATCCACTTGTTTACAACTGTGAGCTGGTGAGAATATCTCATGCTAGTTATGAAGCACTTGCATTTGTTGTCTGTTGCCAAACTTGTTTCAAAGTGCTGTTTTGATATTTTAAAGCCCTCCATGGAGGGATTCCTAATTACTTCAAGAAATGCCTTTTCACCTATCAAACTTTCATTTTGCCAGTGAGGCTGAGCTTCAAAGGTATTTTCCCCCCAAATGGCACTAATTTATTCTTGCAGCAGAGTGTTATTATTGTGGCTCCTGAAATACACAATGTGCCCCTTGGAGACCTTGCATACATTTTTCTTTGGTTGGTTTCATGACTTAAAGGTATGAATCTGTGGATGTGGAGAAGCGAGAAGCCTCAGAGTAGGTTTGCTCAGGTGGATCTTGTCAGCAGTTTAAAGCCAGGTGTTTCAGCTAAAAGACCTGCAACTTTAAGGCAAGATCACCATTTGTGACTCTGAAGTCTTCTAGTTTCACTTAGCCATTGTTGAGGCAAAGTCTGTTTTCCTTACTGTTCTTTTGACACAGCAATGATTGGATGACTTTAGGATCCTCCTGCCAAAGTCAGCCTCAAAGTGGAGACTGTAGACTGAATGCACTGGAGTTTAGAATCCAAGGATAGAAAATAATGGTTGATTACCGCCATTGTTTGAATAAAAAACACAAAGCCTCACCTCTAATTTTTCTCCTGCCCTGGGCAAAGCACAGAAGCTTCTAGCTTGGCAGAGAACAGATACTTAAACAATTAATAACATCTGTAGCAAATGATTCATTTGTATTAACATTAAGAGGAAATAAGTTGATGCCTTTAAGAACAGAGGAAAGAAAAATTATTTTCTGCCTATTATCTTTTTCTTTACTTTTACACATATACTCTTCATAAAATTTGAAGCTTCCCTGAACCAATTTTATGATGAATCAAAATTACCTTATTTTTTTTTTTAAATGACAGACTGTGGTAGTCAGCATGAAAGAGCTAATTTTCGAGATGCAATTTTCTGATTTGTGGAAATGGCCACATCATTAATTCAAAATGATGGCAGACTGTAAGATTCACTCACCTAAAGATGTGTTTTTGAAATGTGATGCCAGAAAACTAACTTTTCCTGTAATGAGCTCATAACTTATCTCCTTTAAAAACTCACTGGTAGTAAGCATGCTCTCTGCCAGAGCTCTAGACTGATATTGACCTATGGAACAGGGGGGAGAAAAAAGAGGAAAAAAAATCAAGACCTTGCTTATGTGTGTTTCACCTTCCTCTGTTTCTTTTAACACTCTCCAGAAAAAGCCAAGTAACTGTAGCCTTATGTAATGAAGACCCCTGTATATCTTTTATTTATCTAAGCATCATGAAAGTCTGAAGACTTCTGGATATATGAACTTGGATACTTTTTTACCTTTCAATATGTAACAATGCTGTTTTTTAATTACTATTCAGCAAACCTATTAGTAGTTCAAGTTCTGAAAGAGAAAACATAGCATTAACAAAAAGGATTTGATATACACTCTGCCTTCAGTCCCAACTTCTCCAGATCTCACCCCACCAGCAAATGCTTTTTGCACTCTATCATTAAAATACAAATTTGGTTTGTAGATTTTTATTTCCCATCATCTCTGGGCCATGTATCTGGTAGAATTAAGTTACAAATGCTATGAGCATTCACACATGATACTAATGTTTAAAATCCTACATACACTCACTTAGAAACAAGTCTTATTTAAATATTACATTTATAGCCCACCTTTTATCTGAGATTTCAAGGAGGCATAAATTAGAAGCCTGCCCCTAATTTTATCTTTACAAGAATATACCTTGAGGTAGGCTGCACATTTAGAGAAGGGGGGGGCAGGGGGGATGAGACTGTATTATTGGCCCAAGGTCATCCAGTTGTCTCAGTGGCTGAGTAGGACTTGCATCTCCCTGGTCTAAGTCCAATACCTTATCCATACTCTGGTATTTTTCAGTAAACATGAGTTTACTTTTGCTAAACAATTTAACACTCTGTATCTGCAAAACATTCACAACAGCGATTGAAACATACAAATCTGCTATTTGCTTTCTAACCTGTATTGATAACAACCACAAACACACAGAAATGGTACAAAAAAAGACACAACTCTAGCTGCATTTAATGCCATGTGAGAGAGTCTGCATGTTTGTAAAGCAAGTACTGAAAATTGCAGGGGGTAACCGTAGAATATTTTAACACAGACTATTCTGGGAGTAAGTCCTTCCCAATCACAGAGATTAGTACAGTATATTTTCACATCAATTCAGCACCAGCTGTCTCTCAAGGTCAGGTTTGCTTGTTATTGCTCATATGGTTAAAAGCAGCTGAGCAAAGGAAGAACTTGCTGAGATGGGGCAAAGAACTGTGTTTTTAGACCCACAACCCCAAAGCTTTCCTTATTTCCATGTTTAAAAATGTATTGAATTTAAATCTCTAAAATGGAAATTCCTCCTATATGGCTCTTTGCAGTATGTTTGGTATCGTCAGGAAAGCAGAGGTATTTCCAGAACATCTCAGGATTTTTGTTTATTCAAGAGAACCTGTCAATACTGTCCTCAATTGCCTCATCTACACGACCTTGATTTTATATAGGTTCAAAGACATCTGAGTCTGGCTGCTGCCAGATCTGGAACACAAGCTGTACCTCAAGAGAGCTGTTCAGACTAATGACTACTATTTAGTAGACATGTTCTTTTTCTCAGGGGTCATCCTGAACCCAAAGCAAGTTTTCATATAATCCACATGATGGCAAGCTAATGAGTAAGCCCTTTCCGAACAGATCAAAGGCCTCTGAGTGGATCAAAGGTCTAACCCTTTCTAACAGCCTTCTCTGCCTTGTATGTATCCATAGTGAAAATCCAGATATTTTCTTTTCCATACGTTTTCACTTTTGGGACAGTACTTAAAATCAGTGAAGTAGCTGGGGATGTGAGACATAATGTGTTTCTCAGACCATTTGTAGTGGATGATTATTACGATGATGGCACACTTGCCACTCTTTGACTTAGGTGGTCCAAGAATTATAAAAAGAACTGAGGTTGGTGATTACATTGCACAGGCCAGAGTGAAATCTAATTTCCTCCACGTCATACATCAAATAATTCTGCCAGAGAGGTAACATTCAGTATATTAGTTTACCATTAACATGAAACCTTGCTCATTTTTTTTTTTTTTGATTTAGTGTTGACACGGAAAGTCTCAGTTTCTCACCAGAGAAATCTGGCGCACATCGTTGCAGGAGGGAGGCCACTTCAACCACCACTACTGATTACCATTCTGGGTGTAAAATCAGATGAGGGCATTGAAGGGCAGAAGCATATTTTGACTCTTAACAGGCAGACATCTTCCTTGCAAATGCAAGAGGGGTTATTCAATGCTACCATTCAATGCAGCAGGGTTCCCTTTTCACAGCCACAGTTGTGTTTTCTGTCCAATTCACACTGTCACACTGGACTGGGGTGGGCAGATGGAGGAAGTACTGACCCAGTGTCTGGAGGCAGTACAGGTTTGGATGGGAAGATACAAAGTAACACAGAATACCTGCAAGACAGAGTTGTTGTTTTTCCACAGACCACGGGGAACTTTGCTCTAGCATTAACTCAGGGTGGGGAGGCACTTGCTCTGAGGGAGTTTATACGGGATCTGGAAGTTTCCCTAGACTCATGGCTACCAGTTGTAGCCAATCCTGGAAGATGATGCTCTGGCAACAATTGCTCATTACCTTATGGATCAACTATTGCAATCTGCTTTACATGGTGTTACTTTTGAAGACTACTCTAAAGGTGCAATTGATACAAATTGAAAGCTTCCATTGTTTCATAAAACATGCTATAGGTCATACATTGAATTATACCTGGAAGCCTATTGGCAATCAAAGTTCTGTTTTTAACTTAAAAATCATATTACTTCATGCCCAGATATCTGAAGGGCTGCTTATTTCAGGCAGAACTGACCCAGCTAAGTTAGAAGAATCCTTCCACACACATATATGAGATCTGGGAGACCAAACATACTGCTTTTTGTGCTCTTCCCCCTTTTATCAAATATCTTATTTCTGGAGATCCGAATGGCGTGCCACCTTACTACATTTCTAAGATAGTCAAGACTAACTTCTCTAGAAGGCTTTTGATGGTAAAAGTTGGTAGTATCACTCACATGGATATAGGATATCTTGTGTTCCACTGTGAGTATTTTAATGTTGTCTTTTTACTGATTTTTGTGTAGGAGCTGGTAACTTAAAAATATACTAAGTAAGTAAGCAAGCAGATAAGTAAATAAATGAATAATCAATTCTTCAAGTCACAAACACTTTCAAGGAATACAGCTCTTCTCTAGAATTCATTTTGGGAATGACTTTATTGCATATATCCCCAAAATGAATTCTAGACTGTTTTATAGTCAAGAAAAGAAATAGGATGTTTTAAAAATAAAAGGCATATATGCCTATTTCTTGTTGAAGGCATAACCTGCAATCTTAAATATATTGGTGTGGATAAGAAACTGTTAAGCTTCATGCATTTAAAAGATATGCATTTATATGATACCATACCTACCCCAGATACTACATGCAAATACATACACCTAGATATCTGAATTGTGTTTGGTTCAGTAATAGGCTCCCACTTCCACACGCACCCTCACTCCACCCCATAAAGATGTACTATAATTGCCAAACCAGCTTTTAAATTAGTCACTGAGGATTGATTTGGCAACTTGAGAAAGAACAGGGTTGAACTGGAAATAGAAAGCAAAAACATGAGGCACTTATGTACAATGTTGGAAGTTGTGGTTAAGATGAAAGCCTAAGAAAGAAGAAGGTCTATGGAGAAAGCTATGTAACTATTTGACGAAATCCATTTGTTGGAACATACTGGTTGCTCTCTCATTGGCAGTAGAAATTGTTTATAAAGCAATCTATATTGAAATTACTTCATGGCAACTTTTCCAGGTTTACAATGGAAAAGGATACTACACAAGATCATTGGCATTCCTACTTCTTTGTAGTCTGCCACAGTTTCAAAATTATTAAAAAGGCAATAAGCAGGATATTTAAAAGTAGATTTCAGTAAGCCACACAGCAGTGTGTCTGCCTGTCTGTCTATCTACAGGTGAAACTCGAAAAATTAGAATATCGTGCAAATGTTCATTTATGTCAGTATGGCAACTCAAAAGGTGAAACCAATATATGAGATAGACGCATTACATGCAAAGCGAGATATGTCAAGCCTTACTTTGGTATAATTGTGATGATTATGGCGTACAGCTTATGAAAACCCCAAATTCACAATCTCAGAAAATTAGAATATTACATGATATCAATAACACAAGGATTGGAAATAGAACAATATCGGACCTCTGCAAAGTATAAGCATGCATATGTACTCAGTACTTGGTTTGGGCCCTTTTGCAGCAATGACTGCCGCAATGCGGTGTGGCATGGATGCTATCAGCCTGTGGCACTGCTGAGGTGTTATGGAAGACCAGGATGCTTCAATAGTGGCCTTCAGCTCCGCTGCATTGTTCAGTCTCATGTCCCTCATCTTTCTCTTGGCAATGCCCCATAGATTCTCTATGGGGTTCAGGTCAAGCGAGTTTGCTGGCCAATCAAGCACAGTAATCTCATGATCATTGAACCAGGTTTTGGTACTTTTGGCAGTGTGGGCAGGTGCCAAGTCCTGCTGGAAAATGAAGTCAGCATCCCCATAAAGCTCATCTGCGGAAGGAAGCATGAAGTGCTCCAAAATCTTCTGGTAGACGACTGTGTTGACCCTGGACTTAATGAAGCACAGTGGACCAACACCAGCAGATGACATGGCTCTCCAAATCAACACAGACTGTGGAAACTTCACACTGGACTTACTTTAAGCATTGTGCATTGTGTGCCTCTCCATTCTTCCTCCAGACTCTGGGTCCTTGGTTCCCAAATGAGATGCAAAAGTTGCTCTCATCAGAAAAGAGGACTTTGGACCACTGGGCAACAGACCAGTTCTTTTTTTTTTTTTTTTCTGTAGCCCAGGTAAGACACTTCTGACGTTGTTTGTTGTTCAGGAGCGGCTTGACAAGAGGAATATGACATTTGAAGCCCATGTCCAGGATCCGTCTGTGTGTGGTGGCTCTTGATGCACTAACTCCAGCCTCAGTCCGCTCCTTGTGAAAGTCCCCAACACTTTTGAATGGCCTTTTCCTGACAATCCTCTCCAGGCTGCGGTCATCCCTGCTGCTTGTGCACCTTTTTCTACCACACTTTTCCCTTCCACATAACCTTCTATTGATGTGCTTTGATACAGCACTTTGGGAACATCCAACTTCTTTTGCAATTACCTTTTGGGGCTTTCCCTCCTTATGGAGGGTGTCAATGATGGTTTTCTGCACAACTGACAGGTCAGCAGTCTTTCCCATGCTTGTGATTCCTACTGAACCAGCCTGAGAGACCATTGAAAGGCTCAGGAACCCTTTGCAGGTGTTATGGAATCATTAGCTGATTAGAGTGGGACACTTTGAGCCTAGAATATTGAACCTTTTCACACTATTCTAATTTTCTGAGATTGTGAATTTGGGGTTTTCATAAGCTGTATGCCATAATCATCACAATTATACCAAAGTAAGGCTTGACATATCTCACTTTGCATGTAATGTGTCTATCTCATATATTGGTTTCACCTTTTGAGTTGCCATACTGACATAAATGAACATTTGCACGATATTCTAATTTTTCGAGTTTCACCTGTATCTGTCCTGGATCCAACAATAACACTACAACTAGATTTAGAGCATGTTGAAACAACCAAGTTTATTATTCCATTTCACCAACAAAATCTAGTCCTAAGATACTGTAGAGAAAAATACCTACCTAAAACTACCACGCAGAACTCACTTCCTCTGATCTTCGAGGTGCAGATGGCAACCACGTAATCTGGCACCCTTTGTTGGTGCTTCATTTCACTTAGAGACCGCAGGGTTTCAGAAATGCCTTCCGCCAAGGAATTCTGAGTAACCACCACATGCACCATGTCTTGGGAAACGCTGGCAATTAATTTGGCAAGCCATGGAAGTTGAGCTGGCGACAAGGAGATGCTCTGTGCATTCATTTGAAACGACTGTTCCCTTAGAGTAAATTCCTGCATAGCTTTCAGCATGATCTGTTCAAATTCTTCCCTGAGAGGTATCTTATCAGGACCTGCAATTTTGTTAAATAGAGGATCAAAACACATCATAAACACCTCTTCCATCAACCTAACTCATTCTGTTACCAGGTCAGACTGCTAACAAAATAGTCCACTCAAGACAGAAAGTTTTCTCACTTAAAAACACCAGCACCTCATTATGAATGGATTTAACCACTATCATAATAACAGAAAATTCAAGAAGTAAGAACTGTCTGGCAGAGTGTAAGATGCTAGGCACAGAATGGGATTTCAACAGGTGACTTGGTTTGTTTCTGAGAATGGTCCCCTCACTCTTCTCTTGGCCGTGGGCTGCTGCTCCCACCGCAGTGGCATTCTAGAGTCTGGACTATATTGGACTGATCATGACTACCTGCATGATTGCTTGGAGATGACTGGAACAAAAGATTCTCCTCTTTCTACCATTTCAATAAATTTATAACAGCGTGTTTTTAGGGGGAGAGAGCCAGTCACAAGAGAAACCAGCAGCTGTTCCATTGCCTTAAAGCACAATCCACTGGGCTGCACACAATCTGTGTTAGTACACTAATAGAGACTGAGGTGACAGCAATTCTATATTGTTATCATCATATACAGAAGTGGAAGAAGAATGTGTACAAATCTGCATTCCTGTGGAAGGTTCACCTATGTAATGTGAAAAAAATTACCTATTTTACAGCCTTCTGAAGCACAGATGTATTAGATAATTATGAGCATAATTATGAGCTACTATGCCTACAATATTTGAAAGCTGGAGGTGCTGTATTACAGTCTCCACAGGGAAGATTTCAGAAGGAACAACAGATGAACATATTTTATGTAGAGGCTGTTGTATTTCTAAGCGTGCTACAATATACCTCCTAAGCCAGATTCTGCAGACAGCCTGATTGATTGGGATGTATAATTTTTCCCATAATAAATGTGAAATGACTAGCCAGCAGTTTAGTATATAATTTATTATCAAGATTGATTGAAAATAGGTCTGTTAAAAAAAATATCTCTACTGGATCTTCACCTGGTTTAGGAATTATTTAGAATTGCAAGGGGATAATAGAAAATCTCCCCGATGCAGCACAACTTCTTAGTGACAAGAATATCTCTGAATACTTTATAGAATTCACCTGTTAACCCATCCATAACCAGAGATTTTCCATTTTTAATACTTTTAAAAAGCTCATGAAACTCTGATTTTGCAAACAGAAAATTCAAATACTGACATCCATTAAAGATAATTCTGGAAAATTCAATTTATCCAAGTGCTTATTAATTTTTTCTATTGCTAGGCTAAGAATTGTGTACAATTCTTTTTTAAAAGTGACAAACGTTTTACTAATATTTTTACTATTAGTAATGATATGACTTTTAGTATCTTTTAATGCCTTTATCTCCTTTCCTTGCTTTTTAAAAATTTGCCTATAACCTTAAGTACTTTTTATCAAATTTGTAATATTTTTGCTTTAAAAATAAAATTTGCTTTGATATTTTGTCAGTTTCTAAAATGTCAAGCTCTTTCTTCTCCTAATTGCTTACACAGATTATTTTATCTTGCTCTATTATCCAAAAATTCTTAATTCCTAAATATAATACATTCATCATCTGTGTAGATTTCTTTTTGAGCCTTCTCATTTTACTGACATATGCACCTCTTTTTACAGCTTTATGGCATTTCATTTTGTAGTTAACAAAATTTGTTCCCTATCATTTTCTTCTTAATAAATCCAAATTCTGAGGTAAATGTTTATTCACTTGTGAGTTTTATAGCAATCTAGAATTAAAATACCAAGAATGATTAAATGGGTGTTTTCATCCAAACTACTGTAAATACAAAAATAATTGCAGCATGATCTGAAATGTATACTGTTGAACTTTCTACTCAGGCTAATTGATTAAAAATATTTTAAAGCCCAAATATAATCTATTCTTGAATGAGATCAATGCCTACGTAAATAATATGTAAAGTGTTTTGTTAAAGGATGCAATATCAATAAGTCCGTGCAGTTGCATCAAATTTTACAATCTCTTAAATCGTGATGGAATGTGAGGGTGGTCTTGGAAGATGGGGAAAAGAGATGCTGCCTGGGGAATGATCAGATGAGAGAGAAAGAAGTCCACAACAGGGTAAAGGTCAAAGAAAGAACCTTAGGAAAGACCCACCCTAACTACTTAGGCAGTAAGTAGGGAGGGCAGGAGATTTGTGCTTTCAGACTTGCAAGATTCTGTTAATGTAGCCTAATGTACGATAAAGTAGAACTAGTTCATCTAGTCTTGTTTCCTGTCTGGTTTACCTGGGAGGGATGACATCAATCTTGCAGGTCTCATACTCTCTTCTAAAGAGAGGAATTCTGAGAATGGCCTCCAATCCTCAAGGAACCCCGCTATCCATGGAACATCTGGCAGCCACGTTGTTGCAGCACCAGCAGCAAGTAGACGCACAGATGACCAATTACAGAATGCCATGCTACAACTAACACAGCAACTAGGGCAGAATTTACCTCGGCCCGCAGCAGCACAACCAATGGCAGCCCAGACAATGCTCTTGCATTCCCATGGTAGCTTGCTGGAGAAGTTTGGAAGGGACCAGGATCATTCTGGACATTCATTGGTCAGTGTGAAATGTTTATGGCAGATACACCAGTAGAGTTTATGGCAGGTAGACCAGCGACTTCTATGCTGAGCTTGCTGAAGGAAACAGCAGCTAAGTGGGCAATATCATTTATTGAGGGGAACAAACCAGTGCTGGACAACTATCAAGACTTCATGTGTAAGCTCAAAGGACACTTTGGGGATCCCATACAGAGAATCACGGCTAGCTGAGAGATCCGAAAGCTCAAGCAGGGACAGAGAAAACTAAGGCGTATATTTCAGACTTTAAATTACTTGCTAGCAATACTGACCAGTTCAGGGAAGGGCTGAACAATGAACTAAGAGACGAGCTGGTGAGACAAGGTGCTCCAAATAACCTGGATGAGCTATATCAGTGTTGTGTAATTACAGATGCCGGACTGGGAGAGCTGAGGCAGGGAAGGAATGGGAGGGAGAAGAGATCCTACAATCTGTCTTCCCCCATACCACCCATCCCAATGGCCTCCTTGGAATCCAGTGCAGGAGAGCCCATGCAATTGGTTTGGCCAAAAGATCCCTGTCATCGGGAAAGAAGCAAGGAAGAAGGGATCAGGGACTATGCTTTTACTGTGGGACCCCAGGACACATAGCAAGATCATACCTGATAAAAGCGCCAGCAGCTGTTATAGCAATAAGATGCAAAACTTGTTAATCAACAGAGCACGAATCCAGCAATTGCCCAGTGCACTCTCAAACAGCACCCCAGGGAAACTTCACCGGCCTCTCTCCCAGGAGCTGTGCAGGGGGGCCAACCACCATTTGAGGAGAGCTCTGACAGCCAACAAAAGGCAACCATATCTGATTACTCCTGTTATTGTTTCTTTAGATTCCAGGCAGAAGGTGGAGCTTTCTGTTCTAGTAGACTCTGGGGCAACTGCTACCTTCATAGATATAGAAATGGTACAGAAGCTGCCAACCCAAGCTCTAGAAAACCCAGAGATAGTCAAGACTATCGGCGGTCAGCCACTAAGGGCAGGAGAATTCTGCAGTGCACAGTTCCTTTGCAATTGACAATTAAAGATCACACAGAGTTCATAACACTCTATGTAACTGCCTCTTTGCAAGTGCCCATAATCTTGGGTATAGAATGGCTTCAGGTGCAAGACCCAGTGATAAGTTGGGAGCAAGGGACACTCTCATTTCCATCCCCTAAATGCCAACAACATCTCTTAGAAGCAGTGAACGCTACCCCCACCCCACCCCATTGCAGGACAAGGGAGGGTCAGCACTGTCAGAAAAATACTCAGCCTACGCAGATGTGTTCAGGGAGGAAGGGGCAGCCACCTTACCTCCACACCAGGCATCTGACTGTACCATCAACTTGAAACCAGGAGCCTAAATTCTAACAAAGAAGCAGTATCTCATGTCTACATGCGAGTTAGCTATACTCAAGGAGTATCTGGATGTCAACATCAAAAAAGGGTTTATTCGCCCTTCCAATTTTTTGTACCCAAAAAACTAGAGGGTGAAGCAGCAGCCACTCTGAAGGGAAAGGAAGGAGCTCACAGGCATACTGTTCATGACTACAAAGACCTGAACAAAGTGATAATTAGAGACCATTATCCACTCCCGCTTATCTCCAATCTACTAGACTGGCTACACGAGGCACACATCTTTACCAAACTAGACTTGAGAAGTGCTTACAACCTAATCAAAATAAAAGAAGGTCATGAGTATTTAACAGCCTTTGATACAAGGTATGGAAAATTTGAATCTATAGTAATGCCATTTGGCCTAATCAACTGGAGGGCTGTTTTTTCTAGATTCATGAACCAATTATTTGCAGACATTTTAGATAAATACGTAGTTGTTTACTCAGATGACATTTTGGTTTATTCTGAAGATCCCTCCTTGCATGTAACCCATGTCAGAAATGTACTGCAAAAGTTATGGGACAACAAGCCCTTTGCTAAATTAGAAAAATGTGCATCTGATTTGGCCCAACTGGACAAAATCAGAATTGCCACAGAAGGCACACAGATGGATCCAGCAAAGATACAGGCTTTTTATCATAGTGTGCACGTATACACACACACACTCGTAATGCAAAAGATGTGCAGCACTTTCTGGCTTTGCTAACTTCTATAGGAAATTCATCCCTAATTTTGCTGAGCTTATTAAACCACCATGCCAGCTCCTAAGAAAGGGTTGGTGATTTTTCTGGCCAACCCAAGAGCAAGCAATGTTTCAAGAGTTAAAACAGCTCTTTGCTTCTCAATCCCTCCTCCACCAACCTGACTCCTCCTGCCCCTTTGTTGTGCAGACAGACAACTCAGATGTGGCAATAGGAGCTGTTCTACTCCAGGTAGAGAAGGAAATGGGGGCAGATTTGCTACCATGTGCCTTTTACTCCAGGGCGCTTCTATGATAGAAAGGAACTATGATATTTTCAATAAAGAGTTGTCTTACTCATTGTTGTCTTACTGCCAGCAACTCTTTATTTTCAACAAATGTTTGAAATGTTTATTGAATGTTTTTCAATAAAGAGTTACTGGCAGTAAGACAACAATGGAGACACCTGCTAGAAGCAGCAGCATACCCAATACAAGTACACATAGATCACAAAAATTTAGAGATTCTGTAAAACACCCAATCTCTCACCCCCAGACAAATCAGGCAGGCATAATTTTTCTCCCACTTCGATTTGTACATCTCATATGACTCAGGTTCCCAGAACAAACTTCTAGATGCCCTCTCACACAAACTGGAGTATGAGGTTCCACAGTGACACCCCCCCCCCCCAGTAGCAACACTGCAACCATGTAACGTTTGAGTCACACCATAAATCAGACAAGCACAAGAGGCTAGGAGCAGGAAGACAAGTTGTTGATCTCTTTGATCAGATTAGGACAGCAAAATTAGGGATGCAGGATGCATACACCATGGCCCGGAGGGATGACCTCCAGGGAGCCCAGCAAGGTACCATTTCACCTTTCACAGTGAGGGGAGGGGCAGCTGTTCCACAATGGACATTTGTATGTTCCTCTTCCTCTAAGGGAGGAAGTACTACAACTGTGCCATGATGACAACAAAGCAGCAGGGCACCAGAGGGGGGTATTTAAAACCCAGCATAGACTTTTCAGAGAATTTTGATGGCTGAGAGCCCACTCTGATATTAAGGATTATGTTTCCTCTTGCCATGTCTGTCAAAGAGCAAAGCCAGTCCCTGGTAAACCAGCAGGACTATTGCAATCACTAGAAACTCCTTCCCAGCCATGGGGCACTGTTTCTCTAGACTTCATCACTGATATTCCTCCAGTGCAGGGATATACTACAATACTGGTAGTAGTGGATTTATTTACCAAATTGGCCCATTTTATTCCTTGCAAGATTCTTCCAGTGGCCCAGGAAACAGGTCTTTAGGTACAGAGAATTGGTCAATCATGTCATGACAGACTGAGCAAGTCAATTCATTTCTAAATTTTGGAGGACCCTCTTGCATTTATTAAATATTAAAATTCAATTGTCTTCCTCACACCATCCAGAGGCAAATGGAAAAGCTGAGAAAGTTAACAAACTATTGCAGCAATATTTAAGATGTACTTCTTACCAACAAGACAACTGGACTGATCTCATACCTCTTGCTGAGTTTGCTTACAACAATGCAGCACACTCATCAATCAGTATGTCACCATTCCGGACAACTTACAGATTCCACCCACGGGTCTTACCAACAACCAGACAGGAAAGCAGTGTCCCTCATGCCACATATTTCCTGCACGAGAGACAAGCAGCCCAAGCCCTCTTAAAGGAACAGCTCAAACTAGCAAAGGCCGCATATAAAAAAGCAACAGATGCACATATTCAAGAGGGAGTTAGAATTGCAGAAGGGATTTGGTGAGGCTAAAAATTTCTAACTTCCGCAAGACCTTCCAAGAAGCTGGACTCAAAATTTATTGGCCCTTTCTCAGTATTTAATCAAATTAACCCACTGGCCTTTTGATTGCACTTGCCAACATCAATTAAGATTCATCCCATGTTCCATCAGTCTTTGCTTATAAAGGAAGCCCCCCCCATGCTCTACCTTCAGACAGCACACAAACCCCATTCTAGTAAATGGGGAAGAAGAATACGAGGTGGAAGCGGTGTTAGACTCTAGATACAGAGGGAAGCAGATTGAGCACTTGATACACTGGAAAGGCTACCTAAAATCAGAAAGATCATGGGAGGCGGCAGTGGATGTGCGCACAATTGATTCACTACAACTAGTACCCTAGCAAATCCCATCCTTGGCAACTGCTGGCCTTGCAGGAGTCAGGCACTGACCAAGACGAGCAGGAAGTTTTTTTCTGTGGAGTGGAGGGGGCCTCAGGAATAGCAAGAGACCAAGTAGGGAGAAATGACTCAGCTCCTTCCACACCAGGCAAGTAGGACAGAAGGGGGGGGAGACCAACAGATTCCTGAGGGATAGGTGGCTGTCACCTCAACTGGAGCAGACAGTTTGCAGAACATCTGTGTAATCTTGGGGAGTTACCAGAAGAGGAGGGTGATGCAGCTGCATTTTGTTCTCACAATCCACAGCCAGTTTCCCCTGGGAACTCGGGAGGGGAATGAAGCTGAAGGGGAGGTGATGTGATGGAAATGTGAGGGTGGATTCCGCAACAGAGTAACAATCAAAGAAAGAAACTTAGGAAAGACCCGCCCTAACTACTTAGGCAGTAAATAGGGAGGGTGGGAGATTTGTGCTTTCAGACTTGCAAGATTCTGTTAATGTAGCCATATCATAAAGTAGAATTAGTTCATCTAGTCTTGTTTCCTGTTTGGTTTACCTGGGACGGCTGACATAAATACCAAAGACTGTCTTCTATTTTTCTGACAACTTGTTCCATCCTCAGGTGTGCCTGCCTCAATATTTGCCCCCTAAAACCAAATTCTTCAAATACATTTATTCATGGCAGTCATTACTTTGAGCATAACTTTGCTAGCAATTGTGCTCATTTCACATGCTAGCAAGGTTATGCTCAAAATCCTACAAGCTAGGCTTCAGCAGTATGTGAACCGAGAACTACCAGATGTACAAGCTGGGTTTCGAAGAGGCAGAAGAACTAGAGATCAAATTGCCAACATTTGCTGGATCATGGAGAAAGCACAAGAGTTCCAGAAAAACATCTATTTCTGCTTCATTGACTATGTAAAAGCCTTCAATTGTGTGGATCACAACAAACTGTGGCAAATTCTTAAAGAGATGGGGATACCAGACCACCTTACCTGTCTCCTGAGAAATCTGTATGCGGGCCAAGAAGCAACAGTTAGAACTGGTCATGGAACAACCGATTGGTTCAAAACAGGGAAAGGAGTATGACAAGGCTGTATACTCTTATTTAACTTATATGCAGAGTACATCATGAGAAATGCCAGGCTGGAAGAATCACAAGCTGGAATTAAGATTGCAGGGAGAAACATCCATAACCTCAGATATGCAGACGATACAACCCTAATGGCAGAAAGTGAAGAAGAACTAAAGAGCCTCTTGATGAGGGTGAAAGAGGAGAGTACAAAAGCTGGCTTGAAACTCAACATTAAAAAAACTAAGATCATGGCATTTGGACCCATTAATTCCTGGCAAATAGAAGGGGTAGAAATGGAAGCAGTAACAGACTTCATTTATTTAGGCTCCAAGATAACCACAGACGGAGACTGCAGCCATGAAATTAAAAGACACTTGCTCCTTGGGAGGAAAGCTATGGCAAACCTAGACAGCGTATTAAAAAGCAGAGACATCACCTTGCCGACAAAGATCCGCATAATCAAAGCTATGATTTTTCCAGTAGTAATATACGCCTGTGAGAGCTGGACCATAAAGAAGGCTGAGTGCCAAAGAATTGATGCCTTTGAACTGTGGTGCTGGAGAAGACTCTTAAGAGTCCCCTGGACTGCTAGGAGGTCAAACCAGTCAATCTTAAAGGAAATCAACCCTGACTGCTCATTGGAAGGATTGATAATGAAGCTCAAGCTCAGATATTTTGGTCACCTAATGTGAAGAGAGGGCTCTTTGGAAAAGACCCTGATGCTGGGAAAGATTGAAGGCAAAAGGAAAAAGGGACAGCAGAGGATGATATGGTTAGATAGCATCACCGAAGCAATGAACATGAAATTGAGCAAACTCAGGGAGGCAGTGAAGGACAGGAAGGCCTGGCATGATATGGTTCATGGGGTCATGAAGAGTTGGACATGACTTAATGACTGAATAACAACAACAAATTACGTATATAGAAATCTATGTTATAGTTTTGTTATCAAACTTCATTTTAAATAAAAAAATATCTTTTTGAATCTTTTCTACTGTAAAGTCAACATTAGTTTTAAATAAGATGGAACCCCTTCAGCTTATTATACCCTCCCCCCCAAAAATTCTTCTAAAATATTTGTTTTTAATTTTTCCCAATATATATGTTTCCTATAAGAGAACCACAGATAGAGAGATTTTAAATATTTACTGGTTCTAGTTCTTTTCATTGGATCGCCTAACCTCCTAGTATTTAGAGAAACTATCCTACATTATTCACCTGTTGATCTTTTACACTTCTGCTGTTTCTACCTTGCTTACCATTCTTACACAGTAGACTCATCAACAGTGAAATCTATTTTTTCAAAGCTAATACATTTGCGTTCTGAGAAATCTTCCAAAAAAAATATATGACTATTTCTTTTGCCTTTCCCCACCCTCTCTCAATTCCCCTCTCCATTCACCACCTCTCCACACACTAACTACTTCCCAACCCATTCAGATCACATATGAACAGAAGTTCACAGAGGACTAATTAAATCCTCTAATTTAAAAACCTGGCTCTGCCCCCCAAGAATTCCCTTAGGATGGTTGGGTGGACCCCTTTAAACTGTGTAGGATATGGAAGAACAGTTTATTGTTGCCTCAGACAGCTGTTGTTTTATATATGATTGTTGTTTTTATGTAATGTAATGTTGTTCTTTTAACAATGTGAGGCTGCCAGAGTTGTTTTGGATTTGGGTGACAGTAAAATTAAATTAAATTAAAAATAAATAGTCTAGTTAAGGGAGGGCTATGTTGTGTTCTAGTTTCCCCCTTCCCAGGTCCTCTTATCCTTATATTAATTGATATATAATTCTTTGTTCTCCATATTTCATCTTATTCCCTAACTAATATGAAACAATATTGAACATCTTATAACAATCAACTTTCTTAAGTCCCAAATGCCAAAAGATCCTTTTATCACATCATCTTCTTATAATGATATATCAATTCTTTAAACATTAAAGAATGTTGTCTATGTGCTCTTCATAATTTATTCCATAGGTTAAGTCTCTATTCCTCTCTTGAAGCATAGAAATAGTCTTTCTTCTCTATGGATGAAATAAAATTAACTTGAAACAAAACTCTTATACCATATTTTGCTTTTTGATTATTCTTCCATCAAAGGCTGAAGACTTTTCTTCTTTATAACAAGTTGGACTAATATATGAAAACATAATACATTATATCTGTCCCAATTTATGTCTTCCAGCCCACAAAGCTTTTGCTAAATTCTGTTTCTCATGTAAGCATTTACAAATCTTAGTATTATACCCCCTCCACATCTTCATCAGAAAGCTTTATGTCTGGTAGCTTCTTATCAAGCTTGCAATACAATATCCAGTTTTTCTACATTTTCTCTAATTCCTCTAAGTCTCAAATTATTTATTCTATTCTGATCCTGTATAACAGCAAATCCAGTCTAATGTCTGTACTATTATTTTGAACTTTTCCAATATCAAGCTCATTTTTTGTAGCAGCATCGTATGTTTTGCCAGAAATCTGAACAACCTCTGCAACTTGAGCAGACAATTCTTTTAGTTGTTCATTAACTTGTTCAAGCATAACTGCCAAATTCTATCAGACTGTATGAGCCAACTTATCCCATTCCACCTTTAGTTCTTAGTTGAATTCTTTAATTAGATTTCCCAATGAGTCAGTTTCAAAGCTTGTCCTGAATGGTGCTCAGTTTTCATGAGCTCTGTAAAACATCCTCCTCCGCCACCATTTATTTTCATTACTAGAGTGGGGTGCCACTTCAGCCACTTCAGGATCATCCATGTAATCCTTAATTCCTCTGCCTTTTTTGGAATTACCTTTCTTAAACATCTTTTTATTACTAATAATGCCAGTTAGCTAGATATTTTTTAAAAAATGAAAAACAAAATTATTGGAAAAGGTGGCAGAGAAGAGACCAATGTACCATCTTCTCTAGTGGCTAGCTACACCCTTCTCCTTCTTCATCCTTGGTCCTAACATTCAAAGAAACCTGAGCACAAGCTTAAAATTTATCCTACTGATATGAGCAGGTACTTAGTGTTGCCCAATTGTTTGGACCATGTTCCATTATTACGAAAACGTGTTCTTTGTAAGGGCATTAAAAAGAGTGCTGTTCTTATTTGAACAAAATATTATTTTGATCAGACTGTCCAGGAGTTAACTTTTCCCCACTTTGTCCCACCCAACCAGTTGCAGCAGGAGATAATAGTTCACACAGGAAATAGCTGACAGGCTGCCAAGGAATTTTTTTCCATCATCAAACTGGCACATAGAATAGGCACTGAATATTGATTGGCAGAGAGGAATAGAGGGTGCCTAGAACAGGAGCCAAGATAACTTCTGCTCTCAGATTTTGAAGACATCTAAGTCCTACTCATAGTTCTCTGTGTCACAAGAATATAAGAAGCACTGTGCTGGATCAGATCAATACCCTAGCATGCCCTAATTCCTGGCTTCCAACTGGATATTGGAATCATCTCACATTCTTCAGAAAAGGACTGATATTCACCTGAATTATGACAACTAAACTATGGCAGTTGGACTTTAAACTTCATAAAAATTAGTATGTTATTAATATGGATGTTTCTTGGCTACTCTATTAATGACTTTCTCTATATGATTCTTTAAATCATGTGCACTGCCAGCATTCTGGAGCCCTATTCAACCATCTTCTTTGTTCACACAATGAGCAAGGGGAATGCATCCCCCCAGTATAACACTGTCCCTTGTTTGTAACTTCCATGAATTTATATAGGCAAACTTCTGACATGGAAGGACTTCTGTGCCCATGGAGGCTCTTTTCATGATTCAGAGCCCTGATGAAATAGGATTCTATATTATTTGGGACTCAAACTAGCAATGCATTTATGTTAAAATAAATAACACAAAGACAGCTACTGTAAGCTTTGGCTACCACTGAAAGAGAAAGTACATATTATAAAATCACATGTGTAACAGAATTCAGAGATTGTGGTTTTGAGCAGGTAACTACTGTAGTGGTAAACATGCAATCTGGGTTTCACAGGAAGCAAAATAGGTAGCGTGAATTTTATAGAAAATGAAGCAACACACATATGTGTGTATATAAACGCACAGACATGTACATGCTTCTTACATTGCTTTTATTACCTCCCCCCCAAAAAATACTTCATCCATTTCTTTTATTTTTATTTCCCAGATTTGTTGCATGACACTGAAAACATTCTCCTCAGTTGTTTCCTGTGATGTCTAGCCTATATTTGAGAAGACATTCAGTTACATAGGGACAGAAGGGGACAGGGAGACTGGCCATTGTCAAATACAAGGAATATAAAGTCCTGCCACTGGAACTTCCTATATTTTTCCCTAGAAAAGCAGCCAGAGGATGTGCAACATTTGGTCAGATATTTATTTAGCTTTCGATTTGTGAGTGTTTGTGCTATAATGTACAAATAGATAGATGCACATGACACAGTACTGTATACAGCTCAAGGTAATTTTTCTTCTCTGTTCCTGCCTTTGTCATTAACACACAGCTGTTAGATTTCAACACTTTTTATACCAAGCGAGTTTTTCAGTTAGGATTAGAACCAAGCCTTATATATAGCTATATATTTTCCAATCAATCCCAATGTTCAACAATGCGTCTTTGATTTAAACCTGTTCCCAAATATAGGGCTCCCCAAGCAAAATTCCTGAGGTACCCAGTAAAATACAGAGAAAACAGATGAAGAATGCTTGAATCTGCTGAAAACTGAATGGTGATTGCCTTGTGCAATTTTATAAGAAAGAAGATAGGAAGGTATACAAAGCTTAAAGTAGTATTTGCTGTAAAATAATGAAAGTTGCGGAGAGCCGTGTCTGTTTTTTTAAAAATTACACACTCTTAAGTATTCAGATCAAAATTACTTTAAACACCACACTTCTCTTCAAAGCAAGAATTTCATAAACTATTACTGCATTTCCCTAGGAGAAAAAATATTTGTGAAAATTCTTAGTTGGCTAAAAATACACCCAGAATGTTTCTGAGTAAACTGAGTTTAAAAAGAAGGTAACGTGTGTGCATGCAGTCATGAGCATTGCTGTCTGCTGCAGATTTCACAATACAGTTCAAGGGCATTTCAAATATCTACCATCAACCATTAATGCTTTTACAAATACAGATTAGCCATAATGGGGAGGGAATCTCTAATCACTAAGGAACATTAGTGCCATTCCAATGATGAGTCAGAGTAATTTGTAACTAGTAAGCAATCCATATTGGGTTCTTACCATAATGAAGTTGCAAAATTTGAGAAAAGGTAGCAACTTGTACTGAAACACGTTTGTTTAACTGAGTCCTTTCTATTTTCTTAATGAGAATTGTATATCAATATACCTTGTTAGAGGCTGCTCTAGCACTACTTGCTTACATTTACATGGCAGAATCTGTCCATTAACAGTTCATGCAGAGAAGTCTTTCAGAATGAAAGCAGATGGTTATAATTTATAGTTGCTCCAAAGCAAATCAGAGATTTGAATTTCAGGATAAAACTGAAAGAATGAAAAAGGTGATACACTCCCAGAAGGAGGGCAGAATTACAAATATCTTCTGAACACAGAATTTTTGTGATATTTAGTCACAAGAAGATGTAGTAATCTCTTATTACAAAAAATAAAAAAATAAAAAGTTTATTATTTGCAGATGACAATGATTTGTAGGAAATAGTATTTACAAACCTAAAAAAAAATCAATATACTTTTTAATGTCTTACCTAGCCGGACAAGATACTGTATTGTTAAAATAATCATGTTCTCCACACTTAGTAGCTGATTCCCAGTTAAACCAAAAAGATCCAAATCTTTATTTTCCAGCTGAGGAATCTTGTAGGAATTCACTAGCAAGGGACTTACTACAATGTCTCCAACATTCCCATAGAAATAAGGTAAAGTGCCATAACCTTTAAAAAACAAAAAGACAAGCTCTAATCAAATTACTGAAGAATTGCTTTTCAATTTTTTAAATCTTGTAAAATAAAAATTATTGTTAAGCAAGGAATCAAAATATATTTTCCCACAAAAGCATGAAAAAAATTTTTAAGCTCAGATGTAAAGATCATTACAGGCAGTCCTTGCTTAACAATGGTAACTGGGACCAGCAACACCGTAGCTAAGTGATGCAGTTGTAAAGTGCGACATCATGTGATTATGCTGACTTATGATGGCAATTGTGGCAGTTCCAGTTGCCGTTGTTAAATGAATCCCAGGCGGTCATTCAGTGTGCTGTCACATGATTGCCATTTGTGACCTCCTGCCAGCTTCCCCACTGACTTTGCTTGGCAGAAGCTGGCAGGGAAGGTCACAAATGGTGATCATGTGGCTGCAGGACACTGCGATTGTCGTAATTCTGACCTGGTTGCCAAGTGCCCAAATTGTGATCACATGACCATGGTGACTCTGTGACTGCCGCAACTACGAGGACTGGTCATAAGTCTCCTTGTTCAGTGCCATATAACTTTGAACTGTTTCTTAACAAGTGGTTGTTAAGGAAAGACTACCTGTATAAACCTAGGTGACAAAGACATCTATGCATTTTAATGTCTAACAAAAATGAAGGACAGTGTAGAAATGGTTGCAACATATATATATCTTTTTCTACTAACAGTAGTACTAAAATCCCTCCTAAATCTCAATTTTAGCTTATTACTATTAACCCAAATCTAAAGGTTATATGGGGAATTGTTTAAATGCAATACTTACCTGTATCTGTATGTAATATGTAGCTTTTTTAAGTAATAGACAACACAAGATTTTCATACTGCCTATAGGTTTTTTCTGGCATAGTTACAGATTATACACACATACAGACACGTGTATATAAATAAAAAAAAGTGGCACTTTTTTCTAGGTACAGTGAGCCTTTACGTATCAGTAACTTGACATGGGCCAATATCTAAAATTTAGAAACTGAAATAACACTCTATACTTTGTTCTTTTATATCCAAATATTAAATTCTAGCCTTAAAATGTATTATTCAAATAATAAATTTGTTCATTATCTATCTACCTAGAGTTTATTTTGTAAGATGAACAATAGTTGCTAGCTCAGTGACAGAGCCCTTTTTTTTCATGAGTTCTACATCCATATACTAGAAAGCTGTTGTCAATCAGGGCTGTCAATAACTCCTGTAGATCAGTGTTTCTCAACCTCAGCGATTTTAAGATGTGTGGACTTCAACTCCCAGAATTCCCCAGCCAGAACATCCACACATCTAAAGTTGCTGAGGTTGAGAAACACTGCTGTAGATAAGGCAGCTACTTCTGTTCTTAAAAGACTTAGTTGTGTCCTAGATTTCCTATGCAGAGCTTAATGCTTCTACTCCTTTACTGCATAAATTTGGGCTAAGGAGTACCTTTAATTTTTTCTCTTTTTCAGTATTATGCTCAATGATAACATTACTCAGCTGAATGGCAGAATGAAGTAGCAAGCTGCTGGCAAGCCTCAAGCAGGCATATTAATAGTCTTCTTTTGCTGTACCCCCTCTAGTCCCAATTTCCTATGTCTGCAAGGCTATAGAAGTTACTTGCAAGTAAATGCTCCTGTTTGCCAGGGAAGAGTCTAGCCTGCCATCTGTTGTGACAAAATGAAATCCTCTTGGCAAAGAAACAAGCTTTCTTATTCCTAATGAAAAGAGAGCTCAGAATCATTCTGCCATTCTGCCCACCCATCCTCTCCTGCAGAACCGCAGATGAGTTGTCAGCCAAGTTCTACTTTGCAACAGACGATTGGAGCAGCTCCTGACATTTCATAGCTTTAAAAGGGAAACACCCAGCGTCATTTCATCAGGTGTGTGAAATTGATTTGAATGAGATTACCATTTCTTAGGGGGAGAAAACTGGAAGCAGAGCCCAAATCACAAGCATCACTTAAAAAGTAGTGCAGAATATGTGCAATATAAGTACAAATAGTACTTAACACTTTGAGATTTTACACAAAACACCGCAGGTTTATCATCTTACATGGGAGCTCTTGAATAATTTGGACAGTACAATCCACAACTGCATCTAAAATATTAAGGAGGAAAAATGCCCACACAAGTAAACTTATGAAGATATTGAAGTATTTTTACAGTTGTTCCTACTTCCTGTGCAAGGGTTGTAACAGAGCGTGGGATATTTTATTGACATAACCCCCTGATAAATAACAAGGGAATACTGTAGATCCAGTTCTTCTAAATAAGCGCTGAAATGCATATTTCTACATACTTTCAGTAATTATCTGCTATAATCATTCAGTTGAAATATTTTATACATATACAATTTTTTTAAGGAGCACAATTCTTTAGTTTAACTGCTTACTGTTAACATTTCTCATGTGAAGATATTGCAGGATCAGGCATGAAAAATAAGAGAATTTATTTTGGACTATATAGATTTTGGAGATTCTGGTCAGCCCAAAATTGCTTTGAAATGCTTAAGTTCTCTAAGATTCTGCAAATTGCAAGGACACAATTATTTCAGGGGCTGTGAGAAAAGCTATTTCCCTTAGTTCTTAATGGAAAGGTCTCTATGATCTATGTGCACACTCTTTCACGTTAGGCTTGAACAAGAGCGTTCTAATGATCACCTGCAGCTGTCTAAGGCAGTGTTTCTCAGTCTTGGCCACTTGAAGATGTGTGGACTTCAACTCCCAGAATTCCCCAGCCCCCCATGCTAGCTGGGGAATTCTGGGAGTTGAAGTCCACACATCTTCAAGTGGTCAAGGTTGAGAAACACCTATCTAAGGTATCTTCAGTTACATAGTTTTCATCCCTTTGGGAGCGTAAAGAGATTTTTTTTCTCCAAGAAACTGTAGTTTAAATTTTCTACCAAGATCATTTTTTAAGCATGCAAAGAATGGATGCAATATTTACGTTTCAAAATTTTAATCCAAAAATAAACAACAATAACAAAAGAAACCAGGAAAGTAACAGCTGCAGATTATGCCATTCATTACTTGAGAGCTTACCTATTAGAATCACTGGTCTGATTCCTGAATTAATCAGCAGATTTTCAGGAACTATTACAGTCTCCCCTGCAGGGATGGGCTGAGGCTGTAAAATTCCAGTTAACATCGACTGTGGAACTGGGACTGATAAAAGAGGCTCTATAAAAATACAGAAAGGGGACAAATCTATTACAAAAAGGCTCATACTGTGATTTGGCCTTATGAACAATTTAACAGGAAAGAAAACCATTCTCGTTCTACCAATCATTAAACACAATAAAATTCAGACTACGTCTGCATTTCCTTTTGAGATTATAGTGAATTCCTTTAAACCATAAAATTGCCCTATCTTTCCCTAGCTTGCCCTTCCAAAGGAAGCTACCTTAAAAAAATCTAACAGTTTGTAGCCGATGGAGGGGAAGTAGAGAGAAAAGGTTGAATGCACACTTTCCTCCAAAACCAAGTATTACTACAGAGCTGTTCACAAAAACTCCATTGTAACGTTACCTGTACAAAGAATGGGATTTAATACTAACTTGTAAACTATCATATGCAAATTAATAGTGAAACATGGGCTCGTTCTCAAAGCCTAATTGAATATTGATTTATCTTATCCTAGTCACAATCTATTAAATCAAAACTTTAGACATAAAGGAGCCATAGAGCGTTTTACAGATAAAGATACAGCTGAAAGCACTAGGTATAAATCTTATCTCAGTTGCTATTGCAAAGCTTAATTAATGATTTGCAATAACTAAGCACAGAGAAAAATAGAGTGCATCTTTTTTTTAAGCTACAGAGGTCTTTTTTGCATTAATACACAGTTTCTAATCCACCAGGAGAAATATCTGCAATTTGTTTTTTTATCTCTAGTTTAGGATACTGTTATCCATTAACATTTTATTTCAAAGTAATCCCATTTCAGCTGGCAAACACTTTGATGGGTGATCCAGGTCAGAGTGAGGTGGGGGAAGTGCTTACTCCCCTGCTTACCTCCCCTGGGGTTTCCTGGTGGTTTTTATACCACAGACCATGATATCCTTCTAGGCCATCTGGCAAAGTCAGGCCTTGTTGGCACTGTTCTACTGTGGTCCTCCCTGTCAGGATGCATCCGTAAGATGGTGCTGGGGAACTATGTTCAACAACTAGGTTACTGTTCTATGTTGTCCCACAGAACAGTATCTTGTCCTCTGTGTGGTTTAATATCTGGGGAAGGTCATTTTGAGCTTTTGAATGGGGTACCACCAGTACGCTGATGACACCCAGCTCTATTGCTCCTTACCATCTTCTTCTAAGGAAGCAATCAGTACCCTTGAATGTTGCCTAAACCTGAGAATGGGCTGGATAAAGGAAAACAAGATAAAATTAAATCCAGACACGATGGAGGTACTGCTGATGAGGAAAAAGCTGGACTCATGAATTGATGTAAAAGCCTATCTGGATGATCCTGCACTTCCCCCACAAAAAAAAGGTTCACAGTTTGGGGATGTTCTTTGAGCCCCCAGCTGTGACTAGATTTGCAAGTAATGGCTGTGATGCGGAGCACATTTGCACTACTATGGCTAGTTACCAAATGCAACCCTTTCAAAGCTGGTTGCACTTAATGATAGTTATCTACATGTTGATTATATCCTGTCTTGACAACTGCAACAAACTTTATATGGGGTTGCCCTTGAAAAGTGTCCATAAATTACAGTTGATAAAACATGCAGGGATTAGGATGCCAGCTAGTGTAAGGTATGGTGTGTGGTTATAATGAACAATCTACCCTGGTTACCAATTATCTACCAATTCAGCCTAGTGGACTTGGTTTTTAGTACTCTAAACAGGTTTGGGCCAGGTGGTGTGAAAGACAACTCATCTGCTACAAACCTGCTGAGTAACTCAGACCAGCAGGAAAAGCTATTTTGAAGATTCTCCCTCTGCCAGAAGCTTCTCTATTTGGTAAACAGGGGAGGGCCTTCTCCAGCATGGCCCCACCCTCCCAATGCTCAGAAAAATGGCAGAACTCATTTGTTTTACCAAGCTGCTAACTGTTAGCTGAATTTGGTGTTAATTGTGCATATTTTAAATTTGATTTAATTGTACTGTGTTTACGCTTAAGTTCTATAATTTGTATTTTTAGCTGCTGTTTAAGCATTTGTAGGTTCAACTGCCACAGTGAGTGGCAGAGAGAAAACAGGGTATATATCTAGTAAATAAATAATAATAACAGCACCGACTTAAACAAAGAGAGTATCTGTTGGAGAGAGAGAGAGAGAGAAAAAATGAAGGAAGAGGAAGAGGAGGAGATGGAGATATTCTATTGGATTTCTGAGTAAATGGCCTTACTTCTGTGTAAATATATCTACCAGATTTTTCCAATAATATCCTTATAAGGTAGACCAGACTAAGAAACCAATGCCATACAGGTAAGGACTACTTTTATGGGAACAGCTATTGTAACAGAATCTTGTGAATCTGAATATACTTCCCACTCCCTCACTTTATCTTTGTGTGAACTAGGAAGGGGCCTGCCTGAGATGTTTACTCCAATTAGTTTCTTGGAATGGGTCCAAGCCCCATTTGTCTGATTGTTGCCTTGGTAGCAGCTCTTCCTCCTGTCCTTCAAGGCCATTACCTATGCCCTCTACATCTCTCTCTTCCAGATGGGCTAAACTATAACTCATTGTACTGACTGAGAAAAAGGCAAATGACATCCAACACATTTGGAGTGCACAAGATTGAGTAAAGCTGATGTACTGAAGAAAGCTTTGTGTGAAAGAGAGACTGCTGATGTGACTACCTATATTATAGTTATAGATAGCATTAAAAAGCATTTATCAGTTTAAATTATGACATGAAAGAGTAAAGGTTTCTGTCATGACATACAGATCAATGTTGGAATGAAGTTAGTTTATCTCATTCAATATGCATGTATTGATAATACACTGAGATGAAATTAAATACAACTTGTACTGACTAAGATTGGGAGACTTAGATTCATACCATAAGTTGGTCATGATGTTATTGGGAGACTCAGGTACAGTCTAATCTTGGAGGGAGAAGTTCTTGCTCTCTACCCTGAGCTACTATAGGAAAGGTGGTTATAAATGCACCAAATTAATTAATTAAGGTGGATATAAATTTAACAATTAATAAACTACCAATGAAGCCACACCAAGTCAATGGCTGAACACACACATATATCAGAATCTTGCCTGCTCTTGGAAGAGGCCGGATGGCAGGAACAGGCACAATTACACCAGGAGGAGGGACTGGGGATCCAGGAGACCATCCTCGGTGTCGTTTCTTGGGAGGGCCAGAACTGGACAGGGTAGCTAAGCAGAAGTAAATTAATATACACACACACAAGCAGACATAAATAACAAAAAGCATAAACATTTGCCTCCTATATGCTTTAGTATCCACCCCATGTAATAAAACATTCTTATTTATTGGCAACTCTGATTTTCAGAATGCTTTATATCTGCTGAAGTCATGAGATTATATTAAAGTAGGCAATAACAAAGTCAAGAGGTTAGTTTTACCTTGCTCTGCAGCTACACAACTTGGGCCGGGAGACATTGAGTGAGGCACAGGTCGTGAAACTGTAGAGCTCATGACATTTGTCCTTCCTGCAATGTTGTTTCCACTGGTAACATCAGTGGCTCGGAGAGAAAGGGGAGCTGAATGCAAAAAACCCACAAATACTTTTAGAATATTGTTGTAAAACGAACAACTGCATTGTGAACTAGAGGAACACTGTCAGAAGACAACGAAGCAGGGGATTCAACAGGGGAAGTCAAAAAAGGCAAGATGGCAGCTATGATGGCACCCAACTTTTTTGACCACACCTTGGACATCCCTACAACAAAGGCTATGTACAATACATAGCCATATTTGAGATTTGGATAGCATGCTAGAGGCTTCTCTCTCCAAAGTTGACAGTTATAATTACCCCCAAGGCATACATTTTCCACTCCTGTCATATTAAAAATAACAATTGGACAGCTTCTTTTGGAGCTATTCTGGTGGCTACAATCTGTAAAATTTGAAAAATAAAAACAAAATTGGAAAACTGGTATATGTACAGAACGCCTTGTCCTCTTTGTTAAGAAACTGAAGGTAGGCACATTATTTGGCTATAATTCATAAAAAGTAAAGCTTGAATCCTAGTCACATGGAAGCTAACTGTAATCAAAGGGAATACATTTTAAATTGTGGGATTGTAAAATTACTATACATGTCCTTATTTTGGAAGGCTATTTTGGTTCTTCAGTCTCTGGTAATAAAAATTAAATATTTTTTTCAATATGGCCATTCCCTTTAACAATGTGTTCTTGAATTGTCTTGCCAAATTTTAATTTCCAACACATTCTTCTGTATCTCAAAATCTATGTTATGCTAATTAATCAGCCACTAAGTTTGAAAGGTAGAGCAAACTAAAATTAAGTTACTGACAGCACAAATAAAAAGGCATTTAATCATCTTAGTTCCCCTAATTGGCCTCAATTAGATCCTTTGGGAATTAATACTATTTCCAAACTTGAAACTTTGTTTCAAACTTGATTTGATTAAATATCCTGAATTAGAGCCCCATAATACAATACAATCCACATCTACTTTCAAAAGACAGTCCCAGATAGTTCAATGGAATTAATTTCCTTTTTTAAATATAATTTTATTAAGAATCTTAATTACAATAAGAAAAATGAATACAAACTAAACTTAGAGAAAGAGAAGAGAATGGAAAGAACTAATAAAAAGTACAGGAAAAAGGAAAAAGAAGAAAAAGAGAAGAATGTAATAAAGAAAAAGAAATATATAAAGAAGTGACTTCCAACCTTCATCACAACAAATATAAACAAATTTACTGACTCTTCACCCCCTCTAAGGTTAAGTTATCTCTTCATCCCATATCCCATCCCTTATCTATAAGCAAATCATAAAACATCAACTTCCATAAAGTATTGCCAGAACATTGCAAAACCCCCCCCTTATTTTAACCTTGATCAAATCAACCAACTTCATATTCCTTCCTTTTACTTCTTACAGTCTTAATCTTTAATTCAATCAAATATTGTCGTATGATTTTATTTCTCTTCAATTCTTCTTTATCCCATCGCACAGATTTCTTCAAGGCTTTGACAAGCCTCTTTTGTAGATCCAATAAGAAAATATTTTCCAGATCATTCTCTTGGTTTATCATTTGTATTTCTTTTAATTTTTAAAGCTTCAGCCAGTTTCTTGGTATATCCAGTAAAGCATCCTTTTCCAATTCTTGTCATGTGTAGTTCCACATTCTGTACTTTCTCTTTCTTGTCAGATAAAATTTGTTCCACATCTGTCATTCCTTCATTAACACTTTTAGACATAGTCTATCCATACATCATTACTGACAGTGTTGATATTGTAGTTACTAATTTCACACTCCATTCTTCAAAGATCTCCTTTAATATTTCCGATGTTACAATGTTTTGTGTCATTTTGTAAGTCCCAGCATTAACTGACATCAAGAACAGGCTTGCATTTTTTTTCCTCCTGATTAAAATATTTAGTCCCTTTAGTGTCCAGTTTATAAAATCACCACTTACCTTTTGTTATGACTTGCAATAGCCAGGACAGCCAAATTAAGTCTGTTTCCCATGAGAAGTTGTTTATTTTTTATAGTTAATTTCAAAATCTTATAGTAAAAGTCAATATTCCAATTTATCTGGACCCTTAATCCATTTATAACTTTTAGATCAAAACCTTCTTTAGCTTTTTGTTGTTTATTTCAAATTCTTTAAGTTCTTAAACTTATAATTAATTTTTATTTTGTTTAGCGTTGAAGATAAACTCATCTGATGAAGACTTTTCAAACTTGTCATTCCAAAGATCTCTAACAGCTTTAAGATGATTAATAGGCAATTTCTGAAAGTGATTAGAAAGTGAGGTTTGCAAACTTAATGTCCTTTAAAAGGCTCTGCCACAGTTGCAAGCAAGATGGCTAATCCCATCGTCTCCTGGTGCTCAAACCTGTGGAAAACTGCAATCCTGCGGTCTCCTCACAAGGAGCAGCCGTCCGGATCACATGTGGGTTATCTCCCATTCTCTCCTTATCCGGAGACATTCCAAGAAGCTGGTCAACTCACCGGTTCCTTGGTCTTTGCCATGGTCATTGGCTCTGCTTTCACAGAGCCGTCTTCAGTTCACCATACCCACCCCCCCGGAAGTCCCAATGGAATTAATTTCCAAGTAACAGTGCACACAATTCGATCTTTAATGTTTGAGGCACTATTTTAAGTATATAGCCAAAATGCTCATAATTTGGATACATAGATTCACTGTAGATTCCAGGAAGGGGTAAAATTCACTAATTCTGAATTGTGTTACCCATTCATATTAGTTGAATTCGGGCAGAAACAGACATTGGTGGAGGTGTCTATAATCTCCCCTCCTGTGATTCTAGATGTGAAACCTGGGTTTCACTTTATAGAACAACAATATCCTTATTATGGTAATCGACCAATATAAAATAACATGCAATAATAAAATTACAGAGAACACATTGTGATAGTAGTGTAGTCGACACACTGTGAGAAATTACCAACACAAACTATAAAATTGTGACACTGTTAAGATTGTAAGATTAAGCATGTGAAGACAAATATGAGTACAGAAGAGAATTTGGATGTTAATATATAAATCTATAAGTTGGACATTAACTATGAAACTATGGAAAAATAACTAAAACTAATTAAAAACTAAAATTAATTAAATATAGTTAACATGAAATATACAATCACTATCTCACTAAAATTTACAAGTAAAACTGTATTAAATATTGATATTGTAACTATAAAAACTATAATGGTATGGTGCAAATAAAGTGGTACATAGAAAGGAATAAGACTAAATAAGACTAAAAAGTTAAAGAACTAAAAATAACTAGTAGAATACAAATTTATGGGCATAATCTTTGTCAAACTGATGGCTTACTTTACACAAAATTATTAAATAATGAGATTTGGATGATGGAGTTCTGGCAACTTTAACTGCCAATTGGAGTCCAAATGCAGAAACTGAACATTTTACAGATGCCACAATGTTTCAACCTTGTGTTTTAGTGGGTTTATTATTTAATAAATAAATTAGTGCAGAATATTAATCTGTTAAAGATGAGAGTCAAAATGATATAGTCAGTGATTAAGAACTAAAAGTGGGAAGACTTAGGTTCTGCAACGAAACTCACAGGTCGATCCTGGCTAGTTACAACCTCTTAACTTCACCAACTTATCTCTTAGAGCAAGGATAAAATGAGGAAGGGAAGAGAAGGAGGAGGGGGGAATCCATTTAAATCACTTTAATTGCTTAGATGAAATACAAATTATAAATGTAATAAATAAATGAAGTTAGTGAAAAACATTCCAGTAGAATTGGTATATCAGTTGGAGCTACCAGATTTGAACTACAAAAAATTGTCAACCACTAGATGGCAGCAAAGGAAATACAGAAATTTCTAATTCTTTGCTGCTATCTAATGGTTAACTAGAGTGTTGCAACCTAGAACTGGTAATTCTAGTGTTGGTAATAAACATCATAGAAACCTGATTTGACCACAGCATCATTTTAAAGTTGTCTTCACTAAACTGGAGCCTTTCGGATATATTATAGGCCATTATATTGATTGATTTAGCTGAGGATGGCAAGAGTTGAACATATCTGAAGGGTACCAGCTAGAAGACATTTGGAAGTATGAAGTATTTATCATCTGCTTTATTCCACAAAGGCAATTCTATAGTAAATTACTTGGGTCTTGTGAGATTTTACATATTACTTTTACATAGTAGAGTCAAAGTAATATTAGATTCCAGTGAACTCGAGTGAAAGATATTACCTGCTGCAAACGTGTTTCCTACAAGTTGCACAGGCAAAGCAAGTGGTCTCACTATGTTCTTATTCCGAGTCAAATCTTGAATTCCACTTAAATTAACAGCAGAGGAAGACTGTGCTTCACTGAATACCGAGGACTCTGTCAAAGAGATAGTTGTAACTATTTTATTAAAAATCTATATTTTTGAAAAATTTGTCTAAGATATCATCACAACAGTTCTTTTCAGAAGCCATTATGAATGTTGAAAAATTATTAAATCATCATATTTATAATTTATAATGCACTTCCCCCATTCCAGTTGTTTATAAATGTTAATATTGATCATAAGATTAGACTGAATCTTTGAAGAATTAACCTATTAGTGTTACCATTATTTTCACAAGAGACACCTGCATATAGTTCCACATAATTCCACATTTTAGGAGACAAATGGCACAATCCTATATTGATACACTTAAAAGTACCATTCTTTTCAATGAGAATTACTACTCCGTAACTAGGTACAGAACTACAGTCTAAACTCCTACATCCATCTAGTAGATGCAAGATCCTTTTACTACATATATAAAGAAGGAATAAATCAACATTCCAAAGTATATGCAGATTTGTTTTTGTTCTTCACTATAGCATATTCAGTAAAGCATATCTAACAGAAACAAATCTGAGTATGTATTAAACTGGAGCCAAATATTTTTCACTGTTATCAAACACGGTTACACCATGCTACAAGGCTATATAGTACACTTATCCTAACTCTCTTTTCTCTTGTACCATTCAGTTTATGTAGTATTTCCAAAGTCTGCCTGACTAGAGACAAAACACTAGGAAAGAAGGACAAATACATTGGTCTGACCTATCTGTAATTGCACTGTATAGCACAGGGGGCCCAATCAAGTGAGAAAGCTAAATAAAAGACAAAGAGAATCTGTATGATTATGCATAAATTGTAACTGGTATTTATCAGGACCAGCAGCTTAGCTCAAGCCTTTATTTCACCAGCAGTCTGCTGAGTCCCTAATGCCTCTGAAATGCCAGAACAGACTTCTTCCTTAATCCAAGAAAGATGGGTGTTCTGTATCTCTGCCTACCATACTAATAACTGTGCCTAATAATGATTGCTGCTATTCCTTTCAACTTCTAAAATCATCAAGCTCAGAATTTCTGAACTGCTCCTGTTGAGTTGGGAGAACTACAACTCTACCACTCTATTTCCCATGGAAAATATGGCAGCCTGGATCTTCCTTCCAAACTTGAAACTAGAGGTAGGGAAATCATCATTAAGGTTGTACAGGACTTTGGAAGCAATTGGGACACCTTAAAAATGCAGCACAACTGTAGGCATGATCAGTGATGCCCTCTTATTTTTTCTTACATTTCTAACCTACTTGCTCCCAGTGAAGCCAGCTGGAGCAGCTTTTAATACATATCTAGACAATAATAATTGTGGCTCCATATTATAGAGAACTTCCTATTTTGATGCTAGTAGTCTGAAAACTTTGGAAGTACAATACAGCTTCAGTGCAGAAAAAAATCCCTTTCTTTCAAAGGACCGTCTCTGACTTCAAACAGACAGGCAATAAAAAATCAAGGGCAAGTTTAATTGTTTACTGAGGCAAGACTAAATGGGTGGATCTCTGCTCTAAATACCTTCATATTGCCCAATATGCTGTACATCACAAGGCCTGAGCAATGGGCTTTCTTTATGCTCCATTATATACATGTGTGGTTTCTCCTTTCTTCTTCTAGGTCTTTTGTAGCTTTTTAGTATCCCTTTCTTCTTCTTGTTTCCCTGGAATATGCATTTCTAAGTGATGTCATTATCAATAATGCTTAATGGATGACTCTTAAAATTAAGGCACAGTCCCACCTCATTATCACAGCCTAGAATTCTCAATTACTTAAAGTGCGGTTGAACTAAAATATACTCTTCCCCAATCAGATGAACTCAAAATATTATGCATAATTCCCAGCCAGCATGGGTACTGGCCTTGCTGGCTCATAATGATGAAAGTTGTAGTCCAGGGTACAAGATAGTCCTGACAAAAGCAGAATGAACTACATGTGATAATTTAATCTATACATTATGTAAACTGTGCATTTTCTTATAAGTTGCAGAGTTCAACTTTTCTTAGCACAGAATGTTGCTGATTTTGGTCCATAATTTTGGTGTTCTTATGACAGATTACATAGCCCTAGAAATAAACAGCTCCAATATACTGAACTGTAGTTCCTGCTCTTACAAATGTATACAAATGACTTCTTTTGTCCCCAAGTTACATTTTAACATGGGATCAATCTTCTTCTCTAGGTTGTTGATATACCCAACTTGTCTGAAATTGTTGTGACCTAACAGTGAACTTTTCCTTGGAAACAATGTAAACTGGCTTTCGCCAGATAAATTAATCTGAGAAAAGCAAACAGGCTAGTTTGAAACTATACCAATCCTACTGAAAGTAGTCAGGGAGAAAAGGCAAAAAGAAGAGGGAAGGGACATTTCCAAAAATCCCTGCCAAGATCACAGACCCTGGAAACAATACACAACTTTCAGGAGTGAGGGGAGGGAAAGAAAGATAGAAAGGGGGATACTGGCCAGTTAGAGAATGGACATTAAAACTCTCATTTGCCAAAGGACTGACTCAGCTGTAACATGGTTAAGTCTTATGAGAGACACCAGTACATGGAAATATGACAAGGAATCCAGAAAAGAATTCTCTCCTCCCTTCACTATTTTCCAAAATGATCTGCCTGGGGGCCTGTCAACACATAATGGCAGGATAGCTGAATATGTTTAACCAGCAAACACAGAAAACAAATTGTAGAATGACAAAGATCTACACTACCTTACCCAACTGGCACCTTCCACATGTATGGGGGATTTTGGCTGGAGGGAGATCTGTGGCTATGGAGATCTTACTTCAAGTCCCCACTTGACTAGAGAGCTCACTAGGGGATTTTTGGTCAGTCACAACCAACCCCATGATTGTTCTTCTGAGGATAAAATGAGGCGTAACCCAGAGATCTCACCTTACATTTCTTAGAGAAAAAGTGCAATATACATTTAAGATTTTTATTACAAAAAATTAAAAATGAATAAGAGGAAGAGAAGATGTATAATTATATCTTTTCTAGAATAGTAGCAAATATAGCTTACAAAGAAAACTCCCTTGAGGCCACAGTCTTATTCTGCTTTTAAAAGAGGCATAACAGTAATTATATACTAATCTAAGCCAAGTCTGCAACATTTCTAGACCTGAAACTATTTTTCCCTGCCTTGCCTTCCATTTATTCTAGAACAGCAATAATGGAAAGCTAATCCACATATTAGTATTAAGTTCTAGGAAGAGGACCTAAACCAAGGATATATGTCTGGGGAAAAGAGGAACAGAGTGGCCAAACTCAGATGAAAGAGGACTCTTGTACCTTCAAGAGTTGTATAGTACAAGGATCTACAACAGCTGCAATTTCATTTTCCCTGCATAACAAATTACATATTCCCTCTTCTCCTTAACTGTAAAAGGGAAAGGAGAGGATCTGTATTGCCATACACCCATATATTCCCTACAGATATGATTAAAATTAAATTGCAGAAGTAGCTTGCCACTTGGTTTGGTAGTAGCACCTAACCAATCTTCAGCAGAGTTAGAAATGTTTAATTACTGGATCAGAGACTACTAGGAAAATCCAGGACTGGGAGGTAAAAAAATCCTAAAAAGAGGCAATAGGAACTTGTGTACTATTGCCAAGAAAACTACATCGGTGTTACCAGGAGTTGAGCTCGACTCAAAGGAGATTTTACCTTACCTTTAGCCAGTCTTCTCCAACTCTTTTCCATTCCCAACAAACTCAGTTCTGGGTTTCTTAGTCATACTGAACAAGTTATATTACAATAGTTGAATCCATCTGAATAAGATACTTAATGGTTGTATATTAAAAATAATGCCTGTATAAATGGATATCATTAGATGGGGCTCATGGAAATCAAATTAACTGTATTATTGGTAGAAGGAAGTAGAAGGCTCAGTTATAGAAGCAAAGATGTGGCCGGGGGCTGTCTGTGGAACAGATCACAAACTGCTCATGCACAAATTCCAAGTCAAGCTAAAGTGGAAGAACAAACCAACCATGTTCTAGGATATGATCTTAAGCATACACCCACCATATTCAAGCAGGAATCTCTCTGAAGTCCTGAACCTTATTGAGAGGGAACCACTGTAACTATGGAATGAAATCAAATAAGTTTTAAGACTGAATGTGAATACTGCCAAAGACCAAGAAACTGAAGAAAGCAAACTGGATGTCAGAACAGTTGGTGGAAATTACCAAGATGAAAAGAGAGTCCAAAGCCAAAAAAGATAGATGTCTCAGGGAGAAAACTAAGAATTTCAGAAAGCTGCTAGAAGAGACAAGGAAGACAGAAGCAGATATGGAAAAACAGGGAGAGCCTTCCAAACATTTCTAAACTCAAAAGAAGTTTCCAGCCCCAAATCGGTATGAAGGATGCCAATGAACAAATAATAACTGATTTAAAGAAAAATGGAACAATGCTGTACAGTAGGAAGGTCATCATCTAATATAGCTAAGAAAAAGAGGTTGGATCAGCACTTCGATCATTATCAAGTCAAAAGGCTACATTGATGGAATCTCTACAGAAAGCAACAGAAGAAGCATGAAGGTTCTAACTGAACTATGCCAGCAGATCTGGAAAATGACAGAGTGGCCAACAAATTGGAAGAGGTCAGTCTACATACCAGTACCAAAGAAAGGAGACTTAACAGAGCATACAAATTATCACATAATATATTTAATTCCACACACTAGCAAAATAATGCTCAGGATGATCCAATGCAAATCAGAGCCCTACCTGGAATGGGAAATACCAGATGTTCAAAATGGCTTTAGAAAAGGTTCAGGAACAAGATACATTACGGCTGATGTACAATGGACAATTGAGAATGCCAAACAATACCAAGAAGTGTCAATATATGCTTAATTGATAGAAAGGTCTTTGATTGTATCAACCATGTCAAGTTGTGGAATGTCCTTAAGAAAATGGGAATCCCAGAACATCTCACTGTTTTCATGTTAGCCCTTCAAGGCAGGCCAGGTTAGGAAATAGACCCTACAATTTTGACTGTAACTATGCTTCACTGAAAGACTAAAGATCCAAGATGGTGACCGCCAGCAAACACCGAGTGCGGACGCTGCTTTAGGGGGAAGTTTGTGAGATTATTCCCCCCCCCGGGATTATTTCCATCTCCTAGGGCTGAATTGGGTGCGGGGGGAGACCTGGGAGGGGTTTTTCCCCTCAGATGGGTCCCCCAGGCGCAAGGCCTGGGACGGGTAGTGGAGCAGCAGAGTGCGGCGGAGAGCAAGTGCGGTGGAGAGCGGTAACACTGGGCAAGCGACGGGCGACAGACCTGGCTGGTTTCGGCACAGTGCCGGTGTGGGGCGACTGGCCCCATCTATCCCTAGAGTGGAGTGGGGTCGATGCGGTGGGCCCTGGGATGCGCCGGTGGGGCGTGGTAGGCCCATTGAGTTTTGGAGCGGCGTGGAGAGTTTGGCCGCGGAGAGTTTGGCTGGGCGGTGACCAGCGGCAAGCTTTTAGACTATCTGTCCCCTGTGGGGTGCAGCAAACAGCAGAGAGCCTAGACAAACCACAAACTCCGAGTGTGGCAAACTTCTATAGAATGCAACAAACTCTGGCGGGGCCCGATACAGCATTCTCGACCCCAGGCCCAGCGGGCCTATCAACCCAGCGGACTCCAGGCTGAGTAAGACCAGTAGCCCCCAACGAGCCTTCGATGGTGCGGCGAACTACAGCAAGCCCCGTTGCAAGGCAGCTGCCTAACTGTAGAGGAAGATCCCTCGGTTGGAGGAACAGTGGGGCAGCAGGGGGGGGTGCAAGACAGCATCCCAATTGTCCTTGTTTTAAGAGAGGCGAATTGGGGCTCCAGGATCCAGCCACTCCTACTCAACCCCGCCCAGTGCCAGTGCAGAGCCATGGGGTCCCTCCAGTGGGTATTTGGGACTCCCCCCTGGTAGTGAGAGTCTGGGGGGGACTCTAGGAGCATATGGGGGATGTGAAGCTCCACCTGCTGGGTGAGAGCCAGGAGGTGTGAGTGTGTGTATGGGATGCCCGCCCTGCTGACTAGTGAGAGGGGTTGTACAGGGGGGCAGAGTGTGATTGTGATGTGAGGTTGGTGGGGGGTGGGTCTCAGCCTGCGCCGAGAGCGTGAGCTGGTGCATGGGCGAGATCTCCCCTCATCTGGGAGTGACTGGTTTTGAATGGAGATGTGTGATTGGATGGAGGGATCTCTACCCCAGATTGGGAACTCCGAGGGCCTGGGATTGGAGGTATTTGGGCCTGGTACCCCCGGGGATGATGGGGGGGGCTACAGTATCGAGGTGGTGATGGGTAGGGGACGTTATGGCGGGAGCAGGGGGGCGGGCCATCTTCGGGGAAGATGCCCCCAGTGTGTGTTGCCGGTGGCGTGTTATAGCCCTCCTTGCTCACTCCCAGGTCCTGGCCAGCAGGTTCATAGGGGCCCTGGCCTCCGGCTGTTGCTGCTTAATGCCAGGTCAGTTAAAAACAAGGCCCCCATCATAGGTGATTTAATCACTGAGGAGGGGGCAGACCTGGCATGTATTACCGAGACCTGGCTGGGGCCTGGGGGGGGTGCCCCTCTCGGAAATGTGCCCAGCTGGGTTTACGGTATGGCACCAGCCAAGATACCAGGGCAGGGGACGAGGGGTGGCTGTTGTCATCCGAGATTCTCTAGTGGCCTTCAGGGGCATTGCTCCACAAGTGTCTGGCTGTGAGACACTGTTTCTTAGGTTGGGTGCCCGCGAACAGTTGGGAGTGCTGCTACTGTACCAGCCTCCCTGCTGCGTGGCAGCCTCCCTGCCTGAGCTGCTGGAGGCCGTCTTGGGGTTGGCGGTGGAGTTCCCCAGGCTTAGGGTTCTGGGGGACTTCAACCTGCCATTCCTGGGATGGTCCTCGGAGGCAGCTCGGGAGTTCATGGCTACCATGGCAGCCATGGACCTGTCTCAAATTGTGCGGGACCCAACCCGAGATAGTGGCCACATGCCGGATTTAGTTTTCTTGTCTGAGCAATGGCAAAGTGATCTGAGGGGAGATGTACAGCTTTCCCTGGTGTCATGGTCAGATCACATCCTGGTGACCCTGAGTTTCTCCTATGCCATCCCCCTCCGCAGGGAGGCTGGACCCATGCGATTGGTCCGCCCCCGGCGCCTGATGGACCCATCAGGGTTCCAGAGGGAGCTGGGGGATATTCCCGTGGACCTGCTGCATGGTCCAGTGGAGGCCCTGGCTGCTGCCTGGAATAGAGAAGCGGCCGGGGCCTTGGATAGGATCGTGCCTTTGCGGCCTCTCTTGCCACGTTGGCCCCGACACTCCCCATGGTTTACGGAGGAGCTGAGGGAGCTGAAGAGGGTTAAGAGATGCCTAGAGGAAGACAAGGACGGAATCCGACCGAACATGTGTTAGAGCCGCTATTAAGGCCTACATTGTGGCGATAAGGGCGGCGAAGCGGCAATACTTCTCCGCCCTTATTGTGTCTGCAGAGTGCCGCCTGGCGGCCCTGTTTGGGATCACCAGGTCCCTCCTTGGTAAGGGGGATCTGGTGGTTCACTTGCAGGGCCGCACGGAGGAATTTGCAGAGCACCTGCAGGATAAAATCGCTCAGATTCATTCCAAGTTGGACTCTGAGCATGGTGCAGGGTCTGGGGAGATACCAGGGGATCGTTCTTGCCTTGTTATCTGGGAACAGTTTGATCCTGTGGTTCCTGAGGAAGTGGACAGGATCCTCCGGACTGTGAGGGCCACCACCTGTCATCTGGACCCACGCCCCTCCTGGCTCGTGAAAGCAGCTTGGGAGGTGACATGTGGTTGGATCCAGGCGATGGTTAATGCATCCTTGCAGGAGGGAGTGTTTCCGGCGCCCTTTAAAGAGGCGTTGGTGCACCCCCTCCTTAAGAAGCCCTCCCTGGATCCTACTGTACTGGACAACTTTCGTCCAGTCTCCCACCTCCCCTTTTTGGGGAAGGTGGTTGAGAAAGTGGTGGCTTCGCAGCTCCAAAGGGTCCTGGAGGAAACGGATTATCTGGACCCCTATCAGTCAGGTTTCAGGCCCGGCTATGGAATGGAAATGGCATTGGTCGCACTTATGGATGATCTCTGGCGGGAGCGGGATGGTGGAAGTGCGACCATCCTTGTTCTCCTTGATCTCTCGGCGGCGTTCGATACAGTCGACCACGGTATCCTATTGGGACGGCTCAGGGATATGGGGGTGGGCGGCACGGTTTTGTGCTGGTTCACCTCCTTTCTCTGGGGCCGATCCCAATCGGTGGTGATAGGGAGCGAGAGGTCCCATCCTCAGCCCCTCCATTGTGGGGAGCCGCAGGGTTCGGTTCTCTCTCCGCTCCTTTTCAACATCTATATGAAACCGCTGGGCGAGATCATCCGCCATCATGGGATGAGGTATCATCAGTATGCTGATGATACTCAACTATATATCTCCATCCCTGGTGAGGTAAGTAATGCCGTGACTGCTCTCTCTCGGTGCCTGGAGGCTGTGAGGGTCTGGATGGGGAACAACAGGCTCCGGCTGAACCCTGGCAAGACGGAGTGGCTGTAGGTTAATGGCTCCTCTGTATCCGGGACGTTGTCATCGTTGGTTCTGGATAGGGTGGCGCTGCCCCAGACAGACCCAGTGCGTAATTTGGGGGTCCTCCTGGACTCACGGCTCCTGCTCAAAGAGCAGGTGGCAGCCGTGGCCAGGAGGGCTTTTGCACAGCTTCGGGTTGTGCACCAGTTACGCCCTTTCCTGGATCAGGATGCCCTACGTACAGTCACTCATGCCCTTGTCTCCCAGATAGACTACTGCAATGCGCTCTACATCGGGCTACCCTTGAAGAGTATCCGGAAGCTTCAGCTGGTCCAGAATGTGGCCGCGCGAGCAATTTTTGGGGCCCGAAGGACCCATATAACACCTTTGCTCCGCGAGCTGCATTGGGTTCCGGTTTGCTTCCGGGTCCAATTCAAGGTGTTGGTTATCACCTTTAAAGCCCTACATGGCATGGGGCCAGGTTACCTGAAGGACCGCCTCGCCCCCACAATTTCAACTCGTCCCACCCGATCTCATAGAGAGGGCATGCTCCAGATCCCCGCGGTAAAAGAACTCCGACTAGCGGGGTCCAGAAGGCGGGCCTTCTCTGCTGTAGCCCCCGCCCTTTGGAACATCTTGCCCCCAGGGGTGAGACAGGCCCCCCTCACTCCAGGCCTTTCGGAGGGATTTGAAGACCTGGCTCTGCCATCTGGCCTGGGGCGGGGAGGGAGGACATCAGAAATGGGGTTGGCTGGCCCCTTAGCGGCCTGGTGGGGCCCTATTGGCCTCTTGGAGTTTTTAGCTTTTTATTTCTATTCTATTCTTGTAAATTTCTAGTTTTTATAATTTTATAATTTTTAAACTTTTTATAATTTAATGATGTATTGTGATTTTAGTGACTGTAAGCCGCCCAGAGTCCCCCGTTGTAGGGGAGATGGGCGGGGACAAATCAAATCAAATCAATCAATCAATCAATCAATCAATCAATATAGGCTATAGTAACAGAATCTTGAAACCCCGCCTGTGTTTTCCCTTCCCTCCCTCTTATACCCCACTTGATTAGGGTGGAGCCAGTAGGATCTTCTTTCTAATGCTTTGTTTCTCAGGCTTAATGAATGCTTTTGTTTTTGTAACCTTTTCTGCATAGTTTCTCCAAGGTCATCTCCATAGCTCTCCACACCTCATGCAAAACAAATACACAGAACAGAAAGCCACAGTGAAGAAATGAGATTACAATTACATATATAAAGATGATCAAACAAATGATAACAGGTACAGCAACTGTCCTTAGAAATGACAGTGAAGATTGGTGGATAGCTGCTTTTTTTTAGAATTGACAATCAACAGTAAAGGAATCCACAGTCAAGAAATACACAGCAGACTAAGACTTGGTAGGTTAACAATGAAAGCCTTGGAAAAGATATTCAGATGTCGTGACATGCTTATACCTACAAAGATCAAAATGGTTTTCCCTGTGAACTCTATGGAAGCAAAAGTTGGACTCTGAAGAAGTAAAATAGAAACAGTATTGATGCTTTTGAACTTCAATGTTGAAGAAGACTCCTGTGAATATCATGGACAGCCAAGAAAACAAACAAATGTATCATAGAACAAATCAATCCCGAGTTCTCACTTGAGGCACAAGTGACCAGGCTCAAATGATCATACATTATGCAAAGACACAGCTCCCTTGAGAAGTCCATAATGCTGGGAAAGGTGGAAAGATAGAGTAAAAGAGAACAACCAGCAGCAAGGTGGAAAACTTGATTACAGTGGTGATAGATGCACTGTTGGGAGCAAATCATCTTGGGAAGGTCTATCTATGTGGTCACATTGATTTGATGGCACATAATCAAATCAAGCAATAGTGAAGTGATTCACTAGTCAGTGCAGGGAAACCTTCACAAAGAGGTCAAGTGCACTATGATTAATTTCATCTGCACCTCCATCTCACAAGGCAATCCCAGGGAGCTCTTTCCCTTGAGGGAAGGTCAACAAGGAGAACAGCCAGCTGGATCCCATTAATGAAGGACACTCTATGGATTTTCCAGTTCTGCCATACTACTGACCTTTCCTAATAAATGAAATCAATTCATGGATGGGCCTTGTAGCTACAGAACCTTTCAGCAGAAACAGCATTTACCATGCCATTCACACCTTTCCAGTTCCAACCCCCCCCCCCCACACTCCCAACCAGACCATCAGGAAGCAGGAGCATATCTTCATATGCCTCCCCCCAGCGTAAATACATTATTATTATTTTATCACCATCCTCATCACTGCCACCACCACCATCACTCCATCATTCAAGAAGAGCAGATGCATTATTAATTGGCAGGGATAATATAGTATGAATTTATTTCTACAGGGGAAATTATCTCCATTCATCCATGTTGCTTATTGGCAACTTTGGACCAGTCACCTTTTCTCAGTCCAATTCACTTTACATATTGCACAGATAAAATTAGGCACATCTGAGGTAAACCACCTGGAATTCCTAGAGGAATTATTATTAATGCATGCGTCTTATGAAACATGAAGTAGACACTAATCCAGAAAAATGCAAAGGCAGACTACAATATATCAGGAGATCTCATAAAAATTAGCAGAAAATGAACAATTATGCTTACATCTCCATTTTTTCTACAATCATATAATAAAAGGACTCCTCCCTACCACCAACTCCAAATTATACTGCTGAAATATAAAAGCTTGTGTGGAAGTAGATGACTGGGAATGGATTTCTGTATGGAAAGACTGCAGTTTACATTTGGTCCTGATACCCAAAATAAATTCCTTAATTTTAAATGGTATTGTATGTTATTTATACCGAATTCTAGTTGATGAACCTCAATAATCTGGTAAATAAAGTCTGAAATATTTCCCCCCTGCTCTAGTCCATGAAAGTTTATGCCATAATAAACCAGTTCATTTTAAAATATTGTTCTTGTGGTCAGTGAATCACAATTTGAACAACCGGAGTTTCAGGAGGAGACTGTACTACCTAGTACTTATCTTTGTAGGTTAATCTTTTTCAATCTGTTGATTTCCAGGTATGCTGGATTATATCATCACCTTGGGGATAATATGGGTTACAGTGTAACATCTTTCCTGGGCAGCAAACTGGGGAAGGCTATTTCAAACACTGCTGTATTTTTATTTATTTATGGTTCTTATAATGCTATTCAGAACCTTCAGTACTATTTATTCACTTGTGGGTTCCTCACTGATTTGTGTCTGTGATTATGTGGATCAATAATCTCTGACATATTAAAAAATCTGCTTGAGTCGCTCTCACAGTACTTTTTGAAACAAAAAGAGAATATACATTGCATAAAGCACCTCTTTTCACCCACAAAACCTTGTTGGTGAAATTGAAATGGATTGACAAGGATAATGTGACAGTTTCTTCAGTGAAAGATTACACTTCTAGCAGCAGGTAAAAATGGTTTAGCAACTCTGACCTGACCAATAAACACACATACGGAAGGACCAAGTAAACAAAACCATAATGAGCTGATAAGGAAAAGGAGAGCAAAAAAGGTAGATTTACCAACTTGGCAGAAGTAATCCAAGGCAAAACTATTTAGTTTACACATTACTGCAGATATAGTAACTTCCTTTGTAATGACATTTCCATGCCAAGAAACCATGAAAGTCAGTGATTTCACAAAATAACATTCTAATCATTCTCTCAATTTGTACTGAAATATTTTGAAGCTGGTTGAGAAGGTTCAATAAATATATACATAATTCCTATACTTTCAAAGAATGATTAACCACAGATTACATAGTGGACCCTGCTAAACACTTGTGATACGGTATTTTCCATTTCTTAATATTCCTGAAGAGTGGGTAAGGTACTGATAATTAATATGACTCTTGTTTAATAATGCAGATATATTTCCAATGCAAATATGTCACTCTTGGTAGGTATGGATATTGTCACAGTGATCTTAAAGAACAAAGAGTAAAATTAAAAGTTCTATTTGGCCACTTTATATTGGTGTAGAAACAGAAAACTGTTGAAATGATAACTACTCAGAATTGGAAACATCTATACAGCTGCAGAGATTGTGTTTACTTCATTAAATTTATAATTGTGATCCAGGACAAATCCATCTTTGATCCTCGTTAACACTAATGCCAACTAAACACTTAAGCATAATTAAGGTGGGCAGAAATTATCTGTCCCCGAGATATGGAGAAGACAAAAAGAAGTAGTATATTGATCAGATGTTTTGAGATGGATAGCTCATAACACTACTAATGAAAACTGTGTGACTGTTTTCCTCTTTAATACATATTTCTGTGATAAGAAAAATGATGAAAGAATTTGAGGGAAAACACCAGAGATTACAAAGAACCACTGGAAAATTCTGTGAATGAGGCTGGAAGACAACACATTAAAACCTCACCTGGAAATACTTTCAGTCTTTAAATCAGAAAAAAAAGAATAATTAAATTGGCTGTAACATCCCTTCAAATTTCAATTACAATTTAAATTAACATATGTGTTCATCAGACAACAACAAATCATGGAGAGCTTTTTGAAGTAGCTGTTTATTCAGATCCTAGCCTTGACCTTATGAAAACAGTGGAGCACTTAAACAGCTGAAAAAGAAAAGTGTCATCCCAATGGCCTGGGAACAGATCATGCCAAACACAGAAATTATCCTCCATCTAAAGGGGCTGTTCTGCAGCTTTAGTTCTTTTGCGATATTATACTCTTGCAAGATTTCACTTCAGTACTACCGTCCACACATTGTGGCGCAAGGCCTGAAGTGAGACCTGGTCTATATATTTACTCTCCACATAGGACTCCAAAATATGCAGGTAGCCTGTATGAATGAATCATGAACCTCTCCCAGACCTCCCACCAACATATGAACAATGGGAAGAGATAACCTGTCATAAAATCCTGAGAGGAGAAGGGCCCCAAAGGGTTTTTACTGTTCTTCAACAGGACATCTTTGCAAACCTTACTGAAACAAATATATATACTGAAGATCCACCATGCTAGGGTAAGTTTACCCTTTGATGGCAACTATTGTGTTCTTTCTTAACACAGACTCCAGAGTAAGTTGTAACTTAAAATCTTTTATTACATAATGGTTTTAGACATAGTACTCTACTTAAACTAGAGCAGCTTCAAATCTTATGATTGGGGGCTTCACAGCTACAAAGGTAATGGCATCATAATCACTACTTCACAAGTGTCAGCTCTAGGATGCAGTGGACTCTCAGCTCCTACCTGTCTGGGTGAACCCTGGCTTGTATCCATTGGCTGTTCCACTCTCAGGGGTCACAGATGGAGATGCTGAAGAACTAGGTTTAGCAGAATGGCTAGCAACAGATTGCCTGCTTCTACATTCTGCAAGTAAAGCAGCTATAGTACATATTTAAGCAGCCAGATTGACAGTGAAACAATGCAGCAGAACAGATATTATATGCAATGTTTAAAAGCACATCACAACATTTGAAACAAAACAAAGACAGCTATTGTGCAATCAAAAGAGTTAATTAAAAAGCAAAGTTTTTGGAATTTTTAACTAAAGATTATTTTCAGCTTAGAAACCCTTAAAAAGTTCATGCAGCAGCTATGACCCTAACTCTGTGAGGGGAAATAGAAGAATAATTTCAGAGAAAGCACACCTTCACGCAGAGAGATCTTAACATCAAATATGTCTGATACTGCCATTCCCCTGGTTTCTTGTGCATGGGGGAAAAAAGGGCCCTTGCATCAGAAGCAAGGACTCTTACAGAACTGCAACATCAGTACATCCCTCATACAGAAACACTTCTAGGACACTGCACTAGAGAAGCCCATTGTGTAGCTTCAATATACTGTATAAGGCCTTGCACAAGTCACAGGAGGGTACAGAGGGAGCACATCACTAAGCACAACCACACCTACAGGAATATTGTATTAATTAGGCCATGACAATGGGAAGCTGCTGACATAGAAAACACAGTCTAAACTGCCATATGATTGGACTATTGGGATATTTTCAGAAAGATCTCCTTTCGTGAGGGAAAAAAAAACCAAGACAATCAAGTTAAACATGATTTCTCAGCAACTTCTGGAATAAATATCCATATATGCCTATCATCAATTGCCTTGTGTTCTTGGAATTCCATGTTTTACTCTAAGCTGTCTCTGCTGAACTTGATATTTTTATTAGTTTAAGCTAAATTCTTTACCTCCACTGTCTTCACACATTTCTTATGCTATATTTTTACAGCCGCCTATTTAGGAGTGAGCTCCACTGAGGCAGGTATGGCTTACTTCCAAGGAAACATGCATACAATTGTGCTATTAGTGTTTACTTATAGACTGTACTAGACCAGAGGTGGGCAACCTGTTGTCATAAAACTCTCTTTTTTGGAGGAGGCTAAACTCCCAAAATATAGCTGAATTTGGGTTTGTTTGTTTTTTGGAAGAACAATGATATGATCTTCCACCAACTAGAAAAAAATCACACCCTGTTATACATGACTCCCTTAGACTAGCATTCTAAAAGCATTCAAATATATTTTGTCTTTTCACTGACATCAGCATAACTCTGATTTTTCAACCTCACTACTTTATAGGCTGCTTTGAGGGACAAATTGTCCTGTGTTCCTTATTGGAAGGGTAAAATTAAGAAGAAATTGACTACTTTGCAAGAGAAAATTAATGTATTTTAACTATGAATTACTACTTCCTTTGAAGTTACTTCTAAATGTTGTTCATGTCAGAATTTGTTTGAATAAAATCAGTCACTATTTCTTTGTCAACTCCTCTATATACGTCCACAGCAGCTATTTACTTACATGTGCACAGAAGCAGATTGTACAAGTGGATTAATCTTTCAAGACTTCTTTGCAAATTACATAATATGTCAATAAAAAGCAAGCTATTTGAAATATGTCTATCCTTCAGATTCCCTCGGTACAAAAACAAGGTTGGTTTTAATTCCTGTTGATTGCGTGTCTGACTGCAAACCAAGCCCTGCTGCCATATGACGGTCTTCCATAACCGAGTGTTCTCTTATGTGTTGGGACTATAATGGTCAGAATTTCTATCCAACAAGAAAACGGTGCCTAGAAATAGTAGCACTGCACCCCCACCCACCAAATAGCTGGACAAACCTAGATGGAAGAAAGCTGTCATGTAACATGTAGAAAGGTCCTTCAGTGGCTGATAAGAAACACTTAAAACCATATATCATGTCCTACACACTGAAAAGATAGGTTTACTATATCATATCATCTGGGAATTCCCCCTTTTAAGAAAAAGCATTCAAAAACAATTTAGCCATTCTAGAATTAAATTCTCACCCCTATCCCCCACACACTCATACATCAAAGAGAGTATTTCTTACCTTTCCAACATATAAGAGGTCCCTTTGACAGCACACCTTGAGCATTCCTTATTAGGTAGTACTTTAAGTGCTTCTGCTTCTTTGGCTGAGTGGTGAGTTTCAAATTAATGTGGTTTGAAAATTCAGTGAAATATCGAAATCCCCTTTCTCCACAGCCTATACAATTTCCAGAAAAACCTGCAGAGTTGGAGAAAAGCAGGTTAGCTTTACATTTTTCCTAGGATATTTGATAATTTTGTTTCTATTTAAGTTCTCTTCTTGGCATCTACTTGGTTTATTAAGGTATTTCCCCCTGCACATTGATAGCTTAACGAAAAAAGAGGAATAATTAAATCTACATTTTCCAAGTATCATCAAACTTCCCTGGGCACTTGTACCCATAGGCATCTGTTTGTAACCATTATGATTCCAAAATTTCAAAACTTGTAGCATGACATCATGACACAAGCTCCACCCTTTTGTATTTGTTACAACCTTGCATAACATAAGAGGCAGAGGTTGCTTTACAGTGTTTTGTCACACGTCACCCTCCCCCTGTGGATGTCCATGCTTGAATCTGTGGGTTATATCTAGACTGTTAAGCCCCTGAAAGTTAGGCCTCAAACCTTTCCCAGGTCACCATCATTGGTTCCATTCAAGCTTACCAATCTTATTTTTACTCCATCCTGCCTTGTTCCATAACCACAAAACTCAATGAGAAAGCCTTGAACATACTGGGGAAAAAGAACACCAGGATGCAAACGTCTTTTTTTCTCTCGTTAGATACTGTACAAAGGCAAGTCACATCTGTATCTCTAATTCTGAGCAACAGCCTCGCCCATTTTGGGCTATCATCTATCCAGTGCTAAATGGTAAACAGATTTTACCAGAGGTAGGACAGATCTAAATAGGAAAGAAAATTCCCATTCCTGTTCCAAAATACCAAAGAGGACCAAATTGTGAAAACTGACAAGGAATGACAGTTGTTAGGAAAAACAAATAGTTCAATTAAGATATTCAAGACCTTTTTACAAAGCCATCTTTCTCTACTAGTGAATTAATTCCAAAGTTGCAGTTTTTTCCATAAACAAATCTCTCCTTTTTTTAAATAATGCTACTTTATTTTTGCTTGAATTTTCAAAGACTTCCTTTTTATTTTGATATGGATAAATGATTTAGAGGAGTCACAGGAGATGAGAAAGAAAAATACATATCCTTTCAGCTCCACAGAAATCCCTGATGTAAGTAATCTGTATTGTCATTGCAGAGATGTTTCTGCAAAGTGATTAGGCATAAATATGTAAATTTCAACTAAAGTTAAAAGCTCATTACTCTGAAGAATATTGTAATTTCTTCTAAACACAAAAGGCTAGGGAAGAAAGGTCAGCAGGTCAAACCAGTTTGGCAAGGTGGCCTAAATTACATCTTTAATTGAACTAGGAATTGATTAGGGGGATATATTATCTTTGATCCACTGTAGATTTCCTACTGATTTCAAAAAGCACTTTGCACAACAGCCAGTAATTTATTTTCTTAATTATTATAATCCAAGGTTAGGCAATTTGTTCAGCATAAAGATACACACAATGCATTCTCAAGTGTAAAGCCTTCGTTAGCTGGTTGCTTTAGTTGTCACAGTGGCAAAGGCAAACTATACTACTGTGCATTTTAAAAAAGATTACGAGTTATTTCAAACAACAAAATGAAACAGCTGTCAGATCAACACACATACTCTTACCTACCAGTAGCTTCCCCCTCTCTGGAAAGAGATTCACAAATCTCTTCCAAAGGTTTAGAAATGGAAGAGAAGGAAACAGCAGAAGTCTATCAACATAACATTGCTTATAGCCTCATATTTTATACCATCAGATTTTAAAACTTGCTTTACAACTTAAAAGATGATAAATTATAGTCCTTAAATATAGAAACAGAAACATTTGAACAGCAACAACAAAAAACCAGGAATTACTTACAAGCATTTATATTTTGAAAATTATGCCTTCAAATTTTCAAATTTAATTCTGCTTAGAGACTATTTTTCTTGTTTAAATGAACTTTAATGTGCTTCTAAAGTTAATATGCTTCTAAAACCCCACAGACTAAATACAAGGGATCACTAAATTGTCCACTCTTTTTTTCAAGTAATGGAATATGTCTCACACACACAATGTGTATACTAAAGTGGTTATCCATAAAGTTAAAATAATTTAGTATAGGTAGTCCTCAAGTTACAACCACTTGTTCAGCGACCGTTCAAAGTTAGAACAGCATTGAATGAGTGGTACTTATACCCGGTCCTCAAAGTTCCAGCTATTGCAGAACACCCCCAGTCATGTGATCACAATTTGGGCACCTGGCAACCGGCTCGCACTTACAACGTTTGCAGTGTCCCAGTGTCACATAATCATCATTTGTGACCTTCTCTCTCAGCTTCCCACAAGCAAAGTCAATGGGGAAGCTGGCAAGGAAGGTCGCGAATTGCTCCCGTAAGTCGCTCCCACTGCTTTTTCTCCCAAGGAGACCCACTACGGAGTATGAGACTCAGGGATCTTGTACTCTGCAACATCCCCCCACATGCCCATGCTCCATAGTGCACACCAACCTGCAGCACCCTCCTGCCAGATTGCCTGTGCTCGGTAGAACCAACTTGCAGCACCCTCCCACCTGCGCCTGAGGCCCCCACCATCCCACCCACAGCCCCTGCCAGTGCACCCCCACCCCTTGTAGCAACCACATACCCCCATACTCTGTAGTACCTGCCCACGGCAACCCCCCCACAGCACCCCCCTTGCTCCTCAGACTCCCTCCTCTTCCCACTTAGCAACCCACATGGTTCTGGGGTTATGATGGCAACCAGGACTCCTGTCACTAAGTGATGCAATCACATCACAATTTATGACCACATCTCTTAGCAACGGAAGTTCCAATTCCAACTGCCGTCGTAACCCAAGGATATCCGTAGAAGAGAATTTTGAAAACAGAAGACTTTTCCATCTCTTCCTCAACTTTTGAGCCATGGAATCCCTTGTAAGAATAGCCATCTCTGCAGCATGGAGTAAGCTAAGAAAATATAGTCTGGAATACAGAAGTGAGGGATTTCTAAATAAGGCCAAGTCAAGTTGACAAAGAGAGCTTTTCCAGTGTCTGTTGAGAAGGTACTTCAAGAAATAAGATAGGACACAAGTGTAACTCAACTCTTTGTATATGCTAACAAATCTGTAAATTCCAGTGGTAGTCAAAAATGATGCAAATAATATACAACAGTTCATTTCATCTCTGGGCACCTTGAAAGGCAAATTAAGTACTTATACTGTAACTTCCTTGGTGAGAGTCAGTTTGGTGTAGTGGTTAAAGGTTCAAGGCTAGAAACTGGAAGACCAAAAGTCCTGCCTTTAGCACAAAGCCATGGGTGACTTTGGGCTAGTCATTCTCTCTTAGATCTAGAAAAAAGGAATAGCAAACTATTACCAAAAATGCTGCCAAGAAAATTGCAGGGAGTTGTCCAGGCAGTGACCAGGACTCAAGACTGACTTAAAGGCACAAAATGTATTAATTTAACTTTCTTAGTAGTTCAGTCTTCAGGGAGGAGTACCATGTGCCAAGAACTAAAAATGGGCCCATTACTAAAGAAGCAAAGGAAGAAAACTCCTTCCTTTGCATATGTCTCTGAAAACTTATTTCATTATAAAGATTAAAAAAGGTTTTAAGAGTTAAAAAGTCACTATTCTTGCATTAAGACTAGGCAAAAAGAGACTGAAACACTGGATTATAAAGCAATTAAATGACAATTGAACAGATTTTTTTTCACAAAAGTCTGCTGCAACACAGTACAGGTAGTTGCCAGGTTAAGAACGCCTAGTTTACAGAAGATCCATAGCTAAGAACGGAGCCTATTGTAGCAATAACAATGGTTTGAGTTAATTACACAATACTACTTATGCCGTATTATACAATAACACTGTTCTGGCTTACATACACATTCGATGTAAGGACCTTGGGAATGGAACTTGTTCTTAAACTGGGGACTACCTGTACAGAGATTCAGGTATTCCACAGAAAGTATTTGCAAAACTTATGTAAAACACATCCTTGCAGGATCTCAGATTGGTTGCACATTCATGGCTGAACTGGGGATTCTGGGAATTATAATCCAAATGTATTTGGAACAGAAGGCTGATTTAAAGGATTAGGAACTGGTTGTTCCGAATGAAAGGAATCCACAAACTCTAATATTGTAACGTCACTCTTCTTGGAATCATTAATTTCCATGTGAACAATGTGAGCAAACTTGATCACTATAATCCAGCTGCCCTTTGTCTCATCTGAATTGTCTATGCCAATCTCCAAAGTCCTTGCTTTGTTCTGTTATCTGCCTTTGATCTTGGACTAGCCTAGATACTTGCGTTCCTGTCACAAATAGGCTCTTACAGAGTAACCCCCATGCTACTGCTATAATTCTGATCTCATCCTGGGGAGATACCATTATTTCCTGGCTACTGAAAGAGTGTGGTGAAATAAATTGCAGCTATACCTTCTAATTCCTAAAGCCTTTCAAAACCTAATACCTTCCATATATTTGCTGGACTTCATCTCCCATAAACCCAAGCCAGCACAGGTCATAGTTGGAAAATTATGAGAGTTGAAATCCTACACATCTGGAGGCACTAGGCTGGGAAAAACAATCAAGTTTATACGGCATGTGTACAAGCTAATTTGCATCTAATATTACAGCACTGCTATATGGTTTAACAGAAAAAGCTAGAATGCCACTTTATTTGTATTCTGGACTGGGAAAAGCAGGGAGGAAATCATTATAGCCAAGTGATATCAAACAATGCCCAACCAGGTCATCTAAGCTGGTCACCCTCAATTATGGCCCAGTTCACTGCACAGGCTACAACAGCATCTGCTGTCATGAAGATCAAAAGAAGCTATTATATAAGCTACAGCTGTTTATGTAACTATACTTCTCCTTTCTTCTTCCATGAGGAAGAAGAAAGCTCAGAAATACCGTCATTCTAGTGAAGCATGTAACTTCCTTAATAAACTTCTCTTTTCTCTTGTATCTCAAGCCTGTCTCTACAGTAGATGCTCTTAATACTACTCACAAATATAGTCCAGTGAATTAAGTGGAGGATTCCAAACAATTTTTCCCTAAAGAAAGAGCTTTTAAAAACTATTTCAGAATAATACAGGGAGAAAGCTCTCCAGTGAATCAATCTCGTATAACATTAATTCAGTCCTAGGGCACTGTAAATTTGTCATGTTATGAGGAATAATGAATGAATTTTCATTTACCTAAAAGTGCATTTTTTCCATGGTCATCTGGCAGAAATCTTTTATCAACAGCACAGACTAGAAGATGCTCAGGAAGATTTGGAGACTTGGCTCCCACCAACAGGAAGCCTGGTGGGATATCAATCTGTTCCATACACAGCGATATTAATCGCAGATCTTTGCCGGCTTGACAAAAACCTGAAAAGAAATGATACATCATGAAACAGCCATTTAGAACAACTCACAAGTATACTGGTCACTCCAGGCTTAATATTTCTAACCCCTCCCCCTTCATAAAACAGCTACCTGGTTCATTAATTCATCATGGGCAAAGGACACGAGATGAATTAGTAATATATAAAACAAATGTAGATTCATGAAACAAAATGAGGAATTTGTGTATTGTGCTCCTTAGAGGGAGAGATGTTAGCAGTAGTGTACTGTGCTGGTAGCTTTTATTTTATATATTTGACAGAATCTATTTCTGATTCACAAAAATGGACACAGCAAATAGGAAGACAATAATTCACCTCCTTCTTTTCCTTTTCCTTTTCCTTCTCCCTGCTCCTGACGTCCAGGTAAGAACAATGGCATACAAAAGGCACCTTCCTTTTCCATTTGTGAATTAAATGTGCACCTGTGTGCTATCAACCTAAACAACATTACTTTCAACATGTCTGGATGCAATGTAGGTAAACTGCCTTGGCAACTGGAAGGTTGGGGAAAGCTCATCGAAGCCTACATCCATGCACTTTTTCTTCTACAAAGGAACCCAGATACAAGGCACTGACTTTACAGACCCTCACTACAACTTCTCTGCTGGAGCTGGAAAAGAGCGTGCCTGTTACAACTATTCTGATGTAGAGGAATTATTCAGAAGACACACATTTTCCAAAACAGCTTCTCACTCATTCCTTCAATCTTTAAACTGCAAGGACCATTTGCTTCTCAATTTAAAGTAGGGGCAAGCAATTTTCCTCCACTGTGAATTACACATAAAAGAAAAAGAGAAAAAAAACTAGGACTGCAAGGAATATGTCTGTTGAAGCAGTGATATCACCAAAGGGGGCAGGACCAAATGTTCAGCCTGGGTTCATCTGGGGGAGGGGTTGGGAGTTCTAGTGCAAAATAGCTGTTTTAAACCATTTGGGAATTTAATTTACTGAATCTGTCTCTTTCTTGCCCCTAAAAGCAAAAAGTCATATTGCTGAAAATAAATAATTTGTTACTGAAGTTGGCAATGAAATTTTAGTTCTGAAAGTGTAAAAATAGGACTTGTGCATGTGCAACCTTTGGGGTGCCCATCACGGTAGGAGGATGCCGGACCCATCTCCAAATTAAGCCCCATTTTAAAGAAATATAAGCCTATTCACAATCTGCTAAGGCAATTGGCAAGACTGGAAGAGCAGCCATTCAGAAGCATGGCCATTTTAATTTGGCAGTAGGAGCAGGATGGAAAAAGGTGTCTCCCATTCCTCATCCAAAATACGTACTACTTCACTGCTATGCCACTTCTAACATCCTTTATCTCAATAAAAGGTGCTCACTTTAATAGTAACAACACAGTCTTATATTAATATTACATCATCTTGGTAACCAGTAGAAGATTTCCCAAAGAATTTTCATCCATTCTGAAAACACTCTTAGATGTTCCTCTACCTTGTTCCTATCTAGTATTCTGCCACATTCAGACCATGATTTAGAGTTCCACATTCTTACTGGCATTAGTAGAAAAAGAGCTGGATATGAACAGCATGTTGACGCAATAGAATCTCAGTATTTTGAATGACTTCCGCCAACTAACTCATGTAGAAGTAGGAAGTACAGTATGCGAGAAAAAAATCTGCATCTTGAAGAACCTTACAAGCCAAAGGCACCATCATATGGAATAATGAATCCAACTAAACCAGAATCACTCTAAAATGTTACTTCCAAATACCACCTCAATCAGATATCCCATGAGGAAGTCACAGTTGATGATACTGAATGCCACTTGTCCTGCCAAATCTCAGTCCAGTTCTTGGTACAGGTCATCTACAAAAGAGACTAAGGCTGTTAGTATCCCAAACCTAGGTTTGAAAAATAGAAACGGTGATGCCCTCATTTGTTCTTTAAAGAGGGAGATCTAAAACTGGTAGCCAGGTTTTGTTGATTTTTAGACTCTCCTGAAAAATCCTGACCAATCCTGAAAAATACAGCCTGCAAAAGGTCAACGAACTCAGCTCAACCACCAGGACATGCGAACAGCTCACACAATGAACATGCTAATCACCCTCAGCAGCCACTCGTTAACAACTCAATAGAAGAAAAAACCCTGCCTAACCCACAGGAAGATACACAGATATTCTGATACCAAAACAAGCAGCCACTCATTAACCCACCCCCCCAGGCCCCCCCAAGCCCCCCCTTCAGATCTCAAAGATCTTTGGTGTGACAAAAGGGTCACACCATCCTGGGCACAGAGAGAACTGCTCCTGTCTGTGCTCCTGCACTCTGAAGATGCCGGTCACAGATGCTGGTGAAACATTAGGAAACAGAACTTCCAGAACACGGCCATACAGCCCGGAAGATCCACACCAGCCTTCATATGCCTGCCGTGAAAGCCTTCGACAATACACTAAAACTGACTGATTATAGAAACAAAGTTTCACAGGTCATCCAGCCCAAATCCTTGCTCAGTGCAGGATCCACCACAGCATATCTGACAGATGACAATCTAGCCTCTATTTGAATTCCTCCAGCAAAGAATTTGTCACTTCATGTGGCAATTTGTTTCACTAGTTGATAGCTCATACAGTACAGTTAGAAAGTTCCTCCCAATGTCTACACTGAACCTACTTCTTTTAGCTTTAACCAAGTAGCATCTGCTTTTGCTTTGAATATTGTGTTGAGTAACATTTTGAAGAGCCTATTGTATTAGTCAGACACATACATGCATATATTTCTTATCCTTTCTGTCTGCCAAAATGTGCTCATCCAGCATTATTTTGGGTACATTGTTTTCTATGATCAAATGATCTTGGTGTTCTTTATGCATGCAATCACCTTTTTCAATCAAACATTCAGCAGCAATGAGCAGTAGCAATTACTGCCATGGTATATAAGAGAGCATGGCTATGGCCAGAGGCAGACAGAGATGAAGATAAGGAAAGCAAATACCACAAGTGATAAGGAAGAGCAGGGTGGTCTTAATTGCAATCATCAGTATTCCACAACTTTTGCTGGAAAAGTGCTAGAAGAGGCATTAACTGACAAAATGGTGTTACAAAGAGCAAAACAGATTTAACTGATCATAGAAACAGAATATAAGGGAAAGAACTATAGACATTTTGAAGTTCTCCAAGAGAAACTCAAACATCTTAATGTTTTCCTTTCAAGAACACCATCTATGCAAAAACCCATTGTTTACCAAAAAGTATAGCAAATACTCTCTCCACCCATATTTGCTAGTCCCTTTGGGAGATCCAAGTAATTTTTTCTTTATTTAACTTCTAAGATACTAGATTAAAAAAAATCATTTCGTGCATTTTTGTATATTCATATTTACATTTTCTTACTGATTTTAACAGTCATATACTTTGTAAGTTATTTCTGATCGGGCTAGCACCCATCTCCCTCCTCCCCCCGCCATTGTTAAAATGTGTCATACACATTATTGTTGTTAGATGCAATAATTAACAGGAGAAACTGCTAAGGTATAAGAAGCATTTCATGTCTAAGTGAAAACTGGATGGAGGAAATGGTATGGGGTTTGAAATCATTAAAATATGTAACATGCCGGGTTACAGAAGTCACTGCAATATGTTAAAATGACTTTCCCTTCTTACTAAAAAGATTTTAGATAAACAAGAGAGAAATCTTTAAGGAGAAAATAAAAACAAGCAAGGAAACTAAACAAATTGATCTTGAAAGAGTCTTCAAGCCCAAAAGGTTCCTGGACAGGATATCTGTACTGTATTTATATCAGTTCTTTAATTTACAATCTTTATGTTTGATTATTCTGTTATCTACAATTGAGGGCTGGGTCTTTGGACCCCTTTGAAACTTAGAGAATATCAAAGGCACAGCATAATTAGGTTCTAGGAGTTAAAGATTGAACAGTTCTACAGCAATGCAGACTGCTAATTTTAACCAGCATTAGCCATTAGCTGTTGTTGTCTTAATGCAGAGTACAATGCTTTTTTCCAGAAGAACTCAAAAGAGTTTGTTTGCAATTCTACTATTGTTTCAGCAAAAGACATTAGCATTTTGAATTAAGGACTGTGGTATCAGCTGAAAGCAGCAGATAATTAAGGGATGCAAATTTACTTCTCTGAAGTAAAAACAAAAAAAACAAAAATAGAAAAACCTTACATTCCTATTCCAAAGAAATGCAAATACTGTTGCATTCCCAGGAGCAATTCATTAGACTCCATTTTAAATGGTTTCCATTCAACAAATCATTATTGGGAGTTTAAGAGCTTGCTGCTTTTCAGGATTGAATCAACATATCCTTGTGTTTTTCTGCAAAGATTATCTCAAATATTATCAAAATCCTCAGCTAGTCAATATTTTATTAGAATCAACGCCACAGAATACATTTTAGTCCTAATAATTTTGCCTAACCATGGATTTTGGAATGTTTGTTATTAACCTACTTTGTTTTTTTGTTCCTTGTATTATGTAATGAGGGTTTTTTTAAATTGGAAATAACTTTATCCAATCACTGTAACAGAATAAATCTATACATTATCCAATCTACACATTAATAGCTTTTATATAGCTCTACACTATCAAAATGCAGTTTTTGAAATACAAGAAATTTAACACCAGAAATAACTATTTGAACTTTGGTAGGTTACTTTGGTAGGTTCAATTCAGATATAATTCATCATATTTTAAAACCATTGGTTTTAAAACACTGAACCCAAATGGGCTAATACATAATTAACCACAACTAAGCAAACTCTGACTTAAGTGACTCACTTAAGAATAAGTGAACCAGTTCACTGACAAATTTAATTCTCAGTTATTTGACTTGGGGGTCAATTTTCTGGGGGTACTGATAACAGTGTACTGTAATCTATAACAAATGTTAACTGTTTTTGTTCCAATAGAAAACTCAGCACTATACTCACAAGGGACATGCAGATTGTTATTAATATTCTTAACACAACGTAATACACAAAGTGGTCAATTTAACTAATTTTTTCTTAAGTAATCACAGAGTGAAGAAGCATCTTTCACACATCCAAAGAGGTCTATCCTCTTCCATGAACTAATGATCTTTGCTTCCAGCATGGAGCACTGAAGCATTTGTTTACAAGGACACAAATTTACTTATGTTATACAGTTTGTAGATGTGACTGTTACCTTCTCAGGAGTTACCAAACTACAATGAAAGATTTTGGAAATCAATAAAATGTAACAACAGAAGCAATTATATATTACATAATCAAAGGTGCTAGGAGTTTACTTCAAACAGCCATGCCTTGCAAAATGATAAAAATAAATAAATGGTTAATAAGATATTTTTGTGCTTTCCAGAAATACTGATCTTTGCATTCTAGAGTCATCTTTTAAGCCACTAAGAAGAAAAGAGTTTGGCCAACACAGCTGTGAAAATACAAACAAAAGGTCTGAAACTGTGTAAAGTAAAAAACTGTCTCTGCCCCCCCATCCCCCTTTTCTTTAACAGTAACAATTAACATCTCCTTTGTGAGGTACAGACCTGTTTTTGTGCTACTTTAAGATAAGGATTCTGCATAAGAAATTACCTACCATGATTTACATAAGAAATGCAGTTCAGAGTCATTTCCACTTGGTATTTTTACAGTAGCTGATCTGGTATTAAGTACCTGACTAACTCAGAGCTTGAAAAATTAAGAATTTAATTCTCTGGCTCTCTCTCATATTGCCTTTAACAACCAAACCACATCATTAGTAATAAACAATACTCTTGAGATTGTCTATATTTTATAAATGAAGCAATGCATAAACTAAAATAAATATTTTTATTTTACACATACTCTACAGGCTTCATTAAAGTCACTGATAATTAAATAGGTGACTAAAAAGAGCATAGGAACTGAATGAATGCTTGTGGGCACTAAAATAAGAAAGATACGCCAACACCCAACTGCAAAAGTAATTTGTGTTACAACTCCCTGAAAGCTTAACAACTGAAACAGAAAAAAGATACCCATGCTATTATTGTTATCATATTATCTGTTATCTTTTCAGCAATCCACTGGGGAGAACATCCATGTACCAGCCAGTGTTTCCCTCTCAATCTAACAAATCATGTAGAAGGAGGTGAGTGTATATTACAAGAGCAAAAAACAAGAGGGCTTTCCCACCCCATTGTTCCATACACAGAATATAATTAAGTCGACAGTTGATTCTCCTTCAACACACAGGAAACAGGCCAGCATTCACAGCACCTGATGACAATAAGTTAATTCAAAGGTTGCCAGGCAGGCTGCCAGAATACACAGCTTGCTTCTCCAATGGAGGGGAAAGGCCAGAAGACTGATGCTGTTGCTGAGCATCTGTTATCCAAGATAACATTCGGTCCAATGGTAGGGCCACTCCTGCTACCTGATGGGTTCTGCTCCAATAGCTCCAGAGGAACATCATATGCTATTCAGTTATGGTCTCTACATGAAGTCCAGGTTTTTAAAGTCAAAATCATTTGATCCAATACTACAGTCTTTTCTGGAAAATCAACTGGTCGTATTGGATTATACAGAGTATAATGGAACAAGATATCACCACACAAAATGCAGGATGTTTGAGAGAGGGCAGATGAGCTGGGTGGATGGGAACGCAAGGCATAACACTTGCTGTTCTCAACCAAGAGAGGATAATATTAAGCAGTTCCTTGTCAAACAGATTTTTGCTGAACACATTCAGTACATCATTAGCAAAAAACACCATTTGAAATTCAGTTTTAACATGGCTTTCACAATTCCCACAGCAATAACTTTCATACTGCCTTGATCCCACCAATCTAATTGCTATGATTTATATATATGATTCAGTATATGTCTATTTCAGTCTCACTAAATTCAGTGAAATTTGTTTCTAGGTAAGTAGTTTCACACTGCAATCTTAATCTAGTGCAAATAATTTGTCAACCTTTTGGCAGGAGGAATAAGGGCAGGGAGGCACAAAGGTCACAGAAGTGAAGTATAATTTAAAATGAAGCCAGTCTAAAGAGAAGCATACATTCGGTGGCTAAAACAACCTCCACAGTAATCTTAAAGAATCGCACCTCTATAAATAAATCTCTCTTCTGGTGTACTTTCATCTTAGAACTTTCTGCAACCTGAATTGCACTTTATGTGGAAACTTTCAAATTTGGGTGATGGGGAGTTGCTTTATTTATTTAATGAAACAAAACATCTCCCCCATACAACTTGTTAAAATATTTTTAAGTCTGGTGCGATCAGAAAGACAAACCAGACTATATCCAAATATATAATCTTAATTTCTTACTTTAACTGTAAAGTTAACTAGAATAGTACCAAAAATACATAGCCATCTTTCATTTCTGGACTAAGAGAAATACTGCCTGACTTACTCTGTATTTTTAGAAGACTCTGAAAACAATTTTCATAAAAGACAATGATTGAAATTACTTTGCATCTTAAATATGTTAACTAAAATTATTATTAATCTTTAAAATATATGATTTAAATTGCCTGTTCTTCCTGGAACACTTTCTAAAATGCCCTTGTAGAATACAACAATTGGAGCTGTTTCCAATATTGCTTGTTGCCCAAGTAACATTGCAAACAGATTCAGATTTTAATCTTGCATTCAGTTTGCATGCAAGCAAATCCCATTTAAACGGAATAAAAATGCTCCATAATGGAGCACTAGATATTTTAACATGTTGGAAAGTACTATAAAACCTTAAGATTTATTAAATAAGGCTTATTAGGTGAAGCTGTTATCCTACACCAACTTAGCTGGAAATATTCCACTGAACCAAGTAGGACTAGCTTCAAATTAGAAACAGAGATTTGCATTGTCTTTAAGAAGTTATATGACTTTTTTAGATTTTGTTGTAACAAACAAGAAAGATTATACATTCATATCCCAAATGTATCTTTAGTCTAATTTCTTTCTTTCTAGCTTTGGGCTAAGTAGTATTTTGCAGGATCTGACCCTTTTGTTAAAATAACAGAAGCAGCTGACACCACCATAAAGCAAACTCTGCTCTTTTCCTATATGCCTGTGACATCACAATGTATATACAAAAGAGGCACAACTGCTTTCATCATTTGACAACTTCCCCCCTTCCCTGTGGACACCTCTGATTCTGCATGAAGTGTTAGATAAGGAAGATTTAAACCAACCATCAGTAGTGCAAGATCCTTCTGGGGCAGGTTTTTGTGCATATGGGATTGGCGGACTATTGGAATCAGACATGTCTTCATCCTCCTCCTCTTCTTCTGTTTCATTAATAGTTTGGCTAGTGGAAAAATCCAAGCTTCCATTCAGGGTGTAACGATGCATCAATTCTTTGTCCAGCTCTTCCACTTTTGGTTTCACATCTGGAATGCATGATTTTTAAAAAGTCAAACACATTTTTTTTTTCTTCCTAGCATTTTTCCTGCAAGTGCAGGGTCTGCTTTTTTTTCGGATCAACCAAATGTTGATCCATTGGTTCTGACAGGAATTGACCGACCGGCTTGTCACCTGAGCCTGGCATCATGGGCTGAGAGAAAGTGACTGGCCCAAAGTCACCCAGCTGGCTTTCATGCCTAAGGTGGGACTAGAACTCACAGTCTCCTGGTTTCTAGGCTGGAGCCTTAACCACTAGGCCAAACTGGCTCAAAAAGTCAACCACATAAACCTGTAGAAAAATATACTTCTTGAAAGTTATTTTTTTTAAAAAAATAAACATTTTATTGTAGCATAAGAACAATTAGAATATGCCATACTTGCTTGGTTACCTTCCGGCAAAATAGGAGGCTGCTCAGGATCAAGATAGAGCTGGGAAAAGATGGGCCGAGGAACAACGCTATTACATCGGAGAGAGGCCTCTATGGAGTTGTGAAGGGCTTCTTCAAAACGGGCAGATTTCAGTTGCCCTGCATAAGAATTCCCCATGGTCTGTAAAAAAGTAAAAATAAATAAGTTAAGCATTTCATTCTTTTATTATGCAAGCAGAAGTGATATATGAACCAACATTTTGTAACAGTGCACATTTCAAGGATGAAATATTAATAATGGTAAATAAATAATTAAAAAGCATCTTGGAAAAGGACTGTTTGTTCTTGATTTTGGTTAAGTCGGCCAGTCTGCCTTTCACTGATAAACCTCTTTTCTGTCACTGCAAATTACCTTAATATCTCTCTGTACATCAGTGTAAATTAAAATGGACTATGACAGATTTCAGGTGCAGCACAGGGAATGTTCAGACAAAAGTCAGTATGTGGAGACCTTCAAGGATAAATACTTAAAAACATTACCTATTATAGGAGTATTTCCTTTCTATCTTTACTTCACAGAAATGTGATAGCAATTTTGTTCTGGCTGGACTGGCTTCTTCACCCAACTGAACATCAAAATGTCAATGAAATGGAGGTTATACAAAGATCTGCCTGGGAAAGCCTAACCTATTGTTTCAACTTTAATTTCCCAGCTGCCATGAATGAGTTTCATGAATTCCCAGTTGTCATGAATTCAGCAGATTGCTGGCTAACGTGTGTATTGTGGGGTTTGTTTTGGGGAGGGGGGGAATAAACCAAAGAAACTGGACATGATTCCCAGACAAATAAGTTAAATACATCTGAATACCACTGATTTTAAGGGACAGAGAACTTAACTCATCAGTTTTAAAAAGACTTGGTTTGGAGTGTTTCATACTCTAAAATTGCTATTGGATTGCTTTATTGGAGCGCTTCTGTTTTGTTTGATTTTTGGTTGTCATTGCTGTTCTAGAGATCTAACTGGAATACAATATTAATAGTTTGATTACTGCTGAGTAAAAGTCAACCTTAAATCCAACAATAGATTTCATCATCAAATAATTCTCCTTGCAATGCAAAACAAAGAACAAAACAAAATACCCGAACAAACCAAATCCTTTAAAATCTAAAATATATGCAAATGGTTCAGATTTCCAAATCACAGCATAACAGAATGAATGAACTCTGCCTCCTTAAAATGCCCCTGCCCTGAGCTTGAGAAAAACCCTTCGGAAAAGCAATGGATTGGCAGCAGCTTGCACAGCATTCAGTCTGGGCTGCAGATTACTATGGTCTTCCATTGGACAATTTCCCTGTTGCTCTTACCTCCCAGTTTTCTTTTCCCCAAGGTCTGCTGCAGCTACCATTACAGATCTTTCTCAGTGACATATCCCAATGGGTTAGGGTTAGTCCAATGGCTATTTGGAAGCTGGAGGTGAAATCCTTCTACCTCAAATGACTGGAAAAATGATGAAAAGGTGCACTGATGGACTTTTTGGGGAAAAAAGCCCAGGAGAAAAGCAAACAGCTTAAGAAGAAAAATAGTAATTAAAAAGAAATTTGTGCATGTCAAGAAAATGTTATAACCAATATGCCATGAGAGAGACCATCTTGAGGAAAAGCTCAGCAAATGCTCAGGATTATAGTTAAAGTAATTTCAGCAGATGACTATCTACTTGATGGAAGTACATGCATATGAACACTTTCCATCAAAATGTGTGAAGTTCAGTTAAGGACAGACTTTGCTATGCATTTCTAAATAGTTGAGTTTGAAGATATGATCTACTACACACCTCCCCACATAATTAATGGAGCTGTTAGAAGGAAAAACTCAGTTCAGATAAGCCTTTGAAACATCAATAAGCTTATGACTTTAAATATTATTTATTTGCATTTGATGTTGCAACTGAAATGGCATGTGAATTACAGCAACATACTGTAACTGTAAGCCTGAAGCAAATTTTCCAGGTATTCTTCTAGGCTGCCATAGCAACTTTAATTGAGTTTAATAAGGTGCATGGTACTAAATTATAATATAGGCATATCCATAATGTTAGCCCCTGCCCTCAGTAACACAGTGGCTACATAATATCATTATATAATTCAGTGTTTTTGAATTTGCAGTAGCATTTATTTAGCTTTATAAAACTATTGTCCTTTCTTAAGATTGTTAGGATTGTAAGCCCTATGAAAATCAACAAATTTCATAGATACACCTACTTCATATCTTTTCAATTTCTTCCCCCATCTTCCCAGCTTCTATATATTTTGTATGATTTACCATATCCCTTCAAATTAGTTAAAACTCCTGCCTGTGATTAATATCTTCCAAAAAATCACAATTTTATAATAATCCTACTCCCCACAGTAAACCATTCTTTGTGGAAATGCAACTGATTATTATGATTACTAAGGATGCTACATAAAATTCTTAACAGAAGTTCTATCTGGAAAAACTACCAAATATTGTTGGGCTATAGCTCCAAGATCTTTGACTACTGGCCATGCTGGACAGTACTGATAGAGTAAAAGATCACATTTTCACTCCTGGTCAGCTGAAACAATGGCCAAATACGCCCTTGGAGAGGGACCAAAAAAGGCACAATGGCCATCCTGTTTGTTCTTGAAGTTCATAACTTGGACACTCTTGTTCATAACTTGGATATGTTGGATAGATTATTCACTTGCTTTTTCTTCCATGTCCATTTTAACTAAGATCCATTCATGATGCTATCAAGAAATGGTCTGTCCAACATTGAGAACCTCTTATCACCTTTGCATCATTCACTAATTCTTTCAGTATTTCATCATAAACTATCAAATCATCATGCATTACATTTATATTTATTCCTTTGCCATGTGTGCATAACATAGACCTCTTCTTAAACCATGCATTTCAAACAAATATATATTTTTCTAAACAGATAATCACCAAAGGATTATCATCATCATTCTAATTCATTCTTGGGTCTCTGAATAGCCCAGGTTTTTTTTTAACTCTCTTCTCTAGGTCCCACTGATCTTTCATGTCAACTAGCATAATGTTTTTCTCTTGGATCTCATTTATTCATAGCACTGAAGTCCCCCCCGCAAAACTCATATACAGTGGTACCTCAAGATACAAATTTAATCCGTTCCGTGACTCTGATCGCAAGTCGAATTGGTCGCATCCTGAAGCACGTTTTCCCATAGGGTTCAATGTAAATACGGTTAATCCGTTCCACCCTCTGAATTTGGTCGCATCCTGAACCACATGTCCCCATAAGGTTCAATGTGTCAGCCGGTGTTGCACGGCTAGGAAATTCCCCAGGCGCGCTTTAGTCAGCCCTAGCGCAGAAAAAGGAAGTGCTAATGAAATCTGAGAAAGGCTCCCGCGCGCACAGCCGGGAGCGGGAGCTTCCCCCCCACCCCCCGCGCTGATTCCTCTTAATTCCGCGCTCTTTCCTCTGTGCATAGCCCTTGGCGCGCGCGACAAAAGCACAGTGAAAGCAATGGGGGGGAAGGCTTATGTAGCGCGCACAGTGGAGCGGGAGCTTCCCCCCCCACTGATTCCTCCACGCTGTTTCCTTTCTCCATAGCGACAAAAGCACAGTGAAAGCAATATCAGCGCGCTGGGGGGAAAGGCTTATGTCGCGTGCATGCACAGTCGGGAGCGGGAGCTTCCCCCCCGATTCCTCCGCGCGGTTTCCTTTCTCCATAGCGACAAAAGCACAGTGAAAGCAATATCAGCGCGCTGGGGGGAAAGGCTTATGTCGCGCGCGTGCACAGCCGGAAGTGGGAGCTCCCCCCCCCGCGTGCTCAGATTTCATTAGCACTTCCTCTTTCTGCATTGCTTTCCTTGGGCTTTTGTCCTTGTGCTCAGATTTCATTAGCACTTCCTCTTGGAAGCCGCGACCACGTGGCAGCAGGGCAAATGGCCGCGGATCCAGTTCGTAGCTTGAGGCGGAGTTCGCATGTTGAGGTAAATTTTTGCGGCCGGAGCTGGTCGCATCTCGAAATTTTCGTAAGGTGGGGCGTTCGTATCTTGAGGTACCACTGTATATCGTTCTTTTATCATTACAATTCACTATAGCACAAATGCAACTATCATCATTCTATAGATTCCTACTTTCATATATGCCTATAACATCCTGATTATTGATTAACTGATTATCTGCCATAAAATAGTGTTAACTCTTAGCAACCACATAGATGGAACTTCTCCAGGATGATTTTCTCCAAATTGATGCTTCAGGTCCTCCAACAGTATACCCATTGTCACCATGAGTCTATCTACTTGCTGCTTGTTATCCTTTTCTTCTCTTTTCTTCCACCTTTCCCAGCATTGTAGACTCCTCCATAGAGCTAGGTCTTTCCATAATGTGTCCAAAATATAATTTGAGCCTTGAGAGAGAACTCTGGTTTGATTTGTTGTATCATCCATTTGTTCGTTTTCTTGTGTCTGTGATATTATCAGGAGTCTTATACAAGCTCAATGTTCAAAAGCATCAATATTCTTTCTCTTCTGCTTCTTCAAAATCCAACTTTGGGTTCCATATTGATTGGGTGCCAATCAAGTGTTCCTATCTGAGGCGACAAATTAACTGTGCTGAGTAGCTTGTGATGTCTGCTGACAGTTCTTAGCCTCAAAGTTACTTGATACTATATTCTATATATTTGTCAATTACGGATTAAAGCACCTATCCCTAGCCTATACTTCCAGAATGTATTGGACTTCAATTATCCTAATTAACAGCACAGAGATTCAGGCTATGTTAAGAATAACAGGAATGTCAGGAGGGTTTCAGGTTGGGAAAGGCTGGAAAGTGGGTAGAAGTACATTCTTAGAGATACAGTAGCCATTTCCATTCTAGAAAGTTTCTATATACAGCTACTCTTTTTTTTTCACTTTTTTTTTTTATGTTCATTATGTCCCTACCCCTCATTGTAGTCTCTACTTTTCCAAAATAACGAAGTCTATATCTTCTTTACTTTATTAAAAAGTATAATGTTAGAACCTTGATTAACCAAAGCCATGATGGGAATGGAAATTAATATCTATGGATCAATCTGATGATGGTCCTGTCATATGGAAAATTTTCAACTTGGAATGTAAGATAAGCCAACAGCAAAGTGCATGAATTAACAAATAAAATGAATGAAAGGAAAATAGATGTGTTGTGTGTTCTTGAAACTATGACAATGGGGAAGGATGTTATAGTTATGAATACAGGTATTGCATTCATAGTCAGAAAGAATATATACTGTAGCAAAGACAGTGCCTGGGTATAATGCAGTCAATGACCAAATAATACCAGTAGCAATACCAAATTATACTGTGAACAACCATTTAATATGGCAGTATCTTAGTTTATGCTTCAACCACTAATGCAGAAGAAAAGGAGGAGGTTGATACGTATTATGATCAAGTTCAATCTGAAATCGATACAGCATGAAAGCAAAATGTGGAATTCCAAAATTGGAAATAGTAAGGAGGAAAACATAATTAGACTGAATGGAAATGAAGCAACTTTTTAGTTCCTGCAAATCCAATTATTTCTTCTTTGCTAACTCGGTCTTCATACAATCAAAATGATGCTGTATACATGAACATCACCAGATGGAATATTCAGAAATCAAACTGATTATATTACTGGTGCAAGGAGGTGGAAGAGCTCAGTTATAACAACAATGACATGGCTAGGGGCTGAGTGTGAGAAGATCACAAACTGCTCAGCAAATCTGGAGGATAACATTGGCCACCAGATTGGAAGAGATCAGCCTACATTCAATAGCAAAGAAAAGAGACTTAACAGAGCATGGAAACTATCACACAATAACCTTAATTTCACATGTCAGAAAAATGATGCTTAGGATTATCCAATGCGCTTTAGAACCCTGCATGGAAACAGAGATGTCAGATGTTCAAGCTGGTTTTAAAAAGGCTGAGGAACAAGAAACAGTACCGTGGATGCAGAATAGATAATTGAGAAAGCCAAACAGTACTAAAAAGAAGTAAATATGTACTTCATTGATTATAGAAAGGCCTTCAATTGTGTTTGTCATGCTAAAGCGATGAATGTCCTTAGGAAAATGGGAAACCCAGATCATCTCCTTATTCTCATGCGAAACCTATCCACAAGACAGGAAGCCACACTTCAGACTGAACATAGTAAAACACTAGCTCTAGGTTGGCAAAGAAGTGAGACACGACTGTATACTCTCTATTTATTAAATGTATGTGCTGAATCCATATTAAAGGAGGCTGGATTGAAGAAGATGACCATTGTTATAAAATTGGTGGAAGAAATGTCAGTAATCTGAACTATGCTGATGACATTACTCTGATAACTGAAAATGAAAATTATCTGCAAGCTCTACCAATGAAAGTCAAGGAGCGCAGTGAAAGAATTTGGATAAAGATTAAATTAAAGAAGATCAAATTAATGACAATAGGTATTGCAACCTGTTTTAGAACTGATGATAAAAATATTGAAGTAGTGGATAGCTTCTGCCTTTTAAGATCGACTATCAACAACAAAGGAACCAGCAGCCAAGAAATCCACCACAAACTAGCAATTGGTACAGTAGAATGAAGTCCTTGGAATAGATATTCAGATACTGGAATATATCTATACCTACAAAGAGCAGAATCATGCAGGCAAGGGTTTTCCCTGTGATACTCTATGGAAGCAAAAGTTGGACTCTGAAGAAGCAGGATAGGAAGAGTATTGATGCTTTTGAACTTTGATATTGGAGAAGACTGTTGAGAATATCATGAAAAGCCAAGAAAATAAACAAATGGATCATCAAACAAATCAACCAGAGTTTTCACGTGAGGCACAAATGACCAGGCTCAAATTGTCATACTTCGGATACATTGTGCAAAGACCTAGCTCTCTGGAGAAATCTATAATGTGGGGAAAGTTGGAAGGAAAGAGAAGAACAGGATGACGAGCAGCAAGGTGGAGGGATTCAATTACAGCGGCAATGGGTATACCATTGGAAGACCTGAAACGAGGTTTTCAAGGATTTATGCTAGATTCAGATAGGAAATAAAAAGTCCGTACATGTAATCTTTTAGAGATTTAAGGATACTGGTATTAAATTTATTATCTATTTGATTTATCCTGCCTTTATTTTTTGTCAGCTCAAGGCAGAATACATAACTAATGCTACCACCTCCTATTTTCTCTACAACTGGTTTCAATTTCTAATCTAAATTTATGAAGTTTTATAAATCTCTCTTAGTATTTTAATTAAGATGGAAAATGTTAGTTTCATTTGCAAATCTATCAGCAAGGGCGTTTAAAAGAATAAGTCTGGCACCATCTTAAATATTCTGGAACAGGAATTTTAGAAGAAAAGCTGGAGGATGTCAGGATGGTGAAAGTACACTTGTTAAGAAAATGATAGTTAAAACTGCAACAAATAGACTCAAATGGTTAAGATTTTACAATAATCCCTCACTTTTCTTTAGTCTATTTGACTATTACCATCTACCAACTATATTGCTCTTTTGAGCAGTCATGTTGACATTCTGCATCATTCAATTATATAGCCATGTAATAGCTAATTTATTTAGATGTGGCCTGAAGATCCTTTAGAGGCAGGTGACATCACTGGGGATGAGATTTTCCAAATTATAGGACCACCACATTTGGAAGATATCACACTGGGGAACGTTACATGAGATTCTAATTATGAATTCTTAGGGAACTGCTGAATCATGTAGAGAATGGGGAAAAAGCAAAGGAATATTCGGTAGGGCCCCTCTACAACTGTACTTCAAGAGATAAGAAAATTATCCTACTCAAGGGATATGTAATGTTCTCTCTGAATGTTTTTGATTTCAACTACCATCTACTTTAACAGGCATGGTCAATTGCAAAGTATAGTTGGTGTCATAATCTGAGAGATCTGTAGATGACATGAGGTTATTTACCCTTGTTCTACTAAAATTTCTCTGCCAGAACAGATTAATATAACCAAGAACAGCATGCAGATGTACCTAGATCTGCCTTAATTAACCTTTTGTCTGTGAAATCCTTGGTGCCCTCTGAACTTGGTTGTTTGCTTGCTTGTTTCATTACCCAACTAGGTAACATCATCAGTGCAACACTGCATGGGTATCCACTTTGTTGGAAGATATTGTATAGGCAGTCTGTTTCCTTTTTCTGGGGTTCTAGGTTGCTGCAGTGCATTTGTACTTGTCTGAATAATGTTCTTACACAGCTTCTCTTGTGGGAGGTTGGGTTGTTACTTTGGTAATGGAGCATTTGGTTAGTGTGGGTTGTTTTTCAATAGACTTGCATTTCTAATTTGCCCTCCTTTCCTCTGCTGATGAGGGTATCCAGGAAGGGTAGTGTGTTGTTTTCTTCTTCCCTTGTGAATTTTATTCCTTTGAAGATGTTGTTGATAGTTTCATATGACTTCTCTAGTTGTTCTTTTTTTATGACGACAAAGGTATTGTCTACATACTGGAGCCATACTTTTGGTTGTATGTATGGGAGTGTTGTAGTTTCTAGATGCTGCTTTATGGTCTCTGCTATGAGTCCTGAGAATGGTGATCCCATGGGTGTGCCTTTGATTTATTGGTATATTTGTCCATCAAACTGAAAGTAGGTAGTGAGGCAGAGGCTGATGAGGTCCATGATTCTGGGTATTTCAATCTTAGTGTATTTGGCTAGGTCGGGTGTGTTGTGTAGTACTGCAGCTATGGATTCTTTTGCTAGTTCTGGATCTATGGACATAAAGAGTGTTGTGACATTGAATGAAACCATAATTTAATCTTCTTTTATAAATGGGTACTCTCACTCCGGTGGGAGGAAAAAATGCTGGCAGCGCCTTGCACAGAGAGACAGGAGCAGTTGCCGGTAAGTGCGAAACCACGCTCGCCTGAAAAAAAGGGCGCGAAGCAACGGAAATCCCGCCTCCTGCGCTCGCCAGCTGGGCTATGCTCTAGGAAGGAGGCTCTGGCAAACCACTTCCGAAAAACAATTGCCTTGAAAACTGCAAGGATTCATCCAGGCAGTCACTGCAGGGTCAGTAATGACTGAGCACAGACCAAAAAAAAAAAAAAAAAAATTTTTAGATCTTTGATTTCTGGAGCTGCTGCATATAAACAGGGAGCAAACCCCCGCACTCACTCTCACTGATGAATGTTACCTAGTTGGGTAATGAAATGTCTGCAAGCAAACAACCAAACTCAGAGAGTACCAAGGACTCCACAGTTCAACCCTGAGCTACATATATTCTCTTCTATTACAATTTTTTGTCTTCCAAATGTGCTGCACTACAGCTTTAATCATTCTAGCCAGCTTTAGCTTCCCAGGGAAGATGGGAATTATAGCCTCAACACATCTGGAAGACATTGGGCTGGGCAGGCTGATTTAGATGGGTTGTTGTATAATCTATGAGAGAATTATAAAAAATGTGGAGACATGTTATACTATTCAATAACATTATTTGGAATTTAACATTTAATAAACAATTCATTGTTACCTGCCAAAAGTGTATATAATTTCAGTACAAATAACAATATATTGTCATTTCAATTATAAATGTGTAACATTTAGCTGCATTTCTTTATAATGTGTCATGTCAGTAGAAAGATACTACAGTGGGACAGTGACTATTTATTTATTTTTTAATCATTCCCTTCCGCTTCGGTGAAAATAAATGCTGGCTAGTTGCCTATACCTAATCACTGGGCTTTTTTTTCAGCAAATAATCACTTGATATAAAGAATATGTGTTACGCCAATATAAACCACCAGGTGATCCCAAATCAGCACTGTAGAGACACATGCCAGAAAATATGTTTTAAAGCTAGTCAAGAGGTAGCAATCTCTGTATGTCACCAAATCTCATAGCAACTCCTCCATGTCTATTTTCATCATCTAGATCTAGCTTCTTATATCAAAACATCAACCAGGTATTCAGTATAAAATCTCTTCAGTATAGAAACTCTCAGAAGATTTCCTGTGTCAAGCAAGTGTCATTTTAATCATTTATTTATGAAATTATCAGCTGCCCAGGAACTGTTTCAAACAATCTCTAAGCCATATGAAGAAAGTAACACAGAGGCCTTCCTAGAGTGCTGGGTATAACAATTCAGCTATGAATGTAAACTAATCAGTATGAAAAGACAAAGTATACTTTATTTCCCAGTTACTATCCTCACAAAGAAAATGTAATAATAATGCATGTAATAGTATTCATGAAACTTCTACTTTGTAACAGACCATTACTGTAATTGATCAGAACTCATAAATAAAAGCATGAAATGGTCATGTGTATACTGGTTTCATATACCATTAATTAGTAAGAAGATGAGACATTTACATCATCAGGAGAATAAAACCAGACAAATATATGTCTCTAACTCTAGATTGGAAAGGGGCAGGGGAATCTCCAGAAATGAAATTTAACTCTCAGCAGTTGCAACCATTATGAGCAATGATGCAGAAAGCTGAAAGTTGTAGTTCAGCAATATATACAGGGAAACAGATCCCTTCCTCATGTTCAATTATGATAACTTTAGGATTACCTTATCTACCCATTGAACAGAAATATAGCTTTTGATAATAATTCATATAAGTTATGAAACTACTTTAAAGTAATTTCTATGAGCTTTGTAATTCTCCTGGCAAGTGCAGTCTGCCCATGCATGTCTAAGCATGAATTTCTTGTAACCTAGTTTCAGTAGGATCTGGTCCAAATTTGGAATTAGATCAGTCTGGCATATTCAATCCAATTTACTGAAAGAGTTTTTATTACTTTTCTGATTCAACATTAATAATTATTTGTAATGCCAGAATTCAGAAAGGTGCAAAAACCATGCCATTAAATATTTATTTTTTAAATTCTTTTGGGAAGACTCTCCTTGTTACTCTCAGAAATCCCACTTCATTATTAGTCATCCAAAAGGAAAAGAAAAAGAATTAATGTTATTAATAAACGAGCATTACATATCACATTACACATCAGCAATGGTAATCTGTCAGACATGGGGATTCTCATTTATGTATTATAACCTTTTGTAATTTAGCAAATACTGATTATCTGAACAGTGTCCATTTAATGACACCCTTCTGTTGTGTATCAATCTCTGCAGTCAATTTTGAGTACTTATTAGCTGCACTTCTCAAGGACTCCCTGCAGATTCTCAACAGAATCTGGGGCCCAGGAAAAGATCCATTACCAATGAACTTTCACTGCCATCACGGTCTAACAAAGAACAGTTTTTGGCGACTGAAAAACCAGAGATGCTATCTCTCACCATCCAATTCCAGTATATTCCACAGCAACAGAAAGAGAAGAGTGCCTTTGTCATGCTTGGATAATTTCCCCATTTCTTTCCAGGAATCCACGTAGAATAAGGGAAAGAATATGGAAGAAAACAAAATGCAGTAAGGCACAACTAACTCTTCCCTATATTTGAGACCAAAGATAGGGTAAAACAGGAAAAATGTGATAGTAACTTTTGATATTTATGGTTCACAAAGAGATCTTAAAAATCCAACAAAAGGCAAAGATTTCTTAATACTCTCAATAAAGTAACAGAAATTGCTTTTTAAAACTATATCGTTCTCTTCTTTCCTGAATGCTACTGTTTTCCAATTCAGCTACCTGTGAAAATTAGGGTCAGATTTATTAATTACAGCAAAAGGCATTATACTTATGCATATGTTCCTCTTTAACATCTTTCCTCGCACATGAAAAGGAATATCTTTTCTCACTCCTCCCACTGTCTGATTATGTCAATGTTGTATTTGCAATTTTGTAGCTACAAAAAGAACCCACAATCATTTGAAATCTTACTGTTTGAAAAAGAAAAAAGAAAAAGTTGGTACCTAACAATACATGCATTCTTCTTTTATCTGAACATAAAACAGGCAGACAGTATTAAACTAGACAGACAAATAATTTGTCTCACACAAAAATAGCCATTCCTATATTGGTTAGCATATTCCAACATTTTTGGACAACTGCTAATGGTTTATTCCCCCCTTGTATTTTTAATCTGAACACATGTCCCCTCTGTCTTTGTCTCTGAGTTCTAGTTTAAATATAACAAAAAGGATTGGTGGCTGAAGACTTCCATTCTAAATTGTTATTTTTAATAAACTGAGGCCCTTCCTTTTAGCATCTACTTAAAAAGAGCTCCATTAAGCTGAAGTGAAGAACTTTTGATGTTCCACTCTCATTTCATCTAAGACAAAAAAAGCAAATTCTGCTCTGTTTTCTTCCAAATAACAAATGATTTAAAAATACTTAATCTGAAAGGAAGAGAGTCCAAGTCTTATGAGGATGAGTGAAAAACTATTTAAAAGCCTAAGTTTGGAAAGCCAAAGAGGGCAGGGCTTCCATTCTGTAATTTGGTTTCCCTGCCTTTCACTGAATGTACTACCAAAGCTGCAAACATTGGTAAGGGTTGTCCTTTCAGTTAGACAAAAGCAGCATTCCTTACCTAAATCAGCACTTTTTGCCACCAGACTCATAAAACCTTCCCACAGCAGAGATTTCAAGAAAACCCTTTAAAGGTTTTAGGATGTCCCTTCTTTTACTAAGTAACAAAATACACCCCACAGTGTCTCACTGACCCCACTCAGCTGTCTTTTGACCTCTGCAATTGTTGCAACTCCACTTCGGGGACCAGAGAACTTAACTCCCATATCAAAAAGACGACTGTTGCTTCCTCTGAGCACCTGGTGAAACAAAATGCCCGGAGCCCCCCTCCCCCACTCCTGCTACTAGGCCCCAGATGTTTCCAAAGCTGCCTTGGTGTCTGTGTGGCAACCAGAAAGCAACAATTAGGACCTGTATGATGGCAATGACCCTCTTATTCTACTGGGTCTATTGGGCCTCCTGGCCTTAAGGATACAGCAGGTCATAAAACAGAAATAGATCTTTGGCCTCCTGGAAATACTGCTTATTTAAGAACAACAAGGAACAATAGGAGTCCAATGTTCCATATAAAGTAAGTCAAGCCACTTCAACTAACCTGCAGCAAGAAAATATCATAAGTTATTTGCCCTCTCTCACTGAAATAATATACATTCTACATTTTCTCCTTCAGTTTCTCACACTGAATTTTCTATAGATTATATTTTACAGAAAAATCCAAAAATCTCTCATGTGCACCAAGTATCTGATTTAAATAAAATCTGTCTGAATTTACAAAATTAGTTTAGTTGAAGGAAACCTTAAGAAACATCACTTCTTCACAGACAGCCTCATCTCATCTATTATGATTTCTCAATACTCTGGTTTCATTTCAGATCATATAAATCATCCCATAAAAGGTCGCTAAGACTCTAAGTTGTGGGCATTCTTTCCAAGGATCAATATTGTATCCTAACTTGTTGACAGGACACTTCAACAGACTAAAACACTATTTACACCACTCAGATTTGCTGTCAAATTGGTTTGGATTCTTAATCTTTAAATCAGTGACTTATTGCAGTAATGTGCTAGACAAGGGTGAATAACATGAAGCTTATACTACACAAGACAGAAGAAATGCTCCTGTTTGGAAAACTAAGTACAGGTGGTCCCCAGTTTGTTTGTTTGTTTGTTTATATTTAGAATTTAGATACTGCCCAGCTCACGAAGAAGTGACTCTGGGCAGTTCACAATAAAACAATAAATAAATATTACTTAAAATACAATAAAAACAGTATAAAATACAGTAAAATTACAATAAAACCAAACACATAAGCAAATAATAATATCTTCCAAGATGCTGGTGATCAGTAAGCATCTTCAAGGTGCTAGCCACCCCCAGGGTTGGTTGCTCCTTTTTTCGCCCCATGCCAGTGGCACAGACAGGTCTTGACTGCTTTCCAGAAGGAGAAGAGAGTTGGGGCCTGTTTCACCTCTGGGGGGAGGGTATTCCATAGGGCAGGGGCCATGGCAGAGAAGGCTCTTTCTGGACCCCACCAGTCGACATTCTTTCATCGATGGGGTCTGCAGCATACCCTCTCTGCTTGACCAGATGGGATGGGTCGATACAATGGGGGTGAGACGGTCCCTCAGATAACCTGGTCCCATGCCATGTAGGGCTTTAGAGGTGATAACCAACACCTTGAATTGGACCTGGAAGCAAACTGGGACCCAGTGCAGCTCACGCAGCAAAGGTGTAATATGTGCCACCTTTGGGGCACCTAAAATTGCCTGTGCAGCTGCATTTTGAACCAGCTGAAGCTTCTGGATACTTTCAAGGGTAGCCCCACGTAAAGCGCATTGCAATAGTCTATGCAGGAGATGACTAGGGCATGAGTGACTGACTGGAGGGACTCCTGATCCAGGAAAGGGTGTAACTGGTGCACAACATGTAGTTGAGCAAAGGCCCTCCTAAACACGACTGCCATCTGCTCTTTGAGCAGGAGTCGTGAATCCAGGAGGACAACCAGATTACACACTGGGTCTGTCTGGGATAGTGCGACCCCATTCAGGACCAAAGATGGTAAACTTCCGGATACAGGGGAGCCCCCAACCGACAGCCATTCTGTCTTACCAAGTTTAAGAATGAGTTCAGTTCCCAAGGTCTGTCCTAAAGTTGAATTTACCTGTAAGTCAGAACAGTATTATTGTATAATACTGTATAAATAATATTGCATAATGAACTCAAACCATTGTGTATTTAACTTGAATCATTGTGTATTTAACTCAAATTTTGCTTCAATAGGCTCCATTCTAACTATGGGTCATCTGTAATCTGGGCATTCTTAACCCAGGGACTACCTGTATCTCAGAGGCCTCTGCCACCAAGATCTGCTTTCCCCTTGAAAAAGCATGCTTGTGGATTTGGGAGTACTCATCGATCCAATTCAAGAATTGGATTTTAGTTGGTGATAGGAACTCAGAATGCTTTGCTTATTTTGTTAGTGTGCTAATCATGCCATCTCTCATCATGGAACTCCTCATTTGTGGACATATGTAGGGCCCCTCACCTTTTATTAATAGTGTAATGCCATTTGATAAAAACATTTTTAAGCAGAACTAATTCTTTTTTGCTTTTTCTCACAAGACAGAAATGAAACCAATTACCTAGGGATGTGGTAGGCTCCCCATCACTGGACATTTCAAAGAGAAGTTGAACAGCCATTTCTATGGGATGCTTTAATTTGGATTCCTGCACTGAACAGGGGTTGTACTTGATGGTCTATATGATCCCCTCCAACTCCCAAAATATTCCAAGTTAAGTAAAAATTAAAATTTAATAAAATCAGAATCATACATTTTAATTTTTACTTAACTTGGAATATTTTAAATATTCCATTTTTTCAAATAGTGCAAAGAAAAGATATTACAATGAAACTCTACCTATGAGAGATTGTATAAATATTAACCATATTGGTAATCATAGTATCATGTATGCTTTTAAATAGACAGGATTCATCCTCCATTTTTGTCTGATAGTCATGAAACATAAATCTTGATTGTGAAACTTTAAAAAAAACCCTAGCAGACACACCAATATTTAGTTTGATTTTCCATGAAAATTATTTTGTTAATTGTTTTCAGCATACAGTATTTGAAATGTAAACAGCTTTATATAATTTAATAGGTAAATAGAGTACATATTTTTCCATACATTTTATTAACTGTAATATGATGTTAGTGTTATGGTAATTTCACAGAAACACACGTTAACATAAGATTTCAAGATCTGTGTGAGTAAATTATGACAATGGTCCACAACATATATTCTAGGGACAACTGGTAATCAGTAAGGGTACTACAGGTTTGAACCCATGGATCTTTCCTTTTTTTTTCATTAGCAAAAATCTCATTACATTGTCAATGTATCTTGCCAAAATCTTGCAAGATTTGATAAGCCCACATTTTAGCAACTGAAAAATGTTTTAACATATAAATTCATTTTTATTTAATTTTAGAATCCTGTAGATGCCACTTGGGAAAGCTCCTGCATACTGTGGTGAACGCAACCCAAGGCTTAAGTGGTGATCCTCAAAAGCTTTTGATGATGTTGTAGTAGTTCACATAAAAGAAAAGGCTGGGGGTTAGTGAAGTGAATAAAAACACTGAAATTAATAATACAATTAAGCAGCTTCATACAGACGTCATGTATCAAAGGACACAAAATATTTTTGTACTCTTGCTGCCACTGAAAATAATGTTACCAATGATAAGTGCATTATCAAATATGGAAACAATACTACCTTCTTGTATGTCTTTCAATCTTCATTAAATGCATTCATGATGGATGATTGTTCAAAGTTATTCTGCTGCTACTTGATCCAGGCAGTTAAAAATTTTAAATACCTGTGAAATAATAAAATAGTTTAAAATTGTACATGACAGATTCAAATCTGGATATAGCAGCAAATATTTAAGGACTGTACAAAAAAGTCAGAGCTTCTTAAAAGTAATTATTTTTTGTTCTTAATTGTTCATTATTGCTTTGAGCTTTGAAGCAATCCCCATTGGACTCAATAGGACTGCTAAATACACCTAGGGCTACTATGCATTTACTGTCAAGTAAACACATGTAAAAACCCCTGATCATAAACCTTGATCAGACTGCACTGGCCTATATGTTAATTTCCTCAAACAACTACCACAATAGAAAAAAAAACTGCAATCTTTCTCTCACAGTGTTGGAGACAGTGAGAATGTTACACACACTCAGACACACACACCATCCATCCATTATCTGTAGGTCAGGTCTTGGAAATAAAATATATATAGAAATTCAAGCCAATCTAGATAGTATTCTTCTTAATATAAGGAAATATACCTTGTTCACCAGCTTGTTCACCCCAGAGAACAGTCTCTAGCCAGTTTGGATTTCAGGGAACTATAATTTCATTACTTCTTTCTTTCAATGTGGCCTAACAAAACCCTCAGATAAAAACCTAGAAACAAAAAGTGTTACATATTTTTTAAAAACTATGAGGAAACATCCTTTGCATAGGCTCGTCATATACCCAGGAAAGTATTAAACAGTGGTTGTCCCTAATGAGGATGAAGGTAATACTTATAACAGACTGCAACTTAAAAATTTTTCTCTAAAATATTTTCAAAAGTATGCTATAATAATTAGTATAGTAAGATCTTTGACTCTAAATAAAAGTAAGTCATGCTACTGACAAAACTAATATTCCATGGTACTAGCTTACCTTATTAATATGTGAAGGGAAAAAGTTGAAATTATATACATATTTTAAGTTTACAACATTCAAGGGATTAATTAAGCAACATTAACTGTGCATCAACATGCATGGGGTAACATAAAATCAAGAGGATAGCACTTCAAGAATATTGTGATTTATAATAAGCTGCAAATAACCAACATGCTGATGTCACTGCATAATTTTAAGTTTTTGTCTACACAAATTATGCATTTGGAAGAGGAACTTTTACTTGGGAGAAAATGCCTAAACTAGGAAATCAAACGCTGACTACAGTACAGTCAATTTGAAATCTGCTTTCACATCCTCTTGCTGCAATCCTAAAACAGTTGAATTAAAAAGATTTCCACCTGAATCCCTGGCATATGGGCAGTCGGAGCAGGGTGGGAAAATAAATTACACTGTAATCTGAGGTTACTTTTTTAAAAAACGTGTATATGTGGTCTAACCACAGGAGGAAACCATTTTTTGTTAGTCTCAGCAATACAGAAGATTATCTAACACAAGAATGGTTGCAGCAACGGAGGACAGCCAAGTTTTAATATGGCTACTTATAATTGGTTCTCATGTGGTTCACTAAATCCTGCATAAGTCTTTATCTCCAAATGCTAAGTGGTCGTGTAATTCTACCTTCCTTTCACATAATGTGTTCTGATTTGGGAACGTTTCAATCAAGCATTATAAAACTGAAAGTTCAAGGTGTCCAGAAATATTTCCTTCTATAGGAAGCTTTTGTCTTTTGAAGTTGCCACTGGCACTGAAACATGACCTTGAATGGCAATTCTGCTAATCCAAATTTATCCAGTGTGTGTGTGTGTGTGTGTGTGTGTGTGGTGTTATTGCCCTCATAAACAATGAGTAACAAGCAGTATGACTATTGCACTTCCAACTGTGCAATATTACACTGAACAAAGTCTCTGATCACCTTCCACAACACTGAAAAATTTAACATAAATTAATCAGCCTCTCGATGAACAGAAGACATGTCTATCACTACATTGCAGGAGATCCTAAGGAGATCAAGCCAAACCATTTCTGATTTGCAGGTTGCTTCATCTCTAATCCATACCACTTTCCACAGTATCAAGTTTTACAACAATCACCAGTGATGATCAAAGTCAAGCTATATTGTTTCTGAACAAACTGCAAGGAGACCTTGCATTAAAAAATAATAATTAAAGTCCATAATCCAATTTCAACAGTCATAAAGGCTGAAACTACTATTTTTGGGGCCACGTGCTGAACATTTCACCTGCTAGTAATGACATCTTTGTATTGTCTTCTAATTACACTCAAAGCTAAGACCTTTGGCCCTGAGCCACAGACCTCTATTCAGGCTGCACACATTCTCTTAAGCACCCTGAGCCTTTGTTGTCATTCTCAGTCTTTCATCTATTATTTACATTCATTGAGGAGGGAGCTACTCTACCATTCACAAAGCTTTAAAGCTTCTAATCATCTTAATTTCTTTGCCTTTTCCACTCTTCATTCCTGCCTCATGGCTGAACACAGCAAGCAAGCAAACTGACAAAATCATTTTTCAAGCTGCTGGTTCAGATGGCTAGTCACAATCAGAGAAGCTTCTCATAAGTAAAAGACACATTCTGCCATTTTGTCCTTACCAGAAAACTTCAACCTCAGCAGCTTTTTAAAAGTACGTGCTTCCATTCAGATACATATGTCAAATGCAATCAGCTGAACTGAAAAACCAGAGTTATTTTCTAAACTGAAATAATGGAGAATGAGTAATGCTAAAATGCTCACAATTTAAATGTTTTGGTTTCTTAATAAAGGAGTGACAGCTGATAGAATAATCAGGCAAAATTTCAAATTAAACAAAGCAGCATGCAACAAAACAATCTTTTTCAGAAGAAATATAACCATACAAAATGCTGCAGTTTTTGAACGACAAAGTAGCCTATACTACTTTTGTAAATGATAAATTACATAAAGCCCAGCCCTGAAAAGCATGTTTTATCAATGTTACCAAGTATTTTCCTCCACACTGAGAGAAAACAACATAAAACATAATTATTCTTCCTAGTACTAACTGTCGCAATGATAACAAAATGCAACTTTTTTAAAATGGAGGGGGTTGCCATGATTTCAATGGTCAGCTCTGATTATTACCGTATTTTTCCGACTATAAGACGATACTTTTTCCTAAAATCCTTACCCTAAAAATTGAAGGGCGTCTTATTCAAGGAAGTCAGCCGAAAATTGCACGGTTGCAAAACTGCCCATACCTTGTCTCTGCAAATGGGCTTCCTCCTATTGCTAGCCTCCAATCACAAGTGAAATAGCTTGTCTCCCAAACAGACTTCCTCCAATCACGAGCCTGATGTAACTGATGTCAGCTGATGCTGAACAAACCAATTAGAGGAAGTCTGCAGAGACGAGCTATCGGCAGTTTCACTCGTGCTTGAATGTAATCAGTTATGCAAAAGAGCATGGAAATAGAACTGCAGAGAGACGGTTTGGACCTCCTCCCACCGAGTGTAGCAGGTAAATGTTAACTAATTACTAAATAAAAATGTGTTCTGCACTATCTTTAAAATATTGATTTCTTAATTTGGGGTTGGAAAAATGGGGGTCGTCTTGTACATGGGGGCGTCTTATTGTCGGAAAAATACGGTACATTCTATGAAATATCTAGGGTCCAACTATGACAATCTGTGACCCATCTTGGTGTTCTCCTCCTAACAGTGTTTCCTTGTTGTCTCTCCCTTCTGAAAGCCTCCAGCCCCCTTGTCTTTTCTTATTTTCACCATTTGTTTCAACCAGCAGTTCACTTGAGACTCATCCATCTTAGGATGCCTCAAGTGACAGATGCTCTTAGAAATGACCATATTGCTCAGTGAACAAAAGATAACATCACCTCTAGGAACTCAAGGGAGAAATACAACAGCAGCCTTAACCATGTGTCCCTACATCGGATAATAAATATATTGCAAACCTCTTATAAATTAAAAAAGAAATTAAGAAAACACTTGAAAAGGAAGCTATCTTTTACTCTCATCAAGGCAGAATAAGAACTACAAACAATGCATCCTGGCAAAGAGACAGGATTTATTCATTAAAAAAATTATAGCAATTAATCAATGACAGTGCATTCCCCACAAGGAACCCCTTAAGAAAAAAAAATGTAACAATATTACCCTGGATCCAGATTTAATTATAATGATTAACTTAAGCTCCACTAATATCAATAGTTGTGGTTAAATACAGACCCATTTTATTGACATACTTAAAAAGTGAACAGCTGATTCTAAATCGAAAGTTTAAACAGCAATTCCTAAAATGGGGGCAAAAATGATTCCTTCATTCCTTTCTACAAGGGAAATATCTGCATATATTTCAACAGGGAAAGTGGAAACTCCAACAGGACTAGAATAATGCAATTTGTATCATAATTTAGCTGATTTGGAAGGAACTTTAAAGCATACAATTTGTTATATATTAAAAGGAACAACTCCACATCTAATGATAGAACTCACATCTTCTCTCGTGTGCTGACCTTTTTTTGACCATAGTCATACAATTCACATCTTCTCCGGTCTACCAACATTTACTTGTAAAGTAAGTGCAACTAGTCATTATACAATGTGTGATTCCAGCAGTAAAAAATAAAGAGAAAAGAAAGAAAAGAATGCTGTGATGAGCTATAAATCACTTTTCTAACAAAAGAAGGTTTTATTAACAGTGCCAAGCAACAAATTGATGAGATACTATATATGAAAAAATAGCCCCCCATTGAATCTTAATGTGTACCTCTTTCTTCTATACAAAAGAACGTATATTTGTCCACACCATTTTTATACAGAATTTCAGAATAACTTTTGCTATGAAACAGGATCATTTGTTTCCCCCAATCTCCTACTTGTGGCCTTGCTGGAACAGAAGAAGGGAGAAAGTGAGTACAAGAATCCCAACTCACTATGGCTCATGCTTACAATAATAAACAAACTCTTACTGTTACACCTAAATGCAACCTACATTTTAAGGTATTTCCTTCATGCCAAAGCCCAGATAGAACATGAAAAACTACATTATAGCTGAAATATTTCTTCAGTTGATAGATGTAAAATTCTGGAGTCCAGATAGTAATTTCAGGTAGAATCATTAGTTTCAGGCAACAATGTATAAACTGAAATAAATGTAGAAGGTGAGGAATTTTTATGGGACTTTTCAATACAAAACTCTCTCTCACACACATACACACAGCACAAACACATACACAGAGAGAATAATAATAATAATAAAAAGGAATTTTTACAGAAAACACATAGTAGTAATAATAGTACATATCTACAGATAGGTGGAGAGAGTCACTGAACTCCCAGAACATGGAAGACATAATAACCATAATCCAACAACAGTTTTTGCTGCCAAAGGAGATTTGCAGTTTATTTCATAAAGGTTTGCCCAGATGCAACAACAGCTTCAAAAGCTCCTTATGGAGGAAGCAAGGATTTCTTTGTTTTAGGTGACCACAGAGCAACACTAGCTATATTTCCTACCAAAAATCTGAGATGCTTAGTAGCAACAGTACTTAGGCTAACAAGTCCATAATTTTTCATGTTACCATTTTCTAAAAGATCAGGCAATTACTTTTTCATACCACAATGAGCATAACAAGTAGTGAGAACCCTAAGTAATATTTCTTTCTGTAGACATCCTAGTAGAGGATGATGTTGATTTAATATTGTAGCTGTTCTTACGTCTTTTTTAGTTCTGTGCACCAACCAGAGTCCACTGGAGTTGGATGGCCAATAAATTTAAATTTAAATAAATTAATTAATAGAGAAGCTTTCAAAATATATCATAATTTCATACATGGCAAAGAAGCTTATCAGTAGGGCTCTGCAAATCCTTCAGAAGAGATATTTTCAATGTCAGTTCTCTAAAAAATAGGGCTGCGAAAAATCCTTCAGAAGAACACGTGGGGGAGAGTAGCACCTCCCTTTGAAGCATTAAAACAGTTGTATCTTTCTGTAGGCTCACATGGCAGCTTTAGAGTTGTTTCTGTCTCTCTCTGCATGAACTAGAAGTGAAATTGCTGTGCATACACATATTACAAAGGCATCTGGAAGCGATTCCCAAAGCAGCCATGTAAGCCTGGGGAAAGATGCAGCTGCTTTAATGCTTCAAAGAGAATTCCAAAGCACTTATTTTGAAGGATTAACATAGCCTTACTTTGCAGATAACTAATACTGGAAATAGAAGAAAGAGCTTAAAAATATATACACTGAAAATAAGCTCCTTCTATATTCACACGGGATGGATCCCAAATGAGTGGATATCTGATGGTTTAAAATATTAATATTATTTAGCTTTATCTGGGTTTTAGTTTATTCATATATTACCACCTTCATTGTCAACCACAGGAGACAGATGTACAGGCTGTCAAGAAGAAACTGCACCATTAAATTTAGTGTCAAGGAATACCCTGCCAAGACTGAATAAAGGCAAATATGGCTTGAGTCAACTTGACTCCTGGGGATTCGTGCATACAACCATGCAGTTTTTTTGGCAGTATTAAGGATGTGGTTTCCCACTGATTCTTCTGAGATGTTTTTAGACTTCCTAGTCTAGCCCACAGCTTGGATTTTCTGGTGGTCTAGAAGCACATTCTTCAGTGCAGAGGGAAGGCCAAAGCCTGCTTGCACAAATTAGTATCAGGTTAAATGTTTGACTCCTTAAGAATTCAGAAGATGAGAACGTAACCTTTTTCATAATGTTATGGAAGGGTTTTTTTAGATGCTACCACTTATTTTGATATAAATTTGCAGGTAGCACAGTATTTCATTTTGCTTGTTTAGCATATAACTCTGCTAAACTTTGTTTTTGTTATCCATTCCTGATAACAGAGTCACATTTTATAAACATCCAAACAGCACGTTTTGTGGTTCATAACATCCTACTCTATTTGCTAAAGATCTGTCTGCATTCAAATGAATCCATTAACAGCTCTAGAAAATATAACAAGTGGTTGTTCAAACACATTTCCTCCTATTGCAGGACTCTATTAGCTAAGAAGCTGCCAGGATAAGAACATGACCTTGACATGACAACTCTACTAACCCATGTCTTATTGGGTAGATTTTTTTCAAAGATCCTATTAAATTAGCTACTTTTAAGCACAATAGGATCGATATGAATGCAGGGGAAAAGGTACATCCCCCGTGGCCAGTTCTTATTGCATGACTGATCAAAAACAAAACAAAAAATCCCTGTAGCTTTTGAGATCACAGCTAGTGCCAAAATATCTCCCCTCGCCCCACAAAAATCCATCAAGTGAAACTCTGAAAGGGTTTACCCTTCACCAACCTATTTGCACTTCAAAAACCCTTTAAGTCCCTTCAGCTAAACCCCAGGATTTAAAACACTGAAAAAATAAAGAGGGGGTGGGTGTCATTTATCTTCCTTTTGGCCTCTAGTCAGAGCAGTAAAGTCTGCCAATTTCGAAGGGGAAAAAAAAACATTTTGTTTCAAAGAAAACTTCCAGACTCAATTCTTGCACAATTTATCCCTTTAAATCTAATCTTCAATTAAGAGATACAGTGTTCCTAATTGGCCACTGAAACTCACTGAAATATAATCGGACAAGGTTGTATAAGGAGGGCACAGTCTTATCTTTTTACTCCAATCACATTATCAAGCAGCATGTCCTCATGCACAGATGAATTTAAATTAACAATATGCCACATGCTAGCCAATATACAAAATACATTTTATGATTTCTGCAGTCTAACATGAATGGAGATTTCATCGGTCACAAGGACCTTCTTAAATCATTGTGAGGGCACTCTGACTCCATTTATATGTTGCACTCTCATTATCAGATACATCCTGTAATTAAATTTTTGAGGTTTTAAAAGTAAGCATATACGTAACTTCTGTTGTTACATCAAAATCTAGATCTAGAGATTAATTATGATAGCCAATAAATACAATTATTATCAATGCTCATTTTCCTACTGATTTCAATGAATTTACTTTCAAATAAAGCTTTTTTAGCTATTAATTACATTTGACTGAGATGGATAAGTTCCTCTATACAGTTGATGGTGAAAAGCAGTACAGCATTTATTTTATTTAAATAAATCCTAAAGTTTTCACACACTTCTCCACTCCATTTTCAAGGTGAAAAAGTAATGATAAAACCGAATTAGAAGTTGCCCTATACAAAAGATTGTCTACACAAATTAAAATAAAACATTTATTTCTACTTTTCCCTATATGCCAAAACTGAATACTGTAGCTCATCTACAGAAAGGAATTTGGAGAACTCAAATTTTTCTCTATTCAAATCTACCAAAGTAGCTTTCTACCAAAGCTACTTCACAATTCATGCAATTGGATGGGGAATCTACTTACTAACTACTTTGGGTTGTAAATTTATCAGATAATTCCTATCTAGGACTCATCCACAATGCATTTTTGTCTAGTACTTTCCAACTCCTAAATCAGGACCAGATTAAGGCCAACTGATGTGTTAAGCACACCCAACAATGGTGCCCCTTGGCCCTTCTATTGCTTAACTGACAAGACATTAAGACTCAATAAGTGCTGATGGTGAAATAAGAAATTAAAAATTCAGTCTTCTTCAAGGGCATTTTCCAGGCTATATTAAATATAAACTTTTAAATTTTTTATTTGTTTAACACTAAATAGCAGCAAGCAATATAAGCAAATAATTTACTGTACTTATAACTAGGGCAATAGAGAAAATGCAAATTTTCAGTACTTTTTAATGCATTTTTTAATAAAATTGTTATAAGGGAAAACTGCAAATACAAAAAATTATTGAAAACTAAAGTCGAATGTGGCAGTGAAAAAGTTAAAGGTAGGGGGAAAAATTCAGTGGCGACCCCTTCCCTTGACGTCATAAGCATGCGCTTATGTTGCTTAATGGTTAATCCAGGATTGTCCTAAGTATTCAATTTGTCAGTCAATTATGTGTTAAAGGAACATGAAAAAAAAGTAACTCTTTATCAAATGATTTTTTTTTCCAGTTTAAGAAACACAAACAGCAGCTTGGGTGCCAGGCACCAGTCTAACTCTCAAATCAAAATTTGGGACAACCTACAGGGTATAGGAGTATGAACCACATTAGTGGCAGATAAGAGATGAAGTGCTGGGGGCCTGGGAAAACTAGTAAGCAGAAAACAACCATTCTAGATAAATACCACTACTAGAATCAGCATTGTGGGTTGCTGAAATCTGATAATAAAAAAAGTAGATTAGAGGTTGGAAATAAAAGAATTAAAATGAGGAGCAAAGAGGTAATTTTGATACTTCAAGACATGATCTTCATTAACAGGGGCACTGCTGGCATGCAAGGCTCCCTTGTGCATACAACAATTGTTTAAATATTGCAGCTGTGTGCATGTGCTATTAGAAACATTTTTTAAAATATTTCAGCCATGCACATGCACACTTGTCCCCCATTAAAAACATTTTTTTTAAATCTTGCAACCCCCTCTCCCTCCAACCTGATGCCCTTGCATGGCATACAATTTGCATAGTGGGTTGTGGCAGCCCTGTTCATTAACCCAGTGAACATTTACTGTGCAGCCAAAAACTTTTTTTTTCTTTTCTATAATTAGCAAAGCAAGAAGTAATTTTGTATTACTTAACATTTCAAAGAAAAGATACATAAACCAGTACAGACAGTCCCCTACATATGAACTTTCAAGTTGCGTACTTCCACCGATATGAACAAGATGGACCCAGAAGTCGGAGCCAGAAGTTGAGCCAGAAGTCAGGAGAAGGCACACCGCAAACTAACCTTTTCCTGCCATCTCCCAACTTCCGTTCTGACTTCCGGTCCTGACTTCTCGCATGGTCGGTTGTTTGGCGTGTGGCGACTGCAAATTGTAGACTGCAATTGTCTGTAATTAAGTGCAAGAGTGCTGATGGGGAGGGAGTAGCATGAAGAAGTGGCAATCCATTACGATGCTCATGAAGATGGAGATATTGAAGAAAATGGGGGGGGGGAGATGGTGAATGTGGCACGTTCTTATGGCATGAATCGTTCCGCAGTCAGAACGATCATTAAGAACAAAGATAAGATCACGGAACATGTCAAAAGTTCAGTGCCTATGCAATCCATGATAATAAGCAAGAGGAGAGGTAAAGTGATGGAAGAGATGGAGGCACTGCTTGGCATGTGGATCGAAGACCAACATCAGCAGCGTGTGCCGCTTAGTCTAATGCTGATCCACGAGAAGGTTAAGAGCTTATTCCATGACTTACAACAGAAGGCTGGTGAAGGTGTTGCTGAAGAGACATTCACTGCAAGCCATGGGTGGTTCCACCACTTTAAGGCTCATATGAACCTTTATAATGTGAAAGTCAGTGGTGAGGCAGCAAGTGCAGATGAGGCTGCAGCCAAGGAGTTCCTGGAAACCCTCAAGAAAATCATCAAGGAAGATGATTATTTGCCCCAGCAAATATTCAGTGTGGATGAATCGGGGCTTTATTGGAAAAAGTTGCCAGACAGAACGTACATCAGCAAGGAGGAGAAGATCATGCCAGGCTTCAAAGCTGAGAAGGATAGGCTAACTGTGCTGCTATGTGGCAACGCTTCTGGTGACCTGAGCCTAAAACTGCTGCTAGTCTACCACTTTGAGAACCCATGCACTCTCAAGAACATCTCAAAAAGCTCACTTCCTGTTGTGTGGAAGGTTAACAAGAAAGCTTGGGTCACCCTTCTCATCTTTGAAGACTGGTATTTCTACCATTTCATCCTGGAAGTGGAAAGGTATTGCCATGCGAAAAACATTGACTTCAAGATTCTGCTCATATTGGATAATGCCCTGGGTCATCCATCTTACCTGGACGATTTTCATCCGAACGTGAAGGTTGTATAACTGCCTCCCAACACAATCTCCCTCCTGCAGCCGATGGACCAGGGAGTGATAGCAACTTTCAAAAAATACTATTTTCAGCACACGTTTAGGGAGGCAGTCCAGGCAACCAAAGCGGACTCCCAGATGATCTTGCACCAGTTTTGGAAGTCCTATGACATCTACAAGGCCATCAAGAACATTGATGCAGCCTGGAGTGAGGTCACCCCTGCGAACACGAATGGGGTGTGGAAATATCTGTGCCCTCAGTTTGTTCATGACTCTTGCGGACTTGAGGTGGCAGAAAGGGAGTCGCAGGCTTTTACCAGCAACTTGGTTGCCCTCAGCAAGCAGCTTCAGTTCGACCTGGAGGAGGGGAACTACATGAGCTGCTAGCTGCACAAACAGAGGACCTCTACAATGAAGACCTCATAGAGTTGGAGTGGCAGCGAAAACAAGAGGAAGAGGTAGAGATCGAACCATCGGGGTGGTTCCAGACCAAGCAAATGGCAGACAGGTTCAGCTTAACTGAGAAAGCACTATCATTGTTTGAGATGCAGGACCCTAACGTGGAGCGCTTCACCAAGGTGTCTGCGGCTGTCCATGATACAATCCAGTGCTACAGCATCATTTATGAGGAAAAGAGGAAGACCACCACCCCAAAGTTCACTGGACTGCTTCTTCAGGAAGATGGAAAAAAGTGCTGTTTCAATTACAGAGGACGAGCCTATGCCATCGCTGCAAGCGCCTTCACTATTGCCGCAAGCGCCTACGCCAACGCTGCCACTTATGTAAGGTATGAACTGCGCATGTTTTTTTATCCTTGTTCGACTAGCAAACAAAATGGACTTACAAACAGCTTCTTGGAACGTAACCCGTTCGTAAGTAGGGGACTGTCTGTACAAAAAAGAACATGAAAAATAACAGAATACAAATGAATGAGCCAAAGATTTAAATATGTCATGGAGCTTATAACTTTCTACTATAGCATTAATTAATTGTAAAGTATATATACAATATCATGGTAGAAGAGCCAGTTTGGTGTAGTGGTTAAGGCACTAGGCTAGAAATCGGGAGACTGTGAGTTCTAGTCCTGTCTTAGGCATGAAGCCAGCTGGATGACCTTGGGCCAGTCACTCTTTCTCAGCCCTAGGAAGGAAGCAATGGCAAACCACTTCCAAAAAACCTTGCCACGAAAACTGCAGTGACTAGTCCAGGCAGTCACCAGGAGTCAAACAAACAAACAAGCATCACAAAATGGACTAAGGATCTTTATGAAATATAATATGAAAATGACTATCAAGAAGCATAATTAACTCTATAAATCACCAAATACAATCACATACTACAATAAGTTTAGTCTATATTACCAGAAACAATTTTGATTTCAGTTTTGTGAAATTGAAATTCTATGCCTAGAAAAACTCAAATGTTGGGTGTGATACTAATTCAGGTATTAGAGTATATAGTACTCAATACAGGTATACATAGTCTAGGAATGGTTTCCAGTTTGAGTTAAAAGATATAATCTTCATTAACCCCTTTAATATTAAGATGTTTAATTATGCCTTGAGTTCTCATTTATGCTGCAATCCTAAATATACTGAACTGGGAGAATGCTCAACTTACTGGATATTCACTAGATTGCACAGTCATGAGAAAGTGTTTAAGCCCATGTATCTTTTTTGGATTTGATTTAATTAAACACAGTGCCAGAGACCGTGCATCCTGCATTATCCTTCAAATAATGTCTTCAGTATTTTGCCAATTTTATTATACATGTGATTGATCCTGTAACAAGACTTATTTTGGCATTACCAAACTGAATTCTATCACACCACCACAAGCAGCATTTGGTATTGGAAGTACTTGATTTTGATATATTTTGCGGTACAAAATGTGAAAAATGAATAATTTGCTTATATTTCCCAATCCTATACACGCACACACACACATACACACACTGTATTGCCCCAATTCCTTAAACATGATTCATATGTCGAGTAATTGATAAGACTGATTTATTTTCTGGAGACCATTTGTCTAATGGATAAGGTTTGGAACAGCACCGTTGGGGCCATCAAAAACTGCATGCATGAAAAACTTGCAAATGTTGTGGGTTTTTTTTTTTTAAATTTTCATCAACATAGATGTATTGGTACTTAATTTAATTTGTTATTATTTCAAGTACGGGGGGGGGGAACAGATATAATTATGTATGTTTATAATAGAATTAAATTGTCAAGAAGCATTTTGATAATGTTCCAATAATTGCTTTTTCAATCTCTTACCAGTAGTTAAATGAATATGTTAGATACATGAAAATAGCTTTCCCTATTTGATGCCCTCCATTATGCTAGGAATTGAGCAAACTCAGAGAGGCAGTGAAAGATAGGAAGGCCTGGCGCAATATGGTTCATGGGGTCACGAAGAGTCGGACACGACTTAACGACTGAACAACAACAACAAGTTATGCTAGGAATACAATTCCCAGAATTTACAGCCAGCATATTATGAAATTGAAAAAAATGACACAACTAGCACAAGCTACACTTAAACATCAGTTTGGTTCAACATAACTCATTGTCCTCTTAGACTAAGAGCATAGTTTTTATCTTGCTAAGCCAATAGTTCATGATTAAGCCTCAAATAATGGATTTTAAAACATGCAGCACATCTCCTGTATTCAAGTACATTAGAAATGGGCAATGTGTGGCTCTCCAGAAGTTGCTAAACTACAAACTTTAGAAGCCTTAGCCAATTTAGCCAATGCTCAGGGATGCTGAAAACTGAAGGTTTTATAGTATTTGGAGGTAGTTTTCTCACCACTGATGAGCATAAAAGAAGATACCCATAAATCATTTGTTTTCTATGCTATTATCCCAATGGTATAGAAGTTAATTCCAACTTATATTTTTAAGATTGTTAACAGAAATGGTTGTTTGAAGCTACAAAATAAATTATGAAATAGAAATTATGAGCAAAAGCTGCAGAATTAAGATCATATCAAAACATTTTGGGAAACAGTGGGGGAGAAGAGGTTTCATAAACCTCTCTTTGGCTGATTACCTATAGAGGATGCAGATCAAAATACTTTATGAGCTCTGAGTGGAAAAATAAGAGTGGGCAACAAACAAGGCCAGATACAGTTATGACCAACAACTCTGTTCCACAGGAAGCATGCATCTGTTCAACATCCCTACAGAAGAGTCTTCCCATGTTATACAGCCCTTGCCAGTTACTGGAAAGAAAGAAATGAAAATCTGTAGATCGGTTCCTTCACTAATCCAGACTGCTTTTGTTCTTGCCTTTTTGTTCGACTCCACAACCGGTTGCTTTATTTTCTATATTCAGCCATTATTTGCTGTTTCTCTTGACTTGGACAGCTGGCCCTGACCCTAGTTGCTGACCCAGTAAAACAGTCAGTACTCAGGAGGGAGATGGCACTCAGGAATTGCAAGAAGGCCTTTCCATGAAAGAAAGAATGAGCAAATGGATGCACCCAAGTGCTATTCCAGATGCCTTGAGTTTGATTTATGAAAGAGCACTACCTCTAGAAACAATTACTGCAGATGCTTTCTTGTGCCTCATCGTGCTTCTGAACCATCAATTCCTGTAAACATGCCCTCACATGCCCACTTTAACCCAAGAATATTTTCATTACATCACTTAAGAAAAGCTCCTAAGCAAACCTTAGGCGCCTCGTTCAAAACGTGTCAGCTACAAAATCTAAAATAGGTCACATTTACTTTTAAACAGTGGTAATATTGATTTGAGTGAGGCTTCTCAACCTTAAAGCCTTCGCTACTGATTCCTCAGTAACAAAATACTAAAGCATCTTCTAGAGGTCTAAGATCTGGTTCACATATAACCTAAGATATCTGAGAGCTATATAAATATTTAAAAATAGAATATGTATTTTCTAAAACAAGATATAATACATGTTTCTATATAAATAACTTAAACATTAATCAACCTACACCCTGTAACTTCAACATCATTTTTAAAAACATGTTCATCACCCAATTCCTTTTTGGGGTAAACAACTTTATCCAGATCACAGAAAATGACTAAGAAGTAGCAAGCAAAGAAATTAAAACAGAAAAGAAAACCTAACAATGTTGTTTACAACATCACTCACTATACTTCTCCTTCCTTTCTGCTCCTGCAAACCAATTTCGCTTCTACCATGACCATCCACTGGTTCATATGACTCATATACTACTTTTTCTTCTTTAAACTTCTTGCCTCTGTTTTTTTAAGAATCTCATCAACTCCATCCAATCATGGCTTTGTCTTCCCTTTCCTCTTGATCCATTCATTTTTCCTTCATAAATTTATGATTCATTCATAGATATTTATATTAATTATATTAATTATTATATTAATTCTCTCTCTATGACCTATCCACTCCAATGGACTTCTTTTGTGGGGGTCATTCTTTTTTTTAATACAATCCATATTCATTCATCACTCATCCACTTCTTGCTTTATCACACACTCTTCTTAAATAATCTAGTCCCACTGCATTCAACTTAAGTTTATGTTTCTCCTTGTTTGTATATAACAATATCAGCAAAAACATGCTCTTATGCATACCATTTTCTCTTATTTCAACAAACAGAAAGCTTCTGCTGTCTGAAAGGTACATCTGAAAAGTACATCTTCTCAATTTTAGAATGCAGTATGCTAGAGATTGCCTTACACTGAATTTATTTGGGTATCATACAAATATTTCAGCAGTTATACATTTTTATTGTACAGTTTTATATTGTATTTTACTTTTTCTACACTGGAAATTCTTGAAGCTGAAAGGACAGAATATCAATTTAGTAGTAAATTTAGTACTGACAAATATATAAAATTAGTGTTTTATGAGAAAAAAGTACCAATATAAATATGTGGAAAATGTTTCCCACTCAACTCAATGAAAAATCAAAAGATAATGTCTCATATCTCTTCCCACTCCACTTCCATGGAGTGTAAATTTTCAGTTATGACACATTATCATGTAATTACTTTACAAAGCTGGATAAGGAAACCTACTATTTAGATGAAAACGGGATTCATGGCACACTGGGTACAAAATAAGACATTTTACTAGCAAGACCTATTGCTCCATATTGGAGCGTTTTACATCTATAAAAGTAATTTGTTACTTTCTGAACCTTATTAGCTATGTTTTACAAAACTAATAATCACAATCCAACTGAAACTGCCTGGGAGTGTCATTAACTTTTTCCATGGGATTTCATCTAAGAAGTACCGAAATGCACATGCCATTCAAAGTTACATCAGTACAACACATTTGTACCCACATCAGTATAACAAATTTCTGGGGAAATTAATAGGTTTACAGTTTTCACTTCTTTCATTTTTTCTTTAGATTTAAACTTCCAGAAGGAGTTTATATATGAGATTGTCATAAGTTTATAACTATTTCAATGAAAATGTTTTCTAAGGCTTCTTTCACATATAGGAGCCACATGAATCTAAGAGTAGAGCATCTCTTGTAGCTGGGGCTTGGAAACTAATTAAGTTTTGGCTTACATCCTGTTTCAGCAGCAATGGTGTGAGGACAGTTATAATATCTCCTCTGAAGCTGAGGGGCAGGAGTGGGAGCTCCTTCCTCATTCCACCTCCTGGGATTTCCCCCCTCCTGCCTTAAGTTAAGGCACTGTGCTACCTGTTTTCTTTTCACACCTTCTCCTCTTCAGGAATGGCTGGAGGGGTGGTATTGCTACTTCCCCCTGCTGAATTAATCTTTCTTGTTTTTGTGGTAAAAGAAATGCAGAGGAACACAGAGGACAGCTGGTAGGGTGCTCAGTGAAGCTCCACATTTCCCATTTCTTCACTGTCCAGCTGGAAGGCCCCTCTTTCCTCTTCTTCCTTATCCATCAAAGTCCCACTGAACTGCCACAGCTATGCAAAAGAGGAGTATAATAAGGGGGGAGGCCAATGACTGCATGGAAGTACCCTAAGTAAAGATTTGAACTTGTGTGGCTGAATTCTGTTGAGAAACACTACTCTAGGCAATATGGCTGTGCAAAGCATTCATGGAGAGCGCTTCATGTGTCATGCAAACGAAGCACCCTTCTCAAAGCAAATACATCCTATGGAAGAATGGCAGACAACTGCAGTAGGGGCCTTGCTTGCACTAACATGCTTTGTACAGTCCAACTTATACCTCCTTTCCCCTATTTCAGTATTGAAAGGACAGACAATTCTGGCTGCACCATTTTTGCAGATGAATCCTTAGGCTAAACTATTTATTACAGATAATCTTTGGTTATCTACAACAATTGGGAGGCGGTCATAAAGTGCAAAGTCATGTGACTGTGCCACTTAGTGACAGCAGTTCCAGCACTTCTGGTTGCCATTGTTAAGCAAATCCTGCACTGTTGTTACGCACAATGTCACATGAATGCCATTTGCAACCTCTTGTCAGCTTCCTCGTTGATGTTGCTTGTTGGAAGGTGGCAGTGAAGGTTGCAAATGGTGATCACATGACCATGGGACGCTGCAATGTTGTAATTGCAAGATGGTTGCCAAGTGCCTAGACTGTGATCACAGGGATGCTTTAACTGTCCTAAATATAAGGACTGGTCATAAGCACCACTTGTTCAGTGCTGTTGTAAGTGTGAACAGTCACTAAATGTGTGGCCTTTAAGCGAGGACCTCCTGTAATGTGTCCCCCTCCCCAAGAAATGGGGGAGAATTGACTGGCGCCATAACTATTTTAATAGAATTGCTGCTGTTTTGCATCCATCCTTTAAAAAAAAAGGCTGCACCTTTTGGCAACCGCAGTTCTTTTTCTTCATCAGTTTCCTTGAGACTAACTGCATAATAAACATAATTTTGTTAAAGAAGGATAATTAAAATAACAAATTCCATTGTGAAGTAGAGAATGGGGGAAACAGGCAAAAATATAGGGCTCTCCAGATATTGGCCTTCATGTATACGTCTCTCTCCCTCTCTCTCTCTCTCTCTCTCTCTCATCCCCAGCTCAAAAGCTAGCACTATTGGCTTCTGCATTCTTCAGTGTGGTTTGGAAACTTGCCAGCATGCTACCGATTACATTTCCACCACAGTTAGTTTAACCTTTGAAACATGTCAGTCAATGGATAGACCACTAGGTAAGGTCAGCACAACCTTGCCCATGCCAGCATTCTCTCTCTGTTTGCTCAGAAAACAACAGCGCATTCCGCAAATCCTTCCCCGTGAATGCAAAATGTATCCAGCAACGTGTAGCTGCTCTTCTTTTTTGCTATAGGATACAGCAATAAATTATCTTTTGAAGAAAACTCATACGCATTCACACTTTATGCCATTTTAAAAAGATCTATGATATAATATTAAGACAGCGGATTATTGTTATAACGTTCATTAGTTGCTTTTCAACGATGGTTCTCAAAACGGTGTGTAGCATAATAAAATAAATCCACAGCATGCCAACAATAAACTGTGGGAGGGTTGAAACACAACAATTAAAAAACAGAACAGTCATAAGAACTTTTGATCTCTTCTTAGGTTTTTTTTTTAATACTTACTTTAATATTTGTTTATGAACAGGCACTACACACAAACAAGCCTCCGTGCATTGCATACTCTTCTGCCTAAATACTTCTGTGGATGGAAACAGATCTAACAGAGTACAGATCAGTTATACCTCAGTCCCATTGATCAACTTGGGCCTCAGGATAAAAATATATAATTTATTTGATTTCCATACTGCATACAAATATGATTAAAGGCGGTTTATATAAACCAAAGCTAGAGAAGTACAAGAACATTATAAAACAACAAATGGAGTATACTGCATTTTGATTCCTGCAGAGTTCTATTTACTGCACTACTGAAATGGTAGTCCTATTCCCACACCAACCACACCACCCTCACTCCCAACCAAGCCCTCCTTCTACACACCTTCTGAAGCAGGGAGCTATTTAACTTTTTGAATAGACCTTGTCCACGGTTTGAACCCTGGAACTCACTGCCCCTCACTGCCTATGGGAGACTTTGGTAATGAGGACAGGTGGCAGAGGACACAACCCATTGGCTCACACACACTCCCCAGTCACGCCCTGTGCAACTGTGAGTACAAGGGCAGGAAGAGAAGATTGAATTGGTTGTTTTTCTGTCTCTGCAGCTAAACAGGGTTGGGCCTAGTTAGCATATGGATGGGGGAGCCCTAGAAAAACCTAAGATTTTAAGTTAGTTTGGGAAGTAAAAAAAATCTCTCTCTCTCTCTCTCTCTCTCTCTCCCAGGAAGCAGCAGCAGCAAACTATTTTTTTACTGATGCCAACAAAAGTACATGGATGAATCCATGAATTCACCAAGAGCTAAATGTAACTCAGAGCATCTTTACTTTTGTGTATGTTGGGGGAGTAAATACAAATTTCACACATAATTTAACTGCACTTTCCAGTCACAAATACTTATGCATATCAGGTGACAGCACCAAGGAGGTGTTGGAATGCTTTTCTTTTTTTTAATCTGGTCTTACTTTTTCTCAATAGGAGTTATTCCAGGTGGCTTATAATTTGAATACAAAGACAAGCAACAGAGATATCAAAGGTCACATTAACCAACAGGACAAAACAGATCTCAGAATTTAAAAAAAAACAGCAACAATAATTAAAAAGGAGAAGATAACTAAAAGAGCCTGAGTTTTCAGCTAGCACTCAGATCAAAATTAATTTAAAATAAGAATATCTTGATCTATTGTTTCAAAATCAGCATAGGGTAGCAAAACGTAATTCCCAAGGCAAAAAAGCCATTAGCGTGCCTCAATGGAGAAGCACATTTCTCAGGTCTCAGAAGATGGTGGAAAGGGGGAAGCCTCAGCTAAGGATCCTATAGCTTGAAATACAAGACAAATATCTCTTTTTTTTCTCTTCTTCTTCTTCTGCAATAATGCATGAGACTGGACCTACAGAGCTTAACTACCATTGTAAATTAAGCTTGTACCCAACTGAGAAGTGATAAGGCAGAACGCTTTCAAACTACACTTGCATTGCTTACAATACTCATTTCAGAAGACACTTTTATTACCTTCTTCTTTTGTACAATTAGATGGGGATAATTGGCAGTATCTAATACTTGTAAACCCGCCATGTTACCTCACCATTTCCTTCCTTTTTTTGTCATTACTGGAGGAAAAAAAAAACTATTGAGGAAGGAAATATAGAAGAGTTGCATGTCATCTTTTGATTTATGACATGAGAAGCCCTTTGTCTGCACAACCAATGTATTACATCAACTGAGGCGATAAGCTGGGGAGACTAGGGATTCAATTATCCAAAAAAGCTCACTATGTGACTTTGGCCAGTCATTTTCTCACAGCCCAACTTATCTCACAGGGTTGTTGCTGTGAGGACAAAATGAAAAGAAAGATTCAAATTTTCTGGGGATCTCAAGAAAAGAGACAGAACGTAAATGCATAAACAAACTGGAACAAAACATTTGCTGCCTGAGACAAAGATGTCTCCCCTTTCTCTTGTTACAGAGGACAACTATAAAAAAGGCAGCTGCTGAACCTCCTTTCTGCCTGGTGAAGAAACATAGGAGGAATTATGAATGACACATGAACGCTGCTTCCTCCATGCTTTTTAGTATCTGCCTCTTGTCCCCTGCATAATACTAAGGCTGGTCCTGACTTTCTGGAAACATTCGCAAGAGCAAAGAGTTATCTTTGACATATTATAAAAGAAATGCTTTACAGAAATAATATACTCTTTCTCTATACTACTGTACTTTAATGAATTGCTTAGCATGTCATTAGCTTGCTTTTTTTAAAAATAAAATTCTTTCCTTTGATAGATCTTTTCAGAACTAGAGTGGCAAGTAAGAAGCAAAGCTGATTCATACCTCTTTCTTTTGTACTTCTTGACAAAGCCTCAAAGAGAGTTTTGTACCCTGGGGGCTCTCAGAAGGCCCTAAGACATGGTTCTTCTGGCCTTAAAACGTGGGGGCCCTCAGAAGGCCCTAAAACATGGGTCCAAAGTGTGATATGAATCAATCCAGGTTTATACAGTTGTTGGTCTCAATTATTCTGTTATTGTTTTATTCTATTACTCTGTTTTTTGGTTTGGATATTTGCTATGTTTTGTTTTTTATTTTTCTATTCAATTGTAAACCACCAAAAAATCCTTTTGCAAGTTGGGGAACTTTACAAATCAAACTAACTAACTAAATAATAAAATACATATATTGTATACTTTAAGTATTTTATATTAATGTCTCTAGTATGTTTGTTGGTTTGGCTATTAAAATTTTACTGTATTTTATTAAGCTTGTTTTGTATTAAATGTTTATCTTCTAACTTTTTACTTGCTTTTGCATCATGTTGCTTTTTGGAGATGCTTTTAGATGTCTATTTTATACTACAGTATTGTGTTTCTTTACAGGTTGCCCTCGTTTAGCTGCCACAATTGGGACTGACAACTTGGTTGTTAAACAAAGTGGTTAAGTGAAATCACGAGTGTGCTTACAACCTTACTTCAGCTTTCCTTTGCTTTACAGACCTGCAAAGGTTGTATATGCAAAGATTGGTCACAACATTACTTTTTCATCACCATCGCTAAATGAGGCAGTCACTAAACAAGGGTTAGCTGTATGACACCTAAAGTATCTGTAAGAAATACTGAATTTGTAAAAAACTGTGAAAACAGAAACCACGATCCATTCCTCTACTCTTTCTTCCTCCAACTTCAAAATACTATGATTGCTGCAACTTACAACTAAAGATTGTACATTCCACGTCAAATGAATGTCTTTAAAGACGACTTCCACTATCCAATGCCTCTTAAATATGTCAGATTATCACTTCATGAAATCTTAGTCACCAAATGCCATGCTCTTTGAAATTACGGAAGTGGTAGTAGTTGGTTTATCAAAACACAGAAAAACCAACTATCACTGATCCAATTTCCATTATATGCACTTTTGACAAAATATAATTACTAAACATAAATCCCTTGACATATATTTAAGAAGTGTCATTTCAAATTGTTCTGAATTAATAAGTTTGTGTTTGCATTTTTTATTTACCCATGCCTAGCTAAACCATCATGTAATCAGTTAATCCAATTTTATGGGTTCACCCAACACATTATAGGTTATTGGCTGCTTCATGTAACATGCTACACTAAAATATGGTTTCCTTGTTTGGTTTCCGTGTATTATTTTATGTTTTGATAATGAATTTGATTTCTTATAAATGTAAAGTGTTATCTGTTAGAAAAAGGAGAAAGCATATTAAGAAGTGGAGTTTTAAGGAGTAGTCCAAATGTCTTGCAACAATATTCAATAACAGAGGTGACCAATGTTCTTTTTGTATGCTTTTGAAGGGTATACACTGAATACATGCAATATAGACTGTTCTCATTAAACTGAAAAGTACAGTTGAAAACAGACACAATGTACTCTTGAAGAGAGCAAGGAGTACTCAAAAGTTAGCAAAAGGTAAACACAAAGTAAATTCAATAGGTGCAAGTACTTGTTTTCTGACACAAATCTGCATTTTAGTTAAATTGTAATTTTGACTTTTTTTAAAAAAAGGCTACATTTTAAAAGTATAGAATCTGACATAGTATTTCTGATTTTTTAAAAAATATTTTGAAATAGTGCTTCCATTTTCTTTACAGCTTAGATTCTACAACCTAGTAGTTACCTGGTTAATGTGAATTCTGTTCTGTTGTTACTTTATCTTATTTTCTCCAATTTGGCCTAAAGGTAAACCCAAATTAATCTGGATCATTATTTAATGGCCATTATTAATGGCATTATTTAATTCCATGTTTCAAAATGGTAAGAACACTACTGAAAAATACTAGCAAGGTTTTTTCCTTCTCAGACATTAAAGGATTTAGTGCCTTTAAAGATGCTTGCAATAGAAACCCTCCTTGGAATCAGACCACAGTCTTTTTGAACAATCACGGATTGAGACAAATAATGTGATGAATGTTTTCTAAATACCCTTAAAGATGCCTAGAAAATTGCAAGGTAAGAACAATTAAGTCTTTTTCTTTGGAGTTCCTGTCCTGTCACAGATCAGAAGGATGACATTCTAGTCTACCCAAGTAAGGGAAATGTTGTGTGTTCACGAGCACAATTAATCTCTGGCAGCCTTGACAAAGAAGTGCCTTGACAGAACAGTTTTCTGATTTCCTCTTAGGACAGACTCTGTTTTGATCCATCTTTCCCGCTTCCTGATCTCTTCTTACCAACTAAAAAAAACATCAGCAGATCTGCCTATCAGCTGAGACAGCAGGAGGGAGAGGCCTAAATGATGGATGGCGCAACACTCTTCTTCCATTGCTATTTAATGGTAAGAATTTATTGCTAGAAACTTACTTTACAGCAGTTAAACAAATATAATGGTTACCCAACCAACCATTGTGTTGTTTGAGCTAATCTAAAAGAACCAAGTAGAGGTTAGCTAATTATACTAAACCAGATTCTAAATCTAGTCATGTTTCATTGAAAGGGTAGTTCAAACATATACAGGCTGGAAGACAATTATCTCTTTTATATGTTTTATATACACACATTTCTTACACAGTTTTCACTTAATCAACACTCTCTGCACCAAATCATACCACAACCTTTTTCAAACTCTTAACTAATTGATTAAAAATGAAAACAAAAAGCAAAAACAAAAAACCCCAGCCATACAGATACATGCCGATACGTTTTATTTGGCAAACGGGTGGCATCCTGACAGGGAGATTAACAAATGTAGAAAAGAAAATCAAATATAAGATGCGCCTTGCATACGTTATCATTTCTTCTATGTTATGATCTTCATAGTCTTTGTTCCCTTGAATTTTTGGGTATGGTGGGAGGTAGTACTGGTCATTCCCATACAAGGAAGTGCACTTACAGTAAATTGCATTGCTTCATATTGTAGCTGATGAGATATATTTTTGCTAATAACTCTTATCCACTCAATGCAACATTTTACATTTTACCATAAACCAGGTATGGATAATCTGTGATCCACTGGGCCCTTTTCTGTGGCCCATTACGACCCTCCAAATCACAATACAGAAATAAGGACATTAATATGATTAACAGGCCTGTTTTACTATAACAAAAAACCTCCAGTCCAAAACGTTAAAAGCAAAACACTGAAAACAAGGGGCTGAAAAGTCCCATCCTGCTTTTTCCAATGGCATAACTGTCTCACTGCTTTGTCTTTTATGCTCCTCAGTGGCCAAAAAAAAAAAAAAAAAAGTGTAACAAAAATTGAAGTGTGGCCCAGCAGTAAGATTGCTGGTCCCTGTTATAAACTATCCTGAGGAATATAATTAAAGGACAATAGTAAACAGATCAATAAAATATTCTGTACTCTATACCACAAGCTCTCAAAACTAGTAAGCATAACCATCCGGCATCTTTGTAATATGTTCATTTAAAAAAAAATGATTTCATTCAAAAAATTGATGTTATTAAATGATCTGTATAAAGGGTCCTGCTAAAAAGTGGCAAGCAGCATGATCTAAAGATGACAAATAGGAAATCAGACTCCCCCCCCCGCCCAAAAAAGGATATATACGGCTGGTGAATAGTTCTAGATGTTGGTCAAATTCATAATGAGTAAATAATTTATTATAACATTATTTACTAGCAATATATTATACCATTACTTTACTAGCAAGACCCCTGGGATTTCAGCAATTGCTCTCAGCTTGGCAACTATAGCTCTTGAATTTCAGTTCTGTTTATACCAGCACTATAGCCCTCACCAGCAGTTTCTTTGTCTTTGTTTGCAAAGAATAATGGGTTCCAACTGATGAAGGAGCCCACACAAACACAGGTCTTGATTGCAGACATTCAGACTCAAACAATGGGAAATGCTAGAGTGGCTACACAGGCTTCATCTCGCAAGTCATTCAGCAAAACTAAAATCACACAAGTTCAAGCACTTCCAGGAATACCACAGCGGAAAAATTCATTCTGTTAATTACTAAAAACAAGTATCTTCGCACAAAGGAATATGTTTTAATATTAATGCCAATGCATTATTTGGTTGAGTTTTGAGTAGAACAATATTTACAAAAATTAAACACCTTGCAATCTAAACCTGCTTCAATGCAACTTAAACTCAGAGAAGAGAATTCATGTGAATACTATGAGATGAAGGCATTAATATTGACTTTCTAAATTCATGAAATAGCCAGCAATAAAGCTGACCAGTTGGGTAGAAGAGTTTGTAAACTTATTCTTGAAGAGCTAGAAAGTTAGTGAAGTAGATTGCAGTGAGACAATTTGTAAGGAAAAAGAGCCTTCCATGTATAACAATATTTTGAATAACATTTTGATGGTCTCCAAATGTTTCCTGGGGATAAGATATTTGTGATAATTGTTTACTAGGACAAAAATGATTGCCTAGAAAATATATACATCTGATAGCTAGGATATTCAATGTCTGAAGTAGGCAGTGTTTGGGGTTGCAACTTCCACAATCTCTTGCCATTTGCCATGACAGCTTGGACAGATGGGATATGAAGTCCAAAACTTGCATGAGGCACTGGGTGGTCTGCTCCTGCTTTATATTTTGAAATCAACAATTAATTCCTTTGAAATTCTCATGGCTTTTAGTGCTATCAACCATTATAATTCTTCTAAGGTACTTCACTGGAATAGAAATAGGAAGTATTATTGTAAGTTGTTTCTGGACTTTCTGGGGTGAATTTGTAACTTCATCCTGTTCTTTGGCCTACAGAATGCCACAAAACTCCACATAAACTGTACTATTTAACATCTGTGTGAATACAGTGGATGAGATTGATAATACTATACTCCAAATCAGTGGACAATCATTCGATAATATCCAATTTTAGTTTCTTATCTCTGTATGGTATCCTTCTGGACCAGCTGTGGGAGTTGGGGGTGGGTGGCATTGTACTGTGATGGTTTTCTTCTTTCCTCCATGGCCAGTTCCAGTCCCATCCTCAGCCCATACCTTGTGGAGTGCTGCAGGGTTCAGAATTCTCTCTTCCTGTTTAACATCTACATGAAACTACTAGGTGAAGTCATCGGTAGCCATGGGGTGAGGTATCATCTGTATGCTGATACCCAGCTGTATACCTCTGCCCCTGATGAAGTCAGTGATGCTGCTGACATCTTGTCTCAGTGCTTGGAGCCTGTAGGGGCTTGGATGGGGAACAACAAGCTTTGGCTCAATCCTGGCATCACTGAGTGGCTTTGGGTTTTGGGGCCATCAGGATCTGGGAGTTTACTAACTTTAGTTCTGGATGAAGTTGTATTGCCCCAGACAGACCCAGTGCACAAACTGGAGGTCCTTCTGGATTCAAGTGGCAGTTGTGGCTAGGAGGGCCTTTGTACAACTTTGGGTTCTGTGCCAGTTGCACCCATTCCTGGATTGAGACACCCTACACTCACTCACACCCTGGTCACCTCCCGCATGGATTACTGTAACGCACTGTACATGGGGTTGCCCTTGAAAAGCATCTGGAAGCTTCAGCTGGTGCAAAATGCAGTGTCATAGGCAGCTATGTGCACACCTAGATCAGTGCATGTTATACCTCTACTCTGTGAGCTACACTGACTACCAGTTTGCTTCCGGGTTCAATTCAAGATGCTGGTAATGACCTATAAAGACCTCCTTGGCATGGGGCTGGGTTATTCGAGGGACCGCCTCTCCCCTATCACATCTAACTGCCCCATAAGGTCCGGCAGAAAGGGCATGCTATGGGTCCCATCCATAAATGTCATCTGACGGGACCCAGGAGGAGACCATTTTCTGCTGTGGCACCTGCCCTTTGAAACATCATTTTCCCTGAAGTCAGATTGGCCCCAACCACGTTGGCCTTCTGGAAGGGCCTGAAGACATGGTATTGGCATCTGACCTGGCAATCTGGTAGCGGTCGTGTGGAGCCTACAAAGTGGTTACAGGTAGTCCTCACTTACTGACTGCAATTGGGACCAGCAACTCCATTGCTAAGGGTCACAGCCATAAAGTGAAAAATCTTGTGATTGCTCCCAACTTACAACAGCAGTTTGTCAGTTCTGGCTGTGGTTGTTGTGATGGAATGTATCTACGAGGAGGAGAGTGATGTGGGAGATCAAGACGATCAGGAGGGGGGGTGCATTCCAGCAGGGGAAAGGAGACAAAAGACAATGCAGCCCGCAAGAGGAGCATGCGTAGAGTAACAGGTTCAAGACAGTCGCTCCCTTGAATCTCCCAGGGTATGTCCACTAGTTGTTGTAGTATAGATTTAGTTTGGCAAGATTCTGTCTATAAGGTGTAAGCAAATAAAGGAACTATACTTGGCTGGACCATTTCATCACTGTTCTTGGGCTGGGCCTGACAGTTGTTAAGCGAATTACCATGGATTGTTAAGCATAACATCACATGACCATGACTTACAACTTCCTGCCGGCTTCCCCATTTGCTTGTCAGAAGCTGGCTGTGAAGGTCGCAAATGGCAATCACATGACTGCAGGACACTGAGACCATTGTAAATGTGTGACCGTTGCCAAGTGTCTGAATCGCGATCATGAGTGCAGGAATGCTGCAACAGCCACGACTTTGAGTACCAGTCATAAGTCTCCCTGTTCAGCACCATCGTAACTTCGGTCTCTGAATGAATGGTTGGTAAGTGAGGACTACTGTATACTGCTAGTGAACTGACTGTGCTCTCCTGTTGATTGTATTTGTCGGGGTTTAATAGTTTTTATTGTTTTAATGTTTTATGGTTATGCTTTTTGGCTTTTTTTGTATTGTTTTTGTGTTTTTAACTTTGTAAGACACCCAGAGTCAAATATGTGAGATGGGCAGCTATATAAATTTAAACAAAAATTAATAAATAAATACATACATACATACATACATACTTCTAGGGAAGCAAGTGAGAATAGTCTGGATGAAACAAAATAAATGGAAGCTTTGGAGATGTGTGCACGCTGCAAAACTTATATGGAAGAAATGCTTTGAAACACATGGGAGAGTAAGAACAGCATCGTTTTAGACACAGCTTGTTTCAGATTTCCAGGCACAGAAGTCCTAAGAAAAGTCACTGCTTTTAAAACATCTCTTCCAAATCATTTGTGAAGCATGTACAGCCTAATATTTATTATTGAGCCACAGGGTATGGCTTATTCAAATTGAGACTTCAGTTTTCCATAACTATCAGATTCATTGTTTGGGAGTGTTCTTGCACGCTTAATGATATTTGTGGCCAAAAAGCATTTTTTCACTTTAATCTGAAATGCCCAGGAACCCCTGTCTTGAAGGACACTGGCATTTCTCACACTTTGAAGAGTACTTGGAAACTTCAAACAGTTCACAATTGCAGCTGCTAAAATGTTACCTGGAACCCATCATTGTACATGTAAGAACGGCCCTGCTCCATCTATAATGATTAAATTATGCATAGAAAAAATTGGCAAAGAATTGGCAAGAGGCCAGGATCTTGCGCCAAGGCAAATGTGGCAGATGAAAAAGATCCTTCTCAAAGATGAATGGAGAGTGCAGGATGCTTCCTCTACGAAAGACTGATTTTTTCCTTTAAGAATTTCAGAACGATTGTGAATATTTAAATAACAATGACTACCACAACAAACGGTTGTATAGTTATGCTAGTTTTTACATCTTTTTGTTTTTTATTATTTTATTTGTGGCTGCTGTGCATATAGCTTTATTAAAAAACCCAACCTATTGAGTTGACTAATGGAAAGTTGTGATACCTTTTTATTTAAAGAAATATTCACAACACTTTGATATTACAAAACATGATTCAATTTTAGTCACAACTGATGGAACAGGGGAAAATTCTATGCACATTTAATCAAGAAATGTCTCATGATGAATTTACCACGAAAGTATCCCCAACAACTTAAATGCGAATAGAAGCATTCTTTGCATGTATACAAGAAGAAAACAAAAATTATGTTGTAATGTCTTTTATATTCATTTTTCCCTACTTGAATGAAACATCACATGCCTAATAGAGTCACATACCTAATCTTTGCAGTTAACATTTCAGTTCTCAGTAACCAGCTTCCAGAGAAGGCTAGATTAGAGTCTTTAGAAAGCTGTACTGGCAGGCCTGGGAACAGCAAAAGGTTATGGTAGCCTTTTGGAGAGACTGCCAAGAAAACAGCCCTGTGTAAGATATGAGAACTGAGTGAACTTCTCAAGTTTATCTGTACCATTATAACCCTGGCTATTTAGATTTGGAGCTTGCATCATAAAAATATTTGTTTCCCCTGTTTTCTGGTAAATGTTCTGCTTGATGGCTTCCTTTTTCTAGTTCTGGGAGAAGGCTAAGACAATTTCATGGGAGTGAGATTTTCACCTGTCCTGAAAAATTTCATCTCCCCTCTCAAAAGTTAAGCTTAGAATCTCATGTTTTAATTTCCTAGGCAAGGCTATATCCATATACAGTGGTACCTCAAGATACGAACGCCCCACCTTACGAAAATTTCGAGATACGACCAGCTCCGGCCGTAAAAATTTACCTCGACATGCAAACTCTGCCTCAAGCTACGAACCGGATCCGCGGCCATTTGCCCTGCTGCCACATGGTTGCGGCTTCCTGAGGGCGAGATCGCGGTAGCAAGGAGACGTTCGGTGAGGCTTGTGGTGTGTTTTGTGGCGTTTGGAAGGTTTTTGGTGTGCTTGTCAGCATGGCTCCAAAGAAAATGCAGAGCCGTATGTATTTACATTGTGTAAGATCTTGCCCCGTTCGTCAAGAAAAACTCCCGTGACACGTGTAGTTCACAAAAGAGGTTTACTCAAGCGTAACGCAACAGTTACAAGCAAAGCCAGGACTGGCTTGGTACAATACATTGGTTCCTTTATACCTCCCCTCCTTACAGGCTGCGGATTATCAGCGCCCCAATGATCCCCCTTAATTGTCCAGATGGCAGGTTCAGCCTGAGTCCCATTGTTCTTTAATTGTTGTTAGCCCTTGGCGTGGTCATTGCTTTCCTTGGGCTTTTGTCACGCACACAGCCGGGAGCGGGAGCTTTCCCTCGCGCGCTGATTGCTCTTCCTCAATTCCGCGGCTCTTTCCTTTGTCCATAGCCCTTGGCATGGTCATTGCTTTCGCTGGGCTTTTGTCGCGCACACAGCCGGGAGCGGGAGCTTTTCCTCGCGCGCTGATTGCTCTTCCTCAATTCCGCGGCTCTTTCCTTTGTCCATAGCCCTTGGCGTGGTCATTGCTTTCCTTGGGCTTTTGTTGCGCACACAGCCGGGAGCGGGAGCTCTTCCTCGCGCGCTGATTGCTCTTCCTCAATTCCGCGGCTCTTTCCTTTGTCCATAGCGCCCGCGGCCCTCTGGCGTTAACAGATTAGTGAAGAGGCGCCAGGTGGCCCTTTCATTAGCACTTCCTCTTTCTGCACTAGCGCTCGAGCAGTGAAACTGACTAAAGCGCGCCTGGGGAATTTCCTAGCCCTGCAATGCCGGCTGACACATTGGACCTTATGGGGAAATTTGCCTCGTGGTGCGACCAAATTCGGAGGGCGGATTAGCCATATTTACATTGAACCTTATGGGGAAATTTGCCTCGTGGTGCGACCAAATTCGGAGGGCGGAACGGATTAACCGTATTTACATTGAACCCTATGGGAAAATTTACTTCAGGATGCGACCAATTCGAGTTGCGATCAGAGTCACGGAATGGATTAAATTCGTATCTTGAGGTACCACTGTACAAATGGACCCCAGTGATTCTTCATATTTACAGAGAGATCCAGCAATACACTAAGCTCGTAAGAAGTTGAAATCACGCCCCATTTTTTCATAACTGCACATTTTGAAATGTGTTACTACACACTGGTTTTGTTCCCAATCTATTTTCAATCCTTGCCCACTATGGGAAACTGATATAGTTCACCACAAATAATGCACTTTGACAACATGAATCAATCCTTTTCTTTCATTTTACTGCAATAAACTCAAAAGGAAAAAAAAAACCCCTCAAACTGAGATGACAAATCATCTCGTATATGCAAAACAAAACCTTGCAACTCCCAAGTGATCTGTCCATTCTGACCTTATCTCAACAACATGGAAGTTACTGCAGGATAAACCCCTCCAGCACTGTTCTGGTAACAAGGGAGCTTTTTGTCCTCCAGATGTTTTGAACTTCAATTCCGAAGAGCCTCACCCAGCAAGGCTAATGGCAAGGAATTATGCAAGTTCTGCCCCTAAGTATCATACTTGCTGGATTAGTCCATTATCTGACTTCTCCCATAATATCACCTTTTCCTGATAACTGGAGCAAAGCTGGCCCAACAAAGAGTCATGATACATTACATGTCATACCTACCTTGTGGAGTCCTTGGGGTTCTCTGAGCTTGGTTCTTTTCTTGCAAACGTTTCATTACCCGGCTGGGTAACATCTTCAGTGCTAAAATGGGATGGGGTTTGCTCTCTATTTATGTGCTGTGGCCTGCCTTGCCAGTGCTGGTGGGGGTGGGGGTTCTGTTTTGCTCATCTGGTAGTTCATTGATTAGCAGACCACAGCAGATAAATAGAGAGCAAACCCCATCCCATTTTAGCACTGAAGATGTTACCTAGCCGGGTAATGAAACGTTTGCAAGAAAAGAACCAAGCTCAGAGAACCCCAAGGACTCCACAGTTCAACCCTGAGCTACACATATTCGCCTCCATTGATACCTACATTACCAGACATTGTAGGAGGAGAGCTGTGTTAGTCTATGGTGACCAAAAATCAGGAATCTGGTAGAATTTAAATAATATATCAGTTTTGCTACTCTGTGCGTTTGATAAAGTGACCTGCAGCTCATGACATTTTTGGCCTTTTAATAAAAATATGTTGGTTGGAATAGATGCTACCATGTTCTTGATTTTTTGCCACACCACCAGAATGTATTGACTCCCACATCACTGGGATAAAGGTAAAAACAGAAAAATGTTTACAGCAAAAGTGTGTGCGCGCGCGCATGCATTTAAAAGAAAGAGCCTTGGGAGACCTAATCTGGATCAGGTAATTGTGCAAAAGAAGGGGTTAATCCTTTCCTCAAGATCTCCACTCTAGATGAAAAGCGCTTGCTCGCTCTCACTCACTCTCTGTCACACACCCCTAGGGGCAATTTAACTGGAGAATAAAGTGGTTTGGGGCCCTGCAATTATATTTAAAATATACACAGCAAATACACGTAGAGAGGGAGTTAACACCTGTCTCATTTAAATTCGGCTGTTTGTTTCAGGACATGCTTCCTTAATTTAAGGAAGAAATGGTGAAAATCTAGATGCAGTTTTCAAGCCCACAACGAAGTATTAATTCTGTAATGACAGTGGTCTTGCATACACCACACCAACTCTACCTAAAATAAACCAAGGCAAGGACAGGCAATGAGACACTCTTCAGATGTGTTGGATTACAAATCCCTAACTACTGGACATATTGGGTAGAATTTTTGGGACTTATAGTCAAAACAGCCAAACAGCACTATGTTGCCTGTTCTTGCCATAAGTTTTATGTTGTTTTATGTAGCTACTTAAAATATAATATATTCAATTCTCTCCAAGACTTAAAAACAGACTTGAACTTCAGAATATTTGCTCTTTATCAATGAAACATGGACTTGCTCCTTGTTATCCAGCACATTCTAAAGTCAATGCCACATTTTTAAAACACTGTAGATAATATGATTTAGTCCCTCACACAAGCCATGCAGCATCCATTCTGGCACCAAGCAAAATCCTTGGCAGCACACACAGAATCTCAGTGGAAATGTGGGGTCAGCACATTGGTAGAATTTAAACAATGCAAATTCCAGACAACAAAAACTGTCTTATTTTAGTAAAAAGAAAATCCTATATGTCAGCTGGGCATTAAAAGATACAAGGAGAAACAACAAATCATGCAAAGATTCCCAGCATCCAAGGAACCCAACTCTTCTTGGATACCATGAAAAAAGTATTTTTCTTCCTTATGCTTTAAAGTTGGACTCTGGGGAACTTGCAGCCGTGAGTTAGGTTAATCCTCTAGTATTTCCCGTTCGTTGTAGTCATACAGAAATCCTGTCTGATAATACAGAAGAAAGAAACAGCTGCTATTTCAGTTTGTTTTACTCTGCTGTCATTGCCTTAGCAAGAAATCAACAGGAGTCAAACAATTCATTAGGCACAGGTCTTTTCATCTAAGGGAGAAAGCAAAAGGCATGGAAAGAGTTAAATGGCCTGCTCCCAGGAACAATGCCAGTCCCCCCCACCCCCCAAGCGTCCGCAGGGCTTTGAAGAACAGTGCAAGCACATACAGTTCTGCCCTTATTTGAAGAAATAAAAAACAACAGTAAAATCTTGTCAGATCAACAGTTTGAAACTGGCTACAGAAGTTCATAGTTACTCTTCGCTGCTGGTTTACACTGAACATGTGATTGTCCATGTTAAAAAAAAGTATCCAACCCAATTAATTTTTTTTAACCCACAGCAGTTAGAAAAGCCAATTAACATTTTCAGTATACATCAATACTGACAAATTTCTGAGCAATTTCATCTTCAAATATCTCACAATGTTTTGGACTGAAGAAATTTCAGGCAATCTTTCCACACAGGAGGGTCTTAATAGAAGCAACATCATATCCAGGAGCTTTATAGACCAAACTATACAAATACAAAATACAAGAATACAAAAATAATGGTAGGCAAGTGTTTTTTCTGTTGATTGAGATAAACTAGCATTTGAAGAAGGTGTATGTATGCGTGTCTCTAAAACAGAGATAGAAAGAGAGAGATTGGATTCACACACTACACTGACCTAGTTTATTAAAACACAATAAAATAAGCTATAATTTGTTCACACAATATGCTAAACCATAAATCATGGTTTATAAACCACAGTAGTTGAATATACACAACATGCTAAGTCAAAGCAAAACAAATAACAAAAAGGTTGACTGTAGTATCTGTGTGTGCCTGAACAGAAAGAGAAATAATCATTCTGAACATTTAGAACTTCAACTACTCCTATTAATTTGAAGAAGCGATTATACCATTCACTAGAGGCCTTGTATTCCATGTTTCCTGTACTTTCATGATGTAAATGCCAGTGTATCTCAGTAATTTCTAAATGGATTGTTATGTTAGAACATACCAAGGGACTATGAAAAAAAAAATTCCTATTAATGTAAATTGGCCAACTCATAAAGTAGGTAACTTCCTTTATTCTTGTTTTAGGATTCTTTACATCCACTGGAAAAACAGAGGGAACTATATTACATTATCTCAATTTTATTAAGGCAACCTTCCTCAATCTAACACTCCTTGGAGGTGTAGCCCTACAGTTCTCATCATCTCTAAGGGTAGCATGACCTATAGCTATGTTGGCTGGTGAACAATGGAAGCTGAAGTCCAACATAACTGGAGAGCACAAAGCTGGAGTAAAATAATGTAGAGGTACACTGAGTAATTTTTATTTTTATCTTAACAAGACCAAAATATTTTGATCATAAGATGGCAACTGAAGATGCTGACAATGGTAACATTTAAATGGCAAAAAATGTTATGCCTTAGATGTCAGCCTTTTTAGAAGCAGAGATTCCTCTTCATAGACCTTTGAGATAAAGCAAGGGAGACTCAAAACTGAAAGCATTATAAGCAGGGAAGATGAGAGCAACAATGAAAACGCTGGTAACATTTCCAACTGTTTAAGATCTTCTTTTCCAGCACCATCCCTACTTCTTTGTCCCCATTATCTCACCTTCCTTTAACTGAGATTTGCTTCTATATGGTAAAGTTGGCTCTGGCAAAAGCTTGTCTCAGACTTTAAGAGTCCTGCCAACACTGCTGTAAAATTTGAACTTGCCTCTTAAATACGCTAGCTGTGTTACATGGAAAAATGAGCACGTAACTATTTAAAAAGATCAGCCTTAGGCTAATCAAATACCCATTTGCAAGGGAATAAGCCCCATTAAATTTAATGAGTTTAATACAGACTAGATAGATTTGTACTACTAGAAAATGATCTGACTCTTTTCTTCAAGCAGTTTGCTCAGGAAGAGCTTTTCACACCAGTTCCAAGGTTAGCAATCCGGCCTGCTTTCCAAGCCAGGAAATGTGATTGAACTGCACATATCAATACAAGCAGCACTATCAAGTGAAGTATTTAAGGTATCTAAATAAAGCAGGTTGGATTCTGAGATCGATAAGCTGAGTTCAGCATATCAATTAAGGCATGCTGGGCTGCTGTAAATAGAAAAAGAGGATGCAAATTACTTCTGGCCCTCTTTCTCTGCAGCCCTGGGTAATTCTGCTCCAAAGGTTTAGAGCCCTCCAGAACAATACAGGAGGTCATATGTAGACTTGTTACAGAGGGTTCAACTAAAATTGCCTCTGTTCTTCAACTCATAGAGACCCAAAGTGGAAAGAAGACCCTTCTGCAAAACAAAAAGGGCCTTTTAAAATGGAAGGACTCTCTTAGTTACTAGCCAGTAACCTGTAACTAGAGAACATTTGAAAATAAATAGCCTTTAAATGTTTAAAGGTATTGTATCATAAAACACATAGAGCATGTATTATATTTAACAGGACAGAATTCAGTCTGATGAAGACTAAGGTGTCTGACTTCTTCATTCTTTGGTGCTTGCTGTTCTCACCACTGCAATTGTTCTTATTTTCAAGGGACACATTTTGTTCAGCCTATATATTACAAATGAATGAACAATGAATGAACGATGGGTGGTTTTATGCATTTGCACTTCTGTGGTAGTAGCCAACTCAACTATTTCTGCACTGTGTCTTTTTTTTCATATAGCAGCTTAATCATTTTTGTAACCTTTCAAATACATCAGTTCTCTTAATAGTAACTTACAGTGATTAATAAACTTCATAATACAGAATACTTCTAATACACAACAGAGGATGGAACCATAATGTTGTTGAAGGCATTTTGATGAGTGGATGATTCTGCTCCACAGAATCACATGGTCCATAACCTGGGAATGGGCAATCTAATCTTGATCAGATAGTAGTCTTTGGGATGATTTCAGAAACACTACCACAAACTTTCAAAGCAACCACACAAATCTTGAAAAAGACACAGCTGTTTAATTAATCAAAGACAGGATTTTATTTGTATTCCTATGCATAACAAAAGCACTTATTTTGAATGCTCTGCAATCCTAATGGAATTGTTTAGACCCTAGATCAGAGCTACTGAGGATTGCATTCTCTCAAGAGAAACCACATTCCAAGGAGCTGAAGCAAGTGGTCAGAGGACCAAAAGCCAAAAGATCATCCATCCTCTTCTCTCTTCTTTGCCTCCCCCGAAGCAGGAGTCTAGGAAGGAGCAAATAGCTCTTATCGGACGTCTGAGAAGCTTGCTGGCAGGTTGAAATTAGCCCACCCCTATATTAAGCTAAACCTTTCAGGTCCTGATGTCACCTGTCTCTCACAGCAGCTTGCCTGTTGCCATCCATGTACACAAGACCAAACAAAAAAGGAAGACACTAACTGCAGAGATAAAATGTCAAGATGCACTTAACTGCTGCCCATTATTAAAGGACACCCATCTCTTGGGGCAATCTATAAATACATTTAAACAAGTAATTTTTAAACCTATTTAAATAATATTTTAAAACAATAGAGTATTTACTTTTTATTTAAAAATAAAAATCAATTGTTACTGATATATGCCAATTACCAAAGCAATATCTTTAAGTAGAATTGCCCACTACCTTCAAAATCTGTCCATTTTCATGATATGAAAACATTTAGCAACATTATAGTAATTGTTTGTTAAGTGGACAACATTTCAATCTATTACATGAAAAGTGAAGTCTATCTCTCTACGTACTGTATTTCTCAGATATTATAATAAGTGGACAAAATCTCACACATATGTCTAAACGAAGACAAGTCCTTGTATATCTATACTGCACAGGATTATTTAGTAGGAGGTCCTATTTGTTGTTTTGGAAGTTAACAAATGGTCACCCATGTTTCTTTGTGTTACTGACTACCTCAGTCATAATACAGGGGAAGGGAAAATGTAGTTTAGCCACAGGAGCAATCAATACATGTACAATGTATGTGCTGCTATAAAGTGAACTTATATAAAAGACGTATTATTAATATATTTGGATTTACACTATCATAGATATTACTACTACATTTATATGCCATCCAACTCCCAACAACTCTAGACCTTATACTAGTGTTGCTGTAGAGTAGCCAATATTGACTTTTAAAGAAAAACTGGTTTCCTTGTGCAACAAAAATTAATTATCCACTTCTTGTGATAGCAGCATCAGTCATAGTGAAAGTTGAGAGTTTTTGTTTGTTTGTTTTGCATTTTGGCCCATCTTATTAACAAGCCTATGCACAAGCCACCAAGGTTCTGCTGCACAAGTTATTCTGACTCTGGATTATTCCTCTTCTGCATTTCCTCTGAGGAAGAGAAAGGAAAGGGGAATGCATGCGATCATTTCTTTGCATGGAGGCTTTTCTTCCTATGCATGTAGAAGTATGTGATGACTTAGCACTCCACGTGAATGCTGCCTCTCTGTGGAGACATTTTCATGGAGCGAAAAATGCACATCAAACCTCATTATATAAATCTTCAAAAGAAAAACAACGGAAAGAGATATTGAAACTTTATAGACCTACAAGTCTGAAGGATTTATACTTGTGTTCTTTACCATGTGGTTTTAAAACTTGGAGTCCTTTTAAGTACATAACAATTAAACAGGAAATAGCAAAGTCATAATCAGTAACCTTAGATCTTTTTGAAGTGCAAAGAAGCCAAATGACATCCTACTGAGTAAAAACAACATCACACCTTTACAGAAGTGTCTGATGAGGGAGAAAGCATTAAACAGCTATCCTGTTGTACAGTGAGTATTTAGAAACCAACGACACTTAATAAGTAGATTCAAAAAGGCTTCTCCTACATTTCTTGTTATTTGCAATTCACTTTTAGAAACTTTTAAAAGTTTCACTAAACTTGTTTGTGCAATTTTGTCCCTTTTAAATAAATCCTATCTGAATCAATTTAAACACAGTCAGCTTTAAGTGTGAACTTCATGAAAAACAATGTAAAAATATTAAATTGTTTTCAAAGGAAAAACCAAATTAAAACAAAATAGAGGTGGAAAACCTATTATAACTTCTACAATAGACTACTGCATGATCATACTACTTGTTTGTATAGTTTTCTTAATAATATATGTCAGAGTCTAATATTATTAATAGACATGATTTCACATTTTTTTTAAAGAAGATACAAACTTTATCGCACAGCTTTAATGAAGAGTGATATAATTATTCCAAGATAAAGCAAATAAGGCTATTTGCTGCACTGTACTGCAGATAGAAGTGTGTTACTAACTGAAGAGATGTTGATTTTTTTTTTAATATTAACCATATCATACACAATATTAAACTGGGTGAAAAAATTACCTGCTGAAATGTAAGACTATTCAAAAAGATCCAAACCTTTTACTAAAATTTGCACAAACTCCATAAATTATAATTCAGTAATTAAACTCCATTATTTTAAAAATAAAATAGTAAATTCATATAAAAATGAAACAGAATACGCACCTCTTCAATGGGGCAATATAAGCTATCCAGACATATAATTAAAATCTTCCCATGGAACAAAAAAGTGCTTGAAAGAAAACAGTTTGTTAGAATTTAGGATGGTATCAGATGATGCCAGAAACAATTAAACACAGCCAAAGAAATGCAGTCTTGGTGCCCTCCAGATGAGTTCAACTACTATACCCATCAACCTTTGCAAGGAATGTTCATGATCTGAGGAATTAATGATCTTGTAATTCAATTCCTCTGGAGGGAACCAAGCAGAAGTGTGAAATGTAAAGTGTAAAGAAAATGTCATCTCATAATGGTTTGTTCTGCTTCAGCACGCATGTAAATTCACCGCTTACAGATATTATGTCAACTTCAACATCAATTCCACGTTTATCTTTAGTTCTTCTACTCAGTTCTTTTGGTGCAAAAGGGGTCAGGAAATCAATGAGGTAGCATCATTCAAAGCAGGCCATTCACTGGGCACCGAAAGGAGTAACTGCCCCATAAACTGCAGTGATCCGTTTCCAATTAGCATCACACAACAGAAAGTGACATACATCATCTGCATTAAGAATTTTTACAGCCTGCATAGGTAAAAAGGGCAAGGGTAGGAAATTACTTTTCTTTTTTACTGCTGTAAAATGTCTTAGAACAAGATTTTGACAAAATGCTTCTATTCTTGGGGGACAAGACAAAGAAGATGTTTACCCCTTTCCATTTTAACATCTTTAAATATGGAATTTAAAACATTTTAAAATGATAGCTACAATCTAAAAAAATTGTAACCACCCATTTAAAAAATAAAAATAAAATCTGGATATATAAATTTATTTCATGTGTTTATCTTTGCAAGGAAAGGGGGAAAAGGTCCAGGAAATTAAAATAAATGTATTAAATGTAATTAATTAATAAATTATTAATTAAAGTAATTTAAAATAATAATCGGTGAGACTTATAAAATTATAGTAAATACAAAGGACAAAAGCTCAGGTTTTCTCTCTTCTGACTTTTTAAATTTAACTTTCTTTCTGAAACTTTATTGTCAGGAAAGGAACAGGAGAGCAGCTGCAGTGTTCTAAGTTCTAAAGGTTTACAGCAGTTATGCTATTTCAAAGCAACGAAGGGTCTCAGCATATTACAAATATGGTTTATTTCCAACCATTGGAATTACTGGTTAGTGTTTCAAAATCTAACACAGAAGAAAAATGCATGAAAAAGCAGCTCATAACCATCACTAGCCAAAGGAGACATGGTTCCTATAGCATTAATATAAGAATAGCAGATAAACTGTAGCAAATTATCTTCTAAGGTAAGAACTTCCCAAGTTAGCTCATTGGTCTATACATGTCAGTAGGTACTGCCTATACAGCCTGAAAAAGCCTTCTAGGATTTCACCCAGGAGTTTTTTCAACGTTCCTGGAGATGACCAAGAGTTAAATCTGGAAACTTTTGCAAAGTTATGTGTTCTACTACGAAGATATAGTTCTGCCCTGGCGAGTCCTCTCAAACCTTCTCTTCTATATAACTAGTAAAACATAGAATCTGTTGTTGAAATATGGCCCTGTGTTTTCTATGAAACTAATAAAATACAGCACTTCTTGCAACTATTAAAATACAGTGTCCATGCCTGATGTATATTCTCAAGTCTCTGTTATGGCTCCATTACCAGATCAAAGTACTGTACCAAACTACTTCTCCCTTTCTAATTATCAAAAGGGGAGCAGGAGCAGAATTACTAGGGGATTCATGGAGCTCTCCATTTTCTTCTCCACCAGGAAAGTCATGTTCTAACTGTCCCTGTTACCTACTCATGACAGGAGCCCATCTTCTTATCAGTACGATGCAACAGCTTTTCTGAACATTTCAACAAAGCCTGCTGAGGAAAACAAGGATGGAGGACTTCAGGATCAAAGGAAATTCACGTTCTTGGGTACAAGACAACCACCACTCCTACCAAATCACAAAAAGGCATTTCAGCATTTTTCACAAGCAAGCAACCATTGTGAATGCTCGTGAGTTCCAGGATTATAAAATGGATTGGACTTAGTTTTCCTAACATGTTTCTATACAAATGTACAATTGTAGATATACTTCAAGAGTCAAAGAAGAGCCAGTGCTTTGTAACACAGGACTAGCAAGACAAGAGTTCATCTGGGGAAAAGTGCAGTTTATCTCCATGCTTACAAGGGGATGTCGCTTTCTCTAAGAAGTAACAGCAGTGTGCAAGAAAATAATCTCAGCAAGGAGTTGCCATTGAATCACAGGCCAAAAATATCCATACATATATCTTCAAAACAAAGTAGCCAGGATCAATAACATCAACAGCTGAAGTACCATCTGATTTAGAGAAAAAATGGATATTTAATAGAATCTATCACCAACCACAGAAGCGTGCTAGCAAAGCAGCTTTTCTGCAACATAACTCATTTGCTAGATGGAGCGGTCGTGACCCATTCATTTCTACAGCACAGGCCTTTATCATAAATAAGACTCTTTGCCCTCACAATTCACATGTGCCTAGTAATCACCAAGAACACAGCATGTTGTGGCAGTAATCTCTGTAAACAGGAGGGAAAACTCATGCATTACAGACTACATAGAGGAAAAGAGACCCTCAAAGCTACACTAAATTTGTATACAAAACACATTTCTCTATATAATACCGCCAATAAGAATACTATCAAGACTCACACATTAGATTAACAGAAATTAGACCTGTCAATGACAAATAAGAGTTTTCCCCTTATGACAAGAACTTTATTTTCTTGATTTGTTCCACCCAGTTGTCTCTTACCTCCCACAGCGTTTTCCTACACAAGAGGTATATTATGGCTTCATAAATCACAGGCACTCCTGCAAAGAATCATGTCAAGGAAACACTAAATGCTAGACTGACTGACTCTTTCTTTCTTTCTTTCTTTCTTTCTTTCTTTCTTTCTTTCTTTCTTTCTTTCTTTCTTTCTTTCTTTCTTTTTCTTTCTTTCTTTTTCTTTCTTTCTCTCTCTCTCTCTCTCTCTCTCTCTCTTTCTTTCTTTCTCTTTCTCTCTCTCTCTCTCTCTCTTTCCATTTTAGTGAAAACACAAGTCACAGTATGAATACAAATTCAAAACACAGTAAGAAACTGTCAAAATACAGCTCTTTGGAAGAGTAACTCCACTGAGCCCATTCCATTATTTCTCAACTTCAGGGCCATCATATACATTTTATTTTTATTTACCTATGGACATCATGTACACTGCCACAATTTATTACAAATATCTATTTAAAAATAATATCAATATGGTTAGAAGTATCCATTTATTGTGATAACCCCTGATTTAATGATGTTAGTTGAATTAGCCACAATTGTCTGGGTTCACTCAAAATGGTAAGCCAAAATCACATTACAGTTTAGCATAATCTGTAAAGTCAGCCATTGTTCTCCAGAAGTAGCAACATAGGGAGCTGGTAAGAGCTAAATTCTTAAAACTGTTGTTCAGCAGGACCACACAGACCCTTCAGATACATGAAGTGCCTAAAGCAGCATGTCACCCAAAAAAGTTCATGCCACAATAAGTATCTTAATCTTCAAGCTCTATCAGAATGCCCATTGTTCTTTTGCCCCTACAGAGTGACATTCATGAAAGAAAAACAAGATACAAAACAAGAATAGGAACAAGGACTCATTCACTGTAAACAGTTTATGTAGATTGAGCAGGGATACACTTTGCTTGAGGTTTTTAAGGAACAAGTTATGACACCTTTGCATCTTCATCCTAATTCCTTGCCAAGAGTTAAACTTAACCTTAAATGCTGTGAGCTTGGACCAGTTTATCATGAATACAACTTGCACATTTTGGGGAAAAAATCCCACAGGATACAGGTTAGCAACACATGGAAAATTCCTCAAAAGTAAAGGGGAGCAAACTGTGGCCCCAAGCATACATGTGGCCCTGATATCTCCTTCTGCAGCTCTCAAGCCCCTCTGGCAATCATAGCTGAAAACTGACAGCCCTGTTCCCCTTGTTGAAGCAAGAAACAGATGTAAGTCTGAAAACAGGCATCTCACTGTTAAAAAAACAAAACAACCTCCTCAAATTCTCTAAAAGTCCAGCCCTACCCATTCAGCCAACCAAAAATGTTATACGCAATCCTTGGCCATCCAAATGTTGTCCACTCCTGCCACATGGCACAAACAGAGCCTACTTTTTCTCACTAACACTAAACAGGTAAAACTAAGTTTGTATTCTGCCTGACCAGAGGGGAAGGGATGAAGGAAATATGGGACTCACACATCAACAGGAACGTGCATATGTTTCAGAGAAATGACACACTAAACCAAATGAGACATGTTCATATTCCTTCATAGGACTAATATGTCCCAATGGAACAGAACTAAACAGAGAAACAATATATTGAAACCATGTATTTATGGTTTTAATGTTTTGTGTGATTCGCCCAGAGTCCCCCATTGGGGGGAGATGGGCAGGGGAGAAATTTAATAAATAAGTAAACAAACAAAGAAACAAACAAGCATTCAACATTTGAAATGGGCATTTTTATCATGAAAAAGATGATATTGCAGAACTGGAAGATCTTATGCTGATATCTTGCATTTCTTCTATGAGCTCAAGAAAGTATATGTGGGGTTCTCCCCTCATTTTATCCATGCCCCAATAACTCTGTTAGACAGGTTGGGCTGACAATCACCATGGCCCGAAGTTACCATGATCAGCTGGAATTTGAACTAGGAAATCCTCTGTCCAAGTTCATGAGTTGATTCACTACAATACACTGCCTCTATACATGAAGGCATTATGGTTATAGCATTTGTTTTTAAAAACTACACAGTACAGTTTTTTTTAGTCAAATGGTACAGATTATGCAGACTTTCAGAATTTTTAGGACAATTCCAGATACAACAAATAAATAAATCATTTCCAATTGTGCTATCAAAAACTGTATCTGGATGATTCTTAACTAGCAAACAGTGCAGACAAGATCCGTACTTTTCTTCTTTTAATACAATATATTCTGAAGCAAATATGTTGATCTCATCAATGGGTAAAAAAGCTATTAAAATGTATCCTGGAATAACCTGCGTAAGTTCTATATGGCCTTGTCACAAACTGACCATATGAGGAGGAAATTAAAACCAAAAGTGCTTTTGATCATGCAGTCTTTTTGTACATAAACTTTAGGCAAGCTCTTAGTTTCTATTCTGATCCATTCTACAAAATCAAACTCAGAAAGCCAAGACAGAAAGAAAATATATCTAAAAAAAAAAGGAGAATTACCTTTAAATTGGGTAACAAATGGCAGTGTGCCAGATGCTGTCTGCTCACACTTTTATTACAGCTCTAGGAACAATTTGTGTAATACTAATGTGTGCAAAACAGCATGTTGTTTCTATCCCACATTTCTTCTGCTCTCCTAGCTAGTTATGTCACAATGTCCCACAAATTGCCTTGAACCTAGTTGCCAAAACGTTGAAAGTAAAGCTTTAGAAAATTGTTTCACGGATGCATGAAAAACTGGAAAATCAGTGCTGCAAACATATCCCCTGAACCAGCACTGAATGTGAATTTTAGAAAACATTAGTTTTGCTAATACAGATAAGCCCCATACTATGCTATGTCAGATAATCTTGTAAGGTTTAAGACCTAAACCATGAATGGGCAATTTGCAATCATAGGGATACATGCAATATTTAGCTTAATAATAATAATGTTAAAAAAACCTTTTATAAGTGATCAATTCATATTTCTGAAAATAATTATTTATTCTTTACTTGGCATTCATATTTAATACTTTCTGTGGACATCCCTGCTTCCACTTATGAACTCAAGCAGAGCACTAAATAAAATAAACCAGAACTTATACAAGATAAAATTTTTGCCGCCCCCTTTCTTTCTGATATAGCAGGGGAGGAGATGGTAGATCCATTGTTTTATAAATTATGAATGAACTGTTCTAATCTTGAAAACTCAAGTGTTTATATACTCATAAACTGTGTCCCTGTCCTGTTTGATCATCCTTAGCAGATAATGGTCACTACTCAAATGATAACCTGTTGGCCTTCCGTAAGGCTTTGAAAACTTATTTTTTCCCCTGGGCCACAGCACTGGATAAACTCATCCTGTAATGGTGTTGGAATTGGAATATGTTGTGGCTTGGCCTCAGTTATGCTATATTGTGTGTCTTTGTGCGTATTATTATTTTTGTTAATGTTTTTTAATGGTATGTAAGACCACAGAGTCACTATTTGTGAGTTGGGCAGCCATATAAATAATTTAAATGAAATAAAATAAAACCTACAACTAATCATAGAGATAAAGCAGTGAAGGCAACTTGAATCCCAGTCTTTATTATTTTACATACATAGTAAAACAACGAAACAGTATTTTAGTGTTGTGGTTAAGGTGAGATCCTAGAAGCCAGGAAACTGTGACTTCTAGTCCTCCCTTAGGCATGAAAGCTGGCTTTTGGGCCGGTCACTTTCTCTCAGCCCAGCCCACCTCACAGGGCTATCATTGTGTGAAAAATAGGAGGCAGGAGTATTTGTTGTGCAGAGTGCAGCAAAAGGTCCCAAAAATCCTGCTCTCAGGAAAATTACACATCAGCATGACAGCTTGCAAAATGCAATATCCATAGTTAGCTTTCCAAAGAAAATCCAGTCAGAAAATATAAACTAACTGGTCTTTATTGATAAAAATGCAAAACTTCATAAAATACAAGTTGCATACAAAATATAGGATATAACAAAGACTTCTTCTCACCTTAGCTTCCAAGACTTATCCACAACAAAGCCTTTAGCTAAAAAACACTCTCAGAGAAGAGGTACACTACTTGGTTACTAGTTAAGACTACATAACCTATAAAACCTACATGATTAACTTTACAAGACAAACTGACCTGAACAGGCTGGGCATTTTACCCTCCCGTTATATTGCCAGCATGTACACCCCCACTGAATAACTAACATACACATTACAGTAGGTGGCAGTTAAAAGCATAACAGGGTCACAAGATTCTTTGTTTACATTAGCTTCATATAATAATCTCGACACCTGTTTTTGTATAGGGAACGGGATGACCTTCTTCCCATGAGAAAATCCTGATAGTATTAGGTATGTTTGCTGCCTTGAGTTATATATAAAAAAGGTGAGTTAAAATATAAAATTATTATTATTTCTGCTTCTTTGATCTGTCTCCTAAACACAACTGAAAATACTAAAAATGGAAATTAAGTCCTCAAAGATAGCCTGAAGAATCCACCAAAATAATTTAGCCTTGAGAAGAGAAAGATAAGGAGAGATATGATAGTACTCTTGGAATACCTAAAAGGGTGGCACACAGATGAAGGCCATGACCTATTTTCTATCATCCCAGAAGGCAAGGACTTGGAATAATGGTCTTAAATTACAGGAATGTGAATTCCAGTTGATGGGTAGGAAAACATCTTACCAGTTTGACGATGGTACTAATTACCTGGGGAGATGACAGGCTCCCCTCCATTCACCTATGGGGGATGAGTAAGAGGTTGAACTAGATGGTCCAAATGGCCCTATCCAATTCTATGATGGTATGAAATAAAGAAAATAGTAATGTTGCTGAGGATCTGAAGCTATTTAAGAATGTGTCAAGCCACCCAAAAAATACTGTATTGTGTGCACTGTACTGACTCATCAATATTGTGCACCTTGACTGGCAACAGCTCTCCAAGTTTTTAAACAAGGATGTTTCCAGCCCCATTTGAAGATCTTATGGATTGAAGCTGTCATGTCTGCCAACAAAGCCCCTTACATTTGGTCAGACTTGTAAACCACTAATTAAAAGCAATTATTTTAATCCATTCATGGGCAAATTATGGTCTGACTACCTTGTGAATGGAAGAAAGTGTATTTCCCCAAAAGTTTACTTACAATGTTTATGTGTATTAAATTGTCATCAGCAAACTGTAGACACCATAATTGTTGGAAATCCTACATCTTTATATGGGTCAATTAAGCATAAGACTTAAAATGCAATTGAAGATTAGAAATGCATAACATTTAGTGGTGAAACAGTGATAAATATATAGAACTTCAGATTATGTGAATTAGAGCATTTGTTTTACCATTAACATTAACAGTAATGTGCATTTAATATAATTTAATTTAATTTAATCTAATATAACTGTTTAAATTATTTAATGAGAAATTCCCAGCACCTAAACTTCAATTTTCAACACACAGATCCACTTGTTTGCTAATATAACCTATTTAAAATGTAATATGTCCTTGGCCTGATTGTTTTAAACAAGCGAAAAAGAAGAGCAAGAAAAACAGAAATGTGAAAAACGTTTTTTTAAAAACTCAGCTCTAAATAAATGTACAGCATGTCTGATATAAAAGGAATGCAACTGATTCATTACATCTATTTCCAATTTATTCCTTTTATTCAAAAGGCATTGTTCAAATTGCCCTAATTTGAAAACAGCACAATAAGTGTAGGAAATACTTGACAATGAAGATGTAAAATCTCTGAAAACCAGTTACCTTAGTAACCATGAGAATGTAGAAGAATAAGAATACACAGACAGTCAGAACATCATTTCAGATTCTGCAGGTTTTAAGATGGAATACAGTCAGCTTTCATTAGGTTTTTGTTTTTCTCAGCAGGTCCTTGGCCTTTGAAAAGGAAACCTGAATGACAGCTAAGAGCAATTTCAATCTTATTCTTGATTACCCAAACTGATAAGGGGAGCTTTCTCCAGGGTAAACTTCTCAGGCAAACCATTGTCAGCAAACCCATTAGCCACAATTCTAAATACCAAATCATAATCAATATAATTCTGTGCTCCAAACAGAAGGAATAAAATGGCACCCTTTTGTGGATACATCCAGTTAATATTTAACCCCAAGTTCAGGGAAAAGAAGAAAAGCAAAACCTATTCTCTTCCATTTGAAGGTTCTTATTATCATACTAAGTCCCACATTCATAAGGATCCTTCAGAAGCTGGAAAGTAACTCAGGAAATTTAAATAAACCTTGCAGGAGCAGTCACATACTCTGTAATAGAAGAATATACAAGGAGAAAAAAACAACTTCATGCCTTTTTCAGTTATAAGAAAAGATAGCTATTTATGGCTTTTAAATTCTTCCTTGCAGATAAGACATGATACATAAACACAAAGAAACAAAGTATCTTGCAACTGTTAATCTTGCAAACTCTCTACAAGTAAAGTCAAATTAAAAACTATAATTAGTAATGAAGATGACTTCAATGACACATTAAAAACAAGACAATAAAATGCTAGAAATTAGCACTGAGGTTTATGGTTAGAAACCTTTTATAGAAGCTGGCAGAAGCTGGAAATGTGAGGATATAGGAACTGATTTTACTCTGCTTCAGCATCCTAAGTACTACAATCTACATCAGAACCATTTGGCCAAACTGGACTGCTGTATAATTCTTCCTCAGGACAAGGTGCTGAGAATAAATTAATTAACAGTGCATAGAATGAAAATGTGATGTCTAAAGCTAGTAATTAATCTATAATTCAATAATTTGCAATAACTAGCGAATGAACAACGGAATAAGGATGCAAGTAGGAAAATAAATTATTTTTGTCCCTTCAGATAATTCCTATTACTAGAATAATTGTTTTCACATAAGATAGAACTATTATCTCCTTCCTTGAAACATAGCTTTGGATACTTTAAAATAAATTATTTATTATGCTTTATGTAAGCAGAACAATTATTGACATATTAATGATGTCAGCTAAATATTCTGCATTATCCACAAATCAATTTAAAGATTTAAAATACTGTACTAAAAATGGTGCCTAGAAACATTTGTAATTGCTTTGCAACACTTAAATGCTAAGGAATGTGCAAATTCAGTGAAATGTTTTCTCAAGGAATGCTAATTTATTTTTGGAACACAAATTAGGGTCATGTGATTGACCAACATATGGTAAATTGTTCTGAAATTACTAGAGGAAGCTGATGACCTGCAAGTACTAAACCAGTACCGGGTACTCTTATTTAATGAGAAAAGAATTTTTCCATTGCTTGCCAAACTGGTGCCTTCCAGATAGGCTGGTTCTACATCTTTCAGAATTTCGAGTCAACATGGCCCCTGTGAGTTCTGGAATGAACATACATGAAAGACACTTTCCCAAGACACATAGACATGTTCAGCAGGCCCTCATTTTGAAATAAATATAAATGCTTTTGCTTCTATAGTTATGTATCTACGATTCAGCTTTGCAGATCTGGAATTTAAGCCTCAGTTCTGTAATGAAGTATGCTACAATTTGTAATATGAAGCTGTCCTTTAAAAAAAAAATTACAAAGAAAATAACTGATATTACTACAAATGAAATACTTGCCATGTTAATATTTGCTCCTGATTTGCTATTAAGGCATATTATGATAAGATACTTTATAGGGAAATCGTTTTGCTCCCCGTTTCCTCCTGTAATTGCAGAGGGTCTATTATTATTATGTGCATTAAATACAGCTACCCACTATTTACAGAAGAGGAAGGAGGCATGGAGGGAGATACCACCAGTGGTACTTGGAATTGCATATAGGCACTAAAGAGAACCAATTGTTTGAGAGAAACAAAAGCGAATTCAATAGGAAGCCAACCAACTCAGGACAGATGGTGACTGATTCAGGTTTCACCCCTCCAACCCCCACAACAAAAATAAGCTTAGAAGGCATTTTCTGTCACTAAGCAACAAGCCAAAGAAGGCATGTCTTTTACTACATCTTATTTCCGCTGCTTCTCTCTGATTTAATGTAGGAAAACAATGTCATTCCTTAAGATAGTGAGATTTAAGGACTGAGATGATCTCAGTGTGAATATATCCAACCAGAGTTAGAATTTTAATTACTTAAAGCAGATGAGCAAAGGGGCTGAGGTTTTAATCATAAAATCATGAGTTAATATTTTGAAAACATGCATTATAGTCTATGAAACTTTATCTCCCTGTAAAATTTCAGCAATATAGGACAGACCCATTTTTTTTAAGTACCAAAGCTGCAAATCTAGGCTTCTTTGTCAGATAAGTAAATGACTGGATTCACATACATCTGCAACTTTCCAAAGTTCAAGTTTCTCTCCCTTTCTTATCCTATGCTTTAGTTCTGGTTCAAACCCAATGAACACTGAAAGAAAAAAAAATGAAGACAATGTATCCCAAGAGTCGATCTCCTTCTCTCTCTTTTTTTTAGTGACCTGGTATCCTTAGAGCTGCCAGATCTACACTGCAGAAATATGGAGGACCATTAGAAGGAATAAAGGACAGAAATATATAATTCTTTGTTATCGTCTAACGGTAACCCAGAGTTTTGCAGCTGAGATCTAGTAGCTCCAGTATGCCTGCATACAAGTTTTCCTCATGTATGTGCCTAAATGAATGTTGAAGGATGATGAAAAATACATATTTTATTAGCATCAAAAAGGAGTCTACAGTAATTATAAACATGATAAAGATTTGCAGGTTTGGTTTTTTCATCCCGAGACAGCTCACAAAACATACACAGTTGAGTAGGCTGGATTGAAAACATAAAGCAGTTATAAGGAATTTCTGTTAATCAAGACAATTTGATGAAAGAATTTCTTCTGAGAGGGAAGAGAAGAAGAGAGCAATTCTCCACAGCCTTTACCAGAATTTTGCCAGCTGTTTTTGCATTTTAGCTCCAGAACAAGAAATGGGAGATTAGCATTTCTCGGCAGCTTTAACCTTTCTAATTTCTTGTAGGATAAGCCAAATGGCTCCAAAACGTCTGCAACGTGCAGAACACACACTGAAAGGAGCAAGAAGGGAAGGGAAGAGGGCAAAGAGAGGAAAAAACTTAGTAACAGACAGTAAGCTAACAGTATAATTTTCTCAGAAGAAAATGTGATGAACCCTTTGCTTGTCGGGAGAAAGCATGAGGGTAAGAGAAGCAAAAAAGAAAGAGGAGAGTTTTTGTAGTAAAAGCCCTTTGGCTCAATTGAGATTAGAATCAAGAAAGAGCAAACAGGTTTGCCTGACCCTGTTTTATACAAGTAGGTAACTACAAAGAGACACATTTAAATTAGCCACATGAGTGACCTGCAATGAAAAAAAAAAGATTTACAGTTATGATCTTTACCCCAAAAGTGTGATGGAAAGATACCAGCTCCTTAACACAGTAGCTAAACCTCTGTTCCAACTGTGGGCCTCTTGCTATGCCACTGTCACATTCTTAGGCTGTTCTAAAAAGGAATGCCAAATAAATCTTTGCACATCCTGTTCTCCCTATCTGAAGGTAATACCTACACACGGAGGCACGCATGCGTGCAGGCACTTTCTATCTATTGATACTCAAATATTCCAGACTCAAAGGCGTCAGCATCTCTAGACAAAAAGAAAACCTACATTGAGTACAAAACATATGGTCAAATAAAAAACCACTAGGAAGACATTTTGACAGCATGTGGTCTGCAAAAGCTTTACTTGCTTGTTCACTAAAACAGCAATTCCTTCCTTGCCTTTCCTAGGCACTTCTAATACATCTGCTGAAAAGAGCCAATTTGGTCGCTCAGGGTTAGGACCTGATATAACAACATTTGGTGTTTTGTTCATGTATATCAAAGATTCTATTTAGCTAATAAGCAGAATGCTTGATCTGGAACACATGACATAAAGCCACAGTTATATTTCATTTAGCAAACAGTATGGTTTAAGAATCAAGAATTATTATTAATGATGGACTTTTAGTGGAACATATATTTTTCTTTGGTTTGAGCACACAGGGTGACAAAATTTGATACACTTGAATTTCAAAATTTGAGATGCAAAATTGAAAATGACTTGTGTAGGTTCAGTTCATATACTGTTTCAAAACTGCAAAAGCAGGTAAGTTTGTAGTAAAGTACAAATTGAAACAGATTTCTCTTCCATCCAAATATCTTCAGCTGAACATAGATACAATAATATCTGTAATCACCCCTTGATTATGACTTTGTATGGTATTATACATTGTATAATATTGTATTGTAATTGTATTATTATTCTAATAACTTTTGCTCATTCTTATTTTACTCCTAGTTATACAGCTACAATAAGATTATGAGAGAACTCTTCAGCAGAAGATAATATTGAGTCTATTTGTTCTTGTCTTTTAGTAGAAAGACATTCCTTACAGTTTCTCCTACCAGACTTACAAAAAGGAACTTCATAGTGATTCTAACTTCCCTTACACAATCTATTTCATCTTATCTTATGTGTTTGATAATACTGTAAACACCAAATTTGAGTAGGTTTTCAAACTTACCACAGAGAACTTGGAGAGAGCCTTTGGGATTAGACCAAGAGGACTTTATGTATCTACAAGACCAAATGATGCTCATCAGAAACGTTAGCACTAGCCTAAATACAGATCTCTGAAGTGGTTAATCCATGTAATACATTATATGAATTATTACAATAATGTGTGGTGTAACTGTGATACAGCTTCTGATACAGTACTGTAAAGATATAAACTGGAACCTTTCAGATTGGACTGAATATCATTTTAAAAAATTATTAAACCATAAAAGATCAGAAAATCCCTAAGATCTACTTCTGTAGAAAGAAGACACTCTTGTCTAAATTACAATTTGGTGGCAATTTTTGGAGGGGATCTGTGAGAAACATCTAAGGCTTTCAGGGACAGCCTGTGTTTTTAGGGCCTCAGGTAGTACACCCATATTCTAGAGCTAAAAAGGATACAGAAAGAGGCAATTAAATTGAAGGAGTGAAGACCTCCTCTTAGGAGCAAAAGTAATAATATTTAATGCTAGTTAACTTAATGCCTCTCCAAAATAGCTTCTTTGCATTGCTCCAGAGACAATACAGGATCTTCCTGTCAAACTGACCTTGGTGCATTTGGAGAGCTGACTTAGATTTTTCTTGTTTGCTCCACACCAGTTTTATTTAGAATCAGAATAAAACTGGACTTTTAATTTTAATTTTTAAAATTTGGGGCACCACTGTGACCTGTGGCTGGTCCATTTGTCTATTGACACAGGTCTTGCCTCAAACTACCTCCCAACTCCTAAGGGCCAGGAAGTTGCTGCTCAACATTTGCTGCAACTTGACTATGGAAGGAAAAAAGAACAGAGTGGCAAAAAGAGAAAAAGGGAACAAAGGACTCGCTAAGGGGCCAGATCTCTAAAGAATAGGAGTGTGTTGTAGCACCACCAAGCAAATGCCTCCTCATCCTGTTACATGTCAGCTTGATGTGCTTCTTCCTCTCCCTTTCATATTGCAACAGAGCAGTCCCACCACATCCTTCCTCTGTGTTTTATGGAGCATATTTCCATGGGTAGCTGATCAGTGATGGTAACAACTCTGGCTATACCTAGGATAAACTCTTTTCTGCCGCTGTAATCTCTTGATAAACTCCTGGCTGCAAGGCTCAATATTCCGCCCTTGTAGCTCTCAGTGGGATTTTAAATTCAAAAGTGACAGCATGACAAAAATGAGCAGACAACCGTATGTATATATAGAAAACATGGAGAGTGTCGTACAAATTTTTAAGTTATTGTAGAGTTGTTTGATGGGAGCTTGGCCAATTAGTTTTTACCTCTCCTATTTGTCAGCTGGATGGAAATGTTAATTGGTTCATGGTGTTTGAAGCAGGCTGGCTTCATCCTGTGACAAGACAATTCCACCATCAGCTTCTATACAGTTTGGAGTGACTGGGGAGAGGAAACAGGGTGGAATGGTGCTTTTAGAAACAGTGGCAAAGGTGGACATGAGAGAGATGTTGAATTATGTATAATATAGACAAAATTAAATAACAGACAAACCTAAAGGTGCTAAATAGTGGGAGATTCAGGGCAGTTAAAAAGAAGCTATTCCACAGTGATGGCCACCAACTTATATGGCTTAAGAAATGTACAGATTCACAAAGAGCAGTGGCTACTAGTCATGAGGACTATTATCCATCCACTAACTTCAGCAGTAATATGCCAGGAAGTTTAGCAATATGCCAGGAAGTTTAGTGGGAGTGCTCTTGAGTCTTCCTACAAGCATCTGCCTTGCTATCCTGGGAAGAGAGCAGGACATGATAGACCTCTGATCTGATCTTATGTGCTTTCCTCTGCTCCTCAAGGTTAAGTGTCTGTATACCATATCTTGACCCATACAGAAAATCTTCAGGGACACAAGATCATATGCTTTTCACTGTAAGTCATTCCCTGCAATTTGCTATTTTTTGTTTCTCCTTCAGCAACTGGTGAAAACCTGGCTCTTTAGGTAGGCTCTTCAGTTTAGATGAAGGCTTCTTGATCTCCTTGTATACTGATAGTTTAGAAATAATGAGTTTTTAAAGTTCCAGTTTTACAGATTATTGAAAAGTGACCTTTAATTTTTAATTGTGGTGATTCATCTTTTCATGATTTTTTAAAACTACTTTAAGAGCCCTTTAAAACCCACACATATAAAAATAGTAACTGAAGCATTCTTGAGATAGAAATATTCAGATGCCAGGAAACAGTTACCTTCACTGTATTACCAAAGCAGATATTTATATACTTATCATTGTTATACATATTAACTGATAACCTTTATAAAAAGTTGTTTATTTGGGACCAGGGGGTTAATAACTATTTAAATCTCATCAAAATATTTGAGCATTTCTTCCTCCACATGTTCTTTTCTTACACCACTAACAACTGGAAACAGTTTGTCACCCACCTATTTCAGTGTCCCATACAAGTAATCCAATTCTCCTGATAAGCAGCTGTTCCCTTTCTTAACATTATAAAGAGTTAGTCAGCACTCATCATTTGCACTTGGAAACTGTGAAGGCCAGTCTCAAAATTGAGGAAAGGAAACCACACAATTGTAACTAGAACTGCAATCTTACAGAGACTTATTTGGATTAAGTTTCACTGAAATTAAAAAAAAAACTGCAGGAGGGTTCATTATCAGCTTGTTTTTCATAAACTGAGATGCTACAGGTTTTTTTTTTAATATAGAGTAGACAAAGGCTACCTACAAAGAGAATCAAAAACTGTGAACAAATATGGAGCTTTCTTAGCAATTTAGGAGTTAAGAGTTAGCTTGATTTAAAAATAAAACTTTGAAGTTCACTCATTATGTGAAGCTATGTTTTGTTCTGATGTTAGTTTAGGATTATATGTGAACACATTATGTTTATTCATCAAATCATGATTTTAAAAACCCTAACATTCCATGATATACAAAATCAGCCAAAATGCAATTGACAGAGTTGTTACCTGGATGTATGAAGGTATATCCATGATAGCCCATGCTACTGCACTCTAGACCAGGTGCAATTTCCAGGTGGTCTTCTAGGGAAGCTCATGTACAGTCATTGCAATAATTTGCATGCTGAGGTGACTAAGGTAAGTCTGTGAAAAAGAATTCCCAGTCCAGGAAAGGGCACAATTGGTGCACCAGATAAATCTGGGCAAAGCATCCCTTACCACAGCTGCCACATGCTCTTTCAAAAACTGCAATTCCAGAAAGATCTCCAGGTTGCACACAAGTTCGGTCTGTGAGAGTGCTACCCTGTTCAAAATGGAGAACCAGAAACAGGAAGCTACTCAGTGCTCTCAGGGTCTTAAGCCTGTTCTTTCCCATCCAAACCCTGATAGCTTTCTAGCATTGGGACAAGACCTCAACAGCCTCACTTGGGTGGCCTGGAGTTCATATATAAAACTGGATATCATCAGCATATTGATGATACTTAACTCCATGTCAATGGATGACCTCACCCGGTGGCTTCATGTAGATGTTACACAGAAGTGGAGACTGTGTCAAGCCCTTCAGTAACCCGCAAGTCAAAGGCCTCCAGTTTGACCTGTCCTGCCTGCCAATATCTACTGGAACTGGCTGTGGAGAAAGGAGGAAAACTACCACAACACCATGCCTTCCACTCCCAATCTGTAACGGTATGCAGGAATGACCTTGGGAGACAGGAGGAAGAGCTGCAGTGTAGACAACAGTCTGATAAACCAAATTTTAGTCTAAAGGAGGAGGGGTGGTGAAAGTGTTTCAGAAGAGACCCTCCCTAGTTTTCGGGAGAGTAAAAGTGAAGGAAGGGAGGGGTACTTTCAAATTTGAAAGATTCTGTTAATGTAACCTTACAATAAAGATAGAGCTAGTACTCCTGGTTGTTATTCTTGTCTGGACTACCTCACAAGGCAAACATCAATTCAAGTGAATTGATGTTTGTTTAGAATATTCCTCATAGTATCCTTGAAGATGTCACCCTGACTCCTTCCCCAGCAGAGAGCGTGCCACCTTGAACAAGGCCATTTATTCCAACAATGGAACTGTTTCCTACCTAAAATGAGAAAATGTATTTGGTTTGCTGGATTGTAGTCATGAATGGATAAGTTCACGCAACATGCTAAGTAACAATGTAGTTGACTACTCTGTGGCTCAGTGTATCTTATAAACATAATTGTATGCATACAATAAAAAGAGGGTTCATTAAGGATGAACTTGACCACTGCTTGATTTCAAATGTATTCTCAGTACAGTATTATAGCTTAGTCCGAGAACATGAAAGGCACAAAGCATTGAAGACTTCTGAAATGTACAGGTTGCAAAAAGTACTGTAACTATTTAAAACGAATCAGAGAAAGGACTGTGTACACATACACTAATGGTGCAACTTGACATTATGAGTTATGAGTATTAACAAAATGGTTAGCTTCTGCCCACAGAACAACTGGGTTGCATTTAATTATGTCTAGCAGCACAACCAACAGATTGGTTTCCCTGGGCATCTTTTGCATGATCTCCAAATCTGCTCCAAATGGTTGGGAGACCTTCAAGAGCCAACAGATAAGGGGTAGAGCAAGCCCATTCCTTCCACAGGGATAGCCCATTCTTTCTTTAAACTGCTCTTCAATCCATAAAATTGTAGAACTGGGTAACAACATATATAATTTTACTTGAATTACTGTACAGTACACACTTAATTTGCAAGAATTCTATAAGCTGTGAAATGTTCATTAAATTTAATATTTTAAAACATATTTCAATACATTAAAACTAACATCCACTCTTCATAATAAAAGACATAAATTTCAAAAATCAATTACACAAACGTGAAAGGAAAGAAGAACTTTATAGTTTGGGTGATCTATTCCAAGTAAGCAGTCATGTGTTGGGGGGTGATCAAGCAGAGTTTTCCTTTGCATTATGTGTATGTGTTTGCCTATTTTTGCAAAGGAAAGCAATTGTCCTTTTTCCTGACCTAAAGAATAATGCTTCAAGGGTTTTTTCCCCACTTTATCTTCAACCGAAAATTTGAAATTCCTGATTTTGTGTTTTCATTTTATTAAGCAACCCTCTCACAAAGTCTGAAATCTGATGTCACAGAGATATTAGCAAACATATTGCCCAATTTAGAAATTAACAGTACAGAACATCATTCATAATTTAACTTTTTTCAAAAGTAAAAAACAGTACATTATAGACAAAATTATCTAAAAACTTTTTACCAAAGCACATATGAGGATAGATATATTCTCTGCTATGCATAAGGCTTCTATAATTTATGATACTTTGAAATTTCAGAGGAGAGTATATTTTTCTGACAAACAGCAGTTGTTCTAAAGCCATCATGACAATTTATGCATTTTTCTGTTTTCTGAATGTTTGAAATCAGGCACAATAACTTCTGTTTACCAATGTCTGACTCACAGAAAGTGCTTTGGTGACTTCCAGATGGAAAAACCAGAGGAAGAGAGAAGGGTAGATGACATTGTTCATTCTCCTGAGATCATCAGATAGCCCCCAGAGAGTGGGTCCCTGTGCAATAAGGAACCATTTTGTCCATTTTGCCAGCAAATTTTTCAATTTTTAAAAAATACTGAAGCATATACGTACAAAAAAGTCTACATCACCAAAAATGTGATGTATGATTACACAGTGAAGAAAAGAAACTTAAATATATTACAGTGGTACCTCGGGTTACGAACTTAATCCGTTCCGTGACTCTGATTGCAATTTGAGTTGGTCGCAACGCGAGGTAAATTTTCCCATAAGGTTCAATGTAAATACAGTTAATCCGTTCCGCCCTCCAAATTTGGTCGCACCACGAGGCAAATTTCCCCATAAGGTTCAATGTAAATACGGCTAATCCGCCCTCCGAATTTGGTCGCACCACGAGGCAAATTTCCCCAAAAACACACCACAAGCCTCACCGAACGTCTCCTTGCTACCGCGATCTCGCCCACAGGAAGCCGCGACTGCGTGGCAGCAGGGCAAATGGCCGCGGATCTGGTTCATAGCTCGAGGCGGAGTTCGCATGTCGAGGTAAATTTTTGGGGCCGGAGCTGGTTGTATCTTGAAAAATTCGTAAGGAGGGGTGTTCGTAACCCGAGGTACCACTGTATAGTGTTTAAAATAAACTTAACATAACAAAATTCCTATAATTAACAATAAAAGGTCAAATAATTATAAGTACCCATATAAAATTAATTCAATAATTATGTTTATCATTAAATCTATATAGCAACATATTATATCATCTCCTCATTTTTAGAACACAGAGACTTTTCAAAAATAGTTAACTCATATCCTGGATCCATTCCTTAAAATTAGGAGAGTAACTTTCTTTCCAATTACATAAAATTAGCCTCTACTCCATACCCCAAAGCTCTTAATGAGATGACAAATTCTGTATTTTAAGAATTCAACATCACATTACACTAGATCCTTAACTATAATATTTCTTCCCAGAATTGTAGTAACATATGTAGACATTTGAAGCCAAAACAAAGATACAACAAAACAGACCAAATCAAATGAGTTAAAGAACCTTCAAATTTCTTACATTGCCAACATAAGAAATCTAATGTCAATCCCTTTTTAAATATTCTTTGAGAGGTCCAAAAGGCATGAAATATTTTCTGATGAATTTCACAGGAAGTGTATTTTACATAAAGACCTGGACCCATCAATTCTCCAGAATAGGAATTGGATATTCCAATTCTTCTTTCCACATTTCAAATATGTTACTAATACTGATTTTCATTTCATATTTTAATACCTTATAAAATTTAATTGTTGGTTTCCATTAAACCACTGCATTTCTTAAAAAAGCTAAAACTGCAGGTACTTTGGAGGCTACTAAAGCATCCAGGCCATACTGTTTAGGTAATACATATTTCAATTATGTATACTGATGACATATACCAGAGGTAAATCACACTCAGGATACAATATCTTCAAATTTTTAAATCAACTATCATAAATCAACTGATTTCAAGTAATTAATCCCTTGTTCAACCCAAGATTTCCAACAAAAGTTCTTTCCTGTTATTTTCAAATTTGAGCTACATCATAGCAACATTTTCTCACGTTATTTGGAATCAGAACATAACTGTTTACTTATTCATAACCAAATATGCCCAGCAGCTTTCAAAGCAAGCAACAATGGTCCCAGTTTAGTAACTGGATCCTAAAACCTGCCAAGACTTCAAAGGTGTTATACGTTTGCTCTTCAGCCTCACTCCAAAAAAAAATAGATAAAATAAAAACCCAATAATATCACTGAAAATCTATACATTAAAACCAGAGTTTAAGCCAGTCTTCATAAAGTAGCCACAGTTTAACTAAAGATATTCTATGGGCTTTATCCTGCCATAATTTTTTTCTTATTAACTTGCTCATCTGTATAAAATATCTAATAACAATTAACATTGGAATTCCTCTAAGATATGCATCAATCTCAATCTAATATTCATTTTAATAGCACTGATCCTACCCCAAAGGCTTAATGGGAGTTTGAACCAGTGAGGCGTATCTATTGAAACTGCATCTATACATTTATCCATTCTGCCAGCAATCTTCTCCACAGAAATGCTGCTAAAATACTGGAGAATTGCACCACGGGAAAACAACCCAGCACTGTGGTGACAAATTAACTAGGCTCAAGATGGATTCTTAGCTATCATCAAGAAACAAAAACAAACACACACCCCATTTTGTGATTTAACAGAAACCAAGGAGGAAGGCAGCAGGGAGTGCTTACAAAATACACCAGTGTTATTAGACTACAACACAAAGCTTGAAAGTAAAATTGCCCACATCAATCAAATGTTTAGATAACATGCTCATGAGGACCAAGTCATAAAAGAGCTTTCATATTTTTGTGACATTTTGGGCTCCAATTGCTGTGTGTTTTGCCTGAGTAAGGTATTACAAGGGACTATTATTTAGTAAAATAAACACAATCAAATGTCTTAATAACTCACTTTACAGACATTAAAATTCATTTAAAAAGAAGCCCTACCTCTAAACATCAGTACAACTACTTATGCACTTCAGGATTGCAATTTGCTTCCTGCCAACCCATAGTGATTTTAATAGCTGCAAAGTGGGCAGATGCTAATCAGCTGGTGGAGATTCTTGCAGCCCATGCCCATTTCTTGTTCCAGACACAGTTTGAACTAACAAACATCTAGTTTAAGTAATCAGGCCTTCTAATCATGTTTACTCTGAGCCATTCTTCCACATGGAAGAATTAGCTGAATTTCTGCCATGGAGCTGACTGAAGTAGAGATAGCTGATTAGGGGAGAAGTCCATCTTTGTGTCTTCAGGTACAAGTGATCATTGCATCCCAGCTACAATGTTCTAATCCAGCCTCCCCTTTTCCGGCCAGGCACTTCCATAAACTGCTATATCAAACTATATAATTAGACAGCATGAACTACAGCTCTTTTCATTACAAATCAGAAGGGCAATGCTGGCTGGGAATTCTGGGAGATGCAGACTCAAAACTTCTGGAAGACACCAGATTGCGAAAAGCTATTCTTGGCAATGATTGGTGAACACATCATTACTACAGATTATCTAACAACAGTTCAGCCAATGAATTGTAATTGGCAAGGTTCTCACAAGAAGCTAAACTGCAAACAAACTACATGTTGGTTTAACTCAATGTGTAAACCTAGTCAATGATTGGGTGTGAAAGGAGGGGAAATGTGAAATGTGAAAGCACATTTTGCCTGGGTTCACATAACACACTAATATAAGCAATCATAGGTATCCATGGGAGCAAGCAAGGGAAAGCAAGTGACACTGTGCACTGTGATGTTGTAATGCACATTCCAAACCTTACTTGCATGCAACAGCAAAACTACCAAAGGGTAGAGCTTACATCATGATGTTACAATGCATATTTTGTTACTTTGGCATCATGTGATTATGGATGCTATGTAAGCAATCATTCGTTTAACCATGTTTTACTGAATAAGCTAACATCAACTGGGTTTCCATGTCACAATAAGTGGATTTACATAGCACAGTATTCCAAAATCAAGCAAACCATGTTAGCGTTTAATGGTGAGATTCCAACACCTACCAATGTTCAATGTGAACACATATATATATATGGTAAGCTGATATGCTGCAAAGTAAAGCACCAGCCCCAATCCTCTTGTTTATTTCTAGGAATGCGGTAGACATTAAAGAGGCTATTTGGTTTCTCAGAAAATAGAAATGATGGACCGCTGCAGTCAAACGCTCTACTTGGGAGTGTGCCTACCCACCCAGAAAAAGTACAAAAGAAAGCAGGGGTAGTAGGACTCATGCTGCAGGAAAGAACAGCATAACGCATGCTAGTAAATCAGTATTTGTATCCAATTAACATCCTCACCATAGCCATCTGGTGAGAAAGCAAGCCTTTCCACACTAGCAATTGTTTTACTGAATGCCCACAATGTGTTCTCAAAATGTGTTCATCAACCCAAACATATTATAGACCCTATGCCTTATGTTATGTGAAAACAATTTATGATTCACATTTTAGAGGTTATACCCATTCTCCATGTGGGGAATTTAATGTATAGAAGATCAGACTTCAATCTAGAGGTAGAATGATTCCAACTTATGAAACTTTATTAAATCTTTGAGTTGTTTTTTTCCTCCATACAGAATTCTCTTGTCTTTTATAGCTTCCCAACAGACAATTATTCTGGTGATACTTTTTTTTATAAATGCTCATCTGAGAGATGCCAAAGAAAAACATTCACTGCTAATATTTGCTCTCTTCTAAAGCATAATACAGCTGGCAGAAAAAGCCAAGCAACAGCCTGCAAGAAAACAAGATTGGGGAATATATAGCCTTTCAGATACTACTGAACTACAAGGCCCCAATATCCCTCTGCAATGTACAGGGCTCACAGGATCCAGACCCAGGTTTGCTGATTCCAGGGCAATTCTGTCTGGACTCCAAAATGGGCCTGAGGGAAAAAGAGGAGAAAGGGAGAATGTGAGAGGCTACAGCTAGCTTGCAGATAGTCGTTTTATGGGTAATTTAGTAAAGATAGTTCAGTTTAGTTCATTGGATAACTGAGGCTATGATCATTGCTAAAGCCAAAACACTACACCCTCTTCATAAGCCACACTGGTTATATCTGTTGGGACTAAAAGGCCACAAGGTCCACATTCCTTGTAGAAGGATTCAAGCATCAAGCAGGTAAAGCTGGGCTGTAGGAAATAACATGAAATAGTGGAATACAGTAAGGTAAGAGAGTTCACCAAACAGCTAGTTTCAGACAGCACACTAAGGTATGTTTTGTTTAACCACTGTAGAAGTAGCCCTCACTTAATGACCATTTGTTTAGTGACTGTTTGAAGTTACAACAGCGCTAAAAAGTAACTTATGACTGGTGCCCAAATTTACAACCGTTGCAGTGCCTGAATGGTCATGTGATCACAATCCAGGCGCTTGGCAACCAGCTCACACTTACGATGGTTGCAATGTTCCGGGGTCATGTGATTGCCATTTGCAACCTCCCTAGCCGGCTTCTGGCAAGCAAAATCAGTGGGGAACCACGTGATTTGCTTAACGACCGCTGCGAAAAAGGTAATAAAATTGGGTCGAGTCACATGATGATTCACTTAATGACTGCATTGGTCCCAATAGTGATCATTAAGTGAAGACTACCTGTATGTGTAAATCTAGCAGTCAATGCTTACAAACCACAATGTCAAAAGTTGCACAACACACTAAGCTAAAACCAATATTATCGTTGCACAACATGCAAATCTAGCTGAACTGCCTTATCTACTGCTGTTCTAAATGCATTTTTATCTAGATTCTGTTGGTTTAATTTGTATCTTGTTTCAATATTGATTAGTTCCAATTATATTGCATTTGTTGTATACTGAAAACAGCTAAGGCTACCCTGTTAACAAAAAGCAGAGTAAAAAATAATTTAAAACTTAATAGCAAAATGAACAGCAACAACATCTTTCTCTTATGCCAACTCTTCTGCATAACAACAAGGCCATCTGAAAGTTAACTCCATTTTCCAGCTGCTGGTCAGAGTTCCCAAAAGTAGGAGATCATGCTAAAAAATGCAGCAAGCGTGACAAACCTCACCCCTCCCAGATGCTTTTCAAGTCCTGAACTATCTCCTTATCACATCACTTGAGTGCCTCGGCTTTAAATGAATAAAGCATTTCTTATGAAAAAATTGTGCCCATTATCCTAGGGTTGCCTTCTGCAACACAACCAGATCTAAGCAGATACAATTTCCATCATCCTCAGGTAGATGATATGATTTCTACTCAGACATAGCTATAAGTGCCAGGTTGGGGTAGGCTGTTCTGTAACAAACTAGAAATAGGGGATGTTCCAAGAGAACAGCCAATGGGAGCTAGTGGGGTGCTTGGGCTGAATGTGGGGCTACCATCTACAAAGCCACTAGGGATATGGAAGCAACAGAGAAAAAAGGCAGAGAAGAAAGGCAGAATTTGGCTCTAGTTATCATAATCATATGGGAAAGGAACAGAAAAAAGAAAAGAATTTTGTCTAAGTTTGTAAAGGAAAAATTCAGAAGTTGATCCAATTTATCATAACCATGGATGTAAGTAGGAAGAATTCAGAATTTGACTGAGCCAGCAGAATTACACTTCTGAACAGAGAAACAAGCAAAACTTAGTCAAACAAAAAAGGGATTTATTAAAAAAAAAAAAGGCAAAGTTCTCCCCTACCCCCAATTTTAGCAATATTTAGTCAGAGAGAATCCAAATTTAAAAATACACTGAAATTTTATAACAAAATGCATATACCTCAAAAGCAGATCTTTTGAATAAAAAATAAAAATAGGCCGGCATTTTTTAAAAATTATACATGGAAAGTAAGACCTGTAAGTGCTTTATTTTTGTCTGAAATGCAATGAAACAAATCAACAACTACAGTAAAAGTGGAGAATAGGATCAGCCCCAAGGGCTGGATCTTTCCCAGATCCACCTCCAAATCCCAAACCTGCTCACCATCAATGATGTCACCTGATTCTCAGGAAGGTGCTATTTCAAAGTGCTAGGAGGGCTTTGAAGTAGCTCTTCCCTTGGAGACAATGTTAGAAGACATTCTCAGCAGGGAGTGTTTTTACCAGCTGGCTGCTGGGAGCCAGCTTCAACCGTGGCTGTTCAAAAGGAAGGTACAGAGTGGCTATAAGCTACTCCCAAGGAACTTGGAATGTTTAATGGGAACCTTATAGACAGCTGGAAAGTCTAATGGTTTCATATAAACTAGCAACGATCAGTTTCCATGTATTACATCTTCCTAACTAGCAGATATACAGTATTTATATGTATGGCTGCATTCAGTATTTCTTAGATCCAAGTTGCCCCGTGCAACTGTATGATGAACTTGGAGACTAATTTTAGCTAAACCAGCTTTGCTTTGCCATATCACATAGATTAAATAGACTCTGGGCTCAAATACACCAACAGAAGTTGAAGAAGTTCCAAAGCTCAAGGATGAGAATGTTCAGTCAATCAGCTTTCCACAAGCACCAGATGCTAATGAGACTTCAGATGTCCTTAATGTACATGTGGTAGAGGGAAATCAAAAGGAGTCACAATCAATCAGAGAGCTTTTTTTGGGGGGGAGGGGGGAAGAAGGGAAACTAAATTCCTGTACTAAGAAACCAGTGTTCTATGTATCTTCAAAGAACTGGTAGAATGTGTTCTTGGTTACAAGCTGTGCCAAACAGATAGATAGCTGGAGTTTGCTCCAAAATACAAAATGTTCTCTTCAAATGTATGCAGCTAGATTAACCAGCCATCAAAATGGTTTTTGCAGCAGCTTTCTAACTGTCAATACTAGGGGGAAGAGAAATATTTTCTGTTCTATTTTTTTTTAATGTGAAGAAAGAGGTTTTTTTAAAAAAATGAAAATGTAAATCTATAATAAGAAAATAAAGCTGAGACAAATATCTTCAAGCAAACATCTAGACCTGCAATAAAACAATGCCAGTGGTAGAAATATGCCCTCTGTCACTTCTGGACCTTTAAATCATATACGTGTATAAATATTGCCACCCTCTTCTTTTTTCCCCCAGGATTCCAATCTGCCAGCCAGCTCTAGTCTTCATCTCCACTACGTTTTCTATTTTCTTCTTTCTTTTTCTTTTCCAAACTGAAATATAATATTCTGTGCCTGATAAGAAAGCCCAGCTCTCAAAGCGCTTTTACAGGTAGTCCTTGCTTAATTACCACAGTTGGGACCAGCAACTCTGTCACTAAGCAACTTGGTCATTAAGCGAGACATCACGTGACAGTGACCCGTGATTTTACTGCTGGCTTCTCCATTGACTCTGCTTGTAGGAAGCCAGCTGTGAAATGTGCAAATGGCTATCAAGTGACCACAGAAGGCTGCCACAGTTGTAAGTGTGAGGACCAGTCATAAAGTTACTTTTTTCAGTGCTGTTGTAACTTTGAACTGTTGTGAAACAGGGTAGTTGTTAAGTGAGGACTACCTGCATATTGTTTCAGGGATATACATGGAGGCATCTTGACTTTTTAAATCCCCCTGCGGACATCCCTGTTTTATTCATTCTGTTTGCAGGACTTTTTTAAATAAGAAAGTGTTTGTCTACAGCAGTGTTTTTCAACCTCAGCAACTTTAAGCATGCTGGCTGGGGAATTCTGGGAGTTGAAATCCACATAGCTTAAAGATGCTGAGGTTGAGAAACATTGGTCTACAGAGTTCAAGATGTGATAGCTCACTTCTTATCTCCAACAGCTCCACATGGCTTTGCTACTATTAGTATTCATTATGGAGTCACCAACGGAATTAAAAGCAAACTGCGATGATGCCAAAATGACAACACACCTGTGCTGATGTCATAAAGCAAATACTGCCCTTACATATTTGTGTTCCAATGGCCAAAACAACTATGGAAGTCATGGCATTTTTGTGATGATGTTGTCACCCAGGTTTATCATTTCCCCTCCCATAGACACTCATGTCAGTCATAGATGAACTTGCACTCACCTTAAGCAATGTTAGTTCGTATAGCTGTGAGTTGACTAAATCATAGTTCTGCAAAACTATTAATTACTGTTTACAAACTGCAATAACTGAAATTGCACAATAGCTAGTTTTTTTTTTTTTAATTTATGCACTACCACTCCAGGCCTCACAGACACTTTATCAGGGTCTTAGACCAACAATACCTAAACAAAATACATCTGAAAAAGGAAGTACACCGAATAGTGCTGCAATAGTGATAGACATTACAGGTAGCCCCTGCTTAATGATGCTAATTGGGACCAGAAACTCCATCATTAAGCGATGTGGTTGTAAATCGAAAAACCATGTGACTGCATCGCTTAACGCTGCTTAAAATCAGATGTTAAAATATCCATAATAGAAGCATAAATAAAACATCTGCAATAAAGAACCTAAGTTAAAAGATCCAGGATAAATGTATTCACAATAAAGCATCTCTATAACTTCCAACATTAAAGCATCTAAAGAACTTTAAAAAAAACTCCACTTAACAGTGTTAATGCAAGTTTGTTTAATTGAACTTTTTTTTCACTACAAACACATACGTTGTGTCCAAAACTTTAATCAAATAGCAACTATAGTTTTGAGTATTCAGAATTTCTTGTTTAACATAATCCCAACAGCAGGCATCACCAACTTGCAGTCCATGCTTCACTGATACACAGCAGAACAACAGCCAGAAGCAGGGCAGCAACTTGCTGATCTTGACTAGGCACTACAGATCACCCCTGCTAAGAAGAAAGCGTGGCCCAACATCTGGGCAGGGAAGGCCCCTGTAGCCCTACATTGAGGGCCAGGGTCTGTTGGCTTTCACTGGTAGCAAGGAGCTGGACAGAAGAGGTGGAACAGGCACTTCAGTTGCCTGCTGCCCAACTGTCTGTAACCTTCCTCCTGCTGGCTTCCCTCCAGCTACCCAGCTGGAAGAGTAGGGGACAGAAGGGCAAGTTATGCAAGACTGTCATCTCAAAGGGCCCCCATAGACTTGACAGTTGTTAGCCAAGGTAGAGGAGAACACCTTCCTGCTTTGGGGAAGAGGTTCAGAAATAGTTAGCAACAGCAGTGGCAACGTACTGACCAGGAAGGGAAAATACCTGGCAGGATTCCTGGTGCAGCCCCTGCCAGCTGCATCCTGCTGCTTGTTCCTCCCTGCCAACCACCCAGGAGGTGCACCCAGATTTCGGCGGGGGGGGTACCAGTGCAGCACTGGCTGGACAACCATCTTGTCAACCTGAATCCCAATGAGACTGCTTTGTCTCTCACCTTCCATCCATGACAGCCTCGTAAAACAGGTGAGGCTTAAAGAGAACGACAGCTATGTAATTCAACAACAGGCAAACCAATTTCTCATGTACTGGTTAATGAAAATTGTGCCCAGAGTGAAATGGCCAAAAAAAAAAAAAGCATTAAAGCAGTACAGTTCTTTTTATTTAATAAATGTATGTTTAACAACATATATGATATTTTTATTTTTTTCATTTTTTGCTCACTAGAGACTTACATCAATGAATGAAAGAGCTTCAGTGCTATAGCCCCTGAGCTAATGAATGAGTTCTCATCAGACCCTCATGACAATTTGAGTTGGAGACTCCTTGAATTATAGTCTGATACTGCCTTTACAAATAGCAAAGATGTGTACAAATATTTGCAAGCTTTCAGAATCACTAATGATTAAAAAAAATAGGATTTGGGGAGATGGAGTTTTAAGCTGCAGCCTTGAGTAAATTTACTGAAGTATTTCTGAGTAATCACATTTTAGGAATCGGTTACTGAGAGCTTTCACATAGGTCTGGTTCACATAGGTCATGTTCTCTTCTATTGGTACATAGGTCCAGTTCATGCGTAACTCTAAGCTAGGCATGTTTTAATTACAGTTTGTTGACTTTTGGCATTATGTACCCAAAACAAGCAAAACAAATTATGGCTTAACATAATGTATGAAGCCAGCCAATCCTCAATACTTTTTACTGCCAAAGTTAATTAAGGTTTAGTCATGGAGCTGCCATAAAAGGTACCTGAAGATCTCTCCTGATGAAACAGCACACCAAACCTGCCTAAGTTAGTCGTTGCTGACTGCTCTTCTCATTTAAAAACTTGCTAAGCTTTCTTTCCAAAAAGAGGAAAAATGAAGGTTATATTTATACCCTTGCACTTAAGCATGGAGAGGAAATTTATTAGGTTTACAGTGTAATGTGAATTTACCCAATTCAAACTTCCCAAACTTAGTACAAACTAAAATATTAAGTTATTTCTTAATTTTATAGTGCAGTTTGTAACTTAAAATATACATCAATGCATACATATATTAGGAAAAGCATAAGAGAAATACATTATATATGGAAAAACTGTTTGAAAAAAATGTGTATATTTGGAAAAAAATATTCAAAAATGCCCATGCCAGGAGGAGGGCACACAAAGACGCATATAAAAGTTTGTGCAAATTTCACGAATTTACAACCAGATGGAATGAATTTAGGCATAAAAGTTAAGTAAAACTAAACTTCACAGATGAACTTACTTGTACCTTTCTCTGGATTAAAATCTATGTGGTCCTCTGCTGAACATTCACTGAAGACCATATTCAAATAAAGACTGAATTCATGCACTACCTCTGTCTGCATTAATTTACAGGGAAGGTTCATTTGAGGAAGTTGATGCTGCAAAAACATTGAGCAAATATGAGAATGTAATGCTGGAGTTCTTGAATCCAAAACTGAGCATAGACAAACATATATCTTGGACTTTAAAAAATAAATTTGGAGCAATGATAAGTAGGATACTGTGGAGGAGTAGCTAATGAGAAAAGGAACTCCGGAAGGGTGGGAGTACCTAAAGAAGACAGTAAAAGCAAAAGTAATTGCAAACAATACACATGAGGATGAATTAAATAGAGATCAGCCAAATAAATCCATGTAACTACACCAAAAGCTTGGTAAAAATCTGAAAACAAAACAGAACACACAGAGGAAATGCAAAGAATCTAGTCATAAAGGAGCAATACAGAAAGTTATTAGGAAAGAAAAGCTCAGAATGAGCTAAAGTTAGCAAAGAATGTTTTTTAATATGTTCAAAATAAAAAGGAAAGAATCAGTATACCAGCTGCTTAAATGATGAAGAGGAAATGCTAACAGGTTAAAATGAAAAGGCAAAACTACTCAACTCTTCTCCATCAAAAAAGCCATGTGTTCCATCAAGAAATTATGAAGGGGCAGGACTGCTGCTAAAAACTGACAGAAACAGTCAGAAATTATATCTCCACTTTGACAGCACATAAATCTCTAGAACTAAAAGTGCATCCTAAGATACTGAAGAACTAGTTGGACAGTCAAATCCTTATTATCTTTGAGAAATCTTGGAGAACTCACAAAGTGCCCAGTGAATAGAGGAGAGCAAATCCTTTTGTTCATATAGTAAATAATGAGGGAGAAATCTTTTAAAAACATTTTTATGGCTCCCTATAGTTATGATAGGCTAATTTATAAACTATACTGTATCTCTCATTTTTTCATACATTTTTTTACACAGAATCAAGCTAAGACCTTGGTTCTTCCCTCAGCAAATCACAACTACAATGGATTATCATGAGCCCATAACTCAGGAATGGATAATTTGTAGTCCTCCAGCTGTACTTTAATTCCAACTCAATAGCATGTTAAAGACGAATTCAAAAAGATACTAGGTAAGATCAGAACCACCTACCCCATATTCTGGCAAGCAGGAGAACTCCAAATCAAACAGGTGTGATTGGAAAAAGGCTGCATCCAATGGGGAAACCTTTAGGCCATGAGAGCCAAATTTGCTGAGATTTCCCATCCTCTGCTATAGATCCATTCAACTCAGTGGTACTGTATTCCTCTTTAACAATGCTTGATCTATTATTAAGCAGTATCTAAGGATAAGTGATATCAAATATTTCAATGACAGTTGATTTCCTTCAGTAAATACAATCAACTCAGGGTGTACCTTCAGTGCCCTAAGTTTGTTTTCTTTTATTATGGTGTTTAACTTCAATGTGGACACTGTGGGTGTAGAGTTTTTTAATTCAAATGTGCCACTTTTCCCTTTAATATTCACACAATAAAATGCATTTTAATCTGGTTACTGAATTTACCTGGAAAAGAATACCAAGCGCTCTTAATTCTGAATTGAGCAAATGATGGAAAATTGAAATATAAGCCTCTTAGCTCACATACCTGAAGCATTTTGTTCCATGACTTCTACTGGCACAGGGTGTAGCCTGTGGATTGAACTGTACAATTTTTCAAAGAAAGAGCCCTAGCTCCTGCCCACTCCAGCTGGTGGCATGAAACCATCTGAACACTGAGGCTATAACTGAGTTTGCCTGGGAAACTAGGTAGACATAAGATAATGAATAAGAATGCAGGGATCAAGCGACTGAGGGCTCCATATATAGTTAATAGAACCCTGAACTACTGAAGCCAAAAGCAGTATATGAAACTCCAGAACCATGAGAGTGATAGAAGTACATTTTGACTGTATTTTGTGCAACCTGAAGTTCCTGAATTTGCTTCATAAGAAGCTCGACAGAGATCCAGTTTCAACAGCCCAACCTAGAGATTACCAAACATGCACTGCCACTGCCAAGTCAACAGTTGAGAGAAAAAGGTAGATCTGACTAAACAGCCTCAGGTGACAGAAGTGGCTCCGGGCCACAGCATACAACTGAGATGTCATGGTAACAGAGTGATCTGTTGTGATAATGAGCCTTGAGTCTCAGTCACAATCTTATGATGGATTCCCAAGAATGATATACCACCATCCTCCTGTATCAGTTCTCTCAGATGCTTCCCTCTCCTTAACACTGATCATTTGGTTTTATCAGGATTAAGCTTCAAGACACTCATAATCTTCTAGATAAAAATATTACGACCACATTGGGAGAGCACACAGTCCCACTCAAATCTGAACACACTAAAATAGTGGTCAGTACCAATGTACAAATGATACTGCAACTCATGGAATTTAATCTGTTCTCCCAATGGTCCCATGTACATTCTGAACATGAAGGAAGAGAGATTTATCCCTGTGTAATATCCACAAAGATGGAATCCAAGAGCTAAGGAAAAAGTGCCCAGTGTTACTAATTAGGTCCAGTCCTCCAAACAGTACTGGAGACAGGCAACAGCAAGCATATGAACTGTTTTCCTACTTTTCAATCCAAGACCATGTTATTGCCTATACATTTACATATCAGGTCAAGTATAAGATCCCTGATGGTCACTTACACTTTAGTCATCCCTACTGTAATGCCTGCTATATGTGGGTCACCCTTGAAGACCATCCAGAAGCTACAGTACACTTGGTCCAAAACACAGCACTGCAAGCAGTTATGGGCATTCCTTAATATGCCCATGTAACACCAATACTTTGTGAGTTGCACTGGCTTTCTATTGGCTTCTAGGTGCAATTAAATGTGCTATAAATCTTACATGGCACAGCACCAGGTTGTTTGTGGGATCACCTTTTCCCAATGACATCTGCCCATCCCATATGCTCCAAAAGAGAGGGCATGTTCTAGGTCCCTTCTCTGAAACAATGTCATCTAATGGGAGCTAGGAGGTATGCCTTTTCCATGGTGGTACCTATTTTTTGGAATGTTTTCCTCCCCCCACAATATATAGCTAACTTTGACCCTGTAGGCCTTTAGAAAGCATCAAAGATCTGGCTCTTTCCTTAGACATTTGGGTCAGGATGAATGCCTGTCAGGTGACATTTAATACATCTGAGACCCTGATCACATATTAACAATTAACAGATAAAAACAATATCTGTTTTTTGCTAGTATTATACGATTTTGGTATTTTTTTTCCTATGGGATTTTTTGTATGCCACCCAGAGTTACACTGTCCAAATTGGGCAGCCATATAAATGATATATATGTATGTATGCATGTATGTATGTATGTATAAAATAAATTCTGTTTCAGTGACACAACATAGCAGCTTCTAATTATGCTCATACTTTCTTATACAGGTAGTCCTAGACTTACAATCATTCATTTAACGACCATTCAAAGCTATGACAGTGCTGAAAAAAGTGACTTATAACTAGTCCTTGCACTTATGACTGTTGCAGCATCCCTGAGGTCACATGTTCACAATTTGGGTGCTTGACAACAGGCGTGTATTTACGATGGCTGCAGCATCCTGGGGTCATGTGATCACCATTTGCAACTTTCCGAGACAGCTTCCAACAAGAAAAGTCAATGGGGAAGCAGGCAGGGAAGGTCACAAATGGAGATTATGTGATGTCTCGCTTAATGATTGAGATGATTTGCTTAACAACCGTGGCAAAAAAGTTCATAAAATTGGGTGTGGTCATGTGATACCTCACTTAATGGCCACACCATTAAGATCATGTGATACCTCACTTAATGGCCACACCATTAAGAATTACGAATTTTCCAGTCCCTCTCGTGGTCGTAAGTCAAAGATTACCTGTATACAGTCAACTTCAAACATACATTTCATTTTACTCCTCTTTTAGTTAGCTCACACAATTAAATGCAAATAAATTCAACATAAGTACATTCAGGAGTAGAGCCTCAGGCCAATGTTTTGAATGCACTTCAATGAAAGTGCATTAGATGAATTCAATGGAATTAATTCTAAGTAACAGTTTAGAATACTGTCACTTTCTATTATGCCCCAAAGAAGTTAACAAAACCATATACAGTGGTACCTCGTGTTACGAATTTAATCCGTTCCGTGACTCTGATTGCAACTCGATTTGGTCGCACCGCGAGGCAAATTTTCCCATAAGGTTCAATGTAAATACAGTTAATCCGTTCCGCCCTCCGAATTTGGTCGCACTGCGAGGCAAATTTCCCCATAAGGTTCAATGTAAATACGGCTAATCCACCCTCCGAATTTGGTCGCGCCACGAGGCAAATTTCCCCATAAGGTTCAATGTAAATACATACGGCTCTGCATTTTCTTTGGAGCCATGCTGACAAGCACACCAAAAACCTTCCAAACGCCACAAAACACACCACAAGCCTCACTGAACGTCTCCTTGCTACCGCGATCTCGCCCACAGGAAGCCGCGATCACGTGGCAGCAGGGCAAATGGCTGCGGATCCGGTTTGTAGCGTGGGGCGGAGGTCGCACGGCGAGGTAAATTTTTGGGGCCGGAGCTGATCGTATCGCGAAAAATTCGTAAGGGGGGGCATTCGTAACCTGAGGTACCACTGTACTAATAAAATAAAAAAATGGTGGTATAAAGCAGAATATAAAAATCCAGTCAGTTAAAAAATATCCTAAAGTATCCTATAATCTGTGTGCTGCCATAAAAAAGATCTCCACAGCAGTAGCCTCACAAGGAGGTAAATCCTAAAGAATGAGCCCAAGATCTTAACTGTTCATGTGAACACTGGGCTTAAGAAAAGATGTTTCCTCCCTCAAGGCAGCTCCCTACCTTTGAAAAGAAATTCCTTACTTTCCAGATCCAGCCAGTCATTTCCACCTAGCCAAGAGTCTGGTACAACCAGCACATTTTCAGCTTCAGTCATTGAAATTCTTGCCCCAAACTATTGACCAACGAAGCTCTAAGAACATACTGCAAATATACTAGGACAAACAAAGGTAATTTTATCTGCAACATGCCTAGCAAGGCTATTACAATTGGTTTCCAAGGATAACTGAATCTGCCTGAAGGCCAAAATAAAAAAGGATCCTTACATTTAGTAAAAATTCCACTAAACACAAACACAATGGTTGCCGAGAAGTACAACTTTACCATTCTCTCCATTGTCACGTAAGCTTCCAAATTGGTTCTAGTTAGTGTTTTTTAGAATTGTTAAGTTTTTCTCCAACTGCATTCCAGTTATTTTCCTTACTCACTAAGTGCCCCAAAGTCCCTGGAGCACTAGGAAAGTAATACAGCTCTAACCAGTAAGAAAAAATGTCTAACAATGATCATGTTGATTACTTGGGTTCATTCCAAATTCTAATCAGCAGGATGCAAAAGTACTAACCATGCTAGCAAGAAAATCACCCAGGACAGTTGAATCCATCTTGTGCCAAGGGTAGAATATCATCCAAAACAGTCCTTTACTGTTAGGGAGGATAAGGTCGCCAATAGCTTACACTGTAACTTAGCAGAGAGTTATATGAACATAACAAAAATTATGTTATAACAATTATCACACAGACCCAAAAACAAACAAACCAACAAAAAAACACTTGGACTGTTCCTTTCCAACCCTTCTTGTCACTGGATTACCAAAGAAAACTTTGTGGCTGTTCAGGTGGCTAAAAAGCCCTGAGCCAGCCAACCAGCCAGGTCTTAGGTTGATGATGAAATTCTTGCCTTTCAAATCCATTACCTTTTCTACCAGCCCAGAAAGTGGTCTATCCCACTATGAGTACTATGTGTGAATCCTCAAAACAGCCAGAATAGGAACCTAGAAATGGAGAGATTTTTGGATAGACTACAAATGCCTAGCTTGGTCTTTTCCAGATAATGAAAGCTGAGGTCCGGCATATTCAGAAAGAACTAAGTTAGATCTTACTGAAACTAATTCTGGCAAGATTAGCATTTAAGTCTTTGCTGGTGTTTCATTGAGAATCCAGATGGGCACAACAGGAGAAGTCATTATCTTTCCCATGATCTAGGCTGCTCGCCATTCACAGAGATCAAGTGAGCACCCTGGTCTAGGCTCAGAACCTGGTGGCAATACACTGATCTGGCATTTCATAGCACTGGTAATTTCCTTTCCTTTTTGTCCCCAAATTCATCCTTAGTATTCAAAACAAATAGTCTGTTCCTTCCCCACCAAAAAGAAATATGAGAAAAAATAAATCACAGTGAAAAACAGAAATTGCCAGATAACAATAAAAACAAAAGAACAGCAAACATGGGATCATAAAAAGAAGAACAGTGCACATGAACATCAATTAATGGCAATAAAATATTCGCTGGGTCTGTAATTTTCAGCCTATTTAACTTGAAAGTAAACATCACTGAACTTCTTGTGCCTTCATAAGAAGCACTTACAGCATAGTTAAACACCTGGTGGGAAGAAAGTATCTTTGTGTTCCATAGGATTTACTTACTTCAATCACTTAGGTTGTAAATCAGTTTCCCACATGTGTAAATCTAATTAAAAAGCTGTACTGACAACCAGTTACTTTATAAAAGTAACCACTGTCTGGTTTTTATCCTACACTGACAACATTCCAAACTAATGAGCCTCAGACTATGGCTGAACTTGAACAAAATGCTTACCCATGATTAACTGACCATGGTTTATTCAATTATTACTCAAAGCACCCATTTTTCTGGGTATAGACATCTTTTAACTATATACTTATCACATAGGCTGGGTCAGAGACATCTACAAGATTGAAGGTTTTTGTCACAATTTTAAAAAAAAGCAAAATTGCACCATAAACTTCATCTCTTCCATATGTGAGCGTGGCATCACGACACATGTACAAAAGGGGTGGAGTTTGTGTTGCAACAGCATAATGTTACCTTCATCATTTGCTCCCTTCCACAGGCCTCTGGGCTGGGTTCACATAACACGCTAGGCTGAAATGTGATTGCCTGATTATAGTATAATGCCTTGTGGGACACAGGCTTTAGGCTACTGCACATTCTTAGAAAACCAAACACTTTCTTACCAAACACAGTGGTACAAGATTACAAGTAAACATGTGCGGGACTGTGTTGTTCGAGGCACTCTCAGGCATCACACACTGCATTAACCCGTGGTTTCTTTAAACATCTTTTACTAAATAAATCACAACTGGCTGCATTCACATTTTGATTTACTATGTTATGTGAGCTGCCCCAGCCCAGCCTTACTCTAGAAACACACACAAGCCCATCATACTCTGAGCAAGCACAGGATCACCTAAATGGACGCAGCTTTAAATACGCTTATTTGAAATCAATAAATGATCCTGGCTGCATCACCAACTTTAGTAGGATTGCAGAGGTATATATGGGGTATTCAAGATAAGGGACAATATTTTAGAAATATACCAGAATTATTTCTTAAAGTTCACTAAGGTTATGTTGACACAGCTCATTGAAACATAAAATAGTCAGTCATCTTGATCTCAGTGTGTTTTGCTAACCAACCTGTGCAGTTAGTTAAAGGTTCAGTATCCCATGAAAACACAGTAAGCTGTAATTCAGTTCAGCATGGCTAAGAATGTTGTACAAACATACACAGTACTTCTGGGCAAGGAATCTGCCAGGACAGACTTGGGTAATTAGAAAAGTGCATTCCTCCTAAATCAAACTGACACCCAGTTTTAATGGTTGTAACGCCACCCACAATTTGGGATCTGCACCATTAATATACTTTACATTGCTCTATTGCCTACAAACCTCAGCTCTGTCACAGAGTTATTTTATTTCCCCAGATACTGTATTTTGAATAAATGATTCGGTGAAGAAACTAACAACTTCTAAGCACTTCGGTAGCAGAGGCGTGCGGTGGGGAGGAATTCTACAGCTGGCTCCGCGATTTCACATTTCATTCCTTCTCCGATTTGCCCCGCTTGGGAGAGAAGAGGCTGTCAACTGTCACCACAGCAGCATCTCTACAAGGACCCAAGGCGTCCAGCAAAAGACACAATGGAAAAGAGATCGCTTTCAAGGAAGGCATATGAAATGCCAATCCTCCTTTGTCAATGCTTTCCACTTCCTCCTCAAAGGTAGCAGCGGTTTAATTCATTCGTTCAGGATCGATCGACTGCCCCCCGCCCGCGGCTGCACTGACAAGCCTAATGGCCAGGGGCACCCCTCTCGGCGAAGCCTCATCTTGGCAGATGGCCAGCCTAGCAATTTGTTTATTCCCGCGGGACGGGAGCGAAGGTTTCAGGCTAAGGAGTCGCCGTCTCGCAGCGAATCTGACACTCACGGGCAGCCTTCCTCAAGGGAAGGACCCAGGCTAAGGCAGGCCAAGACCTCCACTTGGGTACCTCTCTTCCCCCCGCCGCCCCCCTTCTGCAACCTCCGTTCTTTCCAACTGGGTCAAGGAGGGTCTGAGCCCCACGGCCGAAAGCAACAGCCTCACCCCCACCGAAGGAAAAGCCTTTGGACGGACCCACAACTAGTTTGTTGGGAACGAAGAACCCACGCTTTCAGAGCCGTCCCAAGGGCACCGCGAGCCCCGTTCGGGGACTCCGTAGCCCGATTCGGCCTGCGTTCCCAAGAGGGAGCCCCGAACCACCCAGCTCCTCTTCCTTCGGCGTTTTAGCTATTTTTATTAGTACTGGACGTGTTACTACATCCGAGTCGAGCAGAGCAAAAGAAGGCCCCGCCGCAGCTGAGAGCGCTTTCTTACCGTGCAAAGTAGGAAGCAGTTAAGGAGCAAGGAGAGTGCCGGATCCCTCGCCGCTTCTTCCTGCAGCCCGCGCCCACCCACCCCCCTCCCTCCGCGCAGCTTCTCCGCAAAACTCTCCGAAGGCGATCGATCGCTGCCGCTTTCTCGTTCTCTCTCGCAAGCTCTATAGCTGGAAAACGAGGAGGAGGAGGGGCGGCAGAGCTGAGGGGTGGGGAATGTGGGTTGGTGCCTCCCCTTTATTCTAGGGGAGGGGGAGCGGAGGAGTGCCGATGCGTGTGGCTGCTGGCGGGTTAGTTGTTGCTCCCTGCTCCAAATTTCCTATTCGCAATTTTGGAGCTGGATGAGGCTCTCTTTCTACTGGCCCTTTCCTTACTGAAAAGGAGCCAGATAAGTTTTCTAACCTTCCTTCTAAATGGTGACTCTGTTGACATGGCAAACGGGATCGCAAACTAGCTAATCACATTTTGGCCTAGTCTGTGTTGCGTAACTTTAGGTACGCTATTAACTCTGGTCTGCAATACTCTGGGTCTCCTTTCACCCATCTAGTAGCCGTCCTGATTTTTACAACCCAGAGCTGGCAGCTGTATGGCTGTCGTGTGAACCTAGAAGATTGGGTAAATGATGGTTCTATTAACTGCGGGTGTGTCATGCTAACAACCATGGAAAACAAGGGAAGAACCTGAAGTAGACCGGAAAAGGTAGCTTTGCACTGTCATTTATTGAAGCTACCTTAAGGGATGATAGAGGGCTGGAGATCTCAGCCTTGTACTATGGAATATACTGTCACTATCAGTTCTTGGTCTGATTGTCATTTAGGTTAGAATTTAGTAACGCCTGAGGTGATGTTAAATTTTATGTTATAAATAAACAAAATAAATACTTTTATAAAACAGGGTTTGTTTCATTTCATCCCCAGGATGGGGCAGAATTGATCATGGCATGGTGCAAATTGCAATGTGATTCTATTGGCTGTGTTCATGCAACATAGGAATCCACAGTTAACTAATAATGGTTTGCTGAAATTCCAGTCACCTGGATTTGTGCAAGGCAATGACCCTAAATTAGCCAATCATGTTTTAGGTTTCACCTCTTGTGCAAACCAAACTTTCATTACTTAAGTTAATTACTTATCCAATTAAGTTCCTCCCAAGATTGACCCCTGGCATTTTGTTGCCTGAAGCAAATCAGGAGATGAAGTAACTCCTCCATGCATTGGTCTGAGCCATCTGCTTATGGATGGTTTGCTGAATAAGCCACAGTTAGCTGGTTCATACATTGGACTATATAAACTGTGGTTTACAGATCAAACTGGTTGGGTTCATAACATTGTGCTGAAGTAGAGACTGCCGTCATGACACATTGAACTACAAATAAGCCAGACAAATGTTAGTGAACTTGGGGTTAATTTATAGTTCAATATTTAATGTGAGCCTAGGCAATTGTATTAATTGAAAAGGCCATGGTTATATTAACCACAGATTAGCATTTTGTGGTAACAACCAATGCAACAATGCTGCAGTAGACTGCACTACTATACACAGCAGTGACAATAATGACTTCCGAGTTTTCCTAGGTGCGGAGCAAAACAGCCCAGTTTGTAAATTAAGCATGGCCATGTGTCATGTATAGGCAACCACACTTATATAAAATTACTTAGTAATTTGGTGGTTATTAGATCACCAAATCCAATCTCTTTGATAATTTCAGATGCTTATGTGGACAAACGGTACCAAATATGAGCACAAAGATATCACATGAATCAGAACACTAAAACCTGGAAGAGTCCCCCCAAAATCTCATTAAACTCTGGTTGGAGAAGATCTCAGCACTTCCCACTGAGGACCAAAGAGCTCAGAAATAAAAGAGCAGTTGAACAGCTTGTCCTAAAAGAGCCTGAATAAGCAGGAAACGCTATACTACAAAATTTGTTGCATTAGTAACCAAAGTATCAAGGTGCATAAATGCTACTCAAGGCTGGCTGAATTACAGTGGTACCTCGGTTCATGAACTTAATTCATTCCGCGACTCTGGTCGCGACCCAAATTGGTCGCAACCCGAATCAAATTTTCCCATAAGGTTCAATGTAAATACGGTTAATCCGTTCTGAACCATATGTTTTTTTTTTTTTTAAACCACAAAAATATGACACAAAGTACAGTATGAAGAGAGAGAACACTAACCTTGCTCAAGGCGACTTCTGGCGTGGAGGACAGGAAGGCGGGTGGGGAAGTGGTTATTGCTTGGAGGGAGAGTCCCCCTCCCTACAGGAAGCCCGACCACGTGTCACGGCAGGGAAAATGGCCGCGGATCCTGTTTGTCACCCGATGCGGCGTTTGCGAACAGAAGCAAAATTTTGCGGACAGTGCTGTTCGTGACCCGAATTGGTCATGAACAGAAGCATTCATAACCCGAGGTACCACTGTATTTGGATATTTGAGGCATAAGTTCTACAAGCATCTTTGGAGTAAAAAATAAATCAGGTACCTGGCATGGCAGCCATATTTTGTTAGAATCAACCTTGTCTTGCCATGAATGGTGAGGCTTCTCCATAGCAAGTGTGGTTGAAGTTGCAATGTATGTCAAGCATAAGCATTACAAAGTTGGGACAGAAATCTTGAATTTAAATAAAATATTGGCTTGGCAGAAATGTTGTGAGAGAGTTAGACTTAGTGGGCTCCTAACTTGTTTTCTACAGAAAAAAGTTTAGGAGAAAAGACCAAGTAGTATATTTGGATCAATATGCCAGGAGCTGTCCAACTGAAAGCCCTCTAGTGATGGTAAGCAAAGCCTGACCAGAGGAGAAAGAAAACAAAAGAATGGAAATCAGCCAAAGGGGCCCAAAATATGGATGTTTCTTTAAAGTTGAAGTAGTGAGAGGGAATGAAGGATATCAGAGACAATGGACATTTGGTCAGTTGGACCACCCATCTCAATCCCCTTCCCCTTCCCAATTTGTTTTTCAGGAAGTCAAGCCTCTAGCCTTGGGGATTGAGATATCAAGAGCTAAACCAGCAGTGATCCAGGTTGCCTTGTGGGACTCCTTTCAACTGACAACCATGCAAGTAACTCTTGCTCAGAACTGAGCAGTATCTTTCCTGGCACTTGCCAGGGCAAGGAGGATTCAGAGAGGGACAAATTAAAACATACAGCAATCTGAGGCAGAAGACCTACCTTTGAAAGTTCAAGTGACAACTGCATCAACTACCATTTGGAGCTGGCAAGCTTTTGAAAAATCTTGATTATGGTACACATTTAAAAACTCTATTTTTAGAATGAAAACAAGAATCGTATTCCCAATAATTGTATAATCACATTTATTATTAATCTCGGAAGATGATCCAATTAGTACAAAATTAGTAGCATGTGAGGTTTTCTTTTTACAGGAAACAAGTCCATTAGCATCTCTTGGAAATTTAAACACCTTTTAATAAGATAACAATGTGGGGAAACACTGACATAAAATAAATTCTCCTTCATTGCCAAGTCCACTGAGTTGATCCCACTTAGTCAGAAAACTACATTTTCTCCATCATGGTCTGTTTGAGCAATTCAAACTCAAATAGATTGCTTGATTTCTCACTGATTACTGAGTGCAAAACATATGGACTGTCTTAATATCCGTGATATAATGTGAAGTTTTAATTAAAACTGTATCCAGTGACTGATTTGTGGTGGCATATTCACACATGCAAATCACCATAGCATGCTGGAGGCACCTACTTGTGTAAAATAGGCTATTTCTGCCATATTCTAAGTTTGGTTTTCTTGAAATTGGTAAAATGTTGGCATTTTGATTGGGACTGTGTTCACACGACACACTTAACCACAAACTAGCCAACCATATTTTGAAATAGAATGTGCAAACCTAGAAAATGGGGTTAGGTCATAATCTGCACTTGTTAATCATAGGTGACCATGTTTTACAAATAGCCCGTGTGTTTGTACTGAAGACAGGAGGTTGGCAAAGAAGTGGACATCTCCTCCCTATCTCCAGAATCTTACACTGCTGGTTTTGTGGCGTATGGCCAATATAAAATGTTAATACACTCTGCTTGTAACCAAAGATATTTAGTATGATGTCCAAACCATTCTTTAAAAAATATGGGTAAAAGGCTTCAACTCCCAGCCATGATCCCGCCATTTCCTGAAGGAAGTCCTAAGCTAGTAGTTTTGTACTCTAGCTATTCAGCTCTAATAAACTTAAAAGATCTGGACGTTCCTTAAATATACATGTAATATATACACGAGAAGACACATGGTTACATATGTGTTCTTAACTGTGACCTATCAGCTTCTGTTTGTCCTTCATAGTAGTTGGCTTGTTCTGTTAAGCACTCTGAACTCTAGCTTCCTGCTGCATTCTGGCCTGCACATCTGTTTTGTCCTGTGCCTTCCTCCCTGAGAAGATTCACATAGCGTCCATTCATCCATCCTTGTGTATCTCTACTTTAGAGGCTAGTCCAGACCCCGAATATACATTGGAATAGAAAAAAAGTTGATCAAGCTGGAAGGGGTTAGGAAGAAGTTGGGGGTACCCTTGATTAAAAAGCTTATTTCCTTATTCATCCAGTAAAGAAAATTATGGCTCTGTATTTGTCACCCAATATCACTTAAAAATAAGACAGACGTACACAAAAGACCCACCATAGACACAGCTTCTCACTGGACCCTTGTAAAGCAAGAAAACTGCTATATTTGCACAAGTGCTGGCCTAAACTGTGACTTTCAAATTACCATTAGTAGTATAGTGATCATGGCCACAGAGCATATCCTGCTAGTAAAATCTGAGGAGGAGGTGAAATAAAAAACAGGGAATGGAGTGAGAAAAGTATCCATGTCACTGTTTCATTGGTGCAAGACCGAAACACAGATGTTAACAGACCCACTGAAGGTCATATCATTTGAAGCAAGAGGGACAAAAGTGTACACATGCAAATCCTTAAATATCAGGTTGTTTTTGAAAAAAAAATACAACCCTGATAACATCTGAGATTATTGAAGAAAGAAATTCTAGCAAAGATATGCTTAAGAAAAGCGTTACAAGTATGCATCAAGTTCTTTGGTTTCATAATTGAAGACCACTGCCACAGAGGAATGAAATAGACTCAGAAGATAAGGCTTTCAAGGAGATGAAAGTTGAGAGAAGGTTCCTTACAACCAGTGTTGACATACTTTCTTTATCTGTCCTCCCTGACTCACTCTCGCAACAGACCTAAGTTGAGCAACTGGCACGCAACAACTTCTGCTGATAACTCAGCTCACTTGGACGCCTTTCCTGTGAAGCATGCATTAGAAAGACAGGGGATAGATAGCTTATTTAAGACTGCTTTAATACTTATGTAGAAAGCACCATTGCTACATCTACAGTTGTGCTTTTATGCAAGTTGCAGGTACCATCTGTCTGTGTACAAAATCTGCCTTGCCATTTCTAGAAAATGTCTGTTTTTCTGTCTTATTCTCAACTTGCTTGAGAATTTATTTCAGATTTATCTTGGTGTGTTTTTCCCCCTGAATTTCTTATTGGAAGGTAGCAGTGGGTAATAATGCTGGTGCTGCCCTTTTCTCTTGAGTGTCTTTCTATCACTCTGAAACATCTGATTGTCCACCTTTCCCGGACTGAAAAATCTCAGTGGAAGAAGTTCCGTCATGATCTCTTTCTTTAGGATTTCACTGAAATATGGGATGCCTGCAGAATACTGAAGAAACAACAATGAAAGGTGAAACATTCAGAAATATACCTTGACCACCTCACAATGAAATAACTTCAAGAGTATCACTTTCTACTCATTCATTCCACTTAAATACTTTTCTCCTTTGAGTGAAATGTTGAATGAAAATTCTTTTTAATCAGTTTGGTTGCATAGTGGTAGGAAAAAAATCTGATTTTTTTTCTGCATAGCACTAATGTCTACACATATTTGGAACACTGCTTGAAACACATATATATGAGTGTATAATATCTCTGTATCACATGGAATTTTCAAAAGTATTTATGTGGCAGTTATAGTTGCTAAATGGCCTGTAGTACTTTCTTCAACAGATTGGCAAATATCAGAATAGGAATATTAAAAGTTGCCTTACCTCCAAATGATTAGTCCATCCAGCCCAATATAACAGTCTCTCTTTGGGCTCTCGGAAAGAGAAGCTTTCAACATTTTCTGTTTCCTGGTCCTTTAATGCTGGAAATTGACCATGAGCTCTTCTGCAGCAAACCATGTTAAGATGGAGAGAGATAAGGGAAAGATCATGCTTATCAGTTAAAAAGAAACAACAGAAGTTGAGGAAGGGAGAAAACCAATCTAATACTCTAGCAGTTCCTGCAAAAGGAGGTACAAGTTTCTAGAATTGTGGACCATTTTGAAAAGACTTGCCAAACCTACCAGGTCAGTTTCTGAGGCCACATTTAATTGTTACCCTGTTGTTAGTGGACTACAAAATGTCTCTTGAGCAATGTGCTATTCAAAATCATGGTGAAGTTGCAGCTAGGACTGAAATCTCAAAGTGCCAGAAGGAACTTCAGAATTTTATGGTGGAAGAAACCTGATTCCTATCAGATCTTCTCCCACAAAGTCAAAAGACATATACCACCTGGTGCAAATGCGTGGGAGCCAATACTGTCATGGAATTCAATAAACTGATAGAACTTGGAGAATGCATGGCCCAACTACCAATCAGCTCCATGATCAAATCTTTCTAATGGGACCTAAGACCAGAGAGGCAACAGGAGAAATGGCCCAAAAGCTGGCAGATTTCAGAACTCAGGGGCAGTGCAGACATACTAACGTCTCGGGTATTCTTGAGGGTGGAAGAAACAGCCAATCGGGATTATCCCAGAAGCTACACCACATCAAGCACTATCCAACATGCCACCAGGACCTATTGATAGATGAGCTGCCAAGTGCTTTAAATATGAAGAAGCAGGACAACTGTCCCCAAATGAAAGTCCAAATAAACCAGGTTGAATCTAAAAGTCACGGGCCAGAGGATCTTCCAGTAAAAACTTCCCTAAACTCAGCATGGATGCTATTCTATCCTGTGAGGCAAGTGATAACAAAAGGTCATTGAGTAGAAGCCTGGTGAGATACTGGAGGCACAGTCTCCACAATGGCCCTCTCACTTATAAAGGATCAACGTCCCCCCAAGGCATCATGAGTGCAGATACTGTTTGCCAGAAACTAAGTGGAAACTGCCCTTGTGTGAATCCACCTAGTGTAGTCTATAAACAATAATTTAAAAAAGATCCACTCTTTATTGTTTAGAGTATTGTATGAACCCAGCCAACTGTGGTTTATTTCATAAACCATGCTTAAGCAAACCATAGCTTAGCAGCTTATAACCATAGTCTTATTTTTCAAAGGAAGAAAAGTAATACATTTTCTTACAGAAACTGTAGCCTTAGACATTGTGCAATCGTTGTGAACTGATGCATAACATCCTTAACACATTCCTTTCTATAAATTGTTTTGGTGCTGTGAGATAATCAGCCTGATCCTCTTTAAGCTTAGTTTGAAATTAATCTCAGCAACCTCAGCATAATTTGTAAGAATGTATGAATTCAATCTTATTTTTTTTCTTACAGTTACAGCAAGTTACTTTATAAAGTGAGAAAAAGATGTTTGGTGAATAGACAGTTGTAATGCTTGCTAGCTAATGTTTTTTTGAAACAGGAAAGAGAACCAGAAGAAACTTGCAGCACTATTTCTTGTTCTCTGTATGTTTACCTGGAAACAAGTGACACAGCTTTCGCGGGGCTTGGAAACAATCACACATAGTTTGCAACTTTAGATTCAACTAACACAATGCATCAAATGAGACATATTTGCATAGAGGGGAGTGAAAGAGCATAAATGAGTAGGAGGCCTATAATTCTTCCTCCTCAAACTATGGGTGCCAAAAATAAGTAATAAAAAATGAGATACAAAAAGCCTTGGCTATTGCTACCAATCATATGACCAAGAATAATCCATAAACATACATCCAACACAACTGCAGGGGAACAACTGTAGCCATTTTTAAAAATTACATAATTTTGTAGGCTTACACAAAAGCTTCTCACTTTCTAAAAATATACCTTTTTGAAATAGATCACTAATTCATTATCTGCAGGAACAAAGCTTTAGGTGAGTCACTAACAGCAATCCTATGTACAGTATGTTTACTCATAAGTAAGTCCTACTGAATTCAGTGGGATTTAATTCCATGTATTGGTACAGAGAATTATAGCCTAAATCAACACACTAAAGAGTGTGGGTGCTATACAGTGGTTAAAGTGTCAGACTTACATCAGGAAGACTCAGTTCAAGTCCCCACTCATCTATGGAGCTCCATGACAGACTTTAATGTAGTAATTTCTCTTAGCTCAGCATTCCTCACAGAGCTGTTGTGAAGACAACATGGTGAATGACTCCATGTACACTGCCTTGAACTCTTCAGAAGATGGGATGTGAACATTACACGTATCTAATCAATAGCCAAGAATTTTACCCATCATGTTATCAAATCCAGGTTGTTCCAATATAAAATAATGTAAAAATGCGGTATACATTTTTGTCAATATTGTAACTATGGATACTTAATGTCCCTCCATCTCATTTAAGGCAGTATGCTTGTTTGTGTGTTCTGTGGGATCCAATATTATGCAGATTTAGGTCTCACACAATTTGTGACACAAAGGAGAAATTAGGTGGAGCAGTAAGCTGACATTATCACACTTTGCATTTTGCAAAAACCCTTGGGCTTTAGACCTTACAGTGTAATCTTTGGGGCTTATATTTGGATGATGGACAGGCACTTCCAATCTCCTACTTTAGCCAGAATGTTGATGCCTGAAATGGTGAGAGAATCTATGAACTTTGTGCAGCAGCTGGTATAAATATATGAAAGATGGATCACTGTTAATAAACCATGATGCCTTTGCATACTAGTTATACATTGTTTGCCTTGAAATTATCTTCCAGTCCAGGGTCTGCTATTACTTTCTGATTAAAATAGTAAACCGTATGGTTTAATATATTTGCTTCAACAGAGATACACAGTCTTATAGTGAAATGCCAGGACTTTTGAGTGAAAAGTGGTGGTGTCAAGACAAAAACTGAAGTTGATTTAGTTTATGATTAAATAACAGAATTGCATATAGCATAAATGCAGTTTATAAGATTGTCATCTGTATTTCATATTTGCCCTCTTCTCACACATTACAAATTACAATTCTGTGCAGCTTTTGATGGGTCTCTAGGTGTTACACCCAAGGTGGGAAAGGCACATGTTGTTCTAGTGCCACAGATTTTGCACTTTTGTGCTATGTTATATAGCTGTTACTGATGGCCTCCATGAACTTGTCTAATTAGCAATGGATCCTGCTCATAGTATGATTTCTTCTGAATTTGCATGACAAGAAATATCTTCCCTAGATTTGTTTAAATTAATTCTAAATCAGGTCCCCTGTTAGAAAAAGGACATACCAGGAGATGATAAGATCCACTTAGATCCAGTTCGTACAGTAAAAGAAAAATGGCCTTATGCTAAGGCTCTGTCACATATGGGTACTGAAGGGGTCTTGCAGCCCAGTCAGAACTGCATAGAGACAATGATAATTTATGTGAATTGGCACCTTCCCGGTTGAGCAACTGCAGCTCTTTGAACATGTGCCATCGTAGGACTGCCTTTATCACTCCCATATGGAAGAATCAGTCATAGGGTCATTGCCTCCATAAAGTCCTCTCAGGACAACAACCCTTCCCACAGCCCTATGTACTTATACAGATGATCAAACACAGATGAACCACCAACTCCAAGCCTGTAACTACAGTAGTAGGTAGGCAAATAGTTTCCTATGGATTAAGCTGGACTGTAGAGAGGCAGCATTTTTTGTTATTGTACTATGCATAAAAACAGCACAAAACCACAGGATGATTGAAATCCAGATGGAACCATATTTGCATTTCAGAATAATCCACAAAATGGTTCCAACAGCACGTTAACATGATCACAAAATAGGCATATTAAATGCAGTGTTATGGGAGGGTTGTGCAGTCTGGCTTTGTCCCCCCCCCCCCCCCCCCACATTCTACAGAAATCTCTATGGTGTGCCAGGATGGAATATAACATTAAACTAAGTTTAAATGTGTGTATTCTTGCTTCAGAATTTAAGTGTCTTTCTGAAATAAATCAAGGCCCACCTAGTCCCGCATTCTTTGTATGAATCCAAGCCAAATGGCAGGTGCTTCCCGGTCCACTGGAAGTTGGCCAAATGATTCATGGTCAAACTCTCCAGTATAAAAGTCCCAGACACACAAAACGGTGTCCTGAATGCTTTGAGGCTCCTTTTATTAATTTCTTTCTCTACTTTAAAACATATTTTTAAACTACCATTCAGTGGTTTTTCAGGAGTCTTTTCCAACATCAAAGTTCAGAAGCGTCAATACTCTTTCTATCCTGCTTCTTCAAAGTCCATCTTCAACTTCCACAATGTCATAGGAAAAACCACTGCCTGTATAATTGGGATCTTTGTAGGTATAGGCACATCACAGCATCTGTGTTATCTTTTCCAAGACCTTCACTGCTACTCTGCCGAGTGCTAGTTTGCAGCATATTTCTTAACTGCTGGCTCCTGCAAATTACAGACACAGTGAATTACTGTTGTTCAATGTCTAGAAGTCACAGATTTCTAAAATAATTTATGAAATAATTTACTTTAGAGCTGAAATTAAAAGAGAGTTGCAGATTTCTTCTAGGTAACAACTTTTCCTGGCACAAATTCTTCTTCTTCTTTTTTTGCAAACAGATTTAACTTAGATTTTATTTCCAAGATCCCTAGTACGGGGAGGCTGTTCTGCAAAATGGGTACTGCTATGAGAAGCAGCGCATCAAGGCTTCTATCTTCCAGACCTTGTGGCAGTAAAAACTCAGTTATATATTTAAAGTTGCTCCCCTTTTAGAGCACCCCAAATCATCTGCATGAGACAGCTGCTGATCTCAACCCTTATCTGCCATAGAACAAGAGGTGCATCATAATAGGATATCTTGCATTATCCACATTGCTTTTCATTGCTATGTGGCAAAGTGTTGTCTTCAAGTGTTCCTAGTGGTCATATAACAGCGTGTTGTCTAATAATAGAGATGGCCCTCCTTTTATCTGCCACAGAACAGTACATGTGTCATAACAGAAGTTATCACTCATATCCTCTTAAAGGCATAGCAAAATACACAGAGTTATTGTTCTCAAGTGTTGCTACTGGTGGGATAGCACAACTGAAGTTCACATGATGCACTGGGCAGTGAATGACTATTTACATGGCATACTGAACCACAAACTAGGTTAACCACATTGTAGATTAGTGTGTTAACTAAATCCTGCTTGTGTGCTTAATTAAAGGTTCAATATCCCATATACAGTTGCAAGAAAAAGTATGTGAACCTTTTGGAATTTCATGGTGTTCTGCATTAATTTGTCATAAAATGTGATCTGACCGTCATCTAAGTCAAGAGTATTGACAAATATAATGTGCCTAAAATAATAACACAAAAACAATTCTGATCCTTCAAGTCTTTATTGAACACACTCATTCAACATTCAAAATGCTAGTGGAAAAAGTAAGTGAACTCTTGGAATCAGTAACTGGTTGACCCCCCCCCCACCCCCCCCAGCAGCAATAACCTCAACCAGGCGCTTCCTGTAGCTGTGGATCAGATCTGCACATCGTTCAGGAGGGATTTTAGCCCATTCTTCCTGGCAGAACTGCTTTAGCTCTGTCATATCCTTTGGACGTCTCATGTGTATGGCTCTCTTCAAGTCATTCCATAGCATCTCTGTTGGGCTGAGGTCTGGGCTCTGACTTGGCCACTCCAAAAGGCGGATTTTGTTTTTCTGAAGCCATTCTGTTGTGGACTTGCTCTGGTGTTTTGGGTCATTGTCCTGTTGCATCACCCAACTTCTACAGAGTTTCAGCTGATGTACAGACATTCTCACATTATCCTGAAGAATTTTTTGATACACTGGGGAATTCGTCTTCCCCTCAATGACTGCAAGCTGGCCAGGCCTTGATGCAGGCCCAAATCATGATGTTTCCTCCACCATACTTTACGGTTGGGATGATGTTTTCATGATGATATGCAGTGCCCTTTTTACGCCAGATGTAGTGCTGCGTGTTCTTTCCAAATAGTTCAGTCTTTGTTTCATCAGTCCACAAAACATTTTGCCAATACTGCTGTGGAGTGTCAATGTGCTCTTTCGCAAACTTCAGGTGTGCAGCAATGTTCTTTGTAGTAGGCAGTGGCTTCCTTCGTGGTGTCCTGCCATAGACACCCTGCTTGTTCAATGTTTTACATACTGTAGACTCATGAACACAGATGTTAGCCAGTTCCAATGATGCCTTCAAATCTTTGGCTGTCACTCGGGGTTGTTTCTTTACCTCATTGATGAGTCTTCGTTGTGCTCTTGGGGTCATTTTGACTGGGCACCCACTTCTTGGTAGAGTAGCCACAGTCCCAAAGTGTCTCCATTTGTAGATTGTTTGCCTAACGGTAGACTGGTGAATTTCTAAGGTCTTTGAAATCATTTTGTAACCCTTTCCAGCTTTATGTAAATCAACAATTCTTGATCATAGATGCTCTGAAAGCTCTTTTTGGCGAGGCATGGCTCACATAAGCGTATTCTTCTTGTGTGGACCAAACTCAAAAAGTTTGAGTGGTTTTTATCAGTCAACGTAGCTCTAGTCCACACCTCCAAGGCTTAACAAGACTCCAGGTATGCTAACACCTGACTCCAGTTAGCTTTTTTGAGATCAACTCAAGGGTTCACATACGTTTTCCACTAGCACTATGAGGTTTTTATGGTTGTTCTCAATAAAGACATGAAGGATCAGAATTGTTTTTGTGTTATTATTTTAGGCACATTATATTTGTCAATACTCTTGATTTAGATGGTGGTCAGATCACATTTTATGACAAATTAATGCAGAACACCATGAAATTCCAAAAAGTTCACATACTTTTTCTTGCAACTGTAAATGCAGAAAATTAGACTAATTCCATAAACTAGGGAATAGTGTGCTATTCACATATAACCACTCTCCTTCAAGTCAAGCTAAGTTTATACTGATGTCATTAACATGTCCAAAAATTAGGAACCAAAATGTCAGTTTCAGCTCACAAAAAGAAAAGACTGAAACCCAGATTAACAATCATTTTCAGTTTCACTGTTTTAAGGAAGACTTCTTTGTTCCATTTTTGGGGATTATTTTACAAAATTGCTGCAGAAATATTACTCTTTTACTGAGCAGAAATGTCAGCCCAGCTACACTCTACATTTTCAAAGTATTTTTATGAACTTTAAAGTTTTATCAAATAAGTTTGCTGGAGATCTTTGTAACACTGTGGCTTTTGATCTCTGAAACAACCATCAGGTGAAAAATGTGGTTAAAATGCTTAAAATACTTCTGATTACATTATTTGAGAGTATAACATAATGACCACTTTGTTTAGCAGCTGGAGTGTGTAAATGATAAACTAGGCTGACTCCTTTGCAAAAAGGAAAAGATGTGGCTATTCAGTTTGTATAGCATTTGAATTAAAAAAAGCACAATTTTTGTGCTCTGAAAATGCAACAGTAGTGCCACCTTGTGGTAAATAACCCACATTATATAAAGGGCATGTGTCAGTTTTAAACAAAATAAAAGGATATACCAGGAGAAACTATAATTAATAAAACACAAGGAGAAATTGGGCTTTCATTGCAATCCCTAAATAAAATGTCTTAGAAAATGAGTAGTATCCATGAAACAGTGGCATTTGGGATTGGGACACACTTATAATAAATAACTTTGTGGCTCCTTAAAAACAAATTTATAATTGCAAAGTTTCTATTTTATCAGACATTGCTTTGGGATGCCATAACACCGCCAATATTACTCTTACCCCTCTTGTCCCCCACAGGTGCCACTGTGCATAAACATTCACATTCACATCTCTACAACCTTCTCCTAGATTTTGTTTTGGTTATTAAAACAACCTATCTGGTATCTAGTCCATTCCTGAATCAAACTGAGTCACACCCAAAACTCTTTCACATTCCTGAAAAATCCTATTGCATATCATTTTAAGAAATATTTTTAAAATTACTCCTCAAGCTTATTGTATGATATTCATTACATTCTTTCACATTGCTTGTTTTAAGTAGAGCAATGAACATAGATATTACCCAATCACCTGGAATATTCCCTATGTCGTAGATTATAATGAATAATTTTGTTAACATGCCTATGCCAGTTTTGTCTATTAGCTTTAATATTTTCATACAGACACCATCAAGTCTCACTACCTGGCATTATTCCTTGTTTTAACTGCTTATGTTACTTTTCTCAATATATAAGAACCTGTGCCATTATGATATGGTGCTTTTTGTCATTAAAAAGTTGTTCGACAAATACTTCTCATTTATTTTTTTCCTTCATCATTTAGTATATTAGCATTTTGGGTTATGGGCACCTGTTACTTATTTTCTTACACACTATATATTAGAAGTATTGTATTTAGCTTCTATTGTTTCAGTTTAACTACACCTATCACTTAACTCCTTTTCCTTTGCAAATAAATGTTCTCTTGATTTTCTTATGCATTTATATATTTTATTTTACAACCTTTTTCCTTTAGCTTTAAACATTTATTCATCATCCGTTCCTTCTTCATCTGTTTCTATCTGAGCCTTTTGCTGGTAATTTATATCAATGATTCTCTAACCATCTTTTATTTTTTATTCACATCATTCCTGTTGTTAATGTTTTCTTCCACTTGATTGGGGAAGTCCTATACATTTAATTAATAATTATTTCTATACCTTGTTTTATTTCTATGATAAGATTTGGATGCCCTAGTACTTACATTTCGGTTGTTTTCCTTGTCCTTTCTGATGATTTTTCAATCTTATTCTCATTTTTGCCAATTCTAGATTATGACTAGAACCTATATCAGCTCCTTGGCATGCTTTTATATCCAACATACTATTTTTAAATCTTTTATTAGTGATATTATAATCTATTTGATTTATAACAATATATTTTATCTGCAGGTGTTATCCATGTATATGGTCTCTAGATGGTAATTTATATGTTATTGTTAACCGTAACTTGTTCTTCATAGAATCTATTGCTCTGATGTTCTGATGGTGGGTTTTGCTTTGTTCTTTGCAGAATTAATGCCCAGTGGCATTTGAACTGAGCAAGAGAAAGTGTTTTTAAAAATATGGTACTTATTATGCATTGCTCTATAATATTTGGGTGTTACTTGGACCTGATTTACACTGATGATATTTCCTGAACAATTAGGGTCTAGTGGCAAAGCAATTCCAACGCTGTGCAGAAGATATTTGTTGAAAACTGTTGTCTTGCTGATGTTAAAAAAAATAAAAATAAAATAAAATAAAGAAGCAGGAACTCCAGAAGAATAAGATGGAAAATACTTTTTCACCTTCTTTGCCTTCTGAATGGGGGCATCAAAAAAATCAAGATGGTTGCTGCAGAATAGAAACCCTCCCCCGTTTATGTGTAAGTGGCAGGGCTTCAATTGCACGCAGCCCCCATCTTGACTTTTTTGACTTCCTGCAGATGCCCCTGCTTCCAAATAGGATATGCAGTTGATGGTATCTAATGAAACTGGGCTAACCCAAAACTGTTGCAGCTCTTGCTTTATTTTCTCTCAGCGGTAGCAGCAGCAAGGGAAATATGAAAGGGCAGTTTCTTCCTTTCTTTCCTTTAAACAATTTATATGCTGCCCACTCTCTTTATGGTTCTAAGCAGCTAAAATATCCATAAAAACAATGATTAAAGATAGAAGTCAACATTCCAAAGTAACAATCATAACATTAATTGATTGGTAGAATCGGTAAGTCTATTGTAAAGGATTTGATTTATTTTGATTACAAGTAGTCCCCACCTTAAGAACGAGTTCCATTCCCAAGGTCTGTCCTTACGTCGAATTTGTACGTAAGCCGGAACAGTATTATTGTATAATACTGCATAAGTAGTATTGTGTAATTAACTCAAACCACTGTGTAATTAACTCGAATTTTGCTACAAAAGGCTCCGTTCTTAACTATGGGTCGTCCACAAACCGGGCATTCTTAACCCGGGGATTACCTGCGCTTTGGCAATATTCTTCCTGCCTCCTTTTCCAATTGTCTGAGCGGTGCAGTGGCAGCTATTGCGTCTGCTTTTTTTTAAAGCAGATGCTGTTGAAAGCCAGCAGGGGGAGCTGTTGCTTGTGCTGGACACGCAGCGATGGAGAAACTGCCCCCTGGTTCATTGTCTTCAGTGCTGAAGGTGGAGAATCTAAACTACATGAAGCAAGAGCCACTCTTGGCTTAAGCTTTCTAGGTTCTTCACTTTTTTATACTTAAGTGGTGTGTGAGTGTGCATGCCTTGAATGCAGTGTGTATAGTTTACAATTTGTAGAAGAGGAAAACAGAACTCTTCATTTTAAAAAAGATTTTTCACTTCCTCAAAATTGCTTCTTGAACATTTTCAAACATGTTGCAGTGAATCTTAACAGAGATCTGAGCAACAAACATGATTTCTTTTCATGGAGACTCAAAACCGAACTTGATTTCATCAAAGGCATGTAACTGCACTTCCAACAGCTGTGTTTTTCAAGCTTTATGTAAAACATGCCAGTGCATTTTCCAGGCTGCAACCTTGTGCTTTTCTATGGAAGTAAACTGCCTAGTACAATAGGATTTACTTCTCAGCAAATTTGCATAAGATTATGTTGTTAAAGTTGCATCAAGTATACATTATGGAGGTATGATGTAATTCCACATCTCTTCCTTCTTGTGGGACTCCCAAATGTTTGGACATTGTGGATTTCCTAGAACCAATAAATGTTTTAAAATTCATAATTCTGCTATTCCTACATGGTTCCTTTTCTCTCCTCTCTCCCTTCTCTTCCACCTTCCTGCATTAAGATTGTTTTCCTAGTTTGTGTTCCTTTTTGTTCATCATAATAGGACAGAACCTCTAAATTCTGATATCTGATTTCCTTTGTGCTTTTAGCATCAGGCTTTCCATCTTTCTTTGACTTACTACTACCTAGTGGTTATGCTAACCCACAATTCACTGAATCATATTTTACTTAATTAATCCAATTGTCTAAGTTCTTGTAACGTGCTGAACCGTAAACTGATGGCAGAGCTATCCAACCATATTTGAGCCTGGCACATTGCATAAACCCAGACATTACGTAGCACCACAGTAATTAGGCAGCGTTAGAAAGTAACAGACTCTTTTCCTGCTTTGATGTGATTTTGCAGTACATTTTGCACAATCAAATATACGAACAACTTTGCTACCCTGAATTTTGCAATCTGTAGTTAAGTAACTTACCAACAAGATAAATAAAATAGCTATTTAATTTATACAAGAAACTTTTTATATTTTTCAATCTTAAAGAACTGAACAATAAGCAGTATGAAGCTTATTTTGGTTTTATTTATTTTATTTATTTATTTTTCAGGCTTGTATGCCGCCCATCTCCCCCAACGGGTGACTCTGGGTGTCTCACAATAAAAAAAAGAAGAAAAAATACAGAAAACACAAATCTCTCCAAACATGGCTAAAATCTATAAATAATTAAAAAACATATATTAAAAATGCCCTAAAAACCTCCTCTGATTTTAGCCCTAAAAAACCTGTAAGATGCTGGGGGCGGGGGGGACAACCCATCACCCCACCAGCCATCTTCACAGGTGCGGGCCCCCCTCTGGCCCCCAGGCCTTCTGGCAGAGCCAGGATTTGAGCCCAGGATTTAGTATGATTCTGAAAACAGTGATTCAAATGACAGAAAATGTGAAGATATTCAATATAATTTTGGGGTCTGTGAGACAAGGACCAAGGACTGGAAAGCTGATTAGAAGCCTAAAATGTTGGTGTTTCAAATAAGAGCAATATAATTCTAAATAGGAAAGTTAAAAAATTTTTTGGTCCAGGGAAAGGGAAAGTGTAATCTTATGGTCTCTGAGAGAACATCCCAGAAGGTTTATGACTGATTGGACTTCCCTCCTTGAAGTCAGAAACAGAACTCTAACCTTAGACAATGAAATCTGACATTCAATCCTCTTCCAAGCCAATTCCCTGACCAGCTGACTTTGAAAAATCCCCATTGAGATATACTGGGAAATATGAGAAAAGTTCCCAGGTCTAAGCACACCTATTATTATTTATTTTATTCATTTATCAAATATTATCGTAAAATGTGCACCAGGTCTAAATAAATTGTATTTATTGTTTCCCATTGCTTCCATGGAGAAATGCTTTCGGGGTTTGGTTAGTTTGGCAGAAACTATAAGCAGGATGTTGTTCTGACATTTTTCCCTACCTGAATAAGTCAGGTAGGGTACTATTTGCCGGAAACTTTGCTCTCAGAGCCCTCCAAGCAATCTAATGGGATTCTTCTGCCCAATACTTTCAAGTCCCAACATTTCACTGGAGAAATGTAATATCTAAGTACTAACTGAAATCAGTTTTAAAACATTTTAAAACAATCAATTTTCAGGGGACTCATGCTTTTCTTTTTTACATACTCAGAATTGATCATTTCCTATTTTTAAAAGAGAAAGGGATTTTATATAAAGATTTAAAAGAACTTAATCTGACTTAAAATGTAAATGGTCTTTGATTGTTTAAATATATTCTTCATAAAATGTCATGTTTCTGCTCACACATGAGACTATGCAAGTTGAAGTTTAGAGCAATCTCCTTGATCCAAGCTGACCTCTTGTTCTTTCTACTACTTTTAAAACTGCTCTTTTCAACAAAAACTAAAAAAAAAAAACAGTAATAGAAAAGCCTGAGCTTCCAGGTTCTATTTTTAAAGCTAAAATTCCTATTTTAAAAACAGAAGAACTTGTGTCTTCTGAAGAACACTTCAGAAGAACTGAAGTGTGACATCAGTTCACATATGTTGATAGTTTCTAAAGCAATAAGAAATTCCTTGGGTCACATTTCATTCAGGTCAGCCAAATGTACAATCAAGCAGTTAAAAAAAATGAAAAATTCTTCTACATTCTACAGTCTCTCTTCCTTATTTTGTGAGCTTGTATTAACTTTGTTTTGGCCAGTACTCTGCATCTTCTGTGGATATATGAAATAGCTTTTTATTAAACTATTAGGATCTTTTTGCCCAATATAATCTCTGTTGGCTATTTCTAGGCTTGGTACCATAATTCATTATGCCTAACACTATCATTAGACAGAGTAAGGCAGTCATTTTAGATGGCAGAGAATGGGAGAGAACATCGCATTAAAGGAGAATGCTGTATGCCATACAGCTTGCCTTGTGCTCCCAAAGCAAGCCTTCTGCCTTGTAGACATTATTGTTTCCACGGTCAGTATAGAAGGACACAAGTGCCCACTCTTTTAGCTTTTATACATCAAATGGAGTGTTCTTGTTCTTAGTTTCAGGAAGCAAAATATCTTGGCCTACTCCAGCATTAGATTCAATTGAGATGCTAAAAACTGAACTTTGCACCTTATACATGTGGAAAGAGAAGCCCAGCATCTCATACAAAATGTACAAAGCTCTAGATGCAGCTTCCAGATTCTCGCTTACCAGATTCTGAAATGCATGAAGTAATAAACATTAACATCTAAGGATCTATCACTGATATAATAAGCCCAACAAACCCCAGCATCTAAAATCACTTAATTGCAACACTTTTGCAAAGATGTGGGTTCTCTTTTACAGAACTTGGCACCTACATGTTTAGTGTTCATAGTTTATATAGCATGTAGAACATGTTTGTTTTATAGATGAAGAGTTGGTGTTGAGAGATAGTAATAGTTCAAAAAGCACATAGCAACTTTATGGCAAAGTACAGAATCTGAATGGAGAGTTTCAGATTCAAGTTAACATTCTAACATTATAGTGGAGGACTGGGTAGGAGAAGATAAAGTATATGAAGTAAAGAGGTATCCCAAGTACAAATTAACTTATGATACTTCTTCACTTTATATTTAAAATAAATTTCATAGTAAATAAAATTGTAAAAATATGTGTATTTAATAGAAAAATATGCCATATATGGAATAGTGTGTTGTAGCAAGCTTGTAAAATCAGCTTGCTAGGCTGATTTTAAATTTTCTGGAATTTTCTGAGCCAGTTGAGAGCAGAGCTGAGCCATTATGCCTACTGCACCAATCAGCTGTTCCACAGCTAGTGGCGTGATGTGGCTGTGGCAATGGAGCTGGCAGAGCCAGTTCGTAAACATTTACCAGCATACCACTGCATATATGCCAAATGGATTTTGACAGAATGCCATTGAAAGAAATGTTTTGATTGCAAACCAGAGAGATAGGTAAAAGTAGAATCTTACATCTGAATGTGGTTAAAAAAAGTAGTTTTAGAAGCATATTGTACAAGTTGAAACCTTGCAAAACTGTTGTTTAAATAGGGACATCAATAAACAAATAAATTCTGTCTCCTTATTTCTACGGGTCCAGCACAGCCACAGCTTGTTAAATAATAGAACTGCAACTGAGCTTCATTTTACGTGATTCAGTCCAGCTAGATGGCAGCACTAACTAATCTTGGCTGTACTCAGAAAACTAAACAAGGTTGGACCTAGTCAGTACTTGGATGAGATACCACCAGGAATTTTCAAGGATGTTAGTCTAAGGAGTCAGAAAACACTACCTATAGTTGGCAATCAGTCGTAATTTATTTCCATATTGTCGCTAAGAAAATTATATGGATGTATCTATGAAGTCTGTAGAAGTCAAGCTCAACTCTAACAAGATAATCTTCTCCTCTGTTTCATGATCAGTATCTATCTAGTAATAATATCTTCTATACATTCGGGGGGGGGGGAGAAGTATCAATATTTTAATCTAAACAGTGCTGGAGATGGAAAAAGAAAAATGTACAAACTGGAATGTGTATGTTTGCTCAGATGAGGTTGTTCCAGCAGTCACTTCTTTTGTTGTCTGGATGGGAGGTTCCTAATTAACTATTGCATTGGTTGAAAAGATTTAGACCAGGGGTCCTCAAACTTTTTAAACAGGTGGCCAGTTCACGGTCCCTCAGAATGTTGGGGGGCCAGACTATAGTTTGAAAAAAACATGAGAAGAGGAGGAGAGCCACTGGACCCGGCATACCTGTCATGTAGAATAGTCCAGCTCTGCGATCTCCCTCCTCGTGCATCACCTGCAGCTCCCGACACAACCCTGACACTTCCGCTTCTGACAGACAGCAGCGGCCAATCAGGTGGGCGGGCCGGATAAATGACCCTGGCGGGCCATATCCAGCCCGCAGGCTGTACTTTGAGAACCCCTGATTTAGACTATCCAAAATGAAATTGCATTGGTATCTTTGTTTCTTTGGCAAGATGATGTTTATGGCTAGCAGCCAAACTTCATTGAGTTCAAGAATATATCAAACAACATTAAACTCTTGGGTCTTAATACGAACCAATATTTATCACAGGAAAACTGCACAGACGGCAACTATAAGCTGACTTATTTTTTCAAGAATGAGTAAAAAATGAGTGCAAGAACTCAAGAGCAACCAGGAATTATTTTGTGGGAAAGGTTGCTTTTATGAACTAAAAGCTTGCAGATTCAATTAAAATATGTGATTCCAGTACATAAATTTTTCATGTAATGTAAACAATTCTATATTGATTTTATTATATAAACTAATAAAAATATAAATGCATATAACAGTATTAAAGGATGAATACAACCACAAAATTAAGATAGAAATAACAAAGGAAAAAAAGAGTGGGGAAGGCCTAGAAACAGTGCTATTACAAAATTTTGATTCTCAAAATTTTTCTTTACCCCTTTATTGAAAAATGACTAATTCAATGTTGATAAGCAAGACATATCAGCAACTTATTACTGCAAATCAGACGTAGACTTCTTCTTCCAGCGGGCGCTGCATAATGATTCTTTTGGCCAACTTGCAGTATTCCACTGTTCTTTATAACTTGATAAATTCCAAATATGGAGATATAGTCAAGAACACATGCATCCTTAAACCACAGCAATTGATCCAGAATCATATTCACAATACTGCTGATGTCAGGTCAAACATAATAGTAACAGGCAAGAGGCAACCATATGGATTACTGTTCCAATTCATTATGTCTCCAACAGCAGGGCAACTGTAATCAACCTTATTAAACATTATCTGAGGTGCCCATAAAATGTCTTGGGGCATCTGGATTAACTAAACCAAAAAAAAATATTTATGTTGAATATATTGCCAAGGAACATATTGAGATAAATCAAACTTGTATTTTTTTAATTCTACAAAAGTTTTGAAAACTATTTCCTGAGAGCTGAACTGATCCAAAGAAATGTTTGTCAGTATTAGCTTTTATTTTCTCTCTGATCTTAAGAAGAACAGTTACCATATTTTTCCCAGCAGTTGCCAACACTGTTGCTGTAGTGAAGGACAAAGGCACTGGAATATTCTTGGGTACCACCTTGACAAATAAGTCCCTGATAATCAAAATACTGTGTAATCATCTGTTCCTGGCTCTGATAATAGCAGTTAACACAGCAAATAAATAATTTATAAAGAATTTAAATTGCAGGAGGATGCCAAAGATAGCTATTAGCCATCTGACTATAGTACCATCTTAACCAAATATAATAGACCCTTCCCAGGTGCCTTACCAAGAGATAAAAAGATATATCTTCTTCTGGACTGGGTAACTGGTTAAAGGGAAAAAAGAAGCAAAGAGAAAGAATAAATGAACAGTTTTAACAATAAAAATATATTGTGTTATAAACTTCAGTCTTGGGAAATGTGCTATTTAACCTTCATGATTTTTTTTTTTAAATACTGTTTGCATGAGCATACAACTGCCAAATTTGGAGACAACACAAGATAATTTTGAATGGTAAAAATGTGAGCAGACTGTAAAGAATTCTCTCTTTAAGCAAATGGATAATGAAATGGACATATGACTGCATTTTAGGATAAAAAAATGTTAACAGAGATTTATGTTGGTGCCAGTGTTTTCACATATGAATAATTATTTGAATATGTATTTAATTTCTTATAAAAGTAATATAATGGTTTACAAACTTAGAATAACAAATATTAAAGCCAATGTTGCAGAACAGTATCCAGCAATGATCAATGGAATGCCATCAGCAGAAACCTGGGTGAAAAGCTAAGCCAAATGCATCTCCAGGTAAGTAGTTCCATAACAAGGACACTATAATTGAGAAAAGCCTGACTCAGTAAATTATCCTCCAGGTATTACTCACCAATAACACCATAAGCAGGGCCTCCTCAAAGATCTTAAAATTCAAGCTAATGCATCTGAGATACATTCTAGCAAATACTTGAGCCCAAGCCTGTGTGTGTGTGTGTGTGTGTGTGTGTGCGCGCGCGCACGCACGCACGCACGCACCTTCAAGTCAGTATTGATTTCTGGTGACTAACTGGGCAAGTCCCTACAGTTTTCTTGGCAAGGTTTTCAGAAGGGGTTTACCACTGCCTCCTTCCTAGGGCTGAGAGTGAATGACTGGCCCAAGGTCACCCAGCTGGCTTTGTGCCGAAGGAGGCACTAGAACTCACAGTCTCCTGGTTTCTAGCCTGATGCCTTAACCATTACACTGAACTGGCTCTCGGGTCATTTGGGGTCTAATAGATCATTAAAACTTTGACATGAGCTCAGAAGCAAATACCTTGTGAAGATCACAGATAGCACAGTCATGCTTCCTAAAGATTTGTCCTCTAAAGAAGGGCCTACTAGTTCAGTCTGCCCCAGGCAACCTATGGACTCTGCTGGGTTCCAGAAGGAACTTGGGGTTTTCCCTGAGGATCTGATGGGCAGTTTGGCCAAGGTCTCAGTTGCAGTCTGGAAAATGCTGGTGGCAGAGGCTTTGAACCATAGTGCCCCTGTGTGGTTTCTCCCTGTGCACTGATCCCATGATGCCCCTTGGTTTTCCAAGAAGCTCAGGAGATAAAGTATTAAAAGAAATATCTAATGAGTTGTCCGTGTTCAGGGTTAAATTGTGACAATAAGAGCAGCAAAGCATCATTGTTTCTCTGCCCTGTGTCCACTAATAGCTATCTAGCAGCCTGTTCAGGATGACTCATTCGTTGTTTGAGAGGGACAACTCACAGGAATACATTCAGGGATTCTGCAAAAAATATTCTAATTATCTGATGGATAAAGTCACTCAGATATACTTGGAGTTGCACTCTGACTAAGCAAGTTCAGTTGAGGTAACTGGGGCAGTGTCTTATGGATTTATCCTACAGCTCCTGATTAAGTAGACAGAGTCCTTCAGATGGCAAGCTTGGCCACCTGTTTATTAGATCCATATCTCTATTGGGTTGTTAAAGCTGCCCTGGAGGTAACATGTGGTTGGCTCCATGCAGTGGTGTCAGCCTCCTTGAAGGAGGGGATAGTTCCTCTAGTCTTAAAAGAGGTGGTGGTGTGCTAACACAAGAGGCCATCACCAGACCCAAAAATTTTCATCCAGTCTTTAGGTCACTGAAAAATTGGTTGGGGAGCAACTTCAGAAGATCCTGGAGGAAACAGATTATCTGGACCTATTTCAGCCAGTTTTCAGAACAGGGTAGACCACAGCATTGATTGCACTTGTTGATGACCTTTGGAGGGGCCAGGATGGGAACAGTGTGTATACATCCTGATGCTTCTTGATCTCTCAGCAACTATCAATCACAGTATCCTTCTGGAATGGCTGTGGGGATTGGGAGTGGGAGTACTATGTTATGGTGGGTCTCCTCTTTTCTCAGTAATCAATTCCAGTCAGTACTGAAAGGGAAAGAAGTCAAGCCCACAGCCCCACACTTGTAATGTACCTCAGGGCTCCACACTTTCACCCCTCCTGTTTAACAACAACCTGAAACAACTGGGTGAAATCATCCATTAGTTTGGAGTTTGGTATTATTAGTACGTTGATCATACCCAATTGTACATCTCAACCTCAGGCTATCCAAGTGATGCTGTCCATGTCCTATCCAAGGGTCTGGAAGCTGTGTGGGTCTGGATGGGGAGAAACTCAGACTCGATCCTGATAAGACTGAGTAGCTGTGGGTATCTGGGCTTCCTGGTCCTGGGGACTTTCCATCTCTAGTCTTGGATGGAGTAGCACTTTACTACTCAAGACTGGTGCACAGTCTGGAAGTCTTCTTGAACTCAGAGCTCCTGTTGAAAGAGCAGGTGGCAGCTATAACCAAAAGGATCTTTGTACAGATTCATCTAGAGGGCCTGATGTACCCATTCCTGGATTGAGAAGCCCTTCAGTCAATCACTCATGCCCTAGTCACCTCACAAATGGATTACTGTAATGCACTCTACATGTGGCTGCCCTTGAAGGGCATTTGCAAGCTACAGCTGGTTCAGAATGCAGTGGCACAAGCAGTGATGGGTGGGTCAATGTGACCTCATCACTCCATGAGCTGCATTGGTTACTGGTTGGCTTCTGAGTGCAATTCAAGGTACAGTTATCATCTGTTTAGTCCTTCATGGCATATGGCCCAGTTATTTGAGGGACTGTCTGTCTCCAATTGTTTCTACCCATCTGGTGAGATTGGGCAGAGTGAGTGTGTTTGGGTCCCACTGACTGAGCACTGTCATCTAGCAGGACTCAAGAGGCAAGTCTTTTCTGTGATGGTTCCTGCCCTCTGGAATGATACTGCTCCAGAGAGCAGGATGGCTCCCACATGATGATATTTTACATGGTCATTAATTCTAATGGTCTTTCATATTTTTACTATAATAGTTTCATCTGGTAAATTCTGTTTTCTGTAAAATAAGTCCTGTAGACTTAGTAGAATATTAGAAAATTCTGATAGTTGAGATATGTGCATCTCCTGAAAAAGGGAATACTAAGGAGACTATAGTTCTTAAATATTACTATTCAAAAAGGTAACAGAATTTTTGTCATAAGGAAAGTGAGATGGACGTATATTTGGCTCTGAAATTTTTAAGCAAACTTGATGCCAGAATTATAATTCCTATCAATGTATTTTGAGAAAACAATTTATCATCGTTCCCCAAAAGTTAATTTCATCAGGGCATTTGAAGATGGCACAATATAGTACCAGATTTATATTAATATAGAGGATCTAATATTTACAAATATTTTATTTTTGTTGTCAACAGTCGCTTAGATATTCTGGTTCTTGTTTAGTAATTTTTTCTCATACAAAATCTGAATCTGCTGATTGAAGGCTAAGTCAAACCCTTTAAAATGTATCCCTAAGCATACTCTGCAGGAGTAAGTCCACTGACTGCAGTGGGCATACTCCCAAATAAGTGTTTATAGTATTGCAACCTGACTTGGAAATTCTAGACAAAGGGGATTAGAGAAATTCATGGAGGAAAAAGCTAGTATTATTGGCCTTGGAGTCAGTGTTACCTTAAAGTTTAGGTCGCATGCCTCCACATTCCAGTTGCTGAGGAACAACAGCAAGAGATGAGTATGACTCCATCATTGCTTGTGAGCACCTCAGAGGAATCTGGTTGGTCACTGTTGCAAACAAAATGCTGCACAATGTGGGCTTTGGCCCAGCTGACTACTTCTTATGCCCCTAATAATTTGCACCACTGTTACAGTAAACCTCAATTCTACTGTTCAAGGAAAATATAGTTCATTTTCCTTAAACAATAATACACCATGAAATTGGATAACACTGGACTACTCTACATCACCGTTATGCTTTCACTGCTAGATGACTATAACAACACTAGGTACCTTGCAAGGTTTACATAATTCAGCTGTTGCAACATGTAAACAAAGGCAGGTAAGACATTCAGAAAAATCATGGTTTTTTAAAACATAGAAATACTACCATTTCTTTTTGAAGAGACACACTATGTCCAGTTACAGCTATACCAAAAGCCTTTTTTAAAAAAATGGAGCAGGAAACATTTCTTAGCATGGATTTTTTTTTAAGCCTTCCAGAAGCTTCCTTTTCCAGACAGTATATATTTATCAGTATAATTTTAAAGCTACCAAGAAGCAGGAACAGGCTTTTCTTGCAAAACAAAAAAGGGTAGAAAAGTGGCCCCATGTCTACAGAAGTGCTAGAGCCTAGCTTTGTTTGTTTAATGAAATTGGGGGATCAGGGATTGTAGTATATTTTAGGGGGACAAGGAACACCCTTGTTCTCCCTTGAGGGTGCCTCATCTAATACTAGAGTGGTGTTGTAAGGCAAATGATGGAGCTTAGCTTTGGTTTTCTGTCTGTTGGCTGGTTTCATGATGATTTACAAAACAAATCTGATGGCAGGGGAAAGCAGAGTAGGTCTCATTTAACTCATTGAGTAAATATGCAGTGGCTAAGGCTCTTCAAATGGAGACCCTGATCCATCTGAATAAAATATGTATCATGAATCTTTGAATTATGTTATGACACAGGATGCATGTTTTTAATTCTAAAAATCCTGTTCTCAAAAGTATTTCAAATTTAGCCTGAGGGTTGTACATGTAAAACTAAACTTCCCAGCCTTCATCAAAGAGTTTTTAATTGTGAGAGTTTCATATTGCTAGTTTAAAAGACCTACGAAGTGTATAAGCAAGCAGAAAGTGTGTTTGTGCATGTGAACATGTATGCACATGTTCAGAGGCATTCTAGACAGGTTATTTTAGACATCATATGCTGAGTTTGCTTGCTTTTTCTGAAAAATGCAGTTAGTTATTTAGTAAGAACTTCCTTTACCACTCTGTATTCTTTAGCCTTCAAATTCTCTGTGGTCACTTCATGGGCTGGGCCAGGAAACAATTTTGCAAGCATTTATATGGCTAGGAGTCATGTATGAGTCAACCATTTTTTGCACATTAAGAAAGATAATCTGCAGCTCCTTTTAACCATCTCCATAATCTATAGCTATTCAACTGGGTTTTTATGATTATATATTTGTTAACATAAACACATTATGAATCTATTTTTTCCCACACCCACTATATAAGATCAGAAGAGACTATTTTTCCAATTCTTTTTCTTGGTAGTTTGCTTCTATTTCTGAAAAAGATGTATAAGAAAGGATGCTTAGTATAGATAGAAGTTGTAATTAATACTTTCTCTTCTGCTAATAAAGTTTTGGGCAGAGAATGTGGAGAAACGTCCAATATTTTTATGGTCAAAAGCTGGAATTCAGGATAAGATAGAGATTTCATTCTTTTTCCTGCTAAATATCTGATGTTTCATTTTATCTGATCTTGTATATTTCCCAATGTATGATTTTTGTTACACTTTTAAGTGTATTTTCATGTTTTTTAAATAATGTACTGATACCAAGCTGTTGCAAACTGTCTTAAATTCAGGATATGCACTAGAAACATAGGGTAGAATTTTTCTCATATAAATAAAGTATTTGTGTTGGATACATCCTGCTGAACACTATGTGGTATCTCCACTAAATGTTTTAGATTTAGGTTTCAAAATTTATATCATTTTAGAAGACAAGTAACTATGAAGACTTAAGCAGAGCAACATATAACTCTTACGTTATTGAACTATAATTGCCATCATACCTCACCATTGGCCATGCTGATTAGGACTGGTGGAGGAATTCAGTAACATTTGGAAGATCATATATTGCCCATCCCAACCCCCAGAACCACAAAATTTAAGTGTTATGAAAGGGCACACTTGAAGTCCAAATGTTTGCTTGTGAAAGCTATTTTGTCCCTGGTTTGTTTGTTTGTTTGTATAAATAACCCTTTAAAACTAAACCTTTAGCATTTTTTTTTTCAGATTTCATTCTGGAACCCCATTCATATGTTACTTTTACTTCTTATCTTTTCTTTGAAGTAAATCCCACAATGTGCAATGGGTCTCACTTCACAATAAATGTATTCAGAGATAACAGTCAAAAGGCTAGGTAGCAATCTGTTCATATTTTGAAACTGGTCTTGCCATTTTTGTGCAATACAAACAACAAAGACCCTTGAAGACAAACACATTTATCGAATTTTTATGGATCACAGCCACTTTATCAGATAAATGCAATGTAGTCCTGAAAGAGGAGTAACAGATATCCAATTCCTGGGAGTGGGAAGAGGGGAAGGGGGTAAATGCTAAAAGAAGTTATTTAATAATATATTTCCTAGCCATTAAGGCAACGCTGTGTTTTTGCTGTAACAGACTAACTTGGAAACTCAGGCAGTAAACAGACAATTATGTCCAAACATTTTGTTTGTTCTTATCACATGAGTAACATTAAATTGGGAATAGTCAATTATATATCAGAGACTTTAAGGGCATGCTGTTATAAATTAGAGATTAGCTCACTAGATCATGAATCATTAGGATGATAATTGGAATTAGTGTTTATGATTTAATGCACCAGCTATGTCTTAAGAAAAATGTCTAAAGTTCACTCTATAATAGGGTTCTTAAATAGTGAGGAAAGGGAATTCCATAGGGGAGGATGAAGTACTATCTCCTTCTTCATAATTAATAAATCAAAAGATTTAAGCGTCTCAGGTCTCCAAAGTAATGGTACTTGATTTAGGAAGAGCCCATGACACAACACTGGGACTGTGGTCATAACACGTGATCAGTGCAAACAAGAACATGAGAGAGTATATTATTACATCTATTTCCTAAACAGTTTGCTTAGGATTAGAAATACTTTTGTTATATGCATGCTTTTTTTAATAAATAACTTAACAATTTTCAATTATTCAAGTGCATTGCTCTTTTTTCCAAATGCTACAGCAGCAAAATCTGTGTTCATGATTTTGATGTTTGTCCGGGAAGCCATTCAAAACTGAAACATCTGTCCACTTCAAATGTTGGAAAAGTAAATTAATACTAGCTTTTCGGCTTAAAAATTATTCAGAAAATTGCTCTAGACCTTGTGCAAGTATAGCCTTTCTGTTATTCAATATACCAGCCTGACTTTTTTCAGGTACCTACATCACCCTGGAAAAATATTGTTTTAAGGAATCAACACATTAATGCACCTGATTAAACAGCTACAATCTTTTCCAGAGCAAAGGATTTAAAATGATACCCTAAAAGAAGACAAAGAGAAAAGTCATGTTACTTATATCATAATACCACAAGCTACCAAAACAAATATATGCTGATTGGTCCTATTGGCTGTGACAGAAAAATTTCCAATACATAACAAGTCTACTACCAATTAACCCTTCTTGCTCATCTATGCATATCTGAATAATATTGCAAAGGAAGGAAGCTCAAAAACCTGCAGACTCAAGTAGTCTTATCATGGGAAGACTGGGAAGATGAAGAATATTGCAAGTAAAGAACTGGATATGCAAACGAGAAAGATTTGGTTTCAGGACCATGTTCTGAATTATCTGGCTAATGCCCTGCTGGCAGAGGATAGTTTGTAATTTGTGGACTAATGTTTTGGCTGAAACCTTTTTAAGCTAAGTTGATAAGGAGGGCTTCACAATGTGGGGACTGGAGATGAAGACACTGGTAAGATCTACAATAAAGACTTCTGTAGTAGGAAGAGGGAGTGTTAATATAATGGGGCCTATTAAATCACTCAGTGAACAATCAGAAAGAATTTGGCTCATAAAATTTGAAGGCCTTGGTTATTTGAAGTTAAAAGCCATTTATTCACTAATGCTCAGAATGTGGGAAAAAACAAGATGAAGCTGAACTCTAAGTACAAGAAAGCAAGTATGATTTCATAGATATAATGGAAGCATGAGTGGTTAACTCCCATAATTGGAATATAGCAACTGATGGATACAATTTATTGAAAAGGATCAGATACAATAGAAAAGAAGGACTACTTGCAGTGTATTAGAAATCCAAGTGAATTAGTTTGAATTTACAGTGAAACTGTAGAAAGCATTTGGGTTAAAAATGTGGAGGATTGATTAAAAGCAATACTGTTGTTTATGTCTGTCTTATTTGGTGGCAATATTTCAAAGACGCATGAAACAACATCTATTGAGATACAACCATGACAAGCATGACCAACCCAGGAAATGTCTGCCTGCCTACCTGCCTGCCTTCTTTCCTTCCTTTAGTATATAAAATGCCTCATTCCAGGGATTCTAGGCAATGTAGAAAATCAAAATACACCACAAAGCAACAATACAATAACAAACCATAATCAATAACAAACAATAATATAGCAAATCTTCCTCTTGCTGCTTAATCATTAAAGGCTTTTCAGAAAAGCTAGGTCTTAATTATTTTCTGGAAGAGTGGGGATCATTCTTGCATCAGATTATAAACTGTTCCAAAGAAGGGTAACTCCTTTGATTTGTCTTCTTGACGGCTTTGTCTTTCAAAAGGTGGAGGAAAGCACAAGAGGATCAGCTATTCATGACCCAACACTAAACTCTAAATCTGCAGATTTCACAATACTAGGTGAAGTAGCTAATCCCATAGAAGACAGAAATAAAATTCAAAACAATCTTGTTAGGTTAGGGAAATGAGCTGAAAATAATGTAATGAAATTTAACAGATATAAATGCAAAGTTCTTCACTTAGGAAACAAAAGTGAAATGCACTGTATAGGACAGGGGATACTTAATCTCATAATAGTACTTGTGGAATTGAGTTTGAAAATCTAAATGTGAGTTAGCAGAGTGATGTGACTATAAAATGCAAATGCATTTTAGGCTGTATCCATTTTAACAGCTTATAAAAAGAATATTTTTCAATTTAATATTAGACTGCACCTCAAATATTGTGTCTAGTTTTGGGCCCCAGAGTTTGAATGAATTCAGCTAACTGGAACACATGGAGAGAAAGGCAACAAGGATGACCAAAAGACTAGAAACAAAGTCCTACGATTAAAGGAACTGGGAACATTTAGCCTTAAGAAACCCCTAAGAAAAGGTTGGGATGGCAATTTGATGGCACTCTTCAATTACTTGAAAGATGCCATATAGAGTAGCATTCTAGAGTGTAAGATGCAGAATAATGGATATAAGATTCAGGAAGGCAGAGTCCAACTGAATGGAAGCCAATTACCAGTGAAGGGCTTTGCTTCACTGGATGTACTGAAGTGGAAGCTAGACAATCCTGCATTAGGAATATTTTGTTTTCCTGCGCTGAGCAAGGAGATTGGGCTTTACAGTCTAAACGGCTCCTTGCAACTCTATGATTCCAAACCTTTGGGGATATAGGTTGAGGAAGGCAAACCTATATTTAGTTCATTATTTAATCACCATAACATGAATGATTTGCACTGGAGTGGGCTATGTTCTGCAACAGGGGTGAGAAAACGTAGTGTTGAGGCTGCATTTCCCTGTACGGTGATAATCCATTCCTTGGAATAATCCATCTCCTGTTGGTGAAATGTAGGGCAGAAGCCAGTACCGTAGTGGGTTAGGCCAGAGCTTCATGGGTGGGGCTGCCTGTAGACTGCTTTTGCCAGAGGTCTAAACAGATCACTTGCACAAAGCTTTTGTTCCAAAGTCAGTTCCACAGCATTACAAACCAATTGTGTACTTAGATATAAGTTAAAAAAAATGCTAGAACGGCCTGTGGAAATACTGTAGTTCTAAACTGCTAGTTTCTCTCAGACATGATTGTTTAAATGGACAGTTTTGCTACAAAAAAACCACAGCAAGCTGAATATTCCCATTACTTATGTTAGCTTCAGTTGATAGAATAGGAATTATAGGACAGAATCCTGAACTGTTGACGCAGTGAATGTTTTGTTTGAGATATCAGCAGGTTTTTTCCCCCTGCATAATGCCCAGTATGAGTTACAGAGGTAGGGAAAGCACACATGCAAAAATTGCATCATTGGTTCATGTAGCATTAGCAATAAAAAAAGTGGTCATCACTTGCTTGATGTTACTTGCCCCTGCTGTCTTAGAGAGGGCTAATAATAAAGACAGCACTTGCTAGATAGCATTATTCTCTGCCTCGGGGAAAACTGAACAGCAACTGCCACCTACACAACTGGCAAATCCAGCGAGAAAGAAAAAAACAGAGGGCTGAGGGAGGCTGTATGCCAGTGTACAATAGGAAAACATCTATCTTTGCTGGATTTCACACAACATGCTAAGTTTGGGTAAGCACGAATTGTTGAATAAACCATAATTGCCTGAGGTTTTACAATATACTACACCAAAAACCATGATTGCCTGGGGTTTTATAATATGCTACAGCAAAATTAATTAGAAACCACTATGATAATGTGAAATGTAAACTCAAAGGTTCAGTTCTCATATCACTTTAAGCCATTGGTTTAGCTTGGGCTTGTGTGAACCCAGCTAATTATATCATATGAACTGTGGTTTATTTAATAAAGCAACCATGGCCTTCAGCCATTGTGTGAATGTGTGGGGGAAGGACACTTGTCTATGTGAGGAGGGATACAAATACTATGTTAGTATTTGTAGGGATACTACCATACCCTTAGAGAATTCTTCAAACACTAATTTAGCAGTGTTCTTCCCAAAAAGTTGCCCAATACAATTTTTAACCTTGTACTTAGAACTGTTCCTAGAAACTAACTGCAAGTAATAAATCTTTCACATTAATGCTTTACTTTATTAAATTCTTATCTCATCTTTTCACGAAAAGTAGCGCTTAAATCAGGTAATAATAATAATAATATAGAGAACTACAATGTAAGTAAAAGCAAAATTAAAATTAAACTGAACAGCTCAATTCTATGTGAACAAGGTAACATAAAAACAAAGAAACTATATGAATAACAATTATTTTGCTTACTGGTAAAAGAAGAGTAGCCACCAAGAAGGTCTGTAACAATCCTGCCAAACGTACTTCCAATGATGATATAAAAGGACCTCTCCCAAGAATCTTAGAACCTAGACTATTATAAAGATTGCTGTCACTTAAACATCTTGACACTATTGTATTGTATAGATGATTTCTTTTACCCTTTGTGTCTGGAAACAAGTGGCAGCAAGTGGAAATCTTGAATAGTATTTAAAAACCTCCAGTTGTTTTAAATAAAGACATTCCCTTAATATGGAAGTTGTAATAAAGGAGTTGTCTATAACTCGCCCTGTCAACAGGGTGATTTTTCTAGATGAGCTACAGTTTCCAAACAATTTTCAAAGCAGCTACACACAGATGATGTTACAGTTGTCCAAAGGAGATGTAAATAAAGTCCATATCACTGGGGCCAACCTTTGTCACCTTCATTTCTCTTCCAGCATTAAGCCCTTTCAGTTGGTGTTACGTTTCCAGAATTACTTTTATACTGCCATATCCTCATCTGTATTGTTTAAAATAACTGAAAGTAATGAAGTATGTTGATTTTTTTGTTGTTGATTATTTGGCAGTTCCCCTGAATTTATCACTTTCCATCTCCTTCCCCTGAGTAAAATATAAAATTGCCCAGTAGCTGATCAGTTTAATTATTCAAACTCTACTGACAGCTCTCTTCTTTAAGACTACAGATAGTCCTTGACTTATGACCATTTGTTCAGCAACTGTTCAAAGATATGCAGGACTGAACAAAAGGTGGCTATGACCGGTCCTTGGAGTTTCGGCCATCCCAGCACCCCTGCGGTCACATGATCATGATCTGGGCACTTGGCAACCAGCAGTTACAACCACTTGCAGTTCCCTTTGCAACCTTCCCTGCTGGCTTTCCCAGAAAGTCAATGGGGAAGCCAGCAGGAAAGGTTGCAAGTCACTGGGGTAAGTCTCCCCCACCCGCACACTCTTTCTGCGCTTGCACTGCGTTGACCACTCCTGCACCCCACACACCTTCCCCAGCCTTGCTGTGCTTCCCATGCACTCTTGCACACCCCTGCACACCCTCCCAGAGCCTCAACACACCTCCTGCACATCCTTGTGCAACCCCATGCACTTTCATGCACCCTTCCCAAGCCTTGCCACACCTCCCTCGCACCCCTGCACACTTTCCCCCAGCCTCACCTCCCTCACACCCTCATGCACCCCCAAACCTCACCTCCCTCGCACCCTCATGCACCCCTGACCCTCGCTGCACCTCCCTTGCACACCCTCCCCAACCCTCACCTCCCTTGCACTTCCCCACACATCCTCCCCAACCCTTGCCACACCTCCATTGCACTCTCATGCACCCCCGCGCACCCTCCATGAGCCTCCCTGTGCGTCCCTCACACCCTCTCTCCAACCCTTGCCTTGTCTTCCTCCACTCTTGTGCACCCCTATGTACCTTACCCAACCCTCACCGTGCCTGTCTCCCTCGCACCTTTGTGCACCCCCTTGTGCCCTCCCGCATCCAACAGCAGCCACTTACCTGCCTGTCGCCTGCTTGTCAACCACCTGGGACTTGCAACTTCTGGCTGGCTTCCCCACTGACTTGGTTCTGAGAAGGTCGCAGGAAATCGCCTTGCCTAATGACCATGGGATTCAGTTAGCAATGCCAACTGGAACTGCAGGGATTGCTATTGCTAAGAGATGTGGTCATGCTTTATGATGGCATTGCTTAGCGATGGAAATTCTGGTTTCAATTGCCGTCATAAATTGAGGATTACCTGTATAATATTTCTACCCTGGTATCTCCATGTGTACTAATCTTCTCTTCTGGGATTGGCTAATGCAGCCTGACTGAGAAAAAGTAACTAACAATTTCTCAGCTTCTTATCAGTAACAGTGCCCAAGAGAAGGCAGCAAAGCAAATGTTTGGCTTGTTTAGTTGTAAATAATTTTGCAAGTGAATATGCTGAAAGCTAATTATATATTGTCTGTTTTTTAATAAAGGTGAAAAAAATCTAAAGTGGCATTTTACACTGAGTTTTTTAATCAAATCCTGAAAACACACAGAAAACCTGGGTTACAACTGCAAACAAATAAAAAGTCATGCTTCTATTAACATCAGCTAGCAGGACAATTATATAACAATCTAGAAACCCTAACTGGTTAAGAAAAAGCAAATATTAAATGCCCCCTGTGGTAGAAGCTGCAAATGATTATTGTATGATTTAGTGATTCTACAGAGGCAACTATCCTATAGTATATCCTTGAAATGACTAATTAATAAAGCAGAGGGAAGAGAACAGAATTTGGCTCTTGAAAAAACAGAGCAAAATTGAGATATGGTTAAGTAGTTCAGGTAAGCGGCACATCCTTTATTCACATTATTAAATATTCCAATGGACACTGGAGAATGGGTCTTACAAGCTGCTGAATAAGAATACTGAAAATCAGCATCTCTGACATGCACATCCTCTTCTTGGCAGAACTCCTATATAAACAAATCATACAAAAGCCTAAACATGGAGGTTTTGAGGTGAAGGCAGAAACCCAGGAGCTATTATGTTTGTTTTCACTAAGATAACAGAGTAGACCAGAAGAGGTTTATAACCAACCTTTATCCAGAATCTAAAAGCTATAGACCAAGCACTACCTTCAGTGAAAGGAAACCCAACTTCTAAGCAAATGGCAGCAGAAGGTACACATTTAGGCATACCAAGAATAGAATATAGAAAACTAGAGAGAACTTGTTCAACTATTGAACTAAATCCAAGATCCATAGTGGGATGCCACATACAACTAAGATACCACTTTGGCTTTAAACATCTGCAGAGCAGCTAAAACAAATTGTCCACCCTTTGCAAATAATAGTTTATCCTATAAATTCTACAGGCAACTTGGGAAAGAGAAGATAGAAAAATGATTCTCAAATATTTGAATTGCCAGGGTTGCTTTATGAGCTGTCCTCTAATGACTCATTTCCATCTTTTTTTTTTTTTTTAGAGAATATGTCCTTAGATTTACTTAAATTAATAGCTGAAAAATTGTTGGAACAATAGTCCTCAAATGCACACGGTACATGCTTCCAGCCTATCTTTGTTAGGGAAAGAATTGTGAAGTATTACCAGAACTGAAACTTGGGAAGAATTAGCTTACACCAAATAATGTAAATACAAATTAAACAAATTTGCGGCAAGAGTGAAGCAATCATTAACCCCTTTTATGATAAGAGTAATAAGATATGGTTAAATACAGGAGTCTTTTATCAAGGGAAGTACAATAGCACTAAATTAAGCTAAAGTGTTTCCCATAAGATGGAATCAAAGGCAGTCTTCCAACCCATGAAGGCTATATATAAGCTTCCACTGGAAGAGGCCAAGAGGTTTTCTGTGTATCTCTGCTGCCATGTATTAATCATCCAGATTTGTGCAGCCCAGAAAATCTGTAGCTTTGGGGTCATTGCAGAGAAAGCCTCCTGGCTCATGTTCCCTCAATTTTCCAAAGGAACTCTAAGCAGGACCTCTCTGAATGATCTCACCTGACATGCAGAATCATGTTGATTTGTTAAGCCATAAATCATTGATCACAAACTATAAAAAGGGAGGTTTTACCAACACAAAAGCCAAAAAAAAAAAAACCTTATGACTTAGTTTATTGACTACACCAGGTCACTGACTGGTTATCCTTTAATACTTACTTGACAACCGATAGTACCTTTCTTCTTGCTCATTTGTCCATCCAGCTAGATTTGAGTTCACTAAGTGGGAATTCCTCTCACCGTACAGCATGAGAAACATCCAGGGCGCTGATAGGAAAGCAGTCTTCTCAGAATGCGCTGATCTTTCGTCTTTCACCACCAGCCCTCAAAGCAACACCGAAATACAACACCGCCAGTTTTCCAAAAAGTGGCATGGAACAACACGCGCTCCACAAAGAACCTACTTTTAGAGGAGCAAGCTCATCCTCTAATCCTCTGCATATGAAAACCGTCCTTGGGCAGTTCTGAATTTTCTGCCGTGTCTACACCCGTCTTTCTTGGTATTTGCATGCCGGCACTCCAGCTTTAACAGCTTATTACTCGTTACTTGGCAAGGCCGCGCCTACTCGCAGGCAGCCACCTAGCATTACTTCAATATTTCACGTGCGCAGACTGGCCGTTATGCTCGCCCTCCCCTCGGTTTTAGTAAGTGAGAAGGCAGCTTAAGGGAAGGGCCGAGTCTAGACGGGTGGGGGGGACGCGCGCTCAAGCGCGCACTTGCAGCCGAGGCCAAAACCGGCGTTCGTTTTCCTCCGGCGCATGCGCCCTTTCCTCCGGTTTTGCTTAGACTATTTGAACAGGAAGGCGGACATATTTGTGAGAGTGCTCCCTCCTTGATTAGCTACTGAGGCGGTGGTGGCTTTCCTGGGGCCTCGTACTTTTGCCTTCCTTCGCTTCTGTCTGCAGTTGGAAAGAGCTTTCTTTTTTTCTCTTTCCCCCCCCACACAACACGACAGAACAAGGTGGGGCAGTAGAAGAGCGGAGCTCGGCCAAGCTGCACCTACTTCTCTGAGACTGGAAACCCGGTCTACATCGGGAAAGGAAGGGAAGGAAAAACGCAGCCACCGTGAGAGCCGGAGAAGGGAAAAGGGGGCGAGGAGAGGAGGAAGCTACCTCAACCGTTACGCGGCTGTCGATGAAACCGCGTGCGTCTGGAGGGTAAGGCGGAGGCGTCTGCTTTCTCTTCCGACCCAGAATTGGAGGCTAGCGCGGCCTCCGGGGTGGCTTGCCCTTGCTACCTCCGCCGTGGCTTGAGTACGAATGAAGCCGTGCGCCTCCTCAGGCCCGAGTCTCTCTGGAGGGAGCAGCTCGATGACGCTCCGCTGAGAAAGTTTCCTGTTTTTCATGGTAGGCCTCACTCTCCCCCCCCCCCCCCCCGTTCCCTTCTTTCAGAGCTGCTACTGGGTAGCTAATACTGAAGAGAAGCAGGAGGAACCGCTACACTGATTGGGAAAATGTGGTTCCTTCGACACAGGGCCTCAGGCTGGAGACAAGAGCAGACTGGAAGGCTTGTGACTATCGCATAAAGACTCGCGGGGCAACGGAGAAGGCGGCTCTCCCAGGAGGGAGCAGCGCCTCTCTTCCCGTTTTCGACGTTCGCTCTTTGTCGCGCGACGATGTGTAGAGGGGGGAGGACAAGGGACAACCCCAGCGCGTCTCCGGCTCTTCTCTGAGAGGGCGAGCTCAGGGAGCCCCTCCAGAATTGATTTCCTGTGGATTAAGGAGACCGCCTCTTCAACATTATGTCGACGGGAGAAAGCTTTGAGTCCCGCTTTGAAAAAATCGGGATGATGATAAAGGACCCCAAATCTGAAGTAAATTCGGACTGCTTACTGGTAAGTGGCATTAACTTCCTTTTTGGTGTATATTAAAGATACGTGGGAGGGGGGACTTCCTTGAGGGTTTTTTCCCCCACTCCCAAATACAAAATCTTGGTGGGTGACTTTCTATATTTCTGGAAGTTAAAATCTAGCATGTATGGATGACAGCGATTTGAAGCTGCTATAAATATTTTGACAAAGCTTTATTATGTCAGCACTCAGTCTAGGAAGAGGCGGTTCTAGTTTCTCAAGTTAAAATAATCCTTCCTTGCAGGCTTATGTTTGGGTCAAGGTCCACTAATGTGTTGTGGGACCCTTTTGAGGGTTGGAACTCGTTTGACAGGTGAAGAAATTGAATGATCTTAAAGTGGTTATGATTATTGTGTGATTTATACATTTTTCAACCAATAGAAACCATGTACTGTCTGATATTGAGTTTCCCCAGAAGTTGAAGGTGGCTTAATGTTAACACAAGAAATTTCACTGTTACAAAAATCAGATTGAACTTGCTTATTCAGACTTATTTACTTGACTGCATGTATTGATTTAGGGAGCTGATACTGTTATGCTAGCATTAGGGTTGTGTTCACACATCATCCTAGACTGAACAGCCTTTGGCAAGTTTGTGGCTCAGAAATGAACCTGTGTAATTTATTTATGGTTCTGTGCATTGTATTTACTCAGGCATTTGGGTTAAGTAAATAAACTATACTTAGTTAACCATGGGTTAGATAGTTGTGTAAACATAGCTGGGATGAACATAGTAGGCTATTAAGGTTAGCCCAAGTAGCCAATGGTTTTCTAACCTGTTGAAGAGACAGATTAAATCAGTGTGTGATACATTGAACTTTAGTAGGATTAGGTTTACACCCTTGATCATAATTTCATTTTTCACATTAGTCCACATGAATAAGTCCATGTGGCTTGTTTGTCCTTAATTTTTCCCATGAGAAAGTTGTAGCTTTCAAATATTTGAATATGTGGTCTTCAAGACAATTAAGGTAAGGTGTGCAACATCAGGGTATAATAGAACACTTTCCAATGTACAATAAAAATAGAATTGGAAGTCACATGGCAATGCAAAGTAAGGAGTCAGTTGACCATATTTTATTCATATTTTGTGGTTAGTTTATGAACTTTATAATTGTTAAAACTTCAGATTTAAAGGACAATTATAATTGAAAATAATTATTGAAGAAGCTTAGTATGAGACCATGCTAGGTGTTTTAATTAACTTTCTATCCAATCACTGTGTACTACTTTTTAAAAAATAAACTGCCTGTTGATCTTATTTTTATGCCTGTCTCATCAAGTGTAAAGTGGTTACATTTTCTTTCTTTTATAGGCAGGAGATATCCATCAGCATAATAGCAATAGCAGGGTATTGTACATTTTGTGTATACATATCATTAATCAGGGGCATAACAGGAGTGGCCAGGGCACTATAGTTGGTGTATCCCTTTTGTTGCCCTTGAAAGCTGCCTCTCCCTCATGGATGGAGCCAAAATTTCAGCTCTTTGTAGGGGGAGGATTAAGGGGTTAAGTAGACACCTTATTTTAAAGCATTTCATTCCTTAAAATCCCCCAAACTTTCCTTCCCAACATCCTCCCTCCCCCCTCCTTTTGAAAAGCAGTCATTAACATGCTGTACAAAGCCTGGGGCTGTCCTTGAAATGCTAGAAGTTTCTCACTCCTGGGCATAATATTGATATGAGAGCACTCCTTGTATCAGTTGTTCATAGTAAATGCTTTGTGTATTAGGCTGATGGTTGGGATAGAGTCATTTAAATGTTACTGTGTTCCATTTGAATTAACATCATGGGAATGATTTTTTTTTAGTATAGTCGTAGATGGTTACACTAAGTCCATAATCAAGAGTAACTACTAAATATTCTCCCAGTAACAGCATGGGCTATAGTGAAGTAGGAAGCTGCCTGATTCTGAATTAGAGTTTTGGCCCAACTGGCTTAGAATTTTCCATGTTTATAATTGGGTTAGGGTTCAAAATAGTTATATTTTGTGTCTAATCTAGAGAAAATAGTAATTTAATTTGGGAATAGGGCTATGCAGCATTTTGGATTAAAACTTCCAAAGTTGCTCCAGAGTGTGTGTGAGTGCAAACACATCATGTGTCTACAATCTTAAAGTAGTGTGTTCTTTCCCTGGATTTCATGGCTGCTCTGGAGGGCAGTAATGTGACTCTTGGAAAGGACGTAGATGTTTTAAGATGTTGCAGTTAGGTGTAACATGCTCCAAAGAAATTTCTGGAGATTGAATTTGCCTTGATGCAGAGAGTATACTCCAATATTGAGCTGTAGTCTGAGTTGGTGAAAAAGTGATAGCACCGTCTCACCTGACACTGCTGTAATCTTTGTTCCCTTGGCTGTTTTTTCCCCTCCTCCTGACCTTCTTTGGCTCTTGCATCTTGTATTTTAGAAACCCAGCAGTATGTACATGTATTGTCTGTAATGCGTATATGGCTGGCTTAATATTTTCATTTCATGCATTCTGTGTAGCCTTCACGAATAACAAATATTTTGCCTGGATCATGTACGTGTTTAGACAATGGAGTGAATTTGTGATGGTGCTGTGGATAAAGACCTGAGGCACCCAGTGTGTAAATCTTAGCAGAAACTGTATACTTCATTAAGGAAGCAGTCAATTTATCCCTTAGCATGGATGTTATGTTCCCTGGCAAGGATCAGATTTAGCTCAGGTAAAAACTGGCACCTGCTTACAGGTTTCACCACCTTCCACATCTTCTCTTTTGCTCCCCATGGAACAAAATATTTTTAATTGCTTGTTCATTTGTATCTGTTCAGAAGTTTATATAAACCAAGTAATTCTATTGATGTTGGATCTTAAGTGGAGAAACTTTGGGGTCTCATGTAGTCCCCATTACACTTTTCAAGTTAGTGGTAGAATTCTGACTTCTCTTCTTGTCTTCATGGTGGCTGTTAATGTTATGATTGTAGGGAGGGGGTTGAAAATATTAGAAAATCACATTTATGAGCATTAAAAAATCCTGACTTTATTAAAATAATTGTAAATTTATCCACATTAGAGCTGCAAGCTGCTTTCATCCAAGGAATATAAATATATTAGTTTAGGTAAGGAAGATGGGTATAGAAATAATCCACAGTGTAGTAAGCAAAAGTAAGGATTTATCATTTGAATTGGAAACATTAGGTAGGTAATTCTTATCCAGAAAAATTATGCAGGAATGTAATTTTTTTAGCTTTTTTATCCCCAAAATAAAAAATATGTAGAATGCAATTAATAAAGAGCAATACATTCAAATGCTTAACTATATTATATCATAGCTGTATTGCCATTTTATCTTTTAGCAGTAATGTTGTAAGCTTCTCTGGGAGTGCTACTTACCATTTTAGGATGTAACAACATTTTTAGAAGTATTTAAAAATTTAATCACTATGCATGCCAAGTGTAAGCTCTATTCAATCTCTTAAACCTTTTAATAACATTAAGTTGTGGATTGGAAATTATTGTATTGCTCTGCTCGTCTTGAAGGTGGTCCTCAAGTCCCCTTGTAGTCATCACAATTATAGTGTCCTACAGGATTTATTTTATTTAGTTGCTTAATATGTGCATAAAACCACAAAGAAAGATTATCTGATGCTTAGGGGTAAGGTGCCAGTGTGCAGGTCTCCTGCCTTTTTTTTAAACCTAAATAACCTCAGTTGCTTCCTTGAAGTTATTTAGATATTTTAAGGAAGCTATTGGTTTTACTTAAAAATTTAAAATGTTGGCTGAGATCAGTAATGGTCTGGATGAGGGTGAGCAAGTAGAAATTAAATCCAGTGGCCTCCTTAAAACATCTAAATAAACTTCTAATCAATATAGCAGTGTTGGTAGTAGAAAGCATGATTCAGGGATTGGGATTCAACCTGTTTTTTAGAAGCTGTGCTTCTTTGAAAGATGAGGTCTGTATTTTTGGAGCACTCCTTGATCTTTCACTGTCTTTAGTTTTCAAGAAGTTATTGTAGCATGGTTCTACTTTTAGTAATAAATTATTTATTTATATTATTTATTATTAGTAGTTTAGTGCACCAGGATTACTTTCTTTAGCTTTATTCTGATTTGGCAGCAGTTATCTATACTTTACATATATCAATGCTTTTTACATAGTACTGTCCTTAAAGATGTCTAGATATTTCCATAGTGAAGACTGCATTAATTAGTGAATCATGATTTTAATAATCCAATATTGAAACATATATGTGTTTTAACCTTTTAAAATTTAAGTAGCTTAGAGGCCACCTCTTCCATTTATGAACCTATCTTGTTGTTTAAATCTTTAGAGATCCTTTTATGGATCCTGTCACTTACAGTGCTCTAAGTATTTCTAGAAGATGTATTACTAAAACTTTAGGAATATTTTTAACTCATACAGTGTTCTTTGGAAAAGTAGTCTACTACAGTATGAGTTACATAATGAAATCAAAACAAATCAGTTTGGGCAATTAGAATTTCTACAATGCTAGTAAAATCTAATATAAAATTGTAATTTGTCCACCTACCTGAAACACTTTGCTGATTGGCTTATTCTTATTTCACAAACCCTTAAGTCTAGAACCAATGACAGCAAGAAGGACCTTGACAACTGTTTGTCACAGTCTTCTATGTCATCATGGCAGATAAGTGAGTAAAGAGGTCAGAAGTCAAGGAGAGAGATGTACAACTAATCCAACATAATTATATGTGAATGATTTAACCCTATAGAGAACTTCACAAAATTGAATTCATCAGAACACAGCCTTCCTGCCAAACTGGTGTACACATGTTATATTAAAATATGTTTGAACAAATGTTAGAAAGTATAGTTGAGAATTCAACAGTAAGAATGCTGATGTATATTCCTAATGGGATCCAATTATATCTTCCTTCCAGGATTGCCCTAGTTATCCATTTGTTTTTGGTGTAGTACAAAATGTTTGATGATTAAAGACTTACATCAGGATACCTTGGTGACCATTGCCTCCTTTATTGCTGGCCCATATTCTGAGGGCAAATAAAGGTATCTTTTTCTGCCCTCACTGTGGAAGAGCTTTGTTTATGGCTGCATTTAAATAGTGAGAACTTTTGTTCTAGAAGGCTAAGTTGGTTTAATTCCTTACAGTATTTCACTTTATAACCCCACTGCCAAACCGTGTTTTGGTTTTTTTTTTTCGAGATAAGTTTTAATCCACTTCATCAGTTTTATCGGCAGCACTACCAATTTTTAATTATTACATGTTAAAATTGTAATTGTTAGTATAAGGAGCATGTATGTTAATGTAAATTCTTATGTCTAAATAATATACTCACTCTCTAGCTTCAACTGAAATAGCTGCTCTACATGAAACTTGAGCCATTAAAAGCTATCAGGGAAGTCTTTTTTGTGTGGATGTGTGTTGCATGGAAAATGAAAGATGGGGTGGTGGAAAATGTTAATAAGTTTTGGTATTTTCTTCTAGTTTCCAACATATATTAAATGTAATTGCATAAATATTGTGAGATTTTTTAATGTACTAAGATTGATGTAAAGACTACTTTAACAATAGTGAGGGTCCATATATTATACCTGTAAGACATAGTGCTTGGAAATGTTACCTGCAGCAACTCAGAATGTATATTCTGTTACCATTTTTTAAATAACTTATGCCTGATTTTTCCTAAGCACCAGATTATGTAAAAAAATCTCTCTGTAGGCTATACCACATATCATAGAATTTGAGTATGACGGAGAATTGCTTTTACTTGACATACTAGTTTTCTGTGTCTAGGATTTTTTCCCCAGATACAGAAAGGATTTTCAAACATGTGAGCCCAAGCGCTAAATTTATTTTGTTTCTCCAAAAATATTTGTAATTTATTCAGTGCACATCTGTGGTATAAACTAACTAATAAGATGAGATGTGATTAAGTTATAAAGTAGGTAGATCATAAAACCAACTTAAAATATCTGGACCTAGTATCAGAAACTTTATGGTGAAGCTGCAAGTCTGTCTTCTGAGAACAATGCATTCTAAGATCTTACATACAAAGCCCTTCTTTTTGTATTCACTCCTTCACCAAATTGCTTGAAGAAAGGCTTCATCTACGTAGGCGATAAAGAAGAGCTGTGCTCCTTCGGATATTTGGATTGTAAGTCATCTTAAGGGCTTTGAAAATAAGTACCCATATCTTGAACTCATTTTCTTCTTCCTCACCTGTAAATAACATCTGGAGTTTATTCTATATCCAGTAAGCTGTGTACTCTATAATGTATAGAAATATTAATTTAAAGTTACATTTAATAATAGGCTGATTCTATACCCCTGCACACTGCATGATTTATTGGCCTCATACAACCTGAATCAAATATGCTGCTACTCTTGAAATATGTGGATGTATCTAAAATCAGTAGTACATTTTGTTTTGAATGAAACGTACAACAAGCTCATTATATAGAGCGCTATCATAGCTGATAACCTTCCGAAAATATAAAAATGCTATACCATCTTACCTGGGATTGTGTCTCCTGCTTCTGGATCTTGGTTCCTGTACTGATATCTGACCTCCAGCTTTCCATGACTATACTTCCGATAGTTAGATAAGAGAACATTCACCTATACTTCATTTATTCCAGCTTCAGTTCTTGTAATAGCTTTTTTACAAATTTAAAAAGATAAAACGCTAGTTTAGGCATGAGCATTAAATTCAATTTCAGCTGACAAAGATACATCTGATAAAGCTGCTTAGAGCTTGTGGTGTTGGATGTTCTGTTATTTTATAAGCTCAGTTTCTATCAGAATATTTAATTGATCAACCTCATATTTTCAGCTATCCCTTTAATGTACTGAGGGCAACAACATTTTGGAACGGAGGTTTCCATTTAAAACAGGCCCCTAGACCCTCTGGTTTGGAGTGATGGCTTAGTTCTCTTGTTAAACCAGATTTATAGATTCTCATAAATTTGTACCACTTCTCTAGCTACTGAACAAATTAATTGCGGTTATTTATTATCTACCTGGTATTAATAATCAGTTTCATGGCTTTTGGCACAGAGAATTTCTTCTTTTTAGTACAGAGAAATTCCTCTGGTAATCCTGGAAGATTTTACTATTCTAGATAAAATTTCCCTTTATAGTACAAACGTATATTTGCTTTTATCTTATGATTTGGAAATTTTAGAGATTGTCTGCTTATCTCCAGGGCAATACTTTTGATTAAAGATGTATTTCCTGACATGCTTATGATCAGTCTGATCACTGTATTGTTTGTTTCACTCTCCAAGATAAACCTCCTCCTCCTTCAATTTTTCATGAAATTAGGACCAGGCCATTCCATAACATGTCTACTAGATTGGGAGCTTTTCAAATTGTGTTTTGCAGAACCCTAGCTTCCATAAGAACTTGATGAGATTCTGTGAGACACTAAGGGGGAAAAAGTTCACTCAAACATAGCCAGTTTTCTATCATTAGAGATTTGTCTCTTGATCAGGGATTCTGGGATTTTTTTTTAAACTAGTGGGTTCTGTGGCCTGAATAAGTTAGAAAAGCCCTATACCAAGTTATTTACAGAAAATTCCTCCAGCACTCTTTCTTACTAGTCTCTCTTTATCTGCATCAGACAAAACAGAGGAGCTGATAACAGTCTAATTCTTTCCCCAGTGTACCATCAGCAAGTGGAAAATAGTGTGTTATTGTACCAAATTGCTGATGTATTTTCTACAAATAAATACCAAAATAAAACAATTACTACAACTAACATTTTTTTACATTATTTAAAATTGCTTAGGCATTTGAGAAATTTTATGAGTTTAAATATCAAATATATCATGGCTTTAATCTTAGTATCTCTTGATTAGTTTGGAAAATGTAAAGGTTTTTTTATTTATAGCATCTGCCTGTACTTTTATTGCATTTCTCACTACATGACTGGGTTCACATATTATGTAAGCCATAGTGAGGTTTGGTATGGGTTTAGCATGTTTAATAATCCAGCCATTGTTTGTAAAAAATGGTAATTGCTTAGTGGTGTGCCCAACCCAGCCAACTGTTATTTCTTGAACAAGCTGTGGTTAAGCAAACCACAATTATGATTAACATGGTGTCTGAACCAGCCAGTATGTAATTTTTGTGGCTTTAAATATATAAGCTGCTTGCTCTGAATGGTACAAAACACCATTCATTTATAAGTCTTCATAAATGTATTTTACAGACATAAATAATATAACAAATGAATCAGGTTAAATATCAGTGCTTGAGATTTGAAGTGTTACGTTTTAGAATGGGCTAATTTGATTGTAAGTTTCTCCAAAACTTTGTGTTTTTAAATTATTGTTAATTGTAAACCAACAATTAACCAAGTTAATTGTTAGGGACCATAAAGTTTCAGGGTTTTAGTTATGAGGAACATAGGTTTTAATACATCACTGGACCAACACATTTTTTAAGTATCATGTTTTGGATTTGGTCTTTGCCCCTTGAGGATAGGTCAGGCCATTTCTGAGCTGGCTGAGTAACTTTGGGCCAGTCACACTCTCTCAGCCCAACCTACCTCTAAGGGTTGTTGTTGGGAAAATAGAAGGCAGGACTATTAGGTATGTTCGCTGCCTTGAGTTGAAATTCATACATATACATATACAGGTAGTCCTTACTTAACAACCACAGCTGGGACTGGAATCTCGATCGTTGAGCAAAGCGGTCATTAAGAGATGCCCACATGACTGCTTCGCTCAATGACCACAATCTGGGCACTGCCAGTTGCAGTCGTTAAGTGATCTCCTGGGATAAGTGGATGGAGCAGGACTGCCTGCTGAAGGATTTCAGCTCTGCATGGAGCTGAAATCCTCCCAGCAGGCAGCCCTTTCGCTCTCAGATGTTACTGCAGTCCACTGAGGGGTTTCCCCTCCCCTCCATCCTCTGTGCTTGCGCCCTTCCCTGCCAGCTTCTCCACTGACTTTCTGGGGAAGCCAGCAGAGAGATTGCAAATGGCGATCAGATGATCACAGGGGACTTGCCAACTGGTTGTAAATGCGAGCTGGTTGCCTAGCGCCCAAAATGCAGCCACATGACCTCAGGGAAGGGCGGCATAATGTTTTATGGTGGCTGTAAGTGCTTCACGGGCCATAAAGCACCCTTTCTGAGGCCATTATAACTTCAAATCATCATTAAACAAATGGTCATTAAGTGAGGACTACCAGCATATAAAAAGTGGGATAAAAATATAATAATGTTTCAGCGCTCTATAACTGCTTTTCTTCAAGAGATAGGGGATTCAGTAAGACAATTTATTACAGAGACTGATGGTATCCATTAACAATTTGGGATTTTTTGGCTACATAGCAAGGATTTCATCTCAGGCCATCATCTCATAAAACAATTAGATGAACGTGGTTATTAACATTAATACATTTGATGAGCCTCCTCCCCCAGGAGAGCTTGGTCAGTTTTTCTGAGGTAACAAAAACAAAAATTATGGCTTTAAAACAGGTGGTCCTTGACCTATGACCATTCGTTCAGCAACCATTAGAAGTTACTATGGCACTCAACGAATGGTGGTTATGACCGGTCCTCAGAGTTCTGGCCATCCCAGCACCCCTGTGATCAGGTGATTGCAATCTGGGCATTCAGCAACCGGTTTGTACTTACAACCGGTTGCAGTGCCCTGCAATCAACGAGATCACCATTTGCAACCTTCCCTGACGGCTTCCCCAGAAAGTCAATGGGTAAGCCAGCAGGAAAGATCGCATGTTGCTGGGGTAAGTCTCCCTGACTTGCGCACCCTTCCAAAGCCCCTCTGTGCTCCCACCATGCCAATCACACACCTTCCCTGACCCACACTGGGGGTGTGCACCCTTGTGCACCCTCCCCAATGCACACCCTCCCCGACCCACAGTGTGCCTCTTGCACAGCCCCTTGCTCCCTCATGCACCATCTCCAACCCTTGTACCTCTTGTACACTTCCTTGCACCCTCCCCAACCTGCGCTGCACCCTTGCACAACCTCCCTGACCTGCGCCATGTTTCTCATGCACTCCCTTGCACACTCTGGCCTGTGCCTCTAGTGCAACCCCTTGCACACTCACATACCCTCCCTGACCCTTGCGGCACCTCCTCTGCACACCCCTTTGCTCCCTCCCCCACCTGGCAGCAGCTACTTACCTGCCTGCAGTCCTGGGACTTGCAACTTCCTGCCGGCTTCCCCACTGACTTTCGTTGTGGGAAGCTGGCAGGAAGTTGCCTTACCTACAGACTGTGGGATTCAGTTAATGATAGCAACCAGGATTGCAGGGGTTGCCATCGCTAAGTGATATCGTACTTTACAACTACATCTCTTAGCAATGAAAATTCCGGTCCCAGTCACCATTGTAAGTTAAAGACTGCCTGAACAGTGACAGTACAGTTGAACTCTGGTAAGAGTATGCTGTTTTGATTGCCATATGGCTGTGAAGGCTGCACAAAAAATTGCTATGTTGTGATTATGTCCTTGGGAAACTGTGCACCAGGGAGATATTTGGTGATGCAAAAGACTATTCCAATTCAGTCTATTGATTTAAATGGGAGAGTCATTGGAAGTACGCTGTGACATATTTGCTGTACACTTTTTGGACAGAGCTTATTAGTGTTTACTTGAAACTTGATACTACTGTTAGTACAACAGAGGTATCAAGGTACTGTCATGTGATTACTATACATATGATTGCTTTTCATCTTTCATGATCTATATAATAGTGGTTCTGAAGCAGTAGTGTGTGGAATTTGTCTAGGTGGAATGGAAGATGCATTCATAAAATTTTAATCTGAGGAGAAATGGTGTTAAGATCTCCTTGTCATCCTTTTCCTCTAGCAGCTCCTGGGAGAAAGAGGTGTCAAATCTTCCTGCTGGAGCCTAACACAATATTCTTGTAGGTTTGGGCCAGCGGTGTGAGGTATAAGTAGATGTTAAACTGTTCCAAACAGCCCCTCAACACCAACTATCTCCACTTGGAGAAATGAGCAGCATTGCAAGCTGGTGAGGATACCCAAAAGTTATTACATCACATCCTGATTCTTTTATAAGAACAATGGAGGAACATTTTGAAATAAAACTTTTTAGATACCTCTAGGATGAAGGCTTGAGAATTCGATGGCTGAATAGCTCCAGAAATACTTAAAGGCAGCAGATACGTTATCAGAATAGTCTTTATGATTGTTGTGGACAATATTTCCTGGGAGTGAGATGAGGGAATAAATAACTCACTGTTAATTTTTCTGGCTCTTTTAGTGACTTTAAATATCATAGTTTATGGTATCTTGCTGCATTTTATTAAAACTGAGTGAAGAATGGTGATATAGTATTTCTGCTGGAATGCACAGAATGCTTTCTAGAAAGGTCATTGATGAACTTTGGTAAACTCCGTAAGCAATAGTGACATATACTTCTGCAGTATTAGCCCACCATGCTCGTTATAACATTCAAGAGACTCATTTGCTGATAACACTCAGTTGTATTTTTTTTCCGTTAGGTGAGGATGCACAGATGCTGGTTCAGTACCTGAGACACTTGAGAGTTAAATAAAGACCAGTAAATTTAGTTTAAAGCTTCAAAAGATGGAGGCATTTGGGTGTGTCTTGATAGCCTGTTGTGGTGGGTTAGCACTTCACTTTGAGAGTATTGCTCACTTAGATTATTGTGTTTTAACTATCAGCAAGTTACTGGTGTAAAATGCAGCTTGTAAGATACTAATTAGAACAGCTGCTAGGTATCATACTAACATCTTGAAAAGCTGCATTGATCACCTATTTTAGGCTGAATTCAAATTCTAAAGTTGGAATTCAGTACCTTTTAAAAAAAAATTAATATGTATGAGTATGTATGCATAATGCTAATTGTGTTATAACATTAAAATTAAATTAAAAGATTTAGAACTGAAGTATATAAAGTAATGCTAATCATTGTGCCTATATTCTCAGATCTAAGGTAGATTCTTGTTCTTGTTTTTTTGTATCAGTAGCAGAAATACTCAGATGAGGATGTTAAATAGTGCTCTAAGGTGTTGCCTCAGATATGTACTGATATTTTGGCACTGGGCTAAGATTTGCTTGTTCTGTCACCAGGCATAGAGCCAACAGGAAATGGTTAACGTCACCTCCTCTAATTAAAAGGAAAAGCTTAAAGAAATCTTTCTATTCCATGGAAAAACTGCCTCTGTTCAGGCTTATGTTCTGCTTTCTAGGAGGAACAGTGGTTATCAGCTCCATTGTGAGAGCCAGGAAAAAATAGGGAGAGAAAAGAAAGAATGCACAAGAGTGAAGATGGTTTCTGGTAGTTATGTGGCAGCTGATCAGTGTGCCGATAGCAGTCTGCATTTGAAGAGGTCACCCTCAGTTGCCACTGATACCTGTCTATGGCACTTCCTATTGGCAGGCAGGCCTTCCTAGAATTTTCCATGACAGAAGTTTAGATGGTGCCTTGCATTATTGCCTTTAGTGGCTGGGAACTCCTGTGCATTGTGTAAGATTTGAAGGAGATCTTATCTGGATCTGGAACTATTTAGATATATTATATATTGTCCTGTTTCCCCACCCCTCCTTACAGAGTGGAGAGGTTGCCCAAACAAGCTATCACTTCCTAAGCTGCTTTTCTCCACACTAATTGTTGTTGTTGTTTAGTCGTTAAGTCGTGTCCGACTCTTCGTGACCCCATGAACCATATTGCGCCAGGCCTTCCTATCTTTCACTGCCTCCCTCAGTTTGCTCAATTTCATGCTCATTGCTTCAGTGATGCTATCTAGCCATCTCATCCTCTGCCGTCCTCTTCTCCTTTTGCCTTCCATCTTTCCCAGCATCAGGGTCTTTTCCAAAGAGTCCTCTCTTCGCATTAGGTGACCAAAGTATCTGAGCTTGAGCTTCAGTATCAATCCTTCCAATGAGCAATCAGAGTTGATTTCCTTTAAGATTGACTCCACACTAAAGTGCTTCCCTAAAAAGTGCTAACCACAAGTTAATAAGTTCAGCTCTGTGACTTTAATTAGTAGATTAGAACCCTCCAGCTGGCTGGTGCTGCTGCCTAACACTGACAAGACCCTAATCAGTTTCACACTAAAGGCTTTTGTTTGCCTCCTAAGCAGCTTGCAGCCACACTAGGCAAACAGTGCTAGTATATTCCTTTTGAGGTGTATTCCCCATTGTGTGCCTGCTTACTCTCTTGTAATCCCTTCTTCTCCAATGAGTGTAAATACAAACATTAATTCTTTTTTTGCTAATTATCCCAGCACTGGGGTGAACATTCTAAAGTCAGGGGAATGGGGAAAAAGGGCTATAAGATTTGCCCTTTTACCTGGCTTCCTTGTAAATTGAGTTCTGAATACCTTCCCTGCTGTTTGTGTTCACCTGGCTGTTTGGGGTTGTATCCTTCTGACACTGTAAAGCAAAGGAAAGCTGAAGGAAAATCATAAGCACAGTTGCAGTCATGTGATTTTCACTTAGTGACTGTTTCATTTAACCGAGTTGCTGGATCCAATTGCAGTCTCTAAATGAGGGCTACCTGTATTTTTTTCCTTTTCAGATACACCTCTGATTCTTACCATGTTCCCATTTATTATCTGGCTTCTTCCAGTAACAGAGCTTAATGTTGTATAGGTTAGTCATATCTTGAATTGTTACAAGAAATACCTGGGGCAAAGGGATACTAAAACTAAAACACTTTTTTTTTAAACTGAGAAATCAATAAAATTAAGGTTTTGAACCTAATCTATACAGATTTTAATGAGGAGCCCTCAACTTGGATATTTGTGCATGTGCTTTATGATTATTTGTGTTTCTTACATTTGTTTGCTGCCCAAAATATCTTTGGATAGATGAGTGGTTTATAAATTTGATTAATATATAAATAATAAAGCTCAGTAGGGATGGACCTAGCTAGTTGGTTGTTAGGAGACCACTAGGAAATCTGTCAGCTGTAGGTTAGACTGGGAAGTTGAAACAATGTCCCAGAAGGATGCAAGCCACTTCCATCATGGTATTTAAAGAACTACATGAACATGTCTATGAAGTCACAAGGAATCAAGCTTGACTTGAAGGCAACTTTATAGTTAATTCATTTAGTGTAACCATGCAAGTTACCCTATATGTATTTTGTAATTCTCTGCTAGGAAGCAGATATAACTTGTAACTGTTCTTGAAGACTTAAAAGGAAAAGGAAAAAATACAGGTAGTCCTTGCTGAATGACCATTCAGCGACTATTCAAAGTTACAGCGGGGCTGAATGAATGGTAGTTGTGACCGGTCCTTGAAGTTATGGCCATTGCAGCACCCCTATGGTCGCATGATCAAAATTCAGGCACTTGGTAGCCCACTCACATTTACAACCACAGTATGCATTTCAACTCCCCCCACCCACCTTCCCCCATCTCTGTCCTGTTGCCCTCCCATTGACGTTTGCTGTCCTCCTCCTCCCACTGCTGATGATGTGTGCTAAAGGTAGGTAGGCAGTGGCAGTGGAGTGCAGAATGGCCAGAAGGGCAGAGATGAGGGAGATAGATTGGTGGGGGGAGTTGAAGTGGAGATGAGCGTGGCAGGGCAGGAGAAGTGTGAGGTCCTCACCTAATGATGGTGTGGTCTTTGCCTAACAGCCTCAACCAGGACTATTGAAACTGCTATCACTAGGTAGTGCGATCACATGAAGTTTCACCTAATGGCTGCTTTGCTTAGCGATGGAAATTCTGATCCCAGTTAGGCTCGTTAATGGTAATGAATTGTATTGTTGGTCATATATATGGAGATCTGTGCTGTTGCTCTTGCTATATTTCTTATCTTACCTTTTGCAAGATGTTTGTACCAAGTAGCATGCAAGATACTGGAAAATATTTGAGATGATATTTGAAAATTGCCTTGCAAAGTTTCCCTTTCAAGTGATCAAGTAGCCATTTCCATTTTAAATTTTAATTATTAAATTAATTGATATAAACTAGAAGAACATGCTTAACTATTATATTAAGTCCTTAAGCTTAGAAGATCAGTAGTAAAAATAACAAGTAACATTTTCTTGTTTATGTTCATATGCAAAATAATTTAAACTTCTTTAAATATATAGTTCAGTTTGTAGTAGTAGTAGTTTAAATTACTTTAAAAATTGGGCTTATGTAGAAACAATTATTCATGCAGTACTTTAGTCCTGCAGTGTCAAAAGTATCTTTATATAATATCTTGTGATTAAAAGACTAATTGACTGCAATTTCTTTTGTAGTTTTATATTTCACTGTCCTTCATTCTGTTACTATCAGGCTGACATTCTGATATGAAGTAACGTTGCTTGGTAACAAGTAAAAACATTGTGTGTATGTGTTTGTGTAGAATTATAATTAGATCTTTTTATTTGGAGAAGTAAACTTCATGTGAATGTTAAAAATTAAAAGCACAAAAAAAATTGAAAACAATATTATGTATTTATGAATATTGTGTCAATGAAAATATATGCACAATAGGGTGTATAGGTTTTGGGATGTACATGTAGTACAATGAATGTAGTATTTAAATTTTAATATTCAGTTGTATTAGAATATAATTGAATAACATGGCCATTAATATCACTTATAGCTTTATAATAATGCTTTTAAGGTTATAATAAGATACGTGAGAATAAAAATATAGCTACAGATAGATGAGAAGAAGTACTCTAATTAAATCCTACATGATTTGTGTAATTTGTTATGCTGAAAATATGCAGGAATTATTTTGGAGAAATATGGCATATATATGTTCTTTTTATCAAAGACTCTTTGATAGAATTATACTGCTTTACTCAGTAATCATCAGTTGAAGACAGTAGATATATTGTTTTATATGGGTATAATTGAGGTTTATGGGCATATTTGGAATTTTGATAAGATATAGGCACAATCACAAAATGGTTGCTTTGATGGATGTGACCAGTCATAAATAACCATCTCATGGAAACTGGTAATACTAGAATATAAGTATTGTGCCTCTGAATTTGAATGTGAGGGAGAGGCAAAGCCCCTAAATAATAAACTGTACCTTTGAACTAAAGTTTCACACTCATTCAGGATCATTCCCCCCAAGTGTTGTCCTCTTACCCACACAGCCAGCACACAACTCAGCTTGGTCACTAATTTCTCTTAAGATTCCCCCCTCCACAAGATACCCATTGGTGGGAAAACTATGGTCCTCAGATTCCTGTTTTGTGGTCATTTGAGCCCCCAACTACAATTACTGGAAATCGAAGGTAGCTTCTTTCTATACAGATGTGGGCAGCAGGTAAAAACCATCACATAAGTCCTGGAGTAACATATCACAAAAACAGCAGTATAAAGTTTTCTCCTCATGTATATGAATACACTTAATTTTTGGACCTCTTCTCCCTCCCCTACTTAAGTATAAAGGATTACCCATCCTTGACCTAAAACATGCAGAGAGATCTCCTTTTTGGCACGGCATGCCAACTGTATATAAATAGAGAGCAAACCCCATTCCATTCTAGCGCTGAAAATGTTACCTAGCCAGGTAGCAAAACGTTTACATTAAAACAGCCAAGCTCAGAGAACCCCAAGGACTCCACAGATCTCCTTTTTCTTCAGCTCATGTTGGCAGGCCTTACAAGTCTTTCTAAATTCTTTCATACTGCTCCACTTTAACTTCATTCTCTCCGCTAACTTTATAATCATGTTTGGTGAGCCCTCTGTCCCTCAGCTCACCTTGATTCCATTTCAGTAGATTTCTCTGCTTCTTTCTCCCATTCTATTGGATAAGCCTCAATTCTTCTACCTCACTGCTCATTTCAGGCCTTCCTTCTTTAACAGGCAGTAGTAATAGAGTTTATCACTTCATTTGTAGAGGTGGGGATACTGTTCTGCATCAGGACAGAGTCAGCCTCCAATTGCTTACCTCATGTTTATTTCCTAAATCATGATAGTTCAGAATCCAGAATGAGTGCAATTAATTAAGCAGAATTGTTAACTTATCTACTTTTTATAGTATTTTTTCTTCTGTTTTTGTTTTTTGTTTTTTTAATATAGAAAAATATGTCTTTTAGGAAATGAAATACAAAGTATTGCTAGGGGCTGATTATGAAAAAATGAGGTGCATGATTAGATTCAGATGTAAATGTATCAGTATACATGTGCTAGCAATACAGATACAGCTTGGCCAGAAATAACATTACCTTCTCTCTCCTCCCTGCCCTCAAATTGGTAATAAAAATACAGAATATGGATTGGATCCAGGCTTTTGCTTAATGGGGTTTTGCTAGTATTGGAAGAAAGGCCTAGAAAGGCTCTTTTTTATTATTCCCCTTCTCCAAATTCTGGATTGTTGGAAGGCTCTTTGAAGTTGAGTGTGAAATATTGCTGGAGGTTATAAAGTGAAGAGGGGATTGTTGCCCCACTGGGAAATCTTTATTGAAACCCCTACACAAACTGAGTTAGCTATTCTAATTGTGTTAATTTCCACATTAAAATAAGACATTAAAATCACATTCTCTGAATATTTAATCTAGTTTTAAAAAATAATATGAAACTACAAATATGAAGAGTTCTAAGGAAGATTTGAGTGTAGAGCTCTATATTCTTTATTCTGCTTTAGTCTATTTCATTCATATTCTGTAAGAGACATTAAAGGCAAAACTGAATTCATTGTTCACAAATTCTTAAGGAATTCTTTCATTCTCAACCTTTAAACAGCTATGATTGTGACTTCTGGTCATACTAGTATTAATAATAATTTTCTTTAGTTTGGTTGTGGTAGATACAGAGACCATAGATGTGAAATGAACTTTGTCAGTTGTGATAAGTTACAGTGAGGAATGAGATTGGCGAGCAACCCAGAAGCTACAAATACTACTTTCAATTATGGTTTAGATAGAAGGAGTGTTCGTAGTATGGTGGTATGATTATCTCTTTTACAGAAAATGAGCCTTTGGCACCAGTACTTCTGAGGCTAAAGCTTTGCTTCTCTCTGAAGCCTGTTTGTACAGTGGTTAGGGTCTAATGGTTAATCAGACCAAGAATACTGTTTCAAAAGATAGGCAGTTGTTCTTAGAGCAGATGCTAAGCTGAAAATGTACTCTCTGCTGCATGCTTTTTAAACATTAAACAAAAATACAAAGGGCACATTTATTCCTAAAACAGTTTGGAAGAAAACAACTAGTTATATTTGAATGAAATAATGGATCAGAAGCTATCACTGCATGTTAAAATCTATTCTGCCCAAAAAAGGAAAAGATGAAAGGACATTTTTGGTTGGAATAGAGCCAGTCTTCCAAAAGAGCATTACTGTTTTTTCTATGTTTCCAATCCTTACCAGCTTCTGTACTTGAGAGAGAGAGAGAATTAGCATGAAACATCAAAAAGCTGAACTGAAATTATTACATTCAGTTTTATTAAAGTTGCACTTGTGTTAATAAGGAATAAAAACAGTTTTATAGGTTGTGTTTATTGTATTATGATGTTCATATCTATTTTATTGAATAAAGCTACTTATATTTAAAAAACTTGTGTTTGATTTTTGCTGCATCTTAAATTAGCTTTGGGTTTGTGATAAAGAGAAATAAAAAACCTTATTCAAAGTATTTTTTCCTTAAATATTTTTCTGATCACATGGTAGTAATGTTATTTTCTCAAATTTTGGTTTACTGTTGGGATTACAAAACCATATTGATTTAATGAAGGATCTGGATTGTGCAGTGGGGTGGCAGTATTGTATATGATGTGATACAGATGATTTTTTTTGGTGTAATAAGATTTACTTATTTCCACATTTTTTCATGGAAACACCTCATTATAAAATAATATATATAAAAATAAAAATGTAAAATGAAATATTTCCATTAATAGATATTAGTAAGGCAAAGGTAATACAGCTGGCGGACAAGTAATAGGCCATTTTCAAAAGGTTGGCCGTAGTTTGGCATCTGTTCAATATTTATTGATCTTTACGTATCTCTAGATTTTGAATTGGTGGCAGTAACAATTATGTTTAGTGTGCCATGTGTGATGATTCCTGAACCAGTAGAATCTGGTAGCAGCTATCCATGCCATAATATGGTGTGCCCCCTCCCTCATGGCCTTCAGGAAAGGGCTCAAATCCTGGCTCTCCCAGAAGGCCTGGGGGCCAGAGGGGGACCTGCACCTGTGGAGATGGCTGGTGGGATGATGGGTTGTTCCCCCCCCCCCAGCATCTTACAGGTTTTTTAGGGCTAAAATCATAGGAGGTTTTTAGGGCATTTTTAATGTTTTTTTACTTATTTTAGATTTTAGCCATGTTCGGAGAGACCTGTGTTTTTTCTTCTTTTTTATTATTGTGAGCCGCCCAGAGTCACCCGTTGGGGGAGATGGGCAGCATACAAGCTTGAAACATAAATAAATAAATAAAGTCTTGATTTAACTGCTGCAATCTTTTATGTGGGGCTTCACTTGATGAGCCTCCAAAAGCATCAGCTGATATAAAATTCAGCAAACCAGGCAGGAAATCAATATACTAGGAGCATATTACACTTTGACAAAAGATTTGTACTGGTAGCTAGTCATTTTCTAGACACATTTTAAGATGATAGTTTTGACTTTTAAAAGTTCAGTCACATGGGGTCATTCTGCTTGAGGGATTGCTTACTTTGAGGTAGCTAAAGAGGAATCATCAAAGTCACATTCTGAGTTCCATTTCTCAAGCGTATAGTAGAAGACCCAATAAATTATCTCTGGAGCTGCACTCAGTCCTCACTTTCTGTTTTAGGAAACAAGTTCAAGAATTTTCTCTCTAGCCAGGACTTTTTGGTTTGAATAAATTAATAGTTTAATATGACTTTATTTTTTTACTTTTTATGACTGAGTACTTGAGTACTGTCTAGGGAAAAAGGCAGAATAGAAATTGGTCAAAATAATAATAGATGCTTTCTAGTAGAAACCTTGGATGTGAAGGCACTCTGACTGTGATATGTCACCCCATTGATTGCCAGGGTTGATTCAGCTATTTGGCTGGCTAGGCAGACATCTTCTTTCTCCTTCACTGTTCCTTGTGTCCCTCCTGAAGCAATGACTTTTTTTTGTCCAAATTAATGTTAGAACAGGTTTCATTGCACTGCTGCTTGCTAGACTGCTTAGGCATGATCCTTTTATAAATTTGTCTGAGCATTAAGTTCTGTAGAAGAAGCCATTCTGAAAATGTTTCTGTTTTTAGAGTTCTGTTAGTAGGTACACACAGGAGAGGGCTGCACTGGTCCAAGCTGTAAAATGTACTCCCTTGGGAATTGCTTTGGCTTTCATAATCTCTTTCTTTAGAAGAATTGCCAAGAATTTTTATTTCACCAATCATTTAACTACTGTTAATCACTTTAAATTTTTAGTCTGTTTTCTTATTGTTTATTTTTCATTCTGGTGGTTGTTAGCTGCCTTGAATATTCAGTTGAATATAATATCCTAAAATGAGTGACTGCTATGGATTGAAATATTTTTCTGTGTGTACAAATTTCTAGATTTTAATATGAATTCTTACATAATAGTTTAGATATCTAAACAATATCTAAACTATTATGTAAGAATTCATACTAAAATCATGCTAAAATGTTTAGCAAATTAAGCATGATTAAGCAGGTAGTTAAAAACATTGCTGTTTCCTTTCTCTGCCCTTTTCTTGTGATTATAATATCTTTCCCACTAAACCAATAGGAAGGGAATATATGCCTACACTCATACTTGAGATGTGTCTTTATTTAATACAATATTAATATCAATTTTGTTCCTCAGGATGGATTAGATGCCTTGGTATACGATTTGGATTTTCCTGCTTTGAGGAAAAATAAAAACATAGACACCTTTTTAAATAAATGTAAGTATATATAACACATCCTCTATCCTGGATTTCTGATTATCTTATCTGTGTAGAATTTACTTTTTCCTTTCTTCTTTAATTTCTTTTTTATGTTAATGTCTACTATATTATTTATTTGTGGGGGAAGGGAAGTTTGAAATCAGCTTTTGGAGGAGTGTATTCATAACCAATATTTCTTAACTAATCTGTCTCATAGAGTTATAATAAAATAGGTTGACCAAGGATGTTCTCTAAACTTCTTGGGGGGAAAAAGCAAAATAAAAAGAATAAAGTTGTGAAAAGGGAGGCACCTGTTGTGTGTTGATTCTGTGCCTATGATTAGAAGCAATATTGTTGCTGGGCAATATTCTGGGTACTAGACAAGAAGATTTATGGTCCCTCTCCTAGCTCTTCACTACAAAGAGGGTAGGACTTTGAGGATGAAGTAGGTGAACTGTAAGTGTACATCTTTGGAAACCTTGAGAGTAAAATGATAACAAAAAACATCCATCTAAAGTCCTGAATCCTGTTTTTTTCTTGTATTGCAAATGTATAGATATAACCTTGTAACGTAGCCTATATTAAAAATGTTCATATTCACAAATGCTAGCAAGAATATAACATAACAAAAATAACTGATATGAAGGTAAGACAAAACAAAATGCTGGAAAATGCAAGACAGATATAAATCCGAATTAACAGATTCATCCATCCCTACAGGTTTGGAAGGAACACCAAAGTCTACATATAGAATGAGAAAACAATCTCCCAAAGTAACTCAGTAAAGATTGAGCATATTCAGTGATCATGGAACACAGGATAACTTTTGGGACAGGAATAAAAAGCAGGATGCAATATTAGTTAGGGTATAATATTGGACATAAGTCTCCATTGGGGGGTCTGGAGAAGATAGTGCAAGTTTCAGTACTGAACCTTACATTTTGCAAATTTGTGAGAGCAATCAGGCAATTAGTTAAAACATTACTACTGCTTTTTTGTGATTGTTTTCCTTCTCTGCCCTTTTCTTGCCATTGGACTGTTTTTCCCACTAAACCAATTGGAGGGTGTATGCATTTAGTTTGGATGGGAAGACAGTGTAGTTTGTGAACAATCTGCAGACAGATTGCTACTCAACTTTGCTCTGAATCTGCTACCTGAATTCCTAGATCAGTATTATTTATGTATTTATTTATTAACTAACTAACTAATGACATTTATATATGTCACCCATCTCACTGGATAAGTGATTCAAGGCAGCTTTACAAATAAACTATAAAATCTTAGCAAAAATATACAAATTTAAAACTACAAAAGGTTAAAATGGCTCATACATATACTCATGTAGAGTATGGCTCATTGTAGAGCCAGTTCTGATTGTGCTGCTTTTTTTCAGACAGTGGTTTGTATTTGATAATACCTGACACATTTTTGGCACAATCATTTGCTGAGTTCCTACTTTTATTGTGATCGCTTTACTCAAAGTAAAATTACATTGATAATTTGCAGTAGTTAGAGGACGGCAGAACTGAAATGTTAATTTTTTGGTATAATCTCATGCCAGTGTTGACCCATGTAGATTAAAATAGCATGTTACCAAATTTGGAGTTAAAATAACTGTCAACTGGGAATTCAAATTATTGTAGTTTATTTCCTGCTAGTAGTGCTTTAAAAATGCAGAGCTTCTTGCTTGTGTTTTCATGGTAATTTAAAAAATTACATGAAAAATAGCAAAAACAAAACACTAGAAACCCATTTTATGTAACCAAATCTTTTGTATAGCATTGTAGCTGATTATTTGGTGAGGAGAGCAAATTGTTCTAATAATTTCTTTAACTATCAATAGTGTTAAAGTTCTATCTTGTTTCCACAGTGAAGTTGTATTTGGCATTTGAATGTTGCTATGGGAATGGAAAGTAATCTTTTTGAGATTCAAAGAAGATATTTGTAGCCTGGATAAGAGCTGGGAAATTGTCCTTAAACAATTTTTGTATTTAATACACAACAGATGTTTCCAGAAATGACCAACAAATGTAATATAATTGAAATCGGACATTTATTCAGTATATTTTTATATGTAAATATATTTCAAAGATTGCAAGCATGCTTTTTATTCCTTGTGCTACAGTATTTCTTTATATTTTCTTCACAGACAAAGATACAATAAACAAAGTAAGAGATCTCCGTATGAAAGCTGAAGATTATGAAGTAGTAAAAGTGATTGGTAGAGGAGCATTTGGAGAAGTTCAGTTGGTAGGTTATTCTATGTATGGATAGATTATGTATAGCTAAGACTTAAGTTTTATTTTAAAATGAAAAATTTAAAATAGGAAGTTGCTATGCTAATGAAAAAGGAATATTTTTATATGTGGTAGATATTTGTGTCAATTTCTCCGCTGCCAAAATTTGGGAACTTGAAAGTAAGTTAGAATTATATGCAATTTAATATGGTTATACTCTGTTGCTGCCTTATTAATCCTTCCTTAACTCAAATGCATATTTTTCTGAGTTCTGAAAAAAGTGTGGTTCCTTCAAGGAGCAGCTGACAATACAGCAATTCCACCTCTGGTTTTCAGTACATTACAGTACTGTGCAAAAGTTTTAGGCAGGTGTGAAAAAATGCTGTAAAGTAAGAATGCTTTCAAAAATATATATTCTAATTGTTTATGTTTATCAATTTACAAAATTCAAAGTGAGTGAGAGAAGAGAAATCCAAATCCAATCAATATTTGGTGTGACCACCCTTCGCCTTCAAAACAGCATCAATTCTTCTAGGTACACTTGCACACAGTTTTTGAAGGAACTCGGCAGGTAGGTTGTTCCAAACATCTTGAGAACTAACCACAGATCTGTAGATGTAGGCTGCCTCAGATCCTTCTGTCTCTTCATGTAATCCCAGACAGACTCAATGTTGTTGAGATCAGGGCTCTGTGGGGGCCAAACCATCACTTCTAGGACTCCTTATTCTTCTTTACTCTGGAGATAGTTCTTCATGACATTGGCTGCATGTTTGGGGTCGTCCTGCTGCAGAATAAATTGGGGGCCAATCACACGCCTCCCTGATGGTATGGCATGATGGATAAATATCTGCCTGTATTTCTCAGCATTGAGGACACCATTGATCCTGACCAAATCTCCAACTCCATTTGCAGAATACAGCTCCAAACTTGCAAGGAACCTCCACCATGCTTCACTGTTGCCTGCAGACACTCATTATTGTACCGCTCTCCAGCCCTTCGGTGAACAAACTGCCTCCTGCTACAGCCAAATCTTTCAAATTTTGATTCATCAGTCCAAAGCACCTGCTGCCATTTTTCTGCACCCCAGTTCCTATGTTTTCGTGCATAGTTGAGTCGCTTAGCCTTGTTTCCATCGGAGGTATGGCTTTTTGGCCACAATTCTTCCATAAAGACCACTTCTGGCCAGACTTCTCTGGACAGTAGATAGTGTATCTGGGTCCCACTGGTTTCCACCAGTTCTGTGCCGATGGCACTGCTGGACATCTTCCGATGTCAAAGGGAAGTAAGCATGATGTGTCTTTCATCTGCTGCATTGTTTTCTTGCTGACCACTGCATCTATGGTCCTCAACATTGCCCGTTTCTTTGTGCTTCTTCAAAGAGCTTGAACAGCACATCCAGTCTGCTTTGAAATTTTTGCCTGGGAGAGACCTTGCTGATGCAGTATAACTATCTTGTGTCTTGTTGCTGTGCTCAGTCTTGCCATGGTGTATGACCTGTGACATGAAACTGTCTTCTACAACTTCACCTTAGTAGCACTTTGGCTGTTCTTCACCCAGTTTTAAGCTTCCTACACAGCTGTTTCCGTTTCAGTTAGTGACTGTGTTTCAACCTACATATGAAATTGATGATCATTAGCACCTGCTTGGTATAATTGGTTAATCATAACACCTGACTCTAATCCTACAAGATCCCTGATGTGTGCAAGTGTAAGAATTGATGCTGTTTTGAAGGGAAAGGGTAGTCACACCAAAGATTGATTTGATTTAGATTTCTCTTCTGCTCGCTTACTTTGCATTTTGTAAATAAACATAAACAATTGCTATATATATATATATATATGTATGTATGTATGTATGTATGTTTGAAAGTATTCTTACTTTACAGCATTTTTTCACACCTGCCTAAAACTTTTGCACAGTACGGTATGTGCGCAAATTGTCAGTGAATAAACCATGATTAGTTTTATGGCAGTAATTCATGGTCTGAAATGAAGTCGTCTTACTGATTAGAATTGTAGAGTAACATGATTTGTGAGTGGAAATACAGTTTGATTCTTGGCTTATTCTTACCTAATGTTTGTGCCCTGTATAAATTTGTAAGCAAGCCAGATATGCACGATTAGATCAACTGAAAAAAGAGCAACAAAATTACCAAATAAACCACAGCTACTTTGTTTGCAAAATAACTTCTGGCTCCTTCTTAACTATAAATCAATTAAATTATAGTTAAAATGGACTACTGTTTAGTATGTTCTATAAATTATATATAACAAGCAAGATGTATAATGTGGAAGAATAATTGCTGTTTATTATGTTTGTTTCCATTCCTGTTTTAATTAAACTATTGTTACAATATAAGATATAGAACAAAATACAATGTTCTAATGTTGCTAGTTATTGAGATACGTTTTGGCGGGTCATATTGTAAATTTTAATGTAAATATATAAATATGTATATATTTAATGTAAATATAAGTTTTTTTTAATCTGAAATGAGGATTACATTTCCAGTCTTCACTGCAAGTAGAAATTAAAATAGCTTCCATTGTTTTCAGTGGGTTTGTTTTAAATTCTTAATTGCTGTGAGAGGTACATTTTTCTGGAGGAAGGTTTTCCTTCTGGAGAGAGGAGGTTTTGTCTTTCTCTCCTTAATGTGTAATCTATGTAAATAATGGCTTCATGTTCTTCCATCATTGTTTTTAAAAATTCATTGACAGTAGCAATGAAATCTAGTAGCGATTTTAAAATCTAATTACAGTGTTGGGAAATAAGATATTTTGTGGATAGACAATGTATATAAATAGTACACATACCTTTAGGAAAAAAAACACTGGAAGGCTGCATGCCCATAGTTGGTTGCCCTACCTACTATTAATGTGCATTCCCTCTGCATTACTTAGTACCATTGGACTGAAATAGGTTCTTCCATTTCTTCCACCTTAATAGGTCTTTAATATATGCAGTAATAAGCAGTTCCATCATAACTTAAGTTTGAAGGTAGTTATTTTGTATGATTATGTATCGTTTTATAACTTAAGTATTATGAACACACTGACAGCCACAATATATTATTGGATGAAGGATTTGGGTCTTGTAGCAGTGCTAGAAGAATGCAGTGCAGTTAATTCTCAAATATATTTATATAATGGCATCTCACTTATTCTCCCCAAAATAAGTGGGATTTTTTTTAAACCTTAGCCATTTTTAGTATTCCAGGTGCTATAGATAGGGAGAAAAATACAAATTAGCTATACAGATAGGGGCAGTAAAATAACTATAGTTCAGGTATGAATGGTTTTAAACATAAACTACTGAATTTAAAAAATGCCAAACTTGGGACATATCTAGGAAATGAGATACTGGTTGTCTATAAAGATTTCACCATTTCCTTCACAGATAGAAACATCTTTGGCCAAACAACATTTCAAAGTATTTAGTTATAGAATATCTACCCCTGATATGAAGATATACAATAGCATTGATCTTTTCTAGGGCTACGGAGTGCGGGATAGGTTCACAGAAATAAGTAAATTGACAATGTTTGCAGAGCTGGAGAAGAACAGAGTACACCACAATGCTGTGTGAAATGTGAAAGGGCTTTCCTTTCAAGATGATGACTAGGTATATAACATACAGCCTTTTAATATAGCTAATGGAAATAGATTATACCCTTATTGTTTCATACTTATGTTTTCATCTTAATATTTTGTTTTTAAAGGTAAGACACAAGTCATCCCGAAAGGTCTATGCTATGAAACTTCTGAGCAAGTTTGAGATGATAAAAAGATCAGATTCTGCATTCTTTTGGGAAGAAAGAGATATCATGGCATTTGCAAATAGCCCTTGGGTTGTGCAGGTATACTGTTATTTGGATTTACATTTGCCAGGAATTATAATATCTGTCTTGAATAAGTTTCTAAAATTTTGTTTTGTCAGTAATATAGAGCACATATAATTTCAAACCATGTTAATTTACTGACCAGCAGTTTTAAAACTCTCCTTAAATTTATTTATATTTGAATATATGTATCTCTTACATATGATTATTCATTCCAATAAAATAATTTCTGTAAAAATATTTTGCAGCTTGTATTCTGGAATGCAAAGAAATAAATTGATAATTATGCACAATGCTAATTGATAAGTAATTATGAAAAATAGTCTGCTTAGTGTGTTCATATGAGTCATTCCTGTTATGTTTGTGCTGAATTATGTAACAAGGTATAGCACTTGCCTATGGATGTCCTGGTTTAAATAGTCATATCCCAGTTTGTTCAACCAAAATACACAATACTGTTTTCTTGAACATGCAGCCCTTTCTGTTTCTTTGCAGTTAAAACAGGAAGTTTCTAACAATAGTTTTTTGTTTTATCCAAATTAGAAAATCATGGTTATCAATTTGGATGCAGACAGAATTTTAATTTAGGTTGTCTATTAATATTCTGGTGTGTTAAGTTAATATCTATGACTTTCAGTGTTTTTATGTAAAACTGTGGTTAATTAGGGACTTTCCTGCGTTAAATTGCAGTCTGTGCAAAAAGAAGAGTTTATAAGCTACATGTGGCAGAGATATAATTAGCTGAATGCAGATTGTAGTTGGATATTTCTGCTTCCCTATAGTAAGCTTATTATGTGATAGTGATAAATTTGTAAGTCATCCCTCTTTGCACTTCTCTCAATTGGGTATCCAGTTCTTTTTGTATTTATATATGCATATGATGGGGGATGCGGTGGCGCAGTGGCTTAATGACGCTGAAAGTTGCCAGCCAGAAATGGCTGACGCTTCGGCGGTTCGAGTCCAGCCTTCGCGTTAACAGGGTGAGCTCCTGTTTCCTCCCCAGCTCCTGTCAACCCAACAGGTCGAAAACTCACGTGAGTAGATAAATGGGTACTCTCACTCCGGTGGGAGGAAAAATGCTGGCAGCGCCTTGCATAGAGAGACGGGACCAGTGGCCGGTAAGTGCGAAACCGCGCTCGCCTGAAAAGCACGCGAAGCAACGGAAATCCCGCCTCCTGCGCTCGCCAGCTGGGCTATGCTCTAGGAAGGAGGCTCTGGCAAACCACTTCCGAAAAACAATTGCCTTGAAAACTGCAAGGATTCGTCCAGGCAGTCACTGCAGGGTCAGTAATGACTGAGCGCAGACAAAAAAAAAAAAATGCATATGATCAGTTTCTTCTCTCTGTTTCTGTGTGTGTGTATATATAAAAAAAAATCAATTCATCTTTATTTTGTTTGATGGACTTATTGAAGAATGCAATTTAGTCTTCAACTATTAAGAAAAATCTCAAATTCGCTACACTTCCTCTTTCAAAAAGAAAATAGCGATAGGAATGCAGCACACAATGATTTTAGCCTATTATCTTTTATAGTTGTTTTATGCATTCCAAGATGATCGTTACCTTTATATGGTGATGGAATACATGCCTGGTGGGGATCTGGTGAATTTAATGAGCAACTACGATGTTCCTGAGAAATGGGCAAGGTTTTATACTGCAGAAGTTGTTCTTGCGTTAGACGCTATTCACTCCATGGGTTTTATTCACAGGTAAATATTTTTACAGTAGCTGATATTCTCAGCATCTAAATTGTATTAAAAGTATTTTGAAATTTTAATTTATAATACTACTGGACTATTCACAGTGTCAGGCTTGAGCAAATTGGAGGTGATCAACACATGAAACTTAATTGTTTCATCCTCTCTGCAATAAATTTGAAATAAGCATGAGACTATTACTGTGTGTAAATTATAAACCTTGTTTTTAGGGCCGTAAGACTCATTTTGGAATGTAAGAAATCTTGTTATGTTTTGCTTACAGTGAAATAGTTTCAGTCCTCTACATCTCTCATGGACAGCATAGGATGAATTACAAAAACTTTCTGTTGGAATTAGGGCAAAAGCTTTTTGTGTCCCATTACTCTCTTGTCCCTTGTGACAAAAGGAGTTCGACAGTTGCGGAAGCCCCTTTCCAAGAGCTTCTGCTTGCATAAATAGTTAAGATCCAAACCATTATTAATTAGGTATATCTTTGTTATACCTGCTTGCACAAACATTGTATAATGTGTGCTTGTGGCAAACCATTTAAATGACAATAACCAAGAATTTAAGGAATATCAAAAGTAGGACAAAATCATGACTTTCTATTCCCATTTATTACAGAGAAAATGACAAAGATAGATACGCTTTATTATGGTCAGTGACTAGTGAAATGACATTGTTATGAATAAAAGTGAATAGAGTATGGATAATGTTCAACTTTTAATAGATTAATATTCCACAAAACATGAAGATAGTATGTCCAGAAAAAAGGCAAAATAAGATTGTTTTAGCACTATTGAGAGTATAGGTAAACAGATTCTTTTTATTTAATTTATGTTTTTAATTGCCTAATAACTGGATTTGTATTGAGTTTAGTTTAAACAAACAAAAGTTTAATTAAAACAAACAAAAAATAAACTGTAAAATAGTTAATAATTCAGAAAACAATGGTGAAAATAAGAATGTATAGAAGCCACTATCCCAGTATCATGTGCACACCTTAAAATAAACCTAACTATGAATATGCTTAATAAAAGAATGTATTAACTACTTCCTAAAAATATATTAATATAGATAATAGATTGCTTCCCTGAGGAGGGTATTCCATAGCTGGCATCCTGCAATTGAGGAGCCTTCCCCATTCTAGTCATATAGATGAGGGCCTTTGAGCATGATTAGAGTCATCTGGACGGGTATATTAGAAAGAAGAAATTCCTTTTACAGCAATGTTTCCCGACCTGGGCAATTCTTAGACTTATGAACTTCAGGTCACAGAATTCTCAGCAATGGCTATGTTGGCTGGGGAATTATGGGAGTTGAAATCCACACATCTGGAAGTTGCCGAAGTAGGGAAACACTGTTTTAGAGGAACACAGCCCCAAACCATTCACGACTTTATATTTCAACATCAAGACTGAACTGGGATTGAAAATAGATGGCACTCATTGCAGCTGACAAAATAGTAATGTCTAGTTGTATCAGCCAGGAAACTGGTCCTTCAATTATGGACCCTCCCCCCCAAAAAATCTGAAACAAGTACCCCTTTGTACAATAATCAATAGATTAGCAGAGCTTGTATAACTGATGTCAAGCTATGCCTGTCCATATAGGGTTGCAGCTTATAAAGCTGATGAAAGGCAATACTAGCCCTTGAGACCACCTATGCTATTAGTGGAACTAATGATAGTTCTAGGGGCTTTCCCAATCTGTATATCTGATCTTTGAAGAGAGAGTATAGGTACCTCCAGAATAGCTTGAGCACTACTTATTGGGACACACAATCGATACCAACAATATCCCCATCTTGTCTAGAATGACCTGTAAATTATAGATTATTATCATGTCTGAGGACATTTGTTGCCTGATTTAGGTTAGCTGAAAAGGAAATGTAAAGTTGCATATTTAACCAATTGAGTCCCTATCCGGTGTGCTCTCTTTCAAAATCAGCTGTTTTGGATAGCTGTAGAACTAAATTCAAATAAGAATCTTATACCTGACTATGGAACAGGCCTCATCTGTTTACACAAAACAATTACATCTTATAAGCAGGGGAATGTATTCTGGGAATGTACTCCAATACGTGCCAGCCTCTTTTCTCCTTTAATTGTACTACTGTTTATGGATTTTACTGTTGCACACATTACTGGCCAGTTATAGTGCCAGTGAACTTTTAAAAGGATCAATAGATGATGCGAAAGATTTTGGCATGAAGCCCTATAGAGCCCCTAGCATAAATAATACTGTACTAAATGGAAAAATGAGATGATGTAAGTGTAAAGTGTACATCACAATTAAAGGAGAATTTGTTTCAGAAAGGAGAAGAAATATAAAGACAGTTAGGATCCAAAGTTCGACTCCCAGTTTGCTAGCTGTTGTTTCTTTGTAACTTATATGTTTTATGGGATAAAGCTCAATGTTGTTCTTGCTTAATAAATAAAACTTGGTCTGATAAAATGTCTTTTATCGTTTTCAGAGATGTAAAGCCTGATAATATGCTGCTAGACAAATCTGGTCATTTAAAGCTAGCAGATTTTGGTACCTGTATGAAAATGAATAAGGTTAGTGGACAAAAACTACTAATTAGCTTTTGTGGCTGTGAAAAATCATGATACTCTGGAAAAATAGGTATCAGTGTGTGTTTAAATTAAGAATTTTAACTGGAGTTCATACTTCATTTTAATTATTTTCTAAGCAGATCTAAGAAAACATCTTGTTTCATATACCTTTCAATGTAACATTAAGGTCCCAGAGAATAACTCCTTTAAATGAACTTTGCTTTTTTATAGGAAGGTATGGTACGATGTGATACAGCTGTTGGAACTCCGGATTATATATCCCCAGAAGTATTAAAATCACAAGGTGGTGATGGTTACTATGGGCGAGAATGTGATTGGTGGTCAGTTGGAGTCTTTTTGTATGAAATGCTTGTGGGTGAGTATCAGAATAATAATATGTAAATTAATTATATTATGAACTAAACTACCCTATTTTTTATTTTCATTAATATTAATTACTGCATATCACTGTAGAGATCAGTCCTAATAAGATTGTTTGAGTCAAATTCCACTGGGTTCAGTGATGCTTATTCCAAAGTAAATATATATACTAATGTAGCCATTGATACTTTGATGCAGCAGTCTTTTAGGTTTAAATTGCTATTGCTGAATACTAGGTCAGTGAATAGAAAAACTTTAGCCATTCAGAACTTGGTCGTGGATATGCAAAGTGAAATAGTGTACTTTATTGGCCTCATTTAGATATATTGATTGCAGTGAAACAGAGTTGGTCAGTTAGTCATAAATGACATGATTTCTTATTATTTAGGGCATAAATGTAGTTTAAAATCTCACTCCAAAGTAAATGTAGAGTTCTTATTCAGATATCTTCTCTCTTATTAGGGGTTCTGGCTTTCATTTACTCAGAGCACTATGGTTTTTAAACAATTAAACTTTATTTTAATGTAACATTTTATGGAAATAAATATTTTCTGTTTAAAGTACATAATCATATACTCATTTATAGAATGATAGCTTACTTTTCCATATATAAGTTTATTGTATTTAACTGTTGGCTGCCTTTTTCCTCAGGCCTGTTCAAAGTTCTTTTAGATTTCTTCTCCTCCTAAGAAAATGCCTAGGTATCCTTTTACCACTATAAGGAAATGCAACTCATCTACCATTTCATCACATATTTATTATATAGGTAGTCCTTGTTTAGTGACTGCCTTTGACAGCGACCATTCGCAGTTACAACAGTGATGAAAAAGTACCGTATTTTTCCATCAATAAGATGCCCCCATGTACAAGACGACCCCCAGTTTTCCAACCCAAAATTAAGAAATCAATATTTTAAAGATAGTGCAGAACACATTTTTATTTAGTAATTAGGTAACATTTACCTGATATACTCGGTGGGAGGAGGTCCAAACCGTCTCTCTGCAGCTCTATTTCCATGCTCTTTTGCATAACTGATTACATTCAATCACGAGTGAAACTGCCAATAGCTTGTCTCTGCAAACAGACTTCCTCTAATTGGTTTGTTCAGCATCAGCTGACGTCAGGTACATAAGGCTCGTGATTGGAAGAAGCCTGTTTTCAGAGACAGTATGGGCAGTTTCACTCGTGATTGGAGGCTCGTGATTGAAGGAAGCCTGTTTGCAGACACAGTATGGGCAGTTTCACTCGTGATTGGAGGCTCATGATTGGAGGAAGCCTGTTTGCAGACACAGTATGGGCAGTTTCACTCGTGATTGGAGGCTCATGATTGGAGGAAGCCTGTTTGCAGACACAGTATGGGCAGTTTCACTCGTGATTGGAGGCTCGTGATTGAAGGAAGCCTGTTTGCAGACACAGTATGGGCAGTTTCACTCGTGATTGGAGGCTCGTGATTGAAGGAAGCCTGTTTGCAGACACAGTATGGGCAGTTTCACTCGTGATTGGAGGCTCATGATTGGAGGAAGCCTGTTTGCAGAGTCAAGCTATATCACTCGTGATTGGAGGCTAGCAATAGGAGGAAGCCTGTTTGCAGAGACAAAGTATGGGCAGTTTTGCAACTGCCCAGTTCTCTCCTCGGCTTACTTCCTTGAATAAGACGCCCTTCAATTTTTAGGGTAAGGATTTTAGAAAAAAGTATCATCTTATAGTCGGAAAAATACGGTAACTTTAGAACCAGTCCCTGAATTTAGGGTAAGGATTTTAGAAAAAAGTATCGTCTTATAGTCGGAAAAATACGGTAACTTTAGAATCAGTCCCTGCAGGTCTTTAAAGCAAAGGAAAACTGAAGTAAGTTCATAAGCACAGTTATGGTTTCACTCGACGACTGCTTCACTTAACGAATGAGTTGCTGGTCCCAATTGTGGACACTAAACAAGGACTACCTATACTTCTGTACACCAAATCTACCGAGACTCATGGTGGTATTCCCCCTTTCAAGATTAGTAGTGCTATCTTTCTAGAATAAGTGTCTAAGTAGAATTTCTTCTACCTATAAATAAAACCAGTTTCTATTTCTTGTATTGATAAAATATCAGCAACCACTTTTTTCTTCCCAGATATATATTGCCATACATACATGACAATAAACTGCTGTGTTGGATTCTTCTTTAACTTCTTTCAGTCCTTTACAACTTCTGAAGACTTCATTGCTATTGTCTTTTTCTGTTTAGATTTCTTAATTTCTATAGCTCCTTTGTGAATTTCATTTGCTATTTGCTCATCTGGGATTGTTGAAATTATATCATTTGCAGTCCCTAATGAGTAGCCAGAAGTTATTTCTATTAGAGTAGATTTCAGAGCCAGTTCAGTCACCTTTGTACTTAAAAAAAAAAAAAAAAAAAACAACTTATTTGAATCCTCTGTCTTTTCACCCTTTCTTATATCATCTTTATCTTTCCCGTTTTCTTTTCCTACACCTACTATTCCAGTCTCTTTTTTGTGCCTCTTTTCTTCTTAGAATGAAATACATAAATGGTTTCTATAAAAATGAGTATGAGGTGGATGTGGGAAATTAATATACATGATGATAGAAGATCCTTTTCCTTTTTATGATTTTGATATGATAATGATAAGAATATTTTGAGCTCTTAAAATTAGCATAAGAAAGCCATTTTTTTCTAGCCAAATACTGTTGAAGTGGTGCAAAGTTCTACAATCTAATCATCTTCTCATTTTATTAGCTTTAACAATCAGTTGTGTGACTTATAATTTTCTCTCTCTTGTTTTAGGGGATACACCTTTTTATGCAGATTCTTTGGTTGGAACATATAGTAAAATTATGAATCATAAGAATTCTCTTAGCTTCCCTGATGATAATGATATTTCTAAAGATGCAAAAAATCTTATTTGTGGTTTTCTAACAGACAGGTAATATATTTAAAATCATATTCTGGAAAAAGTACTGTGATTTTTAAAAAACCTTGAAACATTAAATTATTAAATGAATTCTTCAGTTAAATCATCTTTTTGTAAATTATAGGCTATGTTCATATAACACACTAAGAAATTGTTTTAACCATGAGTTATTGAAGACATTAATCAGTGTCTTTGCTTATTTTGTTTTCCTTCTTTGTAGTTGTACTTGTTTGGCATCTCTGTGGATTGGATAGAAGTTTGAGCACAACAGAAAACGAAATAGTTTAATAACAAACTGTGAACTGTTTTTCATGTATTACACTAAACCACAATTGCATCATTATGTCAGCAACAAACTAGCTTCCAACTTGGTGTATTGCTTTAAAACAAGTCATAGTTAATTTACTACGAAAACTTTATTATTGTTATTCTACAGGTTGCTCAACCCTTTGTGCAAGATCTTAAATGATTTTTCCTCTGGATTTCCTGTCTTGAATAATTGTACTTTAAATCTGCAGCAGTGTTATCTGCTTTTCCTGCCCCCCTGCCCCCCTCCCCCCCATTCTAAAATGCAGCAGAGATTTTTCTAATAATTTGAAAGATTTGGAAAGAAATGTTTTTAGAGCTATCACATGATCAGCCAAATGTAGATACAAGTAATGATGGAATAGTTGCTGATTAAACTGGAAAAATTGTTTAGATTGAAGTCAGATAGAAAGTTTGTGGAGGGGGTGGAGTACTTAATTTGCTCCTATATATGAATTTGCAATCCCTGGAGTTTCAGACAAATGTTTCTGACAGCAAACATGCTTTTTATTACTGAAAAGGAGGGAGACTTTCCCATCCTATATTTAAAGCAAAGATACTGCTAATGTTGAAATAAATGATTTTCTTGTTTAGAATAGGCTTTGATCTAATGTTTCATTCATGTTTATATATTACTTTCAGTGTTGCCCCCAGAATGCACATGCAGCATGTGTAGTATAATTTTAAAAATATTTCACTTTTACAGGGAAGTTAGATTAGGAAGAAATGGTGTGGAAGAAATCAAGCGACATCCATTTTTCAAAAATGATCAGTGGTCTTGGGAAAATCTTAGAGATAGTAAGTAATTTTCTGTACAAAATTAGTTTTACTTGTTATATAATTGATTCGTGTGTTATGTTTTCCTTCTAAATGTTTAAAGAATATGATTCTCTACAAACCAAACATAAAAGAAAAGACAGTTACTGACCTTTTTCAAAAGGATAAGGTTTTGAAGAGCTGTTCCACATGTGAAAGTGTATGTACATCCATTGAGATCTTATATACCTTTTTTCGATTGACAAAGTGTTCAGTTTGTAAAGTAGTTTTCCAAATGTGGGGTATTATGGGCTGCTATTGGGGAAACATAACCCCAACTGATTTGGGGCATGTAGAATTCATTGTGCAGTTCTTAAAAATATACAAAAAATACATATGAACAAGTACACTGGTTATAAGAAACTCTATAAAATATTTAAAGTATTTAAAAACCAGAACCTAAGTATCTTCTACTTATTGAACACAGAATAAATCTTTAATACTTGATTCATGGTAACTATTTCTAATCTAGTGATTAATATTAAATAATCAACTTCTCAACTTCACAAAATTGTTTTGACTTCTATTTAACAATAATTACAAAATCAGTTTTTAACCATTCTGGATTTTCCCTTTGTTTGATTTTCCATTATCCCAAAGGTTATTTGGTATGTTACAGTATTAGAATTCAGACATTTAATATTTTGACATAATGTAACAAAATAAGAGTAATTTTGACTATTTTATATAATTATTTATGTGGCACCTCCTATAATTTATTTATGTTTGCTCTTTTACATAACGGAAAACAGTAGCAAAATCTCTTGTGATTTACAGAAAATACCAGTGTTATATATGGAAGTAGCTGCTTTGATAAGTCAGTTTATAACAGTTCTCTCTTAAATTTAGGAAGATTAAGTTTGTATTCTTTTGAAAACAAAATATCCATGCTTCTGGAATATTCTTTTTAGGTCTCTCATTTATCTTTAAATATTTTGTTAGGGTTAGGGTAATTAAACTAAATTAGCAGTACAATGTTATAAGTTTTGACTGATAAGTAAATCTTGCTGAACATTTTGATAATAGTATAAAATATTGCAGTCTACCATTTTGTCGTGATCCTGTTGCATACACACACACACACACACAAAGGAGTCTAAACTCTGGAACAGCAGTAGCTTGCCTGACAGCAGCTTGCTTGAGTCTGGTCTGACAGTGCAGGAGCGCAACGTAGCATGAGATAGGACATCCAGCAGCGAAGACACAAGTGAGGCACCAGTGAGACACAACGAAACATGAGTAAATACAAAGGAGGCATGAGGGGGTACTAGGCAGTTGTCGTCCCCAAACCTCCCCTTCCATCGTGCCTATTTGTTAACAACATCCGATGTTCCTCATTTCGGAGGGCGAGGCTCCCTTCTTGCAAGTAGCCTTGCCGAATGCTTCTGCAACATTCTTTTTTCCGTGCACTTCCTCACATCAGGTGGTTCCACCTCTTCCACCTCATTATCGAATACTAACTCCGGCTGCACGCTGTCCAACCCCACGTTTGACTGCTCAGCCTGCTGTTCATCCGGTGCAGCCTCCGACTCTGACTCCGAATTGGATTCAGAGCTGCCCATGACACATTTTTAGATTAATCTGGTCTCTTGATGGTTCAGATTTCTTAAATTCTTAAATTTACTTTTGGAACAAATAATCTTTATGATATGACATTTATAAAGGGTCAGATTTGTCATAATGAGAAAAATATGAGCTTTCTCCTATATCATAAATAACTTGGTAAGATATAATTTCTTTATCCACATCAGTTTTCATATCTACTCTTACGAAAATCTTTATTCCTTAAGTTCTGAAATGGTTGATGAAATTGATCTATGAAATTTTTCTGGTTTTCCTTTCCTTTAGAAAAAGAAGGTCAAAGTTCATCTCTATGTTCTGAAGAACTCATTAGGCTATTTTTATGATAACATGGGGCTTTAGGCTTAGTCTGCAGTGGAGCCATTTATTTATCTTCCTATTATTTGCTGAACTTACATAATTTTATTATGGTTTTTGTGTTTCAGATAATAAGCTTTTGCAGAATTGTTAACAGGTCTTTCTACAGATTTTTGATTTCTGACATGCTCTTATTACCAGATGATTAGGCTTGTGGAATGTGTTCTTCCTGGGCTGCCTTTGAAGACTACCAAAATACTGTGAGCCATGTTTTGACTAGTGCTAGTCACTATGGTCACATTACACTTACTCTGTGAGCACTGTATTGATTACCAGTAGGTTTCTGGGTGCAATTCAAAGCACTACTTTTGACTTTTAAAGCCCTCTGTGGCTTGGTGCTTTGGTACATTCAGGATTGCCCATTTCAGCTAAGATCGATCCATTTGAGGACATCTTTCTGGAAAAATATGCTTATGTTGCCTCAATTCCATGAGGTGAGGGGAGTGGAAGCCAGTACATGCCATTTTTCCATGGTTCTTATATTTTGGAACAGTTTTCTTCTAGAAGCTAAGCTGGCCCCCTTGATGACTGCCTTCTGGAAGTTTGTGAAGCCTAACTCTTCCAGAGAGCTTCTGGGGAATAATGATTTGTTTATTTACTTACTTACTTACTTACAGAACTTATACGGTCCGCCTATCTCATATAATTCTTGGTGACTCTCAATCAAAACAAATATCCTTCCCCACCAGGAGCCAGACCAGCCAGCCTCTCAGCTCAACCCCCATCCTAGCCCAATGCTTGAGGGAAGAGCCAGGTCTTCATGGCCTTCCAGAAGGCTAAAAGTGTAGGAATCCCTCAGATTTCAAGTGGGATGGAGCAGCCATCAAGAAACTGTGCCTCTGGGGTCCCATCAGGTGACAACATTTAAGGGAGAGTATTTGGAGCGTGCCCACCCTATAAAACCTTGAAGGATGGACAGATACTCTCAGTGGTCCACAAATAATCTGGCTCTGGACCATGTAGGGCTTTAAAGGTGATAACCAGTACCTTGAATTGCACCTGGAAAACAACTACAAGTCAGTGTGGCTCACTCAGCAGTGGTGTAACTCAGGTGAACCATGAGGTACCCAAAACTCTGCATGCTGCTGCATTCTGGACCACTTACAGCTTCTGGATGGTCTTCACGGATAGCCCCATGTAGAGCATGTTGCAGTAATCCAGATGGGAGGTAACTGTCAGCCTTCCCAAGTAGATCAGACAGGAAACATGACCAGATAAGCTAACTCTACTTTATTGTAAGGCTATATTAACAGAATCTTGCAAGTCTGATAACGTAAATCTCCTGCCATCTCTTTTACGGCCTGAGAACTTAGGGAGGTTCCTTTCTGAGTTTCTTTCTCTGCCCATTATGCACCTGTGGGCTATGTCTTCTCTTATCTGATCATTCCCTAGGCAGCATCTCTTCCCCCTATCTCCTAAGATCATTCCCACATACCATTATAGTAACTAAGGCATGAGTGAAAGTGAGTAAGGCCTCTTGGGCCAGGAATCAGTGCAATTGTCTCGCAAGATGAATTTCTGCAAGAGCTACAAGTCCAGGAACACCCCCAAATTGTGCACCAGTTCTGTCTGAGGGAGTGTTACCCTGTCCAGAGTCAGATGTCAACTCTCCTGACCCCGGGAGGCCAAAGCCCAAGAACCACTGCGTTTTAGTAGGGTTGAGTTGCAGCCAATTTCTCCCATCCAGTCCCTTACAGCTTCAAGGCACTGAGCCAGCACCTGAAGAGCATCACTTGCTCAGCATAGGGTAGAGATGTATAATGCTGTTGTACTGATGTAGTATTTATTTATTTATTTATTTATTTAATTTATTGGATTTCTCTCCCGCCTATCTCCCCTACAGTAGGGGACTCTGGGTGGGTTACAAAGAGATTAAAACTATAAATATATATAAAATACATCCCATATATACAATTAAAACAGTACTAGTATGCTGATGATATCCAACCCTATGCTGCCGGATGGCCTCTCCCAGCAGCTTTGTATAGATGTTAATTAGGAGAGAGAGACCCAAGCCCTGAGGCACTCCATATTACAGGGGCCTAGGGCTGGACCACTCTTCCCCCACCAGCACTGAGAGGTACTGGCATTGAGAGAGAACTACTGTACAACAATGCCTCCCACTCCCAATCCCCGGAGCCAGTCCAGCAAGATAACATAGTTGATGGTATCAAAAGCTGCTGAAGATCCAGAAGGGCCAGGATGGACACACCACCCCCATCCTGAGTCCACCAGTGGTCATCCACAAGTGTGACCAATGTTGTCTCAGTACTATGGCCCGGCCAGAATCCTGACTGAAGAGGTTCCAGATAATCTGCTTCATCCAGGGCTGTCCACAGCTGGGAGCCCACCACTCTATCAACAACTTTCCCTAAAAAGGGATTGTATGCCATCTGAAGCTAGATTTTTTTTACTAATTGTGTGTATTATTATGTGTGTTATTGTGTATTATTGTATTACATGTATTATTTTTAATATTTTAAATAACTTGAATGTTATATATAGAAAAACTGAGCAGTTGGCAGTAAAATGAGAAGAAAATTGTAATGTTTTATATGTTATAGTTCCTTTATTTTGTATGATATCTCTTCAGTAGCCACTTTAACATTTTTTTTTAATGATCAGTTTATTTCGCAGAATTGAGGCACTCAGATCAACAGCTTCCTATGAGCAATTGTGGAACAGTTTGTGCCTCTTAATGTTATAACATTTAAACTTGGAATCCTTACGTTTCTGGGGGTTTTGAGCACACATGGCTCAAAATATAATAAGGATTTCTACATTGTATGATTTTGTAAAATAACTCTTCATTCTTACATACCAGCTTCGTTACATTTATAACTGTTAATATATACATTTTAATAAAAATTATTAATCTTTGTTCTCTTGGGGGGGGTTTTGGGATAGCTGTAGCACCTGTTGTGCCTGATTTAAGTAGTGATATTGACACTAGTAACTTTGATGATCTGGAGGAAGACAAAGGTGAAGAAGAAACATTCCCTATACCAAAAGCTTTTGTTGGCAACCAGCTACCTTTTGTAGGATTTACTTACTATAGTAACCATCAGTAAGTATGTGTAGATTTAAAATATTGGTTTGTCAATAAAAGTCATGAGGATACTTTATAATAGAAATATAGGAAAAGTAACTTAATTCCAATTGCAATTTTTAAAAACTGCCTTGTGTTAGCATACTGATATTTGAAACATTCTTATCCATATTATAGCTGTATCCAGTCTATAGGGTGAGCACCCATTTTGTAGAACTTATTTTGGCTTCTGATAACCTGACTGCATTTTGCTTTGTATGTGTGTATTTTCAAATAAGGAATAAAGGAAGGATAGTCAGACAAATTCCATTACATTCAATGCAGTTTATTATTTTCATTAAGCTATGTTTGGTAAGTGCAATGAAGTCTGGTAAGGAAAGAAGAAAATCTTAGACAAGTAAGCAGTCTGCTTATTTGAAAAATTAAGTTACATGTAGTTAGTAGGGTTGGAATGATCTCTGATTCACTCCAAAATGATACTTTGGAGCACAGATGTTGCACTCTGCACTCTAAAGCACCTACACTTTTCCAGGAATTATGCAGCTATTATAGAAGACATGCATGTGATTTTAAGAAAAGATGACAATACATTTCACAGGTTTAGAAATAAATAGCTATATTAAAAAACAAACAAACATTAATATGTTACTATAAAGCCAATAGTGTGCTTTTTAGAAAAGCTCAACCATACATTATCAGGAATACCTGTTCAGTTTTTAAATATATTAAGCCAGGATTTTTTGACTAGTATAAAATGCTTCAATTTTAAAGTGCATAGTACAGAGAAATAAATAAATTGTAAGCTCTGATGAAAAGCAATCCAAATATATCTATAATGCTTACATTTTCTATGTGTTTTCATGCACAAACATAGCAAATTCAGAATGTGGTCCCATTCAGGTTTCATATAAATGGAATACAGAAATACAGAAAAAAAATGATCAAAAGGTTGGAGTATTAAGTAAGGAAAAGTTAATAGGTGATTGATGTGAGGAGTCTGTAATCTAATGCCATAATTATAATAAAAGATTTTTTTTTCCTCATTAATAATTGCTTTAGAGAATTAGGATATACTATGATGGCCAGTAAGTTGTAGCTTAAAAGGCAATTGGTCAGAATAATGATAACTATGACTGTTAATGGCTGTCATGGAATTTTAGGTTTTAGAGACAATATTCCACTGAATGCCAGTTCCTGAAGAACAACAATGGAAGAGGGCTATTGCCTTCATGTCTTATTTTGAACATTGTACAAAGTAGTCTAGTTCTACTATAAATAACTAATGGCTGAAAAACAACACACACACGTCTTCATGATTTATATAATATTATACGACAGAGTGACATTTTTCATTGAGGTAGGTAGCTGATAGCCTGTGCATGGTCAGTTGTCTAGTATAGAATCTTCTGGGCCTCATACCAAATAGAATTCCATGATCTTTTTAGCTTTGGAAAAATAAAAGTCAAAATCTTATTTGAAATGTTTTAGTTTTTTTTCTACTTTTGAGTAAATATTTGTATTCTCTTTGTATCTTTCTAAAACTGCTAAAATTGTGTTCATAGGTATTTATCCACCTGTACAGCTAATTCTAATGACAACAGAGCAAGCACCAACGTAGATAAAAACTTGGTATGTTTTTTTTTTAACCTTTTGCCATTAGTTAATTTCTTTCCCTGATTTGTTTGCAGTTTGAAAAATGTCACATTTTAAACTAGGTGTAATTATATAAGTATAATGTAACTTAAGAAACAATAAACAACATAAATACTTGTGTTAGGTTAAAATTGTGTACTTAAGTTGTATATATTTTTGTTTTGTTTTGCATAAGTATTACAATAATTTAGCTAAACTAAAATTCCTTTTCTTTAACAAGTACCATGAATTGAAATGTTGAATAAAGATTTAAAGCAACATTTCCCAAAATTGATATAGCTACGTGCAGCATTTTAATATCATTTTTGCAGCTCCAAAATGTAAGTGCATATTTTAAAAATGAGAAAAACATGCTTTTGTGTATGTTTTATATTTTAAATAAGAGAATAAAGTTGAAAGATGATGCTTTGCATCCCTAGCAACTTTATGCCAAAAGCAAAAAGTTTTATTCTCAGTCTATTTCTATACATAGTTTAAGGCACCAATTTCACAATTGCATGTTCTGATAAAAGGCATTAAAATGGACTTTTTAAAAAGTTAAATATAAATATTCATTTTTACAATTCAACCCCCCCAAAAAACAATGGAGTTTGTCAACATTCTATCTTAATGAAGAATCATAGGAGATTTCAATTAACGAATCTGCTTCTGATGTTATATTTTTTCATTTTTTACATTAACTCTAAACGGGTTCTTAATCCACATTTAATTTTGTCAACTGGATGAAAATACTCATTTTAGCTTGATGTTAGCCTATCAGATTGCTGCAGAAATCACATCTGTGAGAAAAGTTTTACCATACTTCTTTAGTAATATAGTTAAAATACAAATGCTAACTTGTATCCATAAATAAAATTATTTTACTTGTTGCTTCAACTTTTCCATGAATTTGGAAAACATTAATTTTAATCTCTTAGAAATCCAGACTAATTTCTTTTAAAAAACCAAATTTGTCAGATGCATAAGCCACTGTTGTTAACCAGTCACATTTGTGAAACTGCCTCCATTCTCCATTCTCTTGATGGAGAATGTTAACTCCAAGAATAAAACTCCCATCTTTCATTTCAACAGCCATCAAATCTATCAATGTAGTAAGAGGTGCTTAGGTGCACTTCCTGATTCTTTCCACAAAACAGTAAAAATTCTGGAATTTAAAGGATGTCATTTTAAATAACGTATAAACTTCAAACTTTGTGGGAACAGTAAAATTCAAAAGTGAATGTTTTTCCAGCTATAGTTTCTCTGTGAATACTACAATGCAACCAGTTTTAATGGTTTTATGCACTCTTTGGTTAGTCCTAGAGAGTAGATTATACACAATAACAACTGATTATCATTACCTGCATGGAAGAAACCAAACTTTAAACACTCACTAAAATAATTGTGGGTCCAACAAGTATTTATCTTCTGATTCTCATTTGTACTTGACTGCACATCATTTGAACATTTATTAGTTTTTTCCAGTTATATTTTATAAGCAAGTATCCATATTCAAAATTAAAAAAGAGAATATTTAATTTTAAAAAATAAAATCTTAAATAGTTAACATAAAAATAAAGGTGGTCCTCATTATCAGCATTGTTAGATAATCTTGGGTTTAGCTTTTTTAAGTCACTTTATGGATATGCAAAATGGTAAGCAGGCTTTGGTGTATGTGTAAAGGACACTGTTAAAGCTGAGGTTGCTCAGTCACAAGGACTTGGGTCAGAGGCAAGGTCTTTTTTCTTTTTTCCCTCTGATCCCAGTACTGGTGAGACCACAAGCTATCTGATTGGAGAGGAAAGAATAAAGCTTCACAATCCTCTTTTCTCTCTTTCAAGGGCACTGGCAGAGGGGAGAGAAAACCATTATTTTGATATATTCTAAAGAAAGGATATGGTTTTTTTTTCTTTTCAGACTGTGCTTTGGAAAATCAATCAGATCTGTATAGTCTTGTTTTTTACCAAGATTTTTTAATATAGAAGTATCAGAAAACCATTCCAAAAACGTTATGCTCTGTAAAACTAGTTCTGTAAAGTATAGCTTTCTTATTCATTTTGTGTTTTGTATTTAAAGCTGGAATCTTTGCAAAAAAATATCTATCAGCTTGAAGAACAGCTGCATAATGAAATGCAGTTGAAAGATGAAATGGAACAAAAATTCAGGTAATGTATTTCATTTTTTCAGAATGTCAAACATAACTTTCATGAAACATCACTTGTGGTATGATAATGGCATTAAATATGTTTGTGTACATCAACAGACTTGCAATGGGTGTGAGGAATTTTGGCAAACTACAGACTGTATGCTTTTTCCTATTCCCACAGGTATTATTGTCTTTAGGTCTGTTTAAAAGCAAGAATTTTGAAAACAGTATCAAAAGTTGATTATGATAGCATGGACCCTTTTTATTTACTGATATTAAGAAGAAGGATATTAAAAGGAACCTCGTGGAATTTGCATTTGCATGAGTATTTTTAGTGTTAAAATTAGGAAAGATGGGAATCATGTTTAGATTTTTTTATAATTTGATAGAAAAAGAGCCTTGAATCTACTATTTGTGTGTTAGCTGTAATAATTTTTAAGCTATAATGTAGTTCCTTGTTGTCTTATCTCTATTTTGCTATGCAAAATCACTGTAATTCATAAAGGAGGGCTTATAATTTAGAAAATTACACTTTGAGGCTCTCAAGCTATTTCATATATTGCTTCAGATCATGTATAGTTTTCAGAGGCCATGTTTGTACAAAACAAGAATTCTCTTTTACCTGGGAATAAGTATTGTGCTAACATTGGTTGATCATGCCTTTTTCATTCCTCCTTTCAACAAATGTGACTAAATAAATCTAGGCAGAATCGTTTATGGCATGTTTATCACTGCATATGAATGAGGAACCAGAGAAGCATTCAGGCATTGGGTTGTTGGGATAAACTGTAGATAGAGCTGTCCTGATACACTTAATTGCTCCCCCTGCTGGATAAGCAAGAATTCTTAACAATTGTGGCTTACCATTTCAGGCTGATGTGACCAGTTAAATGATACTAGTGCTAGAGCAACCATTCAACTCTAAGTTATCTACTAGACAGATCAGTTTTTCCTATTATAGAATATAGGGCAGGGATATATTTCCTTCTATGTGTTTTAATTGCCATTTTATTAGTTCTCTGTGGTACATGGGTTATGGGAGTTGCAGTCTAACACATCCCAAAGAGGAAAAAGGAGCAAAGTACATCATTCTGAAATGGCTGGTAGTTTTAATGGAAAAGAGGTTTACTATTAGTATCAGTTGGGTTTGACACTGCCTGCTTAACCTGGTTTGTTTGATCAGTGATGCTCTGAATAGAAGTAAAAATTATTACCCGATATATAATTGCATGTATTAAAAAATCTGCTCATAGCAGCATGTATGAGAAAAAACTCGTGTTTTCCCAAGATTTTGGGGTTCATTTCTTACACCAAGATATATGGGAATGTTTAAGAAAACAAGCACAAAACGACTGAACAACAACAACAATCTGTGCAGCTCTTTCCTGAGTTTTGGTTACTAGACCCCGTTTATAACTTTTCTGAAATGAAAAGTGGTAGTAAAACAGTTAAGATAAACTGAATATCTTTAGAATAGGGAGTCACAGCATGGGAAGCTTTTTATGCTTTGGATATGTACTTGATGTTTTGCTATATTGATCAGCTACGTATGAAATATTTTGTCTTAAAGGCAGTAAATAAAATTCAGCTCTCACATTCTTTATAGAACATCAAATATTAAACTAGACAAGATAATGAAGGAACTAGATGAAGAGGTAAGTGTTTGGTTATTAGTCTTATTAACTTTGTTAGAAACTTACACAATTTCACATTACACTTAGTAGGAATAAATAAGAATATATTGCTGATATGTATTCTGCAAAAACTTATGGGTTGAATTTAGACTATCTGCCAAGATATGAATGGGCCTAGGTTTCTCCTAGGCTTGCACATTCAACGTTCCCTCTTATCCTCCAGTGGATCTGAAAAAATATAAAAAATAAAAACCTTATGCTTCAGTCACAGATTTTCTGATATTTAGTATACATGTTTGGAATTTTTAAAAATAAGTAACTTAAAAAAAAATCCCATCCTAAATTCTGTTTAGAGTTGCTTTGTTTTAGACAAACATAATTTAGGTCAGTACTGCAAAAAAAAAAAAAAAAGGCTATTTGCAACATGATGGGATATTGGCTGTGTTTCTCACAGCCCCCCAAGAGTGTGAGAGCCAACATTTTCATTGGGGATTTTGATGGATTTTAAGGGGCAAATTGAGTGCATTAAGCCTTATACAGACTTAAGATACCCACTGTAGCAGTTAACTTTCCAATCCCCCCATAGAACTCTTTTTCTGATATATTTTCAAAGTGCACACAGCCCTCATCATTATATAAAAATCAATATTCAGTTACCTACATACCTGTTTATTACATTTTTAAAAGTATCATACATTTTTATTACATTTATTGTAAAAAAATTGATTAAAATAATTGCAGTTCTATATTAGTCAATATTCAGATGAATGTTTAGCTGTAGAGTTTTATTGCTAAAAATTACAACTTACAGGGAAATCAGAGAAAAAATTTGGAATCAACAATTAATCAAGTAGAGAAGGAAAAGATGCTCTTGCAACACAGAATAAGTGAATATCAAAGAAAAGTTGAACAGGAGAATGAGAAACGTCGAAATGCAGAAAATGAAGGTAAGGTGTATTTCTATTTTGTTTATTACAATAAGAAAACTTTTCATACAATCATAGGGCTGAAAGAGACCCTGGAGGTATTTTGGTTCAACCCTCTGTCCAGGGTAAGATTCTTCAGTCCATCCCAGACATACCTTTGTTTGAAAACACCCAGTGATGGAAAACCCGCAATTCCAGGTGATAGGCTGTTCTGCAACTTAATACTTCTCACGGTCAGGAAATTACTCCTTATTTTGAGTTTGAATCTCTGTCTGTAAACCTTCTATCCACTGATTCTCATCCTACCCTCAGGACTATGGAGAATAAATCCATACCCTCTTCCCTGAGATAGCCCTTCAAGTTTTGGAAGACTACTATCACATCTCTTCTTAGTCATCTCTCCTTTAGGTTAAACATATCCAGTCCTTTTAATGGTTCTTCATAAGATTTAGCCTCCAAGCCTTTTACTGTCTTTATTGTTTTTCTCTGCGCTCTTTCCTGTTCCTTATCATTCTTTTTGAATTGGGGTGACCAAAACTGAATGCAGTATTCCAGGTGCAGTCTGACTGGTGGAATATAAGAGGTAATTATCACTTCCCATGACCTCAATACTATACATCTGTTGATGAACCCCAAGATTACATTAGCTTTTTTGGCAGCTGCAACTTGCTGTTGGCTCATGTTTAATCCGTGGTCTACCTGGATAACCAGATCCTTCTCATGATCCTGTTTTCTGAGGTGTTAGAAATCTCTCCCAGCTTTGTGGCATCAGCAGATTTGCTGAGCATACCTTCTGTCCCCTCATCTAAGTCATTTATAAACATTTGAAGAGCACTGGGCCCAGGACAGAACCCTGATACTACACTGCATACCTCTCAGCATGTAGGCATAGATCCACTAAGGACCATGCATTGGGTATGGTTGCTGAACCAACTACAAACCATCTGGTAGTGGGACCATCCATCCTACACTGTATGCTCCATTTTATTGACAAGGAGGCAGTGGTCAACTTTATCAACAGCCTTACTATATCCACAGCATTCCTTTGGTCTACTAATCTAGTCATGTTGTCAAATAAAGCAGTAAGATTTGTGTGGCACAATCTATTTTAACAAACCCAAGCTGGGTTCTAGCAATCACCTTGTTTCTTTTGCTTGCAAACTGTTTAGATGTCTTTTCTAGGATTTTCCCAAGTATTGATGTCAAGCTGATTGGTCTGTCGTTTTCTGGGTCCACTTTTTCCCTTTTTTTAAAGATGGGAAGAACATTAGCTCTTCTCCAGTCTTTTGGCATTTCCCCTGTACTCCAGGTGTTCTCAGAGATTGCAGTCAGATCACACTTGCCAGTTCCTTTAGTACTATGGAATATAATCTATTGGGCCCCTGGCGAGTTAAATTCATTCAAAGAAATAAGTATTTTCTCATCACTTCCTTACTTATTTTGATCTGCATTTCTCTTCTGTCTCCCATGATGCACCTTCTGACAGGTTTGGCCACTTTTTCCTTTTGCAAAAAGACAGACGCAAAATAGGAATTAAGCAATTCAGCCTTCTCCCTGTTGTCTGGCACCATCTTGCCATGCTGCCAATAGCAGACTAATTGTTTCTTTGACTTTCCTCTTGTTCCACATTCATCCAAAGAAGCCTTTTGTTATTTTTAGAGTTCCTTGCAAGCTCATTCTGATCCCATCCTTACAGATTCAGGCTATTTCCTGATATTCTGCTTGTGTTATATGTCCCTTTTTCCATTTTTTAAAGTTTGTGCTTTTTATTTCTTAGTTTATCAGAGGGCTCCTTATGCAACCATGCTAGTATCATCAGCTGTCTCCCATTTTTCTTTCTCTTTGATATTGTTTGTGTTTTGGCATTAATTGTCTCATTTTTCAGAATTTTCCAACTCTCCTGAACCATTTTGCCCTTCAGGATTTCCATCCATGGAATCCTTCATACCTTCCTATCATTTCCTTTACTTACTGAAGTCAGCTTTCTTGAAAACAAGAACACTAATCTGAATACAGTCAATTTTCATTGCTTGCAATATTGTGAATTCTAGGATCACATGGTCACTTTCTCCCCAGGTTCCTACAACTTCTATTTCCTCAACCATTTCTTTCTTGTTAGTAAGTTAAGTCCATTAAAGCCAATCTCCTAGTTCCCTCCCCCACCTTTTAGACAGTGAAGTTGCTGCAAGGCGCATAAGACCTGCTGGATCTCCCACTTGCCACAGAGTTTGATTCCTAGTGGATATCAGGGTAGCTGAAATCTCCCATTATCGCAGTATTATGTTTCTTGGATACCTTGCCTAGTAGGTGACCTTAGTAGGTGTTGATGTGGGGATGAGCGCAGGGAGAGGCCAGGCAAGAGGGGTCAAGAACGTTCTCTCATCCCCCGAACAGCGAGGGAGAGATAAGAGGATGAGACTGGCACCTCCCTGAGGAATGCTAGAGATGTTTATGGATTGACCCTGGGAACTACTCTCACTCTGGGAAGATTCTCTGTGTAGGCTGAAGCCAAATAAACCTTGCTGGATTGAATCTGTATGGTATCCTGGAGTTTCATGGGCTAAACCTGACAGTTGTACACACCTACAACTGCACCATCATTGTTTCTTTTTCCCTTAATATTCACCCAGACACTTGGCTGGGTTTTTACGTGTCACAGATTTCCATACAGGTGTAGTCATTGTTTATATATAATGCAACCCCCCCTCCCCTTTCATTGAGCATGAACAAATTCTGTCTTTCCAGTACTATATTCCAGTCTTGAGTTCCATACCACCAGGTTTCATCAATGCCAACAATGTCATATTTGCAACATACCCTCCCCCACCCCAGTACTAGGACTGTTCTCTCTGTTTGTGCCTCATTCTCTGAGCATTGGTGTACAGGCATATGAGCCCTTTAGTATTGTCTTTCTGAGTGTAGTTCTGGGTATTGATCATCATCCCCCTCAAGAGTTAGGTTAAAGCCTGCCAGATGACCTGAATAAAACATCTTCAAAACACATTTTTCTCATTCTTTGTGAGGTGCAGCGTATCTCTCACAAAAGCCCTTCTGTAGATAATATATCATGGTCCAAGAATCCAAAGTTTTCTCAGTGATACCATCCATTTGGCCAGCATTTCACCTCCAGAATCCTCTGTTCCTTCCTCAGGCCACAATCTTCAGTAGAAAGTATGGATGAAAATTTTGTTGTTGTTAAATAAGACTTATCTTCATTGAAGATGTTTTATTCAGTGTTTGAGTTTGAACATTTTATTTCTGCAGTTACAGGTTTACCTATAAATATTTTTTAAAATATTTAAAAAATGTTTGAAACATTTTTCTTTGCTTTTAGTGTCAACGTTAAAAGATCAGCTGGAAGACTTAAAAAAAATTAGTCAACATTCACATATTACAAATGAAAAAATTACACAGCTGCAAAAGCAAGTAAGTGATTTTGCATATCTATGTTGTCTCACAAATATATGCATTCCCTACTGTTCGCATGGCTCCCACCCTACTGTCCTTCAGGAAAGCCCTAAAGATTTGGCATTTCCAGCAGGCCCTGGACCATAGGGTTTTATGAACCTACTAATATGTTATGACTGTTTTAATTATTTTATTCCCTAGACAGTTGTTGCTATTTTGTTCTTCTACTGTTATGTTGTGGTTTTAACTTGTCCCATGTGCTGCCTTGAGCTGTTTGATGATTAGGTGGCCTAATAAATAACTAAATGTCTCTTTTTAGGGTAAATATGAATGAGTAGGCACGCTCATTTTAGACTCTCCTCTGATATTTTTTTTCCTAATCCTGCTGCTCCTCACACAGCTTGAAGAGGCCAATGATTTGCTGAGGACAGAGTCAGATACTGCAGCAAGACTAAGGAAAAGTCATACAGAAATGAGCAAGTCAATAAGTCAATTTGAATCATTAAATAGGGAGTTGCAGGAGAGATGCAGAATTCTAGAAAATACAAAATTACAGGTGGAAAAGGATTATTTCCAACTGCAAGGAGCACTGGAAGTAGAACGAAGAGATAGGAGTCATGGATCAGAAATTATTGGAGAGCTACAAGGTAATAATTCTACCATAGTGTAATTATAAAATGTAAAGTGTTTTTTTTTCTGATGGGATATAAATAACAATTTGGGTTACATATTATATGAATGGTGAAGTCTAAATTAAATTTAAATGCTCTTATATAACTGTAAACATTGCATACTTTATGTAAAACTAAGAATTTGTGATAAGTATTCCATTTACCAAAACATATTCTCATGGAATATATTTTTTCAGAATTTCTGTGCATAATAGATGAACAACAACATGACCTGATTCTTTGTTCCCATATCTGGAAAATGAGATATAGAGGCTTTCAACTGTACAAAGAATCAAGCATGACAATTACATGTATGCTGTGCTACAGATACATTAGACATGAATTGTTGCAGTGGGCTAGGATGCAGCAGTTTATAACAGAGAATCGAGTCTGGCCTTGGCATCCTTTTCAGAATCCAAATGTGCCTGTGGTGACAAACCTGCAATAAAATATATGCTATTAGAACCACATGGCCATGGAATTTTTCCAACTTGCTTTTAGGTTACATTAAGGCTGGCCTTAGAAGTATAGAAATTAGCTGAAGGAAGTACAGAAAGTTGTCTAGACACTGAAAGAGGAAGGAGCTAATAGAGAGGACCAAGAAGAGGATGGAGGAGAAAAAGGGAAAGTTTACTAACATTTGCACTTAAGGAATGAAAGTCCACTTCCCAAAAGAACTCCTGGGTTAAGTTTTAAATCCAAGGGGAAAATTCAAGCATGCTCTTTATTTTATGAAAGCTACGTATAATAATATTCAGTCAAGACTTGGCTGTGTGATCTGGCCTGGGGGTCCTGGGGACTGGGGAGATTTTGCAGTGGCTCCCTGACTACAGTTAACATCATCCTCTCCTGTTTTGTGTATTTTTTTATAGTTTTTGTAGTTTTAATTATTGTTTTATATGAATTTATTTGTTCTTTTTAATTGTGTGTTATATACACTACCCAGAGTCACTCTCTTGTGAGATGGGTGGCTATACAGATATGATCAATAAATAAATAAAATATGAGAAGGCATACTTTAGGAAGAGTTTAGCACAAGATGAGTTTACTCTTGTTCATTTTTACAAATAGTTCTTTTGTCAGAGGAAGACAATATTGTATCCTCCAGATGACCACCTTGGGTCTATCAGACTTTTTGCCAATGTTAACTTTAAAAAAAAAAAATTAAAAGTACCTACATTTTGCAAAGCAAAAATACATCCTGTTCGTTGTATTTAGTTACAAAAATGCTTGTGGGTCCCCCTGGGAGGGTACAGAGAATCCTTGGAAACTAGTTTAAAATATATGTGGTAAGACTAGTTAAAATATGTATGTTTGTGGCTGTCTGAAGAGTCTTTCCATGGCAGCCAGATTATGAGTGCGCCCACTGTCCCAATTTCAGATGTATTTCTGGCTGAAAAAAGTTGCCTGGGCCTATCTTTCTCTAAAGCATTTCTGGCTTATATGGTTCAGGTATTGATCTAGCCAAATTGATTTATCTAATATTTTTATATTTTTGCACACTGCTCAGAGTCTGGCAATATAAAAAGACTGTTCACAAAAATGATATCTGTACAAATAATGACAACAGACAGAATGTGAAAATAAAATACTTTCTCTCTTGTCCTGCTTTAATCTACTCTTGCTTTCTTTATCTTTTAGAAATAGTCGGGGAAATCTGTTTATGAATAGGACCTCAATCATAGAACTAAAATCCTATGATTTTATTAATGCATGTATTAAGTATGCACAGGAGCTTTCTTATTCATAATTACCAGCTGTTTACTGAGGGTGAACAATGGATGCTGGGTTAAAAAGAGTTTTCTGAGGAATGTATAGATCACTTAATGTCTTTCTAAAACAGCTTTTGCTTGTGCTATTCTACATTTGTGTTAGGGAATTTGGGGGCATAACCTATTTGCATTGGCAAATGCAAGTTCTTCAAATCAATAAAGACTAGCATTTTTATTGCAAATGTGAATATTCCACATCTGCCATTTTGATTGAGTGTGATTACTTAGCCTTTCTTGAACACACTCCATTTTCAGTTATTTGCATGCATATATGTGTATACACACATGAATATATATGTATACACATTTTCAGTTTAATTACTAAATTTAGTGGAATTTGGGAGCATGGATCTAATATTTTAAATATAGCATTTTTTCTTAATGAACCATCTTTGATATATGTTAAAAGCTTTATGTATGTAAACAATACTTGTCCACGTGGAGTCATAGAAACAGATAAATATATTTAATTATTACTATAGCTCGGATTACAGCTTTACAAGAAGAAATCAAAGGAGTGAAAAACAATCTTGAACGAGTGGAAGAAGAAAGAAAACAGGCCCAAGACATGCTTAATCATTCTGAAAAGGTAAGGTAACTAAGTAATGAGGCACAAAGTCTTTTGTATATTAGATGTAAATCTTGGAAATACATATTTTGAATAAAAATATATCTGTATATTTTTAGAAATCCAGGCAAATGCACATGTGAAAATGATAGGAATACGTTATAAAACTCAGTAAGGCCCTGGAAGAAGGGTAAATCAGAAACCAAATTGGGACCCACTGCTAAATTACCATTATTTCTAAATGGTAAGACCTTATGAATACAGCTGTGCAGCCCTTTGGATTTGTGGGCAAAAGGTGCTTTAGAGTGTTCTGGGAATGAACATAGTACCTGTTTGCACCTTATTGAACCAAGTGTGTCTGCTACTGCACAGTCCCAGGAAAGAGAGTAGCTGCTTTAAGGAGTTACCAGCAGGTGCTAGATTTACACTAGTCCCTTTCAGGATAAGCAGTGTTATACAAAGCACAGAAAGAGAGCAAGAAGTAATAAGTGAAAAAATATTAAAGGCGTTAGTTAAGAAAGGAAAAGGAATTAGAGCTAAATCTGCTCTACACCACTATTTCTCTCCATACCTTTCTGTTCTTTTGAATCATCTTTGCTTCCATAACCACACAGCTTCATACATTGCCTTTTGTTCTTTAAACTTCTCTCACTTTTTGTGGATCTCATCAGTTCCATCCAACCATGACTTCTTTGTTTTTCTCTCAAGCTGTTTGCTGTTCTTTCATATATTTGTTTTGTAATTCTAATTCAATTCTAGAATTCTAATTCTAATTCTAATTTGTAATCCTATTCATTCTCACTAAGTGACTCAGCCACATTGCTATACTTCTGTACTGGATTCTGGTCACTCACTTTTGTGTTCAGTTCATGTTAATTTGCCATTCATTATTTTTTGACATTATCTCTTCTTGTTTTACTGCATATTCTTTTTAAGTAACTCATTTCAACTGCATTCAACTTAATGTTATGTTTCTCTTGAAATACCCAACTTTCACTTTCACTTAACAAAGTGGGCAGATGCATGCTCTTACACACAGCCATTTTTCTTATTTTGGAAAAAAAATAATTCCTCACAGCAGACAGCATACACTCACTACCTTTCTATGAATGTGTCTCCATCCATTTTCTTACCTTTAATACACATTCTACCAAGGCACACAAATTCATTTCCTTTCTCTAGTTTTTTGCCCAATTTATATATAATTTGCAATTGCTTGATTTTTCTTGTGAAATACAATTACCTTGGGTTTTGATGCATTCATTTTCAGATCTTTATTCCTTATTGCATCATAAAATATATCTAAGATTACTGCAAATCATTTGGGTTTTCAGCCAATATGGCATAATCTGAACATACAAACGTGTATGTTCATGTCCCCAACCTATATACCCTTATCCTTACCATAAGCATTCCCCAGGCCCCTCCTGTGTGGGGTGCCACAGGGTTCTATCTCTCTCCCCTCCTTTTCAACATTACATGGAACTGTTGGGTGAGGTCATCCACCAGTTTGGGGTTCAGTATCCTCATATGCTGATGGTTTTCAACTCCTCTGCCTTATATAAAGCTACAGGGCATTTCTCAAATTTTACTTTGTCATCTGCTGCACCCTTTCAATCATAATTCTGCCATCCCAGATTCAGCTATCATGCACAAACAAGATGTACAACCACTCCACATTCATATTTTAACATCTATGCCTATGGCTTCACAAATGTTCAGCATTCTCATAACATTTATTACTTTTCATCATTTTTTCTTGCATATTAACATTTATAACATTCTTTTAATTCTTTGGCATGTCAGTATCATTCTCATGAAAATCTCTAAAATATTCCTTCCAGCACTCTCTCACTTCATTTTTATCTCAAATCTTTGCAGTGCTTTTATTTTTAATTCCATTCCTTCAGTTGGAGGATCCTTTTTTAGTTCTCTTCACTGCCTTCCAAAGCAACTTTTTATTTCCATCATAAGTAGCTCTGCATTTTCTTTGCCTGTTTTAAATGTTTCTTGCTCCCCTTTACTGTGTTTCTTATAACTGCCTCTATCTCCCTATACATATACTGTATCATTTTTTGCAGCAGTCATTTTCTTATATCATTTTCTCACCCCCAGCTCCTTTTATTTTATCATTCTACCAAGCTTCCTCTTTCATGCTTTGTATTAGCATAACTCCATTCACTACTGTGACACTGTGTAGCAGACTTTTTTTCAGTCTGTTATAACTAGCTTTTAAATAATATTTCCTTACAAAAACTTCCCATTCATTTTGTTGGGAAATTATCTAGTAATATTTTTTCATACCAGACTCTTTTTCTTCCTATAGTTGTTCTGCTGTCTTTCTCATTTCTTCTTTTATGTCAATTTTTCCTAAGATACACTCCAGATACCATCAAGAAATGTTTTGTCCCACATTCAGAACTTCTTATCGCCCTTATATCCTTCAGTAATTCTCTGTCTTCCATCATAAACAATCGTGCTTTTAGATTTATATTCATTCCTTTCTATGTGTACTTTTGAACAAATATATACTTAAGTCATGTATTCAAAACAGACTTTTTCTAAGCAGATGACACCAGAGAGTCACCATTCTCTGTACTTTTGGGGTCTCCAAAGGCCCAGTCACAGTTTCTGTGCTCCTACTCATCCATTCACACTATCTAACACAATTCACCCTCTGCCTCCCCAGATAGTTTTTATTCAGAATGTTGCATAGTTTTTGCCCAAAACTCATTTCTTGTTCTTCCATTATCACCTTTGATTAGAGCATAATATGCAACTGTCACCATCCTATAGATTCCTACTTTCATACACACTGCCAACAACCTAGGTGGCACACATTCATACTTTCTGATCTATATTTTAGCCCTTTTATTCATAATTGAACCTATACCTTCACTTCTCTGCATCTATTGATCAACTCTGCAAGATCAGACTGCACCATCTTCAATCAGATCTGTTTCATCTTTCTCCTCTGTCTTAGTCTCACAGACATGTATCTTTTTTTTCTATTTTGTTTCATACTCTTTACCATTTATGCATCTTACATTTCAACTCATAATCTTCTGTTAATCATAGTCGTCATGCAGTGGGCCCATACATACTGACCTCTTCTGCCCACCATGGCGTTGGTCAGTTGAGGTTTTCACATACATGTTTTAGCAATATAGAGAAAGTATAGGATAGGTTACCAGCCTTAACTCTATCTGTGCCACATGCAGTATTTCCTGCTAACAGTAAGGATAATACTGGCCCTTTGACATATTTTGGTCAGTGTGCCATGAGTAAAACCAAAACATAGTTTTACTCCAAGCACATTCACTCTATTTTATGCAAGCCAGGGTTTGTAATTGGAAACTACCTTACAGGTTAGTATATCATTGCCCACATCCTACAGGCATTTTACTGATACACATTCAGGACCCAGTAGATGTGCAGCAAATAAAAATGTATGTAGGAAGAAGAAAGATATTGAAAAGTGTAATGAAATATAAATACTTGTCATATTTAGTATATCTGATACCATTTTATACAAAATATCTTGCAGGAGAAGAATAACTTAGAAATAGATCTAAACTACAAACTTAAAATGGTACAACAGCGTTTAGAGCAAGAAATAAATGAACATAACATAAATAAAGCTCGGTTAACTGACAAGCATCAGTCAATAGAAGAGGCCAAATCTGTTGCTATGTATGGTAAGTTCTTAAAGCATAAGCAAGGTTAATATGTAATTAATATTTATATATATTTCTCCCTTTAAATAATAATGGGTTGCATGTTCTTTCCTAATCTGTGTAGCTTCCTTGGCAAGCATCTGAGAGTGGTTTGCCACCACCTTCTTTTGGGATTTTTTTTTTTTTTTCCCAAATTCCCAGTCTAGTCTACACTCCTTTGATTTTCTGGTGATTTTCCATTAGAGTACTAACCAGGTCTAACCTGCTTACTTTTCTGGGCTTACTGTAGGTAATTCTTTGGGAAATTTCCTGTGGGAAATGGGATACTGCTGTGCTAAATTAGCCTTCAGCATGGTCCATCATAGTGCATTTCTACAGAATATTAATCTACCATTATAGGAAGGTCTCTTTTAGCAGAGGCATGACCTGCTGAGATGTGTGGTAGTTATTTTCTGTTATTCAACTATGAAGAAATTTGGATACCAGTCTCTGTTTCCCATAACATTAATAAGGTGGTGATGAACAAGAGAGAACAGCTGGCCATCCTCTGTGTATTATCTCAGCAACTTATCAGTATACTACATGTAACAATTCTAATAAATTTTTAGTTGTTAATATAGCTGCCCTAAATGCTTAATATCTTTGCTCACCCCTCTGTAGGATATCTGGAAGATCTCATGAATACATTCTTTTTTGCATTCCTAATGTAATGTACTTTACAGGTAGTTCTTGCTTACTGATCACTTGTTCAGCAACTGTTCAAAGTTATGATGGTGCTGGAAAAGGAAACTTACAACTGGTCCTCAAAGTTGTGGCTATCACAGTGTTCCTGTGGTCTTGTGGTCATGATTCAGGTGCTTGGCAACTGGCACGCATTTATGGTGGTTGCAGCGTTCTGCGATCAAGTGATCGTCATTTGTGACCTTCGTAGCCAGCTGCTGACAAGCAAAGTCAATTGGAAAGCCAGCAGGAAGTCACAAGTTGCGGTCATATGACATCACACTTAATGACCCACAGTGATTTGCTTAAAACTGCAGCAAGAACTGACAAATTAACATCGTAACTTGGGCATGGTCACATGACTTTCACTTTACGACCATGTCACTGGTCCCAAATACAGTAAGTGAGGACTACCTGTATTTAATTTTTGTTGTTCCTCTTTGTTTTTTTAGAAATTGAAAAAAAGGTTAAAGAAGAACGTGCAGCAAGAGAGAAGGCAGAAAATAGAATAGTTCAGATTGAAAAACAATGTTCCATGTTAGACTTTGATCTGAAGCAGTCCCAGCAGAAGATTGAGCACCTTACTGAACAGAAAGAGAGACTGGAAGATGAGGTAAGACAATAATTTCTATGCCAGTGTGAACATACCTTTTAGACACTTATGATAAATTCATTATTTTATTTCTGCGAACAAAAAAAATCTTGAGTGTAGTTGCAAATCCAGCGCAAAATTAATTTCACAAATTTTTTATAAACTGCCTCACTCCAGGGGCTCTGGACATGGCACTCTAAAATGTTTCCTGAATCATAATTAAACTTTGCCAGCAATTAGAATTGGAAGGCCATTGACAGGTATCTGAGGCTTCTTATGAAACTGCTTGGATCTTTGTTTTGATACATTGGGTTAAAAGTAGAAAGACAAAAACTTTAGAACTTGTTAAACAAAGTCCTTATTGCTGTATATTCTTGCTGTACATGTTGATACAGAAGAGAACACAACGGACAACATAGTTTGCAAATGTAGGGTATTTCAGGCCAGAGGTCTAGATGTCTTGAGGCAAAATGCCTTTGAAACTGATTTTTTTAGGACATTTTGATTGAGACAATCAAATGCAAATGCAATCAAATGCAAAAATAAATGGTATAAGTATTGTTTTGGATCTCATCCATAATTTTACTCTAATATTACTGTATTAGTAATATCATGCAACACTTTGGATCCAAAGTTTAAAGTAGTGCTTCAGAATGGGCACAGGTTTAAAAAAACTACTATCTTTTCCTGGGCTCACATGGTAGCCATGGAAGTCCAAGAAAATACATGCTTAAGTTAAGGGAGTGCCAAGAGAATATAACAAGGTGCTTCAAAGCAGTTGTGGGTACATTGTCAGCACCTCCTTAATTCAAATACCTCTTTTCCTGGAATTGTACAGCTATCATGTTCGCCCAGGAAAAAATGCACTCCCACACCTGCTTCAAAGCACTGTACAATATGTGGATTTAATATAATATGAAATGTTAGGATTTTCTTAGATATTAGAACATTTTCATTCTTGGCCTGGAATTGGGTAGTGCCAAAGTAGGTAGGTAAAAATAAATAATTTTTTTTTGGTGTGTTTAGGTTAAGAATCTGACACTTCAGTTGGAACACGAGATAAATAAAAGAGTGATGACACAGAATGAACTGAAGATGCATGCTATAGAGGCAGATAGTTTAAAGAGTTCTGAGAAACAGCTAAAACAGGAGATCAACACATTGTTGGAAGCAAAAAGATTAGCAGAATTTGAGTTGGCTCAGCTGGCTAAGTAAGTTACATTTTTATTATCAAAAAGAACTATGTTGTGAATGGCTGCTTTTAGTAATGTGATTGATGCTGTGTTGCATTGACTTCTGACTTCACTGTTTATAGTTATTTATGCAAACATCTCATGGAAAGTTGTCCATGAAAACTAATGGGATAGATATGGTAGACTTTAAGGAATTTCTAGACTCTGTGTTTTAAGTTGTCTGTCTGTTCTGCTCAAATAATACTTTTATTACTTGATATACTGAACACCTGATGTCTAAGAGTTCAGAGTAAAAATTCCCTTTTTTAAAAAAAATATTTTTTTCCTCAAAGGCAATACAGAGGGAATGAAGGCCAAATGCGTGAATTACAAGATCAACTAGAAGCTGAACAATATTTTTCTGTAAGTGTTCTTGTATATTGCACAAGCATTAATGATGTTATGCACAACTTGCATTAATCTAATAATAGTGACTTTCAGTTTTATATAATATTTGTGCCTAGAACGGGAAAAATGGCAAGTGGGGGAGGAAGAATAAGAAAGATACACACAAAATTGTTTTTTATTACTGTTTGATTTTGACTTTTTTGCCTGCTGCCTCCTAGCCAATATCTATAGAGCTAAAAGAAAGGTAAACATGCATTTTTTTTTAGCCATTATTATATGAGGTCAATCTGGACTTGCTCTTCTTGCCATTTTGGACATGTATGTTAGGTTGGGCTCAATAGTGTGTCAGGCTTGACTTTCTAAAACCCTACCTAGGCATCTATGTTTTGGGTTTCCAATAAATCTTCCTCTGAAGACTCCTGTTCTTGCTTAAAGAATTGCTATAATCCATAATGTTTCCACTAGGTATCCAAGAAACATCTATTATGAAGGCCTTCTTCTACTTTCTCTGTTAACCTACTCACAACAACTGGAACTTTCAGAAGAGGGGGCTTATTGTGATTGGCTTGCTTATGTTTAGGGTCTGCTTTACATATCCAAAAAATGTCCTTAAAAACCCTTCTGGAAATAGGAAATCAATGCACTAGAAAAAGTAGTGAAAAAAGAATCTTACCTGTCTAGTTGGGTTTTTTTTTTTTTTTTTGGTTTTTCAGAATTTTGTGTATAGAGAAAAAATTAAAATTGGAATTCTCATTAGTAGCTTGAAGTATACACTATATTCCATCTCATTGCACAGAATGTAGCTCAGATCTGGGAAGAAAACTCTTCCGTAATTCAACCAACTACTGAGAGGTGTGCCCTGACCTTGATTATCTATTTGGCCTTATCTTTTCGAGATATATGAATGATATTCCCTTAAGTGTATCTTGATGATTAAAGAGAGACCAAATTTGTAAAACGAACAATGCTGGCGGTTTATTATTAAAATGTTAATCTCAGTGTAAAAACTATTTAATTATAAAATAACTATTCAGCTCTTTCTTTGTAATAAAAAAGAGCCCAGTCTGATTAACAAAATATTTACAGTGGTACCTCAAGATACGAATTTAATCCGTTCCGTGACTCTGATCGCAAGTCGAATTGGTCGCATCCTGAAGCACATGTCCCCATAAGGTTCAATGTGTCAGCCGGCGTTGCACGGCTACGAAATTCCCCAGGCGCGCTTTAGTCAGCCCTAGCGCAGAAAAAGGAAGTGCTAATGAAATCTGAGAAAGGCTCCCGCGCGCACAGCCGGGAGCGGGAGCTTCCTCCTCACTCCCCGTGCTGCTTCTTAATTCCGCGCTCTTTCCTCTGTGCATAGCCCTTGGCGCACGGGACAAAAGCACAGTGAAAGGAATGGGGGGGAAGGCTTATGTAGCGCGCACAGCGGAGCGGGAGCTTCCCCACCCCCGTGCTGCTTCTTAATTCCGCGCTCTTTCCTCTGTGCATAGCCCTTGGCGCGCGCGACAAAAGCACAGTGAAAGGAATGGGGGGGGGAAGGCTTATGTAGCGCGCACAGCGGAGCGGGAGCTTCCCCACCCCCCCCCGTGCTGCTTCTTAATTCCGCGCTCTTTCCTCTGTGCATAGCCCTTGACGCGTGCGACAAAAGCACAGTGAAAGGAATGGGGGGGAAGGCTTATGTAGCGCGCACAGCAGAGCGGGAGCTTCCCCCCCCACACTGATTCCTCCGCGCTCTTTCCTTTCTCCATAGCGACAAAAGCACAGTGAAAGCAATCAGTGCGCTGGGGGGAAAGGCTTATGTCGTGCGCATGCACAGCGGAGCGGGAGCTTCCCCCCCACATTCCTCCGCGCTCTTTCCTTTCTCCATAGCGACAAAAGCACAGTGAAAGCAATCACCAGGCCAAGGGCTATGGCCAAAGGAAAGAGCAAATTTCCCCATAAGGTTCAATGTAAATACAAACAGTTCTGAAACATATGCATTTTATTTTTAAACCACAAAAACATGAAAAAAAGCACAGTATGAATAGGGAGAATGGGGTGGGGAGGCAGTTATTGTTTGGAGGGAGAGCCCCCCTCCAAAGGGACTTCGGGGAGATCTCCTTCAGGGGTTTCCTCTCTTCTTTGCCTCTTAGCTGCAAAGCCTTATTCTTGCCACGCCCGCTCTGCATTTTCTTTGGAGCCATGCTGACAAGCACACCAAAAACCTTCCAAACGCCACAAAACACACCACAAGCCTCACCGAACGCCTCCTTGCTACCGCGATCTCGCCCACAGGAAGCCGCGACCACGTGGCAGCAGGGCAAATGGCTTTTCCTTTTCCTTTTTCCTTTCTCCATAGCGACAAAAGCACAGTGAAAGCAATATTAGCGCGCACGCACAGCCGGGAGCGGGAGCTTCTCCCCCCCCCCGCGCGCTTAGATTTCATTAGCAGTTCCTCTTTCTGCATTGCTTTCCTTGGGCTTTTGTCCTCCCGCTCAGATTTCATTAGCACTTCCTCTTGGAAGCCGCAACCACGTGGCAGCAGGGCAAATGGCCGCGGATCCGGTTCGTAGCTTGAGGCGGAGTTCGCATGTTGAGGTAAATTTTTGTGGCCGGAGCCGGTCGTATTTTGAAATTTTCGTAAGATGGGGCGTTCGTATCTTGAGGTACCACTGTATATTAATCATTACAATACTTTTTTAATGTGTTAACTATTTTATGTGTAATTTAATTCACAATGCTTTTTTTTAATCCAATTTGGGAAGGTCAGGAGGAAAGCCTAATTAGAAAAGGCCTTCTATAGATCTTGCTGTTATTTTTTTCTTCTAATGGCATTCATTAAAGCTTTATTGTGAAGGCAATATTCAAACTGGCCTTTCCAAACTGAGAGTTTTTTATATCTGTCAGGTATGGAAAACTGTAGGACAGTTTCTATTTCATCCCACACCTGGTTGCTCTTTTCAGTTCACCAGTCAAGCAAGTAGAATTGTTCTTAAGCCAGCACTCATGAATCTCAGACTGACTTGCCATTATTCTATCCATCCAAATAATTTTCGTCTTTTTTTCACTATCTGTCTGCTGTACTGGCAGCATGTGAGGAGTAAAAATTATGCTGTAATCTGTTTATAGATGCTGTTTGTTGCTGGCTTCATTGTACAATTTTTAATGTCTTCCTTTTTTATCAAACAAAGTTGTAAGCTCTTTGAGGGAGCGGTTATAAAAGCTTGATATAAATAATAAATAAATATAGATTGAATAGTATGTAGCTCTTATCATCATCCCTAATTTGACTCTGGGATGGAAATTTATGGGTTGTAACAGAATGTCTAAATGATGATGGCATCTTTTTTTTAATTTGCAGACGCTCTATAAAACTCAGGTTAAAGAACTCAAAGAAGAAATTGAGGAAAAAAATAAAGAAACGCAGAAAAAAATACAAGAGCTGCAAAATGAAAAGTAAGTCACTTTTATGGGCATTATCCTTCCAAAATTGAGACACTCAAAGCAACGTTGATATTGTTGAGAGAATAAGCAACTTTTATCACTTGGAAACAAAAGGGATTTAAATGAGTTTTTGTGAATTGTGGAAAAAAATAAAATTTGATCTCATGTTTAGCACATTTGCAAAATATTAGCAAGAACAAAACATCTTTTTAAATATAAATATTTTTTGTAATACAAAGTAATCAGTTGTACTTTAACATGTGCCTAAAACAGGTTTTTGTTAGATATGAAAACCATGTATTCAGTGAAATGAATACCATATTTTTCTGACTATAAGACGATACTTTTTTCTAAAATCCTTACGCTAAAAATTGAAGGGCGTCTTATGCAAGGAAGTAAGCCAAGGAGAGAACCATGCGGTTGCAAAACTGCCCATATTTTGTCTCTGCAAACAGGCTTCCTCCTATTGCTAGCCTCCAATTACTAGTGAAATACCTTGACCTTGCAAACAGGCTTCCTCCAATCATGAGCCTCCAATCACGGGTGAAACTGCCCATACTGTCTCTGCAAACAGACTTCCTCCAATCACGAGCCTTATGTAATTGACGTCAGCTGATGCTGAACAAACCAGTTGGAGGAAGTCTGTTTGCAGAGACAAGCTATTGGCAGTTTCACTCGTGATTGAATGTAATCAGTTATGCAAAAGAGCATGGAAATAGAGCTGCAGAGAGACGGTTTGGACCTCCTCCCACCGAGTGTATCAGGTCAATGTTACCTAATTACTAAATAAAAATGTGTTCTGCACTATCTTTAAAATATTGATTTCTTAATTTTGGGTTGGAAAACTGGGGGTCATCTTGTACATGGGGGCGTCTTATTAACGGAAAAATACAGTAAATAAGGAGCTATAATCCCAGCAGAAATAACATTCCGTAAAGTAGAAAATTCAGATAATTTAGTACACAAGGATTCTTTTATTGTGTGTGTGTGTGTGTGTGTGTGTGTGTATAAAAATAAAACTTCAGTTGCAAAAACAATCTCATCTAGTACCTGATAGGGATTGCAATTTATTCCTGTAATTGCTTTGAACTGAAACTTAGTAGTTTTTATAATCAGTTTCTACAAATCACTAGCCCAGAGTTAAACAGTGGCTGGGTTCACACATTGTGCTGAGTCAAACAATCCCCATTACAGATTAGTGTAATTATCATGATGGCTTGTTCAACAAACCATGTTTAAAACAAACCATGTCCTACTAGAACCATCAGGGAGTTTACAGCTAAATAAAAAATTGCCTCCTAAGCTGAGCAACTACATTGCATTATTTCTTAAAGAGCAGTGTAATGTTTTTTAAAAATAATAATTTTGTGTTGCAGAGAAACTCTTGTTACACAGTTAGATCTGGCTGAAACGAAAGCGGAATCTGAGCAGTTAGCCCGAGCTCTCCTTGAAGAACAGTATTTTGAACTAACACAGGAGAGTAAGAAAGCAGCATCACGAAGTAGACAAGAAATTATTGATAAGGACAATATTGTTAGTCGGGTAAGTTATATTTATATATTTATATCATGAAGTCAAGTTTATTATATTGTAGAAAGAAGTATATCTTTAATAATGTGACTACATGTTGAGCGGTTACTATTATGCACACTTGTTTTTCTTACAAACCTTCAGTGGCAAGATTGATGCATGCATATAGGTGAATAAGCATGTAGCTTCCTTCTATGAAATATGAAACATTTTCTTACATTGGAAATCACAGAATTATAGGGTTGGAAAAGATCTTGGAGGTATTCTAGCCAACTCCCTGCCCAGGGCAGGAATCCTCATACCATCTTATATACATAGTAATCCATCCTTTGCTTGAAAACCACCAGTGATGGAGCCTCTATAACTACAGGAGGCAGACTATTCCACTGCTTAATAGTTCTCTTTAAGCTAAACATACCCAGTTCCTTTAACTGTTCTTTATAGGATTTAGTCTCCAAGGCTCTCACCATCTTTGTCCCTCCTCCTCTGCCCTCAGTATCCTTCTTACATTTTGGCAACCAGAACTGGACACAATATTCCAGGTGCAGTCTGACCATCGCAGCATAGAGTGGAACTGTCATTCTCATGATCTGGACACTATACCTCTATTGATGCTGCCTAAGATTCCATTAGCTCTTGTGGCAGCTGCAGCACATTGCTTGTTCATGCTTAATCTGTGGTCTATCAGGATACTCAGATCCTTCACACAAGTACTACTGCTGAGACAGGTATGGCCAATCATGTATCTATGCATCTGGTTTTGCCTGCCAAAGTGCAGAAGTATACATTTCTCACAACTGAACTGTTTTTTGTTAAAAAGAGCCCAGTGTGCAAGTCTTTCAAGATCATTTTCTACAGGTGAAACTCGAAAAATTAGAATATCGTGCAAATGTTCATTTATGTCAGTATGGCAACTCAAAAGGTGAAACCAATATATGAGATAGACGCATTACATGCAAAGCGAGATATGTCAAGCCTTACTTTGGTATAATTGTGATGATTATGGCGTACAGCTTATGAAAACCCCAAATTCACAATCTCAGAAAATTAGAATAGTGTGAAAAGGTTCAATATTCTAGGCTCAAAGTGTCCCACTCTAATCAGCTAATGAATCCATAACACCTGCAAAGGGTTCCTGAGCCTTTAAACGGTCTCTCAGGCTGGTTCAGTAGGAATCACAAGCATGGGAAAGACTGCTGACTGACAGTTGTGCAGAAAACCATCATTGACACCCTCCATAAGGAGGGAAAGCCCCAAAAGGTAATTGCAAAAGAAGTTGGATGTTCCCAAAGTGCTGTATCAAAGCACATCAATAGAAGGTTATGTGGAAGGGAAAAGTGTGGTAGAAAAAGGTGCACAAGCAGCAGGGATGACCGCAGCCTGGAGAGGATTGTCAGGAAAAGGCCATTCAAAAGTGTTGGGGACTTTCACAAGGAGTGGACTGAGGCTGGAGTTAGTGCATCAAGAGCTACCACACACAGACTGATCCTGGACATGGGCTTCAAATGTCATATTCCTCTTGTCAAGCCACTCCTGAACAACAAACAACGCCAGAAGCGTCTTACCTGGGCTACAGAAAAAAAGAACTGGTCTGTTGCCCAGTGGTCCAAAGTCCTCTTTTCTGATGAGAGCAACTTTTGCATCTCATTTGGGAACCAAGTCTGGAGGAAGAATGGAGAGGCACACAATGCACAATGCTTGAAGTCCAGTGTGACGTTTCCACAGTCTGTGTTGATTTGGGGAGCCATGTCATCTGCTGGTGTTGGTCCACTGTGCTTCATTAAGGCCAGGGTCAATGCAGCCGTCTACCAGGAGATTTTGGAGCACTTCATGCTTCCTTCCGCAGACGAGCATTATGGGGATGCTGACTTCATTTTCCAGCAGGACTTGGCACCTGCCCACACTGCCAAAAGTACCCAAACCTGGTTCAGTGACCATGGGATTACTGTGCTTGATTGGCCAGCAAACTCGCCTGACCTGAACCCCATAGAGAATCTATGGGGCATTGCCGAGAGAAAGATGAGGGACATGAGACCGAACAATGCAGCGGAGTTGAAGGCCGCTATTGAAGCATCCTGGTCTTCCATAACACCTCAGCAGTGCTACAGGCTGATAGTATCCATGCCACGCTGCATTGCGGCAGTCATTGCTGCAAAAGGGGCCCAAACCAAGTACTGAGTACATATGCATGCTTATACTTTGCAGAGGTCCGATATTGTTCTATTTCCAATCCTTGTGTTACTGATGTCATGTAATATTCTAATTTTCTGAGATTGTGAATTGGGGGTTTTCATAAGCTGTACGCCATAATCATCACAATTATACCAAAGTAAGGCTTGACATATCTCGCTTTGCATGTAATGCGTCTATCTCATATATTGGTTTCACCTTTTGAGTTGCCATACTGACATAAATGAACATTTGCACGATATTCTAATTTTTCGAGTTTCACCTGTACCTTCAGCCTGTTTTCTGAGATATTGGTAATCCCCACCCCCCAGCTTTGTGTAATCTGCAAACTTGATGAGTATCCATTCAGTCCCCTTATCTTTGTCATTTATGAAAAATGTTGAAGAGCACTGGGCTTTGCTCAGCAAACCATGTTTAAAATAAATAATGTCTTAGCAGAATTTGTAAACCATCAGTGAGTTTCATACTTAAGTAAGAAACTGTCTCCCAAGCTGAATATTAGAAACACTGCATTGTACTATTTCCTAGTGCAGTGTTTTAAAAAAGAGTAGTTTTGACTTGTAGAGAAACCCTTGTTACACAGTTAGATTTGGCTGAAACAAAACCTGAATGTAAACAACCTGTGCTGTCCTTGAAGAGTTGAATCGTGCGTCTGAATATTCCACTAGATAATTTTCTCATATTGACATAGAACCATTAAGTACCACACATTGGGTATGGTTTTTCAACTAGCTGCAAATCCACAGCTAGTGGGATCATCCATCCCATATTGTTCTGTTTTATTAAGGAGCTGTGGTCAACTTGATCAAATCCTTACTGAAGTCTAAGTGTACTACATCTGCAGCATTCTTTTGATCTATTAATCTAGTCACTTTGTTAAAAAGAGCATGCACTTTGTTAAAAAGAGCATTTGTTTGCATGACCTCTTTTTAACAAACCCATAATAGCTTTTAGTAAACACCATGTTCGTTTCTTGTTGTTGTTCAGTCGTTAAGTCGTGTCCGACTGTTCGTGACCCCATGAACCATATTGCGCCAGGCCTTCCTATCTTTCACTGCCTCCCTGAGTTTGCTCAATTTCATGCTCATTGCTTCAGTGATGCTATCTAGCCATCTCATCCTCTGCCGTCCTCTTCTCCTTTTGCCTTCCATCTTTCCCAGCATCAGGGTCTTTTCCAAAGAGTCCTCTCTTCGCATTAGGTGACCAAAGTATCTGAGCTTGAGCTTCATTATCAATCCTTCCAATGAGCAATCAGAGTTGATTTCCTTTAAGATTGACTGGTTTGACCTCCTAGCAGTCCAGGGGACTCTTAAGAGTCTTCTCCAGCACCACAGTTCAAAGGCATCAATTCTTCGGCGTTCAGCCTTCTTTATGGTCCAGCTCTCACAGCCATACATTACTACTGGAAAAACCATAGCTTTGACTATGCGGATCTTTGTCGGCAAGGTGACGTCTCTGCTTTTTAATATGCTATCTAGGTTTGCCATAGCTTTCCTCCCAAGGAGCAAGCATCTTTTAATTTCATGGCTGCAGTCTCCATCTGCAGTGATCTTGGAGCCCAAATAAATGAAGTCTGTTACTGCTTCCATTTCTACCCCTTCTATTTGCCAGGGATTGATGGGTCTAGATGCCATGATCTTAGTTTTTTTAATGTTGAGTTTCAAGCCAGCTTTCGCACTCTCCTCTTTCACCCTCATCAGGAGGCTCTTTAGTTCTTCTTCACTTTCTGCCATTAGGGTGGTATCGTCTGCATATCTGAGGTTATGGATGTTTCTCCCTGCAATCTTAATTCCGGCTTGTGATTCTTCCAGCCTGGCATTTCTCATGATGTACTCTGCATATAGGTTAAATAAGCAGGGTGACAGTATACAGCCTTGTCGTACTCCTTTCCCTATTTTGAACCAATCGGTTGTTCCATGACTGGTTCTAACTGTTGCTTCTTGGCCCGCATACAGATTTCTCAGGAGACAGGTAAGGTGGTCTGGTATCCCCATCTCTTTAAGAATTTGCCACAGTTTGTTGTGATCCACACAATCAAAGGCTTTTGCATAGTCAATGAAACAGAAGTAGATGCTTTTCTGGAACTCTCGTGCTTTCTCCATGATCCAGCGAATGTTGGCAATTTGATCTCTAGTTCCTCTGCCTCTTCGAAACCCAGCTTGTACATCCGGTAGTTCTCGGTTCACGTACTGCTGAAGCCTAGCTTGTAGGATTTTGAGCATAACCTTGCTAGCATGTGAAATGAGTGCAATTGTGCGATAGTTTGAGCATTCTTTGGCATTGCCCTTCTTTGGAATTGGAACGTAAACTGACCTTTTCCAATCCCGTGGCCACTGTTGCGTTTTCCAAACTTGCTGGCATATTGAGTGCAGCACTTTAACAGCATCGTCTTTTAGTATTTTAAATAACTCAGCTGGAATACTGTCATCTCCACTAGCTTTGTTGTTAGCAATGCTTCCTAAGGCCCACTTGACTTCACTCTCTAGGATGTCTGGCTCAGGGTCAGTGACCACACCAGCATGGACATCAGGGACATTAAGATCTTTCTTGTATAGTTCTTCTGTGTATTCTTGCCACCTCTTCTTAATCTCTTCTGCTTCTGTTAGGTCCCTGCCTTTTTTGTCCTTTATCATGCCCATCTTTGCACTAAACGTTCCTTTGATATCTCCAATTTTCTTGAAGAGATCTCTAGTCTTCCCCATTCTATTGTTTTCTTCAATTTCTTTGCATTGTTCATTTAAGAAGGCCTTCTTATCTCTCCTTGCTATTCTCTGGAAATCTGCATTCAGTTGCTTATATCTTTCCCTTTCACCCTTGCTTTTCGCATTCCTTCTTTCCACAGCTATTTGTAAAGCCTCATCAGACAGCCATTTTGCTTTCTTGCATTTCTTTTTCTTTGGGATGGTTTTAGTTGCTGCCTCTTGTACAATGTTACAGACCTCCGTCCATAGTTCTTCAGGCACTCTGTCTACCAAATCTAATCCTCTAAATCTATTCATCACCTTCACTGTGTACTCACATGGAATATGATCTAAGTGATACCTGAGTGGTCTAGTGGTTTTCCCTACATTCTTCAATTTAATCCTAAATTTTGCAGTAAGAAGCTCACGATCTGAGCCACAGTCAGCTCCTGGTCTTGTTTTTGCCGTCTGTATAGAGCTTCTCCATCTTTGGCTGCAAAGTATGTAATCAATCTGGTTTCGGTGTTGACCATCTGGTGATGTCCATGTGTAGAGTTGTGTCTTGTGTTGTTGGAAAAGAGTGTTTGCTATGACTAGCTTGTTCTCTTGACAGAACTCTATTAGCCTTTGCCCTGCTTCATTTTGTACTCCAAGGCCAAACTTGCCTGTTATTCCGATTACTCCTTGACTTCCTACTTTAGCATTCCAATCCCCTATGATGAAAAGGACATCTTTTTTTGGTGCTAGTTCTAGAAGGTGTTGTAGGTCTTCATAGAACCGGTCAACTGCAGCTTCTTCGGCATCAGTGGTTGGGGCATAGACTTGGATTACCGTGATGTTGAATGGTTTTCCTTGGATACGCACTGAGATCATTCTGTCGTTTTTGAGGTTGTACCCCATTACTGCCTTTCCCACTCTCTTACTGACTATGAGTGCAACTCCATTTCTTCTAAGGGTTTCTTGCCCACAGTAGTAGATATAATGGTCACCTGAATTAAATTCACCCATTTCCGTCCATTTCAATTCACTGATTCCCAAGATGTCGACGTTCAGTCTTGTCATCTCATGTTTGACCACATCCAGCTTGCCTTGGTTCATGGATCTTACATTCCACGTACCTATACAATATTGTTCTTTACAGCATCGGACCTTCTTTTCGCTTCCAGATACATCCACAGCTGAACGTCCTTTTGGCTTTGGCCCAGCCGCTTCACTCTTTCTGGAGCTACTTGGAATTGCCCTCCGCTCTTCCCCAGTAGCATATTGGACACCTTCCGACCTGAGGGGCTCATCTTCCGGCGTCATATCTTTTAGCCTTTTAACATTGTCCATGGGGTTTTCTTGGCAAGGATACTGGAGTGGGTTGCCATTTCCTTCTCCAGTGGACCACATTTTGTCAGAACTGTCTGTCATGACCTGTCCGTCTTGGGTGGCCCTGCACGGTATAGCTCATGGCTTCACTGAGTTACACAAGCCCCTTCGCCACGACAAGGCAGTGATCCATGAAGGGGTGTTCGTTTCTAAGGGGTTGCAAACTGACTCGTGATCTTTTCTGGAATTTTCCCAGATACTGATTTCGAGCTGACTGATCTGGAGCTTCCAGGGTCCACTTTTTTCCTTTTTTAAAGAAGGGTAGAAATTTATTGGTGTATTCATACATACATACAGTTTAGAGGCCTCCTGACTACCAAGGATCCTTGGCAGCTTAAAAATAAAAAGTAAGAAAAACAAAAGCCCCAAAGGAAATCATGAGCGGCCTAAAGAAAAACATATCAACCAGAAAAGTCTCATCCAACAGGGGCTCAACCATCAACCCACTCCAAAGCTTGGGAGAATAGCCAGGTCTTTAATAGGTTCCTGAACATTATCAGGTTCAGGAAGCCTTCCTGGGAGCCCTCCAGATGTCATCAGCTCTTTTCCAGTCTTTTGGCACTTACCATGTATTCCAGGAGTTCTCAAAGATTACAGTCAGTGGCACTGAGTTGAAATCTGCCAGTTCTTGGGATGTAATCTGTCTCGTCCCAGAGATTTAAATTCATCTGAGCAGCTAGGTCCTTACCTGTTTTGACTTACATTTCTGTTCTGCTTCCCACAGTGAATTTTCTGACAGCTTGGATCACTGTTTTCTGTTGTGAAAAGTCAGGTGCAAAATAGGAATTAAACAACTCAATCTTCTCCCTTTCCTTATCACCATCTTGCCATTTTCTCAAGTTGGTGGACCAACTGTTTCTCTGACTGTCTTCTTGCTCTACACATATCAGAGCAGTTTGACTGTGTTAAAACAAAATGTCTTCTTAAACTTAGTATTTGTGTTAATATAATTTTACTAACACCAAAATGAGTAAAAACACGTGTTTAAGCCAATTTAAATTTAAAAATAAGTTATGAAAAGATGAATTACTATTGGCCATATAGATGTGTCTGTTTATTCTTTAATTCCATAATTAATTAATTCCATAAATTTTGTATACTTCTACAAAATTTCCTATTTCTTTTCCACAACTATTATTCAAATCCAGTTAATGTTTTGATGTTAACGAAGTGTCCTCCCCCCCTTTTTTTTATTTTTAGCTTGAAGAAACAAATAATACATTAACCAAAGATGTGGCATTTTTAACAAAGGAGAATTCTGAGCAAAATGAAAATATTAAAAAACTTGAAGAAGGTATTTCATATTTTCAGTGTTATTTTTTGGAAGAAGGCCAACACCTTTACAATATTATCTCATTCAGTAAGAGTAATGGTCTTTCAGCATTGCAGCAGCAAAATATGGTTTGGTGTCCTATAGATGTTGCTTTATAGCTGTGCTTTTTTTTTTTTTGGTCCAAAGGATGAAAATAATATTGAACATAAAGAACTAATTCAGAGATTTTAAGATCTTAAGATCTGATTGTATATAGTTGTTTTCAAGAAGACAGGATTCAGTTTTTGTAAGTCTGGAAGAATGTGAGATAACTTGGAAATGCAGTGAATTGTTGGAGTTCACATATGAGGGTTTATCTAAATATTATGTGAGAAAATATATAGGTGGTATTGTTTAATTTTTTTAGCTAAAAATAATGCTTTATGAAAGAAATGCATTAGGACTTTTTATTTCTGTAACAAAGTACCTGGTAGTGCTCCTTAATGGGATGGACTCTGTTCTTTAATCAGGGGGAAAAGGGGATCCCAAAAAGTGTAAAGCATTACTACATTAACTGTCACTGAATAGCTTGCATTAAACATTAGGATTATGCAAAATCATTCAGTGGGTATTTGAAATGAGTATCATCTTCACATCCACATACATGCTCAACTGATGTGGAAACATTATTGAAACAGCTTCACTGTCCCTTCATAAGGTTATGCGCCTTCATACTTTGAGTAGCAGGTTTAAAGGGTTAAGACAGCCCTATTAAAAATAAATCCTCATAATTTTTTTTGTTTCATAATTTGTATTTTTACTTTGTTTTGTTTTATTAATTTCTAATTGCTTTATTTCCTTTGAGTTATTTTAATAGAAAATGAATTAAAGCCTCTTATAAACAGATTAGAACCCAAACAGAAAACAGAATTCAAGAGTCAGTAATATAATGACTTAGGCTGCTAATCTGTATTTATTTAACAATGGGAACAATAAATCTTCTTTCTGAGTTGAGATAGACATGTGCTATAGGAACTGTTTTGTTTTTCCATTATTTGTCACATCCTTTTATACATATAATAACTTTAGAAGTACAAAAATGGCAGAAACTCTAGCTTTTCAGCTTGGACATCGTGCCAGTTGGCACACAGACGCTAATTAGCAAATGAACTGATTCTGGTTTTTTGGGTGGATTGCAAGTAATAACTAGCCTAGGCATAATGCCAAACTGTAATTCATCTGCTTTAAATACCATGTTTATGTTTCATGTATTGTACAAAACTAAAAACATTACAGATCACAGTTGCTAGGTTCACAAAACACAATGAGTCAAAACTATATTATGAATTAGGAAAATAAGTCAACCAAGTCTGTCTGTCTGTTTAATCATATTTGAATTTCGGAAAGCATTATAGGAAGCACCTCCCACCCTGTATAATTCTGGACAGAATATGTAGTGGCAGGGCTCTTATTAATAATAATTAATAATGTAATAATTAAATTAAGATTTAATAAAAGAGAGAAATTCCAAAGTGCATGTCATTCTGATGTAATAAAATTTCACAAATTCTTAATTCTCAATTGTTTTTCAACAAGAGTATAAATTGAAAAAAGAAGAAGAATTCAACATAATTAAAATGCAGTATGAAAAAAACCTGAACAATGAAAGGACACTTAAGACACAGGTGAGTGCATTTTGGGAGGTGGATGGAGTTGTCCTTCAAAATATAGTGCTTTAGTCCTTAAGGAATCTTGTTTTTCTGAATTTTAGTTCATACAATGGCAGAAAAGCCTAAATATATTAGATCGGTAATAGGGAGCCTGTACCCCGTTTCTTTTTATTGTGATTTCAGAATATGAGCTTTGCATTGTAATGTATGTACAGTACATAAGCATATGCCATTATTCTCATTAACATTTAAGGTACATGTATAGAAAGTGTGAATCAAAAGTGGTACTGCCTGAGATCAGTAATGAGTTGTCCCTTGTACAGATACAGAAAAGAAAAAAAAAATAGTGTTTTTTGGGCAGTACATCCTAGTAATACGTATGTCTTTACTTATGTCAAAGTAAAACTGAGAAGTGCTATTGATAGACCGTGATACGCTAGATAGATCAGTGGTCTGGTGCAATAAAAAGCAGATTACTACATTTAAGAATATTTAGGTTGACAAACATTTCAGTATACTAATGCTTCTGTGAGAGCCATTTTGGTGTAGTGGTTAGAAACCAAGCTAGAAACTGGGAGACCGTGAGTTCTGTTTTAGTCAAGAAGCCAACTGGGTGACTTAGGGCCAGTTACTCTCTCTCAGTCTTATGAAGAAGGCAGTGGCAAACTACTTCCAAAAATGTTGCCAAGAAAACTGCAGGGACTTGTCCAGGCAATCACAAGGAGTCAGTACTGACTCAAAGGCACACACATGCACGAGAAAGCACTTCCTTAGATAGCTCACGGTTATTCATATGAATTAAAATGACTTAGGTCCACAAATGTGTTCCAGGTGGATGTGAGATTCATATATTTATTTACTTGTTCATTTTCTGTTGTGAAATATTAACATTTGAGATTGTTTTACAAAGTAAATGATCAAATGGCTTCCAAGAGAAGATGTTAATTAACATAAAGTAAAGCTATTAATTGTCTGCTATGTCTTTAATGCAGCAAGTATATGATGTTTCTCACAAAATATTCTGGTAGTAAAATAATATTTCTAGATTCTAATATTTTCTAGATGGAACTCTTCTATCCTTACTTTCCAGCGTTAATTTGTGTAGAGTTTTGTGTGTCTACTTTAATTTTCTCCTGTTTATATGCAATAGGCTGTCAACAAATTGGCTGAGATTATGAATCGAAAAGATTTTAAACTAGATAGAAAGAAAGTAAATATGCAAGATTTCAAGAAAAAAGAGAAGGAAAACCGAAAGTTACAGTTGGAACTTAACCAGGAAAAGGAGAAATCTAATCAGATGGCAATAAAATATCAAAAGGAACTTAATGAAATGCAAGCGGTAAGACTTTTTAATTTAATTATCAAATAGATTCACTAGTCCTATTCTCTTTGAAGCCCAACTTATATTTAAGATTTAAAATATGTATAAAACTCAGTTCATCCAAATATTGTGGTTAAATTACATTATTCATTTAAAGGGACAACATGTGATAGGGTAATGGAAATATAACTCTTCTGGGTTGGTGAATTCATTAGGTACTGCAGAATGGTCAGAGAGTGATGAACAACCTGAAGGCTGAATATTTTACTGGGTGGTAGGCCTCATTGCTGCCTTAAATCCCTCTTAGGTTGCTGAGACTGTAAATGGAAAGAAAATCTAAAAGGAGAACCATTTTGACATCATTTCCTCAGCATAGTGCTGCTCCTCATAGTCTTAATTTCTTATTGGTAGGCTAATATGCTTGCAAAAAGATTGGGGAAAAAGACATACGAGGAGAATTGGAGCATTCTTGCATATAATCTTCCCCATTATAATTGCAGCAATAAGGGAGGGATGAGTAGTACAGCAGAACAACAGTGGCTATTCATTTCAGAAAAGGCAGTTTGATAAGGCCACACATTATGTAACCAAGAAATTGAGCATAAGGCAAATGTAGAGCTTGAGAACATGCAACCACTCCAATCTCATTTTTTTGATCCTGACAGACCAAAACAGCAAGCCAGATAATTTCTCCAGAACTCCTCCAATTTTCTCCGCTATCTCCCAACTATATATTCGCTTACTCTTTCTGAGGATTACCTTACATATTTTCCTTGTTTAACAGTGCTTAATCCATCAATTTACTTAAATCCATATGTTTGTTATCCAGCACACAGCTTTTGTGTTCTTTTAGTTGTTTGCCTCTATCTCAGAGTTCTACCTATTAGATTATCTGTTTTTATCCTACCTGTTAGTGTGTTGACTCAGCTGCTTCTGTTCTCTTTCTCTTCTTTGTAACTGATTGAAATGCCTGCTGTCATATATTCAGAACAGAAACAATGATATGCCTGAACTACTTAATAGTGGGGCCCCTGACCTAGTACTAGGACCCTTCTCATGCCTGATTCCACTTGAATTGGGTAATCGCTAAGAAACTCAGGTCCTACACCATGTAGATCTTAAAAGGTGACAATGAGGATCTTGAGCTGCATCTGGTAGCTAAACAACCGCCAATGCAACTGCCAAAGTAGAGATGCCACATGGGCAAACCTAAGCATATACTGAACCAACTGTAGGTTCAAGGGAGCCCCTTGTACAATGGCAACAATCCAAACATGAAATGACAAGGGATACCATGATCAAAGTCTCCCATTCCCAGCACAGAAATGTAACTGTTAAGCCCTTGACAGCTATTATTTTCCAACCATGATTTTCACCAGATCTTGTTAGCAAGATTTACTGAGAAGAAAGGAATTGAGTTACAAGAATTCTAGCAATTAAACTGTTTATCACTCTGGGAACCAATCATTATAGTAACTGTGTAAAAGCTCTCTTGGCTATAGCATTCACCTGCTGTTCTAGGAAAAGCTGTGAGTCCAAGAGGACTTTCAGATTGTGAACCAGCTCCATCTCGAGGAGCACCACTTTATATAGAGCCAACAATGGCCTGTCTCTAGAATCAGTTGCCTTGTGAACCCACAGATGTTCCACTTAAGTCTAATAGGATTAAATTTAAGACAGTTTTTTCCCATCCAGATCTTAAGAATATCCAGGCACTGAAACAGAATCTCAACAAACATTCCTGTTTAGCCAGAGATGGCTGTGTAAACTTGGTTCATTTGCATATTGATGCTACCTCATCTCATACTGACAGGTGCCTTCCCTCCACTGGCTTCACATAGATGCTAAACAATAGGGGGAAAAGGCCAAAGGTTATGATACCCCACAGTGAAACTACCAAGGCTTGACCCCTCCCACTTATTGGCTGCCCTGGTAGGATGAGAACCATGGTAACACAGGGCCCTCACTCCTAAGTATCGCAGCTACCCCATAAGGATAATATACTTGACTGTACTGAAGGCAGCTGAGATATCCAGCTGGACCAGGGGAATTTCAGTCCTTCTATACTGAGAGTATTACAAATTATCCACAAGAGCAACCAGTGATGTTTCCATCCCGTACCCAGGCCTGAGTCCCCACTGAAAAGGGTCTGGATAATCTGTTTCATCCAGGGCCCTCTGCAGAAAGCCCCACCACTTTCTCAACTAAATTCCTTAAAAAGGGAAGGTTGGAGTCAGGCTGATAGTTATCTACCATAGCCAGCTTCTGCAATGGTTTCTTGAGATGGTGCATACTTAAAGGCCACTGGTGTAACCCAAGTGATAACTTTCAAGGTAACTTTCACTAACCAGGTAGGACAAGGATCTAATCCATAGGTGGTGGAGCTTCCATTTCGTTAGGATCCACAGGCTCAGACTAATCCCAGATAACTCCCCAAAATGAAACCTGTGTCATCTCTGCTGGGCTTAGCCAGCCAACATTTGAATATGAGCAATGTAAAATGCTATGCAAACTTATTTCAATGGCCTAGCAGTCCATTTTCCAGCTCAGCACTTCCTAATAGGGACCGCTAACTTTAAACAATATGCTCTACACTCTCCATGGAAGTGATAACAGTGGAGAAGTATTTATGAATATTCTTTACTATTACATAACCAGTTTAATTCATATAAATACTGGAAGATTGGTTTACCCTATTTTTTGTTGAATACAGCAACTTGTGGAAGAGTCCACATACAGGAATGAACTTCAGATGCAGCTGGATAGTAAGGAGAGTGATATAGAACAATTGCGCAGTAAAATTTTAGACTTGCAACAGGGCATGGACTCTACTAGTGTTGCCAGTCTTCAGGCTGATGAAACAGATGGAAATGTTACAGGTAAGAGACTCAGTCTTTGTAATTCTCCATCTTGTTACACCAAAAGTACTATCCTGTTTAGACAAGATGTCAACTTTTAAATATTAATTTTTCTTTTTGATCTATTTATTTTATACATTTGTATGGTAAATGAAAATAGATTTTATCCCCACAAAGGTATATGAATTTTCATGTTTATATCTCTCTAGTTAACACACACCCAGACACCTAAATAATTACTCTTGGTATACAACTTTTTATCACCTTCATATCACAGAGTCTTTGGTTCTAAAATACTGACTTGAATTTGGATATAGGTTTTGAGATTTTTTTTTTATAAGTAAGAATCAAGAATTTCACCAGCTAATAATTAACTTTTAATTAAATCTGAAATCATAAACATATTCTTTCATTTTATCATACTCAAACTGTCATTTAAAAATTGAATAAATTGCTTTTTTTCCTTATTCTTTATATCTAGCTGATTCTTCCCGCATTCCTTATTTATTTCTCTTCTGTTCTTAACTTCTGTGAGTAATGGGACGAATGGCTGCTTCTTGCTTGCTCCTTTGCACTTTCATTGTGGCTTTCAATTACTGTATATTTATGCAAAAGAATTAATGCTCCCACTCCAGTATGAAATTAGATATAGTTTTTTTTTTAACAAAAAAAAATTATGCTAAAACTGTTGCTGGCTGAGATCCTGTCTAGCTAGGTCAAAACATTTCCATTGAAACAGTGTTGAATGTAAATTTTATAACATCTTTGCAGGTTCTGCAATAGTGCCATGGTAAATGAATTTGTGATTAGGCATGAAAAATGCTTCATTCCTTGTTCTTGTTTAGCTAAGCTTACTTATTGCTATTTTATTGGTCTGTTTGATCATTGCTAATGGTTGCATGAAAGCAAATGCTCTTCTTTATAATTCTCTGTGAATAAAATGTTAATCAGTATATATTGGTTTTTATATAGAATCAAGAATAGAGGGCTGGCTTTCAGTACCAAACAAAGGGAATATTAAACGTTACGGATGGAAGAAGCAGGTATCCAATATCTTTCCTTTCATACGCTAAATCAAGTACTGAATTTGACTTGAATCTAAGGTGCACATAGAGTAAAATTGGTATTTACGATGGGAATTCGTAAATGCAAATTCAGATGTGAAATATTACAATTGCAGTAAAGAAAAACAAATCAAGAGAAACTGATTTCTGCTGTTAAAATAATTTTAGTAAACATATCTTCAGTTTATATTTGTCTTGTCTTCTGCAGAACTTGAAATTATTTAACTCAGATGTGAAAATATTTTGATACTTATGCAAGGAATGTGTTACCAAAAGTGTGATTTGGCTAAATAAAATCATTTTGTATTACTTTATTTGCCTTTCATTGTAATATACGGGTGGTTAGCTTAAAGTTTCTGTGGCTACTCATATATACAAGACTTCAGGCCTGCTACTTCCTTTTTTCCTTTATGTTCAAACTGTACTTTGCTTAGTCTGAATGAAGTATGCAATATATTAACAATGCCATAGGGTTCTAGTCTTGGTGTGGAAGGTAGAAGTGCAGGGAAAAGGAATGAGGGTACCCAAAGGCTTGTGCTTGCTTAGGCTTATAATGCAGAGCTGTGGTTGACCATTATTTCTAAATATCCTTTCTTGTGCCCAGAAAATTTGAAGTCCTAGAAATGCCTTTCATTATGAGCAAGCAGAACATATGTATTAAGTGTCTTTTCTTTTCCTCTTTTCTTCTCTCAGTATGTTGTGGTCAGCAGCAGGAAGATTCTATTCTATAACGATGAACAGGACAAAGAGCAATCTAATCCATCTATGGTATTAGATATAGAGTATGTATTTCTAATATTAATTTAAGATATAAGCAAAATAATTTTGAAGTCTCTAATAGTAAAAAATTAGGAGGAGTCTGGTAACATCTTTTCAGATTAACACATTTTATTAAAAGGCAGAAGCTTTTATGAGTTCACTTCATCAGATGCAATGGAATGACAAGAATGATATAGGATTTAATCTGGGATGGGGATGCTAGTTATGCAGATTAACTTCACTCAATTATGGTAGCAAAGTTTCTTTTTTCCAAGATGGAAAAGAGATAAGACACTCCATTACAGATCTCAAAGTAGCTATTTGGGGAAGGGGGGACCTTCAGTAATCTCTTGTTCAGTTATGCTGGTGAACTCACATACATCAAAAAGTTTCAGACTATCTCTGAACACAATGGATTTTTAACACATTTCAGTTGTTACTGCTACTTGTAATCTGTCTCACATGTAAGTTGCATCTGCATAACCACCCTGTCTTTTGCTTTTTCCTCCCTTCCTTTTCACCTTATCCCAATTTAAAACTATATCAGACTGGTCACTCCATTGCATCTGATGAAGTAGCTGTGGCTCTCAAAAGCTTGTGCCTTTTAATAAAATGTTTTAGTCTGAAAAGATTCTATCAGACTTCTCCTGATTTTTGGAATCCAGCAGGATCCCTACTTCCAGAAACAGAACTTTTGGAAAAGTATGAAGTATTTTGAATAATTGCCTGAAAAGGAACATTATTTAGCTCTTAACTCTTTTTGTGATTCTGTATAGTATTTATTTCCACATAGTATCAACCTTATGGTTTATACTTGATTATTTTTGGTTGTTCCATCAAGTTGGTGTCAACTCTTAGTGACCATATGGATGGATTTTCTCCATGATATGGTTTATACTGCTTGAGAGGAAAATAGTTGTTTTTAGAGGGTAACAAAAATACTCTTCTGGAAGTAGTTTTGTGAATAACAGGTAATGTAAGTAGGTATATTTGAACGTGGGTGTTTAAAGGTAAAACTATGGTAAATATTGAATGTTCATAAACCCCTAATCATGGGATGCAGAAATATATCGTAGCATTTATGCAACATAGAATTTATTATTAAAAAAATAACTATGGTTGTTATATAAATTATTCTGAGTATTTGTTCACATTGTTGACATGACATCAAATGCGTTTTACCTCAATGTCCACCCTACTCTGTTGCCAAAATCAGATTGATCAATATCATTGGGGTTCTTTTGTTTTAAGGTGATTTAAAGAATTAAAAATTGTGTTCGTTATTTTAATAGTCTGGGCTTTGTAAAAATCCTCTAAAGTTTAAAAACTTCAGCTATATATCTTACTTTAGTGCCATATGGTGGGCCATAATTGTAACATAGTATGTATGTTCTCAGAAGAAATGTCTGTGGAGAGTAGATACAGATTACATAAAGAATGTTTAAATTTATCGATATAAAAAATTTTGTTAGCATGCTTTTTCTGGGATTCTAATGGTATATGTATTTTCTTCATTTATAAATACTATGTGTTGATCAAGCAGTGTGTTCCATGAGCAGAATAAGGAATAATATCCCTTATGAATACTTGTTTATATATCAAATTTTTCACCGCCCATCTCATTAAAAAGCAACTCTGGGCGGGTTACAGAAGAGATAAAATCAATTAAAATGCAATATAAAACCATCTTAAATAATAAATAAATTCCAAGGGATGATAAAATTGTTGAACAGCTTGGGGAGTGTCATCAGGACGCCAGCCAACCCCAGGATTGATTACAATTCTTGTTGCCCCATGCAAGATGACAGAGCCAGGTCATAAGTCCTTTCCAGAAAACCGGGAGGATAGGGGCCCTCTGCACCTCTGGGGGGAGAATATTCCAAAAGGTGGGGGTAATGGCAGAGAAGGATCTCCTCCTGGGCCCCGCCAGCCAACATTCTCTTGCTGATGGGGTCCACAACATGCCCTATCTGCCTGACCAGGTGGGACGGGATGATGTGATAGGGGTGAGATGGTCCCTTAGGTAACCTGGACCCATGCCATGTAGGGCTTTAAAGGTGATAACCAACACCTTGAATTGGACCCAGAAGCAAACTGGCACCCAATGCAGCTCCTGCAGCAGAACTGTTATATGTGCCATCCTTGGGGCACCCAAGATTGTCCATGTGGCTTCATTTTGAACCAGCTGTAGCTTCCAGATACTCTTCAAGGGTAGCCCCACATAGAGTGCATTGCAGTAGTCTAACCAAGAGATGACCAGGGCATGAATGACTGACTGGACAGCCTTCTGATCCAGGAAGGGGCATAACTGGCACACCACACAAAGGTGGGCGAAGGCCCTCCTGGCCATGATTGCCACCTGCTCCCTGAGCAGGAGTTGTGAGTCCAGGAGGACCCTGAGATTACACACCCAGTCTGTCTGGGGCAGTGCAACCCTGTCCAAAACCAAAGATGGTAAAATCCTGGATGCAGAGGGGCCTCCAATTCACAGCTACTGCGTCTTACTAGGGTTCAGCTGAAGCCTGTTGCACCCCATCCAGACCCCCACAGCGTCCAGGCACTGCAAAAGGGTGGTCACAGCATCACTCAGGTCACCCAGAATGATGTATAACTGGGTATCATCTGCATATTGATGATACCTCATCTCATGGTAATGGATGATCTCACCCCATGGTTTCATGTAGATGTTAAAGAGGAGCGGAGAGAGTACCAAAGCCTGCGGCACCCCACGATGGAAGGGCTGCAGGCTGGATCTCTCACTCCCAATCAACACTGATTGGGATCAACCTTGGAGGAAGGAAGAGAACCAGCACAAAACTCTGCTGCCAACTCCCAAGTCGACCCAAAAGGATACCATAGTCAAAAGCTGCTGAGAGGTCAAGAAGAGCAAGGATGGATGCACTACCCCCATCTTGCTCCTGCCAGGGATTATTCATGAATGCGACCAATGCCATTTCTGTCCCAAATTGTGATGGAGATGGGTCCAGATAATCCGTTTCCTCCAGGATCTCTGGAGCTGCAATGCCACTGCCTTCTCAACCACCTTCTCTAAAAAGGGGAGGTGGGAGACTGGACGAAAATTGTCCAATATGGTGGGATCCAGTGATGGTTTCTTGAGGAGGGGATGCACCAGTGCCTCTTTAAAGGTGGCTGGGAAACTCCCTCCTTCAAGGATGAATTCACCATTGCCTGGACCCACTCACATGTCACCACCTGAGTAGCCTTTACCAGCCAGGAGGGGCATGGATCTAGTTGCAAGTTGGTGGCATTGACCATCCAGAGGACCCTGTCCACTTCCTTGGGTCTAACAGGATCAAACCATTCCCAGATAACAGGGTAAGTCCGTACCCTGGCCATCTCTACAGACCATGGCCCACGCTTGGCATCCAACTGGAACTGAATGCAAGCGATTTTATCTTCCAGAAGCCCAGAAAATTCCTCTGTGCAGCTCTGTAAATGAGCCACTGGCCCCCCCCATATATTAATATGAGATATTAATATGAAATATTCAGCATTTTATTTTAGAACTGGATGATAAATCTGCCTTGTACCAAGAATGGTTATTAACACAACATAATAATAATTTCATTTCAGTAAATTGTTCCATGTTAGACCAGTTACACAAGGGGATGTTTATAGAGCAGAAACTGAAGAAATACCCAAAATATTTCAGGTAAAAACTTTTGTATATTTGTTTTTAAATATTCATAACTTATACAGTTTGTTCACCTAGTTAATATGTATTTATATATTGACTGACACAGACCTTTAAATTTTTTTGTTTTGTTTTGCTTTGCTCAGATTCTATATGCCAATGAGGGGGAGTGTAGAAAAGATTTGGAAGTAGAATCAGTACAGCCAGCAGAGAAGACAAATTTTCTGCATCATAAAGGTCATGAATTTGTCCCAACTTTATACCATTTTCCAGCCAATTGTGAGGCTTGTGCCAAGCCTCTCTGGCATGTATTTAAGCCACCCCCTGCAGTGGAATGTCGGCGATGCCATGTTAAGTGCCATAAAGATCACTTGGATAAAAAAGAAGAATTAATAGCACCATGTAAAGGTATGGCATAGTTTGTTTGTTTTTAAATACTGTTCAGTGTGTTCTAACAGATACAGGGTAAGTTAAATGAAGTTTCTGCTGAAATCTGTTCATCTAAATCCTGATTAATTTGTCCAATTTGGCTGGAGTCCAATTTAAACATATATGAGAATAAATCTAATTGAGCTCAGATAGACTTAAATTTCTGAAGCAAGCATATGTTGCAATCTACTGTTAGTTTGAATCCAACCCAGTTTTTACTGTTTTGATAAGAACAGTTTGTATTTGTAAAATCAGTTTATATTTCATCTCAGGAACAAATATGCATTAAAAGTTGAATTATAGCCATTAAGGGTGCTATCCTAAATATACTTATAAGTGAATATGATTCAGTATAATTCCAAATAGAGAAGCAAACAATTATTGTGGAATAAAAAGTTTATACAGGAGTTGGGCCTTTTTACCTTCAGCAGTCCAATATTCTATGCTGAATGCTAAAGCCTATTTTGAATTCTAGTTAGTTGGTTCATTAGTATGGTCATTGACCAGAATTCTGCAGATTAACATAAATCATCTTTCAAATGAAATAAATAAAACATAAAACTACATCTACATAGCTGAGACAACTTGACTTTGGTCCATCATCAAAATAACTTTTTGAAAATTGATACTGTTGCAGCTTTTTGAAAAGATGATTTGTACAGTGTCAACTCATAATTATCCATCATAATCACAAAATTAAGGCCTTCTAGAAAAAAAGCATTTTAGCCAGTGTACAATAATACATATCCATGTGCCTGCTCCACTTTAGTCTGAGCAGCTTCCCTCTTTTCTACCACATTAGGTACCTATCAGGTCAGTTGGAATATATTCCTTAGGAATTAGACTGGTCCCTTTCCAGAGGGGCAGAGGAGCTGTATGGTTCCAGTGAGCTCCAGACAAAAGTTGCACATGAGCTGTAACCAAAATATAACTTTAGCACTTCTAGAATATGCTGTGCCCCTCTGGAATAGCGAAAGGATTGTATTGCTACTGCTGATCTTTGCATACTTTTGATGTGCCCTGCGTTTGGTGGACTTATGAAAAACTACACTGAAATATTTAAAGATTATAACTTGCTTTATTGTCTGATCATTTAACTATCAGGATGGACTCTAGGATGCTGTGCAAAAATTAAGATCTTGATTTTAGTATAATTGTTCTCAAGTGCTTCCTCAGAACAATATGTGGGTAAGGCTCTCAGATGAATCTTAAGCTTGCATGATCATACACTCAGCACCAGACTGTTAGTGAAGGTCAGTGAGCTTTTTAAAGAAATAGTTTGCATTGTCTTTTATATTCTGTATATTTTAAATGCTCTTTCTGTGCATCACTCCAGGCTCCCATTGGAAAGAAAAGCAGATGGTGATGATGATGATAATAATAACTTGCAAACAAAATGGGGGGCTATGCATTCTTTGTTCTCAGTTTGGCTCTGTTTGTTTTCTTCTCAATAGTAAGTTATGACATAACTTCAGCAAGAGATATGTTGCTGTTGGCACCCTGTCAGGAGGACCAGAAGAAATGGGTTTCTCATTTAATAAAGAAGATCCCCAAAACACCTCCATCTAGTTTTGTTCGTGCTTCACCCAGGACTCTTTCCACAAGATCTACAGCAAATCAGTCATTCAGGAAAGTTAAAAATACTTCTGGAAAAGCTAGGTGAGATATGAACAGACTACATTTTAATTTTTTTCCTAATAGAAAACTACTTTTTGACTAGATTTTCATATAAAATACTTATCAATCAAAGTGATTGATTGTTTTATTAGAACATTGTCACATTGACTAAATATACAGATAAAGTCATATTCGGTAACAGAAAATGTTCTAAAACTAAATATACCAAATCTTCCTTCTGTAAATGTTTTGCTAAAGATAAGTTAAAAGCCTACACTGGATTTACACAGTCTTTTGTGTTATGTGAAACCAGACATTGTGGATTGTAAATTAGAGCTTAGAGCTTGGGGCAATTCTCGCTTATTTAAGAATCCATGTTAAAACAAATAATGACTTTACGCAAAGAAATAATATACAGCATGCAAACCCAGTCTTAGTATGCTTTTAGCAATATATATGTATATGTATGTAATACAGAGTTTAAATTATTATTTCTATTTATAAATAACTTTTACCTTAAATGGATGCCCTATGAATTATGTGAACTGAGATAAATATTCCTTCATTCACTCACTCATCTTGTGTGGCCACACTTCTTGAACAGTGCAACCCTGGGTGGCTAACATCAGATTAAAACAACCATTTAAAAGCCACCAAAAACCATGCTACAGAAAGCACATCCCCTAGGTCCTATAACTGATGTTTTTTAATAGAAGGAACCTGGAACATGCTCATCTTATCAGATTTGTTGGATGGGCAGCATAATTGTAAATAGGCAGTCTCACAAGTAACCTGTCATGTCCCATTAAGGGCTTTATATATGATAAGGTGATAGCCATCAGCTCGAATTGCACCTAGAAGCCCGTACAGCTTGCAAACCAGTGGTATTACATGATTGTCCACTGATGCACATGTAACTACCTGAACCACTGCATTCTGGACCATTTGTAGCTTCTGAGTGGTTTTTTGAGGGCGATCTCTTGTTGCAGTAGTCCAAACAGGAGATGACCGAGGCATGAGTAACCATGAGCAGGGCTTCCTGATCCAGGAATGAGCACAGTTGGTATACAAGATGTGCAAAGGCTCTCCTGACCGTGACTGCCACCTGCTCCTCAAGCTTTTGATGCATAAGCTGAAGCCTATTGTCTCACAGCCTCTAGACACTAAGAGAGAACCTTGATCGTATTACTTAATTGGCCAGAAGTAGAGAGGTATATAGCTGATTATCATCAGCACTTTGATGATACTTACCCTCATGCTGATGGATGGCTTCACTGAGTTGATGTTAAATAGGTATGGTGAAGAGTAGAACCCTGAGGAAATGCAGAAAGCAGGGGGTTAAGGGTGGATTTTTCCTCCACCACAACCAACAGGAATTGGCCTTGGAGGAAGGAAGAGAACCACTACAATATGATGACTCTCATTCTAAACCCCCTAAACCTATCCAGAAGGATACCATGGTAGTTGGTATTGAAGATTGCTGATCAAGAACGCCGTGATTCACCATCCCCATCCCAACCCCACCAGAAATCATCAGTAAGTGTCATCAGTACTGTATTGATACTATACCTGGGTCCAAAACCCAATTGAGAAGGCTCCAGATGATCTGTTTCGTCCAGGCCCTCTGAAGCTGCAACTGACCATCTTCTCAACTACAACCTTTGTTGGAGACAAAACAAACATTGTCCAGCACCATTGGATCCAGCAACAGCTTCTTGAGAAGGGGGTGGTCCACCATCTCTTCAAGTGCTGATAGGATCACCTTGTCATGCAAGGATGAGTTTACCACCACATGGATCCAATCATATATCTCCCAGAAGGCCTTGACTAGTCAGGAGGGACATGAATCTGATATAAAGATGGCCACATTTACAGCCCCAAGAACCCTGTCAACTTCCTTATGTCTAACAGCCTCAGTTTCTTCCCAGATAACTAAGATAGATTGTGCCACAGTCAACCAACTCCATAGGATCTGTATAGTTGGACTCTAGTTCAGAGTGTATCCAAGAAATTTTATCCAACATATACTTTGAATAGACCTCACAATGGCCCTGCTGATGTTCCTCTCCCACCCCCTTCTCAGGAGGTCCTAGGTCACCTTGAACAGGGCCACCAGCCAACTATCTGCAGACAGGATAGGGGTGGAAAAATAATTATGTGTTGCTGTTCTTACTGGCATAAGGTAATCCTTAATAAAGGCTCTTACCCACTTTTGATCAGATTCACTCTTCATCTTCCTGAAGTGGTGCTCTAAGCATCTCTTCTGTCATTTTATCTCCCAGACTTCCTCTGAAATCCAAGGGCTTCCCCAGAATCCACAGATAGGGAGAGTAACCCTCTCATTTCTTTGTCACCCTCTAATTTCAAGCAGTGACTAAGGCCTCAGTCAAACTCTGCATCCTTCTGAAATTCAGGTGCCTAGGGCAGAACAGTCCCATAGGCTGTTCTTCCTCTGGCAGGGAGCATATGTAGAGAACTCTAAGGCAATCATACCACGACAAGAGACTGATGTTAACATTCTCCACCTCCAAATCACATCATTACTGTGTCGGGCCTGCATTAATCTGGGTAAGGTCCATGGTTACCATAGTGGCCATAAGCTCCTAAACTACCTCTGCATTCATACCCAGGGAAGGCAAATTTAAGTCCTCAAGGACCATAAGTCTGAGGACCTCCACTGCAAACCTAGCAGCTCAGACAGCAAAGCCACTCTGCTACTAATTATTCTTACTGTAATACTTTCAGTTCCTTTGAAGCATCATCTCTGCTTTTACAATAACGCAAGAAAAGATAATCATCTTTTAGAAGTGCTTTTCTTTTGCATAATTCCACTTTTATTTCATCTCTTCCATCATTCTTTCTGCTTCACTTGCACATTGTGCAGTTCTTATTCAACTACAGTATGATTCTTGTAATATTGCTTCTGAAATTGCAGAAGTCATACAATATTAGTTTTATTTCATTGTGAAGGTTGTGTTAATGGTTAAGTTTCTCAGCATCTTTCTTCTAACACAATGGCATTTACTTTATTCAGTATTATTTAGTTCTAAGTCATTAGTGCATACAGTATTCAATTACACTTTCTCCAGATGTAATTTCTGTAACATTCTTGAGATTTAATATTGTAGCTTTCTGTGTTTATTATTGATGTTAACTGTCAGGGAACAGGGCTATTCACAGATGATCACACTGATATTTTTTTTAAAAAGTATCCTCTTAAAATATAGAACAACTGAAATAACTAATACTTAGGCCAAATGTTTTGCTTACTAAAAGCATTATTACTACCTTTAATTCTGATTCTTTTTTGTATTTTGCAGCATCCTCAGCATTTTCCACCTGCTATTAGGCAGTGTTTTTACTGGGTTTACTTATCTAATCATATACACGATCTTCCTTCTTACAGGGTGCTATATCACTTGAGATAATCTAGCTTGTTATGCATAAATAAAGTTCTGAGTGTGGTGAAAATAAGTAGAATAGGTGGAAATCCATATGAAAACTGCATTTCTCCCAAATGTTCTAAGTTGAGGGTATATATCTATTGGTTTGGCAAATATTTTACTATTTGGATAATGTGAAATATATGTTAAAATAAAATAATTAACCAGTTAGTATAAACAACAATGCTCTGATTCTACTCTTTAGTGCTTGTTCTTGTATTGAATTTTATTGGAGCCATTTAATTTATATGTATGGTTACAGAGCCTAAGATTTACAAATGCTAGAAAGACTGGGCAGAAGATTGTATATTAAAAATGAGGCCTCTAGAGTGATTTAGTTGTTGCTGTTCACTGTATTAAATATAGTGAGCTGTGAGAGAAGTCAAGTTTACAGTATTGATGTTGGATTTTAATATTTCTGATTTTGCAATTTTATTACTATTTTATGGTATTTTAGGCCTCATTGAATAGTGGAGTGTTAGGATAGAAATAAAATGAATTAGAATTTGGTAAAATACTAGTTTTGTATTTGGCCTTCTGGATCAGTATCGATTTTAGTTATGGGCAGTAATCTTTTTATTTCAGATAGTTTTCACTTTCACTCAATTAGTTTTTAGTTATTATAAAATATATGGAAAAACAGCAGAAAACATCTGTATATGACACACTTTTGTTACAGTATATATATTCATATAGTCATTATATACTACAATAGGCCTCGAAGAGAAAATCATCTATACTTTTCTAAAAGAACAAAACTTACTAACAAGATCTAACAAGATTCTTAGGGAGCAATTCATATATATTCTTAGCTCTTTCATCTGTAAATCTCATTGTTTAATTCCTAAGCATTTAAAAATTTTGATCTCTTAAAACAATCTGCTTTTGCATTATTTAGAAAACCTAAAACTTCAATTTAAGAGAGAGAGAGAGAAAGAGAGAGAGATTTTCTTCACTTTGCCAAAACAATTCATTTGTTGTTGTTTCTCCTCCTCTTTCTTTTGTTCCCCACTGCTCATGAATTCATATTTTGGATTTGGTCTTCCATTTTATTCTGTACCAACATTCAGATCACTTCTCCCAGACCATCATTTTTTTCAGAGAGTGTACAGTTAGCACTCAGGGCATATGGCAATTATCGTGAAATCTTAATTTCTAAATTTCAATAGGTCAAAGGAATATGGATCTGTGGGGGACATTACTCATTCAGAGAACTCAAGTTACTGGTGAGTAGCTTTTGCTTTTAAACCCACTGGTACTTGTGTCATGTAACCACAGTAAGAAAGCAAAATTGCTTTCTTCAAATATTGAAAAAGGAACTTTCTCAAAATAAAAAAAAACAAACAAACCCAATTTCTCAAACTCTTGGGTTGTGTGTGTTTTTTTTTAAGAAATCTATTACTTTTGCTTCCCTTGGTCCTTTTATATCATTTGCTCAAAATCTTTGTTATGCTACATTGTTCACTTCTTGATACTGTTTGTAACAGAACAGTATGTGTATCTTCAAAACAATCTTAGTTCTACTATACAGAACATGCCATGGTGATGGAATCCTATCTTGTAAAAAGTACATTTCTCTTTTGTACTTTTTATTGGTTCTCTATTTTATGGTGAATGTATCTTTGTTATCCACAACTCCATCTAACCTTAGAAAAATCCATTTTAATTCTGATCAACATTTTTAGGGCATTGCTTAAAACCAAACACATTTCATGGTTAAGTAAGATAGAGTTCAAGAAAATATTCCAAGTTGATCACAGTAATTTTGATTATGCCAACTTCATAGTTTTTGGATAGAACAGAAAAATCAGTAATATTATATCATTTGTAATTTGGATGTTGGTCTTGTTTCTTTCTTTTTTCTCAGGAAGATTAGAACATTTTACATACGTGCTTTCAGATATTTTCCTACTCAGACATTACTTATCTTTAAAAATTGCCCAGATACTGCAGTTAGCACAGAATAGGGTGCAAACTCATTGAGACAGGCCTTCCAATTTTATTCAAAGTTTTGTACTGTCTTCCTGATCTTAAAATCTAATAAATTTGTGTCATAACTGAACTATACATCCAGCCATTAATACTTAATGTAAATATTACATTAGGCATGAATTTATTAATTTTTCCTAAGAAAGTCATTCTCTTTTTGGTCTTTCTTGCCCCCTTTCTCTTCCCAGTTCTGTCTAGAATAACGTTAACTTTCCTTTGTTATTCTGAATTATTTATAAATGCTGGGTATTATTGTATAATGAAGAACCTATAATGTTCTCTACATTGTAAGAGAAATACAAAATAATCTTATTTAAATTCTGAAAAGTAAACACCTTTGCATGGTATACTAGGGGTCAAAATTGTACAAGATATTTTTCGTAGGTTTCTGGTAATTTTAATATGGAAAATTGAAAGAAGGGACATCTGCACAATAATGAAAATACTTTAACATGAATTTGAGAAAGAGGCACATATTTTTCTAGTCTGGAGTACCTTGTGGGACAATTATTACTTTTTAAATTTGTCTATTGAGAACTGCTACCATGCTGTAGTTGGAGGAAGTATTTTTGAATATAACCACAATGAAGTGCTTTAGAAACTGGATTTAAAAGGGTGTTTTGTTTTTTTACACAAATCAGCAAAAATAATAAAAATCTGGAACAACTGATTCTTCCTGTTTTATAAGTTCATGGGAATAGATGTTTGAAAGTTTCACCTTAAATATTTGGTAATTTAGTTTAGTTATTAGGGTGTGTCACTCCTTTATCAATTATTTTATTAGATAAGTCTATCACCAGTTCTTTAGTATATTAAACTTAAACAATGAACAAGAAGTGAGGGGAGCACGAAGTCATGCAAACTGGCTAGTGCTCATAATTATTAAGGAAATACATGAAGTATGAAGGGATTCTGGTTTTCCAAACATGAATATTTTACAAATATTGCTGCAGATTCTCTAGTTTAAAAGATTAAAATATTGTTGTTTTCTTAACTCTATAATGTAATATGAAATGATAAAAACAGTTGTAATTCTATTTGTTTCTTGTTTGTCTTGTTTATTCCAGTTAACAATATATGCAAGCTTCATGGATCTGACATGGTGCAGTCTGAGAATGGTGGCCTTTTTTCACCATACAGAGGTGTTCCGACCGGTTGTTCTTTCCGATACAACTTTCACAAGCTTCAGGGCTAAGACTGCTATTACTCACTCCTCCTTGCTTTGGCATAAAAAGCTCGCTGAGGGTATCTTATTGCGGGTTTGCCTTAAGGTAGATTAGATTAATTATTACTATGTAATGCAAATAAAAGCAAATAAAGCTTAGGGTTAGCGCTGCCTTTGGAAATTCCTAAAAAAGAAAAATGCTTGTCAATCTTAATGGAATACGGTAAGCTTTTCTCATATCAGTGAGAATGAGAGAACTATTTACCCTATGAGAGGGGTATTTATATTGGGATAAGCACACAAACTTGAGTATAGAAAGAAGGTATCTCAAACTGAGAGAAGCTGAAATTTTCATTGAAGACTCGAAGTTGTGCTGAAGAAAGCAGCAAAATTTGCTTGAAAACAAAGCCTTATATAATCACTTGAACTTCAGTGCCTTTTCTGCATTGTTATTAATGCTAATCATTCATGAGATAGCTCAAAATATTACACATTTTGCTTTACAAAATATTAACTTCACATATTGGTAAAGGAGGAGAAAATGAGTAATTAAGGTAATCTATGCATTATTGCCAAGCCATACAGAATTGTTTTTCAAGTGGCATTAGAAGTAACTGTTAAAACAACCAAATTTGGAAGTGTATTTTGGTACATAGTTCCATAAATTGTGTAACATGTTTCATTAACAATTTGAAGTGTGAATTACAGTAAGCATACACACATGCATATGTATGCTCTGTTTAAAATGTAAATTATTGTTAGAACATTTTTATTGGATGTTGCCCTTTTAGTGCCTTATTCTGAGAACTCTTTTCCTGCTGTGTCAAATAAGTTTAGAAATCTCAAATACATATTACTGTGTGTCATTGGTTTTGATTGAAGTATTGTAGGATCTACTTCCATTTTCACTTGTACAATCTTGAATAAAACTGTCGGTTACCAAGAAATAATTTAATCATAATAAAAATATTAATAAATGTTTGTACCATGAAAACAAATTAAACCTCTGTAACATTTTAAAATTCCAGGTAATACAGGAGTTGAATACTTTTAAATTCTTGTCTTGTAGCAGGAATATTATTATGGTATTAACCGTATGATTTATTTTATTTCTTAACCAAATACCTCTTTAGTAATTTATAATGGCTTTGCAGTTATGTATTAAATAAGAAGCACTGGAAAAATGTTTCGTCTCCATGACGATTTGCATGTTTCAAGTGGTGTTGAAAGCCTCAGCAATAGATATGTAATAAGCATATCTGTTAATAAAATGGTAATGACTCGTGCTCATTTAATACAAAATAAAACTAATTTATGAAATAATTATTTTGAAAATGACTGTGGTATTTTTCTCCAGAATACACTTCCTAGGAAGTTTTGGAAACTGTTATACTTTCAGATGACCAACTGTCAGCATATTTAAATCTGATGCAACTTGATAATTTTTTAAAAATTAAATTTTTATAATGTCATAATACATTTTAATACAGGGTAAAGTAGTAGAAATCTCATAGGATATTAAAGAACTTGTTTTGATAACATAAATTGTTAAATCCCATTTAACTAAGCACATAATGATTTCCATCAGAAGGATTATACCAGGTACACAGCTCTTAAACTATTATATTTACATGTATTTTAATTTATGCATGAATCATGGTTGTTAATAAAAATATGTCAAATTGATTTCTGCACTCTGGAAATCAGTGATAATGCTCTATCACTATACAGAAATAACGTGGACACTAGCAAAGCTTAGATAAGTGATAGAGTTGATCAGTGAAGATTGACAATGAATGCTGAAAAGTTAAGAGAATTTAGGATGCAGAAAAGAAATCTAAAGAAGGCCAGAGGAGTTTGATTTTGTCAAAGTGGTCTGAGAAAAGAGGACAGAGTGTTTGAGATAGGAAGATGAAAGACTGTGGGATGACTGACAAGTAGCATGATAGAAGGCACAAAGATCAGCAAGTGGGAAGAAGGAACAAAGGAGGATCCATGTGCTTGAGATACCAGATGGTATACAGCCAAAAAGATGGGACTGACAGGTGGAGAACAAGTTTGTAACTGATTCAGAGCTTGGAAAGGTAGACAGAGTGATTATGGTAAGATGGGCTGATTTGTCTATAGTGAAGACAAGAAACTATCTTGAAAGGAAACTAAGAAGATGGTTAACCAAGGATATGGTTACAGATTTTATAGGGTGAAAATGTATGGAATTTGAAATGGTTTGAGCTTGAAATGCTCTACAGTATTCCAAATTGAAAACAGGTGTTCCAACTGTTGTTGAAGAGTTCTGACCTCTAAATGGCACCATTTTGAGTTGGAAAAATTTTGTCAGAATAATGGCAGAATGATTCTAGTGAGGTTCAGAACAACCCATTTCAATCTTGCTTTTATTTTATCCTAATTAAAATTGAGGGTTTTTTTTTAAAAAAAACACTCCATGAAGACAAACAGGAGTTAATAGGTTTCGGGGTTTTTTACAAATAGGTATAAGCATTACCTGTAAATGTGCAATTTACAATTTTCTTGCCACTATTAACAATTTTGATAAATGGGATGAGGGGTGCCTAGGAGGAAGATAGAAATAGCCTAAAAAGTACATATCCAAATAGTAGCTTAATAACACCAAAACTGGCATAGAATTGTATATGATAGGGAGAGGTATACTGATGCAGAACAATACTGGTCCTGCTATGAAATGTTGCCATGCATTCTGGAGAATTATGCCTAAGCCCAAAATTTAGGGTACCCAATTGTTTAATCTCCAGGGGCTATTTTGTAATGTTCAAGAACTCATTCCTATGGTGTGTAATTGTAAAAATCTAGTCATGCCTAGTTGTGAATTTGGTGTCAGGCACCTCCCTGCAGTGTCAGTATATTATGTGTTTTAATGCTACAATTTCAACTATATAATGTATCAGGTTCTGTATTTCTAGTACTGTTAAGTTTTCATGTTGCTGGTTGGTTTTTTGGTATTCCTCAACCCATATGTATATATTTGCCACCATATAAATCCATTTCATGAATCATTTGGAGTAGCTGTTGCCTGTAAAACGTTATGCTGCAATAAACCAATGAGTCTTTGAATTGCCAAGAAGTTGTTTTAGTGTTCCATGGCTGTTTCAGAAGTGAGCTTTCAATAGTGAGAAAAAAACAATATCCAGTATCACATTTCTGTAACACATTTTAGCTTGTTAAGAAAAACCATAATGGGCATCAAAAACAATTAAAAACCAAGTATAAATAAATAAATAATCAGTTTTCAAAGGTGATAACTACAGGCTATTGAATGTTTTAAGTGGTAATTCTGCAGTGGATGGGGGGAAGAAGTAGGAATCTAAATTGGCCAGCTAGGAGATAGTTGGAGCAGGTGTTTAAGAACATTCTTAAAAAAGTTGAATTCAACAACCTTTAAAAGGATTTGCTTAGGCTTATATTGCACTAGCAATATAAAAATGTTGATACATTTATTTTCCTGTAAAGCACTTCACATTGGGAAGAGAAGAAACCTGGTTTGTATTTGGGGAGGACTGAAAGAAGAGTGCAGATGTGAGTGGGAACATTACAATCTAAGTCATTAGCCTGAGTTAATAGAGACTGGTTGCCATTATCCATATATATCTACATTCTATTGAAATCTGAAGCCTTTTAAAGTATCAGCAAGCACTGGTCCTTTATTCCTATACTGGACACTGGAAATGAATCTTCAACTCCTAATTATGAATAATAGGGTTAGGCTGTCATTTATATAGTTCCTTTGGGAGATTTTCTGCTGCTGTCCCTTATTAAATGTTAACTGTAGTAGCATTGGTCTGTGATCATATCATTGAGCACCACAGAGAAGACATTCATATCTACAAGAGATGGTCCACTTAAAATATGGTTTCTAAAAGTAATTGACACATTTCAATTTTGACTATACCTATTTGAATTAACTGTTAACAGAATGCTGCCTTTTAATGCATTTAACTCTGCAAGCATTTTACTTCGAGTTCTCATCGCTGACAGGCAGAGGTAGCTGAAATGCAAATCACTGGGAATACACTTTCATTGAATTCAAATGGTTCGTAAAAAGCATTTTCTAAATTAGCTCTGAAATATGATTGCCAAAGTCTACCAGGACGCCAGAGAGCCAAAATGCTATTTTGCATTGTAATCCAGATCTGGTGACCTAGCACAAAAAACTAAAAAGCCACATAATCCACTGTCATAAAACATCAGATTTACGAAGATAACTCAGCATGTTGCTATGTTCTGTTACGTAATTCATGCTGTGCTATGATCACTATAAAATATTATAAGACACTTGCTTAATTGTAATTTATTGTAATTAGTGAAGTTTGCAGGACTGCTTAGATATGCAGAAAAAATTACATAGGATCCATTGACGTTTTATGTTTTCCATGTGTTGGGTAATGCCAACGAAGGACAGTTTGAAGTTAGATTCTAAGTTAATTTAGAATTCGTGAGATTAATAACAATGCAGCCTTTTTTAATTTGGACTAGAAGACCTCCAAGGTCTCTTCCAACCCCATGATTCCATGAATTTGCTGCTTCCCAGAGGTGTTGCCTTTCAGTTCCCATCATTCCCAGCCAGGTTGTGAACGATGCGATACATCACTATCTTTACAGCGTGATCAGCTCCTTTATTTCCACCACCACTCCTGCTAGACTAAACTCAAGTCTCCTGTCCTGCCTTAGTGGCCCCGGAAGCCGGGTTGTGGAACTCAGCGAAGGAAAGGCCGACAGGGCAGAGGAAAAAATCGGGCGGCAGAAACCTCCGTCTCAAGCGCAACGCAGCCGAACAGCCTTAAGCCCCGATTCCTTCCTAGTAGGACCTCCAGCAGCGGGGCCAAGAAGGAGGCGGTGCCCTTTCCGGAGCTGCGTGCGCAGCCATTCCCGCTTGCAGCGTCATCCTGAAGGGCCGGTTTGAATAAGACCCCGAGGGAGGCAGGCAGGCAGGCAGGGAAGCGCTGCGCTGTTAGAGCTCCGTCTTCGGTCCTTAGCTAGTCTGTTCCCTTGCTCGCTTGCCCGCCAGCCATGCCGCTTTTCACAGGTGAGTCTGGCGCGCCTTTTCTCGCGACCGCGGGGCTCGCCGCCGCCTGCCCCCCGGGGGCCTAGCCTGGACTCTCCTCTCAGGCCTTAAGCGAGGGGTCTTTGCGCTCTCCTGCCCTTCGCTGAGGCGGGAACTGGCGGGGAGGGAGCGAGTCAGCGCGGCAGGATTCCTCCTCTTCCTGAATTGTACGGCCAGAGATAGGCCGAAGGAAGGCCGGGTGTGGGCGGTGTGCTTTCGTGCTGCCCTTCGAGTAAGGATTGTCTTGATGGGGACGGTAGAAAAAAGTCGGCTGGAAGGAAGGGCGAGGGGAAAATAAGGCTGCCCAAGGTGTGGTTGTGTGTGTATGTGTGTGAGGGCTCAATCTGGCGTCTCAACATTGCACAGGCCTTGATTTTCCTGGGTGATTTTGAATAATAGTATGCGGTCATATCTGAGCCAGAATTCTCTTTGGAGCAAACCTGCAGTGTGGAACTTGAACGAAGTAATTTTCTTCATTTTTTTACACACGCAATTATCAATGGATATGAAGATTAGCAAGGTCATATATTTAACAATTCAGCTAGACAGGAATTTGATCAGACGCAGGTTGTCATACAGCAGTGAGAAAGCCTCAACTCTTTAGAGCACATGTATCATTCAACTGTTTCAGGGACTTGAGCTCTTGTTCTCATTCTCATCTAATAATTATCTTTGTCCTTTTGTCTTGTAAAAGGTAAATATGAATTTCTACAACAAAAATGGTGGTGATGCTGTCATTGGGACCTAATGTATTTGTTATTTCCAAACTACTTGTAGGTTCCAACCCTCTAACTCTTGTTATACCAACTAGTATGCTACCAGACATAATAGACAACATAGTCCCCCACATAATGGAGAGTGCAAAGTTAGGGAAGGCTTGTTTAGAAAATTAATACTATGTACACCCTGCAATGAGTGCTAGTACCTATACGAAAATATAAGTCTTATATATTCATGTGAATGGTATGTTAAGTGTATAAAAGGAAAGGCAAAGATGATTTTTCGAAGTATGGTAATTAATAAGGTGGGTAACATGATAGAAATTTGTACAGAGAAACGAGAATAAATTTCACGATTCTCCACAAACATTTCCAGATCTGTGACTGGTGTATATAACAGACAGTGAAGATGAATCAGGGATATTGTAGAAGAAAGCATATTGAGTACTTAGAAAACATTGCTCCGTTTTGTAAAATAAGTACCTTGCACATAGATGCACCTGTCAGAACATTAAAAAAGATAGTCGTCGGGGTATTCAGGAAGACTTCAGATTTGTTTCTTCCTGGTTTCTTCTTACTATCATGGTTTCTGTTTCGCTGCTTTCAGTATGCCTATAAGTATTGGTGGCAATGCACTGTGTGCAAGGATAAATTATGCTCTTCACTGACTGGAAATTAGTTTGAAGAGGTAGTGGCTTTCTTTTGCATATGCCTTGGGCTCAGGTATATTTTTCTCCACAGGCATTTTTGAACTGGACACTATTTCATCACAGTTAAAAGGCATGTAGGATGAGATATAAAACTCGGATGCAGTTATTGCTTCCTCATTGCGTTCAAGTTTCTTCTGTAGACAACATCTTACTGTTCCTATTCTTGAACCCCAAAAGGAAGCAAGCAATCATTATGTCAAAGCTGGCTTTGCAGAGATCAAATAGCCAGTGGAACAGAAAACCTCTCTTTCAGTTTTCAAATAAAGTGTTGATTTCCCACAGAACTGTGGCTGAGAAGCACAAAAGAAAGAAGGGGGAGGGGATTGTGTTCACTTCATGTTATTTCAACTCGTATATAGCCAAAAGTTACCTATATAGAAGCAATATGGGAATAGCATATGATTCATGCTTACTTATAAATTGGTTTTATCAGTTTTAGCAATATGTTCTGTGAAATGTGAAATACTTGGCATTCCAGTGAAGACCCTTATTGTTGTTTCAAGTTGCAGAATATTCTGGTCTGTTGACAGTACAACCAGTCTGAGTATAGCCAAAACTGAGCTACAGTTTTTAGGAAAAGCATACTTAATATAACTTTATATGACGAACTTTTATAATTTAAATGTCTAAACATTGCTGCCCAATCAGGAGTCATAATTAACTTAGTTACATATTACGGCATGCATTTTCAGTACTAATGTTTATTAGTAGAGTTGTTCAGTGTTATACTTCAAATCATTGTTTTTCAGTTAATGTAAAGTGGGGCAAAGAAAAATTCGATGGAGTGGAGCTGAATACAGATGAGCCTCCAATGGTATTCAAAGCACAGCTTTTTGCTTTGACTGGAGTTCAGCCTGACAGACAGAAAGTGATGGTGAAAGGTGGAACTTTAAAGGTAGAGTTGGATAATGTTTTATCACACACTTGCGGTTGTATGTTTTATGCAGTTAATGTATTGGGGCAATAAAAAGCATATCAGCATAAGCTGATCACATCCCAGTAGAAAAGCATTTTGAATAAATTTATGACCAAAACATTTATAATATCAAATGAATTTTTTTGTACATACACTTCTTCTGAGGAATTTTTGGACATTGCTATGAAATCTAACTACCCTTGATGTTTTCCTCTTTGACTTTTGGTATACCTGTTGAATTTGTTGTATCATCTTACTATTGTTGGGAAAAGATTTACATTTATTTTCTTTCTTTCAAATAGGATGATGATTGGGGTAATATCAAGATAAAAAGTGTAAGTATTGCTCATTGTTTGCTTTAGATATTTATAATGGTTTGGATCTTTTCTATGCATAACACCCTCATAGAGCAGGGTTTTACCACTTCTCTGTGGCCTCAGTTGGGAATGATTCAAAGTATGATGTGGTTGGGAATGGAGAGCAGTAGAAGGAGGATTCAATTGGTAGATAGTATCTTATTTTTTAACTTATCTTCCAAGTTTATAGCTATAAAGGGTTAAACACTGCTCTTAATACTATAATATTGTTACATGTCTTCAACATCTTTTTGGAGACAGTCAAAATAAAAAAATGTGAAGACAAATGTGATTGCTGATATTTAATTTTTGTAGTAGGAGAACTACTAGAAAAAAGAGGAGTAACTTTTCAGGAAAATTAAGGGTATGGTAGATGCTTTGTTTCCTTAAGGAACAAAATGGTAAGCACTCTTGGACTGTTTTTCAAAAGATAATAAAATAGTAATTTAAACTTGTCTGCGTCACAGTACTCTTAACTCAACATGAAAAAGAGTCGAAACTGCTCTAAGTTTTATTTTAAAACCAGCTTCTTGAGGACTAATGCATGAATCTGATGATAAACTTGTTGACCTTTTCAATAGGGGATGACCTTATTAATGATGGGCTCTGCTGATGCACTTCCTGAAGAACCAGTAGCCCGGCCTGTTTTTGTAGAAGATATGACAGAAGAACAGTTAGCCTCAGCAGTAAGCCTATTTTTTCATTATGCTCAGCATTTGCATGACCTCAAATTTAATGGAGATTAATATATTATAAACATATTTACTTTTCCAACCAGAAACTAGGGTACTAAATTGAAACACATTTTCCTCAAACAGTGTCTCCCTTTACTTTTTTAAGTGAGCTGAATTTCCTGAAGGGTGATGGTCGCTCTGTGTGTTTAAATCATTGCCATTTGGTGAATGTAAGCCTTGTATTAGTCTTAGTAACTCTTCTGATCTTTCCTAAATGGCTTAACTTATGCAAAAGCTGGCCTTTTGTGGACAAAGGAAGCATGATTTTACTCAAGTAAAACAATTCTAAGGAAGTAATTGTTATGGCAGTTTTGGGGAGAAAAAGTATTCTCATTGTCTATACACAGTGGTACCTCAGTTCATGAACTTAATTCGTTCCACAACTCTGGTCGCGAACCGAATTGGTTGTGAACCGAATCAAATTTTCACATAAGGTTCAATGTAAATACGGTTAATCCGTTCTGACCCCTACGAATTTGGTCGCCAACCGATTTTTGATCGTGTCCCGAATCAAATTTCCCTATAAGGTTCAATGTAATTACGGTTAATCCGTTCTGAACCATATGTTGTTGTTTTTTTAAACCGGAAAAATATGACACAAAGTACAGTACAAAGAGAGAGAAAGATAACCTTGCTCAACGCGATTTTTGGTGTGGAGGACAGGAAGGCGGGTGGGGAGGCGGTTACTGCTTGGAGGGAGAGTCCCCCTCCCTACAGGAAGCTGCGACCACGTGTCACGGGAGGGAAAATGGCCGCGGATCCTGTTCGTAACCCGATGCGGACTTCGCGAACGGAGGCAAAATTTTGCGACCGGAGCTGTTCGTGAACCAAATTGTTCATGAACAGAAGCGTTCGTGAACCAAGGTACCACTGTACACAGCTCCTGCACAGTGAGCAGATAGCAGTTGTGACCAGGAAGGACTTTGCAGCACTTCATCTGGTGTGCCAGTTGTACCCTTTTCTAGATAAGAAGGCCCTACAGACAGTCATTCATATCCTGGTTACTTCATGGCTTGATTACTGCAACACACTCTATGTAGGGCTGCCCTTGAAGACCATCTAAAAACTTCAACTGTCTCGAATGCAGCAATGAGGGTAGTGATGATCACGCCTCACTATGCCTGTGTAACTCCCCTGCCTTGCAAGCTGCATTGGTTGCCAGTTTGCTTACAGGTATGATTCAAGGTGCTGGTCATTGCTTATAAACATGGCATCAGGCCTAGTTACTTAAGGGGCCACCTGTCTCCCATAGTATCTGCCTGGTTGATTCAATCCAATGGGGTTGGCATGCTCCAGGTTCCTTTGATTAAACAGTGTTATTTATTGGGATCTGGAAGTGCCCCTTCTCAGTGCCCCATTCTCCTCTGGAATGCGGTTCCCCTTGAAATCTGGGTGGCTCTCACCCTACTGGTGTTTTGCAGGCCCTTGAAAACCAAGCTCTTTGCCCAGGCTTTTGACTAGGGTAGTTGAAGCCCCTTCTTAATTATGTACAGGTGAAACTCGAAAAATTAGAATATCGTGCAAATGTTCATTTATGTCAGTATGGCAACTCAAAAGGTGAAACCAATATATGAGATAGACGCATTACATGCAAAGCGAGATATGTCAAGCCTTACTTTGGTATAATTGTGATGATTATGGCGTACAGCTTATGAAAACCCCAAATTCACAATCTCAGAAAATTAGAATAGTGTGAAAAGGTTCAATATTCTAGGCTCAAAGTGTCCCACTCTAAGCAGCTAATGAATCCATAACACCTGCAAAGGGTTCCTGAGCCTTTAAATGGTCTCTCAGGCTGGTTCAGTAGGAATCACAAGCATGGGAAAGACTGCTGACCTGACAGTTGTGCAGAAAACCATCATTGACACCCTCCATAAGGAGGGAAAGCCCCAAAAGGTAATTGCAAAAGAAGTTGGATGTTCCCAAGTGCTGTATCAAAGCACATCAATAGAAGATTATGTGGAAGGGAAAAGTGTGGTAGAAAAAGGTGCACAAGCAGCAGGGATGACCGCAGCCTGGAGAGGATTGTCAGGAAAAGGCCATTCAAAAGTGTTGGGGACTTTCACAAGGAGTGGACTGAGGCTGGAGTTAGTGCATCAAGAGCCACCACACACAGACGGATCCTGGACATGGGCTTCAAATGTCGTATTCCTCTTGTCAAGCTGCTCCTGAACAACAAACAACGTCAGAAGCGTCTTACCTGGGCTACAGAAAAAAAAAAAAAAGAACTGGTCTGTTGCCCAGTGGTCCAAGGTCCTCTTTTCTGATGAGAGCAACTTTTGCATCTTATTTGGGAACCAAGGACCCAGAGTCTGGAGGAAGAATGGAGAGGCGCACAATGCACGATGCTTGAAGTCCAGTGTGAAGTTTCCAGAGTCTGTGTTGATTTGGGGAGCCATGTCATCTGCTGGTGTTGATCCACTGTGCTTCATTAAGTCCAGGGTCAACGCAGCCATCTACCAGGAGATTTTGGAGCACTTCATGCTTCCTTCCGCAGACGAGTTTTATGGGGATGCTGACTTCATTTTCCAGCAGGACTTGGCACCTGCCCACACTGCCAAAAGTACCCAAACCTGGTTCAGTGACCATGGGATTACTGTGCTTGATTGGCCAGCAAACTCGCCTGACCTGAACCCCATAGAGAATCTATGGGGCATTGCCGAGAGAAAGATGAGGGACATGAGACCGAACAATGCAGCGGAGCTGAAGGCCGCTATTGAAGCATCCTGGTCTTCCATAACACCTCAGCAGTGCCACAGGCTGATAGCATCCATGCCATGCCACATTGCGGCAGTCATTGCTGCAAAAGGGGCCCAGACCAAGTACTGAGTACATATGCATGCTTATACTTTGCAGAGATCCGATATTGTTCTATTTCCAATCCTTGTGTTATTGATGTCATGTAATATTCTAATTTTCTGAGATTGTGAATTTGGGGTTTTCATAAGCTGTACGCCATAATCATCACAATTATATCAAAGTAAGGCTTGACATATCTCACTTTGCATGTAATGCGTCTATCTCATATATTGGTTTCACCTTTTGAGTTGCCGTACTGACATAAATGAACATTTGCACGATATTCTAATTTTTCGAGTTTCACCTGTATGTCCGCTTTCATTGTTGCCCAGTTTTGTCATCTTTTTGCCCCTTTGTTTTTATTGTTATATGGTTTTATTATTTTTTCTCTGTTTTTTACTTTGTGAACTGCCCAGAGTCACTGGGAGGTATACAAATTTAATATATAAATAAGATCTATCTTTGTATATATATCACTATGCTTTCATTTTATTTATTTCCAAATTGCCCAGTAATTGAAATTCTGTGACTGTTTTGAAATATAGCAATTTAAAATTACTAAACAGAAGAAAAACTGTCTAAAACAAAATTGAAAATTGAGAGAGAATAAAGTAGTCTTTCCCTTTTTCCAAAAGGGATTAATATAGGTGCCAGCTACAGTGAACAGGCAGATTAATTCTGCAGAAGATGCATTTTCAGATATTTTTGAATACTCTTCAAGGTATGTTGGAATCAGGCGGCATCCAAATTAAATAAAGAAAATAAAATAAAATAATAGTCCAAATGAGATGCAACTAAGGACAGATATCATTGTGGCCAAATGCAGCATTTTGGGGAACTGGCACAAATACCACCTTAATCAGCAAAGAGATGTCATGTTCAGAGAACGTTATAAAAATACAATATTTAATATAAAAAAAGCAAACTTTTTCTGTGACAGATGGAGTTACCGTGTGGCTTAACAAATCTTGGGAATACTTGTTATATGAATGCTACAGTTCAGTGTATTCGCTCTGTGCCAGAACTGAAAGAAGCTCTCAAGAGGTAGGCTTCATAACTACAAATAAAATAAAATGCTGTTAATTGTATGCAGTCGTCTTCTTCTTCTTTTTTAATATGAAGTAGTATGAATTGTAACTAGTAGTATTTTTAATAGGAAAGAGAAGCTAGAATAAATTTAAGTAATAAACTTCATTTTTGATTTCAAATGAAAAATTGAAATATATCATTAACTCAAATTTAGTGGTAGAACTATAATATGAGTCCAGTTTGTGTTGGGATTTATTCTGCAAATGGAATTGAGAGTTCTGTATTAAACAGTTATTTAGAAAAATGCTTTCTGTTCCTGCGCTATTTATTTCATAAAGTTTTAATGTCTTATTTTGATCAGTGATCAAACTGTTGATCAGTTTAAAGTAATATTGATACTAGCTCCTATTTTAAACACTGCACTCTAGTAAACTGGAAAGGCGAGATATAAAGTACTGGCAAAAATAATTTGGCATATCTTTAAAATAGTGTCTTCGTGCTTAATGTTACTTTTTCTGTTTCCACTCTTTGTAGAATCATTAAGAAGGGGAATAGTGTTAACTATGGTAGCATCTTTGAGATGTAGGAATATCATTAATTATGTATATAAAAGGGAGATTTAGAGGTGGTATCACTTTAAAGCATTTTAGATGGATGAAGTGTTTGGTTAAGCAACCTTTTATGGAATAAATTATCCTTGAAGTTCTTGGTTTGTATCCAAAGGTGCTTCTATACAAGCAGAGCATGTTTTTGCTCACACAGTTGGCCTCCCCAACTCCTACCTTTTCTGTCCTTATGTTGCTTCCCCATACACATTTAGGTTGCTTCAGAGGATTCCCTGACCTTTAGGGGCAACTTTTTAGGAGGTGCAGTGGGCTGCAGTGGAGAGGAAAAGAAAAGGAAGCCCTCTTTTGTGAGTGGAATTTAGATGTAAGCTACTGGCTCTTCATTTCATGTTTCTTTTGATATACTTAAAAATTATCCTGAAATATACACAATAAAGGGAGTTGAATATGTCACCCAACAGTAAAAATGGTTCAAAGCTAAATTTTAAAAACTAACGGTAAAATTAAGAGTTGTATCATCTGGAGATGAGTTAGTAGCTATTTGACTGAAAGAGATATTGGAGAAGTCAGTGGAGTGAGATATAGGATGGGGGGAAATGAGTAAGGAATTCCTCCCTCTTTCAAAACAGTAGAATTTGGCTTTTCCTTGAAATATTAGTATTGGGGCAATCTAATTAAATGGCAGGAGATGAGATTAGATTAAAACACACTTCTTCAAAAAATCAAATATGGAATTCTGACAAGATGTAAGATAGCTACCATTTGAGTATCTTTAATAAGCAATTAGATTTGGTTATGGAGGGATGATAAGGCTGTCAGTAGCTATTAGTGCTGATGGTCCTATATTTCCACTACTAAAAGAGGCATTGTATGTCCTTATTTCAGTTGCTGGGAATACGGGTGAGATACTGCTATTGCAGTCATCTTCTGCTGATGAGTTTTCCATGACATCTTGTTGGCCACTGTAGGAATAGAATAGAATCCTAGAGAGAGGGGTCTTTGGTCTGATTCATACAACTAGTCTGATGTGTATATTTGTGTACAAAGTAGTGAGAAGCATGCAACGCTTGTTAAGTGCTACCTAGTGAGTTTGCAACCAGGTTTCAGCTCACATACTCCCTCTTTGACTTGGTGATATTAAATTAAGGTTGAACTATTAAAAGAATGTTAATTGAATGGTTGAAGTGTGCTGATCCTTTCCTTGTATGAAGGCATGATCTACAGTTGGGTGCAAAAATTTAAACACACCTGGTTAGTTGTATGTTTCAGTGAAACTCTAAGTCAACTAAAGTTAATACAACCTCTACATGGTTCAAAGTTAACACAATATCTTTCTCCAAATTTGAATGCACACTTTCTATTTATGTGCAGTTAAAGTGTGCATTCAGTTGTGATGGTAACTGGGCTATCTAAAGCTTCCGAAGTGCAAGAATTCCAAATCTGTAGAATTAGCTCTGTAGTCACTCCTTACAATTTTCCATTATATGGTTGTGCTCCAAATATCACAAATAAATCTCAATCCAGATAAAAGCCATTTAACTTTATTTCTGTATTGTATTGATTCCAAGGCCAAACTAACTATATGTTTTAAACATTTTTTAGGTATGCTGGTGCATTAAGAGCTTCAGGGGAAATGGCCTCTGCTCAGTATATTACTGCAGGTTTGTATTTCAAGAGCATTGCAGAGTTTTCTGATATAATTTAGCTATCCCAGACAGAATGGCCTGGATCCTGCTCAGAACACAGAATACAATATTGTTTCTGTTTTTCTAGCACCATTTTAAGTATTTTATATTTTTAGTTATTACCTTTCAAATTATAGCCAAATATTGATTATTGTTACAAAATCTCCTTTTTAAAGTGCAGCTTTTTAAAATCCAGAAATACTTGAACATTGGAAAATGGGTGCTGCTTGTTTACTTTATTGCCAGGATGTTATGATTTCTACCATTTCATTTAAGAAAAAACAAATAAGAAACAGTCAACTATTGAATATGCTGCTGTCAAATTTTGGGATGGTATGTTCATTAGCTACTCTGTACAACTGCTTACCTTTCTCCTTGTTTGGCATTCCTCTAGCTAGTATCTCTTGTATGGATGCAGAATATTTTATTAGTTGTCTTGTTAGGTTAATCTTGCCCAATCTGTTCATTATTTCAGTGTATTGTTAACAAAAATGTTCAGGGGACCATTGTTTTATCTGTCAAATTGTTGAATTCTTCCTGCATTACTATGCAACATTCAGCACAGCCTTAAAGAATTAGAAGTCGGTTGCACGTACTGAATTTATTACTAGATGATGAAGGAAATTGCTAAAAGGGTGTGCATGCATTTGTTTTGCATATATCTTTTTCTGACCTTATGTCAGATTGGATAAGAAGAAAGTCAGATGACTGGTGATCATTTACTTTCTATATTAGTTTTCCAGTACATGGTTATTAGCCTATTAATTGTTCCAGAATTAATTATTCTGTTCCACTAGAATCTCATTTTGAAAATATATTAACATGACTCACTTTTTTAATGTACAAGTGAAGCTGCACTTGTTGTATAGACTTGTGGCTGTGGTATTAAATGACTCACATGAAATAAATGTCTAAGATAAGCAGCATTAAAGCAAACTGGTTGAATTCTGGAAATCTTTATTTCACCAGCAGTCAGTAATACATTTCTCAAGCTTTCAGAGAAATAGGACCTATGCTTAAAGTTTTTAAAGTACTGATTAGATCAAATTACAAAAGAACAAAACAAAATTTGAAGAATGCGCCAAACAGCTTCTGATTAATTCAGAAGGATTTGGTAGCAGTTAGCTTATTAGGCATGCTTTGCTTCCATATACAGGTGGTCCTTGGGTTATGACCACTCGTTCAGCGACCGTTGAAACTTGGGCAGGCAGTGAACGAGGGGGACTTACACTGGTCCTCCGAGTTCTGGCCATCACAGCATCCCCGCAGTCACATAATCATGATTTCTGATGTTGCCATAAGCAAATTCAATGGGGAAGCTAACAAGAAGTCAGAAGTCACAGTCACATGAGGTCCTGACTGAATGACCCACATAGTCCTCACTTAACAGCAGCAGCCAGGACTGCCCGAATTGCCATTGCTAAGCGACACAGTCATGTGGTGTCACGCTTTATGACCATGTCACTTAACAATGGCAATTCCAGTCCTAATTGCCGTTGTAACCTGAGGACAACCTGTATGAACCTTTTACATACAGCAATATAGATGCATGGAAGATGCATTTCACTTGCATGATACAATCAACTATACAGTATTTTTTTTAAGTGCATTCATATACTTAAATAGTCTTTTGTTGCAAAATGTAATTTTGATAAGAGTGCTTTTGAGGAATATGCTGCATTTACCATTTACCATATTACCTTGCATTTTTACACAATTCAGTGTTACTTATTTTTATTTTATTTTATTTTTAAGCTCTACGAGATTTATTTGATTCTATGGACAAAACTTCCTCCAGTATCCCTCCCATCATTCTTCTCCAGTTTTTACATATGGCCTTTCCGCAGTTTGCAGAGAAAGGAGATCAAGGCCAATATCTTCAACAGGTAAATACTTTTTATTTTTATTTTTTTGTAGGCTGCATATTTTATCCAAAAATGTATCTCTTGTTTTATCGCTCCCATATGTTTCAGTTGTGATGCAATCATATAGACATTTCACACGTTACAATAAATTCAAAATTAAAAGCTATATTTTTATGATTCTTTAGCAGCTTCTAGTTCTGGCTGCTGAAGAAAACATTTTAGAATAAACATGAAGTAAGAAAATGTTTCTCATTTGTGTATATATATGTGGGTGCGTGCATGCACACACATGTGTGTTTATATGTACATACACACACACACACACACAAAATATATATTTTTGTTGAATTCCAGTGATCTAACTTCAATTCTTTATCTTATATTTAGGATGCCAATGAATGCTGGGTACAGATGATGCGAGTACTGCAGCAAAAGTTAGAAGGTATAGAAGGTGATGCAGTAATGGAGGTAAGTCTTAGCCATACTGTATGGAAATTACTGAGACTGGGTTGTGGCAGAGTGTTAGCAACTACTGACTTTCACAGCAATAAAAGTATAAGTTGATTGCAGGTAAATTGTTGAGAGTGCCTTAAGACAGGGGTTAACCTTTTTGTTCCATGGACCCCTTTGAGACTCTGTGAAACCTGTGGACCTCTTCTCTGAAAAAATGTATTAAATTCATAAAAGGAAAAAAAAAGCATAGATTGTATTTCAAAGGAAATTATGCTCAAATACAGTTATCAAAACATAAACAAAATAACAATTATGTATTATAGTAATAGTTGTGCTTTACTAATTTTTATTGAGAAAATTTAAATAGTCACCCATCTTAAATACAGTGAACAATCAGTATACAAACATATAAAAACCCCATAACCAAAATTAAAAATAATCCAATAAAGAAAAGAAAAACTGAGGCACCATATAACAATTTCACCAAAAAACACACATGTATTTGGGCTCCCCAACATCCTGGCCTCTGGAAAAAGCCAGGTCTTAAGAGCCTTCCAGAAGGCCAAGGGGGCAGTGCCCTCCAAATCTCAGGTGTTTAGGTTCCATTGTAGGACAGGTGCTGCAACAGAAGGCCATTTTGTGGGACCAAGGAGGTGATTAATACCCTAGTTAATGTTATTAAAAGCTGCTAAGAGATCTAGGAGGGCAGGGACAGATGTACCACCATCATCTCAGCCCTTCAGAGGTTATCCACAAGCATAACCAATGTTTTCTTACTATAACCCAGCCTGAAAACCAACTGAAAAGGGTCCATATAATCTTCTTCCAGGCCCCCAGAAGCTGTGTACCTACCATCTTCTCAACAATCCTCCCTAAAAAAGGAAGGCTGGAAACAGAGCAAAAATTGTCCATATTTTTGGGTTCAAGGATGGCTTCTTGAGGAGGGAACTGACCCCTCCTTCAAAGCAGGTAGAACGACCCACTCCTTTAAAAAAGCTTTCACTGTCAACTATATACCACCTCCCAGTTGGCCTTAACCAACTAAGAGGGACATGGATCTGAACACAGGTGGTGTAGCTCAAAGCTCCAACAACCCTGTCCACTTTCTCAGGGCTAACCAGGTGAAACTCATCTCGGATACCTAGGCAACACTATGCCTCAGTCACTTCCATAGGATCTGCCTAACTAGAGTCCAGTTCCAAGCAGATCTGAACAACTTTGTTCAACAGTTGCCTAGAATAGTCCTCACAGCAACCCTGTAAGAGCTACCTCAACTCCTTCCCAAGAGGGGATCTGGTCAAACAAAACAGGACCACTGGTCAGCTATCTGCAGAGCAGAAGAGTAGGCCTACTTTGCTGCTCTTGCTGCCACTGAGTAAGTTGTGAATAAAGGCTCTTGCTGTTCATGGTCAGATTTGCTCTTTGTCTTCTTCCAGCAGTGCTGTAGGTGTCTATTGTGACATTTCATCTCCTGGACTTTTAGAAAACTATAGAATCTATGGGATTCCCAATCACAGAAAGTCCACACAGCTGTAATCCAGTCTAAGGCTGTTGTCACCTGCCCATTCCAGACAGTGACTAAGGTCTGAGCTAGAAAGTGCAATAGAGTTTCAGGAATAACCCCAAATTCTCTTTGAAACTCTACTGGATTCATCAGTCACCTGGGAGGAACCAGTTGAATAGGTACTTCCTCCCTGAAGTGGGGGGCAGCCACAGAGAACTCCAGAAGTAGAAGGGAGGGACAAGGGATTGATATTTATATCCCCCACCATCAGATCAAGTCACTGCTGCCCCGAGACAAAAAGCCCAGAGTGCAATTTCTGCTGTGAATCAGGATATCAGTAATCTGGATCATATCCATAGTTATATGAATTCTTGAGCTGCCTTTGACTCCAGGCCCAAAGAAGGCAGGTTGAAATCCTCCAGAACCATCAGTCTAGGGAACTCCACCACCAACCTGGCCACAGAGTCAAGGAGCTTGGGTCGGGAAGCTGCTGGGCAGCAGGGAGACTGGTACTTGAGCAGCAAACTCATTTGATCCTTATAGCCCAGCTTCATAAACAGGGTCTCACACTCAAGGTATGTCTGGAGCATCACCTGTAAAAGCTTCCAGAAATTCCCAGATGACCATAGCCATGTCCTTATCTGTGCCTCGGAGTCATGGCTGGTGCCACTTCTGATTCCCAAGAGGGCACATTTCCAAGTGCTACCACCTCTTCTGTATCCAGCCAGGTTTCAGTAATGCATACCAGGTCAGTCCTCTCCTCCAAGATTAAATCATGAATAAGATGGGACTTATTGCAGGCTAACTGTGCATTAAGTAGCAACAGATGGAGACCAGAGCCACCAAAACTCCAAAGACTAGGTTTTGGGGCTGAGCACAGGGGTCTGGAATGCAGCATCAGTATTAAACCCCCCAAATGCCCCACCCTTTCTCACTTTCCATGCCTGTTACCACCTAGATGTTCTTGCCTGCCCATTCCTCCCTTACAACATCCAGCCCCTGATCCTCAGCCACCCTCTTCCCAGGAATAGGGCTCCATTACAACCTCCATAACACCATCTATAGAAAATAGGCAGCAACCCCAACACCTAGGTCTTTCTGTTAATAATTCAGCAGACCTTATCTACTTCTCATCCTCCAGTCAAACATCACCCATTCACACCATCCCCCAGCAACCTGGCTCTTACCCAGATTGCCAGGGAAGAAAACCTCAACTCTTAATCAGGCTAGATGGGCCCAATCCACTCCTCTCTCATCTCACACCTGAGAAGAGCAAGCAATTCCAACTCCACACAGCCTCCTCTGTCTAAAGCTGAAAAATCTAGTTCTTCTCCTTCAGTCCTCTGGAATTGTAAGATTAATGGCTTGTGTGGATATTTAGATACAAAAGAACCTTTGAAATGCAAACTGTTGGCCATTATCAGTTACATTCTTTTGGAGAAAGAGGTGTTTCACATAACCAAATGAATTCTGGTTTCATTTCTTTAAATATTTTAGATAGTGAGATTTATTGAAGTTAAAAAACATTTTTGAAGTCTAGAAGCAGTAAATTACTTTGTTGCTTATATTCATTATTGAATGAAAAGCTAAATTTCAGTTAGAAGTTAGTGAAAATAAAGTTGTAATTTTTTTCCCATCCAAGTTCATAGCATACAGTCACGGGGGAGGGGGGGCTGTATAATGACCCTCACCTAAACTGGATACATTCATGCTAAATGACTATCAGCCAGAGGGGAAGCAAACCATTTAATGTCAAATGGTTACTGTGTTCTAGTATGAGATGTAAGTATTGTGGAACCAATAGGGAATCATGACCATAATGCTAATACTTCTAATATACATACAAATGGGAAAGTACCAGCAGGGTCCAGTACAGAAGGATTTGACTATAAAATGGGAAGCTCTAAAAAAATAAAGGGCATTTAAGTTTTTAAAATGGTTTTATTTCAGTGAGCGTTTGGCCCATAGGGAGATTGTGGATGGCCATCTGATTACAGTGTTATTATTTTATTATTAATGTTATTATGTTGTATTATGTTGTACATGCTTTAGAAATACTGTAAAATGCAATAATAAATAAATATTCTAATAATCTTGAGAGGTTACACAGTAATAAATCATATAGTCTTTTTTAACAGTAATTTTATTAAAGACTACAATTGCAACAGTAAAAACTAATACAAACTAAAGAAAAAGAAAAAATAGAAGGTGCAGAAAAGAAAGAAAAGAGAAAAATAGAGAAATAGAAAAGAAAGATAAAATAAGAATATAGTTAAGAAAAAGAAAAGAACTATATAAAGAAGTGGATTTCCTCTTCATCACAAGAAGTATAAACAATTTTAGTAACTTATCACCTTCTCTTAAAATACAACAAATGATCTCTTCTTCCCATATCCCATCTCTCACCTATAAACAAATCCATAAAGTCTTGTCATTTCAGTCCATTAAGGGTTACCAGGGATAGAAACATATCTATTTTAATCTTGATCAAATATACTAACTTTATATTCCTTCCTTCTAACAATCGACCTTTAGTCCTATCAAATAATGTCGTAGAGCTTGATTTCTTCTCATTTTTTCTTTGTCTCTTCTCACAGAATTTGTCAAAATTTTAACAAGCCTCTTTGTAAATCCAATATAGGAAAATTATCCAGGTCACTTTTTTTTGTTTGTTTGTTGTTTGTATATCCCTTTTAATTATTGAGACATCAGCTGGTTTCTTTTGTATGTCCAGTGTAACATCTTCCACGTCAATTCTTGCAGCCTGTCATTTTTAAATCCACTTTCAAATCAGTCTTGACCTTGTCAGGTAAAACTTGTTCTCCTTCTATAGCATCTTTTAAGCACAGACTATCTATAGAGGCAGACACAGTTAACTTCTGGGTCCATTGTTCAATAATATCCTTCAGTATGTTCAATGTTAAAATATTTTGCTTTGTTCTGCAATGTAAGTTGAGTTTGAGTGTTTTTCTCTTTTAATTATAATTTTTAGTTCCCTGTAGTGTCCAGTTTTTAAAGTCTTACCTCATTATTTTTTTTTAAGAAATTCAAAACAAAAGGATTTTCCCATGAGAAGGATTCTTTATAATTAATTCCAAAAATCTTATTTCAAATTTATCTGGACCCTTAGCCCATTTGTTACTTTCTAAAATCAAAGTTTTAACCACCCTTTTGCTGTTTATTCCAAAAAAAAATGTTTTAACTTCTTAAATTTGTAGTTAAAATTTGTTTCGCTAAGGATTGAAGGAAACTCACTTGGTGCTATAAAATTTGTTGATCCAAAGGTTCCTAATAGTTGAAAAGCAGTTAACAAGCAATTTCCAAAAGTAATAAGAAAAGGAAGTATGCAAACTTAGTGTCCTTTCAAAGGTACTGACTGTAGTTTGAGCAAGATGGCTATTCCCTGGACTCCCAGGGCGCTAAACCCTCTGTAGACCGCTATCTTGTGGTCTCCTCATGAGGAGCAGCTGTCTGGAGCACTTGTGAACGATCTCAAGTTCTCTCCTTATCCAGAGAAGAATTATCGAAGAGCCGGCCTATGTGCTGGCTTTTCATTCCACTGCGGTTGTCAGCTTCACTTTTCACCAGGCTGTCTTCAGTCCACCATTTCTTCCCTGAAAGTCCCAGTAATAAATGACACGGTCTTGAGCATCTACCCAAGAGTTCTTAAATAACTAAAATGTGAAATTGTTGATTTCATAGTAGGTAATTAGTCTCTCAATCAGTCTGAGTGTCGGGGGGCCAGATAGTATGCAGTGTGACCCCAATTTTTAAAAAGGAAATTGAGATATTCAGGAAATTATAGACTAGTAAACTGAACACTTTGTGGTGGCAAATTGGTTGCAACTGTGATCAATGAAAAAATACCAAAGCATATAAAGAAATAGGGCTTACTGAAAACATATAAGTATGGATTCTACAAAGGTAAATCCTGACTGACCAACTTCTACAAAGTTTTTAGGGGGTTTTAAAAGATTTTTTAAGAGTATCAGTAGCACATGGATGGAGGTGATTCTTATGACATTGTCAAAGGCTTTTTGATAATCCATGTATCTAAAGTTCCTCATCAAATATTCTTGAGCAACTTAGTGGTCATGGGATAAGAAGACCTATCATTTTATGGACTGCCAGCTGATTAAAAAGAAAAGTAAAATAAGAATAAATGGGCAAAATCTCATGGAACAGAAGTAGAATCCAGCAAAGATCTGTGTTTGGACTAGTGTTTTTTAACATTCATAAATTATCTTGACTTAATGGTATGTAGTGAGCTGAACATAGCTGTAAATAATATCAGACTATCCAGGGTGTTGAAAAGAAAAATGATTGTGAAAAGCTCTAGAAGGATCTTTTTAAATTGGGTTAATAGGCAGCAGATGGTAAATGTGGTTCAGTATAAATAAAAAATTCCACACTGGGGCAAAATAACTTCCATACAACATAAGGCTGGAAGGTTTGGGACTTTTTAGCTTAGGAAAAAGGTGACTAAGGATATGAGCAAGATGTATAAAAATATGCTTGCCATGGAAAAAGCGAATAGGGAAAAGTTTTTCATCTCAAAATGCTAGGACTATGGATCATCCAATGAAGCTGATTGCAAGAAGATTTAGAACAGGCAAAAATGCTTCTTAACAAAGCAATCTGCAGAATTTATTACCCTGATGTGGAGATGGTTACTAGTTTGAACAGACTTAAGGGGAAATGGATAAACTCACAGAGGATAGGTCTGTCAGGCGGTATTTGAAGACTCAGTATTAGATCCAGGTTGGCACTCATATGCTTCCCAATACCAGTTGCAAGGAAACAACAGGGGGAGAGGGATATGGCCATCTGTTTGTTAGCACCCCAGACCATCTGGTTGGCCATTGTGAGAAATAAAATGCTAGACTAGTTGAGCCTTGGGCTGCTCTAACAAGATATTCTTGCATTATGTTCTAATGAGTTGCTGGTGGGTGCTGTATCTGTGCTCTGAAGCAACTTTGGGAACCTAAAATATTGCACAGCCTGACTTTATATACTGTAAGCTGCCAATCGGAACTAAAGCTGCTTGGAATATCCACCCAAACTACTTTTTCTATTGTGCTTTTGGATTTAGACTGCTTGACATAGAATTGAAAAAGATCTTTGTTTCCCAAATTTTGTTCAAAGTAACCCATTCACATTTTTTCCCTTTGGCCACTCTTAGGTCTCTATCCAGTTTTAAAAGTACAACAAACACCTCTGTAAGAGTAAAGCATAAACAGCTTGCATTGTTGCTTACATATTTGTTTGCTTTTACAGACTGACTCTTCAATTTCAGGAGCAGCAGCTACAGCAGCACCACCTAAAAAGAAGAGCTTAATTGACCAGTTTTTCAGTATTGAATTTGAAACTATGTATCCTAAACACATTCTAGGATAACAAGGCATGCTTATGGTAATAACATTAGTATATGTGGGATTGGTTTTATAAATTTTACTTACTAAAGAGGTAGTCCTCACTAAAAATGTATTCTGTAATAGATAGCCAAGTGCTTCCATAAAATATATTTAAAGTTGTTTTTAAAGAAAGGTTTGTGCCATGTTATAAAAATAAACACAGTGGTTATCTAAAGATTCCATACTGGTTACTGTCATTAAATAATGGGTGCTCATATAAGCACCATTGTTTTGTTGCAGCTATTTAAGCCTTCTGAAGTAAGACAACTTTCTTTCTGCAAATTATTAAGCTCAGTGGTTAGCAGCAGTTCAGTGCTTTTCATTTTTGGTCCTTAATATTTTGTGAAGCATGAAATGCACAGAAGCAGAAGAAGAGGAAGTCACAAAAGGAAGAGAAAATCAACTCCAGCTTAGTTGCTTTATCAATCAAGAAGTTAAATATCTTTTCACAGGTCTTAAATTGGTGAGTTACTGTGGCGTCTTTATTCATACAATTTTTGCAGTGCTGTGTTTAAGAGGGCTTATCTTGGTTATTTAGAAATTGGTTCACAAAGAGTTTTCAAGAAGGGGAAGCAGATTTGAACATTAAATTTGAGATTGTTGGAGATTCTAATATTTTATTTTCTAAGGCATTATATAACATTGAAAATGCATTTTACATATTTCTTTCATTTTCTCAAAAACAAGAAGTATTAAGATGAGAATTAAAAACAAATTGGAATAATGTTCTAAATATACTTGCCAACTTTCAGTTGTATGTTTCAGATATTCTAGGGAAGTACCGTATTTTTCCGACTATAAGACAATACTTTTTTCTAAAATCCTTACCCTAAAAATTGAAGGGCGTCTTATTCAAGGAAGTCAGCGAGGAGAGAACCGCACGGTGGCAAAACTGCCCATACTTTGTCTCTGCAGGCAGGCTTCCTCCTATTGCTAGCCTCCAATCACGAGTGAAATAGCTTGTCTCCCAAACAGACTTCCTCCAATCACGAGCCTGATGTAACTGACATCAGCCGATGCTGAACAAACCAATTAGAGAAGGCTGTTTGCAGAGAGAAGCTATCGGCAGTTTCACTCGTGCTTGAATGTAATCAGTTATGCAAAAGAGCCTGGAAACAGAGCTGCAGAGAGACGGTTTGGACCTCCTCCCACCGAGTGTATCAGGTCAATGTTAACTAATTACTAAATAAAAATGTGTTCTGCACTATCTTTAAAATATTAATTTCTTAATTTTGGGTTGGAAAACTGGGGGGCGTCTTATTGATGGAAAAATACGGTAATATACTAGAGCTGTGCATTGTGTTTCATTCAAAGACAAAAAGGTGCTTCAGAATGTGTCTGCAACTCCTTGAATCAAGCATGTCTTTTCCTGGAATGGCATTGCAGCTATGGAAAGCAGCTACACAATCCTGTGTCATATGCATTTTATAGTATAGGGAAGAGGAAACCTCAGTTTCCCAAATGTTGCTAAACTATTACTTTCACTATTCTGGATTATTTGGTCATATTGACTGGAGCTAATTGAAGTTTGAATCCAACATTTGAGTATCACAAATTGCCCATCCTTGTTATACAGGTAGTCCTTGCTTTATTACCACAATAGGGACAGGAAAATTGGTTGTTAAGCAGGGCGGTCATTAAGCAAGTCACCATGTGACCGGACCTGATTTTATCACCATTTTTGCGATGGTTGTTAAGTGAATCACTGTGGTTGTTAAGTGAATCATGTGGTCGTTAAATAAATCCAGCTTCCCCGATGGACTTTTGCCAGAATTCATTTAATGACCACAGGATTCACTTAACAACCGCAGTGATTCGCTTAACAGTGTCATTAAAAAGGTTTCAAATCACGATCATGTGACTGCAGGGTGTGCTGTGATGGTTTGCAATGGTCATAAGTGCGAGTACAGGTCATAAAGCACTTTTTCCTAGGCTGTCATAACTTTGAACCGTCATTAAATGAACAGTTGTTAAGCAAGGACTACCTGTGTTATCCTCCCTCCAACCCATGGAAATATATGTGATAGTTGGAAGAAAAAAGTAATCAAAATTTCCACTAGATGAATGCAAATTTCTTTGCATGAGCTTAAATAGTTTTTGGTTCTAGGCTATTATGTATTATTCTTTCCCTCATTCCTTGAAAAATACTTCCAGATTTCAGTAAATATCTTTGGGCACAGTTTGTTTATTCTTACTACATTATCATTTAAAATGCTGCACAGTTTGTTTATTCTTACTACATTATCATTTAAAATGCTGTTCAGAATTAAAAAAAGGACATATGAAATGCCATCATTAATTTTGCATGTCTTCTAATCTTATCTGTAGCAATATGTTTCTTTTGCAGCGTCTTCAAGAAGAAATAACTAAATTATCACCAACATTGCAAAGAAATGCCCTTTATTTAAAAACGGTGAGCATAACTTTGTAAGATCCCTTTATAGTAATGGAACTGTAAAAAGAGCATATGTATATAGCTTGAGTTTTTAACTAAATTAATGGGGATATTTATATTTTTAACTGTTTTTGGGTTTTACTTTAACTGTGAGCCACTCAGAGTCACCCTCTGGGGGAGATGGGCGGCATATAAATTTAATAAATAAATAAATAAACTCTACTTATGATGTGCCATTTTAAGGGTATGGATACATAGAAGAGGGCAAAGTTTAAAATTCCCTGAAATAGAATAGGTGGACTTACGTTATGCCATATTTCTTATGTAAGAATATAGCCACAGTCTAAAGATTATCATATAGCTTCCCTATTCTAAACTCATTCATCATCAGTTAGCCACCCTGAATTACTTCATGACTCTGGTGGGACACAAGTTGATAAATATGTATGTATGTAACCATGTATCTATAAAAGTAAGTAAGGTTTTATAAATAAGATGTGATATCACCACAATGTATATATTCAGGGGATGGAAGGAGAGTAGTATGACACAAATAGATAAAACTTGCATTATTTATACCATTTGGTGTGAAAACCTGTACACCCTTGGAACTTGTTTTGTCTTTTTGTAAACATTTTTCATGCGCTTATGATTACAGCTTTAAATTGTTATAGGTTTTCATGCCCAGTGATTCTAGTGAATGCTTTTCTTCTTCTAGTCCAAGATAAGTCGCTTGCCTGCATACCTTACTATTCAGATGGTCCGATTTTTTTACAAAGAGAAAGAATCTGTGAATGCCAAAGTTCTCAAAGTAAGTACACTTAATATTAAGTTCTGCACCTGATCTATCTGGCAATTATCTGTCTCATAAATTCAGCAGTCAAGGTTTGTTATTCAATTGCAGTGTAGTTTGGATTAAAACTGATTTACCATTCTTTTGTACTATAAATGGAAGTGAAAGCAGAATCAGTCCAGATTGTATTGATTTATCAGCTTCATGATGCTTTTGCTAAAACATTGTGTGGAATGAAGTGCATAGGACACTGGAAAATATTAGATAAGCTGGGTTTATTTTTCTTTTTTTAATTTTCTATTATGGCCATTGAAAAGACCCAAGGTGAGCACTAGAGCACATGTTTTGCAATATAAGATTTTAGTTTCAATTTCCAGAGACCCTAGAGAGATAGTGCTGATGGTACAATTCTGAACTAGATGAATTCATGGTCTGACATGATATGGGGCAGTTTTCTATATTCCTAAGGCATTTAAAATATTAAATGCTGAGCCTTAGATGTCCATACTTTGCTTAAAGATATTAAATTATTGCCAGTATTGTTTTAAATTAGATGGAATTAAGGTCTATTACAGCTGATTTGCTTCATATCATGACTTACATGGACATTTAACTATTTTTTTAAATTGCTATAGGATGTTAAATTTCCACTTATGCTGGATGTATATGAACTGTGTACGCCAGACCTTCAAGAAAAGATGGTCCCATATCGATCAAAATTTAAGGACCTGGAAGACAAAAAAGTAAACCAGCAACCAAATAATGTAGGTGACCCATTAAGTTTGATTAATCATTAAGTTTGATTTAACGGTGTATGCATTTTCTTTTTCAGGTAGACCTTAAGTCAGGTCCAGTATTATGAAGGTAGAGCTTATAACCAAGCCTCATTTAGACTGCTAATGATCATGTTTTTAATAATAAAAAGATTTGTAGTTAAAAGACTGATTTGGAATATGAAGAATTACTGTTGAGGGGTTTTTTTAGATTCCGTAGTCTAATAAACCATTGCAGCTGAATTTTCTAAGATTCACTGGAGGGAATTATTAGTTTCAAGTTAATCTTACCTGTTAAAAGCAGAACAATTAGGTATATGTACTTTAGTAGTGCTTTTGACATTATTTTTTAATCTGGGAGTTTCAGAAGCCATTTGGGTCGCAGCCTATTTTGGCAGGGCAAAACAGGCCATCTGTATTTTGGCCTTTTGTGAGTGCATCAGAGACACCCTGACCTCTGAACCCTTAAATGACATGCAGCTTAATTCTGTTAGTACTTTAACTCAGATACACAGCAAGTTGGGAATTTCAGCTTTGAAACAGAGTTTTGAACCCTTTTGAAAGCCATTAACAAGGATTGAACATTCCAGAAAAGACATTATGCATGTGCAAAGGTTTTAAACTGCTGAAAACTAATTTTTAGATTTTTGTCAAGTTAATACAGAACAATCTGTCACTATTTTTAAAAATTGGGTCAAGGACAATACCTTTGATTAAGTATTAATCAGGAAACTCTTATCTTAAGGTCTGCCTCCAGTCCTTGCTTCTCGAGGAACAAAGTATGATTTGTCGGATCAAGGAATTTGGTTTATAATCAGACATAACTGTAAAATTGCAGTTTAATCTGCCATGAAAATATTAATGTAATCCCCTTGTTGTTAATGTGATAAGTAATAAATTATGCCCCAAAATATGTTGCATAGGACCATACAGTAAGAGAACCAAAATAAACTTAGAAATTCTGTATAGTAATGATAAAGTATTGAAGAATATAAAGAAAAAGGTTGAAAGAATAAATTACTAGAAAACCTAGCAATGGACTAATGTAACTCCTGTTAGTTTTAATGTGTGAACAGTGCAAAATAGTAGAAAGTCAAATTAGTTGCAAGCCAGATATTTGTATAAAACAGGGCAATGAATGTAAGTTAACAGATTTGAATATATCTCTTTCTACAAGAGCTCCTCTCAGAATAGTAATTTAAAAGAGGACCGTCAAGGAAGCATCTTGGCACCCTCCTTGTTCAATCTACATATAAATTTGATGGCATCAGTTCTGAACAACCCTGATTTTCACAGTCCCAGACTGGCACACTGCAGGACATCCATCCTTTTGTATTCAGATGCTGCTGTTTTTGTATTCCAAACTCCAATTGGTCTCAGAAGAGTACTGAAATCTGTCATTTCCGGTACTGAGCAAAACAGGTTTTTACTTAATTACCAAAACCCCAAAATCATGTCCTTCAGGAAAAGATCTGAATAGAAAACTTGGATTATAAAGGGGGAGAAGAGTGAGTAGATTCACATCTTTAAATACTTTGGAGTGGTTTTTGATGGCAAAGGATTATGGAAATGCATAATGATTATGTGTCTTCTGCTACCATTAAGTCCTTTTTCTTCAAGGACCAAGAGGTAGTTCCAGCTATTCTTAAACTTTTTACAGCCAGAACATTAATTAGATGTACTCTTATCTGGAGCACAGGTGGAATCTGTACCAGAAGAAATACCATGTGAATGGTGAAAGCTATTCTTGCCAGCCCAAACTGTGCAGCCAATGTCACAGAGTTAAGATGGGAATCCCTAAAACAGATTAATAACCTGGACGCTATTGAATAAATATCCAGTTCTTCCCCATTGACCTGTTATCCCTTGTATTGGAGGGGTGCTGTAGAATCCAAGCTATCATGTTACCAATCCTCAGCTGCATTCCTTCTTACCCCGGGCTATGAAAAGGCCAGACGTGTGCTTTTTTTTAAAGGATAGTACCAACTGGAGATCAGTAGGACACCACATAACAGCAGAACCTAGTTTTCAAGAGGAACTTGGGTACTGGCCAAATATTTAGCATCTCTCACTTTCCCCAGGTTGAGGAAGGACTTATTTCAGGCATGGCATGTGTTACTATCAGCACTCCTACTGGGCAGACATTCCAAAATTCCCTTATCTGAATGAGTTTACTTTTGTGGTTCAGAGATTAAAACCATTGTCCATATTCTGCTGTATTGTAATTTCTATAGGAACATGGATAATTCTTCTATTTTGTCTCTCCTGCAACATTGTCCAGGGCAAACAGATATTTCACCTAAAGCTACTACTTTCTGATATTAATGCTTGTATTATCAGCCATCAAATACCATATCCCTGATTTTTATGTTTTCATGTTTTTTATTGGATCATTTATTATAATAATAAAATGTATATGAAAAATCTCTGCCGCAAAGGATACTTAAGCCTTAGACCTTCAGCTTTTTATTTTACAAATGGTTTCCAAATAATAACAACAACAACATGTAAAAATCACCCTATGGTTTTACTTATTTTAATGCCATAAATGCCATATTTTATAATTACAAAATTAACTCAAACTAACATCTTCTGTTTCATTTTCAAGTCTAGTAAAGGTGATGGTTCACAGAAGGATATTAAATATGAACCGTTTTCCTTTTCTGATGGTAAGTAGAAAGACATTTAATGTCTACGTTTAGAACTGCAGATATTTTTACCCTGACATACCTTAATGTGGCATTACTAAAAATTGAAGCAGACAGCTTATTTAGGAACGCTAATTAGTGAATATCTGCAACTGTGGTTGAAATCAGTATGAAGATAAATGCCTGATAAATTATGTACCACAATATTTGAATAGTACTTGGTTGCAGGTAATAAAAGACAGCAAGCTAAATCTCACAAATGCTCATGATTATAAAGCACAAAACCAGATTAGGTATAATTTTCATGTTTCGTAAAGTATTTGTTCTTAAAGAAACTACAAGTCATAATTTTTCATGTTTAGTGGAGAAATTGTGTTAGTATAATTTAATAAGCTTTTAACTTCAAATTAAATTTGAAATTACTATTAAAATTTAAGTGGAAAAAAATAAAAACATTACATTTATTTTAATCTATCTTAAAATGGTTGTGACTTAAACATTTCATATTACAGTAGCCTACTTGTGTAGTCGGCTGCAAGTGTTGGACTGGAGGAAAAAGTGATAAAAGTAGCAATGCTAGTATCTTGTCAATTCTGTTGTATGCACAGATTTTTAAGCCCGAGCACTCTGATTAACTTTGTTATCTCTCCTATTATGCATTTACTTCATTGGCTTCTCCCACTTCGAGTTTCTGATTACACTGAAATATGTGCAAATAGGCCATTCATTGATTGTCTGCTGTTTAACTTGGAGACAGTGAATATTTTGGAAGCGTAGGTCTGCTTAAGCAGTGAGGCTTTAAGCAGTGAGACTTAAGCATAAAAATCCAAAGCATCCAGCGGTCTTTTGAAACGGGGATTGGGGGAGAGCCTGCGCAGTGGTGAATCCATTTTGTTGATGGATAGAAATCATTGTCCCAAATATAGTTTGTGGGGTTAATATGCTTTTCATGTTCTAATTCTGAAGGTGAGAGTTTCAAAAAGTATGGTTAACAGTGGGTAAATTGTTTATTATGATATTACATTGCAGCATCTTCTTTGCCTCCTCAGATATTGGTTCCAATAATTGTGGTTATTACGACCTACAGGCAGTGCTAACACATCAAGGAAGATCTAGTTCCTCTGGACACTATGTATCTTGGGTTAAAAGAAAACAAGGTATTGAAGCAATTTTAGAAAGTAGTCAAATAATAACACAAGTTATTTGACTGCCTTCCTTTTTTGAAAAATAAATTGGAAAATTAATTCTGTACTGTTGATGACGATGATGATGATTTTATCCTGCCTTTTTTATATATAACTCAAGGTAGCAAACATACCTAAGACTCCTGCCTTCTATTTTCCCCACAACAACAACCCTTTGGGGTGAGCTGGGCTAAGAGAGAGTGGCTGGCCCAAAAGCTGGCTTTCATGCCTAAGGGAGGTCCTGAACCCACAGTCTCTGGGTTTCTAGGCCAGCATCCTCACCACTACATGAAGCTGGCTGTCATGTTAATGCCATTTAAAGTGTTAATTGATTAGTGTTTTTTTCTCCCCACAGATGAATGGATTAAATTTGATGACGACAAAGTCAGCATTGTTACACCTGAAGATATTTTGAGGTTATCGGGGGGTGGAGACTGGCATATAGCTTATGTTCTACTTTATGGGCCGCGCAGAATTGAAGTAATGGAAGATGAATCTGAACAGTAGACTTCCTTTCTACCTACATCTGCTAAGGTGTGAAATAAATTTCTTAATTCCAGAGCTCACAGAAACTGCACAATTGGATCACTAAAATACTGTCATTTGGTGCAACAAGAAAGCAAAACATATTTAAAGCCAATAGGAAGCAGCCACTTACTAGGGGGTAGGTTGATACATTTGAAAATAATTTTGGTACTGTATTGCAAAAGTTAATATTTAAAACAATGTAACTATTAACAAAATTGAGCCTCCTGCTCTTCCCTCTAATATTTTCAGCAAGATATTTATTGCACACCTATTCATACCTTTGTTAACTCCTGCATGGTTTCTACCAGTTCAGTAGCTGTCCATCCTTTTTATTGTGTCAGAAGATAAAAATCAATTGTTGCCTCAACATGTAACTCAGTGCTGCTGCTCATAGCCTGTGGAAATATGGCTACAATCACGTATTTGTCCAGCCTGATGTGCCAACTCAGTCTGCTCTGTTGCTGGCATTTTTGACTTTAAATAAAAAGTGATCAGTAATGATGGTGCTTCTTACATAAATATGGTTGGCATTTGTGTCCTATCTAAAACTTGTGTCTGTTTTCTTCCTTCCTGATACCGTAATTTCAAATACATGATAAACTGTCAACCAACCAAATAGTTGGAGTTACTGTGCCTGTAGGTTATAAAATTACCATCTGAATTTTGAACTTTAAAAGTTGCTCACCTAAATAGGGAACTAAAGTTTGCAGATAATGGGGAAGTGATTATCCAGAAGAGAGTACAGGAATCTTAAAATGTAAAAAATGAGTTTTAAAAAATGTTACATTGAAAATGCCTATTATTCAATATGAAGGGATAGAACTGCAAAGATTTCAGTTGTTTTAAGCATGTGTTTGCTTAATGTAATATAATGGAACTAATTTATATTAAATGAACCAAGTAAATGCAAATTTTAGGTTAAAAAAATAATTCTGTTAAACATCTTCAAGAAAACTTCCCTTTCTGTATGGCAAACTGAGTTGAACAGTTGTGTTTTTAAAGCAGATATATTCTGTTGAGCTGTTCTAGGTAAAAGGTTTTAAAGCATACACTCTTAAATCCGGTTCCATTTTTGCTCTGTTCCTATTGGAAATTTTCACTAATGTGTAATCTCATTCTTTCAGTTTTGTTCCACTATTGTTTTCCTAAAAAAACCCTTGCTTTCACTAAACCCATCAGGAAAAATCTGAGTTGCTTATCTTAAAAATAGCTTAACCTATTTTCTATCTTTGATAATGACTGGCATATTCATTCAGACTAATGAATAAACCTTAAGAGGAAAAGAATTACAAATAATATGTGATTTAATATTAGTTGCAGAGAGTGCAAAATATGGAGGGATGTGGTGGGTTTGCAAATAGAAAAGAAATGCATCTGCTTTCTCACCTTCTAGTAAAAGTGTTTAACCTATTTCAAAGCAAGTACTGTAGTCAAGCTTTTAGATGATCTAAAGAAGCTGTTGATTACATACATATAGAGTTAGTTCAAAGAATTCAGGGTATTATGAGAACCAGACTTTGTTAACTACAAAAATGGTACTAGGTTATCATCACATCATTTATTTGACAAAATAAGTGAAGATGTGAGGGACTTTGGGTGATGTGGAGGAAGAGACAGCCAGAGTTTACGTCAGCTTCTGAGTCTTAAGCTTTATTTATCCTTATTCCTCTTGGAGTATAATCTCTAAATCTAATTATTTATGAAACTTTACCTTGGGTTGCTCAGAGGGGGGACAATAAGGATAAAAGAAATAGAAAGCCTTGCAACTGAGCTGAAAGCCCCACAAATAAAGCTCATTATGATACTATATCAGCATACCTGAAGCTTATACCAGAATGTAGGTGTGTGTGCTTTAAACACTCCCTTTAGAGACTACAACTGAACACAAATTAGAAGGCTGTAAAGTTTGGTATGTAAACTAGACTGTTTTCATCCAGACATACTACAAAGAGGGAATCTGTAATTTCCAGCTGTGCCTTTAAAGTAATAGTCTTCTCTTTGCAGAGCTTCAGTAAGCATTTACTGAATGATATTTATAAACTGAGCCAATGAAACACTGAGCTTAGGCACTGAAACAATAGTGCTCACTAGAGATGGCTACAGACAAAAGGGGCTGTGCCCAGGAACTGAAGACACTGATTTGTACATTAAACCTCAAAAAACAGTCAAGGATTGCTAACTTCTGATCCAGAGGTGAAGCCCTAATAAATTCTGGTGACCAGAGTAGTGACCCAGACAGAAAACGTGTGAATGGTCTTTTGATCCTTATCACTTTTGGACAGATACTATCAACATTCTAGATAAGACCTCAAATATTGCAAATATCCCAGAGGAAATAGCTATTGCTGAGACAGCTGAACTCAGATACAGAAAAACAAGTGGACAATAGCACACTTGTGGTACAACCATGTACAATAACAACTCAATCTGTAACAATAAAACATCATACCAAGGCAACTTTCAACTCCTTCCAGCCATATGACTTGGGATTCCGTACTGGCAAATGAAGCAAATGATTTGAGGGGTTACAGGATTCCTGTTTGCAAAAGATTATAGAAGCCTTGGGACAACAACATAATGCTTTTAACAAGTTTGTCATGAAGTGGTCATCTGATTTATTATACTGTAACAAAGAATTTCTATTTACTTCAAATGATGTATTGACAACCCTTACAAAATTAGTTTCAAATTAGATCAGACCACAGAAAAACACAGTACTTGATAATATACTAATGCACAACCATTCACAAACCCAGATTCATAAGAAGAGGAAAAATAAAACACCCAGGTGAAACCCAAGAGAAGGAAAAAGAAGGCACATGTGGAAAACCAAGTAAGGAAAAGTTAGAACTGTAAAAGCACTACTATTCCCAAACAGGCACCTAAACTGAAGTATAATCTTTTTAAACTTTTAGGAACAACTGACAAAAGATACAACAGACCAACCAAAAAGCCATACAGGAAGAAGATGGAAGCAAAGTGCCTAATGAAGGAAGCAATCACTACCAGTACAGGTCTCCTGATCCAGGAGTGCCCTATCACTACAGGGGACTCTATAATTGAACAAAATATAAACGGTCCAACAAACTCTTCTGAGAATAGGGAAGTTCTATACAAAAGGTGGCATTTGCAACTAATGAAAGCTAAACTGGCATTTATCAACTTCCCCCAAATTAAAGTCTTCCACAGATGGAACAAAGATTGCATTTGGCACATCTACTTCAACTTTTCATTTCCCTCTCCCCCCCCCCCCACCACCACTTAGGTTTGTTTCAGATAGTATTTTGAAGATGGAATACTTGTATTACAAAGATGTAAGAGCAAGAGCACTGGTAATGTTTGACTCAAAAGCCCAGAGTCAATGAGAGGTGGCATACAAGTTTGATGATGATGATGATGATAAATGGTTTATCAATGTAAATACCTTCAGGCAAGAGGGCTTAAAGTAACTAGATGTTTCCATAACATTTTTTGTAACCCCTCTAGATAAACCTAATTTACATAATCCAATAGTGGACAGAAATTTCTTACCTGAAGAAAGATTAGAAATATTTTTAATTAATTGCCCCCCATGGAACAAACTTCATCCCCTTTAACCTCGAAGCTCTGAAAAGGAGGGAACAACTCATGAGACAGTGGCAAATGTAAAAGAAGAGAATAAAGGCAAGCCCCAACATGGGACAAGGCAGCCAAAAACACCATGATCATCCTCTGTGAAAAGATCATATAGACCAGGGTTTCTCAACTTCAGCAACTACGTTGTGTGGACTTCAACTCCCAGAATTCCCCCAGCCAGCATGCTTATAATCTTGATAGGAAACAGGTTCAGGTAATAGCAAGAGTTCAGTCCCTTATATATAAATATGCCCCTCCCCTCCCAAGGGACAGCAAATCATACAGCTGCTTGCCACAGAGATGTAGGACCCTCACAGCTACCTGCATTTAATTTTTTAAGATACAATGTTATCCAGAAGACAAAAAGTTATCAAAATAATGGTTCTAAAAGATACAGTTGCCATCAACAGACAGGCATAATATCTCACAACCAAGGCACTGAAAGAGAAAGGGTATTTTTTGCAGTGTGTTTTTTATACTGAATTTCTTTGCAGCAGCATTACCTACTTCAGCAGTTAACAGAATACTGGGCAGGGGTTATCTTTCCCGAAGATGAGCAAAATTGAAATGTGCTCTGTATAAGTTTTTGCATATTATAAAAGAAGCCACAGAATTCTGTGAATAAATTGGGTAGGATATAATTGGCCTCCTTCGAGTCAAGATGCATGCATTAGGGTGCAAAGTTACTGGACCACTAATTGCCATGGCTTATTTCACATAAGCACAAGGCCACACTAGAATACCTAGAATTATTGTGCTCCAACAAAATGCTTTTTAAATGGATTTACCCAGATACTCAACATAAGTGATAGGGTCCACTACTCCTGAATTTTATATTGAGTTCTACCAAGCAACAGCACAACTTAGTTGCCTAATGGGAAGAATATCTCTGCCCTTATCTTCAATATGTCATTTTTTTCAAACTACAAAAGATCAGAATCCCAGTGTTAACAAATTTACCAATTTATTCTTTCCCCAGTATTATGCCTGATTTTTAAAAAAGCTTGAGACAGAATGAACAAAGTCAAGCGTTCAGCTATAATTCTGCTATCAGTGTAATCATTTGGCGCCACTTCCATTACAAAAGACAATATGAATATCATAGCCTAACTGTAATGTAGTCCTTACTGATTTCTCAAATGCAAAGCTTGTTAGCAAACAAACAGCAATTTCCTTCACCAATTTTTCAGTAAAGAAATTGAGTTCTTGCATATAATTTGTGGGAGAATTAGTTTGAGACTGAGCCCTTAAAACACCTTTCATAGCATTTCTTTCATAGCACGTATGTGAAAAATGTATTTTCTACTTTTCCATATCCTAAGGATTTCAGAGGAACACTTGATCAATAGTACTAATTCTTTCCTTTGCAGAATTTCCAGACAATTATTAAAAGAGTTTATTGTTCATCAAATTAGACTGCTCTACCAAATATTACATTCAGCAACAATAGCCACTGTTTTAATTAAAAAGCTATTTTCAAATTAGCTATTGTTGTCACTGTCATTGGTTAAGCTTTCAGAAAGGTCATTCAGCCCAGCTTTATTTAATGCAGTAATCAAATTTTCCATAGTAGCATGGATTCCTTCTTGATCTTGCCAGGTAACAAGCAATTGCTTAGCTCTCATCTTCAGATCTTCGCTATCTGATTCAATCTGTCTTATATCAGAGTCTTTCATTTCCAAGTATGGAGCCAGGACTTTCCAGTATTCACCAAGTTTGTTAGCAAATAATTCTATTTGTTCTCCTGTTACAAGCTTGTCCCGTTGAACATCTGGACCTAAAACAAAAATGAGCAAGATTTAGACATGCTGTTCAATAATTGGGCAGTAACCAAAGTTGTTTCTCAAAACTGACCCTTGTTTTTCACCGGAAGTTCAAGGTAACAGCTAAAGGTTATCTAAGCATGATGTAAAGGGCAGCATTTTATTTACATTCCAATACATATAAAATGTCTGCTGAAAACATGCTTAAGAAATACCTGACTCTTAAATCTACTATAGGAATTACATATTTTAATAAACAGAGATAACAGTGATTAGTATTACTTAATATTCCGTACTGCCAAACTAATAATATTCCAATATAATACAAATTAACATGAGCATAAAATCATGCACCCAATTTTTAGCAACCAGTTTGTCATTAAGTTGAAAATAAGTTGCCTGTGTGAAGATGTTTTCCCCAAACATATAATACATTCAGATATCTCAACAACAAAAAACAAAAAAGCTATTGGGGAATAACCCTTGGCCTATTTAATACTGAATGCATTAATTTACAATTCATTTTCAAAATAACAAACTAACAAAGAATGAAAATTGAACAGTGGAGAGAGAAGTTGTTTCCAAAGGATATGTAACTGATAAGGAATAGTATTGAAAACCAAAACCTGATTATTCAGATCTGTTCAAAAGTGAGTGGGACCGAGATGTAGGGGAGGTAAATTTCAGCTGGACTGAGCTAGAGAATATGGCTATTCAAATCAGTAATAAGAGAACATAGAATGCCAAAATGAAAAATTGCAGTAGAGCAGATGTTCAGCGTAATCTACTGAAGAAAATTATAAAACAAAGCTATCTTGAATAGGGAAGCATTAATTAATGAAAAACTAATGAAATTTGTGCTGTCACTAAAAACTGAACATAAACTGAATATAAAATAATCACATGCGAAATAGGGAAGGAAGGAATCATGCAAATGAATTCAGCAGTAGGAATAAACAGCTAAAAAAACATTTGCCAAGATTATAGGCACCCAGTTTCTCACATTGGGAAGGAGACAGATATGGAACCTTGAAGGTAAGTGTTCCTATAACAACATTTGCTCTACTCTTTATTACTGATTCCTTAAGGTAGAAATTAATTTTCAAAGATGATGAACTTGCTGAAAAAAGAATGCCATTTTAGAAAAGTAGTTAATCAAAAGAAGCTATAATAAATATGAAAAGCGTTTTAAAGAAGAAAGTATTCTCAAAATTTATGAATGTGCCATGGGTTATCCAACAGTAACGCTGGACGGAATGTCAATCAGAGTGGCCATCTTCTAAAGAAGGTATGAAGCTGCAGCAGCATGGCACATATCTTTTCTGCTTCCAAGGAAACATAAATTCTGAGACTCTTCATTCTGAATTGCAACTCGGAGGCAGTAAATACGAACTTGGTGAAAATGTTCTGTTCACATACTCCTTTTTTGCAATATGTGTCAAAGGAAACAGGGAGAAGCCCAGTAATCCAGCCTTACTTTCATTGTTTTCTTTTAATAAAGCATCATTATCTTCCTCATCTTCATCCTCGCCTGTTTTAATTTCTTCAGAAGGAGGCTATAATGAGAGAATTGAGTATCATTGGATGTATTTGGTCAAAAAATTGTTGCATGGTGGTCTCTTGAGCACATGAAAGGAAGTTTAGAAAACATTGGGAAATTATATACACTTAGGATTTTTGTTTTCACAGAGGCCAAGTACTGTAAAAACATTATAAACACTGAATAAAGAATAAAAGAATAAAATTTATTTTCAAACTATTTTCCATTGCATTTCTGAAGCTCAGATACAATAAGCTGTTCTTTACCATGCAGAACTGCTAGGATGATAGAAATAGTATCTCACTGCAATAAAACCATTTAAAAATATTTCTGAATATTTACAGGTAATACAAATAAACTTTCTAGAACTCATTCAAAACTTCACTGCCAAGACAAATTCCTGTCTGTCCATTTTTCCCTTTTTTCCCCTTTATACTGGCCAAGTAAGTGTCCAAACTCAAGTATGGAACTTTTCATGAAAGAACATGAAATGGGGGGGAAAAAACCTTCAGAGAAGTACAAAATCTTCTTAAAAGGCTATCGCCATTACCTAAGAAAAAAATATGGAAATCTGAATGTTTTGAACTATTTTGCAGAGATCTCTATTCCCAAACAAACATGACAATTTGTATGGCAAATGCATTATGAAATTACAGGCAAAAAAACCCCTCTCACAAAACATGGTCCTGATATTCTTGTTACTTCTTTAAGTCTCAGATTGATAGTGAATGAAAAGAGATGCCCGAAACTAAAATTTGGTCATCTATACTGTTTGGAATAGGACAGATTTGGGGAGATGAAGTAGGGGAGAAAAAGTACAGGGTAAAGGAACTTCCTAAAGTATTATTCCATTTTCCAGAATACTTGATCAAATGAAAATTCACAAGCCTTCAGGTAGCCTTTCTCTTAATATAAATTTTCTTTTTGTATTCTTATAGATAGCCAGTACACTAAAATATATATTTCGTGCATCAGATGAATAGCAAAGTTGAGCAATGGTAAGCTGAAATAGTTAGAACTTAAGTAGAATTTGTTGGCTTTCTTAACCATGGTCACTATACTGCTCTGTATTTATTAATTTTACTGTAAAAATGTATATGATTACATATAGAATGAGATTGGAATATATCTGAATCTGGAAGTTAATCCCACTGAACTCAGTGAAATTTCTGAGTGGATAGATTTACAGCACAAATTCATATTAGGAACTTAACATACTTCAGTAACAGCAGGAGAGGAACTATGTAGGCTCATCATGGCTCTAAAGTTTCTCAAAACTATTTTGCTTATAATACCTTTTTTTTTAATCTCGCCTTTTTAAAAGTGGCAAACATACCTAATGCTCCTTCCTCCTCCTATTTTCCCCACCACAGCAACCCTGTGAGGTGGGCTGGGCTGAGAGAGAATGACTGGTCCAAAGTCACCCAGCCAGCTTCATGTCTAAGGCAGGACTAGAACTCACAGTTTCCTGGCTTCTAGCCTGGTGCCTTAGCCACTAGACCAAACTGGCTTTAAAAGCATACACAATAAATACAGGTAGTAGAAAAAAGTTTTACATGACATCATAGTTATAAAGAAATAAAAATGTACTTTTACATATTTATATTTTAATTATTTCAATTAAAATGCATTCATTATGAGAATCAAAAGCACAGAATCTTAAAAATAATTATATGTATTAGACACTATTACTTACAGGTAATTCTTTAGCTAATTTGATGACCATGTTTTCGAGGTATTCTGGTAAACTCTTAAACTGTTGATTGGTTGGCTGAAAAAAGTGAGGACTTCTTCGTGCTAATAGTCTTAATGCTCTCCAGCCATAGTTAGAATTATTCACAGCCCTATGTTAAAAAATCAGAATTAGACTGCTATTTGATAATTAGGGAAAAAAAAGTATTTTCTTACTATGTCATACTAGTCAAAATATGTTTTGAATGTACACCTGAAAAAGCAGAATTATGAAAAAATGATTTGTGGAACATACTTAAACTCTTTATCAACCATGTTTTCAGGATCTGCCTGTTCTATAGCTTCTTCAAAAAACTCCTCCAAAGTTGGCATATATTCTCTAGGAAATAAAGAGAAAGTAAGTGCTTAATATGGAAGAAGGGAATTATATTTCTAGATTTTAACTGCAATTTCTTAAAACTACTGCACCTTTCCCATAAAATAGCAATGAAAATGTTGATTTTTCTGCTTCAACCTCTTTACATTCAGAGTGAGAAATCCTTTGCATGAGCAATTCAATAAGTTATTGAGATTACTCCTTTTATTATTATGTAGCATATCATAATGCACATACTTTCATTTGAAAAAACATTTCATACAAAAATTACCATGCAAAAATTAAATTATCAAATGATAGCAGAGTTAATTACATTAGAGTAAGATTACTGCAATATCTAGTGCAAGGTGGAGAACCAATCCAGTTTCCAGGGAAGCCCCATTACTGGACAGAAGCTCTGTCCACACCAACACTGTTTTCTCTGCCGGGGGATCAGAGGGAAAATGTCTCCTTGCCTCTTCCTAGGTGGAGAAAGGCAATCCATGCAAGAAAATAACACACCATGATTTCCTGCTTTGTCCTACATAGACTTATAGCAGAGCCAGCTCCTGTGGACGCTGCAACTGGAGTCCAGCACTTGCTGGGTTTTGGCCTTCCTCCACCTCTTCCTAAAGGAGAACGTTACAGGACAGCTGAAGCATGATCACAAATGCAGGTGCTTTTGCTGCCTGCATCAACAAAAACCCTCCTAACCACAAGGAAGAAACTTGTGGAGGCTGGGAAAATGTCTCACATAAGGCTCTGTGGGCTAGAGATACCTCACCTTCAATCTAACAAGTCATGAAGCATGACCTAAAGCTTCTAAGAAGCCTACTGATGGCACTGAATTATCATTTGTCTATTTTCACATTAATTGATTCAGTATGCTGTGTCTTGCATTCTATTACATACTTTTCCTCAAGGAGCAACCATTTGCTCATCTATAAATAACCCAAACATCTTGAAAAATAGAGATAGGCATTAATTTATCAATTTGTTTAAAAAAATCGAATCAATGATCTATGACTAAGTCTTGACAGAATCCAAACGACTAAGAGAGAAGACCCTTCACATAATGTACAGTGCTTCATCCATGGAAAAGGGATAGAATTGCCCTTATCCCATCCTGATAGTCATCTAAAAGCCACTCTAGGGACTGGAGACCCAAGGGATAAGGCACTCTTATTGTGGGAGATGAGGGAGGGAGGACATTCAAAGTTAAGCAAAAGGACCATAACTGATTTTCAGGGATTTCCTGTTCCCCTCAACTGTGATACAAGGGTGCACCCATTCTTTCAGCAGGCTCCCCAATTTATGAATCATTTTTGAGGAGCTGTAACATATTAGAAAAGTCATCTGTCAAACCCCATAGGTCTGTAGCATTAATGTAACTAGAATATTAGTTTGGGAAGCACCAGTGTTACCAGAACTAGAACATTCACTCTATGCTCACCGACTCTCAGATTTACATGCTTCCATGTTATCAGGGCATAAATTCCACAGCCGAGTTAATTCTTCACTGTAAACCAAAATACAAAGCAAATCACTGTATTTTTATATTTTGTGATTCATGTGCCAAATATTTCTGAAGACAACAACTCTTCAACAAAAGGCATGGGTGTGTGTGCATGGGTGTGAGAGATGGATGAGTTTCTATACTACTTACACTAGCACCATCAACAACACTGTTATTCAAAACTTTCCATTTAAAACTAGTAAGAGTCTCTTAGATTCACAGGCTGTGAACGTTTAATTCTATACTCTGTTTCTAAAATAAGAAATTATTTAACAAGCAATTCTAGTATGGGTAAAATAAGAAAAAAATCTTTGTAAGATTTATTTTTATTTTATATATAAATTTCTATCCTGATTTTTTATCATTAAAAATAGTCCAAAACAGATACAATTCATTAAAAAGCAAATAATTGACATAAAGATGAAAACAAATTTTATTACTATCACTACTCCTCCTCCTCCTCATTTTTAAAATGTTAAAGACTATCAGGCAGTAAAACAAAAGAAGGTGATGTTAGATATTCAGATCCTTAGTCATGCCCAGCTTCATATGTCTTAAGAATCTTGAACTTTCTTTAGTTGCAAACTATATCCAGTTCCAACAGGTGTAATATATACATGGAATGCCTTTTGTGAGGCATTCAACAATTTAGCCATGGCATTTTGCACTAGCTTACAATTTCTGGGCCAACCTCAAGGGTAAGGCTTGCATAGTGTATTGCAATGGTCCAGTTTTGAATTAATTAGTGTAGGCTCGCGGACCAGGTTATCTATATCCAGGAACTACTATAGCTGATGAACCAGCCATTGGTGGAAAAAGGCCCTCGTCATGGAGGCAACTTCTGCCTCCATAAACAACCATGTTCGATCTTACATTTCAGTCTTATCTCACTGACACTCATTCAGCCCACCCCACGTGCAGATACAGATCTTAATTCTCCATGGCTTTTCCAATTTAAATTATATGGAAAAGCAGATTTTAACATTCACAATTTAAGCATGAACTTCCAGCCTTGCAGTATCACTTTACATCATTTAATTTGCAATACAAAAGTAGAAATACATTAACGAAGGGCTGAACATACTTTCCCATTAGAATTTTTTTGTTAGGTCCTTTCCCCAGGAAATCTTCAGGAGCTGGTCTCTTTCGCACAAAAGGTCTTACTGGTTTGGAATCACTCTGTCTACAAAACAAGAATATGCTGGAGTTAAGAACTACCATCAGTGTAGGGTTTATAGTCAAAAAGCTGTGCAGTTATGACTAGGTTATTTTAAGCAATTCAAACAAGGTGATTCTGTGTTTCCTCCTATGCCTAAAATGCCATTTTGAGTTCCTTACAAATTACAAAATAACTAAAATGCCTTTTTGAGTTCCTTACAAACATCTTATGGAACAGGTGTACCATAAATACAATAAATGAAAGTATACAATCCAAATAAGGTTATTAAGATAGCCCACTTAAGAAGTTAGGGAGGTTTGTAGCTGAACTTGTCTGAAAATTTTGTAAGATAAGATCTCTAACCACCTTCAGGTGAGACAGACTGAAGAGCCTGTAAATCAACCAACAGCTAATACATAAAAGCTATCTCATATGGCACACATAAAGGCAGTGTCAATCTCCCAGTACTTAGTACTTGCTGGTACTTGGTCTGGATGAACCAGAAGAGAGACTGCTCTCCTTATAGGCTATCTAGGAAAAAAAATATTAATGGGGAGGGGAGGCATGAGAGATTTTGTGGGTTCTTTGTTTCCAAACTGTTCCTACAGTTAAGAGTTAAAAGACTAAAGGACTTAGCTATAAAAATAGTCATTATCTTAGAACTATTCTCCTTTCTACCATTTTCTCTCCTGCTGCCCCAGGTCAGTATTAATAAGTCAACTCTAGCCCCACCAACACAGCCTCTACTGTCTTTATGATAAATTGTTATGAACTTTATTGATTTATGTATGTATGTATGTATGTATGTTTCAGGCTTGTATGCCGCCCATCTCCCCCAACGGGTGACTCTGGGCAGCTCACAATAATAAAAAAGAAGAAAAAACACAGTTCTCTCCAAAGATGGCTAAAATCTATAAATAATTAAAAAACATATATTAAAAATGCCCTAAAAACCTCCTCTGATTTTAGCCCTAAAAAACCTGTAAGATGCTGGGGGGGGGGGGACAACCATCCCACCAGCCATCTCCACAGGTGTGGGCCCCCCTCTGGCCCCCAGGCCTTCTGGCAGAGCCAGGATTTGAGCCCTTTCCTGAAGGCCATGAGGGAGAGGGCACACCGCACCTCAGGAGGCAGGATGTTCCATAGGGCGGGCGCTGCAGCAGAAAAGGCTCTCTGCCTAGACCCCACCAATCGAAATTCCTTGACTGGTGGGGTCTGCAACCTGCCCCTTCTGCTGGACTGAGTGGGGCGAGCTGAAATGACCAGGGCGAGGCGGTTCCTCAGATAACCTGGTCCCGTGCCATGAAGGGCTTTAAAGGTAATAACCAACACCTTGAATTGGACCCGGAAACAAACTGGTAACCAATGCAACTCACGCAACAGTGGTGTTATACGTGCCCTCCTAGGGGCATTAAGAACTGTCTGCGCCACCACATTCTGCACCAGCTGTAGCTTCCGGATACTCTTCAAGGGTAGCCCCATGTAGAGCGCATTAAAGTAGTCCAACCCGGAGGTGACCAGGGCATGAGTGACCGTGCGGAGGTCCCCCTGATCCAGGAAGGGGCGTAACTGCCGCACCACACAAAGTCGTGCAAAGGCCCTCCTAGCCACAACTTCCACCTGCTCTTGGAGCAGGAGTCATGAGTCCAGGAGAACCCCCAGATTACGCACCGGGTCTGTCTGGGGTAGTGCAACCCCGTCAAGAACCAAAGATGACAAAGTCCTAGATCTTGAGGCTCCCCGTATTCACAGCCACTCCTTCTTACCAGGGTTCAGCTGAAGCCTGTTGTCCCCCATCCAGGCCCCCACAGCCTCCAGGCACCGCGAAAGGGCAGTCACAGCATCACTTAAGGCACCTGGGATGGAGATGTATAGTTGGGTATCATCAGCATACTGATGATACCTCACCCCATGGTGCCGGATGATCTCACCCAGCGGTTTCATGTAGATATTAAATAGGATTGGTGAAAGCACTGACCCCTGTGGCACCCCACAAAGTAGGGGCCGGGGGCTGGACCTCTCACTCCCTATCAACACCGATTGGGTTCAGCCTTGGAGAACGGAGCTGAACCAGCACAACATTGTGCCACCCAGCCCCAACTCCTGCAGCTGACCCAAAAGGATACCATGGTCGATGGTATCGAAAGCCGCCGAGAGGTCAAGAAGAGCAAGGATGGATGCACTCCCCCTATCCCGCTCTCGCCAGAGATCATCTAAAAGTGCAACCAATGCTGTTTCTGTCCCATAACCGGGCCTGAATCCTGACTGATAGGGGTCCAGATAATCCGTTTCCTCCAGGATCCTCTGAAGCTGCCGCGCGACCACCTTTTCTACCACCTTCCCTAAAAAGGGGAGGTGGGAGACTGGACGAAAATTGTCCAGGAGGGTGGGGTCTAGCGACGGCTTCTTGAGGAGTGGGCGGACCAAAGCCTCTTTGAAAGGCTTCGGGAACACCCCCTCCTGCAAGGATGAATTAACCACCGCCAGGACCCACCCTAAAGTCACCTCCCTGGTAGCTTTAACTAACCAGGAGGGACAAGGATCTAAACCACAGGTGGTCGCACTGACAGCCCCAAGGACCCTGTCCACTTCCTCAGGGGCAACAGGATCAAACCGTTCCCAGATAACTGGGCAAGAACGCTCCCTGAGCAACTCCCCTGGACCTACTCCACGCTTGGCTTCCAACTGAGAACGGATCTGAGCGATCTTATCCATCAGGTGTTCAGCAAATTCCTCTGCACAACCCTGCAAGTAGTCCTCCGCCCCCCCTTTTCCCAGGAGGGCCTGGGTGACCCTAAACAGGGCTGCAGGGCAACACTCTGAGGATGCAATAAGAGTGGAGAAATATTGGCATTTCACCGCCCTTACCACCACTAGGTAGGCCTTAATAGCAGCTCTAACCCGTGTTCGGTCTGATTCGTCCCCAGTTTTCCGCCAGCAGCGCTCTAGACGTCTCTTAGCCCTTTTCAGCTCCCTCAACTCCTCCGTGAACCACAGGGAGCGTCGGGAGTGATGGGCCAAGAGAGGACACACAGGCACGATCCTGTCCAAGGCCCCAGCCGCCTCCTTGTTCCAGGTTGCGGCTAGAGCCTCCGCTGGGCCGTGCAGCAGGGCCTCAGGAACAACCCCCAGCTCCTTTGGAACCCGTGCGGGTCCATCAGTCACCAGGGGTGGACCGTTCGAATAGGTCCCACCTCCCTGCGGAGGGGGGCAGCATAGGAGAATCCCGCCGCCACCTTGTGATAGTATTCCAATATATTTTCAACCCATTTTGAATTATAATTCAGATTTCTGCTAATTTTGTTATTTGTATTCTATTCTGCCTCCTGTGAGACTTCAGAATGGCATATAGAAATTTAAAAAAAAATTCAATAATGTTGATAATAAAGTAATATCATAAAAACAAAAAATCTGCACCATTTAACTGTATAACAAAACAAAATTTGTTTGAAACTTTGATCATGGAGCCATTATTCCCCCACAAATCTCTGGATGAATAAGTAAGTAATCTTAAACTGTACTGAAATGAGAAGTGGGGAGCAAACCATCCTTCCCCTGGGACAGAATTCCATGATTAGACAGCCAGTGCAAAGACCCTACCCTTGTCAAAATAATGTGACTCAACCCAGAATTACCATGAAAGGGTGTAGAAGAAAAAGGGAACATTCTAGTGATCCTTGGAAGGTAAGGTCTATGCACAATGTATACAGGAATATATAGTATATAATGGGAATGTTGATTAAAAAGAAATATTTATATATACCACCTTTCTTTCACAAAGCTTGGACAGCCCTCATTTTTCCATGAATTCCAATTCTCTTCTGTGTTTAATATGTGCTGTAAAAGTAAAACATAATATCAGTAACAAAAAGATATTTTAATGGCAGAAAACAAGTGTTAACAAAAAGTATAGCTTTTCTATACTGCTGAACAGTAGAAGTGCTCTAATTAATGTCCAATAAATGTTGAAATCATTAAATATATAAACATATTTTAAAATTTCAGAATCAAAAAAAACCAAAACCAAACCCAGTGGGAGGACAGAATTCAAGGATATAAAAACCATGAATTTATTTTTCAAAGATTATTGTGGGCAGGAGACCTGGTGCCAAAGGGACCAGCTCTACTGTAGAGGAACTACAACTTCAAAGCACATTACCATAATGGGGCCCAATTAAAAATGATGGTGCTTATCTAAAGTCTAATTTAATTCAATTTTTGAAGAAAGCACTCACCTCCACCATTTTGGAGAACCTTTCTCCATCTGGAGGGTTTTCTGAAAGAAGCTGTAATTAGAAGAAGCCACAAAAATCAAAAGTTGCAGCACAGCAGCTGAAAATATTATGCTCAGCAATAAAGTCAGAGTATAATATGAAATGTGCTAAAAAATAAAATTTATGAAAAGTTTATTCCTAAAAGTAACAATGTAAAATTAGATGCACAAGATGATTGATTAATCTGACCTGGTAAACTAGCTTTGTGGTATCTTCAATCCACAGGGACTGTTCATCAGTCAGAATATAGTTTGAACTAGGAAATAAGGCAGACGATAAGTCAGACATACACATTGGATTTGATTCAGGATTTTCTTAAAGCAACAGCATCAGGAATAGCATCCCTTGAGCAGAATTCTATACAAAATACTCTCACTGATGGAAACAGCAAGGATTTTTCACTGATTTTTCTACAGCATCACAGCCAACCCAACACTATAAGTAGCTTTTAAGAGGCATGGCTGTGGATGAGGGAGGAATCAATGAAACTAACCGCCTTCCCACTGCTACTGTCTGTAAGAGATGTTTTGCTATAAGTATACTGAGGATCAGTTCTTCTTAAAAATAATTATGTACCAGTAGTTATTGTTTCTTTCTAAAAGACAGCAAATATGAAACTTGATGCAACCAAAACTAAGAATATACTAACCTCACTGGTTTTAATGGAATATATTTAAACATTTTATTTTTAGGTTGAAGATGTGTGCATATTTTAATCAGAGGCTCTTTTTTCAGATTCTCCCAGTTCTTAAGGCAAAGTAAGTAATCCTTAATTCCATTCTCTATGAGGCTTGCTTACTCCAGCCTTATTCCAGCACCAGACCTTTTTATTCAATTTATTGTAGTAATTTACTGCAGGGAAGGTTATGTTCTCTTTTTACAATGAGTTATCTCTGAGTTGCATTCAGTTACACTTTTAATTTGCTGCATTAGTTTACATTCTGTTTCTGTGCCCACACTGAGAACATCAATGACCTTGAATATGCAAGATATACATTCAGAAAATAATCAAATAGACAGCTCAGATGTCAAATGTATACAAATTTCTATAAAAACAGTGCAGATATTTATTTCAAAGACAGGGTAAGAAGTAATGCAAGGTCTAAGAAATTAAAATAATTATAGAACAATAAGTAGTATAAACACAGCCCATTTTCTGCATTATCTTTCAACTTTTTATTTAGAACTTAGATTAGATCATAGAAAAATACTTTGCAATGGATAGTATTTAGGAGCAGATTCATACAAGCAGACAATGATTGCAGTGAGCCATATTTTTAGCTGCTTTAATAGAATAATAAAGGAGTAAAAAAAGTTTTACTAAAATGTATTTAAAATACCATATTTTTCCGACTATAAGACGATACTTTTTTCTAAAATCCTTACCCTAAAAATTGAAGGGCGTCTTATTTAAGGAAGTCAGCGAGGAGAGAACAGCGCGGTGGCAAAACTGCCTATACTTTGTCTCTGGGGCTTCCTCCAATCACGAGCCTCCAATCACAAGTGAAATAGCTTGTCTCCCAAACAGACTTCCTCCAATCATGAGTCTTATGTAACTGGCGTCAGCTGATGCTGAACAAACCAATTAGAGAAGGCTGTTTGCAAAGAGAAGCTAGTTTCATTTGTGCTTGAATGGAATCAGTTATGCAAAAGAGCCTGGAAATAGAGCTGCAGAGAGACGGTTTGGACCTCCTCCCACCGAGTGTAGCAGGTCAATGTTAACTAATTACTAAATAAAAATGTGTTCTGCACTATCTTTAAAATATTGATTTCTTAATTTGGGGTTGGAAAAATGGGGGTCGTCTTGTATATGGGGGCGTCTTATTGTCGGAAAAATACGGTACCTTCATAGCTTACCTTTTAAACTTCACCTGCCCCTTTAGATACTGAAATAATATTAAATACTGCAATAGGATATGGCGGCGAAAATTGCTGTCACTTAACTGTAAATCCATTAACTGTTAAAGAGAGAGACAGATAAACACATAGATGTTCTGCAGTTTTCTGTTTTTAATAATAGAAAAGTAAATTAAATTAAATTACTGAGGCAAGAACAATAAAAATGGGTAAAACCACACATGAAGAATGCTGCAGTGTACTGTTTTTTGGAGATGATACTACGTGTATACATAAAATATTGGATTTAAGTATGAAACTTAGATTTAAAAAAATGAATTTTCTCCTATCCTGATTCTAAAAGGACAGTCAAATGTGTTAAGTCTCTTTAACTGAATTCTGAAAGTCCAGAGATGTACTTGTGTAAAGAAACTCACTTCATTAATCTTATTTGTAAAAAAATGTTAGTGTTATTTCTGGGAAAGGAAAGAACCTTAACTGAGTAAGTGCATGTTGCTGAATACCTGGGTGTGACAAACATAACTCCAGGGAGACACCTGGCCATCACACTTATCAGTAATCCTGATTATGTACTAATCTAGTCAGGAGAGGGGGATTTGTAACTAATGGATCAAGTAGTTTTTTAATAAAAATCTTTCTTTTTGTGCTTTACCCAAAATGACAACATCCTTCCGGGATGTCTTCTGCGTTGCAATGCTAAATCCAATCAAAATACAGGTGGTCCTCACTTAACGACCACTTGTTCAGCAACAGTTTGAACTTATGACGGTGCTGAATGGGTGGTACTAACAACCAGTCCTTGTAGTTGTGGCTGTCACAGCATCCCTGACCAGCTTGCAATTACAACGTTGCAGGGCTCCGCAGTCATGTGACTGCCATTTGTGACCTTCCCTGCTGGTTTCCCACAAGCAAAGTCAACGGGGAAGCCAGCAGGAGGTCATAAATGGCTACCACATGATGTCACACTTAAAAATGTTGTAGGATTTGCTTAACGACAGCAACCGGAAGTGCTGAAACTACTGTTGGTAAGCGGCGTGGTCACATGATGCCATGCTTTACAACCGTGTTGCTTAGTGATGGAAATTCCTGCACTAATTACTGTTAAGTGAAGACTATCTGTGTGTTCCAGCCTTAGATGGAAATCCATCATTATTTTCTTGCCAACTGGATTATTATCTACAGTAGTAAGAATTAAGGCAGAATTCCTCTTGCAATAAAATCTACTTTTAGGGCCAGGGGGGGAAAATACCTTTTCACTCGTAAGGAATTTTGCAAAGTAAACATGCTCTCCTCCAGTTTTCAGCTCCTCTAACTTCTTCCTTGACGCCTGAGTGTCATCCAACTTGTAGCTCTTAAAGACAGCTAATACTTCTTCAGAGTACTTTTAAAATAGATGATATAAAATACATTTAATTTATAGCCACAAAGCAGAACTGAGATTTCATCAGATGCAAAAGATGCTAATCTACTATCATTTATTTCCCATTACCCACTGTCCAAGAATGCATTTTATATGCAAGAGCATTAACAAATGACTTCCAGTAAAAGGAGGCCAGATAGTCATTACATACAAAATCACTGCAGGTAAATTATCAGTTGCACTGTGTTGTCCAGCTCTTAATTAATGTTCCTCCAATGCATCCTAAGATGTTTATTCATAGGCATTTTATTTATCCATGAAAGTTTGCTGGGCGCCTTTGGGCTGCTCACTCTCTCTCAGCCCAACCTACTTCAAAGGGTTGTTGTAGGGAAGGAAAATAGGAGGCAGGAGTATTGGGCATGTTCACCTCCTTGAGTTACAAAAAAGGTGGGATAAAATAATAATAATCCAGTCTAAACATCTGGCTGACTGTGCAACCAACCATAATAATAATAATTCTTGTGCTTGGAATATTCCAGAAGTAATACATATTTATCTACCCACAAATGGAAATAAAATATAATCAGTACAATACCTTAAGAAATGTTTTCCACGAGACCTTTTCATAGCACTGCACAGGATTTCTGAAGTAATCTTGAAGTGACCAGAATTTTCTGTACAGATTATAATCTATTGGAATGGAACTGACAAACCAATATTTACAATACATTTATTCATAAATATCTCTGGCTATTATTGGAAATAAACTTGGTTCATTCAAAATTTATATATTTCCTTTCCATTTGTTGTCCAGTTGATATTATATAAACATAGAAATGAGAGCTTGCTCAGTGGAAAGACACCTCTGGATCCCATTATACAAAGCCACCAACAAAGCGTTTCCCTATTTAATAAGATTTGAGTAATTACTAAACTTTCATAAAAATGATATCCTAAAACAAATTTAAAAGTTATGGGGCAGTCTTTTTAACAGGCATAATTACATTAGATTTCATACATGTTCTTTCATTTCACAACTGGGAATTTAAATTTGTCTATCCTTACCAACTTGTAGGAGCTTCATCATCTCCCATTTCACCTTCTTCTACTTCCATTCCTTCCTCTCTCTCCTCTGCATGCTGAAGTGACAGAATGAATTTAACATTAATTTCCATTACATCTACATGAGTAGAAATCTGTTCTACTCATTCAAAACAAAGAACTAAAATTTTGTGTCACTGCTAATACTGGAAGAAACAGATTATAATTATATCATAATACTTATTTAAAATTGGAAATATAAATAATCAGTAAACTGCTAAGAGACTTCAGTGGTCGCTCAAACTGAACAGACCAATTTTAAAAAACATGAATGTTTTTAAAAATGTACACTGAAATTGGCTTCACAAACTGGGAAGTTCTTTCTTCACATTTCCATTGTGACAGGAAATAACTCAGCCAGCCTCCAGCTTCTGTGGTGGTTGGAGAAAATAATGTCTCCCTTGTGCCACTGGCAAAACAGTATCTATGCTAGCAGATTTCTCCCAGTGAAGGCCTAGTCTCCCTAGGCTTCCTCCCAAAGTCCCTCAGGTGGTTTTCAGATGAGAAGAGATCTGGTCCTTGAACAACTGCCATGAGTCATAGGATAGGGTGAGATAGACGAGAGGATTTGGTGATGGACTGCATGTGAAAGCTTAACTTTGGTGCCAGGTTTTTAATGTTTATGCTTTTTAATAGATGTATGTATGCATTATGTTGTTTTATTATTGATGTTGTTTTAACTGTTGGTTGGGAGCTGCCCAGAGTTCAGTATAAGATGGGCAGCTTTATAAATGTTTTAAATAAATAAATAAATAAGATTTGGGTGCAATATAAATTACCGTATTTTTCCGACTATAAGACGATACTTTTTTCTAAAATCCTTACCCTAAAAATTGAAGGGCATCTTATTCAAGGGAGTCAGCAGAGGAGAGAACCGCGCGGTGGCAAAACTGCCCATACTTTGTCTCTGCAGGCAGGCTTCCTCCTATTGCTAGCCTCCAATCACGAGTGAAATAGCTTGTCTCCCAAACAGACTTCAACAGGCTTCCTCCTATTGCTAGCCTCCAATCACGAGCCTTATGTAACTGACATCAGCTGATGCTGAACAAACCAATTAGAGAAGGCTGTTTGCAGAGAGAAGCTATCGGCAGTTTCACTCGTGCTTGAATGTAATCAGTTATGCAAAAGAGCATGGAAACAGAGCTGCAGAGAGACGGTTTGGACCTCCTCCCACCGAGTGTATCAGGCCAATGTTAACTAATTACTAAATAAAAATGTGTTCTGCACTATCTTTAAAATATTGATTTCTTAATTTTGGGTTGGAAAAATGGGGGTCGTCTTGTACATGGGGGCGTCTTATTGACGGAAAAATATGGTAAACAATAGATATAATAATAGTGCAATATTATGATATCTCTAAAATCTCTTCATGCTCCTTCTTTTGAGAGAATTATTGCCTGTTTGTTATATCTACATTTCTACAAGTTTCCCATATTGTGTAGATAACCGAGAATCAAGAAAAATAATAACCTTCTGTCCAAGAGTGCTCTCTTGCTCACTGGTATTAAAAACTGTGATATTTTCCAAATTAAATTGACTTTGCAAGTTAAGACCTGTAGGAAAAAAAATCTGATCAGGCAAAATAATCTAAAGTGATACTTGCAACTATTATAGGTCAAGCTATATGAAAGAGTTTTCTGAGCAGTTTATAAATAATCACACAATATTTCAGTTACAAAAAAACAATGCAGACAATGGTGTCTCACAAAATTTGGAGAAAAACCTCTTGAATATGGCTGATTACAGACATAAAATTGATTTTTAATGGATTAATTTATTTTAACTATTTATGGGGCATTTTTAATTGTTGATGGGGTTTCTGATTTTAACTGTGAGCCGCCTAGAGTCACCCGTTGGGGGGAGATGGGCGGCATACAAATTTAATAATAAATAAACAAACAAACAAACAAAATAACTATTATAAAATTAGGACAGAATTGGATTTGAAATATGTGATGGATTAATCTATCTATTGTATTGTTCATGCTATCATTAAAAAAAATACATACCTGACTTTTCTGAAAGAGGAAATAACCTGGCCAGGAATAGCTGAATTCTTCCACAAAACACTGTATTTTGTGATTTTGACAGTCTTCTTAAAAGGTCTTAATAATATAAAAGAAAAATATATTTAGGTTTCCAACATTTAAAAAATATTACAGGGATAGACTATGATATCAAAGAAGCAGCAGTAAATACCTTCCACAAATACAATAATGCATTCTCTTTAATCTCCTAGCTGTTTTTCTATTTATTTTCCACACGACTGGAAACTCACTTACTGACAAGAAGTGAACTATCTGGGACTAACTTTTGAGTAAATATTCTTAAGATCATACTGTTACTGAGCTGCATATGTACTCAATTCTATCTCCTTTTCCAGACAGAGAAATATGTTATTGTTCAAATAAAAATGCAGCATATATAAAGCAGCAAGTGCTAAATAAGCCAGTAATGTTTCAGTACAGAATTATACTGTTAGATCTTGATCAACTGTAGTAGGACATGAGTGGAGTTTTAACAAACAGCACTAAAAACTGCCCTGCAGGCTGCATAATCTTCACTGGCAATGCTAGGAAAAAGACTACTCACCATTGCACATTCTCAGCAAATAATTCTTTCCTGCAGAGTAAAATGTGTTCTAAAAATAACATATAATTCAAGAAGATATAATTAGTTGATATTTAAAAATCAGGATGCAGTTAATTACACTAGAAAGATAACCAGAGTAGGATTATGAAGAGTCTCTCGTGCAAGGAATAAAATATATATTCCAAGCAAACTGGGAAGAATATGTTCATATTTATTAAATAATTACAGTAGGCTTTTATACTTACAGAGTAGCAAAAATACTTCACAGAAAGAAAAATGCAAAACCACAGAACAAAATATATCTAAACATTTAATTTCAAATCAGTATTGTAATTTAAAAGCAGAATCAAAATCAAAATAAAATGCACTAAAATCTTTCTAAATAAAAATAAAGGAATGTCTATTTTCATAACTAATTTTTGTAAGCATGCAGACAGAGCAGGAACTGACATGCATCACACTGAGGTTATTCCAATGTTGTGGTGTTGCAGTCAAGAAATTATTAGCTCAAAACAATGGTAAAAAACAGGCAAATCAAATAACTTTCTTTTGGTCAAACACCAAATCATATATATACATATCAAGATGGTATGAATAATCACAAAATAAGCCCAAACTTAACCTCACAGAACAAATGTATTCCAACAAAGTTAAACAGACTTAAGGAACGGTCTCATGCCAACTATACATTTTTCTTTTTTAATCTAACAAGCTACTATACAAAATTTGGCCTTCTTTATGTTTGTGTGTGTGCCTATTTGTGGTTATGAACTGGCAAGCAAAAAAGTGGATTGCGACACATCACAAAATCAGAGTGATGAGAGAACGTGCTTCAGTTTAGGAGGACATGTTCTGTTGATTCAACCTCCCAGAACTGCAAAGGCAAACTCTTTTATTATAAGGAATTTTCCTATCCCTGAGTAAGGTATTATACTTTGTCAAAGGGAATAACTAAGCTGAAAATAAGAATACTTTGTAAAACAAATATAATTCACATTTCTAGCAATTTTATTTTGGGGACAGATAGTCCTTTGATGTCTTTGGAAAATCATTTTTGGTTTTAAAGACTGCTGAACACTTTATACTAAGCCCTGAAAAAGCTGATAGAAATGAGGTAGCACAATGAGTTACATGTGAGTTTTAGTCCATGAACCCAAAAATCTTGCTATATTTTTAATTAGAACCACAGTTTTGAGAGATCATCATAGTACACTTATAAGTATCTAAGAACTTCTCTGAGAGAGGCCATTGCTAGCAAAACAAGCAATATTAATGACAATCACTCTAGGCAACCACTGTGAGTTAAACATTTAGAGAATATTGGATCCAGGAGTATTGTTAAGCTAGGCACCTACTGTAGTCACAAGGAATCTCTAGCCAATGGACTTAATCCAGCTTGTGAAAGTTCCCAACCTTTATCTTGTTTTTTTCCAGAATCCCACCCAGTGCTCAAAATGCTTGCTTCCTAAGTACTTGCACTTCTTTCCTGCAACTGACAGATTAAATGATTAAATACTAACCTAACCCTTAAATACTTAATCATTTAATACAGACCAATAAGGAGAATTAACTTCTTTTTGGAGGAAGGTACCAATGCATTCTTGTCATTTCAGATTCCTTGTTCAAGTATTTCTGGGCAAAGAGAAATATTCCTTTCTCCTTTCAGAAAGAGGAAAGGCACTTTTTCTCTGAAGAATGATTGCCTTTCTCTGTCCACATGATGGCAGAGAGACATTTATCTCTGCCTCTTTCTAGAAGAAAAAGGCTAAAGAACATAAACAGCAGCTACTCTACAGACCCATATATGACCTGGAAGCACCATATAAGGCTTTTAGATGCATACTGGATGAGGCAACTAAGATTGATTATGAACCTATTTAGAATGCAACTTTTTTATTTAGAACTTCAGAATTTTATGAAAAATGTATTTTATGAATCAATCACACTTTAAATTTCTAAATTCATCTTATCACCATATTCCTCCAACATGCACACTTCTTACCACAAATCAAACAGCATATCAGTTTGTTTTACATAATTCTTGCATGCTAACCAATTTATTCACCTATTAATCTACTATAAAAATGAACTTTTGAAACTTATAAAATTCCATGATACTTACCGATTTCCAGGTAGTAACATTTTTTTCCACAAAGGTAAAAATTTTGTCACACTGATCCAAAGGAAGGCAATCCAAAACATCTCCCAAGAGCACAAAAGGGGTTGATGCAGTACAAATACCTTCATGGGACAGAATCTGTTTATATAATGTCTGCCAAAATGATTTCTTTAACAAAACGTAACAATGGACATTTTTCATGAGTCTTGCTAAAGTTACTAGTAGTAAAATGGAACTTGATTTTCATTGTTTGATATAAACTGCCTTTAAAATAGTGTCACATTTTGGAAAATTTAAAGTATTTTTCTGATTCTGCAGATTTTAAGCAATGTCTTCATAACTTGTCTTAAAGTAGGTAAGCTAAAGCGCATGGCTAAAGCTAATGAACTGTAGTTGCAATCAGAGCCATGTTCATTAGACTATAGCTTTACTTATCATGATATGTGGAAGCAGTTAAACTGTAATCCTAGATTCAACAAATTCGTTCAAACTCAGGTGTTAATTTACGTTCTGGAATGTTAAAAGCCAATGGAGAAAGGTATAGATTTTAAATATTCCACTATGATAGCAGTGGCTACCTCAACTTGTACATTTGTTACCATTCACTGTGATTAGAAATACAGGACTAAACTATACTTCCTAATAATTCAGGCAGTTCTACTTAGACTGTTCAGATGTGATGCTAAAGATTTTACTATCAACAGCTATAGTTTCTGGGTATCACCTGACTAATGGATCACTGAGTTCATATAAATGCATCCTTCACACTGAATTTAATTTAGCAGCATTATCAAGTATAACAAACATTCTAATCCCCTGATAATTTCCTCTTTTCTTTAAGAAGACTCAGTTGTGACAATCAAATGTATAGTATATACGGTTACATATAATAACAAATTGGCATTGGATGAAATGTAGAAGTAATATAAAACTGGATATTTATTCAGTAACAAAGTGAACTGAACTAATAAAGATATTTTGCAGAATGCAATATTTGTGTATGCTATGTGTTAAGTACTATAAACAGTATAAAATAGTTTTTGAATTAATACACATTCTAGGCATGACATTTATTTGATTTCAAAGCACTTCTCAACTTTTTAAATAGGCAAACAGGCTCACCTTCTATCACCCCATTAATAACAAGTGAAATGATAGCCAGGACATTTTCACAAGAAGCTTTATTTATCTAAAAAAAATTATAAAAATAGATAATTTATTTTTGTGAAAAGCCACCAAAAATGGAATCATATGACACCTGGGACAGAATTACAATGGATTATCCTTTATGAATTTTATGAACATGTAACTGAGAGAGAGACACTGCAAAGGTTATAAATGCAGGCATTGGTTGCAAAGTTACTTTTTCATCACAGTCATAACTTCAAATGGTCGCTGCCTGAGGCAGTCGTTAAGCAAGGTCTACCCATATAGCATCCTTGATCCCAACTCTAGCTTTATGCAAGGTAAATAACATGTATGAACAGTGGCTTCTTTGTGCCGTAGAATCTGTGCAACTAAGGCTTCTGAATCCAGGACACCTCAAGTGCATGCACCAATTACACTTTTGACCTTCCCACCTATGACACTCAAGTGAAGCAATAATGTTAAGCTACTTCATGGGTTTGACATAATATAGTCTAATAGAATTTAAAGCTTATTGTAACTAGTATAAATGCATGAAACTCATTGATTCAGGAACAGAATGCTTCATTCCTCCTCTGTACAATGCTCAACTTCCTCCTAGTCATCCTGTTCCAGAGTTGGTTAGGAAGCTGCAGAAGCAGATCCTTTGAACTGGACACAATTTGAAGTGTTTTAGACATTCCGGATGAAACAACCTTGTTCTGAGACCAGACCACCCCCACACTTCAAACTTCTTTCAGCTGACAGAATTATATGACAATATAATTGTAATATTATATATATTGTTTAGAATGACATCAATCAATATATTCAATTAATCTTCACATATACAGTTAATAAAAAAATACTCACAATTTCTTCTTCTAGGGCAACTCTGAAAGCTTGATCCAGTGTAAACTTTTTTTCATTTTCACTAGCAATATATAAAAACATTAGATTGTTTTGCCAAAACTTTCAATTTCAATTAAAAAATTTGTTATACAACAAAACAAATTGAAATTTACCTTCCAGGTATCTGGCTGAATGCACTCAATAAAGGTTTAATGGTTTTGTTTTTGAGTGCATCTCGAGTAGAGTTCTAAGAAGATAAAAATGAGAAACAACTTATTTGGTATCAGATATTAAAGCAATATGTTTCTGTTTTAGAAAACCTACATCAAAATTACTTTTACAACCTTCTTCCATGATGAAATTCAAGATGGCATAAATATTGCTCTCCTGGGATCTACCTCACCTCAAATTATGGCAAGTGCTTCATTTTCTTACCTGAGAACATGTTTCTAAACACATGCTAGATACTATTTTCTGTTTGGTTCTGTCTGTAATCCACAGACTGCTTAGGATATAGGCTGAATTACTGCCAATAAAACTGATGACAGATTGCACTCCTGTTCTACTTGGACAAGTCAAGAGCCTTCATTTATTATTTTACAGTATCACAACACCAGAGAGTCTTAGAACCTCCATGATGCCGTAAAATAATAAATGAAGACTCTCGGCTTGTCCAAGCAGAACAGAAGTGCAATCTGTCATCAATCCAGTTGTGTGTGCAAGGGTGGATTGTATACCATAAGCTGAACACCTGTTGGAACCTGCTTCCAGGGCTGGGGCTCTCTTTTGATGGCCTTTGCACTTGCAGCACCTGCTCCTGCAGCAGCAACTGAGTACTACACAAGGTGATGCAGCCAGGATCAAGGTGTTCTTACCTAGTCGCACCATCCCCAACTTCCAAAAGCGGCTCTATCAACTTCTTCTTGGGGCATGCTGGGCTGATGCTGAACCTGCATGTCTGCTCTAAGCATCTCTTTCAGTTCTTGCAGAACACCTTGTGATAGGAGGCCAAGCTTAGCTAGGCAGAACAGGAATGAGTACACCCTTGCTCAAATTGATAATGAAGCCCCTGGGGATCCCTACTCACTGTTTTAAATTTCTGAAGTAATGTAATTACACTGATATGTATCAACCTACAACTCAACTTCTGCAAAACTTCTAAACACTGATTGAATATAAATATGGTACACTAGCTGTTGTAACTTACAGATGACATATAAATGAAACACATTGGCTACCCAAAGTTTTGAACTCTACAATAGCCCACACACTCATAAAGCATCAAGTAACACCTTTTATGAACCCAAAAACGGCACAAAGAATTTCCATGTTAAACCAAGACAATACCATCAGGTACCGGATTACCAGCAAGAAATCAACAGTAATTTTGCAACGTTGCTCATTCATAGAGGTTGGAAAATTATTTGACTGATTTACACTAGTTAACTTCATAAGCTCCAGGCTGCATGTCTAATAATCAAGGACGATAAAAACTGCAGCACAAAGCACCTAAAGGGCACAAACGCGAGTATAAGCTCACCCAAGGCCTAAACTATTCTGCTTAAATCATGGGAATAATTTCTATCAAGAAAGTGAAAATTCGAAGCGCCCTAAGTTTAAAGATCAAACCCCACTAAACAGGGGGCCCGTCGTTAAGAAGCTTGCTTTTTACGCCCGTTGCTGAGGGTTTAAGTTTGGGGCCGTTGGTTTCTGTCAGGTGAGTGGGCCGCCGAAGAGAGAAAATCTCTCTATTTAAAACGTAGAGCGGGGATGAAAAGCGGACCGTCGCCAGCATGAACTCGACAGGGAAACACGGAAAGGGCGCGGAAATGGGCTGGGCCCATCATTACTCGCATTTTATCCGAAATCCAATCGGGCAGCATTTCACCCCGCTCGACTGCAGTCTCCCACTTACCGTGAAACGCAACCGCGCCTCCGGCAAGCTAAAAAGCGGCGGCGGCGACATACTTGCTCCTGACAGACTCCACTGTTGGCGCCCTCTGACGACGTCATCCCACGGCGCTTGGAGTGGGTTCCAATGGCCGCGCGAGCGCCTCCTCGTGCCCGGCGTAGTCCCGGCATACACTGGGATCCTCCGCGGTGTCATTTACAAGGAGGCAGCGTGGGTGGGAGGAAGCGGTCGATGCTTCGGCGTTATGTTTCTCAATCTTGGCCACTTGAAGATTCGTGGACTTCAACTCCCAGAATTCCTCAGCTAGGATGCTGGCTAGAGAATTCCGGGAGTTGAAGTCCACGCATCTTCACGTTGCCAAAGCTGACAAACTCTGCTTTGACAGTTTGTCTCATGTTCCCCTCCCCGTTGGCTTATTTCTGGAAGGAGGGAATTTTCAACGTAGTAACGCTTCACTGAAAGATAGGAAAGAAATGGAGTTTCGGGCTGTTTTTCCCTTTGGCTGGTTGTATTCGTAGAAGTCAAAATGCATTTATTAGTTTTTGGCTGTTTTCTAAATCCAACCATTTAGTTAATAACAAAGATTATGTAAAGGTTTATTGCAATTTGTGGATTCAGATACTCCATGGCCAATTTTACGTATAAAACAAAAATTAAAATTACACAAAGGCAAAGCAATTAGCATACAACAGGTTTGATTGATTCAATTTATATAGCCACCCATCTCACAATAGCGACTCTAGGTACCTTATAACATTTAAAAATCATATAAAAACATAATACAAAAACATAAACAACAGCCAAGGAGCCAAACCAGTATAAACAAATAATAAGCATATCATGGGCTCTAACACTCCAACCCCCATGCCTGGGAATACACCCATGTCTTAAGAGCCTTCTGAAAAGTTGGCAGGTCAGGGTCAAACTAATCTGGGGGAGGCAGGCACAGCCACAGAAAAAGCTCACTTCCTGGGCCCCACATTCTTTAGCTGACGACCGGTAGCAGGCTTCTGCTGGATCTAAAGGGATGGGCAGAAACAACTAGGGAGAGCAGTCCCACAAATAACCTGGCCATATGAAATGATTTATAGGGGAGAACCAGCACCTTGAATTGCACCCAGAAGCCTCCCTGGAGCCAGTGCAGCTCATGGGACAGAGGTGTAACATGTGCACCCCAAGGTATATTCATAACTGCTCATGCCACTGCATTCTGCATCTGTTGCAGCTTCTGGATGCTCTTCAATAGCCCCACGTAGAGCACATTGCAGTAATCCACTTGAGAGGTGACTAAGACATGAGGGACCATAGGCAGGAAAGGGTGCAACTGATGCACAAGCAAAGTTGTGCAGAAACCCTCTTGCCCATTCATTGAACAGGAGCCACAAGTCCAGGACTCCCAAATTGCACACTGGTTCTGTTTGGGGTAGTGCAACATCTCCAGAACTAAAGCTGAAAAATAATTGGATACAGAGGATTCCTAAAACCCAAGCCACTCAGTCTTGCCAGGATTGAGCTGAAGTCTGTTCTTCCCCATCCAGACTATATTTAGTCACAGTAAAAATAATACTTATACAACTATAAAATCCTAAACCTCTAAACTTTATATCCCTTCCAATAAAATTTCTGTTGTAAAAACCAAAATGTAGTTGTGTGGGTGATTATTCAGAAGCAAGTCACACTGTTCTGTGATGTCTAGATGTTAGCACACATGCTTAAAATTGCTCTTTCCATATGCATCTAGATGATTTATTATTAATTTAAAACCATTTCTACTCCACTCATCAGCCTGAAAATTTCCCAGAATACAAAACATTTGTTTAAAATTGACTTAGAAGGAAAAGAGATGATAGTAAAATAACAACTTTAAATGGTTCTTGCAATGTGTATTCTCTCCAACTGGCATATGTCAAGTTAACAGCTCAGTATTCATCAGTGAACATAAAGACCTAACCTCTGTCTTCTACAGAATGATCTCTACCATCTCAGAATGCAGATGGGAGGTAGGAGTGCTAGTTTGTGCTCTGGCTGCATTGGCAGAAAATTAGCAGAGCAGGACAGAGCTGAGGAAGAATCTCAGTGGAGGCTTGTGTATTGTTCCATGCCCACCTTCTTCTCCAGATGCAAGCTGGGGCGATAGGGAGTGGAGTTTTCCATAGGGTTTTCCTTGTTAGGAAATGCTCTGTGCTAGGAGGGTTGCAGGGTACCTGTATTGTGGTCCTTTCAGCACCAGCTGAAAAGGTTTCTTTATTTTTCCAGAGTTCCATATATATTATTAAAATCTTGAAATAATGTAAATGTTTTAGGAAACATTTTGTGCTGTTAAGGACCCTGTCATGTTTATTTCAGTTTTTGCTATTGAATGCTTCTGTGCTCTAACTGGAAATAGACATGTGTGCACACTCTGAAAACATCCTTTTGGGGTGCACAGCAAGTGGAAATACTGGAGGTGCATGTGGTGAACCAACATGAACACTAGGAAGAAGAAATAAGTACACTTCAGGATAAAAATAATAGTCATAAGAATAGGAAAAAGAATAATGTTATATTAATGCAATGAACTGCTTCCTGTCAGTGCTTTGACTGACCCAATAAGAAAAAGGAAAAAGGAGAAAAGGAAAAGGAAAAGGAAAGGAGACGAGGGGAGGGGAGGGGAGGGGAGGGAAGGGAAGAGAGAAGAATTACCTTTTGACTGGAAGCACTAGGAATTGTCAATATCGGAGCTCTGGTTGTCAACATTACTCTGAAAATTAAATTTATTTCTCATTTTATGCAAAGTAACACCAACCAAAGGCTCTGCAGCCGAGCAGTTATTTACAGCACTTTGAGGACTGAATACAGCATTACAGTGTTTTTTAAGTGTCTTGTGGAAAGGCAAAACAAATGCACTTAACTTTATATGCATACAGTAAACATTGTAATGAGTATTCCTATTGCCTGGTGTGAAAAAAAAATCAGTGCATGTTTTTGATAGCAAAGTGAAAGGGGTGTTTTTTGGAATAATTATATTCAAAGATACTTGCCTTTTGTTTACTTTCCCACTTCCTGGCATAAGAACATTTTGTTAATTTGCTTATTTCTAGCAGAGTTACTGTATGGCGTTATTGTGCCAGTAGGTGTCGGAACTAACACAGAAAATAAACGTGTGTTGTCTATTTTGTTTTCCAGTTTACACTAGGTCATTGGTGCTTGAAGCATTTCACCTACAACTTGCCTTGCTTATAGGCAAATCAGAGTTCGTGTTGGTACAGCAGTTAAATGTAACCAATAAATTAAGAGAATTAGAAAAAAAGGGGCTATTTTGAACAGCATGCATATTAATGCTTTCTTAACAATAATACCCATAGTGATTTTCTGTATTTATTAATCAGAAAAAAAATCATGTACAAGTAGACTAGGCATATGCATCCTCCCATATTTTATAAATAACTTATTTTTCACTATTCATATTCTATTTTAACAAGACTTGCTCATAGAGGCAAGACTAATTCAATTAATGGAATCTAGCTAGTCTTTCCATTCACTGCTCATCTCTTAATTTCCTGCTTTGCTCCACCTACTTATGCATGATCAACAGGAAAGAACATTTCTTGGATAAGTGTTGTTTTAAATTTGAAGGCACAGCTAAAAAAATGCCTACTTTTCATAAAACCTTTATGAAAAACCACTGTGTGAAAAATCCAAACAAACCACAGTGTGTATCACACACAATGTTACTTTGCCAGATTTACTAAAAAAATAATTTTAAAATTTTGTATGCTTAGCTTGGTTAAAGGAGGATAGAATAGCAGTGCCAGCAAGTAGAAAATGTTTAACTGAAAAACTCTGTAAGCATTATTTTCAAAGTATTTCAGAAGTATTTAATTACATTTTTAATTGAACATTGAAATCAGTGATGTAAAAGAGAATATGAAGAGAGCTTTGTCGGTAACTAGAATACTTTTAGTCAGTTACATCTAATCTGTATGCTGGCTATCTTTTCTTAGAAAATGATATTTATTCATGTATTTACTGATTGGAAGATTGACAGCAAACATATTTTGTGATCCATCAAGCTTAACATTTATGGTGACTCGCTACAATTTTTATATCCTGCTTAGATAATTAGTGTCAAGATCAAAGTGGACTATTTACACCTAGTCAAAAGCAGTCATTTTTTAAAAAAGAAATCAAACCATTGGTTAGTTAATGTATTTTATTTGGTTTGAACTTTAATTTATTTCATTTCTTTCTGTCGAGGTAAGGCACCCCACTCCCAGGAATCTATGTTTTTAACTCTTTCTCACACACACTAATCAGATTACTTGATTACTGGGTATCTCTAAAGTAAGAGACTAGAGTATAAGATTGTGTATATTTCTAAAGACATGTTTTGAGCAGGTGAAACATAAACCATGTTTTACAAACCTAGAAACCATCCATTGATTGATTGACTTGCACAATATAGTGGTGAGAAAAAGCTTCTCATATGGGTATTAGAAAAAATTCCATCAGCAGAAATCAGATGTGTTGCAAATATACAATTAGATTTAAATAAACTCATATTAGTGAAATAGTGCTGGTATTTTGATCTTTTAAATATTAAATCATACTTTGTGGGGCAGATTTGTAAAGTTATCATAAACTAAGCATGCTGGATGTGTTTCAGTCCAGTTTCAGGCCTGGGCATGGCATGGAGACAAAATTATGCTTGTGATGATCTCTGGCAAGACCAGGATGGGGTGAGTGTGACATTCCTGGTGCTGCTTAATCTCTCAGCAGACTTCAATACCATTAGTTATGGTATCCTCCTGGCCTGCCTCAGAGGGTTAGGAATGGTGGGGAGGCATAGTTCTGCAGTGGTTCTCCTAAATGAATGGTTCCAGTAGATGGTGATAGGGGAGGAGAGATTGAGTTTTAGGCTCCTCGACTGCGGGATGCCACAAGGCTCAACACTTATCCTACTCCTGTTTAATATCTACAAGACACTGCTGAGTGAGGTCATCCACCAACATGGGGTTAGGTGTCTCAGTAACTGATTATATTCAACTTTGGATTCCTTGGTGTTCTCTGAGCTAGGTTGTTTGATTGCAGGCATTTCATTACCCAGCTAGGTAACATTATCAGTGAGTGTGGGGTTTGCTCCCTGTTTATATACAGTAGCTTGCCCTGCCAGTGTTGGTGGGGGTGTGGTTTTCTCCTTGGTAGTTCCTTGATTAGGGTATTGTTTTCTGCTTCTCTGGTATTAATCCGTTTATCTGGGTAAAGGTTGCTGGAGAGGATGTGTTCTGGTCTTTTTGTTTCCTTCTTAGCTTTCTTATTGTCTCTTTTGAATGGTATGTAAATGTGGTTTATCTCTATGTATCAATTGATGGCTGATATGTCTGAGTGCCAAGCTTCCAGGAATTCCCTAGTGTTTTTGGATTTAGCTTGGTCTAGGATACTCAGAGTTTCCCAGTTGAAACTATGGTTGAGTCTGTCCATGTATTGTGAGGTTAAGGAGTTTTCATCGTGTCCTCTGACTGCTAGTTGGTGTTCATGGATGCGCTCTGCTAGTCTTCTGCCTGTCTGTCCTACATATCGGCTATGTTGTAAATGACTCCTATTTTTTCTTCTTGGGCAATTGGGTCTTTTGGTTTACTTAAGATGTTTAAGAGGGCTTTAGTACAATCAATCAATTAGAAAGCAATACCCTAATCAAGGAACTACCAAGGAGAAAGCCACACCCCCACCATCACTGGCAGGGCAAGCTACTATATATAAACAGGGAGCTAACCACACACTGACTAGCACTGATGATGTTACCTAGTTGGGTAATGAAACGTTTGCAGTCAAACAACCAAGCTCAGAGAGCACCATGGACTCCACAGTACAACCCTGAGCTACATATATTCTCTTCTATTGATATTCAACTTTACATCTCAACCTTGGGCTGCACAGGTGATGTCATCAAAGTGCTCTCCAGATGCGTGGAGGCTGTTTGAGTTTGGATAGGGATGACCAGCTTGAGGCCTAATCCCAACAAGATGGAGTGCCTTTGGGCTCACAAGCCATCCGACTCCAGGGAGATTCCAACTTTAATTCTGGGCAGGGACATTGCCCCTTTTGCTTTATCCTTTCAGTCTTAGAGTCTACAGGAGAGGGTGGCCATAATACATTCAATTAATTGAATAAATAAACCTCTACACAAATACACAGCACTTGCATAATCTTCAAACATCAGCTCTACAAATGTTGTGTTAATGTTATTCTTTGATATTAGGTCAGTTGCAATATGGCCTGTTTGAAATATACAGTAAGAACTCACTGAAGCTCAAACATTCACATTTGTGTCAGAGAAAACTGATAACATAAAAAATTGTTTGATTATAAATTCATGTTTTTCTACACAGTGGCAAATAATTTACTAATTCAAATTGGATCTCAGTGAAAGAAAAGGAACAAAGTTCAGTTAAACAATTTGAAAAGATAGCAATAAATAAAGGAAACATCTTCCTGAAACAAATCCTAGGGGAAAAAAAACCAGATAAATTGTTAATTACCACCTACTGAATCCTGTATTTTTCCAAGAAAAAACACATAAATACACAATATGTCTGGCTACATTAACAGCAATGTTGTCTGTGACATTCTACGGAAGCAAAAGTTGGACTCTGAAGAAGCAGAATAGAAGGAGTATTGACACTTTTTGAAGTTTGGTGTTGGAGAAAACTCCAGAGAATACCATGGATAGCCAAAAAAACAAACAAATGGAACAAATCAATCCAGAGTTATCACTTGAGGCACAAATGACCAGACTGAAATTTTCAGATTTTTGATACATTATGCAAAGACACAGCTCCTTTGAATAGTCCATAATGCTGGAAAGATGGAAAGAGAAGGCAAGGATGACCAGCAGCAAGGGAGTCTCCATTACAGTGGTGATGGGAGCACCATTGGAAGACATGAAGGGCCAGGTTGGTGATAGGCCAGGTTGGCAGACACTGCTTAATTTTAAAGGCCAAGACTGAACACTTTAAGAATTCAGGTGGGCCTGACTTCTTAGTCAATACAGTTGCCTAAGACTGGTTGCCTAGGACCGTTACTTAAGACAGAATGGACTGTTAAAATGTGTACTACAAGATTGCTGACTAAATGTACTCTACTCTGGCAAAACAACTTCCTGTCAAAAAGGAAGATTAGAAATGTGGCGCAACATGGCTGGAGAACCAAATCAGCATTATACTACATTCCTATATTAGATTATTGTTGCCACACTAGCAAATTGCAGTTTATATAATGATTACACAAATAGAAGATTTAGGCAAGTAAAGCCATTCTGTTTTTTAAAACAGAATGTCTTCAAGTTATTTGTCATAGAAATTGGCAAGCCAATTTCATTGCGAAATTACAAACAGATTCCTGAAACCCTTTAAGTCATTTCCTTTTGGGCACAGAAAGACTGACTATCCCTGCCCCCACATTACTTAGTATAAGGCATTTTTGTTGCTTCATTCTAGTCACTACATAAACAAAACAAAACAAAACCATTTATTCTAATGTTTTCAATAACACTAGAATAAATATCTGTAAGTCCTTATGTTTCATTGTTTTTGTTGTTAGGTCAACTGCATATTTGGACCCCTCTCAAAAAAGAAAATAAATGTTAATTTTCCAATTACTTCTGTGCCATAGTTAGTGAAATCTGTTCAGCTGCATTGCCAGAAATCCTGCTGCATGATTTAAAGGCTCATTATTCACAAGCTGATCAGAAACAGGATCAGACCTCAATGATACTGAGAATATCACAGGAATCTTCATCATTTCAGGAGCCAAGAAAAAGCATAATGTTATTTCTCCAAGTTATGTCCCATATTTATTTTAATCAAACCAAGATAATATGCAGCAATCAATACATGAAAATATTGTCCAGTACATAACAACATTAATCTTCAAAAATTATCCTTAATAGGCTTTCAGTGCCATTATAGATACTATGGTAGTTATTTATTTATACCTATCCTGCCTTTCCCTCAAGAGCTCAAGGTAGACAGATAGTCCCTTTCTCCCCCCCGCCCCACAGCAATATCCCTGTATGGGGGTTGGCTGAGAGAGAGAATGACTAGTCCAAAGCCAGCTTCTATGGAGGAGGACAAGGAGGACTAGAACCTAGGTCTCTCCTTTCCTAGTCTGACGTGTGAACCACTGTATCTCACTGGCTCTCAGCAGCCTTGCTACTTGGTGAGGATCAACTAATGCATACTTTGAAACTAGAGTAAGAAGTGTGTGAATACAGATTAAAAGGATTTCCAGCAAGAACTTCCATGTATTCATGTTTGGATATGAAATGCTGACAGGTCAGCTCTGAAACAAGTACATATAATTTATAAACAGTGAAAGAATGCTGACTTTTCAGTATATTTTGTTTTTCTCATGCTGACCTAATTGCTTGCTAAATTAATTATTCAGTAACTTATAAGGTTAATCAAGTTTTTTTTTTAAATAAGGTTAAAAAAAGAAGCATATTTTCCATGCAACAATTAAGACAGTTTGAGTGTTAGGAAGAGAAGCACAGCTTCAAAAGAAGTACCTAAGTAAATGAGAAATGATTGTTAACTTGTTTCTTATGACATAAATGACATAGCACTGTCCTTTTAAACCATTAACTTCCACATTTTTTTAAATTGAAGACTGTTGTTTTTCTTATAGATATCACAGCTGTTCAGGAAGTATGTGACTATTTCACTCTATAAACCTGAACTGGGAAGCTTGATCTTTTATTTTTATTGAAGTCATCAGTTTTGTAAATGTACACATGAACACACTTTCTCTCCCTTTCTTCGTCCCTCTGTCCCTACACACACACAAACTGCAATTTTAAAATTAGCTTGCTGCTTCATGCAGCTGCACATTATTGTAAAAATGTGTGTAGGTGGGAAATGGCTATGACAAATTTGACAAGTTTCCAGGAGGAACTGCTTTCCCTCTGCAAGATAACTGCAGTTGAAAGTAGTCATTAGATTCATATCACACTGCTTTCAAATGGTGAGAAGGGTTTTTTTTCCACCACTGAAGACTTTGCTAGATATTTTCCATGAACATCATGGAGCTCTTTGCATATTCCAGATGCACACAATTAATATATTTTGCCCATTCGTTTGTACTTAGGTGCAGTCATATTATGCTGATGATAGCCATGGGTGATAAAGCACTCCACGCAGAGAGTAAATTGGCTGCCTGCAATGAGACAGCATGTTCTAGCTTTCCTCTGTGTGTAGCACAACACCCAAGCTGGCTGGTATAGGAGAAAAACCTTCTACAAAGAAATGCTTCTTCTCTACTAGCCCCTGGTAGGCTAATAACCCATACTTCTGTTGTCTTATAAAGTCTCTTCTGGGAAGAGTTTCCTACAAACTTAAAAATGGCAAGTGTTAAGAAAAAAAACATTTGCCATCTACATAGGCATACTTTTCAGAAGATGTAAATCAGTTTATAAATTCTCTACCCATAAGGACTAGCAGCTTTTTTTTAAAAAAAGTGTCTCTACCTGAAATACTCAAAATCCTTAAAAGCCTTTTTAAGGGGACCTTTTTCAGAGGGAGGGGGCAAATATGAAATGTCATGAGTACAGCAGTCCCATTCCTCAATTATATTGAGAAGGGAAGCAGAGTTATTGCTGCTAAGTTGATAGAAAGGCAGTTTCAGTTGGGAGGGAAGGTGAGAACAACGCAAGCCGTTCAGGCAGAGGACTTGAAAACATGGCAACAACCTATCAGAGAAGTATCATACTGGCAGCGGCCATATAGAAGCAGTGCATCTATCATGCAGCGGTATTTCTGGCTTTCTGCTGGCTTAGCCAGACTTGTGCCAAATCAACAATTATTATATGATTTATACAGTGCACAGTGGGCATCTCTGTTTGTAAAAAGAGATTGTTTCTTTGACATCTAGAAATTCTGTGCTTGCCAGGTGAACAGCCAATTCAGAATGGGATAGGATACTTGGAACTTAGATGGGAGAGCTCTACTTAAATCTTAAACTCCTACTTAGAAAACCTTTAAACTATTAAGTTCTGCCTAGTTGTCTATATGCTTTTTTCCACCTTTCTGTGTGCTTTACCTAAATATGGAGAAAAGTTCAATTTTTGCTGGGTTTATTTTCAAAATTTGTTAGAGCCAGTTTGGTTCTAGTAGTTCTAGCCTAGTGGTTAAGGCACCAGGTTAGAAAGCAGGGGACTGAGAGTTCTAGTCCCACCTTAGGCATGAAAGCCGGCTGGGTGACTTTGGGTCAGTTGCTCTCTCTCAGCCCAGCCCACCTCACAGGATTGCTGTTGTTGTGGGGAAAGTAGGAGGAGGAAGGAGAATTAGGTATGTTCACTGCCTTGAGTTATTTATAAAAATAATAAAGACAGGATAAAAAAATCTAAAAAAAAAAACTTGTGCTTTTCTGGGCATGGTCTGTGTACATACTTTCAATTTCTTTTTATGATTATTCTACCTACTCCTAGAACTTCATATTCAGGAGGAATCCAGTAACACCTTTTCTATCAAATTTTATTAAAAGACATCAGGTTTCACTTTCACTTCCATTCGAGTTTAGAGTGGCTAAACTGATGCAGGAATTAAATTGGGATGGCGCCTGGGGGAAGGCAGGGTGGTTAGGAAGGTGCAGGCTACACGAGACAGATTATGAATTAATGATTGGATCTGCTAAAAACCCACTGTGTTGAGACCTGAGATAGTTCGAAATCTGTTAATGTATGTGAGTTCAGCAATCTCTCATTCAATTTTACTGGTCGAGTTTCTTTTTTCTTTTGACTTTTTTTTTTCCAAAATGGCTACTTTGAAATCTCTAATGGACCTAAGACTGACATCAGAACTCAAAATATCAGTTATCAAAGTAGATATCAATTATCTTTGGAAAAAAGAAAGAGCCCAAAGTTTCAGGTCACCTGCCTATGCAAATAGATTATTCATGAACAATTACAATGAAATGAAATATGATTATCCTTTTTGAAACTGTCATGCAAAATCTTCATATCTTGGCCTACATATGCATGATAAGCCCTTATACATACAAAATAACTTGATGTAGCTGCATTTTTTTGTTATGTTTCAATATTTTTCTCTGTGTTCTATTATGATACACACACACATATACACACACACACACACTCATTCAGATTAGGATGCTGGCAAGTTCTATAAGAAGGGATAGAGGCTGTATCTTGCCAGGTTATCTGAAATGAGTTTGAGGCTGTTGGTCCTAAGTAAGTAGACAAGATTCTTTGAAGCCATCTGTGGTTTGTATTCCTGCCCCACCTGGTTGGTGAAAGAATCCAAGGATGTAACAGGAAGCTGAAACAGGTCAGTAGTCAATGGATCCTTGGGAGAAGCAGTGGTGTGCCTTCCTTTGAAGGGAGTGGTAGTATGGTCTTTCCTCAAAACCCTATTGCTATTCCAACTGGGGAGGAGAGAAGTTGACCTCTAGAACTCTCCACTGTAGGGTGCAACCAACCTCACTATGTTTAACATTTACATGAAGGCAACTGGGGAGGTAATCCATGAGTACAGGGTCAGTATCAATAGTATGGCAATGATACACAGTTCTGTAGTTCAATTCTGGGTCAAATAGGAGATGTGATCAAGATTTCATACCATTTTGGGGATCCTGTTATGATCTGGCTCAAGTTTAATACCAGCAAGACACAGTGGCTTTGGGTATGGTAGTCAACCAAATCCATTAACATTCCATCTTTGTTTCTGACCAGGATAGAGTTCCACAGTGCAGAGCTGACTCATAATCTGCAGGTCTATTTGGACTCACAGTTCCTGCTCAAAGAGCAGGTGGCAGCCAGGGCCAAGAGACCTTTACCCATTTCCAGCTTGTGTGCCTTTTATGGCTGTTTCTGGGTCAGGAAGCTATGCTCAGTGGCTTTGTCACCATGGTTTTGATTACTGCAACATACTCTACCTTGAACTGCCTTTGAAGATCACAAGCTTCAGCTGGTCCACAATGTAATAGCTTAAGTAATGTCCTGCACAACTTATCTATGCCATGCAGGGAGCTGCATTGGTTGCTATTCAATTATAGGCACATTTTAAAATGCTAGGTATCACCTTTAAAGTCACATATGACTCAGGAGCTGGCTATCTATGAGACCACCTATTCCAAGTAGCAAACTGCAAAAAAGGATTGCTCTGGGTCCCAATCTCTAGGGACTGTTGTCACTGGGGGCCACAGGGGCAGATCTTCTCTCACTGCTCCCCTCCTCTAAAACAGCATGTCCCAGAGATTAGAATCCCAGCTCTGCTATGGTTCTTCAGGACCATTAAGACCAGGTGCTTATAAAGGGCCTTTGAGAGGCTGATATGAATACTGGTTCCTCCTTCAGAAGAGGTGTTTGTCATTTCTGTTTTGACTGTTCTTTAGTGGCACATTGTAATGGGCTATTTTATGGTTTTAACCATGTTACTGGACATTGGACTTTAAGTGGCTCAGAATAATTTGTGACTGGAGCAACATGGAAGCCTCAGCAAATAAATAACTCACCCATTATCCTATTTCAAACTAACTGAGAATTTGCTTTGGTACTAGTGAAGGAGATACAGAAGGATGTTAGAGATAGAAAAAAAAGGTTTTGTATATTATTTAACTGAACAACACAGATCACAGCAACAAGTTATCCTAATGTGAAAAACGTTTCAGAGGAAAAGTTAATTACTTCAATATATTCATTGTTTTGATATTTCTGACTTTATCAAACTTTTTTTTTAGGTACCCAGTTGTGTCCAGACCTGCAGCAAAATGACTGCAGATACTTATCTTAAATATAAATGTTCAAAAACAATCAGTGTCAGTTTTACACACAAAAATCATGTAAATACTATATATGTCAACATGTGTGACTTGCCTTTTATTTTCAGTGTAATTTTATGTTAAGCACAACCCATTACTGAACACTGTGGAAGTACAGAAAGTCTTAGTACTATTGTAGTATTTTTGCCAGTTGATCTACCAAACTAGATGTTGCAAGCAGATATACTGAACTTTTTCCCAATGCCTTGCATTTTGCTTTCTTCCTTTTTTCTTTCTTTTCTCCAAAGCAACTTCTTGTTGACAAACAAGAGGAAAGCAACCGCGGGATGGAATGGTTAACCATTTTCTGACAAGTGCTTTTCCATGTGGAAGAAAAAGCTGCAGTTTGGAGGGGCTGAACTGGAGCAGAAAAAAGTCTAGTCGGGAAATGGCAGAGTCTATTGGTGTCTCCTTTTTTTTCCCCTCGGGTGGGTATACCAAAAGACATTAAGAACAAGTTGCACACATCTATCAGAAATATCTATTTTGGTTAAAGCCTTTATTTATTAGTCTTAAAATCTAGTCCCCAATGCTCTGAAGCCCATTACACCAATAGAAATTGCCTACACATGAAGGAAATAAGACGAGCATAAAAACATACTTTGTATTAGGTCATGTTAGGCAGTTAGTCCACCAAGCCCTGCGTTATACTAGCTAGTAAAATTCCCCAGGGCCCTGGCCAATGTCCTTTCTTATCTCTGACTACTTGATTATTTTAACTGGAATCAGGGAGAATGAATCAGGAATTTTCTACATGTAAAGTACATACTTTACTGGTTAATTTAATCCCTTTCTTCAAATCTATTGCTTAGACTTTCATCTCCCTGGAGTTCTGCTAGTGTAGTCAATAGGACCAGTTCAGAAAAACAGGGATGTTTTTCCTTGGGATCATAACATTGTGCATGTTCTTGCAAAGAAGACTGCAAATGCAATCTAAAATCAGTTTTATAGGGTATTAAACTTGGGTAATTTATTCCAGACAATTATTTCTAGTGAATGGTAAGTAGTATCAATGATGTTTTCTTTGACTTCTATTTACTATATTTGTATAAAAAGGCAATTAAATCAATATAATAGGCAATGTTTTGTACAAAAATACAGAATTTTAAAAGCTTTAAAAAGTATATTCTATATTACTGATCAGAATTGGACTATATATATTTATATATAAAATTTATATAAATTTATACATGTATATTTATATAAATTGCCAATATTTGGGAACTCAGCAAGTGGCTGCTTTGTTTACACAGTAGCTTTGTATTTTTTTGTCTTCCTAGAGTAGTAAGGTCGTAACTTGTAATCAGCTTGCTATAGTCTATTTCTTACCAGAATACATCTTCTGCTTTATGACTGAGGAGAATCTACAGGTAGTTCTATCCAATTGCATTTTCAATCAACATGTTTGTGCAACAGGTTGTAAAGCCCCTGAAAAATTAGAAGATGTGGAGGACAAATTGTGCTGATGAAGTTCATTCATCAAAGTTCTCAGTGCTCCTTCTCTTAGTTGGGTGATGGTTCAGTCCCAGATGAATTTCTTTGCAAAGAAAATGTCAATCTCTTGGCCCACAACCTATTACAATCCTGGAGACTGAGCTGCAACAGGAAAGTAAAAGTAAAAAGGGTTACAAAGGCAAAACTTGGTTTTAGAAACCAGAAACCAATACCAGAACTGTAAGTTGCACTGGTGAATATTGCTTTCCAAACCCTGTACATATCTAATCAAAATGCAAATACAAGAATGGTAGGAAGGAGGGCATTTGATGTGAAAATCAGTGGGCACCAACTGCAGGTGAGGAAAGAAAGGTCACCAGGACCATTTCCTGTCCATTGCCAGTGAACCCTCAGGCCACCCGTCAATTTCGCTCTTGAAACACAGAAGTGGGAAAAAACCCCTTCCATCCGCTGATTCTTCTCTGCGGGTAATCCCTCCTTCCCACCTCCAGTCTCTCATTAATAGGCAATTTTGTCCTAAGAACTTACCTAAGTGATTGTCCATTGCTGTTAACATAATGAAATCTGGTTCTTTGGAAAGGTTGTCATACAGCTTGAGAAAAGACCTGTCTTTAAAACATCCTAATTGCATTGTATATTTGATAAATCAACTCAGAGAGCCAGTGAAATATCAAGTGAAATGATGTGCTGTTAATAATGTAAGGTAACTGAACAGGGGGCAGGGGAGGGATCCAATCTGGAGCAAGACTGCAATGCTGACATAAAGGTCCCAAGGAACTAACTCTTTTTTCTCTCTTTACTTCATGACTAATATCTTCCTACCTCCTATAGAAGTTATCTGCCTTGCAGGAAACAGCAAACACAAACTGATTCCTAAGAATAATTTTTCTAGATGTTATATAGAATCTTTACTTTGGTTACAGTGACTTAATAATTTAAGATATTAAAAATTCAATGAAATTTAAATACACATGAAAATTCTGCTTGAAATTTAAATTTGGAGGCTGCTAAGCTAAGGAAGGCCTAAGCTAAGAAAGCCTCATGTTTGCTGCTTATTTCACATTTTCTTTTCTCCAGGAGCCCAGATAAGGATTTTTTTTCCTAACCCTAGCCTTCTTGTATAGGTTAGGCTGAGAGAGGGAGGAAAGAAGAAGAATTTGTCCAAAGCATCCAATGAATTTTGTAGTATGGATTTAAATATGGTATGGCCCCCTACCTCAAAACCTTGTCAATATATTAACCCAAGATTCAGACATTAAAAAGTTATATATAATCAACAATAACAAAACACAAAGGTAGACTTATACCTCATTTCTCAATTTTTCATTTTCATGTAACATGAATGCAAAGCAGCAGGTACAGGTAAGGGGGAGCTGAGCAACAGCGTCTGACTCTTCATCCCATGTGCCCTGTTCTTTCATGAGGTCATAGTGTATCTCCTTTAAGTTTGGTTTTTAATAATACTTCTAGTACAATAATATTTTAAGGATACTTTTATCATTATGGCTCTCTTGGGTTTTGTTTTTTTTTAGTACACTGCTTTGATTTATTTTCATCAGAAAGGAAATGCATCACTAAATAGTCTTTAAAAAGCCTTCACGAACATTGGGTCCTATTGCTTATAGATTTTCAGAATGCATATTTGAATTCTGAAACTACACCACTGTCTTTTAGGCGTTAACTGGAAAAAGTAAATTACTGCATTATTTTTCTTCAGAATTATCTGGGCATGTTTTAGAACACTGACTGCCAAATGTATGTAATGTAGTAAGAGTATCTGTGTAATCCTGGAATACTTGCCAACAGTTTAAAACCTCAGTGACCTGAACCACAGAAGCAGCTAGGGAGAAGGTTTAATCTGTATACAGCTACTAATAAGGACTGATCTTCAGTCCCAAGATCTTCTATCTGTATGAACAGGGCATTCAATTTCCCCTTGTCCCAGTTGTGGAAACTTGGTTTGGTATAGGCTTTGTGGTAAATGGGAATGCATTTGATTCAAGGCTCTTGCATACCTTCTTCCATATCTTGTTCACAAATAAAACTGTTAACATCTTCACAGTGAAAGTCATTCCAGAGCCCAGCATGGATTAACCCAGCACAATCTTCCCCTGGTCCATGGCCATGTTTCCAGTTATCGGGCTGTCCGGCACTCCAGTTTCTTGCAATAAAACAGAAAATGGATCATTCCATAATCAAGCCATCATGTGACAATATGACAGAGGAGATTAATAAATTGTAAAAACAAAACAAAAACAAAACAATCTCTCCTAAAGCAGAAAACATACTTCTTAACAAACAGTGCATGACTTTTTCTGGAAATGGAAAACAGCTGGGCTTTAGACATGGGAATCAATTGGACAAACAGCCAAAGCTCAAAAGCCTAAAATTAGACCAAGGATTCTGTTCTGGTTTTGGACTGCACGTAAACACATGTAGAGAGTGTGATCCATCAATGGGGTTGTGCTTGTTTGCTTCATCTATAGCTGCAGATGAGCTACTAAGATATAAATACACCTTCCTGTTGGATTTATATATGCATCTCCAAATCAAAATAAAAAGAATAGTTTCTTGTTATATAATCTTTAGAGAGGAATATATAACATTATCCTATCATAAACTCAAAGCACATCAACAATCATACACTGCAAGAACTATCTTATGATAGACAGGTTTGTATCATTAGGGCCACCCGATCTGGACAGCAAACCCCAGAGCAGAGCTTCTCTGTCTTTCTGTTGCCATCTAGTGATCCTTCAGATTTCTGTAGGCTTTGTATAATATTCATTTGGGGATGTACATCCACCTAGCAAATTACACCTTGAATGGATTATGAACAATCTCTTAAAGATTTTTAGGTCCTTAATGATGCAATGGTTTAAGTTAAAAACTTGGAGATTTCATCAGGGTAAGGAGGAACTAGCCAAACATGCCAGGGACATTTCCTTAACATAAGCTCCAAGGCTCAACAGCAGTCAAACTGAGAGACTGAAGGAGAAAGTAATAATTTCATTCAATGGAAATGACAGATTCTAGTCTTCTTGATCCAGTGCTAATCCAGTGTATACCCTGATTCCAGTTCAAAAGAATTTGGCTGATAGCAGGTTTCAATGAAAAGTGAAGACACGAGTTTGGATTCCAGCAATGATTTACATTTGATGCAACAGGGAAGAAGTCTTATTTTCTGTAATGTAATCAGTCAACTAACATGAACTCTTTCCCTACGGCCATTTCTTTCTCTCTTCTCCACCCCACCCCACCCCCTGTATGTTTATATAAAATAAGGTTTAAAAAAGTCTGTGATTTCTCTACCCGTAGTTTGCTACTGAATCCTGTAATTAGCATCTTAAGGTGCCTTATTATCATCTTTTATTGGTTATTCAGTAATTTTTTTCTGGCAATAAGCCTTTTGAAATCAAAGGAGAGTTAGTCTGAGTCTAAAAGAGCACTCCCTTTATAAGGTTGCAGCACCATTTCCTAGTGGCAGATGTTAAAAGATCAATTATAGCAGAAAACAGATAGTTAATGTCCTTCCTGCATTTACATATATTCTGGTATGGTTCCATCCAGCCATCGCCAGTCATCTTCCTTCACTGAGTCAGTGAGACCAATCCAGAAACTGCCTTTTGCGATAACTTGTTTTTTAAGCCATTGCTGTGAACAGAAGAAAGGACTGGTCACTTTATTTCACATCCCAAGGTTTTGGCTCCCTAAACTACTTTGGGCTTTAGGACTTGAAAAGGGTGACTGAGCATAAACATGAGCGCAGAATTTAGATGGGTGAAATCCATTGGGAACTATTTCTGAGCTAATTCCATCTGATCTGACCACATTTCCAACTCATTCCTCCCTTCCAATCTCAATCCAATCTCCTCCTCATCATCCACCAAGAATTTCCTTTTCCCCACCAATTTTCTGGTTAAAGATGGTGTACTGATAGCAGCAATAGCCAGCTATGGCACGTGAGGTGAAGACAGGGCCTTTTTTCTTTCCACTCTAGCAATGGAAATGCTGCAAAGTAGATGTGAGAAATGCAGCTGCAACAGGGGCTATTTACGGCATGGTGCGCTCTGCAGCCAGAATGAAAAGGGATTATAAAAGAAGTTCGCCCTTGTTCCTTCCCCAACTTGCTGTCACAAGAGCACCAGCTCAGTAAATGCTGACCAGGCATTTTAATTTGTACAATCCCTTGTCTGCCTCAATACAAAATGCTGTCTTTTATTATATTTATAGTGGATCATTGCAGTAATGATGTTGATATTAATGCAACTATAGTTGCCCTGGAATCGGATTTTAAGCTGACTAACAGAGAACTATTTCAAATAAATAGATAAACAATTTGGGGCTCTGTGGTTAGGCAGAAGGGAAGTTGGAGGTTGAAAGGAAGGGATTCTTTTCTAAATTAAATTAAAATCCAACACCTTCCCCCCAAAAGCATTTATAAATTACAATAATCATCTCATATGGAATGACATCCTCTGCCTTATTTCCAGCAAGACCTTTTGGAAGCTCACTATTTCTGTATCTGGGGCTGGAAATATTATTCATACTGACAGCACTGGCTGACATTTGCACACACACTGCTTTTAAGATGTCTCCTTGAGACAATTTTTTATTAGTCTTCATAGGGTCAAACTACATACTTCTTGGGAAAGAACTGTGGATGACCTTTCACCTTTGTTTTGTTATGCAGTGAAGCATAGTTATGTGGGACTGTCAGTTTGTTAAAATGACAAAATGGAAAGGAAGAAGGTATATAAACCTTTCCCAGTCCTGCCCCCACCTCTACGCAGTCATTCTCCTAGCCTCTTTTTCTTTAGAAGAGAAAATCAATTTTTGGGGGTGGGGGGAGGTGTAACAGTGTCAGTGGAATAAGAAAGAGTGATAAATCCTCATCTTTTCATGGACTGCTTTGAACTAACTGACAGCATCTGACAACTTCATTTCAAGAAAAATCAACATGGATTTTCAGCAGAACATTCAGTCTAGATTGAATGGAAGCTGCGATAACAAGCATTGGTTGCTCCTCCATGCAAATACACGTAGTCCTCATTTAGCAACCACAACTGGTACTGGCAACTCAGTCATTAAGCAAAGCGATCACAAAGTGAAACCATGACTATGCTTACAATCTTACTTCAGCTTTCATTTACTTTACAGACCTGCAAAGGTCGTAAATGCAAGGATTGGTGGTAAAGTTACTTTTTCATCACCCTTGTAACTGCAAATGGTTGTTAAACGAGGCAGTTGCTAAACAAGGACTACCTATAGTTTTTTGCTAACTTTTACAGTAAGACTGTCATCCCCTGATCATCCCTCCTGATTATCTTTAGTTAGATTATTATATTTATGAGACAATTCCACATATAAAATGCTTTCTGACTAGCTTGTCTAACTTAATTACCTCCTATCATTGTCAACTGGCATGGCTGGAGGTAACGATATTTGCATACAAATGTGTTCTAAACCTGCTCTTTTTTACTATTTAAATCTAACAGCATGCCAGATGGGATTCTATACCTGTTCCTCTTTGCTATTAATGAAAACCAAATGTGATGATTTCTCTTCACAGAAAAGCTTTGCATCTTCAAAAATGGCTCTTTCATTTGAAAAGTAGTAACAGCTGTCTGAAAAATTCTTCCAGTAAACAGGACAACCTGTAACATGAAACACTTGCAATAAATCCCTGCGAGAATGAAAACTTAACCCCCCTCAAAAATAAGGGCTCTGAACAGTTTGAAAATGATTTGAGAAATGCTTCAGACCTCGTGAGCACAGCACCTCCCTGCTGTATATTAAGGCAGCCTAACTTTTTCTAGGCTTCAGTATGGGCCTGAAAAAAGATGCTCTACTTTAAGAATCAACCCATTAAAATTAATCTACCGTTAAAACAGCAGCATCTTTTTTTTCAAACGCACACAGAAGCCTGAGAAGAGATGCACCAGCTTTAAGCAATAGCAGGGAGTCACTGTGCTCACGTGAAATCTAAAAGACGACTTCAGAATTACTCTTGGAGCACCCAGAACCCTACTAGATATAGTTTTGAAGAACAGTTCTCTAATCATTAGGAGCCATGCAATTTGAAAAAATGATTATCCATTCAGAATATTGTTGAAATGGAATTTCCATTATTGATAGTTGCAGCCATCTTTTTCTATCAAACTGGCCTTCAAACTGGCCTTCATTTCTAGTTTACAATAAAAGAAAAAGAGGGCACAGTTTAACAATATGTTTACAGGATAAATTTTGAAAACCAGCCAGAACTTTTCCTGTATCAAAACCATTCTTCTAATACCATTCTGTTTGGATGCAAAAAGTGAAACAATTAATGACTAACAATGAGATTTGAACAATCCTACAAAATTACTTATGAAGTTCTAATAGCAACACTGGAGATAAACCATATTTTGCCCATTTTTTCCATATAATACATAGCTTTGTTTTCCCAGTGCTTGCCATTATTACAAGGGACAAATATTGGTCCTGCATATATGTATGTGGTACACAAAATGTAGAAATCATTTTGTGAATTAAAAACTAAGGGGGGAAGAAACTCCAGTGAAGACTCAGGATGCTCAGTGACCTTCAGATATCACAGAGCATAGGTGTCAATGGAGGGAGGAGAAAGAAAGGAAAAGACGGGGAGGAGGAATTGGCCTGCTTGAGCTTCTAATGTTTTTTAATATGTTTTAACAGTACAAAATACTAGTTGTGTCGAGGGTTAAAATTCCTTGCCGCCTTCTTCACATTATAGAGAGAAGCTTTAGAAGGTAAATGAGAGAGAGAAAAAAAGAAACGTATTTTATGGCCCCAGGCCTTTCTGTGTGATGTGATAGATTAATTGGCTGAACCCAAGCAGTAACTACTCTGAAACAGAATGGGAGGAATTCTGGGGAAAAAAAAGAGTTGCTTTTCTGTTCCTTCTTAGAACCATCATCTGGACCCATGGATTCAAAGAGTATGATGTTCATTTCAAGCTGGTTGGAGGCTTGAAAAAATATAGGCTGCAAACTTTCACTGCAATATGTACCCAGAGTACAATCCAGTGCAATAGTCAACAGAGTTTCAAACTACACTTTTATACATTGGTAATAAATATACAGTGAGGCATGCAGACAGATAGTATGTGTGCTAGCAGCTTACCGTTAGTTTCACTTTGTAGCGCCACAGGTATTCCTGGACCTGATGGTCCAGGAGGACCAGGCTCACCTGGAAGACCACGTAGTCCAGGTACACCTGGCAGACCAGGTAATCCACGAGCACCAGGTACTCCTGGTTCACCAACAACTCCTTGAAGACCTTGGGGTCCAGGTGGGCCCTGTGGGCCTGGGGGCCCATCTTTGCCAGGTGATCCAGGGAGCCCTGGATCTCCACTAGGACCAGGCAGCCCACTCTTCCCAGTAGAACCTCTCTGGCCTTTAGATCCAGGTGAACCTCTGGAACCTTTCCCACCTTTTTCACCTGGTGGTCCAGGTAGGCCACTTGGTCCTTTTTCACCTTGAGGTCCTGGAGGTCCTGGTTCACCTTTTTCTCCTTTTGGTCCTTTGGGCCCAGTTAGTCCAACTGGACCTTGGGGTCCTCTATCACCTTTGGGCCCTCTTGGACCTGGAGGGCCTACAATAACATGAACATGTGGAGAAAATCAGAAAAATAATGAAATAGTATAATATCATACAAATAATGAACTGCAGTACATCGTAGTACTAAGAACATATTTGCCCTTTATATTTACATCAATTTTTAACTCTTTTTAAAAGTGGTGGGTTCCTCCAAAGAACTCAAGAAAACTTAATCTGTAAGTATGCCTTTATAACAAAATAAGTCAACAGAAAACTAAATCTAGAACCTAAAATGATTTTATTTTAAGTAGATGATTACAGCTTCCTTAAAAGATTAAGGAAATTGTCCAAGTTTGTTTAGTATTGTTTAATTTAAGTTGTTTACATGAATCAGTGTTGCATCAAAGAATCTACAAAATCTTATTAGGACATTCTATTGCTTATATTTTTATTATTTTAAGAAATATATCAAGGGTGATTCAATGCCCATATTTCACTTTTTTTCCTAGCTTTTCTATCCATTACAGTCACAGATTAAACAAAGCAAATATGCTTAACTTTCCCAGTTATGAGAGACATATTTATAGAAGAAAGTTTAAAAAATGGTGGAACTATTATAAAATTCATATTCAAGGAAAATCTTTATTAGGTAAAATAAAAAGTATTAAAACTATTGGAAAAGTTTTAAAAACCTCTATATCTTTTTATGTTCTCTGCCTGATGAAAATATCTAGAGGTCATAAAAAGACAGAAATCTCCATTTCATGAAACTGAAAGGAAACTATCACTGACTGCAGTTTTTGGAAATTGCACTGAATAAATTAAAAACATCTCCTTTTCATGAAATTGTCAACAAAAAAGAATCTACTTACCAGGGGAAAAAAAACTTTTGCTAAGTGTCTTCACAACATTGGGTTGTTTTTTAGATAGTGACAAATTCTATTTATAATATATGCACATTGCAATATATACCTGATTGTAGAGTTGTAAAAAACCATAGTAGTAGAAAGTTTAGAAACGTAAGATGTTATATACCATATTTTTCCGTCTATAAGACGATACTTTTTTCTAAAATCGTTACACTAAAAATTGAAGGGCGTCTTATGCAAGGAAGTAAGCCAAGGAGAGAACCGCGCGGTTACGAAACTGCCCATACTTTGTCTCTGCCAACAGGCTTCCTCCAATCATGAGCCTTATGTAACTGACGTCAGCTGATGCTGAACAAACCAATTGGAATATATCCCGTTGGAGGTAGAAAGTGTGTAGGCAGTGCACAGATGCAACAGAGACCAGTAATGTCAGAGCATTCTGAGCCCATAAAGATGTCGGAAAATAAAAAAATAAATAAGCGAATGTCTTACTCTGCAAAATTCAAACTGAATGTAATCAGTTATGCAAAAGAGCATGGAAATAGAGCTGCAGAGAGACAGTTTGGACCTCCTCCCACTGAGTATAGGTAAATGTTACCTAATTACTAAATAAAAATGTGTTCTGCTTTATCTTTAAAATATCGATTTCTTAATTTTGGGTTGGAAAAGTGGGGGTTGTCTTATACATGGGGGCGTTTTATTAACGGAAAAATACGGTATTTGCAGAAGAAAATAGAACAATAATAATGATTGACAATATATATGAAATACAAAAAGGCATACCAAACACTCAGGACCAGTTCTGACAGGATATGAGTTTCCTACTTTTAGCGCTAAACAGATTACCTTTTAACACTTTTTGATGATTTAACATAAAGCCTTCATATATTTCAGTATGCGTTTCCCTATTATAGCAGAGATTCTACTCTTGAAGTTGTTTAAAAAGGGAATTTCTCATTAAAGTTCTCTCCATGTGTCAGAGACATACACAAGGACTGTCACGTCCAGGGTTGCTGCTTCTGGCAGGAAAGGTCAAAGCACCCTCTTTTTATTTTTCAGTAGCTAGGCTAAAGGGAAAAGTCCTTGTTAGGCAGCTAATATACAACACAAGTATGCAGACTAGGGTATGTCAGGAAGTTCAGCCTAACTAGTTGCAGCCTAATACAATGATCTTGTATTGGGCGACAGTGGGAAAAAAAGAGGCCTGCCAGTAAGATAAGATAAAATTATTCCACCTTCCAGCTTGTAACATAAACCACTGATGCAAACATCAAAGCAAGAGCACCTAAGCCTTATCCACCCAGAATGCAAATTTAGTTAGGTGTAGCCTGGAAGGTATAAGCATTAGGTGAAGAAAGCTGGGTTGAAAATAACACTCAATGAGTGCTCATCAATGGAATGAGTATTATTCAGCATTTTTATTAGTTATCTGGATGAGGAGATAAATGGAACACTTAAAATATTTGTAGATCACACAGAAGTGGACGGGACATCTACTTTCCTGGAGGACTAAAATAAAATTTGAAATAATAGGTTAAATAATAGGTTGAAATAATAGGATGCAATTTAAGAGAGACAAATTCAAAGTTATGCATTCAGGAAAAGAAATCAAATGCTCAAGTACCGAATGGGGAATAACTGGCTTACAAAGATCTTGGAATAATAGTTGATTGCACAGTGAGTATGAGTCAATAATATATTGAGAATGCAAAGAGGCAAATGCAATTTTAGGCTGCATCAAATGAAGTATAGTTTTCAAATCATAGGAAATATTACTTCTCTTTCTTTCCTTTGGCAGTCCCACCATGACTATTTTGTCCAGCTCTGGACACCAGACTTTAAAACGGATTCAAGTGAATTGGACAAACATGGATTAGAAACCAAGTCTTATAAAGAGAGATTGAAGGAACTAAGAATGTTTGGCTTTGATGAGAAGAGGTTGAGTGGGGATACGATAGCACTCTTCAGTAAATGAAAGGATATAACCCAGAAGAATATTAAAATTTTTCTCTATTGTTCCAGAGTGCATGATACAAAATAATGGATGCAAATTACAAGAAGGTAGATGTTGATAAAATTGTTCCTAACAGTAAGAACAATTTGACAGTGGACTTTCAAGAGATGGGGTGGGCTACCCTTCACTCGATGCTCAAGCAGAGGCTAAATACTATTTTACTCTTCTTGAACACATCTACTGAAGGGAAGCCAGGCTGGTGTCGGTGTTAAGGTGTTAGATTAGGACTGGGTAAAACCCAAGTTCAAGTCCAGCCTCAGGTATTGAAGTTCCTGGGTTGTTTGAGACCAGTCACTCAGCTCAATTCCTCACAGGGTTGTTGTGGGGAAAATGAAATATAGAGTGCTATGTATACCTCCTTGAGCTTCAAGGGGAAAGGCAAAGATATAACAAGTAAATAAATATCTGTCTTAATTTGGATTCCTGCTTGAGGAGCGGACAGACTTGATGACCTAAATAACAATTCTCATCTAAGATACTTCATTGTAATCAGTAAACCAAAATGTTAAATCAATCCAAACATATAATGGGCCAGTTTTAACTTGCATTTATTTTTTAAACTGAGCTGTTTGGGGAATGGTGTTATAGTAACTAGTATTGTAACTAATACAGTATTGTACCTCCTTACTAGAAACTGACATCTCAGAGCTGATACTAATTTATTCAATTGTTAGATTATGTTTTAGAAATGAGTTCCAAAAGAAAACAAAACATTTAAATTTTGTGTGGATGCGAGAAGATTTGTACACGACAGCTAAAAAAAAAAAGGTGAATAGAGGAATATGAACTTGGGAATAGCAAAAACCAAGTGCTAAGAGAAAGAAGAATTTGTACCATCTATACTAGGTTAATAACACATTTTCATATAATCTGTATTAGACTATACAACAAATAGCTTGTAGTCTACACCACTGTTTCTCAACAAGTTGTATACAGTACAATAGCAGTCTAAGAGAGATGCATTTCCCTTCCCAAATCATGAAAGAGGTCAAGAGAGAAAAGTAGGCAGAGAAGGCAGGTAGAGTTGCTGGCCTACAGCTGAAAAGTATTGAGGCAAAGGAACTCAGCGTTTTCACAGTGTTTCCTGGAGTCCAGGACTGGAGTAGCCTTTTTGATGCCAAAATAACATTTATGCTAGTTTGTTCCCTCTTTTTTTTAACTCTTTTTAAAAACTTTTTAAAACACTGTTTGCTTATTTATTTATTTATTTTTATTTTGGCTTAAAGAAAGACTTTCCAGATTGGCAAATGCTGCTTCAGCCCCAATGAGCTCACTCATTATTCTACCATTATAGCAGGAAGTTCAACAGTATTACTGCAATATTTAAGTCCTTAAACACACTATAACAGATACATATACAGGTAGTACTCAACTTACAACTATTCATTTAGCGACCCTTTGAAGTTACAACGGTGCTGAAAAAAGTGACTTACAACCGGTCCTTGCACTTATGACTATCACAGCATTCTTGCAGTCACGTGATCAAAATTTGGGTGCTTGATAACTGGCATGTATTTATGACAGTTACAGCATCCCAGGGTTATGTGATCACCATTTGCAACCTTCCCAGCCATCTTCCGACAAGCAAAATCAATCAGGAACCACATGATCCACTTAACGACCGTGATGATTCACTTAAGGACCACCTTGTTTAATGACTGTACTGCTTAACGACAAATTTTCTGGTCCCTATTGTGGTTGTAAGTCGAGGACTACCTGTAGTAACAGAATACTTGTAAACATACATGTCATTTTCAGATAAGGTAGACTTTTGGTTCATATGTTGGAGGAGCCACGTTCTTTGATACAGGGATACAGAAGTGTGAGAACCACTGGTCTAGACTACTGCAGTTAATACTGTTTGAATGAAATGTTGACATTTGTGTAACTGTTTCTATGCTGCTTTGAAGAAACATCCATATTTCATCACTTGTCCAATGTTCTTCCATTATTACTAGATCCTCCTTCTTTAGCTTTGCAACCATCACTACATTTTATGCTTCCAAATTCCATAGTTAAACTACCTGTGTTTCTTTATGTAACTCTATGATTTTTAAAATTCTGGAACAAAACTTCCAACTGACTGAGGAAACGAATTAAACATCTTTGGTTAGGCTATGTTGACAGAAGGAAAGGATGAATGTTTCATGGTTGTACAAGCTTTGAATAGGTGTTGTTACTTCCAGAATGTCTGAACGGAGCACTGCCTCAAAGCTGCTTTGCAAAGCAATGTGCTTCCCTCCTCTTAAGAGCAAACCAAGCATGTTGGATCTTGTTCTGTGAAAGACTGCTTGGAGCAGCCTCTGAGCACACTAAAGGTTTTCTAGGCTGCATAGCTTCAGTGAATGCTGCAGGCAATTCCAAGACTTCCCAGTCTGTAAGACCTTCAGCCAGTATTGAGGAGAAGGTGAAGAGAAGCCGCCTCTGCAGCACTGCCCTGAGATCATTCCAAATCAACCAAATTGCTTCATTAAAGGAGCAATTCATCAGGTCATCTCTTTACTTCAGTGAAGCAAATCACAATGTCTATGCAGGGCAAATATCTTTCTTCACACGAAACTCATTTTGTGACTTATGTAATCAATGTAATGTTTTTCTAATTCCTATCATTGTTACAGATCTTCAAAATAAATCCCTCAAATAAATATGTCTTAAAATGTAACGCTCTGCTCACTGAAACTTGCAAGCCTGACCTACAGTTCAGCTCCACCCTCAGCATTTAATGCTTTGTGTAGATACACTCTTTTTTTGCATATTCAATATTATTTCTTTTTCAGTTTTCCAGATTGAGAGTGAACTGAGCAGTTGGGCACGAAAAAAGCAAAAATCTTCAGAAATAAATTCAAATGTCACTTACTGTATACTATCTGTAAATAAAAGCTATGTGCCTTGTTAACTGAGGTTGTGTTATATAAGCTTCAATAATAATATAAATAATATTCTGAAAAATAGGATTTTGAGATTAACAAATTTATATTAATGAATAATCAGGCATAGAACCACCTGTAAATCTAATATTAAAGAAAACAAGGCCCCTTCTCTAAGTAATTCTTAAAACTGTAAATACAGGTGCAACTTGAAAAATTAGAATATCATGCAAATGTTCATTTATGTCAGTATGGCAACTCAAAAGGTGAAACCAATATATGAGATAGACGCATTACATGCAAAGCAAGATATGTCAAGCCTTACTTTGGTATAATTGTGATGATTATGGCGTACAGCTTATGAAAACCCCAAATTCACAATCTCAGAAAATTAGAATATTACAGGACATCAATAACACAAGGATTGGAAATAGAACAATATTGGACCTCTGCGAAGTATAAGCATGCATATGTACTCAGTACTTGGTTTGGGCCCCTTTTGCAGCAATGACTGCCGCAATGCAGCGTGGCATGGATGCTATCAGCCTGTGGCACTGCTGAGGTGTTATGGAAGACCAGGATGCTTCAGTAGCGGCCTTCAGCTCCGCTGCATTGTTCGGTCTCATGTCCCTCATCTTTCTCTTGGCAATGCCCCATAGATTCTCTATGGGGTTCAGGTCAGGCGAGTTTGCTGGCCAATCAAGCACAGTAATCCCATGGTCATTGAACCAGGTTTTGGTACTTTTGGCAGTGTGGGCCAAGTCCTTCTGGAAAATGTAGTCAGCATCCCCATAAAGCTCGTCTGCGGAAGAAGCATGAAGTGCTCCAAAATCTCCTGGTAGATGGCTGCGTTGACCCTGGACTTAATGAAGCACAGTGGACCAACACCAGCAGATGACATGGCTCCCCAAATCAACACAGACTGTGGAAACTTCACACTGGACTTCAAGCATCGTGCATTGTGTGGCTCTCCATTCTTCCTCCAGACTCTGGGTCCTTGGTTCCCAAATGAGATGCAAAAGTTGCTCTCATCAGAAAAGAGGACTTTGGACCACTGGGCAATAGACCAGTTCTTTTTTTCTGTAGCCCCGGTAAGACGCTTCTTACGTTGTTTGTTGTTCAGGAGCGGCTTGACAAGAGGAATACGACATTTGAAGCCCATGTCCAGGATCCGTCTGTGTGGTGGCTCTTGATGCACTAGCTCCAGCCTCAGTCCACTCCTTGTGAAAGTTCCCAACACTTTTGAATGGCTTTTTCCTGACAATCCTCTTCAGGCTGCGGTCATCCCTGCTGCTTGTGCACCTTTTTCTACCACACTTTTCCCTTCCACATAACCTTCTATTGATGTGCTTTGATACAGCACTTTGGGAACATCCAACTTCTTTTGCAATTACCTTTTGGGGCTTTCCCTCCTTATGGAGGGTGTCAATGATGGTTTTCTGCACAACTGTCAGGTCAGCAGTCTTTCCCATGCTTGTGATTCCTACTGAACCAGCCTGAGAGACCATTTAAAGGCTCAGGAACCCTTTGCAGGTGTTATGGATTCATTAGCTGCTTAGAGTGGGACACTTTGAGCCTAGAATATTGAACCTTTTCACACTATTCTAATTTTCTGAGATTGTGAATTTGGGGTTTTCATAAGCTGTACGCCATAATCATCACAATTATACCAAAGTAAGGCTTGACATATCTCGCTTTGCATGTAATGCATCTATCTCATATATTGGTTTCACCTTTTGAGTTGCCATACTGACATAAATGAACATTTGCATGATATTCTAATTTTTCGAGTTTCACCTGTAGCATTACAATAGTAAATGCAGCATGTAGAATTTAAAATTGTTTTAGGGATATGTGACTGTTTTGAATATTTTGCTTGATATTTTTAAATTTTATTTATTTAAATAATTTATACGGCCACTCATCTCACAACAGTGACTCTGGGTGACATACAAGGATTAAAATATTATTTCTGACATGAGAAAACAGAAGCTCTAACAAATCTGAGAAGCTTGCCCACTGTTTCTCCCTACCCTAGTGTTCTGTCACTACTATTCCCTTTTCTCATCGTTTTTTCCTTCTTGTAAGACTTAATTGTGCTATTCCCTTTCTGCCCAAGCATTGCAGGAAAGCCAGGAAGTGGAGTGATATGCTCACCATATTTATTTTCCTACAATGCCTCTGAAATCCACATGGAGCCCTGAGGTAACCTGGGCAATTTAAAAAACACATACCAATATCTATTTTGGAAAAGTCATCCAAAACATTCCTTACCTTGTAGTATTGTGAAATTTTTAATCAGCTGGCCATGTTTAGAATCTACCAGCTTCATTTCTTCCATTATTACTGATAAATTGGCTACTTCAATATCTAACCGTGTCCTCAACACATCCTGTTGCATCCTTAGAGTAGTAGCATCGAAACGAATATTTGCTAATGTGTTGTTCATAAAAGTCAGCTCATCTGTATGTTTACTAAGAGTATCTGTGCATGTTGTCCTGACATCATTGAGATTGCTGGTTAGTGTCCGTAAGCGATGGGCGGTGTAGCTAATATTACCAATAATGTTGACAATATCTGTCTCAAAGCTATTAAACTGGTCTTCTTGCTGATTAAATCTGGCAGATGTTCTGTTTTCATATTCTTTATGGTATTCTTGGAGATCCTTCAAACTTTGTTCACTGGCTTGAGCAACAGTAGTGATATTCTCCATCTGTCCACTGAATGAGTTCAGCTGACTGCTCATATCCTCAAGTGTATCTTTATTAGTTTTGGTCATAATTGAATTGTTAGTTGCTAATACTTGCAAATTATGCACTTTCTCTTTAAGCCAATCAGTGTCCTTCCGTGCTTGGAGGGCAACCTGCTGAAGGTTTTGAAAGTCATTTTTGATTTTTTGGATAGCTTGACTTGTATCATCCACAGATCTCTGCAAAGCACTGATAAGATTTCTTTGCTGAACCTGTGTCCGGTTAAGATTATTTAGATTCATTATGACAACGTTATGTGAGTGCATTTGGCTTTGCAAAGTTGTTTGAATGTCACTTGTGTCTTGCTGGAGATCACTGATGTAGCCATTGTAAGATTGAAGAGTTTTGTTGATATTGTTGATCGTGAAAGAATTGCTATCCAAAATATCATTCATTTGGCTTTGCCTGCCATTTAACACACTACCAGATTCTTGTAACTTCTCCAGGGTATTTTTGTCCTTCGCAGTTTTCTCTGAAATCTCATGAAGTTGCTGGCGGAGAGCTGAGATATCAGCTTTGAAGCTTGAAAGCTCTGTGCTTGTGCTTATGGCTTTCTCTTCAGCTTGGTAATCTGAAAGAAGCAGGAAAATGATATATGTTCAAATTTGTTACTTATCAGAAGAACAGTTTAACAGAGTTTAATTCATTATAAAAACAGAAGAATAAGCCAATATGTAAACAAACATATTTTGGGGATTGTTAATAAACATTAGTTTGTATGCGTTAGGAAATTCTCCATTAATACAAATTAGTTTCTATTAACAAAGCTGGAGGAAGGGTCATTGCAAAATAGAAAAGTAAAGGCATACAAAAAGCATATGAATTCCCTTTTATTGAGAGACCATGAGTAAACCTAGTTTAATATCATCTGTTCTCATTATCAGAAACTCACCACGGTCTCATACAAGAAGAAATCTGTCCTGTTGCATATTTCCAGAAGGGTGAAAACTGTGTGTTTGCCAATATCCCATTTACACCAGAGATTAATCTTAGCTTTAGTAGACCTGACACATGTTTTAGTTGGCTTTACAGTGAGTAACTCTATAACCAGTATGCATTTACTCAGTATGGTCCTGTATATAGTGTGGGATTCAGAGTCTGAAAGCTTAAAGATGAACCACTAATAAATTAAGCTAATCTTTTAAGGAATCTATAGCTATCTACTTTAAAAAGTTACCACAGGTTCCAATTTTAGTATATTGACAACTTCAGTAATAAAGGCATAATAATTTCATCATTTATTTAATCCATTCATTCATTCATATTAATTACCCAGTTTCTTTAAATCACTTTTCACTTCTATAAGTTTCTCACTGCATCTTTGGCGTGAAACTTCCATGTCACCAGAAACACTGTCCATTTTTTCTACAACTAGAACAAAAGAAAATATCTTAGCTGTGATCAATATTGATAAAAGGTTGAAAGATGTAATCCAACAATATGTGGAATGAAACTTCAGGTTCACCATTCCTAACTATGTCTTAAGATAGGCATAAAGAAACCAGAGTAACCTCCCGCACTGGCACAAGTAAATAAAAATAACTATATGTGAGATTACCTTATTATTGTTGCTGATTGTAACAATATTAGCAGTAATAATATAAATTTATTATGTGCTGTTTTTAAATGATAGTACCCAGAATATGAGCATGAAATTGAGCAAACTCAGGGAGGCAGTGAAAGACAGGAAGGCCTGGCGCAATATGGTTCATGGGGTCACGAAGAGTCGGACACGACTTAACGACTGAACAACAACAACCCAGAATAGCATGCAGCAAAATAAAATTAAATAACATGGTCAATAAATAACTAAAATTTAAAAAGAAATAGCTAAAATAACTAAAAGAAATGTCAAAATGCAACCAAAAAACAGAACTAGACAGAAATCAAGCAACAGTAAAAGTCAATTATGCCATATTAAAACTAGTAACAATAAAACAAGGGGATGCACGTTAAAGCCTGTAGAACTATATGTTTATTCAAAGGTTTAGTGAAGTACACAAAGAGGGAATCCAGCAATTTGAACTAGGAAGGCATTATAGTTTTACTCATAGCACTTATATGATAGGGACGCCTCTTATGTACATTCACTGAATCTCCTAATAATGGAACCGACAGAAAAAGCTTGAATACTTAATCTATAGAGTAAGCCTTTAAATTCTGTTATGGAAGGCAGCTGAAGGTAATACATGTAGCTAACAGGAATTTTAATGTTTTTCAATTGTTCATGAAAAAGAAAAAAAATGCTAAATTCCTTGATGTCATCCAGGCAGAAAGGTAGGGTGCAAATCAAATAACAATACAATAATATTAATAAATACATCAATTGAAATTTCCAGTTATTCAGATGGAGGGGGATATAATTGTATATATTAGGTATTATAATAAAACTAGGTGATGCAACCTAAAGCCTGTTGAAATATGCTTTGCCCAGTGGATTCTGTACTTTTGAGACTCTAAATCTAATCTTGACCATTTTAGTCTCACATTCACTATGAAACTGTGTTGGGGCTTTTTTTGTTTTAAATAGTTGTAATTTATCAGAATTATGAGGTTTGTCCGGCCTTTCAGATCTGCTGATTGGCATGCTGCCGCCGCCATCCACAATGGACTTGACAGGGCCTGAAGGCTTCGCTCCGGCCCGTGGGGGGAGCAGAAAGCCAGAGGGGGCATTCGCAAGATACCTTGTTACAATCTGTGAAAATACTAAATTTTTCATAAGTATCTAAATTTGAATAATTCACAGCCCATTTTTATAATCATGAAAGTGCACAATATAAAGTGGTCCAATAAAAAAACCCTAGATAACTGTATTTGGATGAAGGTGTGATAAAAAAAAGGCTAAAAAGAAAAAGAAAAAAAGAATAAAGTCACAGACTTTAAAGCTATCTAGTAGGCACACTTACACCTCACTGAATACAGTATAGTGTTCTTTTGTTGTTGTTGTTGTTGTTTAATATAATCAACAGAGAAGAATAGAAAGGACAGAATTTGGCAATGTTATACAAGCTAAGTAACAAGATTTACCATCAGAAGTCAATCCAGGGGAGAAACCAAATATAAAACAGAAACTAAATACAGGGGAAACAGGAATAATATTTACAAAGAAGGCTAAGAAATTTGGGAGAGCACCCAATACTGAAATAATGCTTTTGAAAGTTAAAATATCTTTTCACATTTTAGCAAATATTTTATGCCAAATTATAATGACATTTAATTCTAAATAAAGACCATTGTGCCAGTAACATTAGTTCATAAATGGCTTCAGATAAACCTCAAGAATTAAAATAATTTTGCACAACAATAATTTACACAATTATTGGGTTATAGTCTTGAATCACTAATTCTTACACATTTTTATAGATTAAGAAGAGCTTCTAGTTCCTGGCAAGGCAACAATGATACTGCAACAGATCATAACTTGGGTACAAAATGAGAAGAAAATGAAGATCTTGTGATGCACATCTGTCGCATTGTTACATTTCAGTTAAATTATTGCAAAATGCAGAAAAGGATTTAGGAATAATGAGCCAAAGAAAAGTGATGGCATGAAATAAGAGAAAGAAAAGAAAACATTGCCAAAACTACTTTACACCAAGACCATTGTCTATACCTTTCTATATTACAAACCTTGCTTCACCATATCTATAAGCTTCATAGGCTGCCTATTCTTTAAACTTCTCACCTGTCACTTTTTCAGAATGTCATTAACTTCATCCAATCATATTTCTTCAGTCTTTCCTTTCCCTTGACCCATTCACTCTTCCTTCATATATTAATTTTGCAACTCATTCTTCATTCATTCTCTCCCTCAACACACTTCTTTCATACCATTCACTTTCATATTCAGTCCATCTTTATTCAGCATACACTCTGTATTCACTTATCTTGTCCGAACCTATCCATTCATGTCAACTAACAGAATATTTTTTCATGAATCACATTCATTCATAACATTATACAATTTTTCCAGAAGTCATCTCTCTCTTTTTTAAAGTCATTATTTATTATCATTCACTGGAGCATTCACAGATAACTATGATCAACATACGATTCCTACTTTCCCATAACAACTCTCATAATGCCAATGCATACTTTATGCCATATGCTGTATTTTAGCTCTTTCATTTATTCATGTATTTTCCCATTCCATTTCACAAGCTCGGACTTCCTTCAGTCAGATCCACTACATCCTTTCCTTTTCTTTTAGACTCACAATACACAAAACATTTATTTTCCTTTCATTTGTTAATTAATGCTCTTTGCCATTTACTCCTCTTACATTCCAAGTTATAATCTTCCATACGCCATAGCCATCACTGGATGGGCCCATAGATATTGACCTACACCACCCATTATGGCTTTGGTCAATTCAGGGTTTTGAATAATGCTAGTTACTAAGAGGGATAAGGTGTAGCCTAGGTTATTGGCCTTAGCTGTACCCATATCACATGCAGCATCCCCAGCTAATAGTATGGAGAGTACCAGTTTTGCCACATTTTGGCCAGTATGCCACAAGTACAACCAAAACCCTGCTTTATCCCCAAGCATGCAATTCTATGCATGCTAGGATCTCTAATCCAGAAAGTTAACATGCTGTTACCTGCATCCACCAGGTAGGTAGTATATACAGAATATTAACACATTCAGATTTCCCATTACTACTGATTTGTAAATGTTATCCAAGTTGTGTGTGTATCCATCCAGTCCTTAAATTGAAAGCAATTAATAAGCTATATTTGAAGAACAGTCAGTGACACCTAACTGAAATGTAGAGCTTCTGGTATACACCTGTTCCCTAAATACAGTAACATTATAAAAGACCGAGGTATGGAAGTTCCAAATGAGATGGATTGATGGTAAAGAGCTACTATCTTCGTTTCTCCTAAACTTTAAGAGTTGCTTCCATTTTTACAATTCAATAATAATCTGAGATTGATAACCAATGTTACTCTATTTAAGTAATTGTTTAGGATGAGGAATTAACTGATAGGCTTCCATGGAAAATAATCAAGATGATTACCATTTCCTTTAGTCTGTGACATATTCTAAAATCACACTGGTTGAATTAACTCATTGCTTTTTTGTGGTCAATTTTTCCTAGACTCAACAGGCAGCTATTATTATAGATGTAGTACTTACCTTTGTATCCCAGGACGGCTAGTGTTATTGCTAGCAAGGCACATAATATATACAAAAGTATGATAGAAAATTTCAGTGTCCAGTTACTTTTACACTTGGTGCATTGTGTTCCTTCTTGAATACCTACAAAATAAAATTAAGAATTTAGATTCTTCTTTAGCTTTAATTATTTTATAATAAATGGTTCTGAAGATATTTATCTGCAAGTCTGCATAAGGCTAAAACTAAATATGGTTTACTCGTAATCCATAATCAGTTTGTTGGTTTGATAAGAGACAGTCATACATTACATTCAATGCAAGTCCAACCAATTAATCTATTTATCTATTTATCCATACATCTATCCAAGGACAGATAGACAGAGGTAGTTAGTTACACATAAAGTTCAAAGTATATACTGCATACATGTAGTTTATTCCCACAATGGACCATGTGTGAATTCATACGTGATTCTTGAATGATAGTCCCATATTCTTTTGCACACCAAAGGGTATTCCTTCACCTAAAAAGGTGTGGTAAAATACTATCCTTTACACTGCTGTTAAAATATGCAGGTTCTTAAATAAATAAACAGTAGACACAAAAATATTTTTTAAAATCTTTTGAATAAGGATTTTGATTCAAACAACTAGAAATAAGAAACACCCTTGTGCATTCTATGGGTCTTACATAGAATTATGCTTTTCAGAAAAGTTTCTGTTCTACTTAAAGCATTCTAAATATAGGTTAACCACTTACCTAACAGTTAAAAGAAATAATGACCAATCAAAAACAATGGTATTGAACTCTGGAAACTGAATATATGCTAATTTGTCCAATTAAATTGCAATAGGGCACAAAAGGCACCAGGCTAGAAAGTAGGAGACTGTGAGTTCTAGTCCCGCCTCAGGCATGAAAAACCAGCGGGGTAACTTTGGGCCAGTCACTCTCTCTCAGCCCAACTCACCTCGCAGGGTTGTTGTTGTGGGGAAAATAGGAGGAGGAAGGAGTATTAGGTATGTTTGCCGCCTTGAGTTAATTATCAAAATAATAAAGGTGGGATAAAAAAAAAGTAACTATGCGTTCTTCCAGTTACAAATGCATATAGTCTCATGGTTTTTGATGTTACTTTTGTTTGCTCCTATTAAAATTAAATATCTCAGTCCTGAACTTTCTCAGTTCTCTGTAAATTTAAGTAAAATGAATGGAATGAAAGTGAAACTGGGGAGGGCTTGAGTCCCAGGCAGCTTTCGTTAAGAGGAAAGAACTGTATGGTGAATTTTGTATTCTTGAGAATTTCCCAGTATTCATTAGTAGTTTAAAGTTCATAAGAGTATTCTATGCTCTTCAAGGGATCATGTGCTAAATTATGCAAAACCGAGTTTAGTCTGTCCAAGTTTAGTTTTTATCTGTTTGTGTTAGTTCCTTGGTTTGAGTCCTTCATTATGTAATCTGAGCACACAGCTTTAATGATGGGCTGCTTCCAAACTTTTGTCACTGGATGAACATACCAGAGAGTCCGGGTCACTTCCGGATGCTGCACATTTCTCCCTACTGACTTAAACAACCCTTAATAAATATCAGATGGGGTACAATGGGCCTTCTTTCACTAGACACACTTTTCTGTTTCCTGGTTTATTATAATGCAAGGTCTGTTTTTTCTTTGTCACTGTTGGGAAGACATCTGGCTAAACAGACCGATGCTTAGTACAAAGGGATCCAGCTGATACACATATTTTGGGGACCCCCTTTCCCCAGCAGCCAAGATGGTCACAAAAAAACAAGCTAGAAAGATACCCTCCTGTTACTGGCCTTTGTAGTATTTGTTTTTCTTGGATTACATTCCAGTGACTGGGGACTTTGTTCTCAAATGGGGGTCTCCATCTGCAGCTTTGGGGGGGGGAGAGAGACTACAGATAAACAGTTTTACTACTGAGGAATGAAAATATGTTTTTGCTTTTTTTTTTTTTAGTAAGGCTCATCAGTAATTCCAAGAGCCTTTATTGGGACTTTGAATGTAATCCTATGTCATTTTTCTTATTGAATAATTGCTAAGTGTTTTTCACCAAGCTTTTTCTTTATTATCTTAAGTGAAAAACCCATTCCTATCTTTCCCAAAAAAGAAAACTTGAGGTATAATTATCTAAAGTACTCTTGAAATGGGACCCACTTTGTTCTCCAGGTAAGACCCAAATCTAAACAGTCAATCTGGCCTTACCTTTATCAAGGTAGCAAAAAGGTAATGACAAGCAAAACACTCACTGATTAAAAAAAAACAAAAACACTTAAAGATTTTTTAATGGAAAATGGTACAGAAATGTTTGAAATAAATAAAATTCTCTTTATCAGGTGATGGTGCATGCAGCATCAGTTAATTCCAGGGATGATAGAATCTATAGTTAATAAAACTGCTCCATCATCTCTTATCTACTATTTCTTCCCCAAGGTAAAATCTCTTCCCTTCTCCTTTACTGGGAAGCTATAAGTGTGGAGTACAGAGCTGTTAATCACAATTCAACTGTACAAAATTTTTCAAATTATATGTTGAAACTTCCTACAAAATATGAACTATCCAATCCATTACAATAAATAGCAACAAATCATTGTAAGTAAAGATTTTGTTTCTATAGTTACATCTTTGTAACCGCTCTATCAAGACTTAATCTAGTTGAAAGAAAGGTTTGAAAAGCTTAATTGTTTTTATTGGTTAGCCAGAAGGAGCTCAGAGACCATAGTTGTATAAACTATTAATCTCCTAGCTCTTGCCAGTGTCTATAATACATGAGAACATGTTAGTTATTAAATAATAAGTGCATTAGGATATTTTCCTAATTACTCTTTTGTTATATTAAGTTCACCTTTAAACCAGAAACCATTTTGGAGATACAAAAAAACAGTGCTTTGAGCACACATGACACCACTAGGTGTCACCCATGAACACTAAAAAAATGGCTGAAAATCTCAGAAGGTGGCCAACAATTACAAGGTTTTTGTGTTGCATGAGATCATCTAAGATTTCAGTGGCTTATTTTTTTCCAATTTTTTTAAAATTAGAACTCACAACTTCAGGCAAAATAATGCATTGCTGTCCGCTGCCTAAAAAGCTTGATAACCTCTGCTAAGGATTAAATTTTAGGCTGCAGAACAGTCAAAATATTTACCTTTGAAGCAATTCTGGAACAGTACTTTTGCTGAACATCTAAGATACTGTTTAAGGACAGTATCTTCACAAATTCTTAAACCCATTGCAGCCTTAATTTTTAAACTAATTCACTCCTTTCTGCACCTACTGTAATTTTCCAAATTAAATGAGATCCCATTCAAAGATAGATAATCTCACTTAAAAGCATTCTGAACTGTGATGTGCTAGAGGAACTTTCAAATGAGATCATCAGTGTGAAGTATGAAGTGATACTGTTACTTGAAAGTCTGAACCTGAGAGAGAAAAAAAACTTTCTCTGAACCTCTAGGGTTTAGAGCAGTGTTTCTCCCAGTTGAAGTCCACTCATCTTAAAGTTGCAAAGTTGAGAAACACTGGTTTAGAGCATGAAGGGTAGACTCTCTATTTTCTGGAGATACTGCTAAAGCCAGAGGAAATGCCATGCTACCAAGAGCTCCTTAGCAAAAGTTAACTACTGTAGAACCTTCCTGGAGTTGGGCAGCTAATAACAGTAAGTAAGTAAGTAAGTAAGTAAGTAAGTAAATACATTTCCTGCACAGCATAGCTATCTAGGTCTCTGGATTTCTATAGGACCTCTGAAAGTATTAGTTCAAATGTGCCTATAAAGGGAAAAGAAACATCTCTCACAAAATCATCCAATCATCACCTATGTGTCTTCATTAATCCTTTCTTTAGCATTTGACATAATAAAGAATCCACAAAGGATGCCATTATTTTCAACAAAGGGTTTCAACAAAGGAAATATTTTTGATTGCATGCAATGTACACAAAACAAATAAAGACTGTCTTGAACATTCTCGGCTTCTGGTGACTATTAAGGACACAGCCAAGCAGTTTTCTTGGCAACTGTATGGAAGTCTGCCATTACTTCCTCCAGGATATTTTTTCAACTCCAATCTAGCCAACAAGCCTTTTCATAAAGAGGTAAAGAATCCTCATTATCCAGCTTGATCATAATCTCTCAATTGTTTTTATAACCCAATCACTTAGCTTATGGCTTTGTTCTTGCTCACTGCAGGCTCAGAGATATAGAATGAATTGTCAAAAATCCTAATTACACACTTCAACAGCCATGGACATATAATTAAATGGAACAATGTCATACTGTGATTAACTACAAAATAAAATATTTTAACTGACAAGAAAAAGAAGACAATTGCAAAAAGGGAAAATAAATATACACCAAGAACCTAGAGTGTTTGCATACTCAAAATGTTAGGAACCTGAAAACTGTTTATGGTTCATTTTCTGGCAAATTGTTATAGCAGTATATCTAGCCACAAAAATGGACTAAGACTCTTTAATTCCTGGAGCCGATTTTCTTTCTCCCTCCCACCCAATTACTCTGCATGTCTTATAAAAGGTTAAAAACAAGTAATCACAAGTAAAACCACAGTAAAGAAGCCACCTGCACAGGGGAGGGAAAACAAATACAGTACACAACAATTAGTTTCCCAGTACATATAGAAAGAGGTAAGTCTTTAAGACAAAGGAAAAATTTAAAAGGTAAGCTTTGCTATATCAGCTTTTTTAAAAATACCAATGTTGTGTTCTTAAAAAGCAAACTTCATTAACAGAGTCAGAGGTGTCCACAGGGTATGACCAAACATGTCAAGACAATGGTCACAATGGTGCAATAGAAGCTCTGCCCATTTTTTAAAAGGAGCATCACACACGACGTGTATAAAAAAACAGGCAGAACTTCAGTTGCATCATTGCAACTGCCATTTTGACTTTTTTAACTACACCCTGCAAATACTCTTGTAGTGAGAGATGCAGGGATGGGACCAAGCACTTTTTCTATGAAAAAACTGTGCTTATGCCATAAGTTACTGTCTCTCTGTAACTGTAATAATTGAAACTTGTTCATGAGCAGCCCTCTTTATGATGCATTATGACAGCATAATATGGTGGCTACTGAAACACCTGGATAGCACTGATCAGCTTCCATTTTCTATTGGAACACACAGGGGACAAGGAAACTCACCTCCTAGATCACAGCTTTTACCTGAGAAGCCAAGACAAGCTGTAGGCTAACAGGAACACCTGGCACCTACTTTGTGGACCCTTTTGGTGTCAGGCAGAGTCCTCCTTATTCTCTCAGTCCCTTTAACATGTGAAATATTTTTATGCCTCCATGTGGCTTAACACTGCATAGTGGTTAAGGAGCTGCAGTGGCACTGGGGCAACCCAGGTTCTAGTCCACACTCAGTCATAGAAATTCAGTGGGTGGCTTTGGGCCAGTCACTTTCTCTCTCAGTCCAACTTATCATATAGTGCTGTTGTGGGGGAAAATGGGAAGAGGAAGCACTATGTACCCCACCTTGAGCTCCTGAACAAAAGCCAGGATATACATTTAACAAATAAATATCACAAAAGTCTTTTGGGGTATTTCTAGTTTTGCTATTTTAGGTGCCTGTTTTAAACAGTGGTTTATGGCCACCCTTAGTTTTTATTATATTTAATTGTAGGTTTAATTAAGAACCCTGGTTATTGGCACTCACAAGTTGAATAAACAAATTAATATATTGCTGTGTACATTTCCTTTAATCCAAAGATCTAGAATTTATCCCCTAAAGAGAATCAGAGATTTCTGAAGAAGCAACCAAATAGTTGTTCTACTCTGTAATTCTGTACTTCAAGAGTTGCCTTCAAAGTATTTAAGGATTTCAAGATAAATCATACATTTCAACAGATTTAAATTTTGTGTACTGGACTGACTGTATTAAGTTGTTTTTTTAAACTAAAATCTTATTCATAGCAGTAGCATATAGACATTTTGGTTAGAAACAGAAATATAAACATGTGTTGCTGCTTGGAGCTATCTGCCCAAAGTACTGCTGAATACCAGACATATTTAATGCAAGACACAGTGACCCAAACAAATTATTGCTGCATACCTATTAGAAAGGCTGCATCAGGCATGGCCACATTACAAAAATATTACACACCTTTTCTTCATCCACAATTCATCATGGATGCCCTGGCATGTTATGTGTTTCTGTTCTGTAGGAACGGATGTGGACTTTTCCAAATAGTAAGTCAACCTTTTATGACCCATAAATTCCTTGTGGCTTTAACTTTAGCTTTAATTAATTTACGTTCTAAACCTAGAGGGGAATGTTCACTAAACATTCACCTAAAATTCTTTCTGTCATTTAATTTAATACCGTATTTATTGGCATATAACATGCAGAGGCGTATAACACGCAACTTAATTTTAAAAAGGAAGTTTGAGTAAAAAAACTTAAATTTAAAATAAATGACTTGGAAGCAAAATAAAGGGAGCTCTGAACTTTTTGTTTATTAATATTTATACCACTTATAAGGTAAATATGTAATATGAAAGAAAAAGCACCTCTTTGAACAAAAAACCTTAGATATTATAAGTTTTTACAAAAATTTTAATCAGAATCACTGCTATCTTAGAAACGATGAAACTCTTCATCTTCACTACTATCTTCAAAATCAAACTGAACACTGCTGCTTTCACTGCCACTGTCTTCATAAATTAGTTCATCTTCTTTACCATTCAAAGCATTGCTTATGCCACATTTCTTAAAAGATTTGATAACAATATCTTGTTTAACTGCGTTTCTTCATAATTGTCCGGCATACACTGGGCAATCCTGGTTCTTGTTTGCATCCAAAGCTCATGCCTCTTCAAAAATCTTTGGCACCATGATGCTGTCCCTTTGAAATCATTTATTTGTAACTCTTTGCTGATTTTTACTGCTTGAATAATTATCATTTTTGTTGATAAAGCAATGCCAGCTTTTCTTTGATTAAGTACAAATTCTTTTACCTGTTCTTCCAATTTTGGCCATTTAGCGATACCGCTGTGGAAACTGCATTTTGTTTTTGATAATGTCTTTATCTTTTCTTCATTTTTTTGCCACTCTCATATTGTGCATTCTGTTGGTGGCTCTCCAAAATGCTTTGCTGCAGCCCTATTTCCATGTTGCTCGGCATATTCCACAACCTTTAACTTGAAACCAGCTGTATATGCTAAACGCTTTGTCTTGATTCCATTAGGATACTGGTAGTTTTAAGAAACTGAAACAAGTAGTGTTTCACATCACCCGTGTGGTCCGGCACTCAGTGTATCAGAGCAAAGTGCCGGCGCTTTGCTCTGACTCATTATTACACACCAGAACGCTGCAAAGAGGAGGGAAGCTCGTGGTACTTTAGTGACATCACCGGTGCGGTCCGGCATGTAGTAATGAGTCAGAGCAAAGCGCCAGCGCTTTGCTCTGACACACTGAGTGCTGGACCCCGCAGGTGATGTTACTAAAGACTGCAAACAGAGGAGGAAAGGTTTAAGTGCCATCAATCGGAGGAGGAGGTGGGAAGCGCACGGCTGCGGCCCCGGTTACAGCCCTGGCTCAAATGAAGGCTCCACTCTCCCAGCCCTGCCGCTTGAGGTGAGAAGCTGCAGGGCTTATGCAGGGGCTTATACATCAGCGTATAACATCATATCGGCGTATAACATGCAGCTAGGATTTCAGACCCAAATTTTAGGGGGGAAAGTGCATGTTATACATCAATAAATACAGTATTTCAGTTTTGAGGTTGCTTAACTCCATGGTGACTCTGGGTGGCTTACAATTAAAGAAGAATTAAAAAGAAAACAGCATCTATCAAAGAAAGAGAATACAACTGACCAGAAGGCCAACCCATAATCCAAAAAGACCAAAACATACCAAAAGCCAAAGGGGCTTGACTACCATCCTAACCCAAGGCCTGGGAGAAAACCCAGGTTTTTAACAATTTGCCAAAAAAAAAAAAAAATGCTAACAATCTTATCTTCTATTTTCCTGAAGAATAAATACTTGACACATTTAATTGCTTTTCTGTTAGATATTATCTATGTACAAATTGCATTCTAAGGGGCTGCTGTTGAAAGTAAACTTCCACTGATCTCTCTGAGTTCAGTAGTACTTTTGTGTATCTGGATGTAGGACTGTGCTAATTATTTCTAAAATAAACAAATGTAAACCTCACCTTTGTTTCAGATGACTTATTTTCAGCCTGCTTATGCTAGATTTCATGAAGTACAGTACTGTGTATATTTTTTTAAAGAAACTGATACTTTATTTAAGAATTTTATATCCCACTTTCTCTACTAAAATATATATTTTTGTGTCCATTCCCATTCAATTTCATTTTAAATCCATTACAAAAAAGAGCAGACTTCAAAATAAATTTATTTATTTAAAATATTTGTATGGCTGCCCATCTTAAACACAACTCTGGGCAGCTCACAAATTGCCCCTCAAGAGTTAATATTTGGAGATCTAGCAAATGGTCATCTGATCAAAGTCCTCCTCACCACTAAGTGCATTGCATTACCGCTTGAACTATAATGATTCTTTCAAATGTGAATCTACAAATATAAATTAGCCTAGGCCCTTTTTGTAGCAATGTAAAAGTAACATCCCCCCCCCATATACCACCCAACAATTGACTGTTATAATGACAGAGTGAAAGACTCCAATTAATCTTTGCAATAATACCATTTATTAATGTAAGCGACCATGACTTGGAGTACAGATGTCCTCCCAGTGCTGCATTTATTTAGCTGGATGTCTCAAATTCAGCCTGGGAAAAAGATGATTGACCGTGGATCGCTTAACAATCACTTTTGCCATGTGCAAAAGGCTCCTGCAAAAGGAGCTCTCCGCTTTTGGCAGCCTAACCCCAGGATGCTTGTGAACTAAGCTCCACACTTGCCTGAAGCAGCAGAACAACTGCAGGCAGTCCCTCCCTACGTCTCACAAATGCTATTAAAAGGCATAAGAATTCATGAGCTACAGCTCACTTCATCAGATGCATAGAGTGGCTTGAGTGATGTAGGGTTTATATTGCCTTTTAATGAAATGCATTCGTTGGAAAAGTTGCCATGATATTCCTCCTTTTGTGTGTGTGTGTGGGGGGGGGGGGGAGCTACCATAGACTAACACATCTCTTCTACAAAATCATCTTCTCAAAAGATTATCTTGTTAGTGGGAGGAGATTGGCTTGAGAAGCAATCTCAGGAGAAGGTGGAAGGGAAAAAAATAACATTGGTTGAACTTCTGGATGTTATCGATTGTATTAGGTAATATTTTATATATTGGTAAAGATTATGTTTTGTGTACTCCAGATGTAAATGGAGTTTTAGTCTCACACTAGAAATTACTGGGTGAACTTTCTGACCACATTTATTTTTCATAGTGTTTTTTGGCATTGCCTAAACTGTACCAAACTTTCGGGTTATTGAATAATGTAAACAGGTTGTGAACTAGCATTTTCCTTATTAGTACAAGTGGGTACTGGTTTCATATTGCAGCAAGACATACTTGCTTAGAGGTTAAAATACACTTTCTGGTAAATCATCTGTAGTAGTGCAGAGTCACATACAATTTCTTTTCTACTTCATAGAGTATGAACACTCAGACTGGTATCTGCAATTAGAAAAGAGATACTACTGTATGTAATTTGCATCTAGAATCCATTTTGAGCATCAGCTTACAGCTTACATTAAAAAAAAAGCTTCAACATACACCATTTTTTCAGTTATAAATACTCACAAAAGCAGCCAAGACTAGCAGCATCCATGAACAACTATTTGGCCCTAGCATGGCCTACTGGTTTTAGGTGTTTCTTGAATTAATTTTTGTACTGATTCCCATATCAAGTTTGTTATTTCAAAACAGATTCTGAAGTTTGCACTGTATGAAATCTTCCCATCTGCATAAGTCTCTTGGCTTAAGATATGTCAAGTAGCAGAAGAAGCCAACATTTTCATGTTTTCCCAGTTGGTCTAAGTTCATTTCATGTAGGAATGCCCCCATGGTGGGGACTCTAAAACAGCAGTTGCTTGCTGCTTTACTACAACCGCCAAGTTGGGCTGACTGCACCGCTATTCAACAAGATCTACTGGAGAGTCCCCCTTTTTGAGAGTGCCATCAATCTGAAATCATATTTGAAACAACTTTTAATCCAGGTTCTAAAGAATGGAGTATGTGAATTAATCACTATGAATCTTTTCCTCTTGTTATAATTCATGGAATATCCCAGAGAGTTATCAGAATTTTGAAGACAAGGATTTTTCTTTTTCTTTATTCTAATCTATAGGCAATATAACAAAATTTCAAGAAAACTAAATCATACTAATCTGATAACAACAATTGTACATAAAAGAGATCAGAATTTTCCAGGTGTTTTACCAGATAAGGAGTTATAAGGCAGATCCTACGAGCCTTACAGAGGGTACAACAGAACAGGATATGAGCTGTAGTCTCAATAGCCCCTTGTCTATAGGGGACCCTCCAAAGCATACACGCATACATACATTACTGTAATCTGTCTGTCTGTCTGTCTATCTATGCAATTGTTTTATACAATCCTTTAGTTTGTGACAATTTAAAGAATCCATTCCATTGAAGTAATTTACCTCCTTTTAATATACTGTAGTCCAGGTGTAATGATTACATTGTTTTATTGGGAATGAAGAAGACTAAATTAACATATTTCCTTAGAACTAAATTCTAGAGCAGCCATTTCATACATGTTTACATAAAGTTCATCAAATGTAAACATTCAATTAAGTATGATGTGACTAGGATCTTTTAGGGGTGCCACTTTTTAATTTGAGGAATTAAGGATAATCCCATTATTCAGTGGTCCAGATTATAAAACGAATTATTTTCTACTCATTATCAACTCCAGCAGTTCAGGAGCACTTTTTTTTTCCAAGAAGGTTTTTTTATTTTTTTGGGTGCCTTCAAGACAGTACTGACTCCTAGTGACTGCCTGGACTAGTCCCTGCAGTTCTCTTAGCAACATTTGAAAAGCGGTTTTCCCTTGCCTCCTTCCTAGGCCTGAGAGAGAGAGAGACTGGCCTAAAGTCACCCAGCTGGCTTTGTTCCTAAGGCAGGACTTGAACTCATGGTCTCCTAGTTTCTAGCCTGGTGCCCTAACCACTACACCAAACTGGCTAAAATGTCAGTTGTGGGGAAGGCAATAAAAAGAGTGCAGGAAGAGATATAAAGATAATAAATGAGTGGCGTAGTGTGAGAGAGGTATAATGAAGAATGGGTGTAGGCAGATTGAACTTACAGGCTACATTCACACATTTTATCAAGATGAAAAAATATTTTTATCAATTTATTTAATTTTTATCAAACATTGTTGATATATTTTTAATTTTTATCAAAATTAGAATTAATTTTGATAAAAATTAAATTTTGATAAAAATTAAAATATATTTTAATTTTTAATATTTTCATTTTTAATAATGATTTCTTATATTTTCATAATATATATTGTTTGATATATTGTTTTTATATATTTGCTGTTTTATTTATTGTTGTATGCCGTCCAGAGTCATTTCTGATCAATCAATCAATCAACAAACTATGCCAATATGTGAGGATAAAACATGCATGGATACTAAGGCATTCATTGGTTTTTTAAAACATTTGCAAATGCAACATGTATAGAGAGTAAGGAAGGTGACCTTGACGGAAATATGCAAAAACTGTTACCTAGGCAAAAGGGGCTGAAGCATATATTAAGTCTGAGAAATGAGATAATACAGGTAGCCCTTGGGTTATGATCACTTGTTCAGTGACCATTCAAAGTTATGATGGTGCTGAATGAGGGAGACTTACAACTGGCCCTTGAAGTTGCGGCTATTGCAGCGTCCCTGCAGTCATGTGATGTGATCTGAGTACTTGACAACTGGCTCGCAACTGACAGTTGCAGCATCCCATGGTCACCTGATCACCATTTGCAACATTCCCTACCGATTTCCCATATGCAAAGTCAATGGGGAAGCCAGCAGGAGGTTGCAAGTCCTCCCACAAGTTGCTCTCCCTGCTTTTTTATCTGTGGCACTCGCCTGCCCGCACTCCATAGTGCCCACCTGTGGCACCCACCTGCCCACCCATACTCTGTAGCACTTGCCTGCTGCACCCACTGCCTGCCCACCCGCACTCTGTAGTACCTGCCTGCCCATAATTCTCACCCGCAGATCTCACCTGATGGCTTGCTTGACTGGCTTCCTGTCTCTACCCATGACATGGTCACATGAGGCCCTCACTTAACGACCCATGCGGTCCTCGGGTTATGATGACAACCGGGACTGCAGGGATTGCCATCACTAATGGATGAGTTCATGTGACATCATGCTTTAGGACCACATCACTTACCGATGGAAATTCCAGTCTCAATTGTGATGGAATATATCTACGAAGGGGGAGGTGATGTGATGGAATGCAAAAGAGAACCAGATTCTCAGGAAGGAGGGAGTGCATTCCGGGGGGGGGGGGACGAGACAAGAGACAGCAGGAGCATGGGAAGCAGAAGAGATTTAGAATAGCCACTCCCTAGAATCTCCCAGCATATATCCACTAGGTTACAGTAGTACAAATTTAGTCTGGCAAGATTCTGTCTATATGGTCTAAGCAATGAAATAAACTGAATTTGGCTGGACTGTTTCCTTTGTTGTTCTTGGGCTGGGCCTGTCATAACCTAAGGACTTCTTATATTTGGAAGTGGCTCAAGCAGACACCTCCCTGCTTCATTGGGGTACAAGAAGGAGGTATAGTACAATCAGACTTGCTAGTTTCTGTTATCATAGCCAATCTCAATAAAAGTAGTTCTAGTCTTCTTTCGGAGTTGATTTCCTGGTGTGGTCTACCTAGAGGGGCTGACAACATGCTGTTAAATACAGTGGTACCTCGGGTTACGAATTTAATCCGTTCCGTGACTCCGATCGCAACTCGATTTGGTCGCACTGCGAGGCAAATTTTTCCATAAGGTTCAATGTAAATATGGTTAATCTGTTCCACCCTCCGAATTTGGTCGTGCCGCGAGGCAAATTTCCCCATAAGGTTCAATGTAAATACGGCTAATCCGCCCTCTGAATTTGGTCGCGCCACGAGGCAAATTTCCCCATAAGGTTCAATGTAAATACATACGGCTCTGCATTTTCTTTGGAGCCATGCTGACAAGCACACCAAAAACCTTCCAAACGCCACAAAACACTCCACAAGCCTCACCGAACGTCTCCTTGCTACCGCGATCTCGCCCACAGGAAGCCACGACCACGTGGCAGCAGGGCAAATGGCCGCGGATCCAGTTCGTAGCGTGGGGCGGAGGTCGCACAGCGAGGTAAATTTTGGGGGCCAGAGCTGATCGTACCACGAAAAATTCGTAAGGGGGGGCGTTCGTAACCCGAGGTACCACTGTAATACAGAATTAACCCTTTATAGCAATGATTCTCAGAGTGTGGTTGACAGATCACTGGTGGTCTGTAAAGGTCCACCAGGAGGTCCACTGCAGGTTCCCCACAGGCATGGGCTAGAGTCTACTTACCACCTCATTCCCTGTCTCCCTGGTTGGCAAGAATGAATAGGTGGCTATAAAGTGGTTAACTGAAGTAAACAGGTTTCAAATGGAGTTATTGACTGAGTTTGCATGTGTTGTGAAACATGGAACAGTGTTCTTGCACAAACAACTCATGAAGAAAAGTGTGAATAGGAAATATGATGATGACCACCTAAAAACAGGGCTTCATCAGGCTGGAGATCCACTTGTCCCTAACCCCTTAGTCCTAAAGACATTCTTGATCAGCAAATTTATGCTAAGAGTTTTTATTATATGGCATGGGCTACATAAAATAATTGAAGTAGTCCAAAATAATTATCTAAGGGTAACTTAGGGATGTTTAATTAGGCAGTCCCTGCATTTTCTGAATGTTTATTCAGTGGTTCCCATGTCAGAAAATGTGAGAAATACAGTGTGTGGAGATGTTCCATTTTATAGGATGTTAATCAACAGTATACTGCAGCGTTTTTCAACCTTGGCAACTTTAAGTGGGTAGACTTCAACTCCCAGAATTCCCCAGCCAGCAAGGCTGGCTGGGGAATTCTGAGAGTTGAAGTCCATCCCTTTTAAAATTGTCAAGATTGAAAAACACTGGCATATTGTGAGACAATGCAGCACAAATGCAGTAGAAAGTCTTCAGTTAGCATAGCTAACAAAGTTTGTTTTTAGTGAAATTCCAAAAAACAAACACATGTTTAGAAAACTTGGTGAGAATGGAAATAATACTTTTTCTAACTTTTAAAATATACTGAATTCCTTTCAATGTTTAAAAGTTAGTTGACCTATAATATTCTTAAAATGCTTCAATATATAATTGAAAAAGAACCAACTTTTTACATGAAATCAAAATCTTCAAGATGTCATGAGATTGGATAAAAAACAGACTCATTTATCTGAATCCAAATACAGTTTTTGAACATGTATATCCTGAGGAAAAGGGAGAAAGATTTTTTTCTTGAATATGCTCCTTTTATCCTTAAAGCTTATGTAAATGCCAAAAGCAGTTATAACTGGAATTATACCATACCTACTCAAATCAGATCCCACAAATGTCCACTGCACTCCCTACCTCCTCTTTTTGAAAAGCACACTTCACATCTGCTTGTTATCAGTAGCTATCTCACAGCATGCTTCTGAATCATTTTGCAAACTCAAACCACATGCTAAGCCTGCTGAGGAATTAGCCATGACTGAGCTATTTACAGGACCTCTGTGACCTGAAGCAACACCAGATGAAGGAGAAAAACTGACCAGAATTTTCTTTCAAGGGTTTCTCCACACTGTCACGTTTAATCACTTCACAGCTTTTTAACTTTCTGTCTCTCACTGTGTGCGTGTGTGTGTATTGTCAGGGTGTGTGAAATTATGCCATAAAGCTGCAAAGTGCTGCTCTGCCATGAGGAATCACTAAATAAAGTTCAGGAAGTTTGTCAGTCACCCCTATGGTCTTCTGTTCAGACAGTTAAGCTCTTAAAGGTCTTAAAAGCCATGAATTAATTTTACTTAGAGTTCTCTTGGTCTGAAGTAGCAGGTGGCCCCAAAACATGTGTGTTTTCACACACACCTATTAATTTCACTAATAATTCCATTAAAATAGTCATTCTCTCAACAGTCAAGATTGCCATGTTATTTTGGTATATATACTATGTATTTAAAAAGTCAGATTTGTATCATATTGGCAAATTCACACTGTCATTGCAGCAGCATCAAATACACGTGTGAATATGCATGGATGGAAAAAAATCCATTCTCAAAAATACACTTCTCCTCTTTGTCCAAATTTATTCCTTCTCAAAACAAAGTTGAGTAGCAGACTCAATCTCACAGAGTTTCATCAATTTCAGTAGGATGATTTAAGCATTATAAACTAAATTATTTTGCTTACTGCAACTTACAAATTCATTTTGAATCTCTAGTATTGAACAAACAGGGAAGAAAGCAATTGTGCCAGGAAATACATAATCAATATATATCAAGATCTTTCAAGTAAGCAGAAGACTATTTGGACAATTAGACAAGTGTAAGCAGTTTCCATTTTCAAAATAAAAGAGGGTTAGGGTTAGCAAACCCTAACAAAAGAGAACGAGGAAGCTATTAATTATAAAATAGTAGCCCCCAAAAGCCACCGTTTTTGCCGGTTGCTACTGGATAGTCTGGGTTGCAATTAATTCCATCTAGATTCATTAGGAAGGTAGATTTAAGCGCCTATAAATAATCTTATTTGCTGGCCTCTCAGGATGTCATAGATGGAGCATGTCTTTGACTAGACAAGTCAGTCTCCCCAGAGAGCCTGGCTATCACTTTATAAGTGATATGTCCAAGAAATGTTAAAGGAAAAACAGATGAGAAGAAAAAAGAAGACAAGAGAAAGAATGAAGAAGAAAGAAGCTTATGAACATCCAAACAGGAGACCTAAAATAACACTCTCCAGCCATCTCTGCAGCGAACATCTGCTGAAACCAAAGACCTTATTCAAGGTGTTAACAAGTCAATAGCTTAGTTAGTCTAATTATACTGATTTTGAGAATTCTGTTGATGCATTCTGTTGTGTCGTCTGTATTTTTCATTTCCCAATATGCTCCTTTTTATACTTACAGAGTGATCTTTATTGGTCTTATAAAGGAATTTCTCATTAAAACCTTCCCCAAGTGTATAACTCTCTGACTATACAGGTGAAACTCGAAAAATTAGAATATCGTGCAAATGTTCATTTATGTCAGTATGGCAACTCAAAAGGTGAAACCAATATATGAGATAGATGCATTACATGCAAAGCGAGATATGTCAAGCCTTACTTTGGTATAATTGTCATGATTATGGCATACAGCTTATGAAAACCCCAAATTCACAATCTCAGAAAATTAGAATAGTGTGAAAAGGTTCAATATTCTAGGCACAAAGTGTCCCACTCTAAGCAGCTAATGAATCCATAACACCTGCAAAGGGTTCCTGAGCCTTTAAATGGTCTCTCAGGTTGGTTCAGTAGGAATCACAAGCATGGGAAAGACTGCTGACCTGACAGTTGTGCAGAAAACCATCACTGACACCCTCCATAAGGAGGGAAAGCCCCAAAAGGTAATTGCAAAAGACGTTGGATGTTCCCAAAGTGCTGTATCAAAGCACATCAATAGAAGGTTATGTGGAAGGGGAAAGTGTGGTAGAAAAAGGTGCACAAGTAGCAGGGATGACCGCAGCCGGGAGAGGATTGTCAGGAAAAAGCCATTCAAAAGTGTTGGGGACTTTCACAAGGAGTGGACTGAGGCTGGAGCTAGTGCATCAAGAGCCACTACACAGACGGATCCTGGACATGGGCTTCAAATGTCGTATTCCTCTTGTCAAGCTGCTCCTGAACAACAAACAACGTCAGAAGCGTCTTACCTGGGCTACAGGAAAAAAGAACTGGTCTGTTGCCCAGTGGTCCAAAGTCCTCTTTTCTGATGAGAGCAACTTTTGCATCTCATTTGGGAACCAAGGACCCAGAGTCTGGAGGAAGAATGGAGAGCCACACAATGCACGATGCTTGAAGTCCAGTGTGAAGTTTCCACAGTCTGTGTTGATTTGGGGAGCCATGTCATCTGCTGGTGTTGGTCCAATGTGCTTCATTAAGTCCAGGGTCAACGCAGCCGTCTACCAGGAGATTTTGGAGCACTTCATGCTTCCTTCCGCAGACGAGCTTTATGGGGATGCTGACTTCATTTTCCAGCAGGACTTGGCACCTGCCCACACTGCCAAAAGTACCAAAACCTGGTTCAATGACCATGGGATTACTGTGCTTGATTGGCCAGCAAACTCGCCTGACCTGAACCCCATAGAGAATCTATGGGGCATTGCCAAGAGAAAGATGAGGGACATGAGACTGAACAATGCAGCGGAGCTGAAGGCCGCTACTGAAGCATCCTGGTCTTCCATAACACCTCAGCAGTGCCACAGGCTGATAGCATCCATGCCACGCCGCATTGCGGCAGTCATTGCTGCAAAAGGGGCCCAAACCAAGTACTGAGTACATATGCATGCTTATACTTCGCAGAGGTCCAATATTGTTCTATTTCCAATCCTTGTGTTATTGATGTCATGTAATATTCTAATTTTCTGAGATTGTGAATTTGGGGTTTTCATAAGCTGTACGCCATAATCATCACAATTATACCAAAGAAAGGCTTGACATATCTCGCTTTGCATGTCATGCGTCTATCTCATATATTGGTTTCACCTTTTGAGTTGCCAGACTGACATAAATGAACATTTGCACGATATTCTAATTTTTCGAGTTTCACCTGTATAGCAACCCTTACATTTCAGAACTGGCACAGTGTTTGTTAAGTTCTGTATTTCTGGGCTTTGAGCAGAAAATCCAAAAGCATTATCCTTTGTACTTTCCTAAAACTCAGCTTAAGAGCAAAGTCACGGGGAAAGGACTAGGAACTAGGTGGGAGGTGCCAGGAGGTTCCACCTGACTGTCAGAAGTCTATCATAATTATCTTTTACTGGAACCGCTGGGAAAAATGAGTTTGCCAGGAAGGTTTTAAATTATCTCCTCTCTCACTCTAACAAATTATATCTCAACGATGCCTAAGTTAAAAGTAGAACAGCACAAAGGTTTATCAGGTTTATTTTCAAATTGTAAAGGGTAATCATTTAAATAAATTAGTGTGACTTTGCTATGTGTCCTATGACCTTGAGTACTAGCAAGACAACCTAATATTAAAAATAATATGATTTGCAGCTGATACATTTTTAAAATTCTGTGCACTGGATTAAAGCCACTATGACTATCACAGAGATTTTCAAATCTCCATGCAGACATAATTTCAGCTGTCAAATTCTATACATTGTCTCTTTTCATGTCACTTAGGAAGTTTAAGGATCTACCTTATTTTCAAATAAGACAATATCAATGATTATATTAGTGCAGAAATAAATAATTCAGCCCATGTGGATTAATTCCAAATTAATCCTAGTCTAACATGACAAAATGCCCACCCTTTAGTAGAGAATAATGTTTAATTAATGAAAAACTGCTAGCTTTTTAGCCTTAAGGAAATCTCAACTTCAGTAAGTCTCTTTTATCATCAGAAAATACCAGTTTCAAAGCAAAATGAACTAATATTTGTTATGTTCTATTTTTTGTATTGTGTTTTTTTTCTAACCTACACAGGTAGAATAGGTCTCTGGCTTCTTAACCAATATAGCAAGATTTGACAGTCTGTTGCCAGATTTGCTGGATGGTAACTCCCATCAGTCTCAAACAATACAACTACAGTGAGAGATGCTGGTAGTTGCACTTGGCACATTTGGAGGGCCACAGGTCTTCCCCCCATAGCATATAACTAATAAGTTATAAATCAGTATAATTTAGGAACAAGCTCTAGACCATGATGAGAATGATGTGACATACTACTCCAACATCTTTCAACTCCATCAGTATCTGATGTATGACTTGCAATGGTTTTAACCCTTACTCCCCACAATGGACCTAATCTGGATCCAGCCCCACTGTGCTTGTTATTTGCATCAGGAGAAAAGTTTCTATTGGCCCAACAAGGACCTCCTTTCCTCAAAAATCAGGGATCTCTGTCAGATACTGACAGATTCTGACAGATCTCTGTCAGAAGCCTCGCAATCAATTAGACCAGCCTGCTAGTTTGCTTGCTTTGTTTCTGCCATTACAAGAGAAAGGGGGAAGGGGGAAAGAGCTAGAAGGTGAACCATTAGGTGCAGATGGACTGTCATCTGTTTCTCAGGAATGCCCAAGGTCGTACCAGTGTGGGACTGGGAGAGACCCAGTGGCATGCGCAAGAAGGATTATGGGATAGAAGCGGGGAGGCGAAAGAGAAAGGGGTAAAATTGAGTTTTAGCTTTTTAGCTTCAACTAGCAGACTCTATAACCAGCAGACTTTGTAACTGCAAAGACATCTGAATATCCTTGCCAATCTCCATTTTTGAAGCTTTCCTTGCTTGCTTTCAATTCTTATAAGTGTAGTAGGGAAAGGTTGCAAAAGCAACAAAGGACAAGCCATGCTGTGTTTGCTACTTTGCTGTTTATAGTGTACTAGACAACCTACTAGACAACCCATGACCTGTTGGTCACCATTTCAGAGATATTGTCTTATCTAAACAGAGAAACAGAATGACCAAGGGCAAAAAACTAGTGGGAATGTGAGAGTGTGACTTACGAGTTGCTGCCAGCTTCCCCATTGACTTTGTGGGGAGCTGGCAGGGTGCATCAGGAAGCTTGCTTGCTTGCTTGCTTGCTTCTTCCCTCCCTCCCTTTTCCTCCCACACTTGCCCGCCCTCCCTCCCTTTCTTCACTTCCCTTGCTTCTTTCCCTCCCTCCCCTCTTCCTTTCCACATATAATATAGGCTTGCACCATTTGCCCTCCCCTCACAACCCTCAGGAGAGCCCCAGTGAAGCCTCCTCCTCTACCTCAGCTGACCCACTTTGCTGGGGGGAGCCATGGACCACAAGGAAAACTGTACCCCCACTCCTCATTCTGGTGTGCTCCCCAAGGACCCCCCTCCCTCAAGGGAAGAAGAGGGCTCACCTGTTGATCACTGGTGCCCCCCCCGCCAACCCTACCTCACCAGCACGCATCCAAGTCACTCCCACAACCTTCCCTCAAGGCCCACTGCCATTAAGAGATTTCAAGTTTCTGCCTCATTTCCAAAGCAGCCAATCACCACTCGCCCGTCAGGCCTTGCTGTCAGCCAATTGGGTGCAGGGGACAGAGGGTGGCAGGAAAGAGGTTGGGGATACACCCATGACAATCATGTGACCGGGACTGACTGCAGTACAGCAGTACAGCAGTGCTGAAGTGGCCACAAATTTCCCAAATTTCAATACCATGGGAGTCATGGATCCTGGATTTTGGATGCATTCTGTAATTTAGCCCATTTGACATACCTTGGTTCAAAAGTCGTTGCCCTATGGTGTACCCTTTCACCTAGTTGAAGGTTACAGACATGAGAGTTTTAGTAGTATATAGACTGAAGGCAGTAACAAACATTAAAGCACTGAATAATTTCACAATGCCATTTGTCCAAAATAGTATGGTATGGTTTAAGGCTATCAACTATCTGGTAGCAATTAATGAGTTGCATATGCACGTGTGTCTGTGTGGGATCATTCAACATAGGAGCCATAACCTTTTGTTTTGACTCACATTACAGTATTTTAAAAGTGCAGCAGCAGCACTGATTCAGCAGGAGATTTACAGAACTCCAAATTTCTACCAGAAAACAAACAAACAAACTGCTATAGGTCTTGAATTTAGTTCTTGTGCAATGATACTTGATTCTTCTCTATCCAAAGCAAACAGGGCTTAAAACTCCAGAACTGCAGACTAAAGTGTTTTCACACACATCTCCCTGCAAACAGTATTTTGGATCACTGTGTCAAATTCTACTCAGAATACAGAATTTGCATTGCATTGTACTTCTGACCCTGAAGTTGCAGGTGCTGATCAACCAATCATAACCATTCTGGAAGCAGAGAAAACTGCTGCTCAGGAATGTAAAGAGTTTGTAGATCAGTCTTAGTGTGAGAAGTGACTGTTGCTCAATTTTGCTGGGCTAAGAACTGGAAAGGGGCCAGAATCTAAATTTATTAAGATAGGGAATGTACACATAACAAGATCAAATAAGGGGTTCAGCAAAACACAGAAGGGCAAAGGTAACAAGGAAGGGGTAATTCAATTACAAAGACACCGAGGACTCTACAGAATCAGAAGGCTGCGTGTTATAGAAGGAAGAAAAAAGTTGCTGTAGGTCAAGTAAAGATCAAGGAAGAAGCAGTTATATCACGAATCTAGAACCTACATGAAATTTCTGTCACATGCAGTTTAAAACTGTCTGCAGCACCACCACAGTTTGGGACTTAGCAAAATGTGAGTGAGGTGAAGGAGATTTAAAACAAATAAATGAATGGGCTTCTTCACATAATACATTACTCATTACCATAAAACAACAGTGATAGCAGTTAACAAGGATGGCTTTAAAAGAAGACTGGATAAATTCATGGGAGGCAGGTCTATCAATGGCTACTTGGTCACTTTTGAAGACTCAGTGTTGCCTCTGGGTGGGGGCAGCATGTGTTCCAAAGAGAAGAACATCAGGAGAAGGGCATGTTTTAATCTCCTGTTGTGAGCTTCCAAAGTCATCTGGTGTGAGAAACAAAATGCTGGATTGGGAAGGGCTTTGCCCTGATCCCACAGGGCTGTTCTTATGTTCAGTGCTGATAATGGTAACTTTAAAGAAGGAACTCAAAGGAGAAAGCCACAGAGAGATCTATATTTTCACATACTATTTTGAAGTAATGCTGTGAGTAAAAACTGCAGTACAATAAAATGTTCTGCAAAATTTTGAAAATGGTGGTAAGATAGGAATTTCTTTCATAACAACATGGAATGATATAATGTAATTTATGTTCCAAACATCTGCTTCTCTCTTTTGTCATTCCAGGACCCCCACCACTCTGTTTCTTTGAAGAAAGGTTAAACCATCACCATACGCACAATACATTCTTAGCATTCCTAAAGAGTTCTCTCAATCCAGTCTGTATGAATATATTCAATTGCATAACTTAACCACTTCAGAGCTAATTGTTAGCATACTAGAAAATGCTAGAAGTGTAGGGTCTTTCATTTTGGCCTACTAAGGTATTGGACTGTCCATATTTTAGCTCATTTGGGCAAGATGAACACAGGAGTCCCTGTAAGGAAAGCACCATGGTATATCCTCTAACTACAGTGGCTCCTCAGAAGACCTATGGGAGAAAATACAGCTGAGTATGTGCTGTGTCCCCAATAGAAGCATGCATCATACACACTAAGACAGAACTGTAAATCTGGGAGAAATAAAAGTTATTTGACTACTCACAGGAAGGTCCACTGCCTTTTTTCTTCACATGTATTAAATGAAGGTCTGCATAGTAATAGAATACATAAAACTATCCTCTGTCCCTAAGTGAAAAAAGGGTGATAACCCCCTCCCTGGAGACAGGAAAATATTCGTGAATATTTTTTTAATATTATAGTGTAAATGAGTCCTTTTCTTTGCTGAATAGAATGTATTTGTCTTTCTGTTTTTGAGATGTCCCTCAGGTGGATTCTATTTGGCATTCTCTCTGTGCTTCGTGTATGCTGGCGGCGTGTTCCATCCCCTTGCTCTGATTTTTTTTTCCTTTTCCAATTCCTAAAAGTAACCATAGTAAGTATGCTGCTCTCTCTCCATACAGTCTATAGGACTATTTCCTAGATTCCTGGATTCTACCAGCAGCTCACATCCATCTGTCAACTTAGTTCACCCCTAAACATGCATTTCATCCGCTCACCATCCATTCACACTCTTTTTTCTTATTACTCCCTTACTATATCCTCTTTGAATTTTCTCACTGCTCTTCATAAAGCAAGCTGACAGAAAGGCAAAATGCATTAAGTACTCAAATATTATCACTCTGCAGTTCACATATAAATCATTAGCATTCTAAAGTGGGCATAGTTTTCAGGAATATCAAGATATAGGCAGGTGATCTAGGAATGCAAAACAAATGATAAATGGCTAGGCTGGACTGAATTGACAATAACTTTCTGTCAGCCAAGCCATACCCCTGGAAATTAGCTAGATCATCTATAAATATATAACACATTTAGCTATATAATGATTAAATTATATTATTTGCTGTTTCGTTACCACAGCAAGTAGTACAGTGATGAAAGCGATGGGATTACAAGAATTCTCACAGCTGAACTATTTCCCTCCCAGGATGCCTATATCTCAATGTTCAGAGGGGTGGAGAGTTTTTTGCTTTTGTTTTTCCTTTCTAACTGCCTTCTTGTGTTTTGTGGAGATGGCAGGTCTTTTAACTGATAACAGAAAAGCTTGCAAGTGAGTGTTTACATAATATACTCCTGAATCTTTATCAGTTTAGGAATGAACTTCTACAATTTCACTGTAACAAAGCAGGCAGAAGCACGCTCTTCTACACAACCATTTTCACGTCTTTCAACAAACGTTCATTCCTTGCAGCAGACCATATACTACCCACTATCAGCATTTTCCCATTTTAGTAACTTTTTACCAAAGTATACACAATAATCTACTTGCTCTAGCTTTTGTCACTGATGCATAACTTGCAATTGTTCACTTAATTTTACCTGACAAATACAACTACCCTGGTTTTTGTTGCATTAATTTTTAAGTCCATACTTCTCATTGCATCACGCAATTGATTTAACATCTGTTGTAAAATAATTCAAGTTCTCAGCCAAAAACACAGCATAACCTACATACAAAAGTATACGTAAATTTGTGTCCCCAGCCAATACACCACCAATGTCACCACAAGCATTCCTAATACATTTATATATAAATATATTACATAACCAAGCAGACATCATACATCCTTGTGTGAAGAGCAGAAGGCAGCTGTGGGCAGGAAGGCCTTTGCACAACTTCATCTGGTGCTCCAACTGCACACTTTTCTAGGTGGGGGGTCTTCAGATAGTCACTCATACTCTAATCACCTTGCAGCTTGACTACTGCAACATGCTCTACATGGGGCTGTCCTTGAAGATCACCCAGAAGCTTCAACTGGTCCAGAATATGGCAGTGTGAGCAGTGATGGGCATACCTCAGTATGCCTATGTAACACCACTGTTTCATGAGCTGCACTAGTTGCCAGTTTGCTTCCAGGTGCGATTCAAGGCTACCTATAAAGTCCTATATGGCATAGGACCTGGTTACTTAAGGGACTGCCTGTCTCATAGTATCTGCCCGGCCAATTTGATCTTACAGGGTTGGCATATTCCAGGCTCCTTCAATTAAATGTCATCTATCGGGACCCAGAAGCATGCCTTTTTGGTAATAGCACCTGCCTTCTGGAATGAAGTTCCCCCAAGATCTGAGGGAGAGTAAGACCCCTTGCTTCATTCCATCCAGTTGTTGTGCTTACCATCTTTTATCTTTTATCAGTTTTATTGTAATTTCTTTGATTGTTGTAAGCTGCCCACAGTCATTGGGGGTTGGGCAGCATTCAACTTTAATAAATATTATTATTATTATTGTTAATAATTTGCATGTGTTTCCATTTCTTGATAGATTACATCGCCCTCGAAAATACAAAGAACTATGGCTTCCAGAAAAGTAAACTTGCATAGCAACATTCCATGAAGAAAAATGGAACACCCCACTTACACTATTTTCCAATATTTTCTTTTTATATTTAATATGTTGATAGTTTTGTTTTCTCTAAGGCCAAAATATAATACTTCTATTGTTTCTTAACTTTTAAAAAATCTAAATGTTTGTGGGGTAGATTATAGACATTTGCACAGAATAGAATCCTATAAATTTGGAAATAAGTAGTTCAACCTATTTTCATAATTCAGATGAGGTTACAAGGGCCTTCACTGAATATACATTATGGACATTATGGGACAGCAGATTTAATTTAAAGGACTAAAATAGTGGCTGTGTAATGGCAGTAAAAGTGAAAGCAGCAAAGAATGGTAATAACAGCAATCAAGAATCATGGACACTGTGATAGGCTGAAGACAAGCCTTTCAAAGTTCCATTTGGCCTTTGGAGATAGTGTGCCAACTTGGGCAAAATATGCAGATAGAATTCAACTTGAATACAGCTCTACATGGGGCTCCTCTTGAAGAATATCCAGAAACTTAAATAAGTCCAGAATGCAGTGGCAGGGACAATTATGGATACGCCTCATTATGCCTCTGTTGTACCTTTGCTCTGAGAGCTGCACTGGCTCCCAATTTGCTTGTGGGTACAATTCGAGATGCTGGTTATTACCTATAAAGCCCTATATGGCATGGAGCCAGGGTGTTTGAGAGAGTACCTTACTCTCATTGTTCTTCCCTATCCCATTAGATCCAGTGGGAGGGATGTTCTGGTTCCTGTCGATCACGGATTGTCATCTAGTAAGACCAGGAAGCATGCCTTTTCTGTAACTGCCCCTTCCCCTCTGGAACACCATACAACCCCAAGATTAGGTTGGCCCCGACACTGCTCACCTCTCAGAAAGCATTGAAGACATGGCTGTTTTTCTAGCCATGGGAATTGGGAGAATATTTGAACCCACACTGTTGGTGTATGGTGACTTTGTGTCAGCCCTTCAGGATAGACCAGACTAGGGAACCAAAGTCATGCATGTTAATACAGGTAGCCCTTGGTTGACAATGGTAACTGGACCAGAATTTCTGTTGCTAAGCAATGCAGTCGTAAAGGGGAATATCACATGACCGCATCACTTAATGATGGCAATCCCAGCAGTCGCTGTTGCCATCGTCGAGCGAGGTTTGTGGGTCATTAAGCAAGGACCCCCTCACAACTTCCTGCCAGCTTCCAACAACCAAAGTCAGTGGGGAAGCCGGCAGGAAGTTGCAAGTCCCAGGCAGCTTGCAAGCAGGCTGGCAGGCAGGTAAGTGGCTGCTACGGGACGAGGGAGGGTGCATGAGGAGCTGGTGCAGTGTGGCGTGACCGCAGCAAGGCTTGGGGTGACTGCTGCCAGGCATGGAAGACTTACCCAAGTGACTTGCAACCTTCCCTGCCGGATTCCCCATTGACTTTGCTTGTGGGAAGCTGGCAGGGAAGGTCACAAATGGCGATCAAGTGACTGTGAGATGCTCTAACTATCATAAGTGCTAACCGGTTGCCAAGTGCCCAGATCACAATCACGTGATCATGGGCGTGCTAGGACGGCTGGAATTTTGATGACCAGCTGTTAAGTACCACTCGTTCAGTGCCGTCAACTTTGAACAGTTGCTGAACGAGTAGTCATTAAATGAGGACTTTTATTATAAGGTTACAGTAACAGAATCTTGCAAGTCTGAATGTGCCTCCTTCCTCCCTCCCTTTATCTTCATGAGAACTAGGAGGGTCTTGCCTGAGATGCTTACTCAGGTTACAGTTCTGGCCCGGACTCAGATTTCTTTTACTTGACCACTGTCTTGGTTGTGGCTCTTCCTCCTGTTCCTCAAGGTTATTCCTTTTTCCCCTGATACTTTGGCAGCCACTTTATGTTTTAGTCAATCTTTGGCCATATAAACAAATTTTAAATAAATAAATAAATAAACAAACAGACAGACAGACAGACAGACAGACAATTTACTTCTGAAGAGGTGGGCATACAAAGTACTGTTAAAATTCTTAGACGTTTAAAAATAATTATGAAAATCTACAAAGTAATATGTAAGAAGACATGAATATCATATTGCAAAAATTGAAACTGTGCTCCTTACCCTTATTGGAGGGAGGGAAAAGGGGTTGATTGTTTTAGTCTGTTATTTTGCTTAAAGATATTTCAAATTGTCATTTCAAGTTGGTCTTTTTAAAGTTTCTATAATAAGAACTCCTCTTACAGACCCTTCTTTTTTCTCTGAAGAGGAAAAACCTAAAAATCACATTTCACTGTTATGCAAAGGATGGACAAGCCAAAATATTGTTTACTTTTGGTTGGTTAAATTTCATTATGGTAATTATGTGGAATTTTTTCTGATTATACTGTCTCCAGCATTTAAAAACAGCAACAGAAATGAAAACAATGAATTATCCTTTCATATCCCAAAACTGAGAACCAGTTTGGTGTAGGGGTTAAGGCATCAGGCTAGAAAATGGGAGATTGTGAGTTCTAGTCCCACCTTAGGCACAAAGCCAGCTGGGTGACCTTGATTGAGCCAGTCACTCTCTCTCAGCCCTAGGAAGGAGGCAATGGCAAACCACTTCTGAAAATCTTGCCAAGAAAACTGCAGGGACTTGTCCAGGCAGTTGCCAGGAGTCAACACTGACTCAAAGGCGTGTACACAAACACATACACACACAAATCCCAAAACTATACCCATTTATTCCAAAGTACATCCCTACTAGATACAATTGTACATAATAAATAGGTTGCTTATAATACAATATAAAGAAAACAAGAAAACAAACATGAATTATTCCTTCATATATGGCCAAAAGAATTTCACATATACAGCTAACAAATTTTCTCATATATGCAAGTACATATATTTTGGAACAATTAACATTAATATATCACATTTAAAAAATCTAGCTTAGAATAAAATTATAACCAAAGAATATGGGTTCTTTTCCATGTTCCTTATTTTCCTTTTCTGAGACAATCTATGGGCACTTACTACCCTCACAGCTTCCAAAAAAAAACAAAAACTGTTTTATATAAATCAGATATCTTTCTTTTGGAGGTGAACCTTTAATGTTCTTTCAGCAGTCTGAAGTCTGTTTTCCAGAAACTCTTTTCAATATTTCATTTAAGATAGAAATGCATTGCTAATAAAACCAGCTGAGAAATAAGAAAAGCAGTCCAAACTGAAAATGAGATTCAGTCAACCCAATTATATATTTTATTATTATTCTCCAAGTTTGATTTAGTGTTCCATTGGTCTTTTGACCAGCTACCATGGTCTCTTCCAATAAGAAAAATGTTTAAAAACAAATATTTTTATACTAAGAGTTAATCTTGCTAAAATGTCAACATTTGTGAATCTAAAAACCATTTTTTTTCAAACTGCTTAGTAAGTACTGTATGTCCCAAATACATTTATCCAGAATCATAATAGATCTAGAAATGTTTGAAGCATAAACAGAGCAAGCTACACCTCAAAGTCTGATAGCTTCTAGCATCTGGAATGTCCCTTTCCTTGACCGTAAGTATTCTGATGGGACTTGTCCTGGAAGTGGACTAATGACTACAGAGATTCAGCTTAATAGACATACAGTACTGTGCAAAAGTTTTAGGCAGGTGTGAAAAAATGCTGTAAAGTAAGAATGCTTTCAAAAATATATATTCTAATTGTTTATGTTTATCAATTTACAAAATGCAAAGTGAGCGAACAGAAGAAAAACCCAAATCAAATCAATATCTTGTGTGACCACCCTTTGCCTTCAAAACAGCATCAATTCTTCTAGGTACATTTGCACACAGTTTTTGAAGGAACTTGGCAGGAAGGTTGTTCCAAACATCTTGGAGAACTAACCACAGATTTCCTGTGGATGTAGGCTGCCTCAAATCCTTCTGTCTCTTCATGTAATCCCAGACAGACTCAATGATGTTGAGATCAGGGCTCTGTAGGGGCCAAACCACCACTTCCAGGACTCCTTGTTCTTCTTTACGTTGAAGATAGTTCTTAATGACGTTGGCTGTATGTTTGGAGTCATTGTCCTGCTGCAGAATAAATTGGCAGCCAATCACATGCTTCCCTGATGGTATGGCATGATGGATAAGTATCTGCCTGTATTTCTCAGCATTGAGGACACCACTGATCCTGACCAAATCTCCTACTCCATTTGCAGAAATGCAGCCCCAAGCTTGCAAGGAATCTCCACCATGCTTCACTGTTGCCTGCAGACACTCATTATTGTACCGCTCTCCAGCCCTTCGGAGAACAAACTGCCTCCTGCTACAGCCAAATATTTCAAATTTGGACTCATCAGTCCAGAGCACCTGCTGCCATTTTTCTGCACCCCAGTTCCTATGTTTTTGTGCATAGTTGAGTCACTTAGCCTTGTTTCCATGTCAGAGGTATGGCTTTTTGGCCACAATTCTTCCATGAAGACCACTTCTGGCCAGACATCTCCAGACAGTAGATGGGTGTACCTGGGTCCCACTGGTTTCCGCCAGTTCTGTGCTGATGGCACTGCTGGATATCTTCCGATGTCAAAGGGAAGTAAGCATGATATGTCTTCCATCTGCTGCATTTAGTTTTCTTGGCCGACCACTGCATCTTCAGTCCTCAACATTGCCCGCTTCTTTGTGCTTCTTCAAAAGAGCTTGAACGCACATCTCAAAACTCCAGTCTGCTTTGAAATTTTTGCCTGGGAGAGAGCTTGCTGATGCAGTATAACTACCTTGTGTCTTGTTGCTGTGCTCAGTCTTGCCATGGTGTATGACCTGTGACATGAAACTGTCTTCCACAACTTCACCTTAGTAGCAGAGTTTGGCTGTTCCTCACCCAGTTTTAAGCCTCCTACACAGCTGTTTCTGTTTCAGTTAATGACTGCATTTCAACCTACATATGAAATTGATGATCATTAGCACCTGCTTGGTATAATTGGTTAATCATACACCTGACTCTAAACCTACAAGATCCCTGACTTTGTGCAAGTGTACAAAGTGTGCAAATGTAAGAACTGATGCTGGTTTGAAGCCAAAGGATAGTCACACCAAATATTGATTTGATTTAGATTCCTCTTCTGTTTGCTCACTTTGCATTTTGTAAATTGATAAACATAAACAATTACAATATATATTTTTGAAAGCATTCTTACTTTACAGCATTTTTTCACACCTGCCTAAAACTTGTACAGTACTGTAAATCTAATGTCATTGTCTGGGACTCAGAAGCTATCCACACCAGTGATTTACAGCATCATCCAGCCATCCGTATAGTGATATAGCATTAATATGGACAGGTTTTATATAACCACAGTGCTGGATGGATGACGCTATAAATCACTAGTCTAAATAGCCTCTATCACTACATCCTCCTCTTCTGCTATTTCATATATCGCTGGTGTGTCCTGAGGAAAAGATATTAAGCAAGAGTAGTGGTAACAAAAGTAGTTGTATTTTGAGTGGCTACAATATTTTGTGCACATCAAGCATCAGCTCTATGCAGTAATATCTGCAGAAGGCATGGACTGAAACTCTATATCCCAATATCCTTACTGGAAATATCCCTAGTCTTTTCTGGGCAGTTTGCCGAATGGGAGGCACAGTAATAAAAACTGGTCTTAACTGAATAGGTTCCCCACACAGACACACAAAAAACGTACACCTTTACCAGGCTAAGGAATCAATATTTAAGAGTACAGTAATGGTAGATCCTGGTTTGAGAAAACGTCTTTGAATTCTATAGTACTTTCATCAGGTGTAGTCCACAGCATCATGGATTACCATTTTTGGGGTGTGCAAGAGATAGCAGGTGATTAAGAGGAAAGAAATCCCCACGAAATGAGTGAACCATTATTCACTGAGTTTTAAATCTTCTTGGTGTTTAGAACACAGGCCATAAGATTGAATGCTGAGTCTATTGACACGGTAAAAGGCAAGTTTTAAAAATATTTTTGACAAGTCCAACATAAAACTGACTTTTAGCATCCTAATAGTAGTGTATCTATATCAAGAGGGGCAACTGGTGGCTCTCCAGATCCCAACTGTAGCAGTCCCAGACAAGATCTGGAGGGTTGTTGATGTTATGCCTGGACATTCTTCTGCATTCAGATTATGTAGCCAAGAACCCTTTTTCAAAAGCTAAAACGCGTTTCTTAAACTTAAATCAGAGAACAGCAAAATAAATCTTTCTGATCACTGAGGAAATAAGGAACAAGTAGGAATCTGACAGGCCACACTATTGACTTAAGGTTTTCAGAGGATTAACCCATCAGTAATAGCAGATGACCTGGAAGGACAGGAAAAAGAATTTGTCTTTTATGAGAAATATGCCAATATGTTGCTCTAAACTTGAGCTTATTAAATAAAAACTAAAAATAACATGAAGGATAAAGAAGGCTTCTGCACGTTATTAGTACATTCAGAATTAATGTATTTTTTTACTTCAGCATACTGAAATTATACGAATCTCTCTACGGGCCAGGTATCTCTTAATGTGTCTCTATGTAGGAATTCCAATGTATGTACAAGTACATTCCAATATCAGGGGTCTTGACAGTAAAATTCTTTAAATCACTTTGCTTGTTTGAAAAGAAGATCAAGACACAGATACTCTTACATATGGTACTGGTTTGCAAGCAGATCATTTCTAGATTTAGTTTAGACAGCATATTATGCATATAAAATTATGGACATTTTTCACATTTCAAAAAAAGTATAAGCTAAGAATTTGTTAGGACGTTTTGGTTTAAATAAAGATCATACCCTATTCATTAAGAGGAAGAAGGCCTTCCATAAAGTGGACCTAATCTGCCTGAAAAGCCAAGAGAATATCTAAAAGGTAACACAATGAGAATTTGGATAAATGAGAATTTATAGGATCTCTCTGCTATAGGAATGTGCTTGTTGTGCTAAGATGAAAACCACTATTTCAGGGCATGAATTTCTATAATTGCTTTTTAAAGAAAAAACTCTCCACAACACTTAAGAATCCAGTACTCATAAACTAAACCATCTGTTCACATTGAAAGTGCACAACCTGCCTTCCCCAAAGCCCCTTCTAAAGTTTCTGATCAAAAATACTCTATAACATAAATTAAATTAGTTTACTTTTAATTAAATCTAAATTAGATCAAATTTGTATTGTCGAAGGCTTTCACGGCCGGCATACGAAGGCTGGTGTGGATCTTCCGGGTTGTGTGGCCGTGGTCTGGAAGTTCTGTTTCCTAACGTTTCGCCAGCATCTGTGACCGGCATCTTCAGAGTACAGGAGCACAGACAGGAGGGTGTGACCCTTTTGTGGGTATTTATAGAGATCTGGAGGGGGGGGGTATGGGGTGTTAATGAGTGGCTGCTTGCCCAGGTGTCAGGAGATCTGTGTATCTTCCTGTGGGCCAGGCAGGGTCCCTTCTTCTATTGCGTTGTTAACGAGTGGCTGTTGAGGGTGATTAGCATGTTCATTGTGTGAGTTGTTCGCATGTCCTGGTGGCTGAGCTGAGTTCGTTGACCTTTTGCAGGCTGTATTTCTCAGGATTGGTAGCCAGGTTTTGTTGATTTTTAGACTCTCCTCTTTTTTATTGAAACTGTGCTGGTGTTTGTGAATCTCAATGGCTTCCCGGTATAGCCTGGTGTAGTGGCTGTTTGTGTTGTCCAGTATCTCTGTGTTTTCAAATAGGATTTTGTGTCCAGTGTGCCTGAGAGCATGTTCAGCTACTGCAGATTTTTCTGGTTGCTGTAGTCTGCAGTGTCTTTCGTGTTCTTTTATCCTGGTATGGATGCTGCGTTTTGTGGTCCCGATGTAAAAAAAATCTGCAGTAGCTGAACATGCTCTCAGGCACACTGGACACAAAATCCTATTTGAAAACACAGAGATACTGGACAACACAAACAGCCACTACACCAGGCTATACCGGGAAGCCATTGAGATTCACAAACACCAGCACAGTTTCAATAAAAAAGAGGAGAGTCTAAAAATCAACAAAACCTGGCTACCAATCCTGAGAAATACAGCCTGCAAAAGGTCAACGAACTCAGCTCAGCCACCAGGACATGCGAACAACTCACACAATGAACATGCTAATCACCCTCAACAGCCACTCGTTAACAACGCAATAGAAGAAGGGACCCTGCCTGGCCCACAGGAAGATACACAGATCTCCTGACACCTGGGCAAGCAGCCACTCATTAACACCCCATACCCCCCCCCTCCAGATCTCTATAAATACCCACAAAAGGGTCACACCCTCCTGTCTGTGCTCCTGTACTCTGAAGATGCCGGTCACAGATGCTGGCGAAACGTTAGGAAACAGAACTTCCAGACCACGGCCACACAACCCGGAAGATCCACACCAGCCTAAATCAAATTTGTTTTTAATGTAACACCTACTTTTGAGAGTGTGATTTTTGGGAAACTAAAGGCTATATGTAGTTTTCAACCAAGTAATGGATGTACGTACATCTCTTTTTAGCTGAGTTTAATAAAACAAGATTATATGGGAAGCACATGATCAGTCACAAAGAAAATTCTCTCGAGAAGATACTACAGTGGTACCTCGATTCACGAACGCTTCTGTTCACGAACAATTCAGTTCACGAACAGCTCCGGTCGCAAAATTTTGCCTCCGTTCGCGAACTCCACATCAGGTTACAAACAGGATCCGCGGCCATTTTCCCTCCCATGACACGTGGTCACGGCTTCCTGTAGGGAGGGGGGCTCTCCTTCCAAGCAGTAACCGCCTCCCCACCCGCCTTCCTGTCCTCCATGCCAGAAGTCGCGTCGAGCAAGGTTAGCTTTCTCTCTCTTCGTACTGTACTTTGTGTCATATTTTTGCGGTTTAAAAAAAAAAACCATATAGTTCAGAACGGATTAACTGTAATTATATTGAACCTTATAGGGAAATTTGATTCGGGACGCGATCAAAAATCGGTTGGCGACCAAATTTGTAGGGGTCAGAACGGATTAACCGTATTTACATTGAACGTCATGGGAAAATTTGAGTCGGTTCGCGACCAATTCGGTTCGTGACCAAAGTCGCAGAACGAATTAAGTACGTGAACCGAGGTACCACTGTATTTTCTCTAGAGGAAAGCTTCCACTGGTACTAAAAGTTCAGTTGTTCCTGGGAAATTTCACTTATGAGAACCAGAAATCATGAATGTAATAGGATGTTTCACCAAAAATTCAGATTTAATTACCCCAATTCAGAAATTGTGGGCAAATATGCATTATGATTCCATGGGAGGATGAACCTTAATGGAGAGGGTTTGTATCTGGAACTAAAAATAGCAGGCAGATGTGCCAAAAAGTCCAGCCAGTAACAGAAAACTCTCTGATCCAGTGGAGGTTCTATGGTGAGAAGTGGTTTTTTGTAATTGCCTATACTACTCCACAAATCTGCTTCAAAAGTTTGGGGGATTTTAGAGAACACTGTGGAGAGGGTGGGAGAATCAGTGAAGATTAGCTGTCCCTCCCCTGCATTTATAGAACTATCACTGGACTAAAGAACCTTCCATCAACAGAGGGATACCAACAAGGTGGTTCTATCAGACCAGGAGAGTTTTGCATCATCTAGATGGTAGCCATTTAATCACATTATCCAAATTATCTGCTTCCCAATGGGACTTGAACTTAACTGTAACTTTAAGAATTGGTGACTGAGCTTGTTCCTTCTCATATTTTCTTTTTCTGTAGGAAGGTACATACTTTCTTCGTACTGATATTTGTTAGCTGCTCTGCAATAATTCTGGCTAAAAGTGTATTTCTTTTTCTTTAAAAAGGGCTAAATAAATAAGGGCACATCAGAACTGCTGTGACTCAGTGGGAGCATGATAAATGTGTTTAACATCTGACTCAAATTTATGAATTTAATGATATGAAATATGAGGAAGTCTATCCCATTTCTTCCTGTGTTATATTTTAAAAGATGTATAGAAGTAGCATATTAAAGTTATATGGATTTGAATTTTGTCTCTGGATTAGATTAAATGCTAACTTTGGAACTTCACAACTGGTTCAAATGATTCATTTTTACGTCATTGTCCCATCATTAATTTAGACCACAAACTACATGTTCAAAGCAATTCCTCATGAATCTTGGTTCTTTTCCGCCAATATTTGTATTAAAACTGATTAATTTTTTTTAAGGAGGCAGCAAATATAATTGCCATTTATTACCCATCATGGTTATGAAATTCCAAGCATTTATGAGCATGAAGTATTGTGTTGACATTGCAAAACCCATACATTAAAAATACTGGTTAAATGTTGCAGACCTTAAATATTCGTTAGGAGCATTTAATGTTTTTTTTTTTTAAAAAAAGCTTCTACCTAAAATTTACAGATGCTATCTTCAAGAAAGGCCAAAATACCCCCCTCATTATTTTAAAATGTTGGTCTTCATGGTTTTTTTTAATTTTATGTCTGTGTTACCAAGAAAGATTGTTTTTACTGCTTATTTTTTCACTGTTTCTCTTTTGTATTTTTATATTCTGTTTATTTTTTGTAATCTTGAATACAACCAATAACAGGGGAAAAATTATTGCTTTGGCTTTCCTAAATTTGTATTTTAAAAATGAATGGAGGCATCAAAATTATTTTGCCTGCTAGCTCCTGAATTTTCTTGACTATGTGGCAATAAAAATGTTTTTACTTGTTTCATAGTAGCATGCTGTGTTCAGAAGTGGATGTGTAAATATACATCTTAAAAAACAGTCTGAAATTTGCACACGGCTTTCATTTAATGCCAAATGATACCCAGATACGTTTCTTTGCATTCTTTCTATTATTTGTACATCTCCAAGAGTTTTCTTATCCCACCTAAGGACATATAATGTTACTGCTGTGCTGAGATTTTAAAAATTAAAACTGGGCCAACTTAGCAGAACTTTATGGCTTAACTTTCTTCTAAAGCCATAAAACCATATTTTCCTTTGAGAGACCTACACTCATATGCACAGATCAGTTTCTGTACCTGTTGTCTTTTTTGTATTTAATTGTAGACCTGGTTTTTTCACTATGCTCCTTGATTTTCATTACTAGAACTTGCATATCATTTGCATTTTAGAGCAGTGTCAGCAGCATAGTGCAAGTTATTGAAATTTTCACATGAGGACAAGGAGATGTTTTGAGATGCCCATTCTCCTAAGCACATTCCACAGCTTGTTATTGTTGATACAACTGAAAGCCTTTCTATAATCAACGAAGCACATACTGACTTGTTTTTGGTAATGTATTCTCTGGCTTTCTCAATTATTCAGCATATATCGTAATAATATCTCTTGTTCCTCAGTCTTTTGTAACTCTACTTGAACATCTGGTATCTCCTTTTCCATGTTGGATGATCCTAAGCAATATTTTTCTAGCATGTGAAATTAAGGATATTGTAGTTTGCCCACTCTGTTAAGACTTTTTTTTTTTTGGTATTAGTACGTAGACTGACCTCTTGCAATCTGTTGGCCACTATGTCTTTCTCCAGATTTGCTGGCATAGTTTGGTTAGAACTTCTATTGATTCTATTGCTTCCCATATTTCTGTAGCTATTCCATCAATTCCTGTAGCCTTCCAACTTGGTAACGAGAGGAGTTTTTCATGCCCTGAGTGGTAAACAGTCTTCTGACTGAAAGTATCCAATTCCAGTCCATTTCAATTTACTGGTGCCTAAAAGTCAATGCGTACTTGTTTAATCTTTCACTGTGTTAAACTGTCCCATGTTCATGTTCTTATGTTCCATGTTCCCACCATAATTCTGTCTTTGCAGCTTCGGATTTTCTTTTCCTGTATGGAAACATCAGCAACTAGATGCCCCAAAAGCTTTAATCTAGCCATGACATAAACACTATTAGTATGCCAAAAGATCCTAAATTCTTCCCCAGTAGCATGTTAAGTCTGATCGGAGGGACCCATCATCTGGCAATATATTGTCAATCACTTTATATTGTCTATCCATGTGGGGTGTTTGGTAAAATACAGGAATGATTTACCACTGTCTTTTTCTACGGAGTATGAAATGACGACTTTGCCATTGTCAGTAAAGTGATCATCTGCCTATCACATTTTTCTATACATTGCTAACCAGTACAGATGCCTACTTATTTTAGCTGGGCATCTGGGATGGCCTTCATGGGTGGCCCAGCTGGGATTACATACTCCTGGCATTCTTCACTCATCCTTCCCTGGAATACACCCTAACTATGATGAGGCAGCACAACAGAACCTTTGGGGGGACACACCCCATCCACCCCTAAAACACATCTCCACTGAAGGTACCTCTCTAATAGCTCCCATTATTGGTCCCTTGACTTTACCTCCAATGCTAGGAGTGAAGAAACATAAACAGATTTTATATACTGTACCTTAAGACTGCTTTTGAACAATGTTAGAATAAGGGAAAGAGTCAACTTTAATATAGCACAGCTATAGAAAACTTCAGTCTGTTTCACTCATGGTCTGGAACAAGATGAAGGCAACATAAGGGGAGAATTGCTGTATTCAAAAAATGGCTGTGCTATGGTTAAATGCAAATGGGGATTTGGCTTATCTGGGGGCAAGAAGATAGTTTTAAATTTAGACAGTGTGTACGTGTGTGTAGTTATGTTCAGATAATGCAGAGCCATGGTTAGGATAAATACACCGCCTAGAAACAACCTTAACTACAATTATCCCAGATCTGGGCTCACATGCCACAGAAGGCCAAACAATACCATAGTTTAACAAGTCATGCAAAATAGTTTGAGTTTAAGAGTAACACAGGCTTAGGAGCTCACATTCCCACAGAACTGTCAGCTTGCTGAAATAACATGAACCATAAATATTTCCTACAGAAAGAATCATGAAATTATTCTAGTAAAATAATAAACTTCTGACCCAGATAAACTTCTGTTGGGGCTGCCTATCTTCTTTCTTCCAAAAATAGTATCATCCTGTTGGACAGGGTTCTTGTGACTGTTAGTTCAGCCATCTCTATTTTTGGAGAATGTTGCAGAGAAGGTGATTGCACAGCAGCTGCAGAGGACTTTGGAAGAAGCAGATTATCTGGATCCCTTAAAGTTGGGATTCAGACCTGGGTATGGGACCAAGACAGCACTGATTACACTTCTGATCTCTGTCCGGAGCAGGTTGGATGGTGCGTCCATCCTTGTTCTTTTTGACCTCTCAGCAGTTTTTGGTATCATCATTCATGGTATCCTTCTGTACCAGCTTTGGGGGCTGAGGGTGGGCAGTGCTGTGTTGTGCTGATTTTCTTTCTTCCTCTGGGGCTGGTTCCAGTTAGTGTCGATAGGGTGGAAAGGTCCAGCCCACAGCCCCTGCTTTGGAGGGGTGCCGCAGTAAACATCCACATGAAGTCACTGAGTGAGGGTATCTAATGATTTAGGGTGAGGCCTCATGAGTATTCTGATGATACCCAGCTTTATATCTCTACCGCAGATTGTCCAAGTGATGTCATGGAGGTCTTGTCTCAGTGTTTGGAAGGTATAGAGGTCTGGATGGGGAACAACAGGCTTCAACTCAACCCTAGCAAGACAAAGTGGCTCTGGGTTTTAGGGGCCCTTGGTTTTGGGGGCTTTTCATATTTAGCCCCTTGCTATAAATGCTATTTCTGAGTTTGTTATATTTTTATTTTGTTTTTAATACAGGTAGTCCTTACTTAACGACCACAATTGGGACTGGAATTTAGGTCGCTAAGCAATGCAGTCATTAAGCAAATCACATGTTTGTTAAGTGAATCACAGTTCCCCATTGATTTTGCTTGCCAGAAGCCGGCTGGGAAGGTCACAAATGGAGATCATGTGACCTTGGCACGCTGCAACTGTCATAAATACGTGCTGGTTTCCAAACGCCCAGATCGTGATCACGTGACCGCAGGGGTGCTGTGACGGTTGTAATTTGGGCACTGATGGTAAGTTACTTTTTTTAGTGCCATTGTAACTTCGAACGGTCACTAAACAAATGGTCATTAAGCAAGGACCACCTGTAATGGTTAGCTGCCCAGAGTTATGTATTTGAGATGGGCAGTTGTATAAATTGAGTGAATGAATGAACACATACAATTCCATCTTCTTAACAGCAGTTTATTCAGATCAATATGGAAAGGACAGGACCTGGGCTTTGTTAACTATTGTGTAATATAATATCAATCCACTTCTGTGTATATAACATAAATAAAATATTCTAAACTGGAACTTTATTATGTGATTTAATTAAGAGAGTGCAAAAGCATGCAATGGGTAAGTATTACATTATTTCCTCACTAGAGGACTAAATATTACCATATGATCTGGGGAAGATTAATCTTCCCTTCCCATTGCAATATCTAATAGCAGAACTTTCTTGAATACATCAGCCATAATTAAAGATTAACTAACAGTGACATACGCACAAACAAGCATTTGCAGTGAGCTGCACAAATTAGGACTGCAGGAATAGACACAATATGGAAGAACCCTTTCCGTCTTGGTGTAAGAAACAATGGAATGACTATGTTTCTTTATGTTTATTAGGTCAGGCAAGAACTGATAAATTCATAGCTTGTACAAGTGAAAATCATATAATATGACATTATATATGTATATGAACCTCAAATATGAAGTCTCCAATTAGCATTTATCTATTTTTTCTGGCCTACTCTAATTATAAAACATACAAGGACCAAAAACAATTGAAAATTGTACTCATAATAAGATACGAACAGACACATTATTTACACACACACACACACACACAAGGTTAGGTTGCTTGCCTGCCGCCAACATCAACTGGAATCAATCCTGGAAAAAGGAAGAGAACCATTGTATCTTCCTCAGCTGGTCCAGAAGAACAGCATGGTCACTGAGAATTCAAGAGGAGCCAGGATGGATATACTACTTCCATTACATGTCCTTCATAAGTCATTAATAAGTGCAACCAATCCTGTCTTAATGCTATCATCTGGCCTGAATCCAGAGTGAAAGGGGTCTAGATAATCCACTTCCTCTAAGGATTTTTGGAACTGTAAAGGAGAAAAAAGCTAAAAATGGAAGGCTGGAAACCAGATGAAAATTGTCCAGTTCTGTCGGACCCAGAGATGGTTTCTTGAGGAAAGGGCAAACTACCATCACTTTAAGAGCTGATGGAAGTAACCCCTCTCTCAAAGATACATTTACAGGTAGTCCTCGACATATGACCACAGTTGGGACTGGAACTTCCATCATTAAGCAATGCAGTCATTAGGTGAGTCACACCCAATTTTACAACCTTTTGTTGCTGTGGTTGTTAAGCAGATCTAGCTTCCCCCATTTACTTTGTCAGAAGCCCTCTGGGAAGGTCGCAAATGGCGATCACATGACCCTGGGACGCTGCAACCATTGTAAATACATGCCAAATTCTGATCATGTGATTGCAGAGACACTGCGACAGTCTTAAGCATGAGGACCAGTCATAAGTCACTTTTTTTCAGCACCATTGTAACTTTAAATGTTCATAAAAGAATAGTCATAAGTCAAGGACTACCTGTACCACCACTTGGACCCATCCTGGAGGCTTTAACCAATCAGGAGTGGCATGGATCTAACACACATGATTACCCCAACAGCCTCTTATTTATGAAGACTTTTTTTTTTTGGATCGCAGATACTTTACCAAGTCACTGAAAATTCTTTTTTGGTTGTACATAGTTTGTATGTATGATTGTGTACAGTCTGAAGTAGTAGTGAATTTTTCAGCTGACAAAGGATCTGGGGCCCAAATAAACCAAATACAACAGGTAATAAATTAATTTAAGAAACACAACAATAAATGAGTAGTGCTAACAAAAAGACACTTGAGGGTCAAAAGGCATGATCAGGCTATGAACTTAGAGCAACCACAGAAACAGAAACAGACTTCTGCGTTGGCTTCATCCAGGTAACCAGTCTTTTTTTAACCAAATAGAGAATTCTATCCTTACTGGGAGAAAAAAAGCCCACATGAAGCCCACTTTGCCACACAGATAACTTGAATCAGAAGCAGCATGTAGTTTATTTTTGTTGCATTAAAGTGTGATCAACAGTCGTACAACACAAAGAGAATGGTACTGGAAAATCTGTAATATTCTACTGAGATTTCAAGCAGAAAATGGGGGTGGAGGAGGTATACATACCAACTGTGCTGAAAAAAACTCATATAATTTACAACCCACTAGACTTGCAAGATCACTCTTCTTCCAACACTTTCCGTTTTGTTTGGAAGTCTTGCAAAAGACAGTTTAAAAGCTCTTCCTCTATGTTTAATATCCGTACAGTTTATTGGAAATCCACTGATTATTCTTTATTGCTTAATTTGAAAAGAAGCAATGTGAGTACCAGACTTTCCAAGCAGACAAAGAAATATGCTGACTTGTTACACTGACTCTCAGTGGTGGTCAGCTCTGGCAGCCTGAGAACAATCAGATCAGACCAAAAAGCATCAAAGCCCTGCCAGATGTCCATCTCTCTAACAAAGAAGAAAGAAAACAAACAAACAAAATTAAGCCAGTAGGGAAGGTATAATTTTCATACACCCAACAAAGGAGCTAGAAAACTGACACTACAAAGGCAGTCCTAGAGTAAATTATCACTTAGGTTTATCAAAGTAAATAAGCAGGGAGACTATCATCTCCAAGAAGACAGGGCAGTTATAAACATTTCAGTTTTGATCCAACAGTACTGCACAGCCAAAAGCTACATACAGCACTGTTAGGTCCTACTGTTAGCTGAGATATGGCAGATGAGGCTGTAAAAACATTGATTATTTAATGTTTAATATCCTTCTACACCTATCTCCTGATCAGTTTGAATTTCTTCCTAAAAGAAAAATGGTAATTTAATTAGAAGGCTTTTAAATGTCCTAACACAATTTCTCTCATTTTGTTTTTAGATGCTTTCCAAAGCATAAATTAGAGTGAAAGTAAAGTAAAATTTACATAAAGTAAATTTCTTTTTAGAATCATTATTGGAAATGGGGCTTGAAAATATAGTAAAATCTTGATACTCCAGACTTCCATCCAGTGGTGTTCAAATTTAAGCAACAACATTTTATTTCAGGCTTCCAAAGCTATCCAGACAACTGAAACAATCTACATCATTTGCATCACATGATATAATTAATATTCAATTAGCTAATTGCTCAAATGACACAAATGGAGGTTGGTCAATTGTGTAAATTCAAATGTAATGGACACTGGAGTTTAACAGAAAGCCCTTCCCCCAAATTTTTAAAATTAATTTTAAGTTTTACTTAAGTTCATTTCTATAATTAATTCATGCACTTGCTAGTAGAAAGGTATCAGTATATGGATTCTTGCAAACAACAAATGTTTGTTGAAAGAAGCAAAAATCACTGTGTATAAGGGCATGCATCTGCCACTTGGTCATATGGAAGGGAGAGCTGAGTATGTCAGGGGAAATATAAAAGTAAGGTGAATGCAGTGGGAATGGGTTACTTAAGAAGTGTGTGGTTAAAAAAAGTGTCAAGAAGGAGTGAGCGCTATACTTATAAGAACTCAATACAAAACAGAACAAATGAGAATCAACTTGCCAAACAAATATATAAAGAAAAGAATGAGAGACAGAGGAAGACTAGCCATTTTGGCTGGAAAGACTTGATGGGATCCTCACAGAAAAGAGCTGAGAAGTTTAAGGAACAAAAGGCAATCTATGAATCAATGTATGGATACGGTAAAAGCAAGGATGATTTGCAAAGACAGAAAGATATGGAGAACAGTGAACAGTAATAGTGTAAACAATATTTAGTTAATTTCATATTTTTTAAAATCTTGATTTAATTTGTTTTGCTCACTACTTCTCATTCTTTTTCTGTGCCTGTCATGATAACATTGTTTACCATGAAAGGGCAGGGTATGATGGAATATATGTATGTAATAAGCTCATTAATAGAGATATACAAAATGTTTTGAATTCAAAACCTTCTGAGTTGGGAACAGGCCGCTCCAACTTACTTATTTATTTATTTATTTATTTATCTGTCTACAATAACGATACATATCATTCTTCCACAGGTAGTGATTTGCTTAACAACCATCCATTTAACGATGGTTCAAAGTTACAACAGCCTCAAAAAAGGTGCTTTACAACCCATACTCACATTTATGACCATTGCAAACTGTCGCACCACCCCCCACGGTCATGTGATCATGATTTGCAACCTTTTTTACAACAGTTGTGAAGCAAATCATCACTTCATGAAGAAAATCACATGGTCATTAAGTGAATTCCAGCAAAAAACATCCATTGGGGAAGCTGGAATTGCTTAATGACCATGTGACTCACTTAATGACATGTGATTCACTTAACAACCATTGTAAAAATGGCTGGGTCTGGTCATGTAGTGACTCACTTAACAACTGCCCCACTTAACCAATTTTACGGTCCCTATTGTCATTAAGTGAGGACTACAAGCATATTCTCTGGAAGAACAGAGAGTTACAGCCATGTCTAACCTGAAGTCTCATAGGTCAGAATGTGAGTTCTGTTGTGTTCTCAAAACTTTTTGCATACCCCTCATATTCAGCATCAATGAACATAGATTTTTTTCAAATAAAGTAGTCACTCCTTCTTATTTTATTTGATCTTATTTCACAAAAACATTAGCATATACTATCAGAAATAACAAGACTATTCAAGGTCTTAATATAAAAACATTACATCATGTACTTAATTTGTTTGCAGATGTTATATCCATTTTAAAAATCCAGGAAAGAAGTTAACTATGATTTTAGATCAATAAATGATTGGTATTTAGAAATTAACTCTGATAAACCATCTGCTATGTTAATTAATAGCAATAAAGAGTCAAGAGGAATTTTTAAATTTCATACATTATCAGTGTTGGCCTTACATATTTAGGAATAATTTATTACAAAGTGCTGGCACCAATTAAGGAAACATTTCAGTACAAGATTAAACCAGAACTTAAGTAATGGTGACATGTTTAACTATCAGTTTGGTGCATTCAAATGACTATTCTTCCAGATATTTTATTTTTTATTCAAACACTCCCTATTCCTTTGCTAATTACTTGGTTTCGTATACAATGAAGATTTTTTTCTTCACTGTAACTGTAAAATTCCTAGAATTAGGCAAACTACAGCGCACACAATGATAGAAAGAACATGTTGATTTAGGGATACGAGATTTGAAATATTATTTTAATGTATATTTCCCAGCATCCCACACTGCTGCTGGGAGTTGTAGTTCAGCAACATTTGGAGGGCCATGTTTTTCCTGACCCTGATTTAAGGCTTTAATTCCTTCCCAGATTTTGTTGTTCTTCCACTCTCACCTCCTCAGCAGCTTTGTAACTGGTAACATAGCTTCTTTAGGTAGCTTATTCCAACTGCTTGTTCTTCTTAATATTATACCAGAGTCCCTGCAGCTGGCCAGACAATGAACACATCTGGCTTTTTCTTATTTATTCTTATATGGCACAGATCCTTCCTAATCTATGCATTTTTTTCCAATCTTTTCTATGCTAGCTGAGAAATCTCAGCAATTGTCATTCAATGAACTGGACAATGCTGGGCTGGGTAGAGTTAGTGTAAATAATATCTCACCTGTGCTATAGAAGACTATTTTTCCCCAAGTCATTACTCTGTCTTTTTCACATGAAGGAATAATGTGGGCCAGGAGCTGTCCAGCAGCCTTCCACCCAACATATCAGGAATGCATCAGGAAATATACATATGTACTAATCTACAGAAGTAAAGCTGTGCTGAGATAGAACATCACAGGACCAGGGTTCCCATTATGTGAAAGAGTTATATAGGTAGTCCTTGTTTAGCAACCACAATAGAGACCAGCAATTCAGTCATTAAGCAAAATGGTTGCTAAGTGAAATCATAATTATACTTACAATCTTCCTTCAGCTTTCCTTTCTTTACAGACCTGGAAGGTTGTACATGTAAGCATTGGCTGCAAAGTTACTTTTTCATCACTGTTGTAATGATGGTCACTAAATGAGGCAGTCGCTAAACAAGGACTACCTGTATAGACTTGTACATCAAGTGTACGTATACGGACACAAACCCTTTCAATTAGTTTTAAACTCATGAGGGTGGTGGATAGTGGAGTGGGAAGATGGGGCTAATCCATGTAGCTCCTTTACTGCTCTTATGCATTTTTTTCCTGCAAATGATAAAAGTCTTGTGAAAACCCCTCAAGTTTCCCTCTAGTGAATCTATGTATATACTACTAAAACTCTCATTGTATGTATGTTTGTCTATTTGTACCCTCAGTTTAGCCCAAACGGTGCATTATACCTCAACAATTTTTGAATCAAGGTACTTAAAATCTGCTAACTTAAAGAATGTGTAAAAAATCTGGGACCCATTACTCTTATGGAATTGAGATTTCCATGATGTTCAAACCAGTTTCATTTGCAAAGTTGGGCCGTTGCAGTGTCCCCGTAGTCACGTGATCATTATTTCCAACGCTCCCTGCCAGCTTCCCACAAGCAAAGTCAATAGAGAAGCCAGCAGGAATTTGGAAGTTGCTCCTGCTCCCACTGTTTTTTGGCCTGCCCATGGTCATTCTGTTTATCTGTTTAGGTAAGTAAATATTGACTTATTATTGAAGTTTGTTTGCCACTACAATTGTTTTTCTATTTATGATATATACTCTTCTTAGATGATCACAGGGTCGTCTAGCATTGGGGTAAAAGAATATGGTCAGCCTAAAATTTAATGTTCATTTTGGTCACATAAAACCACACTACCTTTCTCTCAAAGGATGACCCAACAGGTCACAGGATTGTCTAGAATATGCTATGTTCATAAAAAATGGTAATCCCTCCTTGAGTTGAGTAAATGCTGGTGAATTTATGGAAATGTCCATATAGTTTCCTTGGCAAGAATACAGAAATAGCTGCCACTGTCTTTATCTCAACTTTTTTTTAAGACTTCCTGGTATAAACTAGCACTTAGGTATCACTTGCTAGTTTCCTATGCAAATAAAGCAATGTATAATCCTGCTTAATTTTTTTTGAGAATAGCCAATTACAGTATGGCCAAATGCTGTACACACAGGATATTCTTATCCCTGCAGAACTCTGCTGAAAACCTCCCAGTTACTATTCTTTGCAATTTTCTTCAGTAATTTTCCATATACATTATGACAAGTTTATACAAGACCACATTTTTTCAAGTTTCCTATGAGGATGATTTATGAACAACTGCATTCCACTTGTCCACCAAACATGACATTTTAAATAACAGCAGCATCAGATTAGCCTGGCAAAGTTGGGAAAAAATGTAATATACATTATATTTTAAACAGCAACATTGTTGTGTAGCATTCCTGTGAAATTTTGGAGGTAGCAAATATAGTATCCCAAATAAGGCATCCACTTGTGTTAATAATGAAAGTAAGATGATAGCAACTGTCCATTCCTCTCAAAGCGCTCTCTGAGAGCACAGTTTAAAACATAAATTAATAAAAATCTGTTTTGGGATTCTGGAAGCACACTATGAATACGTAAAAGCGGGAGGTGAAGCCAGCAATTCTTGGGCTGCTGACATAGCTATAGTAGGATAATTCTTATTTGCTGCAGCTCAGAGGGATATTCAGTTACAGTGGAGAAATCATAACAAAGACAGGAAACAGATCAGCACTCTCTGGATTTAACACCCTCCCCAGGGACCTTGTTTCTAAACTGCAGATGTTTTTAACCTTGTCTTAAAATGCAGTTGTATCACATACCCCAGTATGATGAAGTTAAGTACAGTATATAAACTGAAACAATTCAAGTCAGAGCAGAGGAGGAGGCTTTCTAATGTGCCAGTTGGAGCAGCTGACCTTTTTAATAATATTGTCTATAAGCACATTATTAAGGAAAATGTCTAAAATGCCAATATATACACTTTGCAATAATGAAAAAAACCTCAGCAACATTTTGCTTGGAAACAGCAACCTGTTGCTTTTTGTCATTTCTCGAGAAATGATTTTCAAATGAAGGGAAGCATTAGACTCCTCACCAACCACAACTGTTTCTACAACTGCAGCTTGTCTCTGCTCTGTTGCACTTTGTTCTTCAGTTTTGCTGTCCTCAGCAGTATACACATCAAACAGAGGACAGGAAAATAATACTGTCTTCAGTCTGTTTTATTAAACCTAGTGTCAACAAAAACTGAATGTTAGTGATTGAGTTAAGCGTATTCTAGCAGGGAGATACAGGCAGCCCTTTTATGAACTAGAATAACACTGAAGTTCTGGAAGTATTTTCTTATAAATAATTTAAGCCAACTTATATAAACATTTGTCAGATTCCATCCAAGAATTTGCATGTGAAATTTGCATTCCATGGGGGATTTCCACTGAAGCATGCTACTTGCAAGCTTGATCCAACCCTCCTGGCTCCTACATAGAGCTGGTGAGTCTGTGACTTGCTGGATCCAGGAAGTTGTCAATGCTTCACTATGGAATGGATGATACCAGCAACTCTGAAGGCGGCTGTGGGGTGTCCCCTCCTTTAGAGGTTCTCTTTGGATCCAGTAGTGTTTGATAACTGTTGCCCGCTACTCCAGTCTTTTGGGGAAGATCACTAAGCATGTGGTGGAAATTGATTCAGCTGCAGAGCATCCTAAAGGAAGTGGATTATCTTAACCTTTTCCATAAGGTTCAGGCCTGGGCCTAGGATGAAGACAGCTTTGACTGCTCTAGTTGATGACATTTATCAGGACCTTGATGGGGTCCTATACTTGATCTTACTGAACCTCTCAAGAGATTTTTGATACCATCCACTATAGATACCATCTACTCTAGTTCCTGCAAGGTCTGTGGATTGGAGACTCTATTTTGCAGCAGTTCTGGTACTAACTCAGTAAGTGGTTCCAGATATCAGTGGCAAGAGATTGGTCCAGTGTCTGCCTTCCTGTGCAGTGACTGGGGATCACTTTTCTCTCTCTTACTGTTTAATATCTATATAAAGCTACTTGGAAAGTTCATATGGAAGTTCAGGCTGCGATACTATCAATATTGTCACTCTGGAGATCCCATCAAAGCTTTATCTGGATGTTTGGAGGCTGTTGGGGCCTGGATGGGAGGAAGAAAGCTAAAGTTGAACCTAAGTAAGATGGAATTGTTTGTACATTGTGGTTCTCTGCCAGCACTCAAAGGGGTGGCACTGCCTCCAAGGAAGGTCCCTAAGAGGTGGTGCTGAATGGGAAAGTAGAGGCTGTGGCCAGAAAGGCCTTTGTTCTGCTTGTGGACCAATTGTGGCCCTTCTGGAATTGGGAGAACCTTGCTATAGTAACTCATATCATCTGAGTAGATTTCCACAATGCACTCAACGTGAGGTTGTGTTGGAGACCACCTGGGAACTGCAGTAGGGCCTACTTGATGACTGGTGCACAACACTATAATCACATTATATTTATCTTGACATCCTGCATTGGTTATTAAGAGATTTCTGGATACAATTCAAAGTGCCAATGTTGACTTATATAGCTCTATTTTGTTTGGCACCAAAATATCTTCAGGACTGCCTTCTGCACCCTAAATCAACATGTCCAATGAGATCCTTCTAGGAGAATCTGTGGGTGACCCAATTCCAAGAGGTGTGGTGGGCTAAGGCCAGAAAACTCCGCTTCTCTGTCATTGCACCTATATTGTGGAACAACTCATCCTTGAAGCTAGGTTGGCCTGTTTAGTAGTGGCTTTCCTGAAGTTGGTGAAAATTTATCATTTACAATCACTTTATTATATTTGTTGTTTGCATATTGCTACATTATGTTGTTTCTATTGTTATTGATATTATGTTGCTTTTTCTTGTGTATTGGGGATTTATGTACTATGGGCTTTTTATTGTATTGTATGAATGTTGTAGGCCACCATGAGTCCAAAGTGGGTTAACTGTACACACATTTAATAAATAACAATTTTACAAAGCCAGTTAAAATCACAATTGGCTACTTTATTTATTATTAGTTGTTAAATGCATACCATGCAGTTTCTTTAGGAACTCAAAACAACTTTCAGAGATCTCCCCATACAACTCTGTGAGGTAGGTTGGGCTGAGAGAGTATAATTGGCTCAAAGTCACCCAGGGGACTTCCATAGTTGAGAATGGACTTGAATGTGGGGTTCCCGAGGCCTAATTCAATACATAACTATCACACCATAGTCACAATTAACTCATTCAAATTGTAAAAGTTTGGTTAAAGCAGAAACTTTTGACTACTTTTTAATAGCAGAAAGAGTGGGGTCTCAGTGCAATTTCTGAGCAAATGTGTTGATTTAGCTCTATTATTATCTCCAGTAGTACCTACCTGAATTAAATGTGCTACAATACAGTTTTGGGCCACATTCTTTATGCCTAACTGACACACTATAGCAATTCCAGAGTTCAGTTGCTGGCACTTTCACATTATATACATCAGTAATGTTGATATATAATGAGCTTACCATTATACAGTGGTACCTCGGTTCACGAACAGCTCCGGTTGCAAAAATTTGCCTCCATTCGCGAATGCTGGATCAGGTTACGAACAGGATCCGCGGCCATTTTCCCTCCCGTGACACGTGGTCGCGGCTTCCTGTAGGGAGGGGGACTCTCCCTCCAAGCAGTAACCGCCTCCCCACCCGCCTTCCTGTCCTCCACGCCAGAAGTCGCGTCGAGCAAGGTTAGCTTTCTCTCTCTTCGTACTGTACTTTGTGTCATATTTTTGCGGTTAAAAAAAAAAAAAACATGGTTCAGAATGGATTAACCATAATTACACTGAACCTTATGGGAAAATTTGACTTGGGTCACGAGCAAAAATCGGTTGGCGACCAAATTCGGGGTCAGAATGGATTAACTGTATTTACATTGAACCTTATGGGAAAATTTGATTCGGTTCATGACCAATTCGGTTCGCGACCAGAGTCGCGGAATGAATTAAGTTCGTGAACTGAGGTACCACTGTATATGGTGGTTACTACTCAGTATACAGATTGATATTGCAATTTTGCCAGCATTACTCACCAAGTAGAAACCATGTATAAAAAGACAGTTATAACAAGCTATTTATATATTGACTGGATTGTATACCATCCAGAGAACTTGAGTAGTTTAAAATTCTAATAAATAAAACAAAACAGTAAATGCTATAGCACTGAAATACTGAAGACCTATGAGAATATGTTCATTTCTTTTCTAATGCCAGAATGACAAAAGCTTCAAGACAGGGATACTATAGTAACATGGAAGGAAATGTCTCTTTGTTCCCTATGCCTTTTCCTGAGCTTCTAAAAAGAAGCCCACCACAACCTATAATGTGCATCAACACTCATTAAAACCAGGAAAAAAAATATATTCCTGATCTTTAAGATGTTGTGATAGCAAGTCTCTCCAGACAGGGTTTGGAGATGACAATGATGTCTTTTAAAATTGTATTTAAATTAGATATTTACTGGATTTAGGCTGTTTTCTCAAAATTCAAACATAAAGTTCATGCTGCTGAAAATAAATATTCCTCCAATTATTCCAGATAACATTTGAAAGTTATGGAATATGGTGGTGTTTTCTAAAACTTGTTACAGAAATCTTAAAGAGAATTCTACTGGCATACAATTAAGCACGCAGCAAAAAGAGTCACTCAAACCTGCATGTTTTGGAATAAATTTCTATTTGACTGCTGAAATATATGCTGTTCCTATGGAAAAAGGAATATGTATGAATAATTATTATGTTTTTATTGGTGCAATTTCCATGGTAAAATATGGGAAAGGAAAAAAAAAAAACACTCTGGCTTTTGCCTGCATTACTACATGGGCTTTAAGCATAAGCCAGATGCTTATGCCAGATTTCCTAGTACCAAAAGTAGCGAGAAGCCAGTAATCTGTCCAAAGAGAAAAATGACTAGGAGCAGGGCTGCTATTGAGGGGCTATATATGGCTATGGCCAGACAAATTACTAGGTACATTCTAGAAAAGAGAGTTCATCTGATCCTGCAGAAAACACCTAATGTTCAGTACAAGGATAGAATCACAAAATCCTAGGATTGGAAGGTGCCTTGAAGACCTTCTAGTCCCAGGGCAGCAATCTTCGGACCATCCCAGATGACTGGCCATCCAAGCCTTATTTGAAAACCTCCAATGATGGCACATTGGATGACTCCAGGATGCAGGCTATCCCACCAGTTAATAGCTCTCTGGGTCAGGAAATTCCTCCTTATTTTGAGTTTGGATCTCTCTTTGTAAAGCTTCCACACATTGGCTCTTGTGCTACCCTTATACACTACAGAGAATAAATCTACATCCTCTACCCTGGGACAGCCCTTCAAGCACTGAAAGACTGCTATCATGTCTCCCTTTAGCCTTTTCTTCTGTGGGCTAACTGGTGCTGTTCTTAGTATTTCAAAATGGGACATGATTAGGAAAGGGACTGATGGATTTCCATGGCTTCATTTCACCTCCCACCAAGTGTCACCTGCCAGCAAAAACACAACCCCCAATCTCTCCTTAACATAAAGTGAGGCAGGACTGGGTGACTTTACATGGATGCTTTGAATGGTGGGTTTAGCCACCTGTCAAGTTGCTTTACCAGGAGGATGCACACAAAGATGTACTCCACACCTGTGACTAGTCAGCTGGCCTATTTTTAAATGTAGTCTAGTACTCTTTTGAAAGAGTGCTAAACCTGTGTCTAAAAATAGCTGACTGGGCAGATCACAGGAATGGAGGAATTGATTAGTAAGAAAATGGAGCCCCACTAAAACTTGCAATGCAGTAATCAGTAACAAAATCAGTAACACTAAACTTACAAAAACCTACTTCTCTTGGTTTCAAATCAATCTTCTGGGCAGCATAGGACTAGGTTCTCACACAAGAGCAATAGTCCTTTTTAAACACAGTTTGGACACTCTTGAAAGAGTACAAAGTCCATATTTATAAGGAGCTTGCATTAGAACTGTACTTCAGAAAGAGGCAGTCATATATTACAGAAGCAGATGCCTCTGCAGAAGCTAGATGTTCCTGGAAGCCTAAATCAAAATGGTTATCGAGTGCAGTTCCTAGCCACCAGCAGTGAGGAGGATGCCCCAATACCTTTAAGGAGCTAAGGAGATCCCACCCCAGCTGTGTCAGCAACCACATCATCAATGAAGAATGCCAGACTGTATCTATAGCAAAAATGCTGTTGGAAGAAGAGGGAAAACATTACTTTAAAGTAGGACATCTAAAGGTGACTTTAGGTTGTCTCTCCTTTTGGCTGGGAATTAAACAAACCCATAAGGACATATTTAAAAATGGTCAGAATATGTTTGTTCCGTGGATGTGAGCATGAACCCTTAGGTTCTCATGTTTACAAATAGAAAAAAGAAAAGAAAGGGTGAAACTCAGCTTAATCATTTAAAAAACCAAATTAAATGCACCAAAGCTTTGTTAGGGTGATGCATGCATACAGTTAGATTTTGCGTTTAGCTCTGATTCTCTGCCACATTTAAAACTAAAGAATTTAGCCACAATTAGGGGGTTAAATCTTTAATTAAGGGATTGTCTAGCACTAAAGATTCTCTTCTTTAACGAGATTCTGTGTTAGAGGGAAGCTTTTGTAATGATGAATGCATAATATATAGGTTACATCAAGATAAGCTGGACTTATAGAAACTGAAGCTGTAATCCTGGGTAGCTTAACTACTAAGATTGTACTGGACTTTGTTGTGTCAGAGCTTCAGATCACCATGGTAATAAAATAACAACAAATGACCATAATCTGAACACTTTTCTTAATTCAGAAGTGTGAAGAAATCTCTCTCTTTTAGCTCAAAGCTGTAAGAAATCATATGCAAATTATGTACCAAAATCAAATCCAGTTGGGCTATTCCATAACTTTCTATGATGAAGAAAAACAAGTTCTTCAGAAAAACTGAAATATTTTCAGTTCACTTAAAAAAGATGTGCACTTATAGACTGAGAAGGAGAACTGAGAAAAAACAAACATGAATTTTAAACATGCCAGCCACGCTTCTGTCACATAACATATTTGAGCTTGTAGTGTATAGGCAGAACACCACATTTTTAAATGAGCATTGTGTACATTAGATATTCCATTGTAGCAAAAAGAGTGGCAAAACATACCTATTTTTTCCTCTTATCACATCTGCAGAGACCTGGCCAGTGGTCCTTTTTAATGTGATCTGTTCCCTGCTACTAAGAAAAGAGCTGCAAGAAGACATACAGGGCCTCTCCAAAGAATATTTTTAACATCTGACAGATAAAATTCCAACCACTTTGAGTTGGACTTGGAGTGGGTAGGTCCAGTCAAGGTGGAGGTAGGTACGGTCTTGTGCGGTTATCTGGGAATAGTTTGATCCTGTAACTCCTGCGGAAGTGGACAGCATCCTTGAATCTGTTAATCTGACCACCTGTTTGTTAAATCCATGTTCTTCTTTATTAGTGAAGGTAGAAAAAGACATATATTGGGTCCATGCACTGTTGACTTACTCTTTGAGGGAAGGAGTGGTTTAGGCTGCCTTGAAGGAGGCAATGGTGTGACCTCTTCTCAGGAAACCATTGCAGAACCCAACAGTCTTGGACAACTTTCACCCAGTCTCCAATTGCTTTCTGGGGAAGGTTGTTGAGAAGATGGTCAGGCTACAACTTCAGAGGGACCTAGAGGAACTGAATTATCTAGACATTTATGTTGGATTTGGAATGCCCATGTAACACCTTTGCTTCACAAACTGCACAGGTTACTGGTAGGCTTGTAAGTGTAATTCAAGTGCTGGTTATCACCAACAAAGTTCTATATGGTATAGAGCCTAGTTATTTGAGGAACCTTCTCTCTCCTACGATTTCTGCCCATCCTGTAAGATCAGACAGAGTGGGCATGCTCCAGGTCCCCTCCATTAAATAATATCATCTGATGGGACCTTGGAATCATGCCTTCTCTGTCTTAGTGACTACCCACTGGAAGAGTATTTCCCCTGATATTCGAACAGCCCCAACCCCGCTCTTCTTAAAATGTGCCTTGAAACATGGCTCTTTCTCCAGGCTTGGGCTAGGGTGGCCTGTGAATCCTTTGTGAGGGGTTCTTATGTCAGTTCCAATGAGTTAACTATCTTCCCCTTGTTTTCTGATGTTCTATTTCTTTGGTTTTCAATTCGTACGCTGCCCACAACTGTTGAGAAAATGGATGGCTTCAGAAACGTGAATTATAAACAAATAAAGACTTGGACAGTACTTCACCTCTGACTATCTCCTATATACATATAATGACCTTATGTGAAGGACAATGTTGGGCTTCAGGGTTTAGTGACCGTGGTCTAGACAACAGATTTCCTGACATTTTGCCAGCTGCTGTGGCTGGCTTCTTCAAAAGCAAGGTGGTCTGCTGTGAAGCTTGCCAAGGTACCAAGGCTGATTTAGTCAGGACGGGAATAAGTTTTCAAAATTCCAAAGCAGGGAATAGAAACTGTTGGGAAAAATGGAATAGGAAGGTAGGGAACTGATTTGTGGCAGCCTTAACACTCTCTTGGCAAAGAAGGTATCTGGCAATTTGTTATTCTTCCTCTATTTACTCTCCAAGTTCTCAAACTCAGATTTGAGAGTACTCTATAATTTAGTGAATCTTTTAGCTGTGATTCTGGGTTGCACAGGAGTAAGCATTTTTGACTCTGAGAAAACTGCTTTTGTGTGGGCATGCATAGATAAGTTATAAATGCACAATTAAATTCAATCTGAGGCTAATGCCCTTTAACTTCTACCATAACACTCTCTTCTCTACTGAGCATTGAAAATCTGGCAGTCTATCCAGTAGACAAGTCTGTTTGAAGACATTAGTTAACATTCTTATTAGAAAATATGTAAGTATTTTTTAAAATTTACAGTATATAGTGCCCTAAGAAGCAGGTTTTCTGGCCACTTTACCAAATTATTAAAACATAAAACATAATACAAAATATGGTTAAAATGAGTGAAGACATTATTGGTCCAAAATCTAAAAACCATTCTATGATAAAGATTGCCTGTGAAAATTTTGAAAAGTCATCAGGTGATTCTGCAAATATAACACCATAGGCAGCAAATATAATTCCATGTTTGAAAAAAGGCCTATCTCAAGTAGCCATGTGCCTTACCAAAACCTGTTACAAAGAAGAAAGGTTTGGAATAGTTGCCCCATTCTTTTGGACTGGCAATGCAAGGATCCTTCCAGCTGAGCTGTGAGCCTTCATTTCATTTTAAGAGAGGAGGCAGCTATGTATTACAAAGGACTTTGAGTCCTGGCTCTGAAAAGATGGGCAACAGAAAGAAGAAACTTGTTTTACTTTACAACTATTATGATGACTATAGCAGACTTAATTCTGGAATTCCCATATATTAATCTTACCCACCACACTTCAGAAATTCTGGTTTTCATTAACTTTTTCTCCAAGGATATATGGGGCATATTGTCATCCTAACACTCATTCTTGTGTCAAGATGTCACACATCTCTTTAGTTCAGAGATCATACAGATCCATGAACCAGAACACACTAATGATTGTTCCAGTTTTACGGTTAAAGAGGATTTTTTTCTTTTTCTCCTTTACTCACGGAATACTTCTTTCCATCATGCCATAACAACAATGAAGCTTTTCCTTTAAATATCTGGGTTTTATTACATGGTCTTCCCAAAAGCTGTGGTACAATTCTTGCTAACCCACCAATGACACATGCCTAACATCAATTAGAGGATATATTTTCTCAAAATAAATAGAGAACATTCCAAAATTGTAGCCTATCTACATACCAAATGTATAGCACTGAAGAACAAACTACTGTAGTTTCTTTGAATGATTCAACACATTTTCACTTCAAAGCACAACTATCATCATAAACTTTCTAAATTTTATACCAAGTATTTATTCATGGGAGCACTAACTGGAATCTTTAACTCTAGGGAGGCCACTGAAAATGGAGAGATAAATCTGTTTACAAAGTGGAATGTATCTGCTCTACATTCATTGCCTGTTATGTTAGCTTTATTCCTATAGTAATATGTAACTCTGGGACTGCATGTGTAGGCTATATTGCTTTTTTAAATATTCATTTTTCCATTTGCTTGGCAATTTAAAATAAAAAGAATTGTGACCTACATTATCATGATAGGGTAACAAGATTCAGTGGGATTTTCAGAGGCACATCTCAAACCAATCATTTTTTACAATTTGTGCAAGAAGTATTTCTCAACAGGAAATACCTGCCTTACAGAATGATTAGTGCTGGTGGCAGTTTCCTGAAGAAAAACAATGCACATAAATGTCTAGTTTGTTATCTAGAGAAGATGACTTCAAAGAGGCTACTCCATGACTAATGACTAACCAAGGGTGATAAGAAAACATGCTTTCTCAAGCACTTCATCAACCTAGCAAGCCAGAGAAAGGATAATTTGAGTCAGCAAACAGTTTGGTTTTGCCAAGTGTATAACACTCCATAGCATTAGTGGAATATACATCCCATTCTGTCACTAGAACAGGATATCCTTAAAAGTAGCAAAACTATTCCCAAGCAGATAAAAATCATTAGATTGGATCAGGTTGTAAGGTCCACAGCTACCCAGAAAACTTGAAATCAATCAGCAGCACAAAATGAAAGACTTCAAGCAGGGACTTCTCTAAGCAGCGTTTTATTTGGCCAAGCAAAAGTCTGGGTGCCCACACCATGCACCAAGAGAGAGCAGGGTGGCACACTTTGGAGACAAAAACACAGCCTTTTTATAGTATTTTTAAAAGGGCAGAACTAATTAACATTATAATGAAGATGAGTTTTACAACCAGTCAAAGAAACTTAAACAGAATACATTATTTCCCGCCCCTGTTTGCTTACATTAACTCTATTCCCTGCCCTTGTTTGCTTACATTAAATTTAAAGGAGTTGCCCCTAACCCTTATATCTTATCAGTCCCCTTGTTCGGGGTCCTCCCTCCTTATCAGGCCTCAGACTTAGTTTCGGGAGGAGTCTTCCCTATTATCTGAGTTTTGTTCCTCTTGCAATTTTGCTAATTGCTATTAGTATTGAAGCTTGAATATATATATATATAAAAACTCTATGCCTACTCTAAAGCTATGCAGTTAATATTGTCAATTTAGTTATTGATCCCTTCAAGGTTAGTGGTCTAAATAGCATTGCATTCTGCCATCAGCTAGCAAACCCACTCAGATATCACAGGAAGCTTTTGAAGGGCTTCAAAGGAAGGTACATTTCTCTAGTTGTTGTTTTTTTTATCTTTTAGTTAGAAGAATATGGCACTGGAAAAAAAAGTAACTATTCTTCTATCTATCACGAGTAGTATTGCCATTAGAGTTGTACAAACTATTTGGAGGAGCATTTTGCAAAGTTACCAAAATTCCTGAAGCTAATGCTGAAGATGCCAAGGCCCTGCAACCTATCAGAGGTTTGCCAGCAACTTCAAGGCCCTGTCCATGTCTTCTGGGTATGTGATTACATACTTACATGCTCAGGTGATGCAGAGAGCTCCCTGAAGCAGCTGAACTTAATTACTGACAAGAATGCTCTATATTTTACATCAGTTGTAAAATAAAATTGATAAATTAATAAAATTGAGAGCCAGTCTGGCCTAGTGGTTAAGGCTCCAGGCTAGAAACCAGGAGACTGAGTTCTAGGCCTTTTCAGGCCTTAGGCATGAAAGCCAGCTGGGTGACTTTGGGCCAGTCACTCTATCTCAGCCCAACTCACCTCACAGGGTTGTTGTTGTGGGGAAAATAGGAGGAGTATTAGGTGTGTTTGTTGCCTTGAGTTATTTATAAAAAATAATAAAAGCAGGATAAAAAATCTAAAAAAAATGTTTCTGTCAGGTCACCCTCCTCACAAAGGCTAGGACACAGTGGAAACTGCAGTCCAGTAAGTTTGTAGGACAGCATTTTGGGGAAGACTGTGCTATGTATTGCTACCAAATGTAATTTGGAATGAGTGAACAACCTTACTTTTACTTATCTTTTATATTTTCAGCATGCTCCTTCAATCTACTGAGACACAGAAGATGACTTAAATATGAAACTTGTCTTAATCTTTGTGCCTCTTTCCTTCTTCCCTTTTCAAACTCAAACATAAACACATAAGCTTGATACTTTATATTTCTCCATGAATTTTCAAAGAGGGTGAGAGTCTATTGTGTTTATACTTTTTGGGACTTAGCAAATGAAGACTAATTCTGCCTATTGCAGAAAATGATATTGCAATCTGATATTTCAAATGAGTTCAATAAAATATGGATTCCATAGGAAGAGGATGAGGGTGTCTATTTATTGTAGGAGGGAATTTTTCACTGTTTAGTTTTTTTTAAAGGCTTCCTTCCAACTATGAGAATGTTTTTAACCTCCAAGAAACACATAATCTAAGAGCTAGAAGGAATCTCTAGAAAAACCTCTTAAGTGGAATCTTCAAAGTCTAGCATGCAAGGAATAAATACAATATTTCTTTTTCCTGCTTCTCCCAATATCTGATCAACTCCACTGATGGTAGAAAAAAATACATATTTTGCCTATAATGTCCTTTGTCAATCACAGGCCTGCTATGGTTAACAACTGTAAAAAATCACTTACAGTGGGAGGAGTTCCACTAGGCTTGGATCTTACGCCTAAAGACAAAGACCACCAGTCCAGTCCTCCTCCACACCACACTGTTTTCGCTCCCTAATCCCTCCAAAAGTAGTTTGAAGCCAGCTTTCAACTGGCCTCACTTCTGCAGACCTCAACATGCTGAGAGCAGGCAGTAACATTTTAAGTCAATCAGTGCCCACACCCCAACTGGCCAATAACAGTGCAAAAAAAAATCAGTGACCCATCCACTGAGTTACTAAAAATCCTGGAGAAATAAAAATATCTTCTCCCTGTTGGGGTTGTTAAATGTTACTACAAAAACCATGAGGAGGAGAGAGGATTCATTCCTACCTCGTGGAGAGCCATGAGGAAAAGAGAAGGAAAATGAGGGAAACTGGAAAAAAGGCGGGATCTGAGCCCCTCCCACACAAAGCAGCAAAGCTAGTCTGCAGCGGAGCCACCCCTCCTTTGTGCTCATGTGAGACAGGCTTGGTTGAAACCCCATATTTTCCAACACTCCCCACTCCATACAAAAGCACACTCCATGCACATTTTTAGTACATGTATACAATTATCTGGTCATCTGTGAAACAAATCTAAGCAGTCTCTATGAGGCAAAGCTGTCTGCAAAATGCTATTTCTCAGTTGCAATTAAAAGTTTTTTGCAAGCTGTGAAATTGTAACATGTCAACATTTTTGGAATACATGCTTTCCTCATTAGCTGCAATCATGACTGCATGTTGTTGCAGCAGCTGGAATTGGGAGAGATCAATGAGAAAACAGTCTATCCATGAAGTCTGAAGAGTCACAATAATTAAAAGAAAAATATCTATGTTCCTGTAGACTCAAACAAATGAGAGCAGAATCAGAAATAAAATGACTTTGCTCACAAACCAGGTGACCTTATGAGAACAATCTCATGTGAAACTGATCCCAAAGTGGTGTAAGGCACTGATATGGAAGTGCCTGATTCTAATGCTTCTCTGCACTGACAATGCAATTAGAGTGTGCTACTATTAGCAGAAGAGAAACAACCCACATACAGCTAATGAATTAAAAGGAATCTGGCAGTTGTAGAGAAAAATAAAAAAAATTGCTGTCAGATTAGGAAAACTGACTACATATCCCATAATTCTCAATGTGGCCCACCTACAAGCTCTGCACTGCTGCATATAGAAAAGCTGTCTTAAAGGTTCAAATAAATCAGTCCAAAAATAGAAATAAGTTAACTCTCAAAACCAGAGATCAGAAGGTATGAAATGGCTTCTGAACTGTGTAGAGCTGGCCCCAGTAGCTTTAAAGGACCCCAAAGATGGGAGCACTGGCATTTCATGTTTCTGTAAGTGGCCCGTTTCCCCTGTTGTGCTTTTCTAAAATCACTTTTACTATCCTGATATCTTAGAACAAAAACTAGATAACTAAAAACAAACAAAAGACTCTGTTTCCCAAAATCAATATTCTGAGCACAGTTTTTTACTTGAAATTTACTTAAGCAGTAGTACTATGTTGTACAAAATAATGGTGGGATATAAATCTAATAATAAATAAATACATAACAAATAAATACATACATATATTGATAAATACAAAAATAAAATGAATTTGTCCTAAAGGAAGTTTTTTGTTTTACCTATAATATATATTTATACTAAATAAAATGTTATGAGCCTCTATACCAAATACAGCATTCCCCTGCTAACAAATTATGTAAGAAGCATCAACTTCAGCCAGCCATTTCACTACCCTTAACACTTGCTACCTGTGAGAAAAGTTATGATTGTTAGTTGTAATATGTATAACTTGACACATGCTAACAATGAACTACATTTGCCATTTCGTTGCCCAGTTCTTCAAAAGATCTTTTTGAAGCTCTCTGTGATTCCTTTTTGCTCTAAGCATGAATTGTAACTATAGTGTTGTTAGCAAACTCAACCAGCAAATCATTCATTTACTCCTAAATCCAGCTAATGTACGACCAAGTTAAAAAGCAACAGTCTAAACTCAGATTTGTCCATGTATTCTCTATCTCTTCTTTAATGAGTTACTGACCCCTAAAAGCAGGATCTCCTATTCTCCTAATTAACTCTGGCACTCTTTGTTGAGAGATTTTGCCAAATATCTTTTGAAAGTCCAAGTAAATACTATCTACTGAATCATCTGCATCCATATGTGTGCTGGCATTCTCAAATAATTCTAACATGTTACTGACACAGAGCTTATTTTTGGCAAAGCTATATCATGCTTCTTCAGCAGGTCTTTTGACTTTTTATAAGCAAGCCTTCATCCTTTGACTAATGGCACTTACTTCTGAATGGACATGGATCAAATTGCAGTTAGCTCTGCATTAAGATTATTACACAGTATTTGTAATTTTACCTTATATAGAGGATGGCCTCTTAAAGGAAATCAACTCTGATTGCTCATTGGAAGGATTGATAATGAAGCTCAAGCTCAGATACTTTGGTCACCTAATGCGAAGAGAGGACTCTTTGGAAAAGACCTTGATGCTGGGAAAGATTGAAAGCAAAAGGAGAAGAGGACGGCAGAGGATGAGATGGCTAGATAGCATCACTGAAGCAATGAGCATGAAATTGAGCAAACTCAGGGAGGCAGTGAAAGATAGGAAGGCCTGGCGCAATATGGTTCATGGGGTCATGAAGAGTTGGACACGACTTAACGACTGAACAACAACAAAAAGAGGATGGCCAGATGCAAAACAAAGGCAGTGTTTTAATAGTTGTGTAGAAAAGGAACTATAAGCAACAATAGCATGACAAGCTATGTTAGTTGAAATCCTTTTTCCTATAGTACTGCTGAAATATAGGAGGCCCAAGTCATCTTTTAAAAAATCTGCTTACCCTAATTATAAGTAGAAGAAACACAACAATAATTGCCATCTAATTTTAGGATGAATTTGGAGATTTTTGCTGGATGAATAATTAAGGAATTTAAAGTGAAGCAAAACAAAAAGGGGAGGGGGTCTGCTAAGATTAACAACATTTCTGTATCTGAGTTCTCCTCATTCCAAGTTATAATCTTGCAAATTCCCTTTCATTTTATAGCATATTCAGCAAATCTATTCTAAGCAGCAATGTTACTCAGAAAGCAAAAATGTATTGAGTACTTCACAGTAGAACTATATAAACAGTAGATATAAACAATTTATATAAAAAAGATATAAATTCTAGCAACAGATCTTAATACTTCATATCAAACATTCTTCTATGCTTCTCAGAGACTAAGAAAGAAACATCTGAAAATGGAGACATTTATCATCATTAGGTCATTAAGAACTGGTTCTTCCACAGGAAAGTTAGTGTACAGCCTGACCCTGTGAACATGCTCTGATGTTATGATCTCAGTAGCAATCAAGAGCAAAGGCTACAATTCTACTCACATAGTTAAGAGTAACCTTATTGAAGTTATTGGATTTATTTCAGAATTGACATTTTTATCATTAATCGTTTATACATGCTATCGTTTGAATAAAATAATCCCAGGGCAGTGCAAAATGTAAAATATATTATGCATCATTATCAAAAACACACAAGAGGTTTTTTTTTAAACAAAAAGACAACACAAAAGACAAGATAGATATAAATCAACAGACATAATCTGAAAAAGTCCCAGAGCCACATTACATTCCAAACAACTGTTAAAAGTAGCTTGTTTTTATTTCAAAGTACTGCCAAGAAGGGCCTATCTCAAATTCTCTCACTATGGGTCATTCCCACTGAACGGGATCATAAGTAGGGCCTAACCAAACTTAAAACTTGAATTTGATGTTACTGGGGGAAGCACTGTTATACATTCTGAGTTCTTAAGTTGTGAAAAGATTTACACACAAGTATTACACTGGGTTCACAGGCTCTGATATGGACATGACATGTTATTATTTTGACAGCTGACAAATTTTGAAATATGTAGGCCCCAAAGCCTTGATACCGATAATCTGACAAAGAGGATATACAGATTTAAACTAGTTCTATATCTATATCTGAGACCCAGCAATGTGATATACTTCCAAGCAGAATTTTATGCACACATTAATAGGTGCTCTATGGATATGGCAGTGCTGTCAAGAAATGGCCACAGTTGGCAAAACCTGGATGTGTCCGCCAGAATATGTAAAATGGTGTTCAGCTTTCCTCCCAAAATAATAGAAATACTAGAAAGCATGATCTTGTAATATCCTTTTTTTGTAGAAGCTGCAGAAAACCTTTAAATCACTTATCTGGAACCAGCAATATATCTCTTTTCCACTTTTTACTGACAGGCAACCTTTGTGTTTTCAAAAATCACCGGACACATGTTTCATAACTGATGTAGTGGTCATCCAGAAGACTAGTGAACCACTAGAAGGAGTGGAGCTTGCATAATGCCTGAATGATGTTTTGCAATGAATGGTTTGGGCATTACATGAGCAGATATGTCCTTGGAAACAAGGTGTCTTGTTTTTTTTCATACAGTCCAAATCAAAAGGCCCATGAAGAGCCATGATCAGTGACCAGAGGGGAAGAGATGTGCCTACAGCAACCTCAACTGGCTAACAAGGGATTGTGAATGAGGTGTCATAGACCATCTAGACGCCAAGCCGTATCAGGAGAAAACAGAAAACATGTCCTTAAAACTGAGTTGGTCAAAATTAATCTATCATAGTCAATATTTGAGATATATTTTCTGCAGACAGACTAGTACCTTGGGAACAGCTTTGTAAATTAGATATATTTAGTTTTTTCAGAAACATCCTAATACTAAAATATGCTTCTCAGTTATAATTCCAATAGGGACACAAGGCCAACTAGTATTTTAAAAAGGCTGTGTTCATTTTAAATGTTGTATGTGAAGTGAGCAGATCTAAAGCAATGTAAAACATTACTTCTTTTAACGGCATGCTCTTAAGCTGTAACTTTAGTAATGACTTCCCTGCAGTCCAAGGTCAACAATGTAATGAATGCATAAAATACCTGAAGCACAGCTACTGAGTATATGGTGTATTAATAGTTAATAAGTGGATCCTTAACAATATCATTACAAACTGTGTAATGAAACACTCAGAATCTAGTTGCCTTGCAAATGGCATCAGGCTGCTGAGAAAGAAACATAAACATCATCTGAATGATTGGGAAGAGACATTAAAAAAATAAAATTTACTTCCTATACCTATAAATATCTCTATACAAATGTAATATAGGAAAAAATGAGCAAGAGCTTCAACTGATCCAAAATCAAAAGGGCAGATGTATTCACTAAAAGGTGTGTTCTATCATATATCTATGCAGATGTAAGAGCATTAAAACATGCCTTTGAAATTCTCTACAATATTTGGGCATGATTAAGGTGATAGAAAAACATGGTGATGGCGATTCTCACCTATGATTCAGCTTCCAGGGTCTGAAATTTTGGGGTAGTCACTTCAGTTGCCCATTTATTAACATTGAAACAACACAGAAAATTTTAGCATGTTAATCCATAGAAGTGCGAAACTTTCACACCCACATATTCATATGGAGAAGATAAGGTACCCTTACTGATTGGTGGTACTGAACTTCAGGCCAGAAGGCTGTGTTTTTGCCTCTAAAGGAAATTCAAACCATTTACCGTATTTTTCTGACTATAAGACGATACTTTTTTCTAAAATCCTTACGTTAAAAATGGAAGGGTGTCTTATTCAAGGAAGTCAGCCGAGAAGAGAACCGCGTGGTGGCAAAACTGCCCATACTTTGTCTCTGCAAAGAGTCTTCCTCCTATTGCTAGCCCCCAATCACGAGTGAAATAGCTTCAGTCTGCAAACAGACTTCCTCCAAACACGAGCCTTATGTAACTGATGTCAGCTGATGCTGAACAAAGCAATTAGAGAAGGCTGTTTGCAGAGAGAAGCTATCGGCAGTTTCACTCGTGCTTGAATGTAATCAGTTATGCAAAAGAACATGGAAATAGAGCTGCAGAGAGACGGTTTGGGTCTCCTCCCACCGAGTCTATCTAATTACTAAATAAAAATGTGTTCTGCACTATCTTTAAAATATTGATTTCTTAATTTTGGGTTGGAAAAGTGGGGGGTGTCTTGTACATGGGGGAGTCTTATTGATGGAAAAATACGGTAATTTTGTACTTTTTAGGACATGGCAACTTCTCTTGCTATTCAGGAAATGATAATTGCAAATGTTGGGTGATAGTTACTAACAGCGAAAGATTCCTACTGAATAGCAAAGAGTAAAAGCTTCCATATAAATAAGTAAATGCTCAAAAACAAGTCCCTATAATAAGCACATTTTGTGAAATCACCAGTGAAGTAAACAATGTTCTTAATCAATTTCCCCCTACAGATTCCTTACCTCTACTTTTTCATGTTTTAACCATGTTTCAAATAACACATACACAGAATTGTTTTGGGCAATTGTTTTGTCTACACCATGAAAACATGACAGTATAGTCTAACTTACCAAACCTCTTATAACCAAAGGACTGAACCTCTTCCTCTTCTGCAAAGTCGTCTGTTAAAAAAAAAATATGGACATCAATATAGATGTCAATGTAAGATAGATTAGGATAGTTAATTTAGATATTTTTGTATATTATAAATATATAAGAAAATACATTTAGAGCTACTGAAAATTCTGCATAGGAGCTGCATTTAAAAGTAACATTTGATTCAGAGTAGTATGAAAAATATCAACAGCATTCCCCCCTTACTGCTATTTATTTATTGGTTGGTTGTTGCTTTCATCGTTAGTTGAAATGTAACTCTTGAAGCTCTATTTGTCTGAATCACAAGTACATCATCTGGTCATACTCAGCAGTTTGTGTATGGAAATCATTGGGTGGTCCAGTATGTAGTGTAATAGAACAGACCAATTTTTCTTACAAAACAACATTTTAAAAAGAACACTATATTTGGCTTGTAATGTATCATTGTTGCAACTACAATAACACAAGCAAAGAAAAATATTTAACCCTATCCTGATTTGGAAGAGGAGAAAACAAACCCCTATGAACAACAGAGAAGACCTCCTAGTAAGATGTTTGGACGTTTCTCATTTCATTCAGTCATTCTTCTATAGATTTTTTAAAAAATAGGTACAAATAGAACTGTGGTCAACAGAATTGCCAACTTTCCATTTTACTGCCTTCACCATCATTTATTAATATCTACATCTGATAGGCATTATGTAAGATTCATGGCTCTTTTTGCAAGTCTGCACTAGAAGTTAGAGAAAACTTCTAAAGTGATCTTAAGAACTGCCCTAAAATACAGAACCAAACATGTAAACTAATATGATTACAAAGAAGGAAAGCCCACCCTACAGCACAGCCAGGGTAAGGAAATAAGACTAGGGTCTTATTTCACTTAATGATTTGTTCACACATGCATGCATGAATACTTATCAGTTCTGATATCCTACTCTATACTTGTATCACTCCAAGCAGACTGCATTGATTTAAAACTCCTTTCCCTAACTTGATCCCCTCCAGATGTATTGGGACAGCAATTCTCATAATTGCAGTCACTGTGGCAATGTACAACTCAGAATTCTAAGAGCTACAATTTCAACACAACTGGAGGAGAATTGAATGGAGATGATTGTGTAGGTTGGGTTCCATGTACCCTGGGCTTCCTTAAGAACTAGATGGGTGGGGTGCTGTAAGAGACTAAAGGAAAAGAAAGAAAGGGGAAAGGGGAGAGGAAACGAAAAAGTTTGCCCCAAACAGTCAATTTTCTGTCCAAGAGCTTTGCCTCTTGATTAATGGTTCCAGGATTTTTATTTTTTTTTAACTAACAGGTTCCTTGCTCCCAAAAAGTTTTAAAACTCCCAGCATAGATTATAAAGGTACATACATAATATAATGAGAGACAGTTTGGTGTAGTGGTTAAAGGTACCAGGCCAGAAACCAGGAAACTGTGAGCTCTAGTCCCGCCTTAGGCATGAAGCCAGCTGGATGACTTTGGACCAGTCACACTCTCTCAGCCCTAAGAAGAAGACAATAGCTAACCACTTCTGACAAAGATTGTCAAGAAAACTACATGGACTTGTCTATGTAGTTGCCAGGATTCAAGAATTGAGAAGTATAGATAAATAAAGGAATACAATTTTAATTTAAACTAAATGTAGGGGGAAAGGGATAACTAGGAAAGGAAAGGAAAGGAAAACCATGACCCAACAGGGAATTTATTCCAAAGGGCTGGCAGTGCTACATAAAAGCAACACTTCCAGGTGTAGGTCCCTCCCCAAGCTCCCCAAAGTGTGGAACAATCAGCTGCTTCACCTGGTATGATCATAACAGCCAGGCCAACTTTTGTAGGGAGATGTGATCTTGAGGTTCTTAGTCCCAAGTCAGTGGGAATATATTTTTAATTATGGCAAACCCTTATGATAATTTTTAATTAAACATAATTCAACATATATTTTGCTTTCAACTTCTGGAACACTTTGTTGTTACATATGAAAACTTTTCCTAGGAAATTCAAGTTCCATGCATGAGTTCCAAGATTTGCTGTCTAGATTCCAAAGATTTCAAGAATTCTGAGAAATTTAATATTAATTATTTGTGAGCAGAAAAGAATACTCAATTATCAAGGAAAAACCATCAGGTTAAGATGAGTACTAAAGCTTTCTCATGTCAGCATATGTTTCACAAAACCAGACAACTGGACGCTAAGGTGGATGCCATAATAAACAGATATGACCCACAATCAGTAATAAAAGGATCAGATGCTTCCACTGGCAGTGTTGGACAAAGACTTACACAAGCTTTCTTGCTGGTTTTAGGCCCTCCATCCTCTCTATTTGAACTGGAATCCTTTAAATGATCTGAGTCTCAAAGAGAAATAAAAGTGTGAAAGAACAAGAGGATAAATTATTAGCAGGAATAACCTGTGACATTGCACAATATCTTGACTGATCACTGGGTCTAGATTCAAATATTCATTCAGCCATGACATTCACTGAAAGTTATGTAACATGAAAAAAATAAGTGGTGTACAGAACAGATCTCTTCACTAACAATGGGTATAAGCAGGATTAAGAGAAAAGAACTTTCAAGCAGAGGGAATTAGTTCTTCTAGCAAGCTGGACTCATGGTACCTCTCATATTAATAATTAAGAATAGTAGTTGACATGCAGACACACAGAAAGAGAGAAAGAAAGAAATTAAGATACAAAATTGACTCAATATGTGTCTTCCAAGTTTTTAAATCAATTTTAAGTCAGTCTAATTGCAAGTTTTTATTATTCAGCAGGTTTTATACTGAACAACCTAAGTTGTTGAAATTTATTATACACACTAGTAAGTAATAAATTCTTACTAGTAAGTAATAATAAAATAAAGTAATAAAGAAAAAAGGGCAAAATTGGCTTGCCAACACCACAAAGAGTCGCAGTCAGAATGGATGGTGACCAGCAAACAATGTCTGACTGTAACTTGCTTAGTATCTGGTCTGCACTGATAGCAGCAGACTTATGAAGTATGTCATGAGGATACATTCACAGTCGCCTTCATAGTTGTGTGAGAATTCAAAGCTGAGTCTCTACAGTTCTAGTTCAATACTACATCCACTGATTTAGTATTTTCCAGGAGTGGGTGTTCTTAAGCAATGTCTTGAGAAAGGTTAGTTAATATGTTTCCATCCAAAACACATTTCCATGAATCAACAAAAAATGTGAAGTAAAAATGGCATAATTTCTGTACTGATGTTATATGCTTGAATAGTACATATGCTCATATGTGAGTCACTGAGCTCAAGAAAGAAAATTGGAGGCTAAGACTAAACTTTTATACTCATATAGATTCAAAACCTTTTCCTTCTCTGGCAGCCAGTCAGTTCCATAGGGTTTTCAAGATGATTTCAATGGGACTGTTACAATCGTACTGCTAAGCTTTATGTCGTTCTTGGCAAATGTAAGAGGGTTAAGTTCTTGTCTTATAAAATACAAATAACTCAAACATGACTTTAGCAAAAAATACTCAGAAATTGAGAAATGCTAAAAGCAAATGTGGCCCTTAAATTTATCCTAAATTTTAATTATGTAATTGCATTTATCAGCAACTGCTGTTGCAATTTTAATTACATATACATGAGTGGATCTTCAAACTTAGTGTAAAACTTGCGCTAACACTATTCTGAAGGAAGTAAAGCATTTCCTGCAGGTTCTAATTAACTTACTAATGAAGAATTTGAATTTACTAAGCATATTTTTGTGAATATTTAAATAATTTGTAGTGCCTTACAAATCTAGATTCATAGCATAGTTGAACCTTATTGGAAAAAACTACATTGGTGATTTAATGATACAATAATAATTTATCTTTGTTTGCAGTGTATGTACCTTGGGAATTTACTAGCTGCATATGCAATCAACATTGCGTACATATGCAATGGAATTAATTTTCTATTTAAATTACTCAGTACTGAGTAACATATTTCAGCCTGACTGAAATTAAGCTATATCATTTATGTTCAAATATTCTTCCATATTAAAAATGACACATTTTCTTAAAGCCAATGACATCCTTGCATAAGCACTGCACTCAAACTTCAGTTTTTCAACATTATTTTTGTACAGATACTTGCCACACTTGCATAAACAATACTTTGAGCCTTAGCAACAATGCACTGTAAACAGAAGTTAAAATATTCCAAAAATATAAATGACTGATACAATGGTGCTGAAATGTCATGTACAGGTAGTCCTTGTTTAGCAACTACAACTGGGACCTGCAACTCAGTCATTAAGTGAAGCAGTCGCTAAGTGAAACCACAACTGTGCTTACAATCTTACTTCAGTTTTCCTTTGCTTTATATCCTGAGAAGGTTGTAAATGCAAAGACAGGTCATAAAGTTACTTTATCATCACTGTCATAACTGTGAACGGTCACTAAATGAGGCAGTTGCTAAACAAGGACTACCTGTACTTAGATAGAGAATGAAATCAGACATGTAACCAAAAGAGAACGTTTCAGATGAAGAGTGAATTGAATTGTCCTCACACGAAGGGTCCTCGCAAAGAGTGGACCTACATATTATCCAGTCCTGATATATTCCCAATCTTTGGGAATATCTGGCCATGTCACTCATCAGAATAGAAGCACTCTTGAACTTAAACTAAGGTGGTGCCCGAGACCCAGTCGCAGATGTACTGTTCAAGGCTCAGCAATAAAATTGTTGCCATATAATGCATATTTCATTTTTAATAGTAATTTTATTAAATATTTTACAACAGTAAAACATTTTTACAACAATAAAACTATTTTTTCTCCAGCAACACTCTAGGGATTTCTTGCGCCATTTCATTTGCTGGACTATCTACAAAAAACAGGGGGCCCTCCAGAATCCACACAGAGCCAATATAGGTACAGTGCAGTCCAAAGCCACTGTCACCTACTCATTCCAAGCAGCAACTAAGACCTCAGTCGAGCCATGCAGCAGAGCTTCAGGAACAACCCCAAATTCTCTCAGAATCCCACCTGGATCCAGTATCTTCTGCGATGGACCAATCTGATTGGTCCTTCTTTCCTGCAAAGGCAGCAGCCACAGAGAACTCCAAGGCTACCAAGGAGTGATCTGTCCATGACAAAGGAGTGATGTTGACATCCCCCAACTCCAGATCATGTCACAGCTGACCCGAGACAAAAACAAAGTCTAAAGTGCTATCTCCGCTGTGAGCTGGGGCATCAAAAGACTGGATCGGGTCCATGGTTGCCATGGTGGCTATGATCTCCTGAGATGTCTTTAATTCTGGGCCAAAAGAAGGCAAGTTGAAGTTTCACTGTACCACAAGTCTGGGGAACTCCACTACCAATTTGGTCACAGCATCAAACAGTCCAGGCAAGAAAACCCATCTGACCCTTAAACCTGAATTTGATAAACAGTGTCTCACATCTGATTATTTATTTGATTCCAATGCTGCCCAACCTCAAACCAACTAAATTAAACATATGCAACATATATCAAGCACATCTAACAAGAGGTTTTATCCACCCTACTGCAAGGCCTGGGAGAACAGCCAGGTCTTTAAGGCTTTCCAGAATACCAGCAGGGTAAGAGTCATCCAGACCTCAGGGGAACTTCATTCCAGAAGACAGGTGCCTGTACTGCTAATGGTTTTACAGGAAGGTTGGCAAGGAGGAATTAGGTAGAGGTGTGTACCTCTTCCCACAGGTGCATAGTACACAGAACTTTATATTCTTATATAATGGCTCAATATGTAGTACAGAATGAAGCAAGCATTTATTTTAGTTTTTAAAGGGTATACTTGGGTTATACTTTATTTTGCCCTGTCCTTGGTGGGACATCTGTGTAGAGTAGGATGGTATTTCTCATTGTCATCCAAAAATCTTGGGAAACAAATACTCTTTAACTTTGATATAAACCCACAGTCCTTTACCTTGGTGGTCTCACTTTTGGCAAAATTAAACAAAGCTTTCCAAGCACAAGGTAAGATTAACTCATCCTTGGCAAACTCCAGTGAGATGAGACCACTGAAAAGGGATGTGAGTAATGGTGGTTCAGAACCTATATAGATTAGACAAAATTCCCATGGAATATAACTTTAAATGCAGACCTAACTGAGAGGGTGCTGCAGGTTTGCTGGCTTTGAATGGGTCCACCAGCCGTCATCTTTTTGGGATTCCCTGAATGAGGTGCATAAGTTCTTTCATTATCTTACTGTATTATACAATATACTCTGTTGTTGGGAGTTGGCCATATACAAATTTAAATAACAATAATGATAGCAACAACATTCATTAATATTCTTTGATTGCTGTTTTGGGTTGTGTTATTATGCTATTTTCTTATACTGCCTTGGAATAAAGCCTTAAGTACTCATACCAAATTATCATAGCTTCTGAATCTAAAAGAACTTGTGACCCAACCCTGCTGGGCTCGGGATTGAGCAATACAGGGCTGTGACACAGAAGGCACACTTCCTGATCCTGAAAGATGATACTGTTTAATGAACAGGACCTGGTGCACACCCACTTTGTCAACTCATTATGTATTCAAAGGAAATACAGCAACTATGGAAGTAAAATAAAGACAATTAAATGAAGAAAGAAAAGTATTTTTAAAACATGTAAGTGGTCCTCATTTAACAACCACTCATTCAGCGACTGTTTGAACCTGCAATAGCGCAGAATGAGTGGTGGTTACAACTGGTCCTCAAAGTACCAGATGGCACAGTGCCCCCACAGTCACATGATCATGATCTGGGCGCTCAGCAGCCAGCCTGGATTTCCAATTGTCGCAGCATCTCGTAGTCACATGACTGCAATTTGTGAACTTCCCTGCCAGCTTCCTAAAAGTAAAGTCAATGGAGAAGCCAGCAGGAAGTCAGAAATTGCAATCATGTGAGGTCCTCACCTAACAACAGTAACTGGAGACTGCCAGAACTGCTGTTGCTAAGTGGCGTGGTCTCATTACATAACGCTTTACAACTGGCATCACTTCGTGACAGAAATTCTGGTCCCAATTACTGTTGTTAACTGAGGACTACCTGTATATATTTTCCAATTAATCAACAGTAACTGGAAATAACTTGAACAAGGAAGAAAAAAGCAATATCTACAGTAAAATGAATTCTGCTGATTCAGGGACTTTGGAGGGTAAAGATCTCTATACAGAGTATGGTACTGTGGAGGAATATAGAGGTAGCCTTAGAAGAAGTATGTTATAGCCATTATGAAAATATAAACTAGCCCATAAAGCCAGGTGAGGAAGAAACTCAAGACTCTCCCGCCTTGACTCTCTCTGGCATAAGTGGGGGCAGAGAGAGAGAAAGAGAGAAACTCTGCCAGGCTTTCAAGATTCTGTCATTTACCCTATGACAATACATTTCCATAGTTCTTGTGGTGTCTCTTTCCTGATCTGGCCTATTTCAAAGGGCTGACATCAATCTTGAATGCCTCACTATTCTCTATTCAGACAGGTATCAAATCTTGCCTTTGATCGTAGAGATGGCATCAGTTTCTTGGGGCATGACATTGTCTACAGAACCACTTCCTGAAGCACTGTTACAATATCAACAGCAAGTAGATATACAAATAACAAGCCTGGACAATGTTATGGTACAACTAACACAGCCTTTAGGACAAGTCTTGCTTCAGCCAGGAACAGTACAGCAATCTGCAGACCAACTAATTTTTCTGTGCTCTCATGGGAGTTTGCCAGAGAAGTCTGGAGGAACCTTGTATCAATTGCTGACTTTCATAACTCAGTGTGAATTGTTTATGGTGGGTCAGCTAGCTGAACTGAAAAAATATTACTTTTGTTCTGAGTCTGCTGAAAGAAGGGGCAGCCAAATGCACTGTGCCCCTCATTGAGGGCAATGATCCATTACTGGATAATTACCAGAACTTTATGCAAAAACGTAAAGCTGCATTTGATGATTCAGCTAACAGAGCAAAGCATCAATCAAGAGATTCACAAGCTAAAACTGCCAGAAATGTGGGGTGGAATGATCTAACTCTGATTGATGAATTTCAAGGACTGCTAGTGAGTCAATAAAACAAGGCACCCAGAGAATTTGGAAGAGCTGTTCCAATATTGTGTGTTAATTGATGGGCGTATGGGAAAGTTGAAGCATGGAGGAAATGGTAAGGAAAGGGGGTTTTACAACCTCTCTTTACCCCTACCTCATCTTTGTGGCCCCTTGGACACCAGTGCTGGAAAACCCATGCAAATAGGAGCAGAAAAGATCTCCATTCTCAGCAGAGAAATAGAGAAGGAAAGAGCTCAGTTTAAGTTTCTACTATGGAGCCCTCGGACATCTGGCCAAGACTTGCACTGCTAAAGTACAGGCCTCTGAGTCAGCAGCAAAGTGCCACACCAGTGGAACTGCAGGCCACACAGCAACCAAGTGCCCAATCACTCCAAAGTCTTGTTTTCAGAAAATGTTGCAGACTTCCCTCTCAACAGAATGGCCAGGGTGGCCTCAGACAATCAAGAAGAGTCAGGCAACCGACAACAGGAAAGTATATTCTATTCTCCTTGTTACTCTTCATTCGGACTCGGGTTTGGAAATACAACTTTCAGTTACTTTCAGTTCTTATGGACTTGGGAGCCGCAGCCAATTTCATAGATGAGACCACAGAGCAAAGTTTTACATTTCCCATGCAATTATTACAGAAATCTATGCTTATGGAAACAATTGACAGGAAAGCCCTTTGAGCTAGTCCTGTTTTGCAACACACTGCACCTTTGCAGCTGGCCATAAATGATCATCCATAATCTTTGCTACTATAAGTCTCAGCTTTCTTATGTGTGCCCATTGTGCTGGGTATTGATTGACTGCAAACCCATAAGCCAGATGTTTACTGGAAGCAATGAACTTTTTTTTTCTTTTTCTTTGCAGAGTTAGTTTTTTTAGTTACTAAAACTGAGGACCAAGCTGGTTTATTTTTAAATGTGAGTCACTTGTAATTATCTAAATGCTGTGATAAAATTGCAGCCAATAACATTAAATAAATTTAGTATTCCCATTTAATCACAACCATGTTCTTGCTTTCATTTAGCAAACGTGAAACAGCTGTATTTTGCCATATACTTAATGTTTACATTCTTAAGAATTTGTACTTCATTACATAGTCATTTTACAGCCTTTGCTGATATGTTTCATTAATAAATCTAAATGATAATACAACAAACTCGGGTTTTTAAAAAAAGTACCTGATTAACTTTCTCACCGGTGCTGTTATCTTACTCACACCTACATGGAACAAGCCTGCATAAACTTGGGATAGAATTAACAGAGCAAAACTATTATTCAGGCAGAAAGCATAACTTCCCTTTAACAACTGATCTGTCTGCAAGTAGCACCTCATTTTGGTTTATTATGTATTCAAGCTACATACATTAATGTTAGCAGTCACTGGTAAGGGAGCAATGTGTTTACCATGTGAAGATCCACCATGTGACCTACATTATACACAAATGCATGAATCAAGTAAAATTCCTGCTGGCTTAATGGCAATGTGTTTAGCATTTTGAATAATGAGCAAAAAGATAACTTTTTTTCCTTCTTCATTTCCAAATAAGTCCCTTGCATAAAGGACTTCATCTTCACCTTTTATGAAAATAACACATTACGTTATTTATTAAACAAAGATACACTGCTTTTCATTTGCTAATGTCATCACATCAATCTTGGTAAGAACATTAAAAATAAGAAATATGAGCCCCTGGTGGTTTTACTGATAAAAATAATTTTAATTGCTAATTATCTTCAGTATTCTGGACAGTGCTCACCACCAGAAGATATTCAACACTTACTTTCACGTGTGTGGGCTTAATAAAACTAAATACTATTCCCCATAGGCTGCTTCTCTGGCAAAAAATAAAAAAAATCAATGACTATATTGTAGAGTGTTTTTATTGGTCTCTGGAAAAAACAATCCCTGTTCCTGCCTTCTCGGCACAACAGCCCATACCACACTTCAAACAGCATGCTAGTATTCAATCAGTTTCTTGCATATCCATACATATGCGTGTTTATCCACATAGTTACTAAGATTATTTTTGAAAATCTACACTTGAAAGCTCAGAACTATTTCCTATACATTTGAAAACATCTGATGCTACAGTGTACAGCAATTTGTACTAACTCTGCAGATTACTTGGAGTATTTTTACTTTCATTAGTAAGGTGTACATTGTAACATATCTTTTTTATTAAGCTCCAAAATGTGCCAAAGAGAAGATTCATTTGCAAAGTTAAATGACACAAGCAGTGGGATCTGAAATGTTTTCCCTTAACGTGTGATTCAAAAGCTAGTGGGGGCAGTCGGGTTGTAAACTCCAGCTTTTAGCATATGCAATGCACAGCAAAGGCCAAATATTTTTCCAGTCTATAGATCTTGAGGGAGAAAATGCCAAATATATTTCATAAGGCAGTTAAGCCTCTACTGGAATTTAATCACTGCCAGATGTCTAGAAGAACATCACGAAATGCTGGCAACCCCCCACTGGTCTCTCAAAAAACTGCAGAGGCAAGTTTTAAAACTTTTTTTTTAAAGATAAGGGGCCAAGAAATATGTGCTAGAGAAAGCAGAAATTGTGCGAGTGAACACTTTGCGCTCCTGGACAGAGTTTTTCAATTAAAAAAAAAATCCAAAAAGAGGGGTCTATAAACAACTTACAAGAAGCTGAACTTGGGCTTTTCCTGAAGAACAAATGGCAGCTTTCATCCTTAAATGACTAGCGATCCAACACAGCTTCAGTTTCTCTTACACACAACACACACAAAGCACAAGCCCTCTTGCAAAAATATTTGCTTCCACAATAAGCCCACATCCACCGCTGACAAGACTCCCGCTCTTTCACAGGCGCCCAGCAATTTCCAAGACGTACTTTCTGAAAGAGCCACCCACCCATTGGCTTACCTTTCATGTTGGCACACAAGGCGGTCACATAGAAAACTCAGATACTGGAGGAATTTGCTGTTGTTAACACAAAACTCCTTTATTGGATTTCCATGCCGGGCGCCCTGGATCTTCTGATCAGGAGGAAGGATGGATGGATAGATGGATGGCACTCTTGGCCTCTCGCTGAGCCGTCTGAAGGAGTCCGGAGTTTACGCTCTCCTGACCGGCCTAAGCTCAGACGACCAGCCTCTGCTGCCCCTCCTCTCTGCTCACTTTTGGAAAGGAGAGAAAGCTTTTGGCTCCACGGTTCTCCCCCCCCCCCCGCAGCTCCCCTTTCCCCCGCCTCTTTCACGAGCTGGACTGTAAAGTGAGGCAAGGAAGAGACTGTAATAATAAACCTCCAGAGAAGTTTGAATGAGTAGAAACTTCTTCCCTCTTCTCTCTCCTAAGGGCAGCCTCCCAAAAGCTCCAGACTGTCCTGAAAAATTCCTGCACATCAGCTGCCTTCCCTTCCCTTCCCTTCCCTGTGAGGTTGACTTTTCTCGGACAGAAAGCTCTTAGCGAGGCCTGCAAATACGAGGCCAAAATGCTTTGGCAGAGACCTAGGTGTGTAGGCTCTCCAACGAGGCGAAACACTTTGAGGATGGAAAACAGAGAAGCCCAACAGCCCCCGCTCGACATTTCAAGCCGTCCAAAGTCTGGTCCCTTCCCAGGATGCAGAAACTCTGTTGAAGAGGTGTATTTGTTCCAAAAAAAAGATAATCACCAATAAGAAATGCTATTTCATTCTGGTTAAATCAGTGGTTGTGTTCACTCTAATTGTGTGCACAACAGAGTGGAGTTTGACTTTGGAATATTCCAGTTTCTTCCAGAACATTCCATTTTTCTCCTGAAACAGGCCCTCCAAAAGTCCAAGTGTGGCTTGTGAGTTTCCGGACCTGTATCATTAGGAACAGAAAGGAGTCCACAGAACTTCCTGTTCCAGGCACATGAACCATTCCCAGAAAGCTTGGTTTGGCCTGCATGATTATGCACATCCCTAATGAGCACACCCCCTTACAAGAAAACATGGTTGGTTGATGTGTAGTTTGCTGTGTTTTCAAAATCCAGGCAATTTGGTGAATTGGGACAGACTTGTGCAAACAGAGCTTCAGGTCCATTCTGCACTATTACCATCACAGTTTCACTGCTGCTAATCTTGAAACGCTGGGAACTAGAGCAAAAAATAACAAATAATCACTGCCCACAGCTGCCAGTTTCTGGAATAAGGAAAAGATTCTCACTCCCATTCCACCAAGTGGGAGACAAAATAAATTACTGCACCTTCCTTCCCGCACCCCACCCATATTCTTACTTTATGTTGGGTACAGTATATTTCCCTGGATGCATGAAAAAAATAAACTGAACCCAGGGATTAGGAGGCCAGATAGGGCAAGAATTCCCTTGCACTGTGAAATAAAATACTAGTTTCACCATGACTTCCACTATAGGTAGCCCCTGTTTAGCACCTACAATTGGGACCTGCAACTCGATTATTAAGCAAAGGTGGTTGCTAAGTGAAACCACAACTGTGCTTATGATCTTACTTCAACTTTCCTTTGCTTTACAGACCTACGAAGGTTGTAAATGCAAGGATTGGTCGCAAAGTTACTTTTTCATCATTGTTGAAACTATGAACGGTCACTAATTGAAGCAGTTGCTAAATGAGGACTACCTGTACACTACTGCCAATTGAGAAATAATTCTGCTTAACTCTGTAATGTTGTCAATATCATCTACACAATTTGAGACATCATGAGCTTCCTCAGACTGAAACAGATCCCTCCTGTGGAGCTGTCCTGTAGGGTGTCAAAAAAGTCAAGATGGTGCCCCTGACCATGGAATTAAAGCCCCTTTTTATGTGCAGCATGCTGCAGGCACTTCTCCACCTGAAATGAGAAACAAATTCCTTTTAACCACATGTTGTACTGGATCCAAGTATGTGAGCCTTAGAATTTTTTAGAGCAGGAGAAAGAGGGATGGTGCCAAGTTATTCCATTTTTCTTTCCCAATACAGGCTGTGTACTGAGAAACTCTTCTGCAGCATCAGGAAATCTTCTGGAACAGTCTTCTTCAACCTTTTGCCTTCCAAATAATCCCCATAACTCACATAGTCTGGTTATGCTAACTGGAATTATGAGCTTTGTAATCAAACATATCTGGAGGGCATAGACTGAAGAAGATGGTGACTATAAGGGAATGAATACACACACACATGGTCAACTCTTTTCTTTCAACGGGAAGACTGTGTTGGAGCCTTTTTTCCCCTAGAATGCCAAAATTACATCCAGCATTTTGTTTTAATTTCTACTTTTTTATATACCTCAAGGATGTCACATCCAATTAATAAACAATTTGGGTGCTTTTTTGTTTAATGATGATACAGTGTTTTAGGAGTTTTAAAAAAGGTTTTAAAATATAAGAATTAAATTCTTAATAATTTACTGAGGTACCCTCTATTTTCTTCCCCACCCCCCAAAACCTGCAAATAAAATGCTCATGTTCTACATGTAACCTGAAAGAAGCCATCTGGATGCCCTCTAGAATTTTGGGTTCCAATTCCCACAGCCCGTATATATTGGCTGAGACTGATGGGAATTGAATCCAGAACATCTGGAGAGTCCCCACGTGTGTATCCCTTAGGTAAGCAGAAAAAGTTCTGCAGCTTGTTCACAGTCTCTAACGTATTCACACGCTATATTGGTCTTTCAACTTCAGCTGTCCTTTTCTGGCATTTGGGGGCTACCCCAGGGTATAATGTCAACATTTTACATGATATATTCTTTTAAATTCCAAATTCTTTAATTCTCACATTGAACTTCTTGTGCAGTTTATTTTAAGAGCTGCATAGTGTCATTCTATACATGGCTTTCAAGCTTGGTCCACTCTGATTGTAAATTTGGTTTAAGTCTAGAATCCATTCCATTGCAAAAATGTGTTTTAATTAAGTATTATTTTGGTTGCATGTCCAATAGCATGATGATTTACTCATTCCTTTTCTGGAATACTTAAAACCTTGGGCATTTCCACACATACACAATACTTCATAATACTGTACAGTTGAAATAATCCATCGTCTCTTCTGCTGACCTCAAAATGCAGAAAATGCAGAAAACACAGAAGCAGTGTGATGAGCTTCCAGGCTAATAGACTATGGTGTAATTATCTGGTATCCTGAGGTTTTCCTGGCAACTGTGATCCTGGGCTTGCTGAGCATATTATAAAAGCCAGTCTCTTGGCTATTTGGTATGCCTGTACCAGACTCACAACAATTCTTGTTTGGCCTTCTCATTTTTTAATGTTTTTATTTGTCCTCCATTTCTAAAGTCATTTGCCAGAAAGAAATCAAAGAGTTGGCTACTCTAGAGAAAAATTAAACAGAGTTTGAAGTAAATATCCTGTAAAACTGTTGCTATAAAATTTTGCAAGAAATTGCAAAGAATTGTGTTACAAAATGTGTAGAATTTATTGCACATTAAATATGACACAGGAAGACTTCTTTCATGTGAAATACTCAGGGGACTGGGAGGCACAGAAATAATAACTTAAAAACCTTTAGAGAACCAATGATTGTGCAAACCAAGGATGAAGAACTCTTTTTTCTTTTAAACTGTGTCAGAACTGGAGTGTTATACATAGTATTACTAAAGAATAATGATGTTATTGAAGATCACCAAAGCAGAGATTTGCCAATGATTTCAAACAGCCTTGGATGAAGTGTTTGTTGACAATATTTACAGCTGACTGTTGGGAAACTGTAGGACAATATAACCCAGAGCTTGTTGCGCTTGCTCTGAAAAATGAGAGCTTAAAGGGAGAGAGGCATTCTTAAAATTAAAAATGTAAAACAGTTTTGAGTATATTGTTTTATTTATGAGGTTGTAAGAGTAACAAGATAAATTAGCAACAAAAATAGGTTAACTTGTATGAATTGAACTATCCGCTATACACCTAAGTCATCATTATTGTATACTACATGATTCCCAGAACTGGAGTGCTATCCCATTCTGTGCAATTTTATTTAGAATAAGTTCCAAAAGAGTTCAGTGGAGCGGAATTCTAAATTAGTATATCTAAGATTGGAGTCTTATTGCATAGTCCTATGCAGATTAATCAGAATAAAGTCTTGCTAAATTCAAAAACATTTAGAGCTCTGCCAGATGGGGTATACCTTCATCAGTAAAGCAAGATTATTCCTCCATCCTCTTGTTCCCAATGCTATGCTACTGTATTGTACTGGATTTGTGTGATCATGTCAGATTTTTGGCTACCGTGTAATTGAAGCAGGAAGAAGCTGGGGCATGACACACCTAGGAATGGCACAATGAAACTTGTGTGTGTGTGTGTCTGCTTCACTTCTCTTTTATCATTGCTGGATCTATACTTCCATCCAAAAGAGGACTTATGGTTGTGGTATCTGTCACAAAACAGAATAACATCAAAATGGCAATAAGTGTGTGATTATGTTGTTATGCAATGTATTTGCATCACAGTGCAAGGATGCAAAGATGCAAGTCATGGCATTTGCATGATGTTGGCATCGTGCACGTGTTGTACAAAAATAACAGAATATATGCAAGTTGTAAAAAGATTCCCTGAGGAATGATCTCATACAGAAACTTGATAGATATTTAGAGAAAGCTGCTGAAATAATCAAGCTGTAAAATCACATAGAACAAAGTTATAGTCTGCTTGCTAATGTTTGGAGATCCTTTGTAGAGGCTCTTCTTTCAGACTTGTTTCAGAAGAATGGAGTAGCTGCTTCCAGCCTTTGAAACGCTCTCCCTTCTGCTGTTCTTCCACTGAAAGGCAAATACATTTTTAAAAAATACTGTTTAGACAGACTTTTGTCTTCAGCTCCAATTTCAGTGGGCAGGCAGGACTTAATAAGAAACAATAATAAATAACTTTTGAAAGTTATTATCATTCCTTTCATCTGTTACAAAAATGTCTAAATCAATCAGAATTTAATATTGGGGACTGTGAGATTGGAGAGATGATACATACTGTAATGACAACACTCCAAGAAGAGTAAAATTCTAATCTGTTTGGATTTTTCTGGATTTCGTTTTACTAAACCTCACTTTTCATTGAGTAGGTGTGATTTGGTGGTCAGATTCACCACTTTCTCATAATGTGGAACTAGAAAGCACTCAAAGGTTTTGCAAACTGTTTAAACAGGGAACTGATCACATGATGTTTCTGTCAATACCTCTGTAATTTATGTAAATTACTGTTTTTCAAAATTCTGAACCTTTGATGCTTGGTTTTCCTGGCAATGATAACTGCTTTAATAAGTATTTCTTATTCTCTTCTTTGACCATGATTATTTTGGAGAGGCTTCAGAAAGAGCAGATATTTAAAAAGTAAAACAGGTTGGGAAAAAATGGTTCACCCTCGAACCAGTCAGATTGGAGTGGAGGTAGTGGACAATTATTTAGCCTTAAACTCAAAGGGGAACTCTAATTTAGACACTTGCCATATTTTTTGTTTAACTGAAATCTTTGAAATCTATAGATCCTTCTTTGTTGCCTCTTGAGTCTTTTGCTATTATAGTTATGAATTGTAACTGTTTGTATTTGTGTATGCTGATCTATGATCATAATAAAGTTTTACTACTTACTACTACTACTTACTACTATTTCTCAATACAGTCTGCCATTTTTGAGGCTCCTTTGCTTAGATAATTTTCCAGTTTGAGACCTGAGAGTCATATTAAGGGATTTTTATTTATTTATTTATTTATTTATTTGCTCTATAGTGTAATGTTCTCATATGTTGGGTATTTGGCCAAATTGGCTGGATTTGAGCATATTTAGCTGGCTTTGTGAGCTAAGAGGGATGATTTTCACAGGTTGCCCACAGGTATATTTAAGATGCAACAAGGTAGTAGACAGGCAGTGACTTTCACATTGTAGATGCTTCTTCCTTCAGAGACCTGTCTAAGAGAAATCAACGAGAATCAGGAGATCCTGTTGCTGTTTTTTGTGAATGGACAACTTTAAGCTTTTGTGTATGTGTGTGTGTGCCTTCAAGTCAGTGTTGACTCCAGGCAATTACCTGGACTACTCCTTGCAGTTTTCTTGGCAAGATTTTCTGAAGTAGTTTGCCCTTGTTTGGATTTGTTTAGATTTTTTTATCCCACCTTTATTATTTTTATAAATAATTCAAGGTGGTGAACATACCTAATACTCCTTCCTCCTCCTATTTTCCCCACAACAACCCTGTGAGGTGAGTTGGGCTGCTTGCCTTCTTCCTAGGGCTGAGACCGTGTGACTGGCCCAAGGTCACTCTGCTGGCTTCTTGCCTAAAGCAGGACTAGAACTCATAATCTTCTGGTTCTAACCTGATGTCCACTACACCAAACTGGCTCGCAACTTTAAGTGTAGCTTTTTACAGTGTGAATGGAAGCATTGAGTCCAAGTTGGGTTGCTTACTTTGGCAATAGCTCTTGGCAATCTCCATATAGGCTACAGCTTTGCATCTAGATTTTGTGGGTTTTTATTTCGATACCTGAGTTATGAATACAGATGTGGTCTTAAACCCCAAGGAAAGCCTCATATCTCATTCTGGGTATGGTGTAACTCTTCTTATTTTGTACTGAAGTGAAAAGGAAACCAACTCTTGAAGATATTTTATAATACTGTATGTTTTCATTTTACAATAGATGAAGTTTAAATATGACATGTTTATGATTGAAATAATTTTTATCTGTTTTAGAAAAGCAATACAGTGTATTTTATTTTTGTGTATATGTATGTGCGTGTTGGTTTATATACATACTTTAAAACTAGCTTCAGAAAATTAGTTACATTTATTCAAGTGCTTAGGGACACAAAGCCTCAAGTTACACTTTTGGGATAGTTTCTCTTTTGAACTCAGAACATTTCACATATTGGCTTGTGTTTTTGTTATTTCCCGAACGTCACTGGTTTGCATGTGTGTGGGCGAAGAGAATCAAGAGCCACGAGAATTCATTAAATTCTGTGACCAAAAACCTCACTGTAAATTTTGGCTAAAAGAACAAATGGACCAAATTCTTTCATATTTTCAATCTGTATAATTTGCTTTTTGGTTTGCCTTTTTATTTATTTTGGCTTTGTTATGTAGAAGTTGATGGAATATACAAGGAGTAAAACTATTCTAACAGTCTGAGCCTATCTTCAGATTATACTGGATGAATTAAGTTAGGATAATTCTTAAACGCTCTTGTGACACCACCAGTAGTCACAGGATTTAGGCAGGCAAAATGATAGCTGTCTACCACATTAGGTTATGTATGGATGACATTGCCCAAGGTAAAAAAGTAGAAAATCTGAGTAATAATAATGTATAGTTAGAATCCTATGTCATTAATTGGTCCCTGTACCACTGGCTATAATATCATGGCATTCTTGTAAAAGAGTTAAAACATTCCCCTAAACAGGATTCCAACAAAGTCTAATCGGTTCAGACGAGTATGTGAAATACTAAAGCACAGCATTTATATTTCAAGATGAATGTCATAGATCAACTCAAATACCCACCAAATGTCTTTAGAACAAGGAACTCTACACAACAGGAATGCAGACATCCAATACAAACTTCAATGACATCATATGCATCATGCCATCATTGCACAAATGATGTGAATTATGTGACCAATGCAAATTACATCATTTGCACAATAATGTCATGGTGAACATGAAGACACTTGCTCTGCCTTGCCTCTGTTCCCCATGGATGTCCACGAACAGGACTTTTGAATTTCCCCCTCCATTATTCCTCAAGAAAAGAGGTAAGTTTTGGATATGTTTTTTATCCATTCCTGTTCTGGAGTGGTAATCTCAATTAAAAGTATTTTGAAACAAACAAAAGAATCTATGTACAGAACAAGTACACAGATTGCATAGTTTAGAAAATCAATATTATTTTTAAAAAATCTATGCAGGCAACATACAATGGTCTGAGTGGGACATATAAATGGACATTAAAAAGCCTCTGTTCTAGCCTAACATCAGAAAGACTTCAATTTAGCACTCGGTGAGCTTCTTTCCAGAGAGAACTCCAAAGTAGAGGATAGGAGCTATCACTGAAATGCCTCTCCTTGACAGCTGTCCACTGCATTGAGATGGCAGGAAAACTTGGAGATGAACCTCTCATGAAGATCTTAAAACATGGGCACGCACACAAGAAGAAAGATACAATACTGAAGGTACAACATATCACATCTGCATTTGATTTAACAACATGTGCTTTCCCTTGATGCCCCCTCAGACATAATGTATGTGGTGAACTATGGAACTTTTTCCCATTAGAAGCTTATATTGCAAAGTTTTCCCTTGAAGAAACAAATGTATGTTTTACTATCTGATCCCTAAACAGCAGTCTAAAAATAAGACCTCGGTGTATTTGATTTGCAAACATATTTTTATTATTAATATTTACAAGCTTTCCAGCATAATCCAGTTTTGCCATGTTATTATTCATATTATGTTAGTCCCACATGGTGTTAGCTAAAAATCCTTCTGCCACTGCAATCAAAGTATAAAAAAACCCAGGATATCAGTATTAAGGAACTAATCAAATCAATTGCATGAAGTTAATGAAGTTCATTAAAAGATGTAACTGCTCATTATTTTTCATGAGCTTTTTGAATTCTTGTAAGCAATATGTTTATAAAAACCTTTCACTGTGATGTTCAACAAAACAAAAATGCAACTTTTTTTTTTTTACATTTTGGTAGGCATGACTAATTTGTCAGTTTCTCAAATACCTATCTCAGTGTCTTGAGATCACAAAAAGTTGCTACCTGTATCAGTCTTATTTTTAAAGAAAGGTGTTTTTAAAACAGCTGTTCTTAGCTTGGAACCCTCAGGAATGGCAAGAGTGCTGTTCTCAGAAATGTCAGCCAGTATGGTCTTGAGTTGGCAATGTTGGAAGTCACAGTCCCAAATTATGCGAGGGGCACCAGGCTAGAGAAACTTGTCTTAAGGGTTTTGCAACACCAGTTTTATCTGAATGTCAAGAAAAGGCAGCTGGAGGATGGAGAGACAAGCTGTCAAGGTGATTCAGGCATGCAAGATGATTCAGGTGCATAGGCTTCTTGAAATTATTCGTCTATGGAAGTCCCGTTTTATACTCCTTGGATTTCTTTATATCCATTCTTTTTACTATCTGATTCAGAAGCAATTGGTGAACCAGAGATAGAACTATCAGGCCCTAGAAGTTGCCAAACTGTTTAGAACCCGTTGGTGGCCACGTACAGAAATAGGATACCTGTTTTCTCTAACACTGAAAAAATAATTATCAAGAACAAATCACAGGAACTTAATCAAATTTTATTTGTTTATTTGTTTACTTATTTATATATCAAATTTGCCACCACCCATCTCATTAAAAAATGACTCTGCCACTGGAATCCTTTTGACTGCTTTAGAGTCTGACTAAATTTTGCAATGTTTAAATACAGTATATGGTGGTCTTGCCTCCAGCTTTTTAGTTAGAGAAATGAGTTTACAATTTGCCTAGTGTGCAAAGTTTGTTTACACTGACTTACATATGATTATTTCATCCACCTTAAAGCAGGTGCTGGCACTCTGTGTTTGTGCTTGGTATGCGTATTTCTTTTGCAAGTAGTGAAGGCCAGCATAAATGTAAAATAGTGAATAGCCTCCTAGTGTTACCTTCAAAGGCAAAAATATAATGAATAGGTATGTGAAATGCCTTTTGATCATTTGCCTCTAATTGAGGGTTCATTGTATATCAGACATAGCATAATCATGAGATGAAAAACCATGCAGAATTTGGGTGAGGGAAGACTTAGCATTTCACTTGGTAAGCAAACATAGATATACCATGCAGTTCTCCAGCTTAGTGAGAAGAACTGCTTCTGTCAGCAAAAGTTGGAGAATACTCCTCCTGAAAATGCCTGCACAATCTTCAGAGTCTTCTTTGGATGATCCCCCAACATCTCAAGAAAGGAGCAGGAGGCTGCAAAGTGAGGGGCAATAACTCACTCACAATTGTAGAAGGAATTCCATTAATGGAAGATGGGGGATCCCATTAACAGGATAGGAGGAAAGAAAAAATGGAGGAACATATACTTTACCAAGTGCCCACATTTCTGGCAGCAATTACAGAACAAACTACACAACTGTGCACAAGTTTCCCTGATACTTCTTTCTAGAAAATCATATCCTGTATACAAATAGGAAGAGCAAATTTAGGGCAGAGAGGTAATATATATAGGAAGAAGAGATACAGAATAAATAGAAATGCAATAAAGGTGGTTGTTCTAGATTACATAGCTAACATAGTAGTACAACAATTAGAAGACTGGCTTTAGGAATGGAAATAGATTCCACAGAATGAGTTGCTCTTTAAAACATCTGGTTTCTATGGTGAAAAAGCATGTTGATCTAACTCCATTGAAAGAACAGCAATTTGTTCATCTTTTATTATGCATTTATTCTATTTTTAATGCACACAATAAATGGAATTTCTGGGACAGTTACAGTAATTTAAAATATGTTTAAAAACAACAAAACAGCAAAAACAATACATAGTATAGGAGATAAAACTACAGTGGTACCTCAAGATACGAATTTAATCCGTTCTGTGACTCTGATCGCAACTCGAATTGGTCACATCCTGAAGCAAATTTTCCCATAGGGTTCAATGTAAATACAGTTAATCCGTTCCGCCCTCCGAATTTGGTCGCACCACGAGGCAAATTTCCCCATAAGGTTCAATGTAAATACGGCTAATCTGCCCTCCGAATTTGGTCGCACCACGAGGCAAATTTCCCCATAAGGTTCAATGTGTCAGCCGGCGTTGCAGGGCTAGGAAATTCCCCAGGCGGGCTTTAGTCAGTTTCACCGCTGAGCGCTAGTGCAGAAAGAGGAAGTGCTAATGAAAGGGCCACCTGGCGCCTCTTCACTAATCTGTTAACGCCAGAGGGCCGCGGGCGCTATGGACAAAGGAAAGAGCCACGGAATTAAGGAAGAGCAATCAGCGCGCGAGGAAGAGCTGTGTGCGTGACAAAGCCCAAGGAAAGCAATGACCACGCCAAGGGCTAACAACAATTAAAGAACAATGGGACTCAGGCTGAACCTGCCATCTGGACAATTAAGGGGGATCATTGGGGCGCTGATAATCCGCAGCCTGTAAGGAGGGGAGGTATAAAGGAACCAATGTATTGTACCAAGCCAGTCCTGGCTTTGCTTGTAACTGTTGCGTTACGCTTGAGTAAACCTCTTTTGTGAACTACACGTGTCACGGGAGTTTCTCTTGACGAACGGGGCAAGATCTTACACAATGTAAATACATACGGCTCTGCATTTTCTTTGGAGCCATGCTGACAAGCACACCAAAAACCTTCCAAACGCCACAAAACACACCACAAGCCTCACCGAACGCCTCCTTGCTACCGCGATCTCGCCCACAGGAAGCCGCGACCATGTGGCAGCAGGGCAAATGGCCGCGGATCCGGTTCGTAGCTTGAGGCGGAATTCGCATGTCGAGGTAAATTTTTGCGGCCGGAGCTGGTCGTATCTTGAAATTTTCGTAAGGTGGGGTGTTCGTATCTTGAGGTACCATTGTATATAAATCCTATTGCCTCCATGTAATGGAGACGCTTAAAATCAAAACTGAAAATGCCTGGAAGAAATGGAACATCCTAGTCTGGTGTCTAAGGACATTAAACCCTCTCCCTCCTCCTCCTCCTCCTCCTCCTCCTCCTCCTCCTCCTCTTTTGCAAGATGATGCTGTAGGAGCAGCATCTCTAGTTTCTTCCTGTATTCATCTTATTTCTTTAAACTATTTATCTCTTCCAGCCTAGTGGAAACAAGTTATCATCTTTTCTTAGTGCCTTTCCTAATTGATTAGATGGGGATGGGGAAAAGAAGAAGCGTTCTTAGTTGAATTCAGAGCAGCCAATTCCCAGCAAGTCTCAAAATGAGATCTTCACTCAATAGGAAGCTCACTCTGTAATTTCTAATCTAACTGAGGGGGCTTTTGATAACAAACCTGCCCTGCCTTCTGGCCCCTCCTTTGATAAATGAGTCACAGACTCCATTAGTCCAGCTCCACTACTAATCACCACAAAGTAACATTTCCTTTCACAGCATGCCTTACGGCTGCTTTTGTCAAATATTGATGGATGCTGTGTTCATTCTGAGGACCCTGCTTCATTTAATCTCTGGAGCAGTTTGAAATTCTTCTTATTCAGAAAACATGAGGGGTGTTCATGTTTAATCCATAGGATTAAAAAATTACCTAGCCACTTCCTTGGCAGTGACACCTAGCACGGAGGGCAGTCATGCTTATGGGAGTATTAGCATATTTATTTCCTTCAAACTTTGTGTAACCGTTTCTTTCCCTATTTCCCTCAATTCATTAGCCCTGGCTATTGAGCTGAAAAGCTTATCAGTAAATCTCCCCCCTGCAGGCTTGCCTCACAGACTAGTAGTATTTGGGACAGTCTTGAAGACTGGCTCTTTGAGTTGACAGTCCAGTTCCCAAATTCAAAGATTATTTCAGCAGGGGATTTCAGTACCAGGATGGGTTCAGAGAATAAATCTCTTTCAACATGTTAATGCCCCCTACCCCCATTTATTTGATTCTCAAAGTTCTAAAGATAAATGTGTTAACATAGCAGGATGGAGACTGGCACAACTAGACATTATATTTGGTTTTTAAACTGCTCAGCCCCTAGTGACTTGTGGGGGGAGAGCTCACTTTCTAGAAAGGCAGAAGAGCTAGCATGCCTGACTACATGGTAATTACTAGCAGTCTGGCTACTTGCTGTATAAACTTTGTGTCTCCTCCCTCCCAGACAGCGATTATCTCCCCTTCCTAAATTCCTTTAAAAGTTAATACCCTGACTCAAAATGTTCTGGAAACTAAATGAACAAGAAATTCTTTCACCCTAAATGGTCAAATAAGTTAAAATAAATTTTCTAAATTCATCCAGAGCCCAACAGTTGAAACAGGCCATGAAGGATACCAGTGCAATACAGTCTGTTTCTCACACTTTCTAGGACATCATTAACTCAATGCAGAAAAGTATAAAGGCTTCCTCTGTGACACCACAGAGCATGCATGTTAACTTCTCTAAACCTTGGTTTGATCAAGAGTGTATGCATGCCAAAGTCCCAGTGACTGCCACACATAAAGCTGCTAGGGACGGCAATGATCCCCATTCTCAGAAAAACATTTATATTTTTCCTGCAACAACATCTCAATGAATTAAAGATCAAGATTGTTAGAAGTAAAAAGAAGGAATATAAAGTTGGTTTGTTTGATCAAGGTTAAAATAAGACATGTTTTTATAAAGCTCTGGTAACACTTTAGACTTTTTTGCTGACACCAGGACTGAAAAGTTGATGATTTATGGATTTGCATATAGATAAGGGATGGGTGATGGGAAGAAGAGATAAATGTTTGTAACCTTAGAGGGGGCGAAGAGTTATCAAATTTGTTTATACTTGTCGTGATAAGATTGGAGGTCATTTCTTTACATATTTCTTTTCTTTAGCTTTCTTCTTCTTTCTTTGCACTTTTTATTCTTTTTTTCTATTTATTTTTTTTCTGAGTTTAGTTTGTATTTACTTTTACTACTGTAATTAAAATCTTTAATAAAAATTATGAAAAATAGAAAAACATTTATATTTTGAAATAGAGATGCAGGGTTCTCCTGAGAAGGAAGAATCGGGTGAGCCAATTGGCTGGATGGGACAGACTGATTCAGACAGTTCAATCTAAAAACAACACCCTGTTCTTACATATGCAGATCCCCCCTAAATAAACCAATTCTACTACAATTTCAATATATAAAAAAGGAGATAAGACCAACCTTCAACCCTCATCCAATTAGCCTATTATGTATAATCAGTACATTGTGTGTGAAACATCTCTACCAAAAGCTTGCTAACTAGATAATCCAAGAACAAAGATTGGCCACAGAACAAGCTGGTTTTAGATCAGGTTTTCCTATCATAGGCAATTTCTCACCCTGTACCATCTCTCTGCAAAGTATGCCAGCCCATCAAGAGATTCCCTTTATGTTGCATTTATAGATTTGAAAGTGACATTTGAATCAAACTCCCATGAGAGGTTGTGGGAAATCCACTGACTGGTGGCTTCTCCAATTCATTATGATGTTACACAAAAACCAACACTCAAAATAACAAAAGAATTGATTGATCTAATCCCAGCATTTTGGATTGACAATAAGATGCTAGATGCTAGCATTGGAGGCTGTGTTGCAGGCCCACATGGGAATGGATTACTAGCCAGAGATGGGGATGAAATTTAGCTCCAGTAAGAGTCTGCACAGTATCATTGATATAAAAATTAAATAATAAGGAGGACAGACTACATCCCTGTTTGACTCCTTTAAAAGCTGAGATTAGATCAATCAATTCTGTTGTTTGAGCACTGGAACGGCACTGAGATTGTTTAAAGGTGAATTCAATAGTTATGACAACCAAAAGCAATAATGGGATGAAGCTGCAAGGAGGAGGCACAGTATCTAATTAAAGTTGCAGGAACCTTATTGCCATGAGATGTTACTATGTAAACATTGTAGAAAAGATTTTGGCTCTGGTGGTAGGCCTTGGCACACAATACTGCATTGCATTAAATGTTTTATGAAATCACCATAACATTTCTATTTCATGTTCAAATGACTGCTAGAGAATTCCTGGAAGCTTGGCATTCTGACAGATCAGCCATCAACAAACCATTTAAACCCCATCTACATACCATTTAAAACACAGCCCAAAGTCAAGGAAGGAAGCAAAAAGCCCAAAGCACATCCTCCCTAAGAACCAACCAGATAAGCAGGAAACAGCACCAGATAAATCAGGGAAGAAACAATAGCCTAATCAAGGAACCATCAAGGAAGAAACTATACCCCCAACAAAACTGCCAGGGCAAGCTACATATAAACAACCATCAAGCTCCACTCTCCAATGCACTAATGATGTTACCTAGCCTGGTAATGAAATATCTGCTGGAAAACAACTAAGTTCAGAGAACACCAAGAATCCAACAGCCACACACAAAAATCTGGCAGAGCTTTGATTGCACCATTGTGGCCACCATCTTGACTTTCTTGATCACACCCTGCAGACTCTCCTGCTGCTATTGGGCCTGCAGAAAAGCAATGCCTTCAGCAGCACTAACAAAACCTATGTGAAAGCAGTTACTTATGGTCCAAAACACTTGTGCGGAGCAAAAGTTATTTCCTATTCTAGATAATGCATTTGACACATTCTGGTATATCTGGGGCATGTATTAATTTTGTGTTATATGTCTTAGTATGTATGGAGCTTGTTTCCTGCATGGATTGATCCTAAATTAACAGGGATCTCTAATTTTGCTGCATTCTCTTCTAAATGATAAACATTACTTCCTACTGGAAACAAGTTCTGCAAAACAGTACTAACTGGGAGCTCTGTTTATTGACTAAGGGTCTGTTTGAATGTCACCCAAGAAGGAAGCCCAGGTAGAAATAACTAGAGCTACAGCCTTCTTAGTTGTGGCACCAACACTGTGGAATTCCTTCCCTTTTGAGATACATCTTCATCTTTAGCTGCTTTTAAAAGAACGTTGAAAACCCACTTTTATAAACTATCTTTCCATTCTGTTTGGGGCTTCATTTTTATTAGTTATGTTTGATGGACATATTAGTTATGTTTGATGGACATTTAGCAATAGCAGATATTGCTAAATATGTGATTTTATTGTTAATTATTGTAAGTGGTTTTATGTTGCTTTATCAATTGTTTACTATTTTTTAAGTTTTGATGTGCTGTAAACTATTGCAGCTTGCCAGGAATGTGCATGTAGAGTTATGATACTCTGTCAATAAAAAAAAAAACAGTTTTGAGAAAATTAGCTAAACATTTTAATTTGTAACTACTGGAACCTTATTTCCCTTAGTGCATAAAAATGCATGTATAAGAATGATAAAGTAAAAGTATATGTTTCCTAGATCAGCCTTTAAAAGTATCTGTCACTAATTCCATGGATATATTATTGGCAAGAGGAAGACAATATATTGCCTAAAAACAAACATTGGACTGAGAGCTCCTGTAATGGCACCTCAGTGACCAGGGCAGGGAAACAAGAGGACTATGTAACAAATTCTGCATCCATTATTTCAACAGGAAGAGTATCACAACTTTCTATATGTAACTATGACTTCTCAAGGGTTCCATAAAATATCTGAATAGTACCATGAAATGGAAAGTTATACTTTGTTTTTGAAAACATTATTGAAAGCATTAAAGTTAAGAAATCTGGATTACTGGAGTACCTCAGACTTCCTTTGTTTGACCCTCCAGGAGATAAGACGTAATCCAGAATGTACCCTATATGCACTTTATTCTCTGTTGGTTACTATGGGGTTTTCTTTAGCCCCATATGAATATGGATACAACCTTCAATAGAATTGATGAATGAAGCATGTCACTTACTTGAATAATCTTGTTTGTTAAGCTACTAAATTTTGTAGTGCTAAAATGTAAATTTATTAATCTGTACTTTTCACTTTTTGTGCAGATGATTAATGAGCTGGTTTTAGGAGCAAAATTTCAGACTGAAAATTATAGGATTCGATATAATGTCACAGGAAACTGGCTGTGCCAAGAACAGATAATAAACTCCTTGGCTCCTGTTCCCACCAGATAATTGTCTTCTTCCCCCTTGTAAATGTAGCTGGACTTTGCTTGAAAAAAATAAATCTACAAACAGCATACATTCCTCTGTCATTGAGGAAGAGCTTTGTTAGTTGACGTAAGAACTCTTAATTACTTAAATAACTTTGCAGTGTGCGGTAGGGGAGAGTCATTTCATTAACTGCTTTTACTATGTTATTCTCATTGCGCACATGAGTCAATATTAAAAAAAAACAAATAAGAGTGGGAATCATTCTCAATCTGGTGCCCTCCAGGTGTGCTGAATCTGCAGGCTTTGGAATGCTGGGAATTCCCTGCACAAACTTTCTAAACAAACATCAGAGCCAAATACTAATTATGCAGGCAGTAAAATGGAGAGGATTTTTGCAATTTGGACATCTGTAGCCATCATCCTTGCCTGAAAAATTGTTTATTTGATTAGAAAGTTGAGGAAGATGGGTTTGTTTTAAGTATTCCCCATATTTTTCCTTAATATGCTAAGTTTAGAACTATTCCAAAGCAGAGTATTTTCAACTGCTGTCTTATACACAGATCTGGGGAAGGATGCAGCTGAGGTTACAGGTGATCCCTTAATCATATGTGGTGGGAAAATATCCGAGAACACCAATATTAGAGTAGTTACATGTGCATAGACATGGCCAAGTCCACAGCGTGGCTTACTCCTATTTGTTCTAGCCACTTTATGTAGAACTTGTGTTAACCCCAAACCATGGGACAAATTCCCTGGGGATTTGCACTCAGCCCATGCTGTTTGCTCTTTGGAAAGGAGCCAAGACCTTATGCGTTAGCCAGCTTCACTAGTTAATAATGCTTTTAATTGTTTTTATCAGACTTTAATCGCTTGTGGAATTTTGATTAGGCAGTCTGTATGCCTGTGGGCAAGAAAGTGGGATATAAATAATATAAATTAATAAACTAGCCATGTGTAAATTTCATCCACATAAAGCACTGCATAGTGCCATTGTAGCTTTGTTATCGATTAATATCCCACGCTTGGTTACTGTTCCTAAGTTATCCAGTTAATATCCATGTTATTATTTGATAGCATATTTTAGCTATTAAGAAATTGTAATATTCTGATATGGTTTGTATTTTCCTTCATTTCTTGGATTTATGTTCTATGTTATGAAGTCCTCTGGGTATATACAATAAAAATCAGTAAATGTGTATGCAAATTATCTATAATGTCAAACATTTCCCAATAAAACTTGCTTTAAAACATTTTTTTAAAATCTACCAAAAGATGCAAAATTTTACTTTCAACTGATCATAGTTGCTATGTTCCACAAACACAATAGAATTTTTCAATAACTTTCGAGCAGGGAAGGGAAGAAACCCCAGTCTTCTCAAAGTGGCAGTATTATTACAGCATGTCAAGTTTGTGGTTATTGGTCTACAATTAGAAACACTGCTGGCTGTCAAAAGGACAAGTCAGCAAAATCAGCATAACAAAGAAATAGCTTGACTCCACAGAATGGGAATTCCTTAAACATTTCAGGAGTGTAATAGACACCAAATTTATTTATTTATTTATTTATTTATTTATTTATTTAATTTGTATGCCGCCCATCTCCCCCAGAGGGTGACTCTGGGTGGCTCACAATTAAAGTAAAACCTGAAAACAGTTAAAAATATAAATATCCACATTAATTAGTTAAAAAGTCAAACTATATAAAAAGATCAAATTCATATTTATTAGGATTTGCTTTATAGATTTTTGGACATTTAAAATTCATTCTGATTATTTTCTCTTATTCTCATTAGAGAACAGCTTTAAAAAAATAGACTTCTGGAATTCTAGTTTGAAATGACTGATTTCTTTATCTATAATATATTGACAAGTTTAAGAGATTTTCTTAAAACTCAAAAAATTAGCAGTTCCCAGAAAAAAAAAATACAACCAATACTTAATTTCACTAAGTAAACACATTTTCATAGTGAATCAGTGGTGTATGAACCCTTGAAAGTAAAGACATACAAGAAAGGTTTCAGGTCCAATATGCTGATTATATGGGATAGAGTTCTTCTTAAAAAAATAGACAAATATAGACAAACATTCAAATATACAATGTGAAGTTTGAAATTATATAATCCAGCACGTTAATTTCCAACCCTCTTTAACTGGCTCTGAGAATCCCCTAACATTCTGCTGGTGAAACCAAGTAAGGGAGTATGTGCAGTATTATTTTTTAATAGGTTTAACACCCCTGATGCTCAACTGACGGCAGCACTTCATTGACTCTGGGGAATTCTGCACTGCAGCCTAAGCTGCTTGCCTCCTGTGCTGTTCCAAGCTGTTCCTTAAGCCAGCTTCAGAAATTCCAGGCTGGCTTATAGTGGGTTGCACAGTCTAGATGATGGCCACTGAAAGACATGACTGCTCCTTCCCCTGCATCTTGCCTTCCCCATCCCTTGCTCCCTGGCTCCTGTGTGGACTGGTCTCCCAGTGCCTGCCCTTTGCTTTTAATGTTGTGCAGAGCGCAGCAAAGCTCCCCCCAAAAAACCCTCTGCTCTCAGATAAAATACACATCAGCATGAGAGCTTGCAAAATGCAATGTCCATATGTTGCTCTCCAAAGAAATCCAATCAGAAAATATATACTAACTGGTTTTTATTGATAAAAAATGCAAAACTCCATAAAATACAAGTTACATATAAAATATAGGAAATAACAAAAACTTCTTCTCATAAAACTTAGCATCCAAGACTTATCCACAACAAAGTCTCTAGCTAAAAACTCTCAGAGAAGAGGTACACTACTTGGTTATTAGTTACAACTACATAACCCATAAAACCTACATGATGGATAAAACTATACACGACTGAAAGGCTGGGCATCTAGCCCTCCCATTATATTGCCAACATGTACCCCCCCCACTGGATAACTAGCATACACACGCCAATAGGTGGCAGTAAATAGCAGTATACGTGCACAACACACAGTCACAAGTTGTTTTGTTTACATGAGCTACATAAGCTAGACATAATAATGTTGTACAGATAACGAGATGACTGTCTTCCCATGAGAAAATCCTGACATTTAAGGCTTGTTCCCTTCTCACTAGGCACTAGCCCCACACTCTCCATTTGCTTTCCCACACAAATGAATGCCTTCACCTCCTCCTTCCCACATTACTAACAAGACCCTTTCTTTTTTCCTCTTAGGGTACAATCATTGCTCTGATGCTACAATAATCGAGGCAAGAGGAACAGGTTGTTCTTTCATTCCTGCGTTCCTCTGAAAATATCCTCCAAGGAAAGGAAAAACTGATAGTTCAACTTCATAGAAGCAAAGTTGCAGTGTCCCTAGTTGCAGCTTAAAAGATGATAATAACAAATGAAGGGAAGGGAAGAGGGCTTTGCAGTGCTACTGGCTGAGGTGGAAAAGCAAGGGGAGCTTGCATTACCCAGCCTGGGAAGAAACCAAAAGAGGAGGCCCTGGGAAATATAAGGGCTGAATGGAACTTTTAGGGTTACAGACAATTAATTGACTTGTTGGATTAACTGCACGAGAATAAAAAAGCAGCAACTGCCAATCAATACAGAATATAGCAGCCGGGTAAACTAGTACAAAATGGCTGCCAGGGCAGCACCTGGCTATTGGAGGGGAGGGGCATACAAAGTGCTGCAGCCAATCAGAGCTGAGGATGCGAGTAGAATGGCATGAAGTGATGGAGACCATCCACTCTGAAGAGCTTCAGGGAGCTTGGGCCAGAAAACAACAGTTTTGGATCAAATCTGGAAAACACAGGTACAGGATGCATTTGCAATGGGCTAGGAATGAGAAGAGAAGGATGTCATCCATTTCTACACTCAAGAAGCAATGAGTAGCTTGTGCTGGTGATGGGCCAGGCAGAAACTTCAGATTTTCCCCTGTCTGATCTCACAAGGCTAAACAGGATTGGGCCTGGTTAGTACTTGAACAAAAGATTACCAGGGGATACCAGGGCTATGTGTTAGACTGCAAAGTTGAAAAAGAATAAAACCAGTAACCAATAATGAAAACATACTTATTACAACAAAGCCACAGTGGTAGTGGGGCATAGGTGTGTAATAAATTCTCCTTCATCCATGACCAGATTGTGGTTGAGAACACTGACCTGGCATGTATCACCAAAACCTGGGTGGGTTCAGAGGAGGGTGTTTCCTTCTTAGAAATATGCCCATCTGGATCTTGTGTTTTGCATCAGCCATGATTCCAAGGGAGAGGTGGGGGGCAGTTATTGTTATCCATGAGTCATTAAGGGCTCTTAGAGCCTCTGGTGTGCAGAGAACCAGATGTGAGACTGGATTCCACTGCTACGTTTTTGGTGGAGTCCCAAGGTTGGTAATACTTGGGGACTTTAACCTGTCTCCTGGAGTCATTGAGTCCAGGGTGAGTCAGGAGTTCACGGCCTTCATGACAACCATAGACCTGTCCCAAGTAATAGAGGGCCCGACACATACTGGGGGTCACATATTAGATCTGTTTTTTTTTTGTCTCAGGGCAGATGTGATGTGATCTGTTGTTGGAGGATAACCATTATTCCATTGCTATGGACAGGTCACTTTCTGGTCCTCTGGCTCACTGGTGCCACCCATCCCCACAGGATGATGGGGCCTGTTAAATCAGGCTGTCCCAGGTGACTCTGTCAGGTTTTTCCTGAAGAACTGGTGGGCAGCTTGGCCGAGGCTTTGATTGCAACCTGGAATAGGTGGGTGACCGAGGCCTTGGATTGGATTATTCCTATGCAACCTCTCTTGTGCATTCAGTGGTTCACCTTTTCTAAGGATCTCCAGGAGATGAAACTCAAGAAGCTATGCCTAGAGTTCTGTTGGAGGAGAACAAAGAGTGAATCTGACCCAACATGGTAAGTGCTCATATTCAGGCTTACATTATGGCGATAAGGGAAGAAAAATGCTTTTATTTCATTGCCCTTATTATGTCCTCAGATAGCTGCCCTGTGGCTCTGGTTAACATGACCTGTTCCCTGCTGGGGAAGGACAGACTATGGGACCATCTACAAGGCACCAGTGAGGAGTATTCATCTATCTGGTAGATAACACTGCTTGAATTCACTCAGAGTTCGATTCTGACTGGGCAGGTCCAAGTGGGTTGCCTGGGGCATAGTCTTGTCATGTTATCTGGACTGAGGTTGATTCTGTGACTTCTGATGAAGTGGAGAAGGACCTCTGAACTTGAGTTTGGCTACCTGTTTGTTAGCCTTCTCCTGGGTTGTTAAGGTGACCTGTGGGTGAGCTGATGCAAGGATATTAGTCTACAGCCTTGAAGGAGACAGTGGTATGTCACCTTCTCAAAGAGGCCATTGCTGGACCTCTCCAATCTGGACAGCTGTCATCCAGAAAGGGAAGGTTGTTGAAAAGGTGGTCAGACAGCAGTTGTAGAGGGTTTTTGAGGAAGTGGATTATCTGAACCCATTTCAGTCAGGTTTTGGGTCAGGGTATAGTATGGAGACAGCATTGGTCGCACTTGATGATGACCTGTGGCAGAGCCAGGATGAGAGTAGTGCATCCATCCACCTCTCAGCAGCTTTTGATACTATAGACCACAGAATCCTTCTGGACCAGCAGTGGGGGTTGGGAACTGGGGTATTGTGCTGCAATCATTTGCCTCCTTCCTCAGTGGTCAGTCCTGTTTGGTGTTGACAGGAGAAATACTGCACCCATAGCCCCTCAGTTGTGGGATGCATCAGGATTCAATGCTCTCACACCTCTTGTTTAACACCTACATGAAATGCTGGGTGAGGACATTTGTTCAGTATTATCAGTATGCTGATGATACTCAATTGTATATCTCAACTCTAGACTGTGCAGGTGGAGCTATTGATGAACTGATCTGTGTCTGAACTGAATCTGTGTTCAGATTTTGGATGGGGAGGAACAGAGTTTGGCTCAATCCTGACAAGACTGAGTGGCTGTGGCTCTTTGGGTCCCCTCCATTGGGGATATTTTCACCTTTGATCTTAGATGGGATTGCACTTCCCCATTTGAGACTTGTGCACAACTTGCGGGTCTTCCTGTTCTTGCAACTACTGCTCAAAGAGAAGGTAACAGCTATGAGCAGGAGGAACTTTGCACAGGTTCACTTTGTGTGCCAGTTGTATCCTTTCCTTGACTGGGAGGACCTTCATATGGTCAGCCATGCCCTAGTCACCTCACAATTGGATTATGGTAATGCGCTCTACATGGAGCTGCCCTTGAAGACCATCCAGAAGCTACAGCTAGTTCAAAATACAGCAGCATGGGAAGTAATGGGCACTCCTTGCTATGCCCATGTATTGCTGCTGCTCAACAAATTGTATTGGTTACCTGTCGGCTTCAAGGTGCAATTCAAGGTGCTGGTTTTCATCCACAAAGCCCTTCATGGTATAGGGTTTCCAGTTGTTTCTACCCATCTAGTATACTTGGGCAGAGTGGGTGCGCTCCAGGTCATCTCCATTAAACATTGTCATCTTGTGAGATTGAGGAAGTATGCTTACTCTGTCACAGTCCCTGCCCTCTGAAAAAGCATCTCCTCAGAGATACACATAGACCCACTCTCCATGTGTTCCAGAAGCTTCTTAATACCCAGCTCTGTTCCTAGGCCTGGGGTTAGGTGTTTATGGAGCTTCTGTCAAATCTTTTTTGAATGTTCTTGATGTGATTTTGTCCAGGCAATCATCTTTCTTAAATTTCATATTCTAAATATTGTAAGTTGCCCAGAGCCTTTTTGGAGTCAAATGGTCTCAAAATCCAATGAATCAATAAAAGCTAAAAGTATCAGCAGAAACTAAAATGGGAATAAAATCAAAACTAACAATTAATAAATAGAATTAAGCAATGAAAAGCATTTTAAGATTGTTTTATTTATACTTATTTGGATTAATTAATTTACATTCTGGCATAAAGGAAGAATGTAGAGCAAGAATGTCCCCATCCTTTTTGGGCCATGAGCTGCATTTCACCTTTGAGTGGCATGCCAAAAGGTAAGCAGGAAGAAAAATAGTATTTTCATGTAAATAACAGCAAAAAAAAAGTGTTGATAAATGAGATAATAAATACAAATTACATTTGTGCATGCATGTATGCATGCATGCATGCATGCATAAATAAGGAAGCAATGGGAGAGTCAGATGCACATTTTATATGCTGAAGGCTGCTTTCCAAAAAGTATATAGATGCATGATAAACAAAGGGCAACGTCAGGCAAAAATTAAATGTAATTAATTAAAATTAAATTTAAATGAATTAAATGAAGTTAGTATGATTATACTATATGTATTTCTCTCTGATGTTATGTTAAAATATAATTTGGTAGCAACTTCTGGAGAGCCTCTTGATTATTATTTTGATTCTACACACTTTAACCTTTAATATAATTTGATTTAATTTAATATAATTTAATTTGATTTAAACCCAACCTTTTCTCCAGCACCTCAAGGCAACCTATGTGGGGATTTCTCTTTATTTTATCCTTGCAACAATAACTCTGAAATAAATTGGGTCAAAGTCATCCAGTGCGTTTCTATGGTTCAGGGAGGATTTGAAACTGAGTTTCTGTAGTCTGAAGGGCATTTATACCTGTGAAGGATGAATTGCTATTCTATCCTTCTGCAATTAAAAAAAAGACAAGAAAGCAGTAAGGGGTAAAGATCCATTGTGATATTAAAATAAATGCCACAACTATTCTGTGAGGCTGTTGACTTGTTTAACAGATTTCTGCATATTGCTTGTTCTGTGATAGCTTTGTGTTGGTTAATTGAATGTAGAAATAAAATTGTTTGTCATATATAGATTCACCTTTAGAATATACAAGGGTATTGCTGGGAGAATGAGTATTGGAAAATGAATAGGTGAATGAACCTTTGATGTTGTAGCTGACATTATTAGGTCCTGTCAAAGTTTTGTAATTATGTTGCCGAAGTAGATTTGAGGACAACATTGTTTTTGGGCCACTGTGCCTCTACTATATGGCTTGTTGTGGCTGCTGTTAGCTGGAAGAGGTGAATCGGTGTAGTAATATGAAATAATTATATGTCTGTGAAGAAGGAAGGACAGTTAAAGAAGAGTGCCATTATCTCCTGAAAGTGATCACCACTTTGGAATCCACTGAGAATTTCAGAAGTCTTGAAACCTTTAAAATGCTGTCCAATAAAGACTCCAGCTTTTTTGTAAAATTTAATCATTGACTAATCTAAGACTTAACTAGAGAACTAAGACTTAATTAGCATATATTGCCAAGATCTTAATAAGAGCTGCTGAGGATTTGAAGACTGTCTCCAAGTCCAAAGTCTTGGAATGAGACTGGATCTACCACACCCAAAACATTCCTAGCAAATTAGCTCATGTAAGGAACTCAGCATGAGAATGTTGTGAGGAAGGATATACAAGAGTCCTATTATAAATCAGTTCATACATTAAAAGGACCAGTGTGGGAATGATATAGTGACTTCTCTTTAAGCCGATATGTAAAATGATATGCACTGCCTTATGCTTCATTGCTTTTGAGGGGAATGTGACTCAAAGCAAAGTGGTGAATTACATGGAGGAATGAATCCTAGCCAGTGAAAGTAAAATTCAGATTCATGCCATCCTTTCTTCTAGCATCCCCCTAATTGTCCTTTATTTGAAACATATGAGGACAGACAAGGCATCCCTAAAACACAATCTGTTCTGAATTTTAACATGACACTGGGCAAAGCTAGTAATGGGAATATTATGACAGGGTTAATAGTTGGGTAGCTCTCTCTAAACATGCCCTGAGCTATACCTCATTCAAAGCAAAATTAAAGTTCAAGCATGGAGGTTGGCACCACCATCCATATTTGTATTTAGAGGCCATTTTCTAACTCTGGAGTCAAGGGAGCATTAATAATATGGCACCAGGGCCTGATTGGGCATGCTGGTAAGTAGAAAAAGGGTTTTCCTGTTCTCTGATACATACATACATACATACATACATACAGTCTTTCCACTGAAAGATGATTGTCAAAACAATGGTATCATAGAACAAAATCTGAAAATAGCATATAATTCCAAAATGAGAAATAAGGATGAATAATATAAGACACTTTGTTGGGCCTACCACTATAAATGTGCAATGATTCCAGCAGCAAGTTTTGAACAGCATTCATCATGAAGATGTGTTGGGATCAGATACTAGTTTAAGTTGTAACCTCACTGAATTCAACAGAATTCAATTTTTTTTTCTGAAAAAAAAAAAAAGATGTCACTGCTAGGTAGCATCCATAACTTTTTGTTAGAAGCTCCAACTTGTATCAACTTTATCTGGGAATTAAAAGAACATGGAAAATACAGAATAATAAACAGACCCAGTTAAGAGGTATTTAAGATCTAAGATGTCTCTCTGACTAAAATGTTCCACAGCCCTGATGACAGGGGAACAACACTGTGGTTAAGAGTTGTAAAATATTTTTGACTGACCTTATAGCCCAGAAGTTGATAATTATTTGGTTCCAGAGGTTCTTCTTAAATTTTTGGGAGCAGCACAGTAGGGGCAATGAGGTGGAACTGCTAAGCTAATGATGCAAAGTATGGGAGGGCATGTCACATATATGTATTACTTTCCTTTTTTTCCAGCTGCAGAAAGGTTTTATTTGTTCAATATAGCTCTTTCCAGTCCTTGTAGGCACTGTTCAGAAGCAAATTATTTTTTTTAATTCACTAACTTATGAGAATTCATCTTGCTCTTCTGTGGTCAACTCATACCCTTCTCTATAAATGCCCTCTTCTGTCTTCCTGCAATCTAGTGTTTCAATTACACTTTGGGGATGTTAATCTTTTCTCACTACAGCTATTTTTATATTTAAAACATCAAAGCATTATAAAAATTATATGGTTATTATGATAGTAGTAATTTCAGAAGTAGCTATGTAAATAAAAATTGTTAAGATATTTTTAGAGAGGAGTCAGTATTTTAAAGACGAAAATACATTCTTAATGCATGCCAAACTAGAATGAGTTATGTTGCATAGGGAATTAAAGAAAAACATGGAAATTGCTGCCCACCCTCAATATGTTATGTTTCCTAGCCCATTTTGGATCACCATTGGTGGTAAGCAAAAGCCCAGATCTGGTGCATATTACTGAAACTGGCTGAGTAATGGAGGGGAAAATCCCCTGACCCAGTTGAAGAGTGGAGACCACATAATCTGCTTGAGCCCAGTTGACTGAACTGCTCAGGAGACAGAATACAAATACACTGAGAGGAGCAAGACAAGGCTTATATAGTGATCCTGTTTACATGAAAAAGGCAGTAGCAGTCCTTGGTGATAGAAATCATCCTAACCCACACTCATAGAAACCCTGTATTTTTCGCTTTTGTTTTGTTTAGTCAGCAGGCCTTTAGTACTGCAATAGTCAGGGGTCAACTTCTTCTTTTCCAGTAATTAGCCTCTGAGTTTGCAGTTTCAGCCCCCTTAGTAAGCTATTTCACATATTTTCAGGCATTTTGCTAAACATTGAAGCATATCTGGAGCTATTTTGTTAGGCCAGGCTATTTCATTAGTTATGTTCTCCTTCAATAATACAGATGTAGCCCTGTCAGAAATTTGCTTGGATAGGTTTCAACTCCTAGAGTAGCTGGGATGCCAAGGCCAAAGAGAAGAAGTTGATTATTTGTGAGATAGTTAAGGTTACAAGGAGGTGACCAGTTATTAGTGCTTTTGTGTGAAGGCTGCACTGACAAGCTGTGATGTGCTGGTGTACCAACCACCTTGTAGCTCAGCAGTGATTCTCTACATGCTCCTGAATCTCATCTCAGGGCTAGTACTGGATTCCCAAGCCTTCTAGTCTTGGGTGATTTCAACCTATATGCCCCAGGGAAGCAGTCTAGTGTAGCTAATAGGTTCATTGGCCCAATGGCAACTGTGGGCTTCTTGGAGGTAATTGCAGTTCTGACAGACATGGAAGGGCACATACTCGATCTGGTCTTTAATTTGGAGCAGATGATCTGAGACTGGAGGAAATGAATATGTGTCCTTTGCCTTGCTCAGATCGCTTTCTTGTCAAACTGCAGTTCATGGCAGCCCCGGAATTCTCCAAGAGCTGCAGATTTTTAGATTGGTCTTCCTAGGTGCCTAGTGGATGCAGAGGATTTCCAGAGGGCATTTGGGGAGTATCCTGATAATTTGGCAGGAAGCTCCATCTTATAGAAAAGAATATATATACCTCAGAGTTGAAACCCGACACTCACTAGCACTGATGATGTTACCTAGTTGGGCAATGAAACATCTGCAAGCAAACGACCAAGCTCAGAGAGCACCAAGGACTCCACAGTTCCACCTTATACCCAATTGACCTGTGCAATATGGAGATGACCAGAGTGCAGGAAGAGATTGCTTCAGCAAGACATCTGTTTAATTGTCAATCTCAAGCAGTTTCTTGGTTCACAGAGAAAATAAAGCATCTGAAAAGATGTCTAGGGTAACGGTGGCTAAAAAACAGAACTACACATGACCAAGCACTGGTAAGAGCTCATGTTTCCGACTACATGGTGGTGATAAGAACGGTGAAGTGTCAGGTATTCTTCAGGCTTAATGCATCTGCAGATTCCTGCCTGCTGGCACTATTCAGAATAACTTGGACACTTTTGGTGAAAGATGGGGTGAGGTGTCATCAAAATGCTGATAATTTGCTCTTATACATTGCTACACTGGGGCAAGCTGTAAATGCCATGGAAAACATGAAATATTGCCTGGAGATTCTAAGTATCAGATTAAATCCTACCATGATTAAATCCTAGATATATGGGCAATCAGCTGTGGTAATTCTCTTGCTGGGGTGGTGCTCCCCCCCAGAATGAGCTGGCTCATGACTTGCAACATTCTCCTGGACTCTCAGTTCCTATTTAAACACAGGAGGAAACCATGGCAAGGGAGCCTTCAACTCAAATTCAGCTCAAGGTGGTGAGGGAATGGTAATTCATGCTGTTACCACCTTTTGGTTGGAGTACCGTAATATAGTCTACTTAGGGCTGCTTTTGTGGCAATCTGGAAGCTGCAGCTGGTACAGAATGGATTAGCTAGACTCCTGACGGAACAGTTATACTAAAATAATAGCCATCCTGAAGTTCCTGCCCTAGCTGAGTCCAGCCCAAAGTGCTGGTTATCACATTAAAGCCATTTAGAGCACAGCAATCATATATATCATCCTACCAGCTATAGGCCTTGGCCACTAAAAGATTGCCCATCCTTGCTTTAGAGGCTTAACATACAATTCTTGAAAGTTTCCAATATTTTGTTTAAAAGATTTTTAATTGTACTTACCTAATAAAACATGTAATAAATACTGATTAAATTTCTGACAGCCTTTTCACATACTTTTTGTGTGAAAGACTCCTAATTCCTAACTCCCAACTTCCTATCAGAAGACACAGTCCAGCTTAACAGATTTCTCTGAAAAAAGATAGAATTAATAGAAGGAAAAAAACTGGAGGATTACAAGTAGATACTGTCATCTAGACCTTCATAAAAGTCTGTGAACAAGTTAACATGATCACACACTAGAAAAAAACTCTATAAAAGTACAGTAATTGGCTGTTTCTTTCTCCTCTTTAACAATGTAAAAGTAATTTTAATATTTTTTTTACCAACACGTCATATTGTTTCGGGACTTGAAATACGGAATATTTTGTTGCAGTCAGGTGGTGTAAAATAAATAAAAGAATTCTCCAGCTCATTTGAATCTCCTTTTTCTCCTTAATATTTAGACTCCAGATATTTCCTAACAAATAATCTACTGTATATGCACAGAAATTTGTAAGTGTAATACAGTATATATTTTATATCAGATGCTTGCTTGATTTTATGATGATTGCTATCATACTAACTAAAGCTGTACAAAATTGCTGTAAGATTGTGGATTTAAAAATTCCCATCTAGTCATCTAGGCTGGTGCGGAGATGGTTCGAAGATCAACCTGCAACTTCCCTGAGATCCAGCTGGAAGGTTCAGTGGCTAGAAATGATGGACATTGTGGACCGATACATCTAGAGCGCACTGGATTGAGGAAGGGTGAAACTGTGTATATTAGGGATACATATGGCATTTTTGGGTCCTGGCAATAGGTTCCATTGTTCAACTTCCAGACTTTCCCTGTGGAAAGAAGATTGAAAGAACTGCAGATTTGGAGATCCCCACGCCACCGCAACTGAATCTATGAATTAATTTACACCCATTAAACCATGCATAATAGCTGCACTATAGTCACTTCCTGACTCCTAAATTAGAATGGCATTTACAGTATTTATAGGTTTTTCTTTCATTAAGTAGCTACCACTACCCTGTTGTTCACCATCAATCATTACGTTTTCCTACTGTGAGAGCAAAATTAAAATAAATACTTGAATATGTGTTAACAGGTAATGTGTTTAGGATACAAATTAAAGATTTTCATCTATGGTCCAAGTAATGTTTCACACACATATAAGAAGCAGGCACGTGGAATTACATTTTGTTTTGTAGTATTGACAGGCCCAGCTCATCTGACTACAAAGTCCATTTACTGAGAATTGCAGCAATGAAAACCACAAAGAAAAGCCTCAGATCCACCCACAGTTCTTTTCATTCAGAAGTGTATGCAGCCCCCATAAGGTCTGTGGTTCAGCCCATGGAGATTTCAAAAGGTAACAGAAGAAGAAAAATGCTAAATGCATGGCTTAAGAGTAGTCAAATGAATTATAAGTTTCATTAGAATTTAAATGTAATGAAATTTACTTTTTGTTTTTGCCTCTTCCACTATTTTTTTGGCCCCATAAATGGTTGCAGACACCTGCCTTACATGCCTCTAAACATGCTGACAAAATATAATTGGGATGTTTTTGCTAGAGAGGCCAGCATTCAAACAACAGCTATACAAAGGGAACAGATTTAAAATTTCTATCTGTAACTGGTCCTGCTCATACCCTCGCCTAAAATTCTACTTTTACACTAAACACCAAAAGGATATGCAAAGATTGCTAATTTAAATGCTTATGAATTGTATTTTTCAATGAAGATTTTGCAACAATCTTTTGGATTTATTTTTAGTTTTAAAAAGAACAAATGACCATTGATTGTTAAGTCTAGCATACAACAAGAAAGTAGCTGATCCATTTTTTCAGTCATGCCCAATGCTCCCTCTAGTGTTTAGTTTTCAATGCAAAATGACAAGGCAAGGGAATGGGGGCAGCAGAGAAAAAGACATGAGAGTTTAATAAGCAAAAGGCCCATTAATAGGATGAAGTACCCTGTCATTAGATAAATAATTCATGGCAAAATCTGTGATGTTCATAGGAATTAAGAATTAATTAACAACTGGATATCACAGTGATTTACCTTGCAAACAAATTACTTACAGTTTCTTAACATTTATTTACTTGTGTTTCTTCTAAGAATAACAGAGAATTAAAGCTCATGGCGATTTCATTAGGGTGCTAGCAACCAAAAGTAGGCTATGGACTTAAGGCTTTGTGTATGGAATCTGTACTGCGTATCCACTGTCAATATCAGTGTCCTGTTTTTCTCAGCTTTCACTTAAAATTAAGCAAGTTTCTAGTTCTCATGGTTCCTTAGAAAAATAAGACCCCTATCTGTTAAACGTTCGGGAATCAGAGGGCAACCTAGACATGAATGACTTCTGTGGATCATGTTATCGAATCTCAGTGATCCCTACAGTGTCCTGTCCTTTTCCTATCAAAGTCCTGCTTCACACGATGCCTCCATCTCGTCTGTTTTTGGCCTTTGTCTGCAGACGTTTGCTAAAAGAACTCTATTTTTTTTCAAGCCCTACGTTTAGGTTGTTGGAAAGTCCAGAATGGTGGATCTAGTAATGCAGATGTGTATAATTAGCAGAACTTATTCTGACCGCAAAGTTCATAATGCAATAAGTTTAGGATCAGCATATATGAAAAATGAATTCCATATAATAGATCATTGAAGGTGGATCATAAAATATACCTTAACTATGTGATATGGAAATTAACTTCTATTTTTATTGTATGGTCATTCCTTACTGTACAAAAATAGTTAAACGCAATAACTGCATTACCATAATTTTCTATTTACACTGTCTTTGATATATATGATACTTTATAGAGTGTGAAAAGTAAAACAACTATTCCACTTTTCTACTTAAAATCTAAGAGCAAATGCAGCTACATTTGCTTCATTTTAGCTAAGAAAGAGGAACTACAGATTTGGGGCCTGGTAAATGAAAATTTAAGCTGCCCAGAGTCACCTTCTGGGGGAGATAGGTGGCGTATAAATTTAATAATAAATAAATAAATAAAAATAAATAAATAAATTAGGACAGCATACAGCCTGCTCTTTTCTGAATCTAATATAAGGTTTATTAGTGGTAAATATGATTTTCTGGCAACCTGTTTTTGCCACTGAGTTTAACAGCAAGCAGTTCACATAAATTGTATTTTTATTAATAATGATTTCATTTTCTACCTGTAATGCAATTAATATTGTTATATAACTGTTTATAAATATATATATCTATATGGGGTATTGTACAGATGTAGTTATTGTTATATACTGTGTAATATTGGCAGAATCTTTAAAAATTAGCCCATTGAGCTCCATATAGAAAGATAAATTTTAAAAGTATGTATTATTATTAGGAGAAAAGATTACTGCTATACTTAAAAAATATTAAATGCCTATTATTTCTATATTAATCCTCATAGTTGGACTACTAACTATTAGAAAATTGTAACTGTGAACCTATTAATTTCATCTTATTATAGGAGACGGAAATTTTTACTGGTATTTCTAGTCTTCTAGTGGCTGATAGGACATCTGTATGTAAGAAGGCTTAAATTTTGTACAAAATCTGAAAAGTACTGTACGCGTGTTTTAAGCACCGCCCCCCCCCCCCCCCCCCCCAGTTTGGCACTTGATAAAATCTTCCATGTTTCACAAGAGAGTGTAATAACTGAAATCCCACTCTAGTAAAAGCTATTCTTTGGTAGTATCATACACACTGTCAGGCATTTTTCCATTTGAAATATCTTCTTATTCTTAGACAACCATTTTAAGGATCTAATGTTTGCAAAAGACTCAATGCTAGTTTGAGCACTAACACTCTAGCTCCTCTGTTTAAACATTTTCTTGACTTGTTGTCTAACTGAATTAGGTATTGGATTGATAAACCATACTGCAAAATAACATTGATAAGTTGGTTTGCTCATGTGATAACATGTGACATACTGATCTGCTCCTCTAGGCACATTTTGAGTAATCTGCCAGAATCCATTGAAAGATCCACCAATAACTGAAAGCTTTAATTATAGAATAACTTTATATAAGATAAATGCCTGTTTCAGCTGTAACTGTAGGGGTCCTGTGTTCTTGTCTGTACCCAGAATGCATCTTAGGAACCAGATCTGGGTTCATTCAAGTAAGGGGGTTCTTAGATGAGTTCACACTTCTGCTGTGCATGTTAACACTGGCACTATTTCTGCCTTATAAATTTTAATATAAGAGTCAGAGAGCCTGGATAGTTATAATTAATTAATTTAAGTCAAGTCTTGGAACTGGCTGCCACCCTTGCTGAACTTCTTTCAAAGTGGCTTGTTCACAGTCCTGTGTCAGTAAAAATCACCCCTAAATATGGAAAAGAATCAGTTTGTTCTATGGGCTCCCCATTCAAGTACCAGCTTTATTTGATGCCGCTCTTGCAAAATACCACTTTGTACCTACTTTTATTGAAGAATAAGAATTAAAGAATTAGAAACACAATAGATACTTAGTTTCTGCAACATTCTTCTCAGGCTTACTTGGGAATGTGCCATCAGAAATATATATTCTGCATATAAAAGGATGTTAATAAACTTACTGAAGCTACTGAGGATCTTTGGCATATGAATATCTGATGAGTGGAGAAATCCTGAGATGGCATTAATTTAAAGAATGAACATTTGGGTGTAGAATACACTTTTGCCTGACAGTTTTGAAGGGGATATTTTCTGTGTAAAAGAAATATTAGCTTCAGTATAGTCTGTTCAACAGGTATCTGTATAAAGAGCCTTGGCCAAATATGAGTGTCTGGGTTCCATGTTTAGCTAGGCTAGTTTTTTCCACAATGTATTTCTATTTATGGAGTCAAATGCTTCATGAAGATCTATAAAAGATATATACACTTGTTTACCTTTGACTCTGTTTTTCACTATAAAATGATATAGAGTGAAACAATCATATATGGTGGAATGTCTGAATCTAAATCTAACCTGTTCTTCTGTTAATAAATTCCCTTCGATCATCCAGTCCTCAATTCTAACCAAGGGTTTTTAGCATGCATCTTGGCCAATATATCTCAGAAGTCTATAGGTCTATAATTTTTGGGATCCCCCTTATTACCCTTTTTATAAACACAGACTGTGATGGAAAGTCCCCATTCTTTTGGAATGCAACCAGTATTATTTATGTAGGAGTACAGCCCCACTAGTAGTGGTGAAGGCATAGTGGATATGTGTCTTAAAGAGTTCTGGTGGAAGAAAATCTTCATCAGGTGCCTTATTAGATTTTAGTGATCGAATACTGTAATATGCTTCTGACACTGGAGGCCATGGAGGAAGCTTATCAAGTGTAGGATTCTGCATAGAACTCTGATTGGATCTGCAAACAGATTGGCATAAAAATTCTCCTATTAAGAAGCTGAAATAGGGATATCAAAGAAGAACTCATGTTCCTTCAATATACCAGATACAGAATTCCAGAATATTGCTGAATTAGGTCCACTCACATTTTCAGTTCAGACAAAATTGTGCCTGTAGAATGGGCTTTCTTAGCAGCTATTACATTTCATTAAGCATATTGAGATAACTATTTATGGTAGGATGTCTGAGTCAATAGCATACCCACCCTTAGTTTATTTCTCAAACCAACACAATCAGGATCAAACCATTTAGATTTTATAAACTGGTTGTTCCTGGCTGGCAATTTATTTATTAGAAAATTCCTTAGCATAGTACACAAATTAACGTACACTATAAGAATTTCATTGGGCTTTTCCATGGGCAAAGAAATCCTGTTTGCTCATGCCTGGTCCTGCTTGGAATTAAAAAACCTAGAGTATTCTAGTATCCAACTTAGACCATTTGAGTCTTCTGTCAACAAAACCTTGTCTAAATGAGAATCGCCATTTTGCCAAGGCACCCAAACAGTTTTAGAGTTAAACCAAAGAATCTCTACAGTTTGTCCAGGAAATCCTCAATATGGTTAATTTTCTTAATTATGCCTTGACTTTCTTTTACTGCCCTACTACAATACAGGATTCTAGCCTATATCAGTGACTGTAAATGTGGAATCATGATATACTGTACTTATTTTAATATTTTCTGGTTATGACTGTTATATTCTGTAGATCAAATATAAAATCTGTTCTTGAAATAAGAAAAGCTCTTGGTGGCCATAAGTCCCTCTCCAATGTACCATAGATTTCATTACTTTATTATCAAATTTATTATTTTTAACTGGAAATCTGATTTTTAAATGGTCTGTGGCATCTGATAAGGAATCTATGGTGAATTTAACATACGTATATGCAATGATCACTTTCATAAAAGAAAATCATATATATCCTGGATATATTTCACAACATGTGACAATAAAAAAAATTGTGTACTTTGCTGTGCAATATGCCATTGGAAATTGCAGCTGCTGAGAAGATTATCCTATATAGTTGAATATGTAGCCAGATTACACACTGGCTCATCTGGTTTATTTTACCTTTTAAATTGTACCTTTGAATTCAAAGAAGATTCTCTAATTTTCTTTGAAAGGGTGAAACCCAATAATTATTCAAGTAAAAATATCTGCACTTTTTCTGAATTGGAATTCATTTACAAGTTAATGATTAACACTAAATACCTAAGAAGTTCTATCTGATTCACTTCTCTTCCTACAGTGGGCAATCATAGAAGCCCACAAAAAGCACACAAATGCAACAGCATACTCCTACTTGTATTTCTAAGTATCTGAGATTGAGAAACATTCTGTCTCTATTACTGGAAGAAATATAAAACCATCATGATTTGTACTCAATGAGAGAACCTTAGGATGGCCACTTACACATTGCCCCCCCCCCAAAAAAAGAGAAAATACAACATAAAAAAGACAAAATAACACAATAGGTAGCAATGTCTGAGTCCAGTCATGGCACCTGGGTCTAACTACCATATTATTCTTCCAGCAGATGTGAATAGCAACTTAATGACAGAAAATATGCAGTGTTGCTGATGTGTAAGGTCTGCTTCATGTATACTGTACTGCTTCTTTAAGAGCAATTAAAATGAGATTTAAAATGTAGGCCGGGCCAGGGACAGATTAAAATTGGCTCAGAATAGATTGGTGCTTTGGTGCTAACAACGGCTCATCTTTTAAACGGTATTAGTGTCGAGTTTAATCTACGTGTACCAAGGAGGTAACAGTAAGTTTGTAGGCGTGCAAGTTAAGCAGATTCGGACCTTGGATGGAAAACACATCTTTCCGTTCTAGACTTGTAGAAGTACAAAACACTTTAGAATACATCCCGGGGGTTGGGAATTAAAATAGCCGAAAAGCAGCAGCTGCCACAAACCTCTTAGCTTGAAAATGCAATCAGCAAATTGGGATATCCTGGAAAACAGCACTATGCCACACTTATTAGTTTTTGTGTAAGAAGAGCAAACAAGGCGCTTCGTTCCGGGTGAGACTTTTTCTACACCTCCTCCAACGTGGGAAGGGGGAGGGAGCACGTGGCACTCAAACTCTCTACTAACAACAGTAGATGGAACTGCAACTCGGAGGAACTGGCAGCTCAGCCAATAAGCCAATCCATGCTCGGGGCAAACGCACTCCTTGGCTTCTCCTATTGGCTCAGCGGAAAATGGGCGGAGAACGCGCCAATTTTAACGCTAGAATCTCGTCCCGCCAAGGAAGGAGAACCGGAGGAAGCCTTTTTTGCCCTGCTAACTCGCAATGCCGGCTGATCTGAGCGTGCAGGAGAACCCTGCGCTTGCCCAGGAAAAGCCCCTCGCCGCCTCTGGCTCCTGCCCATGCCATGGAGAGGTTCAGTATCTCCAGCAAGTTGAGCAGATCCTGCGGTTCGGACACAAAAAGGAGGATCGGACCGGGACGGGGACGCTGTCCATCTTCGGGATGCAGGCGCGATACAACCTCCGAGGTGAGGTTCGCCCCCCGCTTCAGCTCCGTGCGCGTGTTGTTTTCGTTTGAGGAATTCGGGGGTGGCGGGAATCCGCTGCCGGCTGTGCAGCCTTGGCGCTGGGCGTAGCGCCTCTCCGTTCTCCAAAAGAGTGAAATCTTCAAGTCCCTTCCCGGTGGCTTTACGGGCACCGAATTCGAGTCGGATAATAATAATATAAAATAACAATACGCATTAAAAAGGAAGCTCCCGGCCGCTTTGTAGTCCGTGGCGCGAGGAAGAAGGAAACGGGGACGGTCAAAAGCAGAAGTGATAGTGAGGAGGCGACAGATTTCCGATTAAACTGAAGATTGAGGGACCGGGACCGGGACCATCTCGCTCTCCCGGCTCCAGGATCGATCTTCAACTCGTAGCTCACGGTTCCGGTTCCGCGTAATTTGGCGCGAACCCATCAGGACCGAGATCCTTCGCGTAGGGGCACTTAGCTGAGCTGGTCTCAAGACGAGAGTGATGGGGAAAGAGCAGCGATCCCCAACTGACACCCCCTAAATTTGTTTAGTTATTTATCAGATTTGTACCCCGCCTCTTCTTTGGCGGGGGTTACAGCTCAAGGCAGCGCTCCTTTCTTATATTTCCCTCACAGCAACAGCCCTGCAAGGTAGGCTATGCGGAGAGAGTAGCTGGTCCAAGGTCACCCCGTGCCCAAGGGCTCCAGCTCCCATTACTATGTCAGCCCTTTGAGGTGGTCCAGACAAGAAACCAAAGCCATGAGTACTAACACTACCTTTACTGTAAGGTTACAATAACAATCATGCAAGTCTGAAAGCACTTCTCCCCTCTCTTGCCTTTACTTTCCAGAGAATTAGGGTCCCTTCTGAGAGCTTTCTCTGTCCCCCTTCCTTCTGTGGGTTAAGATATCTTGTCTGACAGGTGGCTACCTGGGGCTCCTCTTGTCTACCAAGGTCGTTCTCACAGCCCCTTACATGCTGCCATCCAGCTGGGAGTTAGTTCAGCACATCAGGGAGTTGCCAGGTTGGAGAAGGCTCAGTTTTACTGACCCAATAAATTAAAATAATATTTTGCCATTCTCTTCATACTCAGAATCTTTTCACTGGCATTCTTTGGAGGTAAAAGTAGGTAGCAACAAGTTTTGGAAATTACCTTTCCTTCCTTTCTGTAAGAAAAGCGTATTTTGATGGTTTACTTCACTAGGTACTGTACTTTTTCCTCTTTCCTTCCCCCAATATAATAAAAAAATCTTTAGAAAATCCTCTGGGTCTACTAGTAATGTAGGACTAGCAGATCTGGATTTCAGTGTTCTTGGTGACCACAAGCTGGCAGCAAAGAAACAACCCTTTCAAACTCTTTCCTTCTATCTAGTAACCTCTGGATTTTGCATCCTGGATTCTATGTAATAAAAACAAATTCTGAATACTAAATTTTAGTATTCCAATATTACGAATTGACTATTTATTTGGATTATGTTTCATGACTGTGAATTGTGTACTAATTAACTTTAGAAGATGTTCAGTTAGTATACAACCCCATATCTCCTCTAATGTTCTTTCACCTTTCTTTCAGATGATTTTCCATTGCTAACAACCAAGAGAGTATTCTGGAAGGGAGTACTTGAAGAACTACTTTGGTTTATCAAGGTATAATGCATAGTAAATATGTTGGTTTCAGTCAAACTTTGATTAGACCCATTGAAATCAATGGAAATTAAGTTTTATTGTAAGTATGAATAATAGTGCAATCCTAATTCAGAAATAAGTTACTCGGAGAGGATAGAGATGAGGCATAAGTTGTTCCTTCTCCTGGAAGGCAGTAGAGTTTTATGGACAGAAGAGTCCTGGACAAGATGTGTCGGCCTATAAACCACAAAAGGGGTGGTACAAAAGAGGGGCTAATTATTCCACATCATCAGCAACAAATCTTTGTTACAGCCTTTAGACCAGAAAACACTACACAGAAGTACATACACCTAAAATTATTGATAAGATTAAAAAGTAAGCTTACATTAAAATTAATAATACAAACATTGGTGGAGATGACCAAGATTAGAGCTAATCTTCAGACATAGGTGGGACAAATTATTTTGTGGCACAAAACTAGGCAATCTGAAAAGATAACTCAGAGCCCTGGTTGGATAGAGGTGCAAGATAAGTATCATGTTCTCTACCGGGGTAATTCTTTAAAGTAGGATAGATGCATGTCTCACTATCTCCAAAAGAGAAACATACTTTGGACTTCTGGGGGAGGTATGGTGAACTGAAGATGGCTTTGCAAAAATGGAGCTGACAGCTGCGACAAAGAGCCAAGGAATTCTTGAGTAGACCAGTTCCTTGGACCCTTCCGGATACGGAGAGAACCGTAGATTGCCCATGTGCTCTGGATGGCTGTTCTTTGTGTAGAGACTGCAGGCCAGCAGGCTTCAGCACCAGGCGATAACGGGATTAGCCATCTTGCTCGCAACTCTAGTGGAGACTTTTAAAGAACTCAGAAGAGTAACATACTTCAAATGCCTCTCATTGTTCTCTGAAGATCTCACTGCGTTAACTTTTCTAATTTTCCCTCTGCCCTGAGAAAAGTAGACTCTGAAACAACTTCAGTGTTAGCCTGGTTAAAAATGTATTGCATCTTAATGTATTCTAGCACTTAACTATTAAAACTTAGAATAAGCTAATGCAGTGTATTGAATCTTACTAAATATTATGAATATAACAAGGTATGAAACCTAAAAGAGGGTTTACCTCTTTTTCTTTCAAATAAATTTTAGTTGTTTTTCCCTGTAGTATTACAGGATTTAGAATTATTACATTTGTACATTCCTAAAGTAGTACAGTTAAAGAATTGCAAAATATAATGTATACAAAATAATCAAACAAGAGAAATCACATTTTAATTAAATTTAATAAACCTTGTAGAATAAGAAAAATATGAAATTGACCTGCCAAGGAAATGTACTTTACAGCTTCGCAATTACAACTGAAATGTTTCTTGTTTACAGTAATTATAAGCACCTGCAAAGATGGAATATATATAGAAAGCAACATTAGATTATCTGAGTATTGAAACTGGTATTCAGACTATCTGCTGCTTTACTGAATTGTCACTGGCAGCAATTGGAATCCTAATGGTGGCAAATATTGGTTAATCACTTAATGCTGGGAGATGTTTTCTTCCCAAAGCATTTGGGAGTATTAGAGCATGATATTGACCTTTACAAATTTAAGAAATTACAATAAGCCTAAGGAGTTTTGTGCTGATAAATGCTGATAAATGATTTCTTTCTCATTACACACAGGGTTCTACAAATGCAAAAGAGCTTTCTGCTAAGGGAGTTAAGATTTGGGATGCCAATGGTTCTCGGGAATTCTTAGACAAACAGGGTTTTTTTTCCAGAGAGGAAGGAGACCTAGGCCCCGTTTATGGCTTCCAATGGAGACATTTTGGAGCTGAGTACAAAGATATGAATACTGGTAAGGGTGGCTAAATACTTGCTTTCCTTTTCAAGTATCCATAAAAATATGGTACTCTAGGATACTAAAGATGTAATTATTAAAACTGTTTGATTCCAAAAAGGTACAGGTAGTCCTTGCTTAATGACCCTAATTGGGATTGGCAACTCCACTGCTAAGTAAAGTGTTAGCTAAGTGGGAAATCATGTGACTGTGACTGCTTTCCTGCTGGAAAGAGACAAGACTATTCAGTTCAGGCACAGGCACCTTCAGCTTTTGTTTGCCTCCAGACCACTCCTCCACCCTTTGGAATGTTCAGGGCTGGGAGCCATAGGCACAAGGCAACCCAAGCAGCTTACTCTTGAAATCCCTTTCTCTCCACTCTGCGATGGGGAGAGGAAAAAAACATGCGAATTCTGTAGGCAATCTCTGCTTTGCCTGACCCTTTCCAGTTGCTGGCGCAATCGCATTGCTTTTGATGTGTAGAAGAGCAAACAGCTTACTCTCTTGAAATCCCTCTCCAATCTCTCCGCTCTGCAGGGGGAGGAGGGCAGAAGAGTCAGGCAAAAAAGAGATTACCTACAGAAATTGCTTGCTTTTTTCCTCCCTTCCCCTTTGCAGAGTGGAGAGATTGGAAAGAAAGATTGCAAGAGAGTATTGGAATCTCTGTGTAGGGTGCCTGTGGCTCCCAGCCCTGGGCTGTTGGCATGATCACATTGCTTTCGATGTATAGGAGAGCAAGCAGCTTATTTTGCAATCCCTTTCTTTCCAATCAATCTGTTCTGCAAAGGGAAAAAAAGAAAAGCACAGGTCAGGCACAGGACCACACGTGCTGACTAATGGTGATCATGTGACTGACAGATGCTTCGAAGGTTGTAAATGGGCCATAAAGTTATTTTTTCAGCACTGTCATAACTTCGAATGGTCACTGAATGAATGGTCAGTAAGTGAGGACTATCTCTACTTAGCATATGGGGCATGAAAAGACACGACCACTTTAAAGAGTTGCAAAAAGGTGCTACGTATTTGCTCCCCTGCGTCCCAAACATATTTTTGGAATCAAATCTGATTCCTAGTAATTATACAATAATGCCTTCACATTACATTATTTAATAAGCAGATTTCTTTCTCAAGAAGGTTTGAATAAAGCTGTTATAGGAAATAATGGATTTTTAAAAAGATAACTTTCGTAATTTTAGTAGTTGTATAAATAATATATGTATTGCTGGTCCTATCCCATTTAACCTAGAGTAAACTATGCTATCTACTGTTAATAAGCACTTTGATCAATACAGAGTAGGTAAATGTAAATAACAGCTCAAATTTCCCCTAGAATTAAAGTGGATTTATACTATCACCAGTTATTAAATGGCTTACATGTCTGCCATTCTAATCAGATGACATCAGAAAAATATATTTTATACTCTGTCTTCCAGTCTTGGCTATGACTGATGCTTCCTGTGTGGTTTATTTAGTAGACATTTCCAGAAGGAACTTGCAGTTCTTAAATACAGTTGTCTTTAGCAGAACAATCTCATAATAAGTGACCTAAACAGCTATTAAGAGTGAGACTACTTCATGTGTTTAAAACTATTATAAATAAGATGAGCTTCACTTTTTTTTTTTGTAGATTACACAGGACAAGGAGTAGACCAACTACAGCAAGTAATTGATACAATCAGAAACAATCCAGATAGCAGAAGAATTATAATGTGTGCATGGAATCCTAAAGGTATAGTATGACATTTAATACTGAGTCATTGAAGATTGTAGTTATCCACGATAACCCCTTTGTTTAGAAAAGGTAATTGCAGTCTTAGAAAACAAAGCTATCCAGGATGATTGCATGAGTGGAATTCTTCTCTTGGGCTATTTTTTTCAGAATGTGTTTGTTTTTTGTGTTTGCTTTTCAGATATCTCTGTAATGGCCTTACCTCCATGTCATGCTCTCTGCCAGTTTTACGTTTTAAATGGTGAACTCTCTTGTCAGTTGTATCAACGTTCTGGAGATATGGGGCTGGGAGTACCATTCAACATAGCCAGTTACTCACTTCTTACTTCAATGATTGCCCATGTTACAGGCTTGAAGGTATCTCTATCTTTTAAACTATTTCCATGGGAAATAAGGAGAAACACAAACAAATCTCAGGTTGAACCCAATTTGGCAAGGAGTAGAATTCTACCAATAATTTTTCAGATAGACAGTGGGAGAGAAGTGACCCCACAATTCTGGCAGCACTCTGTACTACTCTGAAGAGCGAGGGCTTACTTAACAGCATCAGCAGATGTTCTAGTATTTCTACTTGAAAAATGTTAGTCAGCATGAGAAAGTTGTATAGCTGTTAGAACTCAATTTCTTATGCTTGCTGTAAGAGACATGAGATTTGTAATGGGTACAGTTTTGTACCATGTATTTATGGATGATTGGGTGCAGAGCACCTCCTACGCTTTCCTGAAAGCTGCTTCTGTGCTGTGACTGAGGCCATTTAATGGTAGACACAATCATTCTAGTTACTTAATGGTGATATCCCAATGGTGAACTCTTGCCTCTGTTGGGAAGAACTTCTATACTAGGGCTTTAGTGCTGGTGAGATGCAGAAGGATTCTGGTTCTACTTCATGGAGATGTATAAAGATGAGTGGTATGGGAAGAAAAAGCCCTGTTGGCATTACTGAAACATCTATATCAGGGCAGAATTACATTATATATCTTATAAACTTTTTTGCTTATCTGCAAAATTCATTGCACCATTAGAATAACCAAAATAACAGCAATAACTGCACAACAAATACTGATGGACTGAGGAAATGGGAAAAATGAAGATTTATGGGTTCATCTTGTTCCATATATATACATTCAAACTTGATTCAGAATAAGGTGTAGTCCTTATTTACTAGGAATTTATGTAGTTGTTAAGGAGTTGGACATGGACCTTGGTGGTGCAGGTTTAAGCCCCCTCTCATCATGGAACATATTGGGTAACTAAGGCATTGTCTGAACAGAACAGGGATTGAATGAGACTGCCCTGCTTTTCCAAGCAGTCAGGTAAGATCCCTTTAGGAAAGCTGTACTTGAATTCAAGAAAACATGAGCACAGCTCTACTTCAAACCTCCTGCTCAATCACTTAAGAGGTTGGAAAGAGGGTTGCATGACTCTATTCTCTCTCCACGTGTTGGATAAATGCCTGGATGGGAATTCTCTCCCAGCCCAATGTACCTCACGTGGTTAATGCTGTGTAGGATAAAATGCGGGAAGACTCCATTTAAGCAACCTTGGAGAAAAGCCAGGATATAGATATGACAAAGAAATACTCTTAAAGAGTATGAACAAACTAGTGTATAGAGGAATACTTTCAATCATTACATTCAGGAAACAAAACTTGCTAGCAGCATGTTTATTTTTCTCTGTCTGTTCTTAATTCATACACTAAATTATTTTTTTTCATATAGCCTGGTGAGTTCATACATACATTAGGAGATGCTCATATATATTTAAACCATATTGAACCCTTGAAAATACAGGTAATTATGTCAACTGATTATTCTCATATTGTTATTTTAATAACATTATAACCATTGTAACTACTGGATACTCCTGAATTTCCATCAGGACCTGGATGAAGTGTAACTTTTAAATCTTTCAGTGGTGTTTGATACCATCAATAATTCATTCTAAAAATCTGCAAAGATTAGAAGTTAGAGTGTTGTGGTTTTGCTTCTTCCTGAATTGAGAGTTTTGTTAATGTTAGTGAGGGAGAAGTGTTGAACCTATGGGCACTCCACTGTGGAGTACTGTGGAGTTCGGTGCTTTCTCCTATGTTGTTTAAATAGTGCTGCTGGAGGAGATAACACATGGGATGAGGAATCATCAATACATAGATAATACTCAGTTATATATCTCCATCCTGGGTTGGGTGGGAGATGCAGTGAATCTTCTGTCCTGGTGCCTGGAGGCTAGTAAGATCTGGGTGGGTCAAAGTAAGCAAAACGTTAACTCCCAACAAGACTGAATGCTTGCCCAGAAGTCCTTACATTCTCTGGTGGCCCCTTTTCTATCTCTGGATAGGTCTGTGCTACCTTTGAAGAAGTTTGCCAGTGACTTTCTGTGACTTAGTGATCATCCTGGAAACATGGCTACTGCTAGAACAACAGGTGGAATTGATGGCTCCATTTATGTCCCCATTACTTCATGATTGGATTACTACAATGTTCTGTCCTTGGCCCTGCCTTTGAAGACCACTTGAAAACTTCAGCTGTTGCAAAATGCAGTGGCTTACATACTGGCATGTGAAAGCCAATTTAATAAAGTAACATTTCTGTGGTTGCTGAATTGTATTGGTACATTTTCAGATACAATTCAAGATGCTACTTATTGTATATAAAGCCCTACAGAGTTTAGGTTCTACATACCTGAGAGAGAGTCTTCAAAGAAAAATTCCCCATCCTGTTTTAATGGCCAAGGAGGGAGATACTGCTTGAGAGATGGACATAGAAGCAAACCTATTCTGTGGTGACCCTGTCCCTATGGAATATGCTGTCCTGATATTCACTCATGGTCCCCATATTCCTCATGTTGTAGGGCCACAAAGCCCTGGCTTTTGGGTAGGGCATTTGGAGTATTGAACTGTGGTATAGGTTATTTTTACACCTTAAAGATTGTTGTGATGCTTTGCAATTTATGCTATATCTATGTAGATGCTTCTATTGTTTATCATATTTATGTCACTGGCACCTTGGGAATGATGCAGATTATACATTTGAATACATTATACATGCAGTGGATTTTGGATAGATCAAGCATTACTTAACTGAAATTCAGAAACTACTTTTTACTGTGCTGTAAATGTTTCTGCAGCTGCTGTCTGTCCAGACAAAAATCTATCTGGCCAAACTCTGGAGTTTTTGAATTAGCCAGTATCTTGTAACTCTCCTGGGTCAAGCCATAATAGGTAGATAAACCTGCAACAAAGCAATTATTATTGGATACTCTAATGAAAGGTTAGAACATGACACCCTTTAGATGACTTTGAATGCATTTCCCAGACTTTGTCATTAATGCCATAAATGGACAGTCATTCAAAATATCTGGTTGGCATCAGTTGCCTGTCCTTAACCTAATAAAATATTCATATAGGTAACACTCCAGGACAATGTAGCTCTCTGTTATACACACAAAAACGCTGTGTAGTATTTTTAATGAAATCTCACATTTACTAATAAAATGAACATATCTTCAATAAGCAGTCAATTCTACAATTAAGTGAGCCCTATACCATGTACTTTTTTTTTTTAATTTCAGCTTCAGAGGCAACCAAGACCTTTTCCCAAGCTCAAAATTCTTCGTAAAGTTGAAAACATCAATGACTTCAGAGCAGATGACTTTGAGATAGAAGATTATCATCCACACCCAGCTATTAAAATGGAAATGGCTGTCTAGTGAACTTTTTCTGAGACCATCTTAATGTTCAGCCTCGAGTTAATGCTTTTAAATATCATTAGCATTCAAATCATTCAAAAGGTCAAAAACATAGTTTCTCAGTTTTCATATGACGCTTGAATCTGAAGTAGACTGTTATAGATGCATCATGCACAGGGAATATAAAGGGTTTCTGTAGTTCTGAATTATCCAATGAATCATATGTGCTGTTATAAATGTTATCTGAAATCTTAAGGGAAAGATGTACTTCACCCTTTTTTTAAGTTAACCTGGCAAAATTCCAGTAAGAGAACACTGTAGAATAGAAAATGCAACAAACATAGCTTGGGGGAATAGTAGTCAGCAATTTTTAAATGAAGTAGACTAATTGTATTGACGTTTTCAGAAATGGTTGAATCTATGATAGAGAACTACCCAGAATATTAGTTTTACAGAGCTGTCCCATGTACACGTATGCAAAAGACTATCTGAGCTGTAAGATCTGGGGTAGGAATGAATAGCTCCTGTACTACCTAGCAGCTACATTTTTCTCCAAGCATCTTTTCTCACTAGAGTGAAGGCAGATGAATCCTCTAGTCTTTTTCTTGCCTTTTATAAATCTGTTCTTCCTCCCCATTTATAATAAATATGCCTGGCACACCAAGTTAAATTTATCCTATTTAACTAATATTGTCTCATGAATAATATAGCTATGACTAGCCTAGATCCTAGATATGCTGGCGATTAGCCAAGCCTTGAAGCAACTTGATTTTGGGAGATCCCAAAATGCTCTGTGTATCCTGAGATCTTCCATTATCAAAATACGTTCCCCAAGACTAACAGCTGCCTGTTGGCTAAGCCACAAACTCTTTGTGATTCTGTGCATTTCCCTGCAATTTGTAAGGAATTATCTTTAACTCATTTTCTGCTACAGACTGGCAGGACCTTAATCTCATCTGCATTTCCACTGTAAATTTAAACTAGCCCTACATTTATTTTGAACTGTAAGAAAACACTGGAATGATGTGATGTCTATTGACACTTAATATCCTCACTAACACCTTCCCTTGGTACCTACCAGGTTCTGATTTTTTATGTTAGGTATTTAAAAGCAATTTAGGAATCTGGCATACTATAAAACCCAGGTTCCAGCATTTTTTATTTACAGGAATGAGTGTGACCTCAACCTCAAATACAGTAACCTTATAAAGTAAGAATAATGGGGGTTATTTAGAACTCACTACCCTGGAAATTATAGATTTGGGTGATAGATAGGAAGAGCAATAGTGATGGGGGTGAAGCCCAATCTCACAAATTTCCTTTTCAGGAAATGGGTATTTCTGTTACTGATCACCCCACCAACCAGAACATGCCTTCAAGTGTGCCCTCTAGCTTGAAATGTCATCTGTTGCAGATATCCCCATTAGTATTCTCTAAAGAACTATTTTCTGATTAGAAGAGCAGATTGTTTTCACTTTTGTCTTCAAAAACTTGATGTCTGTTTTAATATCTGTACAACCTACCACTGCTGTCATCTGCCCAAACTGTTGACCCAATTGCCGATTCTGTTAAGTTTTTACAGAATTTAAGTACTATACCTAGATTCAGACTTTTGACTTGATCACAGTAAGGGAACAACCATCTTAGAGAACACATTGCATCATGACATGAAATTAAACTGTATTTGGAACATCTAAACTTGACAGATACATTTTAAAGTGCAATCTTCCATTACATAATCCTGTAGTTCTGGAATAGCTCAAAGACAGATGAATCATCTAACTCCTTTAAACTTCGCTATTAAAAGCCTCCTATTTTTAAACTGATCAAGAACTTTAATTGGAAATACAATCTATTTTTGTTTTATGTGAGCAGAAGAAGCTTTCTAAAGGCACTCATTTGACTCTTACATCTCGGTATTGCATCAGTGTAAAAATAGCTGGGTTTTATCTTCATTTTGAAAAATTGGTATTTGAACTTATTTAAGTTACATTATGAAGACAAGAGTTTCTGCCAGACTTCTCCTTGTGGAAACAGGTATTTCTTCACAGAGTCTTCTTTCATTTCTGAGGAGTATCCAGCTGCCTGAAAGAAACATTTCATATTGAAATAGATAAAAACAGATGTCCTACTGGTATGTGCTCAGTATGGCTGGCATAATTTGATACATATTTTAATAATAATAATATGAACTAAATGCATTGTTGATTAAATTAGATTTAGCAACAATTCTTGGAAGCAGTATAGAAGGGAATATTTAGTATCTATATCTGCATTTTTGCTGCAAGATCAAGGGTGGGAGGCTTTTTTTCCTCCAAAACCATTGCCCCCTGTCAAGGCAAGGCTGAGAAAGAGTGACTGGTTCAAGTCACCCACTGTACTTGGTGGTGAAATGGAGGGCTTCAACCTCCCACTTGGTTCAAGGTAGCTGAAAGTATTTCAGTAACTCTAATTTATAAACATCAGAAGGCCAAACATCTTGGATACACTAAGCCCATTTGAACATGCTTTAGGAAACAAACTGACACAAAATGGTAGAAAGTGTCTTGAGTACTGTTTGTGGACTAGCAGAATTGGAATGCTAAGTAACATTTCGATCTGACTCTTGTTGCCTTTAGCTCTCCATATAAAAACTCTTACGGTGAGACCACTGAAAATATTTTGAATATGTGAATGCAAACAGTACCTGGGGTGGCATATAAGATGCATTCATGATTACTGCAGGATGCTTGAAGTGTTCATGTAGATGGTCTACATATTCACACATCCTAAAAAGAGTGAAATACCATATTTACAATTTGAACAACCTTGCACGGATTACGGATTGCTACTCCATCTACAAAAATATGCAGTCAGATGGACAATGGAACTCACCAAGGCTGGGGAGACTCAATCCTGTTTCCATTTTAAAGACACTTTCTCAAGTTATACAAAGAATACAGCTTTATTCTGGGCCTTCTCTAATCAGAAATTAATTTTTGTTGCTTGATCAAAGCTATACAGAGATACCTGCTTCATGTGTTCCAGGTGAAGCTTCTTAGAGGATACAAAGCAAGGGGAAAGAAACAAGATATCTCACCTGTTTTCAAGGCTGCCAGACACTGAAATGTAGTCAAATATTATCAAGTGCTGGACCAGTTCACAAAGGCCAACACCTCCTGCATGAGGACATACTGGGACTGGGAAAAAAATAATGCAACATTTATTGGTATTTTTTTCCTCCAAATCCCTGCCCAGACTGGATGATCCTTTCCAACTGGCCCTCTATACATAAGATTACAATTTCCATTTATCATCTTTGCTTGCGCTATCTAGATTGGAGCTGGAGTTCAACATCTGGAAAGCCACATGTTCATTACTGCTGTAGAAATATGTAATTTGTTTTGACACATGTTTCACACCTCTGTGCTTCTTGCTTTTAAGCCAGACTTCTGAATAAAGCCAAACTCAAAATAACTGTCTACCTCAGCTATAAAGAATTATATAACATAAGGCTTTTTGTATGTCACCGTATTTTTAACATTTCTATCCTTTCTGTTTTCAGTGCTATTGCAGCATTTCCAGGAGTCTCACTTTGAAACTTCTTGGCCATCAGCAATACAGACAAATTTTCATTGACACTTCCAAGCCTACAACTGTCCACCTGGATGTAGCTCAGTGCCCGGGCCTGTAAGAGTTGCTTAAACATCACTCTGTTATGGCACTGCAGATAATGAAAACAAACATTCTTTAATTCAAAATACTGCATGATTAGAAAATGCTTATAAAAATATCTAAAAAATCCAAGTAACTTAGAGCATTTTATTCTTGAGATTTCCCTTTATGTTCCCAAAACTTACAAAATAGTAAAACCACTACAGATCTCCCCAATATCAGGACTTTGAACGGGATGGACAGTGATAGCTTTCCCTCCCTAACAATGTACTATTCCATAAAACCAGATAGTTATACAATAGCATGCAGACATACTGCTGGCTAAAAGAGTCTATGTAAAAGAGTCATTTTGAGTTATAATTAATCCTGTTTTAAGCACACAAAAATTAGCAGGTTTACATCTTATGAACTTTTTATTAACTTATAAACAGTGTAAAGAAAAGTATATTTGCAGGTATTCCAATAATAATAATAATTATTATTTCCAAATAAATCTTTGACTATAATATGAATCCTAAGATAAACTAAAGTAGCTTACTGAAGTACAATTTTTATCACTGCCTCCCCTTGTTCTACATTCTACATAAACACTGCAAGACTTATCCAGGAGAGAACAGAAACAGTCATGAATTTAGTACAATTTTACATGTATTTACTCAGAAGCAGCATGGAGTTCAGCAGGGCTTATTCCTGTGTAAATAGATTAAATACTGATGCCATCATATACATGCACTGTGTGGTCATATACAAAAACGTTTGTCATAAAAAATGCACTGTAAAGATGGCAAAAGTAATGTCTCCTCCTGGTGGAGCTTTACTTTCAGTCACTATGTAGATACTTCCATGTTTTCTTGGCCACAAAACAGACGTGATTTGGTACTGCCACCTTCTGCAGCTTTTTTTTTTCAACTGCCCAGTCTAATCTATAACCACAGGATCTCCAGATGGTTTCTTATCCAAGGACTAGACTTCATAGCATTTGAGATCAGCCAAAGGTGGTGAGATGCTGCCCCCTGGTGAATTGTCATTGTGCAATCTTATATCCGTGCTATACTAATGGGAATGTTCAAACTGATTGAGCTAGTGTGGGAACTGACAGGGTATAAAGCTCCTCAAATCAACTGGGTCCAAAAGGGACTTCTTTGAAGTCATGGGGAGCAGCTCCTTCTTTCAAGGAAATATTTTCAGCCTTCCCCATCCAATTGGTCAGTCTTCTTATAGCAATCTAACTAGTCAAGTATGGATATGGATCAAGTACTTAGTAGTAGTCTCACTTCTGAGAAACCTATCCACATTCTAAGGCTGAATTAACTGATTGGTATTTAAAACACACACACGCACACACGGAAACCATAGCTGAACCCAGACTCATCTGTTTCTTTAAGATATCATGGCATCAAAATAGCAGCAATCTCCTGATTTTGAACTATCAGAACTAAATTTCCCAAAACCTATCCACATTCTAAGGCTGAATTAACTGATTGGTATTTAAAACACACACACGCACACACGGAAACCATAGCTGAACCCAGACTCATCTGTTTCTTTAAGATATCATGGCATCAAAATAGCAGCAATCTCCTGATTTTGAACTATCAGAACTAAATTTCCCAAATGGAATTCAAGAGAAATGTAGGTAAAGAAAAATATGATGGAGAGGTATCACAAAGTTAGACATCTAGAGTTAGAGGTATCACAGTCAGACATTCAGAACATACAATTAAGCATTAGTAAATAGACTTACTTGTTCTCCTGTTGCAACACCAATCCCCAGTGGTGCTAACGCCTAAAAGAAGAATACTTTGTGACATACCACAGGTTTTTAAGTTTTTCCAAATACAGTTATTCACAATGAATAAACAAAATGCAGTATTTCTGTAGTTTGTCCATATTATACAATTAGAAGAAACTTGAAAGTATCAATAAAACTGCTAGTACGATAATCAAATTTTGTTTTGCTTTGGAGTTAATCAACTAGATGTGAAAAATTACATAAGAGAAAGCATGTGACCCTAAAGAATGCACTTAGGTCATAACTGAGTACAATATGTACATTAATCCAGCATGAAATCAATAGATTATTCAATACTGTGTTTCTACCATGGTGCATACATAAGCCTCCTGATACTCTAATGAAGTTTGAATATATTATTTGTTTTGCACATAATTGGGACTTTAGCCCAAATATATTAAAAATACATGATTTACAGGCATTTCAGGACCATTGCTGATTGGCCAGCTCATGTGAGAAAATACATTTCTGCTTTTTATTATGGTCTAAGAAATATGACACTCATTTAAATTTAATGGAATACATGTTGAGTATGTGAAAGGATCTCTTACCAGGCATATTTTAATGACTTTTGTTAGAATACTGAATGTTCCAATGCAGATCTCCAGCCAATAAATCATCATACCTTTCTGGTGGAGAGCAACTATACCAACTAACTGAAAGGGAAAACAATGCCTCTCACCTTAGCAATTGTTGCATGCCCAAGAATATCATCAGGAGAAGTTGGTTCCTCAATCCATAGCGGTCTGAACTCAGCTAGTCTAGTGACCCACTCTATGGCTTCTTCCACTTCCCATCTTTGGTTAGCATCCAACATCTATGAATAAATACAGACTGAGCTCAGTATGATGCTGTTGATTGTTACTGTAACCATAACATTAATTTAAGACAGATGTAAAATGACATGGGCTTAAGACAAGCTTTTTCTATAACACAGCCCAGTTTCCTACTGCTTAGATGCTCAGTCTCCTAAATGACATAATATCTGCTGGCTAATATTATTGAAAGTTTATTATGATAAAGTGTTACTTAAAAAAAAACAACCAGGTCACATTTAGCAAGCATGCTGAGACTAAAATCAAATTCCCACGCATCCTACTTTAGGAATAAGCCCTAAAATACTTAGGGCGCTGAAATGCCAAAGAGTTGACTAGTCTGCTTCTAGTAAGGATTCTTCCATAAGATTAACAGCAATAAACCAAATTTTATAATATAACCTCTTTGGCATTGTACCAACGTACATACATACCAGTATATTTTCAGCACCAATCATTTCTCTAACAATTCTGCATCTCCGAACATCATCCTGGAGATCTTTTCCAACTTTCACTTTGAACCTAGACACACATTGCAATGACATATAAACTATTTCTCAACGTTTGACAAAGCTGTGACAGTTTCCTGTGATGACCCTTATTGTAGGGAAACATTTGCTTGTTTCTTTTATCATTGCATCCTATTAATATTATCAGAAAAAAAATTGTGATGGGAAAGGTCACTGGGCTCAATTCAGAAGAGGCTTCCTAAAATTCAAGGCGGATTTGACAGGATTAGCTCATTTTAAACATGACCATTCTGAACTTCTGCAAATCCTTTCCCAATCCATTCAGGCAGTGCGCAATATGACTAGTAAAAGCATTCTTCACACCAACATTCAAGGAAATATCCCAAGATCCCCAAAATCTTACTAAAAGTTAAGAGCTTGCCCAATTCAAGCTTGATTCCTGATGACTACATGGCCATGGACAAGTAGTTTTCTTTGCAACAGCATGGAAGTGTTTGATTTTTTTTTTCTGGGAAGGTTTTATTTAAAAAAAAAAATCTCTACACCCTACAGCCTTGAGCTTTCTTGTGGTCTTCCATCCAAGAATTAATCAAGTCCAATGCTGTTTAGCTTGAGATCAGGCAAGGCTGACTAGATGCTGCCAGCTGACCTGGCTCAAATCTTTACAAAGATCTGAAACTGAGGCACTCAGTGCTGTTGTCCCTGACAAAATCTGAGCAAACGGCAGCACCCTCCTCACCATGTCCTTAAGGAAGGAGGGGGGGCAGAGGATACTGGCAGAAAGGGAGGCTGGTGCCCAAAGTATGTTCATAAATTGAGCCTGAACTCTTAAGAAGCCTGGTTTGAGTTCATATTTAGCTTTAGGAATTCAACATGAAAAAACTATGATTCAAACTTGGCCAGTGGAAGCTTTAGCATTCTTTTAGCATCTTACAAATCTGTGGGAAATGATTTGCTATGTTATGCCACTCTGCTGACTCAAGCATAGTCAGCATAGAATTGCTGGCCAGTGCCCTGATTCAGCAGATTTACTTTCTATACCAGGCTCTTCACAAACTAAAGGGAACTGTGCGGAGGACAGAACCTGCAGGTGTTATGTAATGCTTCAATGCTTGTTAATATACCATATATGCTTGCGGATAAGCCGAAAATTTTAGGTGCCAAAATACACCCCCAAAATTGGGTTCAGCTTATCCACGGATGGGCTTACCCATGAGTATATACTTTTCTAAAGTACCCACATATCCTATACATCCTCATGTATAAGCCCATCTGTGGGTAAGCCAACCTTCAATTTTTTCACCAAAATACCATGAAAAATGTGGGTCGGCTTATCTGTGGGTGGCATTTTCATGTTATTGTGGTGAAAAATTCAAGAGTCGGCTTATCCACAAGGATATACGGTACGTCAATGCAAGCATCAATGGTGTGGATAATCTGCTTTGGGTATGAAGACAATAATCCACTTGATCTTTCTATCCCAACAACTGTGGGTAGAGGAGTTAAAGCCAGTGTGCCATACTTGTTATGAGGCAGGACTAAGGCTAGGGAGAAACAGATCCACACTCAGTGACACCAGTTCACTGGATGATTTTGGATCAGTCCTTATTTCTCTGGGTAGCTGCATTTGTGGAAAACCTGAAGTGAGTAGAGTGTCTGCTGCCAAAAATGGGAGTGGAATAAAAAGGTATTATTTGTGATACACCATTCTCAAAAAGCAGAATTTCTGCATCTCAGTATAAAAGCACTCCTGGTAAAATTACAAAAAGCACAGGGAATTCTGTTGTATATCTTATCAAATTCAGAAGAAGAGCCAGTGAGTGTAGTGTAGTGGTTAAGGTGTTGGATTGACAATGATAAGACCCAGGATGAAGACCTCATTCAGTTGCAGAAGCTCACTGAGTGACTTTGCCCAACATACCTCACAGCATGTTGTGGGAAAAAAATCATTCTTCTACTGTGCTTAGAAGCATGTGCAAGAAAAATACTACTATACCTGGTCCATCCGTCCTTCAGAGCTTCAGTACATAGCTAACAAGCAAAGTGCATCAGTCAGACCTCTAGCAAGTATAAAGCATCATTTATATAATGTTTAAGCAGTTTTTCTAAAAAATTAAGTATAAAGTGCATCCCACCTTCTGCAGAAGAATATTTCATAAGTGGATTGTGTGGCAATGCTTTCTGAATAATACCCTGTTTAGTTTTGGCTGCCTTCTAAGATTTATTGGTCTCTTGGCCTTTTCTACCCAGGTACCCTCCAGGGGCACCTACCCCAGCCAGTAAGACTAATGACTGGGATCACGGGTCTGTGGCCCAGCCAAGTCATCTGAAGAACAACTACTGGAGAAGTCTTGATAGGAGCTCTTGCTTAAAAAAAGAGGCGTGGGTGGAAGTAACAGCTAGTTCATACAACCCAGGAGTACAGAGGCAAATATCTTTACCCTTGTTGCAAGCAGAAACAGGATGCATACATAAAGCTGCAATAGGAATATGCTTTCTTCCACAAACACTGCCTGTTATAAACAAGGCAGTCAAATGGGACAAGTGAATAAAATTTGTCAGGCTTTTCTTGGCAAACGCTAGAACTGAAAGTAGCACAGGCAGGATTTGGGAATGCAGATCTCTGATAAGTAATTTTACTGCAACAGCTAATGAAGCTGTTACGAAAGAATTCTAGCGACTCCTGTGTGTCAAAGCAAGCCCCATTAATGGTGAAATCAAGGTTCAAATTCTACTGCTTTTTCTTCCTGCCTGTGCGATGCAATGGGTTAGAGGCTTCTCTCTTTTAGTGGGAGGGAATGTTGCCCCCTGTAATGGTAACAGACTAGTCTGGTTTCAGGCTGTTTGCTTCTGACCTTGCCAGAACTAGTTCTTACAATCTCTTTCTGAAGTAGGCATTCAAGCATATGAGCCTGGATTTCCATGAACAGCCCTACGCACAGGAGATCCTCTGCTCCAAAGATGTCATGTCATGTACAATAGCCAGGCCAGAAGCAAACCCAGCCTTAGAACCACCACCTCAAACACCAAGGGTGCGTGTGACCTCTTAGTATGGACCTTCCTTTCACATCTTCTTCCGCAGTGCTAATTCAATTATATTTGTGGCATATTTGTGCATCTCAAAGCTGAAATGAAAATAATGTGGAAAAAACAAACCTGCTTTAGGCAGTGGTCTGGATAACCCAGCCAGGCGCATGATGTGGTGTAAGCTGGGTAGCCATATTTTAACATTTGTTCTTCTACAAATATATAAAATGATGCAAGCAGTTAAATGTGATTTCCTTGCAACAGATTCCCTACTCTGGAAAAAAATGTCTAATTCCCTACAATGTGATACCTTATGGTAATAATTCAGAAAACAGTTCTGAATAAATCAAACCTTGACTTTCACAAAAAGGTAGGGCCTGAAAAAAGAAAATGCATCACTGCTTTTCCAGCAGGTGGATGTTATTTTAAAAAAAACAGCCTTTAAAAGAACATTATTCTGCCTCAATGCATTTGCATCTCACTTTAGGAAATGGCTATTTTCCAGCCCCGGGTTCAGAAGACCCTAAGATACCTAATATCTATTAATGAATTATTGATTTGACAAGGAAACAAGCACTTCATTGCTTACCTCTTTCTTTTTTTCCTGTCAGACCATTCTGAAGAATTGCTAGTTGAAAGAAAAGAGACAGTGCAAATCAAATCCAAAAAAGATTATGAATTTTGTTTTGTTTTTAAATGTTATCTATTAGAGAAAAAATATATAATACAGATCATTTTGTACATGAATGGACTTGCACATTGTAAAAGCCTGTGAATTCCCTTGAAGCACTGAGAAGGGCTACCATGCCTGGGCTGCAAATATCCAGATGACTGCTAGATGGTAGCAAGTAGTTACAGAAAACATTTATCCTCTGTTGCCATCTGCTAGTTATTTGAAGGTTGGCACTGCATGTATAGCAGCCATAGCAATGAGGTTCAGAGCGCTTGGCCTATGAACCAGATTTCCCATGTTGAAACGTCATCAGTTATAAGTCGACTAAAGCATTATTTTTCAGCCTCAGCGCCTCACTTCATTTTCAATACTTAAATAATACAGAAAACCATTCTACAAGGCCTGTAAACGTTGCTGAGCTACTATAGTGACATCATATTTATCATTATTGATTGGGACACTCTTAGGCTTTGCTAGTTTGGCTACATACAAACAGGGCACACAAACAGCCCAAAAAGTGTCATGCCTGCCTGTACCACCTTCCAAAAGTTACTGCTGAACTAGAATTTATAAGGTGTACAAAGCAAAACATGATGAAATATATGGAATAAGAAGCGCAATGGTGCTTAATTAATCAATCAATCAAGATAAAGTAAGATAGAACAGGTTGAATTTTGAGGCCTACAAAAGCAACTTACAAAAAGCTTCCTCTTCTGTTAGTGCATCAGTAATATATCTGAAATCTATGCAAGATAACAACTGTTTGGGGTCCTATAAAGAAAAAAGGGGGGGGGGAACATGATAGAATTGGCTAGAGAAATGCCAGAATGATATATGCAGTCCCCCTTCCCTTAAGCTCTCACAACAGAGAGATACAGATGATATATTATGTCATGAGGGTTTATGTGACTTCAATTCAATTCAATTTAATTTAAAATTAAATTTTAATTGTATATCTATTTATTGTTTTAATATGTTGTGAGCCGCCCGGAGTCCCCCATTGGGGGGAGATGGGCGGGGACAAGTTTAATAAATTCCCAGTAGGGAGTCTGGACCCCATTGAATAACATCTTGCTACCCATATCTGAAGAATCCCAATATAGGATGAAACCAGGCATGCGGCTCCTAGTGGTCAATGTAACTATAAAATACCACACGGGGGATACACTGTGTACAAATAGAGAAAGTCTCCGCCTCCAAGAGGGGGTGTGGAAGTAATAGAAAACCAGGTGCAGACTGCATGCATGCACATGAAGGATTCCAATACAGGACAGTGCCTCCTGGTGGTCAATGTAACTAGCAACATGCCAGTTCATTAAGTCTAGATACAATGCAGATACTCATTCACTTGTGTGCAGGAGGGAACATCCATGTATAAAAACCAGGCTAAGTCCAGTAACTCCTTCCTTGCACATCCCCATTAAAATATAATGGCTTCAAGTCATACACTAAGTAACCCAGAAGAACAGGTATAATGACTCCTCATACATAACATGGTCATTCAGCTGTACAATATCTTATTATAATTATTTTAAAAACTGCAATACAAAAACATTACACTATTTAACCACTCTGAGATTCCTAAGATCAGAAAAGAAGAATATAAATCATAAATATAAAATTCCATCTGATATTCATGGGCAATTGTTTCAGGCAGAAACAGTTCTGAACAGCAATCCAGGAGTCACAGCTATTAAAAGTAAACCATAGTCTACAAAATTAGCTACCTTAAAATCCAAACTGAAACTTTTTTAAAGATCCACTGAAAATAATGACACTTTAGTCAGGACTGTCTAGTCCCACTGTAGTCAATATTTTAAGCATGCTAAGTCAGCATCCAATGTACTCAAAGTAATATGTTATTTTTTAATAAGGGTTGGTTTTTGAGTTTTTCTTACCATGTCAACCAGTAGCTTCCAGAGAGGCTTTTTTAAAAAAAAAGAGGGGGGAGGGGAGAAAGAAACATTCTGAAATTCTTAATACATAGAAATAACATTTTAGAATACAGAAATAATGTATCATATATCATAATATATTGTTAATATGTATTAATAAAACAGTGTTACAGTTGGATGTTTTTTTCCCAAGTTCTCTATACTGATAATGTTTATGAATCAGCTATAAAGAGGCCTACAGTACAACACTTAAATTTTACAGGCATCTAATCATTGTTATTTCTTCACATTACAGTACCTACTCTGCAAGGATCCAGCCTGCTGAATGCACAGGCTGGGGATTTATGGACTTCTTCCAAGATGATTGTAGTGATAAAACACTTTGCATTCACTGTGTTCCTGAAAACTAGATGTGGGGAAGCATGCAGCTAGTCCTGAAACTACCAGTACTGACCCTCTGTGAGTAGAGGTAGTCTAGCCACAATTATTCATGATCTGGAAACACCCAGCGCCCTCTCATGCGCTGTATCTAATGCTGTCTCTGAATCTCTCAGAGATTGGAGTTGTTCAAGCCACTAGGCACGTGGCTGCCATGGATTACATGGGCAACATCTCAGTAGTTTCCAAGCAGTATCTTTAGCTCTTTCTACCACCAGGCTGCCCATCCAAACAGGAAAGATGAGTGTAATATAGCAGTTATTATCTTTCACTAGTATTTGCTACGACTACTTTCTTTTATTCAACCAGGATTACAGGAGCAAGAACGGAAAATGAAAATGCTTCCATTTCTTTTACTTGCAAAATACCAGGGCACTTTAAGCCAATATCTGGACCCTAATCTGGAGAGGCCTTCTGAGACGTTACTAGATTATAAAAATCACACACTGGTATCAAAAATGTCTGTTTAAAATAGCATTTCATTCATTAGGAACACTCCAAAGGAAACAAGAATGAGTGTTAGGATTTGAGGAAAAGTATTAGGATTCAAAAGCAAGTGTAAATGAAGGCATATCCAAAATATAGACTAATCCTCAGAAGAAAATAGCTTTGAAAGAAATCAGGCAAACACAACCAAAATAAAATCAAAATTGTAATGCACTCTCTGTTTGATTATTTATTACATCTAAAAGTCTGGGTGCATTGTATTATTTCTTGAGTCCTGGAATATTTCACCCCATAACCTGGGATGTACTTAAATTCTTTCCTTTCCAAGAGTCAGCCGCCATAAAGCAAAAGTCTTCAGCAAACTCCTTCCACACTACTGAACCTCAACAGGAGATATGCACCATATTAGACATAAAGAAGGCCAGTCCACATGCCAGCTGTGGATACATTGCTGATACAACCTCTAGAGCAGTGTTGTCCAAACTTGGCCACTTTAAGATGAGTGGACTTCAACTCATGGCTGGCTGGGGAATTCTGGGAGTTGAAGTCCACTCATCTTAAAGTGGCCAAGTTTGGACAACACTGCTTTAGAGCTTGGATGGCAAGATGTGCCTGATAGAGCTTCTAATACATCATTCAAGATGCCAGCTTTGAACTACAAAGTACAAGTACCTTGAAATCAGAGTAACTAGAAGCTGCCTGCTTCCATAAAACTTACTTTAAGCTCACCCTATAAAGTTCTTATACAAGTTTCGTTGTCTGCAAATATCAGGCAAGCAGTGGCAGAGGAAGAAAGAGCCATGCCTACGGCACCATTTCATTTCTGGAACAACCATTTTACTTCTACATACTTGGCCCATGTATTTATGAATCTGGGGTGATGAATAAGTATGCTGTGATTCACCCATTCAGCATATGTGTTCTATTGTTGCTACTTTGAATTTCATTTTCATTTGTTTTGTTTTACTTTATAATATTAACATAAATACTGCCCAATATATGGGTGGGTAACCTGTGGCTTGCCCGATGTTGCTAATCCACAATTTCCACCACCACAAGTCAATAGGGCCAATAGAGACAGATGCCAAGACTTGCAGTTCAATATGATTTAGAGAGTCACATGTTCCCTGCCCCTGGTCTAATCAATTTAAGTACCCTACAAAATAAGACAGATCATGTTCTACAGTGATATTTTGGGGAGATTTCTAGATCCTCAAAATGTTCTGACAATTACAGCAGTTGTACCTACTCAACCAGCCACCACATTTTAAACTAGGCTGATGAATGAAAGACAGTTTGGAGGGGAAGAAGAGCTGGATTTTTATCCCAGGTTGAGCATATGTTCAAAGGCACTCTTGCTTTTTATGATTTGAAGTCCCAGGATAGAAGCAACCAAAACGCAAAAGCTCCCACAACCTTAAACTTTGGTGCGCTTTTATTATCCAGATAGAAGGATCACATTTGCTGTTGTAACCTGCTATGAAGAAAGTGATAAAGTAAAAATAGCACTGTGAACAGAAGGGCTAAATGACTCAGATCACGGTTCCTACACTATTTGTAATAAATTGGATGGTATGTAATTTATTATGGAATGTGGTTCAAAACCACAGAAAAGCTGAAATATAACTAATTTAAACCTCCGATATACAAAGGACTTAAATCTAGTGGGGTATGTTTATGTTTATCCATGCAAAAGAGAGAAGTTGCAGGAGAGGCTGGAAGAGGGCAGAATTTGTTCAGGGACAAAGAGTGATCCTGTTGTTTACTCGTTCTAAAATCTTTACCTTTCCTTCTTGTTTGGCCCACAGGTCCCAGACAGCATTCAAAATGGCAGCTGTGGCCAAATGCACAGCTCCTTTCTCAGGACCAATCTATTAGCAAAGCAAAAACAAAACCCATGCTATTAAATCATTATGACAACTAAGCACAAATATGTGTAATATGACCTTCCACAAAAAAGGTATACAGTATTTGCGTGATTTAGATGTTGCTCCTCATTTCTATCCGCTATCATTTGCAGCTTATGCAACTAGACACTTTCAAGAAAATGTTGCATTTTCTTCAATCTGCTAGGCACACATTAGCTACACAAGATCTTGCCTTACAGAATTAAAAGCTACTTGATTTGTCAAGCTCTATAAGTCTATCACCTTGATTACTAGACATGCTGCAAGTGTTTATTCATAAGGAAGCACACAGGGAGATTTAAATAAATACTATTCTATTCACAGTGGTAGTTCATAGCTGTACAGATTTTTTTTTTCACCTCAGTGGTTTGCCATTGCCTCCTTCCTGGGCTGAGAGAGAGTAACTAGCCCAAGGTCATTCAGCTGGCTTCGTGCCTAAGGCAGGACTAGAACTCACAATCTCTGAGTTTCTAGCCTGGTGCCTTAACCACTAAACCAAACTGGCTTATACAGAAATACCAGCACAGTACAGACAGGAGGAAACTCCTACATCTCTCTCTAATATGATTATCTAAAGTCACTACTTGTTATCCACCCAAGGTCAGAAGTGTTACCTACATCTGTGAAGTTGACTAAGTATTGGGACTGGTATGTGTCAGCCCCACTAGGTAGACCAGACCAGGAAATCAATTCCACAGGAAAGCTAAAACTACTTTTATAGATTTTAGCTAAAATATCAGAATCTTGCAAGTCTGATTCTATTGTATCTCCTCTTCCTTCTTATAGTTCAGTGAACTAGAGAGGCATCTGCTCAAGCTGTTTCTGGATGTTATCCCATTCTGGACTTCAAATATGCTTTATCCCTGTTTTCCTAGGGAATTGTTATCCCGCATATCTCCGTCAAGGCCATTTTCCATAGTCTCTACAGTATGCAAGCAAGATCTTTTAACTAAAGAAAATTTAAAAACTACACATCTCAGAATACATATTCACCTCAAAAATGGAAACCACTAACAAGTCTCAGAGAAAGGCACTAGAGTTTATTGAGGAAAAGCACAATAAAGTATATCAGTGGGATATAGGAATGAAGGCGAAATTACCAATTATTGCAGAAATAGCCTTTAAAAACAATAAAGTGTGCTGAAAAAGTAGCAATGAAGATAGAAGGAACATTGACAAAGCACTCAGTCAATGGGAAAGAGCAATGAACAGGACTAGAAACCATGGAAGAAATAGTATTTAAATAGCAAGAAACAGTCCCTGGGGGCTAGCAATGCATATCACATATGGTGTGGTTTTTACAAAAGTGAACAAGCCAAAAATATGCTCTGTACAAACCTGTGTGCCTTAGAGTGAGTGAGTTTTGGATAAGGAGGGTTCCTGCTATGTGCACCTTTGTTTTGGGAATGAGGAACTGAACTGGAGGAGGGAGAGGGTAACTCAAAAGCCATCCTGTATGTAACAAATATGCTAAGGTAGAAGAAGGACTTGAAAGAAAGAGAAATGAGATGGATGACCAACTGGATCTTTAGGCTGTACTTTCTTGGTTCTCAAGAACTGGTGGTAGACAAAATGTTCAGAAGTTCACAGAAGGAAGGGAAGGAAGACAGAGGTCTGTATCAACAGCTATTTGTCAGTGCCTTTTGGCTGGATCATCTCAGTGTATCCTTTGTCTTCCAAAAGCCATGTCTGTTCTGGAACTGAGTATTCAGACCAGTTCAGAGAGTGGGCACCGGTATTCAGCTCCTTTATTTGATCTTCACCTAGGTGATAAGGCTGCTGACTCTTCCAGCTCTGAAAGCTAACTCAATGGGGGTAGTCCAGGGATCCAGGAGGGTCTAAGGCAGTGTCCTGGAGGAGCAAAGCTCAAGTTTTAGAAAGCCCAGCAGCCACCTTTGCAGTAGTAATGACAAATCAACACAGTACCCTGGCAGGCCTCTGCCCATATCAGGATTGTACTGCTGATCTGAAGCCAGTCTGTTAAGGACACCTGACTCCAGATGGCTCAAAGAGGGTTCTCTTAAACAAAGGCTTGCAAGAGAGAAGAGGAGAGCTCAGAGTTGATTGCCCAAGCTCACAGTTTTCCACTGAGAGACTTCTGTTAGTGGTGGAAAAACGAAGCTCAAAATCAGCTTTCCCCCTGCTTCTCTTTCTGGCTGGCCAAAATATCAGTGTTTAAAACTGTGTCTGCCCAATGAGAATTATTCAGAGGCACTCCTAATTCATGAAGCAGGAGTAGACTTTTTGTGAATTTGCCCTGAATGAGGGGATGAATTAAGCTGATTATATGTGTTATCCAATCAACATTTCAATAGGATGCCTATGTACTTGTTCCATCTTCCCACAATGGAAATTTTATTCCTGTAGGCTCATTATGCTTAAACAAAATATCATATATGCAAATTGGGTGGAAGAAAAGATTCCTTTTAAGCATTTCTTTTTCCTAATTCCACATCTCCTTGAATACCTGCCATGTTATGAAGGCTTTCTTCCTGTATAAACCTATAATGGTGCCATACTGGGATTTTAGGGGTAAGAATCTCTCAAGATGAAGGGATTACTGATCAAATAGAGGGCTTCATTACAATGTGCAAACCAATCTTTTTCAGATATATATCAGATTAATTTGAGTTTCTTTTTTACTTTGATGTCAACACTTCTCAGATAGGAACTTGCTCAGAAGCTAGCAGGGAAAATAGGAGGAGAATTCAAAACTCTGCCAAAGTTGGAGTTGTGGAAAGCCACAACATTCTATGACTTCAAAAATGTAAATGAATAAATAAGAGGTTGGGTGGCATGAATACACAAATTCAAGTAATATTTCTCTTTTAGGTCATACCAATGCATCTTTTTCTTTGGAATTCTTGTTTTACATAATATAAAGCAACTATATAGAACAAGTTATTTTTTCTTATTATGTTCTTAAAAATAAACACTTACATGCATATATTAGCCTTGTTTAAAATACTATAAAATATCTTACCCACCGGAGCTGTCCATCACTGGTCAGCTGCCTGTAGAAGCCTCGAAAATCACTGATTATGTCATCCAAATCCTTATTGATTATATGAACTGACAGTGCATGGACTGCACTGATAACTGAAAGAAATAACCAACACAGGAGATTTTTTAAAATGCAGTATTATCTATTTATTTAGAATTTGGTGGCCCATGGGGAAAAATAGTTTAAAATATACAAACAACAAATAAGAGGTTTGTAATCTAAGAAACTCTAGTTATTGGGTATATTAAAGTAATACACACACAAGTTTGGCCACAGATTTTGCCTCTCTTTCTAGAAAAACAGAAATTCCAAGTCAGGACTGAACAGGGATTTTGGTCAGACTAGAGAATAATGTGTTGACATTTGCTGCTGCTTTTGTGATTTGATGCATTGGCAGATGTTACTGCCATATTCCTGTTTTTTATTTTTGTTACGTTATGCTTTCCTCTATGTAGGTTTTAATGCTACAGTTAATGCTGTTTTATTTCATAGTATGTTCTAACATAGTATATCGCTCAAAAAATCCTGTCACTGAGCAATATAAAAGTACAATAACTAATTAAATGTTGCATTATTTCTAAAAACACAGTAAGTTATGGAAGACAATCAGGATGATTAAACTGCCTTTAAAATTTGGATTTTCTTAGTGACAATTTTGATTATGGCATACTGTCTTCTTACTGATACAATGTTATTACATATTCTATTTTCCTGTTCTGTTTACAAGATGTTTACAAGTTTCATTCCAAAAGGCTTTTTAAATTCCTTTTTTCTAAGAGGTTTTTAAATTATCTGAAATATCCAGCCTTAATTCTGTTTTTAAAGTGGGGTAATTCATGTACTGTAGTCTCAAATAAAGTGAATCTAAGAGATAGGAAAGTCACCACTGCAATTTACTTTTAACAGGAATAAAAAGAGAGTTGCACTATCATGTTTCACAATGTGTACACTGGATCAGAGAGGAGGCCACAATCAAAAGAAGCTGTGGGTGACTGAGAGGTAACTATGGTTAGTAATTGGCAGATGCTAAGAAGCAAAAAGTACCCAAAATGAATTCCCAAGAAAATTATAGCTGATTATGTAAGTATTAAATAAAAATCATTTTATAAAAAATGCTGGTATATAAAATAAATGCATGTGCTGATCAAAATGGGTTTGCTTCTCACTTATTCCTTGAACAATGAAGGCTGGTAATGAAGAACATAGCAAAGTTGTTTTTGAAAAATAAAGAAATCAGAGGTAACTTAAACAAAATGTAAAGTTAAAAGTTATATATTTATACTGCCATTTTTCTAAGCACATGCAATTTGTCTTTAAGGCATATTTAATAAACATCAGTTGTGGAAGGAAAGGAGGGAGCTTGTTTTAAGGGCTGCAATTCCAGTACTGGAATATGTTGTAATGGAGAGAAGGTAAGCAACAAGTTGTTGTTGTTGTTGTTCAGTTGTTAAGTCGTGTCCGACTCTTCGTGACCCCATGAACCATATCGTGCCAAGCCTTCCTGTCCTTCACTGCCTCCTGGAGTTTGTTCAGTTTCATGCTCATTGCTTCAGTGATGCTCTCTAACCATCTCATCCTCTGCCGTCCCCTTCTCCTTTTGTCTTCAATCTTTCCCAGTGCCAGGGTCTTTTCCAAGGAGTCCTCTCTTCGCATTAGGTGACCAAAGTATCTGAGCTTGAGCTTCATTACCAATCCTTCCAATGAGCAGTCAGGGTTGATTTCCTTTAAGATTGACTGGTTTGACCTCCTAGCAGTCCAGGGGACTCTTAAGAGTCTTCTCCAGCACCACAGTTCAAAAAGCAACAAGTAGGTCAGGTAAATTCAACCATTACACTCTTAAGACACAAACACAAATCTACAAATGTTGATTGCTTATACAAGTTATAACATGGTGTATCACAGTTACTGCCAAACCAAAAAGGTATTATCATATTGTCAATTTGGGCTTCTTAAAGAAATAATGACATAATATGTTTGATTTAAACCAGCCTTTGAAGTTGTAATGGAAACATATCAGAAAAGTCTGTTCTGAAGGGGGTTATTTCCCAAAAGGAAGCAAGGGGTTATTTAGTGAAAAATTCTCAAGGCATGTGAGGCCAACCCTGGGATAGGGTCATAACTTACCCACTTCTGTGCCTTTTCCCAGCGTAAATGTAAAGCCACAACCTTTGAAGCCATCGGGAGCATCCGTTTCTATTACAACGTAGGCTGCGGAATAGTCTGGATCTGGGTGCTAAACAGAGGAGTAAACAAACCTCGATACTAGGAAAGCAGCGCAACACCCACAGTGCGTGACACTACCGAAAATTTGCGTGGCGTCCAATTGCAAATTGTCTTGAGTCGAAATCGCAGGAGTCTAACAAACGGAACTTGCCTCGAGTTAACTTCCAGGCAAGTAGGCCGCAATCTTGCGAAAAGGCAGCCTGAGCTCCGTTTGACTTGGGGAAAGCACTTAAAAAGCCCCTCTGCGCAAGAGGGAACAGGGCGGGGTAACGCTCTGTGAGAGCGAAACTGCTACTTGGCGCCCTTGCACCTGAGACCGGTCTGCTTGCCCTCCCGACGTCCGCGCCGTCGCTCTGCCAAGAGCCGCTGCGCTTACCATGGCATCTGAGCCGTGGTGGGCCAGAGACGTGGGGAAGCGGACGTCGCTCACGGCCAGACCCCTGATCCTCCCTCTCCCCATTCCGCAGGCAGGGCTCGGCTCTCGAGGAAGCAGGACAGCGACTCTCGCGCTCGAGAATTACTCTTGGGCGCTGATTGGCCCGCAGGAAGGGCGGGGCGCCCCGAGAGCAGCGGGCGAGGGGAGGGCACCCCTGTAAGGGGCGCTCGCCTGCTGGCGGCGTGCCGGGCTTTCTTCTCCCAAGTGAGAGAGAGATTGAACTTCAAGGCGGCCCTCCCTTTCAGAATGTCCGCCTCAGGTTCATAGGAACGAGCATCGCCAGAAGGAGCTCCTTACTATTACATCCTTTTTCTGAGGGTTTCGCTGAGATAAACTTGCAGAATGTAATGTACTCCACTTTTAAAATAACTTGTAGGTTAATTTTTGGCTTAATTTTATTGCATAGGAATAGTACACATACTAGCATACCACCATTCGGTCAATTAAATATTACTTTACTTTTAGAACTGGGTCAATTCATAAGTTATATATGAATTAACTTAGTCTATGCAATTAGGTTAAATTTGGGTTTAATTTTATTGCATAATGATAGTATGCATACTAGCATAATACCATTCTGTGAATTGGTGGTGTAAGTATATTTTAGAATTTTAAAATGTTGAAACTTTTGTGAGGACAAGTGTCCTGAATAGTAGTTTCTATTTCACATCTGATACTGATTTTGGGCTCCATATCAGATTTAGAGGGATGCTAGAATTTAATGTGTCATGCTGAAAAGAAAATGTTGAAGATGCACTTATATGAAAAGAATTGAAGAAAAGCTAATCTGTTTAAATTCCCACACAATATTAATACATTTTTCTGTTTTAGTAACAGAAGATGCACTTAACATGATCAAGCTTTGGGAAGTTTAATTATGCAAAAGTAATAAAATATTAAAAATATTTAAGCTTGTCAATATAACATGATAGGAAAACCAAACAAAAGATTACCACACAAGCTTCAACAAAACTGATACACAAGGCTTGCACTACAGTTTCTATCAGAAATGTTACACAATTGTTTTCAATACAATATAAAAATCATTCTTAACTGATTAACAATGATTACAGTACAGGAAGTGCTGAAAATGCAATAAACATAAGAGTGGAAAATGTAATAAATTTGCATTATTTGATATTTTGAAAATTTTTCTAGTACAGTAATTTACCTTTTTAACATACAGCGGCACTTCTGGACACTGGAGATGCTGGGTCAGACTGTACAGTATTGACAGAAAAATAAGATGGTGCAGGAGGCTTGGAATAAAATTAACAAAAAATAATCTGAGGTTATATTAGACTTTCCCATTGAAAGTTCCAATGAAACTAGAAGGAGCCATACCAGAAAATGGTGGTATCCTTTATTTCCAACTGAAATTGTGCTTATTGCTCCAAGTCCAACAAAGGACAATTAATTTAGTAGGAAAATTACCACCTGGCTATGAGGGGGGATACTGTATTTTCCACACGATTAACCAACGTAGCACATAGTTTAGGAAAAGATGAAATTCCAAGATCTGCACTTGGAATTACTATGCAGTAACCCTGTTATAGTCAGTTTCCTCCCATCCCTACCTGTCACATGTCTTCAAGATTGGGGAAACAAACATCTCCTTCCGATTTTTTTTTTTTTTTGGGGTGAGGGCTCATGATGGGGAGTATCTACCAATATTTCTAAATGGAGACACTTAATCCAAAGACCAATCAATTGTGTTTATAAAGTAACAAAGTGTGTCATGCACTTTTATGATGTTAACAAATATAGCAAAGTGCCTTATGCACATGTAATGATTAGTATTTTCTGATATTTAATGGAAGATGGAATAACTAAGTGCATTTTAAAGGAATAATGGAACTGTCTGAAATAGCATTCCAGTTTCATACACAGTGAAAAGTGACTTACTGGGAATTAACAATTGTGCTCATGCACACAGTCTTTCTGGCTTAGCTCCTTCTGCTAGCAGATACCAGTTAAACAAATCAGGAAGCTTTAATCATGATTTGCTTCTAGACCAGGATCTTTGGCTGCTTTATGTCCTCACCAGCCAAAAACTGATTAATTACTTAACTGAAATGAAAGTCAGGAATAATTTCTGGGTTCAATTTCTTACTTCTTGATTTGGGATCCCTAGCTAACAAGGCTAAATAAATCAGGAATGGAAGTTTCTGGATTTGCTTAACTTATGCTGACAGAAGTGTAAGTAACCATGCAATAATAAAAGCATGCTTGCTTTGGCTTATTTTGATATGCAAACCTATCCAGAGAAAGAACTAAAACAATTTCTAATGCTTCTAGGGCAAGAAAAAAGGCCTTAAAAGTAAATCATGGCAGCTGCAAGATGATGCATTCTGTAGACTGCCGAAATCTGCTAATGAATACAAAATAAAACAACATACTTCAGATTATCCTCTAAAGATCAAGAATTATAAAAAGAAATAGAGCAGCGCGATGCACGTCAACTTGGAAGTCTCACTGAGTCAGTTAAGCTTAGTCAATTAAACTTAATCCCCGATAAGTATATATAGGATTGTTTCATTTCAAAGCAACTTGGAATTTACCAGGTTATTTTCTTAAAAAATAATTTTGTAATTAGGACTTTAAAATTAATCTCATGAAACAAATTCAACATCATGCTTTATAAAAATAATCACACTTTTACATGTATTACTATATAGAAAAGTGTTATGTTGAATTATTTGCTCACATTAAAATCTTGAGGTAATACACTATAAAACAAGAAAAAACAAACATAGAAGGATAACTTTTAAAAATACATATTTTTCTTCAATAAACTCATTAAATTACTGTTTTTTTTAAAATTTCCTTACTATACATTTGTTACAATGATTTGTTCCATTTTTAATTAAAATCCAAATAACACCAGACTAGTTTTCTGGCATACGCATATTACATAAACACAACTGCACTAACCATTTTAGAATATAAAAGGAATTAAAATCCTGTAATATTTGCTACATAGAGCCCTTTAAAAATGTCATAGTTAGGGATGTATAAATGAGAAAAGAAAATGCCACTTGATTGCACAATTTTATAAGTTTGTATTTGTTTCACCAGAACTAAATCTGTATGATTTTTCTGATAATAACAGTAATGATAATTTTCACAGAAAAGCTTTGAAGTGCAAAATTGGTTCTGAGTGGAAAATTCTAAAATGCCAAGATGATTTTATTGCTTGATATGACAAAGGTTATGATATCTCCTACTCCCCAATATACTTGTGAGCAGTATATGTGTGCAGTTTTAATTATTATCATTAGCTGAATTTGGCATCAGGTGCTCCGTCTGCTCCTATACTTTAAAGCTATACATAATGGCTAAGAAAAGTCTAACTCTTCCCAAGGAAAGGATTGCGAGGAAGAGACAGATTCAGACCATTCTCATAATAGCTTATTGATGGGATGTTGCTTTTGTAAAGAGTTGTACATTTGCAACCATTTATTCTCTGTTGAGTTGGAATCCTAATGTATTATGTAAAAGTTGGGCTACTCTCCATCAATAATGTGCCATCATTATCTCAACAGTTAGTATGCTGGTCTGAATCCAGAATCTGGAGCAGATCTCTGTGAACTGCAGAAGAGAGGAAAGCAATTCACACCAATTCCTCCATCCTCTACCTCTCTCAAAATATGATGGGGGGAGGGGAAGTTGGAGGATGCTCCAGTTCAGTGTGAGGTGGTTGCCTCTGCCAACATAAGAGGTCATTTCATTCATAGAGGGTCAGATTTAGATCCAATCCATTGACTCTCAGATTTTAAACAGTATTTTTCATAAATGTTTTGACAGAGATACATGACAAATAGAAGCAGTGCAATCTAGTGAATCCCTGAACATTTTGTGAGCATTCATAAGCATTTGCCACATTTCTTCCTTTTTCAGATCTGTGTCTTCTAAAAAACAAAACAAAACTGGGACATGTTTCACTAGAAATTGAAACTTTGAAACACTACATCTTGAAAGGTTAAGATGTTACCTTTTCCCTCTGATTGCACTTTGCAGTTTCAGGTTTGAACATTGTACTCTAGTAACTTAATTACAAAATTAGTTAATGCTTTATGAAGTTAACTTCATTCTTAATTAAACTATGTAGAAAATAAAATATGCTACTTTCCAGTTATGGTACATTAATATAAAGTTTCAGCACAGTGCAACATGCTCTTCAGTTCCATCACTGAGGTCTAGTATTTAATCAAGTTTATCATAAATTACCGTATTTTTCCGTCAATAAGACGCCCCCATGTACAAGACGACCCCCATTTTTCCAACCCAAAATTAAGAAATCAATATTTTAAAGATAGTGCAGAACACATTTTTATTTAGTAATTAGTTAACGTTGACCTGATACACTCGGTGGGAGGAGGTCCAAACCGTCTCTCTGCAGCTCTGTTTCCATGCTCTTTTGCATAACTGATTACATTCAAGCACGAGTGAAACCGCCGATAGCTTCTCTCTGCAAACAGCCTTCTCTAATTGGTTTGTTCAGCATCAGCTGATGTCAGTTACATAAGGCTCGATTGGAGGAAGTCTGTTTGGGAGACAAGCTATTTCACTCGTGATTGGAGGCTAGCAATAGGAGGAAGCCTGCCTGCAGAGACAAAGTATGGGCTGTTTTGCCACCACGCGGTTCTCTCCTCGGCTGACTTCCTTGAATAAGACACCCTTCAATTTTTAGGGTAAGGATTTTAGAAAAAAGTATCGTCTTATAGTCGGAAAAATACGGTACTTGCTTTCAGAATGGTTTGGCTACCCTAATTAAGTTTTCTTTGAGTTGAAGTTGACTCCTGGTGACTTCATAGGCACATCCATGTAGTTTTCTTGGCAACAATACAGAGTTAATTTACCATTTCCTTCATCCATGATGTTTTTTCCATTTCCCAGCCACAAAGCTTTTCCAAGGACTAACCATGTCTAACTTCTGAGCTCAGAGAAGGGTGGCCAGATGGTGCCATCTGCTGAGAGCTACCCTAATTAAATCAATAGGAAATGAACCCCAAGAAGAAAAATGTATTAATTCCATATTTAAAGCCCTCTTAACACTAACATTGAATTGTTGGTCCCATAAACTGCTTTCTGTTATTCTTTGACCATTTCCATTCAGAAGTTTATTCAAATGGCTGATGCTGCCTTTACTAGTATGTCTTAAATGTTAGAAGAGAAAGAGATCAGCAGCTCTGCTATTCATTATAGCAATGCTAATTTTACCACCCATTTTTTCAGTGTATTTCCTTTGGACCCTGATATAATATGGGAGAAAAATATATCATTGATACATTTAGGTATAACACTTTAAAAAGTGGTTTTGTGCAACCATATTTCAGAATTCCAGTTTGCCAGCTAACAAGAGCATGCAAATTGCAATTTGCCTTTGAGTCCTTCCAATTAGCAAGATATTTTTTAAAAAGTACTCTACATTTGGCATATTTGTGCATGGGATGTAAGCCATCAATTTATAAGTTGTCTCCAGGCTGGTACTGTGGTTCCGTAGCAGTAAAATAATCTTCTAGGAAAGACTGAATATATTCAAATGTTGGCCTTTCATCAGGATCTTTCTTCCAACACAGTTTCATTAATTCATGAAGAGATTCTGGGCATCCCTGAGGACAAGGCATTCTGTAGCCACGTTCTACTTGTTCTAAAACTTCCCGATTTACCATTCCTAAAATTAAAATAATAGGTTTAATATTTATATTTTATCAACATGGAAGATTTTTAAAAGCTGTTAAGTATTTTACCTGGAACGAGTATTTATAGGTTGCATTCACACATAACATTAATGAATTTTTAAAACATGGTTTGCTGAACAATTCCAAACTACAGATTGTTTTGAGGAAGTCAACCATGGTTTGAAACCACAATTTATTTTTGGCTTATTGAATACAATAGTGGCTTAATGTAATGTGTCCATATGTTATTTTCCAGATTATTTTTGTGCCTCATCTAAGATTCTCCAAAGAGATGTAAGAGAAGAACAATGAGTAGAAAGCAAACTAGGAATTGGCTGTATAAAATTATTATTTTGCTCATCTGTAAGATTAGCTCGAGGGGACGTGGTGGCGCAGCGGCTTAATGACGCTGAAAGTGCCGGCCAGAAATGGCTGAAAGCTTCAGCGGTTCGAGTCCAGCCTCGCGTTAACAAGGTGAGCTCTTGTTTCTATACCCGCAGCTTCTGCCAACTCAGCAGATCGAAAACATACGTGAGTAGATAAATGAGGACTCCGGTGGGAGGAAAAATGCTGGCAGCGGCTCAACAGAGAGACGGGACAAGTTGCCGGTAAAAGCGCGAAAAACCGCGCTCGTCCGAAAAAGGGGCGTGAAGCAACGGAAATCCCGCCTCCTGTGCTGCCAGCTGGGCTGACGCTCTAGGAATTAGGCTCTGGCAAAGTCTAATTCCGAAACTAGAAAGATGCAATTGCCTTGAAAACCGCTAGGGGGCGGTCACTGCAGGGTCAGTAATGACTGTTAAGCAGATAAAAAAAAAAAAAAAGATTAGCTCTGGCTTCTTTAACCACCCATGATAAAAAAGTCATCTGGCATACGGTCTGTTATTTATGAACACAACGAATTTGATGTTCTAAAATAGTGTGTCTCTACATGGTTTCTAAAATGTTGGACTGCAGCTTCCACAACATTGCTAGTTTGTATTTATCATGGTATTTTCTTAAATATGACATTAGGTATAATGCAGTTTGTTTCATCAGAATACAGGCAGTCCCCAGGTTAAGAATGTCTGACTTATGGACAACTCATAGTTACGAATAGGGCCACCTGTACTTAAAATGGTGGACAGCTGACCAGCAACGTGATCTGACTCAAAATGGCAGACGTGTTCTCCTTCCTCGAGCTGACAGACTGCTGAAGCTGCACAATGCTTTCATGAACTGCTGAAAACAGGCTGTATACAGTACTGTATTAAAAATGCATGCACTACTTAGTGATGCTCATGAAAGCACTGCATGGCTTCAGTGGTTCATCAGCTCAAGGAAGGAGAATGCTGTCCACCATTTTGAGTCAGATCACTTTGCCTTCAGGATGGTGAGAGACTGAATTCCACTGGGTTCTCAGGTCAGTGAGAGATATAATTCCAGTGGGTTCTCCTTGAATTGGGTTCTCCTTGCTGGAAGTCTATCTCCCCCATAACTCAGTTTTAAGGTATAAAACTTAAAGTTATAAATTTAAACTTTACAAAAAACTTTGTAAACAGCTTTGTTGTTGTTGTTGTTGTTCATCCCTGATAAAAGTACAGATAGTCTTTTTTATATACATATTCCAGCACAACTAGCTTGGACAGAAAAAGCAGGGATGAATAGGTTTAAAGCAGTGATTCTGTGTGGAATCTTGTATTTTCACTGTGAAGAAGATGCTTGAGTTCACATATACATGTGCTGGTATCCCCATTTTGCTGTAAACCATCTTTTGATTGCTATCAATTTATTAATCTTTGCTGTAATTAGTCACTTATCTATCAACTTTTCAATGTGAGAAGTTGACTCAGCATATTAATTCTGAGGCCTGTCCTGCTTTATAGATGCCTCCATTCATTGTCTGCCTTATGTTCTGGGCAGAATTCCCTTTGATTCTTCTCCTACTTGTAAAAGAATTTTGATATGACCTGGGCTTGAACCATTAAGGAGGGACTTAGAAAAGTGATTACACAGGCCAGACATGTGTAATGAAGACATGTTCTTTTTCTGAAACTACTATGTTCAAATAGAGGGCTCTATATCCATGTTCTTTTTTTCAAAGGTCTTTGCAATTCCAGTTTGATATTGGAAGAACCATCTTCAATTGTACAGCTAGATTATAGCCAGAAAGTGTTGCTGATCTCCACTTTACAGCAAAGAAAAATCTGTCAAACAAGTTAGAACTCAACACAGAAATAGTAAATACTACAGGTAACTAAATTTTGGTTTGAAGAAAAGTCTGTATTTAAAACTCATAAAGATAAGTTTTGAACTGTCAGAGTGACCATATAATTTTATTGCCATTTTGAGTTGTATCATGTTCCCATTTTTCTCTGACTACAGGTATTTACCATGCCTCTGAAGCAAAAATGTGAAGCAAATGCTGGTGATGCATCAAAGAAAAGGAAAATGATCACTGTTGAAAATAAAGTAGAAATAATAAAGTGTTCAGAAAGAGGTGAAATGCCATTGGACACTGGAAAAGCATTGGGCTACAGTCGGTCAATGATTGGAACAATTTAAAAGGATAAAGTAAGAATAATGGAGCATGTGAAAGGCCCTGCCCTGATGAAAGCCACAATTATTATTAAGCAATGCAGTGGTTTAAGCAATGGAATGGAAAGGCTACTGATAATTTGGTTAGAGGGTCAAAATCAGCATTATATTCCTATTAGCCTCACTTTCCTACAAGAAAAGGCTTGAAGCCCTTTCAATGACTTAAAAGCTACATGTGCAGCAAGTAGAGCAAGTGAAGGTGATTTTGACAAAGAATTTTTTGTGAGTAGGGGTTGGTTCAATTGTTTCAAAGCGAGGGCAAATTTATGTAACATTAAAGTGCAGGGTGAAGCAACAAGTGCTGATGAAAGTGCTGTGTGCGATTTTCCTGACACGTTTAAGGCAATTATTGAGGAAGGAGGTTATTTGCCAGACCACATGTTTAATGTAGAAGAGCACGGCTTATTTTGGAAAGAAATGCCTGAAAGGACATATATTTCAAAAGAGTAAAAAAGTGCACCGGGACATAAGGCATCAAAAGATAGGCCAATGTTATGCTTGGGAGTAACACTTCAGAGAATTTCAAGCTCAAGCCTTTGCTTATCGCTCCCTAAATCTGAGGGCACTTCGCCATAACATTAAAGCATCTCTTCCCATGATTTGGAAGCAAATGCAAAGGCTTGGGCTACAAATGCCATTTTTCAAGATTGGTTCTTGAACCATCTTGTCCCTGCTGTTGAACGTTATTGCTTAACCAGGCAAATTCTGTTCAAGGTTCTTCTTGTGCTTGATAACGCACCTGAACATCCAGGCACTTTAGATGACCTTCACCCTGATATAAAGGTGGTATTTTTACCCCCCAACATCACATTGCTACTTCAGCCAATAGATCAGAGATAGCCTCCTTCAAGGCCTATTATTTATGGTGGACCTTCTCACGAGCAGTCAGGGCTCCCCAAGATGATGTGATGAGTTTAAGGGAGTTCTGGAGGAATTATATCATCTATGATGCCATCAAAAATATTGCTGATTCTTGGAATGAAGTGAAGCAGTCAAATATGAAGGGAATGAGGAACAAATTGTGCCCCCAATTTGCGCATGTTTCTCAGGAGTGTACAACTGATGACATCGCTGAAGCCAGGCAAGCTGTGGTTGATGTTGGTTATCAACTCCAATTAAACGTCAATGAAAATGATGTTGTACAGTTACTCAACTCCCATGGTAAAGAACTGACCAATGAAGACCTTATGGAACTAGAGCAGCATATGATAGCATTTGAGGAAGACTGTGTGATGGAATGGAATTATGAAGTCCAGGCTCAGGGAGATAAGCGTTTTCTTAGCTCACTGCAAGGGCGTGGGAACTACAAGAGGATGAGGCTGGCACCTCCCTGAGGAATTCACAGTGTTGTGGCTGGCTGGCTTGGGAGCTGGGGTTTCAGTCTGGGAAGATTCTTGCTAGAGGTTGTAGCTAATAAACATAGCTGAACTGATTTTGCACTGTCTCTTGGAGTTCTTTGGGCTAGGCCTGACAAGAATCTTCCCAGACTGAAACCCTAGCTCCCAAGCCAGCCAGCCAGCCAGCCACAACACCGTGAATTCCTCAGGGAGGTGCCAGTCTCATCCTCTTGTAGTTCCCACGCCCTTGCAGTGAGCTAAGAAAACATTTATCTCCCTGAGCCTGGCCTTCATAATTCCATTCCATCACAGACTGGGGCCTACAAACTCCAAAACCAAAAAAGTTTGTGACAAAAGATTTTACTGAAGCATTTCATCTCATTGAAGCAGGAATGGCAAAGTTAAAGGGGCGAGATCCTAACAGAGAGGGGTTCACCAAAGTGTAGCATATGATTACTGAGGGTCTCAGCTGCTACAAGGCCATATATGATGGGAAAAAGAAAAGCTGTGTACAAACCTCCCTTGATGCCTACTTCAAGAAATTGACTCCAGTACTAATCACCACCCCCTTTTCCATCAAACCCTGACTTTCCAACACCAGGTCCATCCTCTCCAACACCAGGCCCATCATCTTCAACAGTAGTCATGTAATATTAACCTTTAAGCATGAGTAAGTGTTGACCTTTAATCATGATCTTTTTTCTCTATCTAAACTGTTTTAAGAACTGTTTCTTTTATTATTATTACTATTATTATTATGTACTGCATAGAATAGTAAAATAAATACTACATACTAAGACAAACATTTAACTGAATAACCTGTTCAGACTAACATACAAATTTGACTTAAGGACAGACTTAGGAACGGAACTTGTTTTTAACTGGGGGACTGCCTGTAACTGATTGGTAAAAACCCCAAAATAAAAACAGATTGTGTAATGATATAACTGACACATTAGTGATGTAATTTTCTTTCTTTTACCTGGGTATGGCACGCGTCCCTTTGTTACGAGCTCTGTCAGCAAAATTCCAAATGACCAGACATCAGATTTAATCGTAAACCGACCATATAATGCAGCCTCAGGTGCTGTCCATTTAATTGGGAATTTGGCCCCTACACAAGTACAGAAAAATACAAAATAATGCCTCTTAATATTATAACTATTATTTATTTTAAAGATTGTTTTGGTAGTGCAGTACATACAGTGCATTCGGAAAGTATTCAGACCCCCTTCACTTTTTTCAATTTTGTTATGTTGCAGCCTGATACTACAATCGTTCAAATTCATTTTTTTCCTCATTAATCTACACTCAGTACCCCATAATGACAAAGTGAAAACAGAATTTTAGAAATGTCTGTAAATTTATTAAAAAGGAAAAACTGAACTATTACATTGGCATAAGTATTCAGACCCTTTGCAACACCTGAAATTTAGCTCAGGTACCTCCCATTTCTCTTGATTGTTGCTGAGCTGTTTCTACCCCTTGATTGGAGTCCACCTGTGGTAAATTAAATTGATTGGACATGATTTGGAAAGGTACACACCTCTCTATAGAAGGCCTCACAGCTGACAATGCATACTGTATCAGAGCAAAAGCCATGAGGTCAAAGGAACTGCCTGCAGAGCTCAGAGACAGGATTATTGCAAGGCACAGATCTGGGGAAGGCTACAAAAAAAATTCTGCTGCACTGAAGGTTCCCAAGAGCACAGTGGCCTCCATAATTCTCAAATGGAAGAAGTTTGGCACAAGCACTAGCTTCCAAGAGCTAGTCACCCAGCCAAATTGAGCAATTGGGGGAGAAAAGCCATAGTAAGAGAGGTGTCCAAGAACTTGAGGCTATAATTGCTGCCAAAGGTGCTTCAACAAAGTACTGAGTAAAGGGTCTGAATACTTAAGTACATGTGGTATTTCAGTTTTTTCTTTTTAATAAATTTACAGATATTTCTAAAATTCTGTTTTTACTTTGTCATTATGGGGTACTGAGTGTAGATTAATGAGGGGAAAAAAGAATTTGAATGATTGTAGTATCAAGCTGCAACATAACAAAATTGAAAAAGTGAAGAGGGTCTGAATACTTTCCAAATGCACTGTATATATAAAAATGTGGGAAGGTATAATTTGAGAATCTCTTCTTCAATTGTTACAACAGCATCTGTTCTATTAAACATAAGAACTAATCTAGAGATTGGAACTCTTTTTGCTGGAAAAGAACTGCAAAGTATCTTTGTTGTACTCAAAGAGAAAAGTCTAATTGAGAATACATGTGGGAGTACAGTGTGGGTGACAACAAAGTGAGTAATATTGTCAAATTAACATATGGCTAATGTCACTGCTGTCAAGGTTGAGGTTGTTCTGTGCAGATAATGGGGAAAATTTGTGTGTTTTGGCATGCAGGTTGGTAACTATTGTAAAAAAGTTACCATGCAAATCTAGATAAGTGGAAAACTACACATAATTGTTCCTTCTGTTGTGCAGTGATTTGCATGGGGGAGGGTACATGGACAGCTGCAACTTTCAGCACCTGCCTATAATCTGAAGTTATGACTGCACTATGTTTCTTTATGGGTAAATTGCTTGGCAAATAACCCTGAATATGAATCATGGAATATTGCATATTTTGATAATGGAAAAAAGTCTCATTCAAGAACAGTTTCACTTTTGCAGAGATAAGGATTTATTCTGGCAATTTTCACCACTGGAGACACCATTCAACAAATTCAGAAAACTGTTTTAGAACAGTAGCAGTGTGTTGAATAATGTCAGTGTCAAGAATATCCAGGTTCTATTGCTACTGACTATACTAAATGGAAAAATAAAGAACGTACATGTATCTCTGAAAGAATGAAAATTTTATTAAAGCACTATTAATCAAACTGACTGTTATCAAGAATTCAGATAACATACGAATATTAATAAAACAATATTTACTATATTGGATAGTACAGTAAGAATATTATAAATACCTTGTCTAGCGGTATACTCGTTGTCTTCTATTAATCTTGCTAATCCAAAGTCAGCAATTTTGCACACCAGATTATCCCCTACAAGAATATTAGCTGCCCGAAGATCTCTATGAATGTAGTTCATTCTTTCAATGTAGGCCATGCCATCAGCAATCTTACAAAAAATGTATCTTATTAACAAAGCAGTATTCAGTCAATGAAATACTTAATACAAAGTCATGAAAATGATAACTGTTTTATTCTGCGGTTACATATTATGAACATAATAGATTTACAATGTTTAGATTCCATAATATGTAGCAATATTATTTTGCAACAGAATTAAATAAACTCAAGTTAGAAAAGACTATACATTATTCTTTCTGTTCTCTGAGTATTACACACGCAACGCAAGTTGTGCAACGCAATTTTCTAGAACATTCTCTAGCTGACCTTTTTGGAGGGAAGCTGATGTCTAAAGTGCCTGGTTACACTGAATTCCCCAGAATTCCCTTTCTGGCTGCCCCTGAGGCCACCACTCAAAACTTCTGTTTTAAACTTTCTCTACACTATTTTGCACATTTTTTCTCTCTTGGTTTTCTCTTTCATCGTTTCTACTTTTGGTGTTTTTGCTTTGTGTTTTTCTTCACCAAGGGCTGACTTCTTAATCTATGGTTTCGTGACCATTTTTCAGCAAACCATTGGTTTCAGGAATAAAATCCTATGTACAGTACTGACAGTAATTCCCAGTGCTTGTTTTCTGTTGAAGGAGACCATAGGACAGACACTTGCCCACACACTGCCGTTGTTTTAACCCTAAGATACATCTCAGTTGATGATTTCTCCCTGGGAACAGGTTTTGTAAAGAAACCAAATTTTAAAAAGAAGTATCTGCCTTCTGCAAAAGCTTGTACATGGGATGAGATGGTGCTGTTACAGTCAGTCTGTAGTATTCTTCAGTGCCTGCTCTGGCTTTGATTCTCCTAGTTCCAAGTTCCCATATCAGTTTTGAATTGAACAGCCATGTATTTTTGACACTGGGCCGTTTTATCTTGGTGAGGATAAAAAGGTGAAGACAAAATTGGAAAGACAACGAAGTGAAAGCTGGAGAATTCCACCTCACAAGGAGAGGAGGCCTAAGTTTAACCCATCCTCTGCTGCTGCAACTTCTAAAATTGGTATGCTGCCCTATAACCAGGAATTCTTGGTATGGCTTCCAGCACATTAACCCAGGAAACAAATATTTTAAATAATATATATAGTAAAGCACAATAATTAAAAAATACAATACTAACACCATAAAATAGCAAAGCAATAACAGCAATGGCCCAATTAATTAAAAATGAACACACTAATTTAAAATGTTAGGGAGAATAAAAAGTATCAAAAAGAAAATAAAATTGTCTCCAAGGGTACCTTACTGGGGATGGGATTCCAGATGTGTTGGGAGGAGACACTGAAAAAACCCACTTCCAAATAGCTGCTTATTTTACCTTAGCAGGAGCTGGACCTCACAAATTATCTCAGGCCAAATCCTATATAGTGCGCAGGTGAGAAGTTATGCCAAGAAAAATGCACTAGAGTCAGCACAAATGAAGATCTTGGGAATTATGCTTGCTGGCTCTAACGGGATAGCAAATGCCCAGATTAAACTGGAGAGAGGAATGCCAAAAATCTACACGAGTTTAGAACTTGATAGCTAATTATTGGCTGAAAACTCAGTTTCTTCCAATAGGCTTGCCACCTTTAATTTCTGCTAATGACTTCCCCTCAAACTGGAAACTGGTGGTAGAGCATCATATAGGCTTTTGGCACCATTTTTAATGTCATTAGAATATGATCAGGTTAATCTCTGATCCCTCATCCATAGCACCAATGAATGATATGGAACATCAGGCTGAGGTATATAGGTTCTCCCAGAATAGCAGAATTTGGGTTGCTAAGGGTATATGGGAACCAGCAATTATTTACACACTCTTATGTTTCCCAAGCTGAGAAAAATATTATATAAAACTAGACATAACATCCTGCCTTCTACACTGCTGCAAGGCAGGTAAGCTAAACTTGTACTAATTGAGCATACTTGCCCATGTAGTGCTAATGAATCAGAAAGAATCAGCCATGTACTCCTACACCGTCAATTTTACAGGGACATTTGGATGTACTGTATTTTAGTCCTGTTTTACAAACTTGTGGAAGATCAGGTAAGCACTGTGTGAAGTTCCTTTTAGAAGATTTTAAACCCTTGGGGGACTTCCGGGGAAGAAGTTTTTGGAGTCAATGACTGCAATGGAATGAAGGATAGCTGACTGGACCAGCTCTTTGATAATTCCTCTCCAGACAGGGAGAGGACTTGAGATTGCCCACAAGTGCTCCAGACAGCTGCTCCTCGTGAGGAGACACAAAATAGCAGTCACCAGTGGGTTTAGAGCTCTGGAAGACAAGGGAATAACTATCTTGCTCAAACAACTGTCAGTACCTTTGAAAGGACACTAAGTTCATATACTTCCTTTTCTAATCACTTTCAGAAATTGCTTGTTAACTACTTTTCAACTATTAGGAACCTTTGGATCAACAAGTTTGTCAGCACTGGGTGAGTTTCCTTCAATCCTTAATCAAAGAAAGTTTTAACTACAAATTTAAGAACTTAAAAAAAATTGGGAATAAACAGCAAAAGGGTGATTAAAACTTTGATTTTAGAAAGTTACAAATGGACTAAAGGTCGAGATAAATTTGAAATAAGATTTTTGTAATTAATTATAAAGAACCATTCCCATGGCAAAATGCTTTTGTTTTGAATTTTTTTTTTAAAAAAAATAAGATTTTAAAAATTGGACACTAGAGGGAATTAGAGGGAACTAAAGATTACAATTAAAGGAGAACACTCAAACTCAACTTACAATTACAGAATAAAGCAAAATATTTTAACATTGGACATAATGAAGGACCTTTTTGAACAATGGACTCAGAAGTTAATTTTAATAGTCTCTGTGTCTAAAAGATGTCATGGAAGTGGAACAGGTTTTACCTGATAAGATTAAGACTGAATTGAAAGTGGATATAAAAATGATAGGCTACAAGAATGACATGGAAAAAGATGTTACACTGGACATACAAAAGAAACCAGCTGATGTCTTAATTAAAAGGGATATACAAACAACAAACCAAGAGAGTTGCCTGGATAATTTTCCTATATTGGATTTACAAAAGAGGCTTGATAAACTTATAAAGAATTTTGTGAGAAGGGACAAAGAAAAAATGAAATCAAGTTCTATGACATTACAGTGGTACCTCGGGTTATGAACGCCCCTCCTTACGAATTTTTCGAGATACGACCAGCTCCGGCCCCCAAAATTTACCTCGACATGCAAACTCCGCCTCGAGCTACGAACCGGATCCGTGGCCATTTGCCCTGCTGCCACGCGGTCGCGGCTTCCTGTGGACGAGATCGCAGTAGCAAGGAGACGTTCGGTGAGGCTTGTGGTGTGTTTTGTCGCGTTTGGAAGGTTTTTGGTGTGCTTGTCAGCATGGCTCCAAAGAAAATGCAGAGCAGGCTTGGCAAGAATAAGGCTTTGAAGAAAAAAGTGACGATCGAACTGAAGATTTGCCTCGTGGTGCGACCAAATTCGGAGGGCAGAATGGATTAACCGTATTTACATTGAACCTTATGGGAAAATTTACCTCGAGTTGCAACCAACTCGAGTTGCGATCAGAATCACGGAACGGATTAAGTTCATAACTCGAGGTACCACTATATTTGAAGGGACTAAAAATGAAGATTGTTAGAAGTAAAAGGAAGGAATATAAAATTGGTTTATTTGATCAAGATTAAAATAGATACACTGTTATCTCTGGTAATCCTTAATGGACTTTTGCTGACATTAGGACTGAAATGACAAGGCTTTATGGATCTGTTTATAGATAAGAGTTGGGATATGGGAAGAAGAGCTCATTTGTTGTATTTTAAGAGAAGGTGTAAGTTACTAAACGTGATGGGGAAAATCACTTCTTTATATATAAATAGTCTCTGGGTTAAGAACACCCGGTTTAAGGACAACCCATAGTTAAGAATGGAGCCTACTGTAGCAAAATTTGAGTTAAATACACAATTAAATACACAATGGTTTAAATACACAATTAAATACACAATGGTTTGAGTTAATTACACAATACTACTTATACAGTATTATATAATAATACTGTTCCAGCTTACATACAAATTTGACTTAAGGACAGACCTTGGGAACAGAACTCATTCTTAAACTGGAGACTACCTGTATTTCTTTTTTCTTTACTATATTCTTATTTTTTCTTCCTTTTCTCTTTCTCTTTCTCTTTTTTTTTAATCCACATTCTACTCTTTCTTTTTATTCTTCGATTTTTTAAAGTTACTTACTGTATTACTTTCTACAGTTGTACAGTAATTATAATCTTTAATAAAATTACTATTAAAAAAGAGAAGATTTTAAACCTTTGATCACTTGCTTGGTAGCTAACTAAGTTGTGTTTTGTAGCAATGGAATAAGCCAACTCTGGTAAAGGGATATCTTTTTTTTCTCTTCAGTTTCATTGTGCTATATTTTTATAGAGGATAGCTATATTGTTAAAATATTACTTTTTTAGGTTTTATGAATTATTTTGTCCTGGTTTTACTTTTATTATGTTCTAGTCTTATAGATTATAGCTTAATGCTAAAATATTGTGCCCTTGAGAATTATTGTGATCTTTGAGATACACTTTCACTGTCATAATTTACTATTTTGCTACTTCCTTTTCCCACGAGATGTTTTAGGGCCAGGGTTGTGGCTTTGTATTTTCTATTTATCTGTTTCTTATTTTGTTCTGGCCATTGATCAAATAAAGATTACTTAACTTGACAGGGTATAGATAGGAACATACTGGAAGAGGCTTTTCTTCAGATCCCATGCCATGAAGGGCTTTACTAGTACTTTGAATTGGAAGCAGAAACAGACTGGGAATCAGTGATGATCATATAAGATTAGGATATTATTTTTATCATCAATAGTTCTAGTTAGTACTCTTGTTGAAGCGTCTTGTACTTAAATGAAGTTTCTGGAAAGAGCAGCTCCATGTATAATAGTCACAGGAATCTAATCAAGAAATCATCAGATCATACTATAAGATAACAAGTTGGCCATAACCAACACATCAGCCTAAATTAAGGTTTTTCATGCCATAGAAGTTGCTTGTGACCCTAATAATATGTGTCTAGAAGCACCCCATATGTACCAACAAGATTATGTCAGGGAAGTGAATCCCTTTTCAAAACAGATTGAATACCATTCACCAGGACAGATATCTGACCTACTAGTAGTAAATCTATTTTATACAGACCGAGCTTCAGTCTGCTAAGTGAGTCCATTACTATGGCCAGGCACTGATTTAATACTTCCACTGTCTCACTTGGATCTGATCGAAAGGAGAGCTATAATTGTGTATCATCAATATACTGATGACTCTTCATGGCAGCTCTCCAAATGATCTCATTCAGTGGCTTCCTATTAAACAGCATGGAGATAAAGCACAATCTTGTAGAATCCTATAGCACAAACACCATAACTTGAATAACTTCTCCAGAAGGTCACCATGGTTAATGATATCAAAAGCTGAGGTTGAAGGTTGAAGAGAATCAACAGGATTATATTCCTCCTACTTTTCTCCCAGCAAAGTTTACCCAGTGGCGTACCCGGGGCAGTTTCACTGCCAAAATCAGGCCTAAACACAATTGAAATGGATGAAGTAAATCTGACTCATCCATGGGTGTCTGGCTCTGATCAACCACCACTCACGTGAGTACCTTGTCTGGGGAGGAGATGTTAGTCACAGACATAGACCTTTCTGGGCCCTCTGATTATTTTTTCAGGAATGGCCATATCACAGCCTCCTTTAATGACACTGGAATTCCTTCATATAAGAAGGCATTTATAACTTCCAGGATTCAGTCAAGTATTCCCATCCTACTGAATGTAATTAGCCATGAGAGGCAAAGGTCAAGCAATCAGGTAGTTACTTGAACTTTACCAAGCACCTACTCCACATCCTAAGGCCTTAAGAACTGAAAGTCATCCAAAAGAGTCTGACTAAGTAGTGCTGCACAAAAAGCAGAGTCTAAATCAAATAAAATAAATTTTATTCTAGACAATATATTGCAGTGAGCTACCAAGGTTATGTATTACCTCATGCTGGGTTAGATCTCAGAAGGCTTCAAGCCACTTGGAAACAGTTTATTGGGTGATAATGAGAGGATGCAATAATGGAGAAGAAACATGGGCACCACACACACAGAGCTGTATAATAAGGCTCTTGCTTGTGGTAGACAAAAAACCACCCCTCAAACAAACCAACAAATACATAATGAGCTGCTATTAGTGTTTTATCAGTTTTGACTTCTACCTGCATTTTTAGTCATCTCCCAAGTTGATTCTGTCAGAATCCTTGTTGATCTTAAAACCAGTAACTCTCCTTGCAACCAATATCGATTCAAAAGAAAGTTCATTTATTAGGAATAAGTGTACAGATCCAAAGCATTGCTGAGACTGAATAAAAGCGCGCCAAAAACTGCTTTTCTTTCTTTTCCCCCCCTTTCTTCGCCCTTAGTTCTTGTCTTCTGATTCCCTTGCTGGCATGGCCTTGAACATTCTAGGGCTTGTGATAAGAAACCATCTGCATCAAACGGTCTCTCCTTCCTACTCCCCCTCCCCTTTTCCAATGGCAGAACCGCAGCATGTAGAAAAAATCATTTTTTTTTTTTTTTTAAACTAGCCATATAATAATCTATTATAAAATCTTGCGAGGATTCTGACAGATTCACTGGCCTCAGCTGGGATATGTAGTAAGGAACCAAGCAGGCTCTGCATAGAAGAAGAGATACTCAAAAACAATAGTGCACTCCCCCAGGTCATCTGTGCTCACTGAGTGACCAAGGCTTCCACAGGACCACCCATTACACTAATTGAAAAATGTCCCGGAACCCCCTGAAATCGATTAACTTTTGTGTTAGTGGGTCCCTGTAATGAGTAGGCAGGGGTGGTAATTTAAACCTCACCAGCAGACTCTTTATTCCAAATATTCCTCAGTAAAAGGTAAATTGTGATAGATTACTACCAGTCAAGCAGAACCTCCACCCTACTTTGTCTGGGGGATTCTTAGCCCTTTTATCAAAGATACCTTGCTTCGGTGAAGCCCTACAGAAAACAGAAAGTAATGTGCTTTGGATACTCCTGCCCAAAGTCCAGAGGATACCAACTTCATAAGCCTTGTACCAACCCTGAAATATAAGCAGAATTATGCAGTACTGCATGTGGGAAAGGTTTTAATGAGAAATTTCCTTATTAAATCAATATAGCCATTGGAGAGGCTTGTTGTTTCAATAATCTACCTGCCTCTGCATGAACAAAATGTCAAAAGACACATTCTCTGGAAGGTGATCAGATAGAAAAGCCATTTCCCAGAGGAAAAAAACTGATAACTTGCTATGCTAGCTTGGTAATTAGAAATATGGAAGTCTACAAGTTGTAACGGAGTTAAGCCTCAGTCAAAATTATTTAACTTCCAGCCAACCTTATCAATAGGAGCAGAAGATCTAGTGAGGTTTATGCCACAAAGCCTCTACATTATAGTGGATACACAGGTAATCCTTGCTTAAAGGACCCTAATTGGGATCGGAATTTCCATCACTAAGTGAAGCGGTCAGTGGGTGAAACATCATGTGACCACACCACTTAGCAACAGCAGTCCCAGTAGTCCTAGTTGCGGTCAATAGGCAAGGACCTCACACATCTTCCCTGCTGTGCTTACCTCTACTTCAACTTCCCTCACCCACCTATCTCCCCCATCTCTGCTGCTTTGGCCATCCTGCACTCTGCCACCACTGCCTACCCCTGCTGCCCCCAGGTGACCTTCGCCATCTTCTGCTGCTGCTGAGATGTGCCCAGCTGAAGCAGCTGCTGGCATTTTGCATGGCCTCATGGAGGGCCAGCAGCTGCCTTGGCCATGTGTGCTTCATAGGTAGCAGGAAGAAGATGGTGAAGGTCAGCTGGGGGTGGTGGGGGTAGGTAGCAGTGGAGTGCAGGGCAGCCAAAAAGATGGGGAGGGAGACAGGTGGGTGGAGATAATTGAAGTGCACACTGCCGTTGTAAATGCAGGTGGGCTGCCAAGCACCTGAATTTTGATCACCTAACTGCAGGGGCGCTGCAATGGCTGTAACTTCAAGGACTAGCCATAACTAGTATTTGTTCAGCACATCATAACTTTGAATGGTCTCTGAATGAATGGTCATTAGGTGAGGACTACCTGTAGTATTTAGAGAGAATATTGCAATTCTCTGCCTGAACTGCACACAGAGCTCAATTCTACTTGGCAGATTCTTTTTAAAATGACCTCTCACACAATTTCAACATAATCTAAATCTTTGTGTCAATTGGGGAAAATCTTGCCTTTGTCTGATGCAGATGGTGTTGTATATATGGGTGAGCCTGGATTCAATCAGCTGGAAGTTATTTGCCAATCAGTCAAGTGGAGTAAGTCATAGACTTGCCATGTATCTTTCACATTACTGACTAGTCAAGGCAGATTGAATATTATATTTTATTTATTTAATTTAGAAGCAGCCTGATTCTTCAGCAACTCTGGGCAGTTTACAATTAAAACTAAGAGAAAAAGCAACATATAGGTAGTCCTCATTTAGCGACTGCCTTGTTTAGAGACCATTTGCAGTCATGAAAAAGTAACTTTATAACCAATCCTTGCATTTATGACCTTCGGTTTGTAAAGCAAAGGAAAGCTGAAGTAAGATCATAAGCACAGTCAGTTTCACTTAGTGACCACTTCGCTTAACAACCAAGTTGCTGGTCCCAATTGTGGTCACTAAATGAGGACTATCTGTATGTCAAAAATCCCCACAACCAACTTGAAGACTTTTGTGAAGATATCACAAAAAACAAAAAGCATCAGGGCTTTGCAGCATAAGCCTCACATTGCCTCATAGTGTCAGAAGTTGGGCTCTGCAGTAATTCTTTCTTTAGAAACTTGAAGTTCTCATACAGAGCCAAGGACTGGTTTAAATATGTAATATACTTTGCTGCAGATGAAGCATCCTAGTTACAATGAAGTTCAGCTTCAATGAAAGCCAAGAATCAATCAATCAATCAATCTGCCTGCCTGCCTGCACGCACACACATGGACTCCAGGGTTTAAATCCTGAGTTTCTTTCGCTTGCCCTTTTGTTGTAATAGAATAGTTTCTTTCGCTTGCCCTTTTGTTGTTTGTTTTCAGTCTGTTTCTTATGCTGGCAGCTGGCTGCACCTAGTCTATGTTTACAAAGAGGCCTTGCCTGGCCCCAAGTTCATTTCCTACCTTCTATCATGATGCTTAACTTTGGTTCATCAAGATCAACTGATGTTCAATATCAAGCAGTTGTTTTTTACTTATGCACCCAAACACTGCAGCCTTCTTCATCTGACTGATGGGAATTTAAGAAGGATCAGTTGTTCTTGATCATACAACCAACCCAGAACTTGACCACTGAAGTTTCCAGGCATAGCTGGGATGCTTATTGTAGGGGTTTCATGTTCATGGAAGTTTGGATCCCACAGGAATCCTGATTTCACATGTTAAAACCCCTTACAACTTTAAGGCATGCTACACATTCCAGTCAATACGCTTGTATAAAATTATGCAATTAACATCAGGTAATGCCACAATGATTTTTTTCTGTAAACACAAAGGGCCTACTGTTGCACTCCACCCTAGCAGAGAGGGACTCCATTAGTGCATTCTACCCTAGCACTGCAGTTCTGGTATATTCCACATCACATTTTCTAATACTAGTTCACCTCCCTAGAGGTGAATTGCCATAGCAGATGTGCTCAGCTATACTGGGACTGTGGCAGAGGACTGGATATTGCAATCCTGTTTCTTTGACAGACTTTTCCACAGTTGGGAAGACCCATGTTGGATCATTTTGTGAACAGCCAAAATGGTCAATGTACATTATATTGTGGTAATTCTCAAAAGTATCCCATTTCTCTCTCAGATGCATTCACTTTCCAAACTGGTCAGGCATCCTAAATTGAATCTATCTCCAGATTCCTCTGCTTACAAGGATGATTATCATGCTTTGTTGGGGCAGGATTGTCTGCACAGACCTATTGCATTTTGCCAAGAGCAAGTTTCAACATAATCCCCTTGACAAGAATCTCCTATTCTGATGTGGAGGCCAGATACTCCATTCAAGATTCCAAACGCTATGACTGATGGCTTGGAAAATCAGCCAATTACAGATGATTACCTTTTTACAAATGATACCTTTCTTTAGAAACAATCTGCTTTGCCTTTTTACAGGGCAGAGTGAGCTGTCTGAATTATCTAAAAGCTGTATAGAGTCAGTGGCTGTGTTTTGCTCTGTGGAATTAGTTCCACAATTTCTTTGTACTTAAAAAAGAAAAATCTTCACTAAAAATTTATTTGGCAATAATCAGTCTTCCACATACATGACGGTGGTATTTCTGGTATTCTGCACTCTTTTGATCCTTAAATTTTGAGCCAGTTTGTCACTTCTATCCTCTAGTACCAAAGTTGGCCTACAATGGAGACTGTTTGCTGCTGTCTTAACTTGTCTCCACTGTTCAGCTCTTCATTCCATAGGCCATCCTTTAAAGTAGCATTTTTGACAGAGGTTACTCTGTCAAAATATACTAATAAACTATTTGCTTCTAGAGAATTGCCTAATTCTACATTGTGTAGTGTAAGAACAAAGTTACTTTGTGCCCCAACTCTACCTTCATTCTGAAAATATTTTCTAATGTCCTTGTTAATCAGGATATTGGTTTTTCAGCTTTCTTCCCTAATCCTACCAGCCACATTGAAATAATAATTTAGATATGAAAAGGAGTTTTGTCTTCTACCTTGACAGCATGAAATCATTTCATGTGACTCAAATATCCTTTATTTGCTGCTAAACAACAGTTTTCCCACTATTTTATTAAAACTATTTTGTTTGACAAACTACAACATCTGCCTATGCCATCTGCTGTCTGTGGGCAATCCCTCAGGGCAATTACTACAATGGCTGAATCACATATTAAGGGCTGCAGTTTGTCTATCCCACCCGTATTTGTGAAGCCCTATCATGTAGATTATAGCAGATACCAATTTTGAACCTGCTATTCTACCACTCATTTTGATGTGATCACAGGTAACACAGCTCTTCCATACATTAGTTCTGGCAAGACCAGAAGCAAACAGCATGAAACCAGATTATTATATTACTATAATGAGGAACAGGTAGAAGCTATCTTACCTGCTCAAAAGAGAGAGTCCTTGGGCCACTGCACTGTGCACATGGGAGCAAAAGCCACAAGAATTTGAACCCTGATTTCACTATAAATAAGGCTTGCATTTGACACATGGTAGTCACTGGAATTCTTTCATAATGTCTTTATTTATTTTGCAGTAAAGACACTCATTGGAAAACTACATCCTTGAATGCTTGCCTGCACCTGCCTCCACTTAAAATAGCTGCTGAGAGAGGCCCAACACATATAATGCACAAAAAACACAAAGGATACTTACCTGTCATTGAACATCACATTGACTCACCATGTTCCCCACTGCAGGGGAACTTTCTTTGAGCATAGTGGCAGTCTGAGGGAGCTCAGTGTGCAGACACTTTAGAGGAGGGTTTCCCAAACTGTGAGGTGTACCTCCCTTGGCAAGGTGCAGAGAAAAACCAGAGGAGGTCTGAAGAACCTTTCAGTTACATTGTTACAATAAATCCACCTTTCCCAAAGTTTCATTGCATTGTTTTCATTGTTCATTTGTGTTCATTTTGGTGTTTGGATTTTTAGGGGAGGTGTGTACATTAAGATTACACTAAAGGAAAGTGTGATGGCAAAAAGTTTAGGAACCCCTGCTTTAGAGAATAGGCCTTCTCACCAAAAAAACTGAACTAGAGAATGTTCCAGAATGCTCTACTATGCAGGCACAAACCTATACAGATGACCACCTGAAGAACTATAGTTATAGTCAGACTGTTGACAGAATAAACAGTCCTCAATGCTCTCATATTGGAATGTTTTAGTAATCAAGCAATATATTTTAAAAAGTACCTGGGCAGCCATATCCACCAGCTGTGGAAGCTTTAAATATTTCCCTTCTCCTTCCTTAAGAAAATCTAGTAAGCTACCTATAGAAAGATACAAATGCAACAATGTTCTTTAATTCAGCTACAGTAATGGTAATTGCAATATTTTGGTGACAATTCAGTTTCAGACTCTACAGTTACCTCAGGCATAGTTCAAAAATAAAATTCTACTAGTATCAATATAAAGAAAATAGACATAGAGAAATATGTTACCATATAGTATTTTGGAGTGGGTGCTAAGTAATTTTGTGTATGTATAAATAAAATATATTTAACCAAATTGAATAATAGTGTTAATATTCATTTGCAACAATTTTAATGTAACGGCTGTATATGTGGGATCCCCCCATCCCAAAAAGCAAGTTTACAGTTTTTTGAGGCAGGAGTTTGTCATAATATGTATGGTTATTAAACAGTGACCTATGCAAATAAATATGAATGTAATATTGGATTTATTTTCAACATCATGGGCAGGAGTCAAGTAGTGTTGCTTCAAGACATACACAGTAGCACCTGGGTCAGAGATAAGCCTCTATTCTGGGCTGGTGGGGATATTTGGATTTCTGAGAATGTGTAGGCACTCTTCACAACATGGCTGCCATAGGGAGTGTTGCCTATTTACAAAAAGTCTCAAATGGAAGGAGGTGGTAAAAGCATGCATTTACTAGAAAACAAACTGATAAGAATAGTCGCTGTTTCACTTTCTCACCCCCAGGATACTGTTTTCAACCCCAGCTTCCTTTTTGTTCTGGGTAGCAAGTGCCCATTGTTTTAATTTACTAAGAATACCTTTGGGCCTATATAAAGTTCAGAAGCATTCTTGTAAACAAAGATGACATTAGAGACTGTGTCTTTACTGCATGCCAACTTCTCATGTAATTATTTCAATTAAAATTCTCTTCAGGAAGCCTGGCTCATCCAGCTAGAAGGTATTGCTGTTTACCCCTCTGTTTTGTTTTTTACAGTCATACAGCACTATAGTTGGTCAGGACTTTGAAAAGATGAGCAAATGCAAAAGAAATAGGTCTTAAGCATTTTCTAGGTTTATTAAAATATATGTGCGCTGATGTCCTGACAACAGCAAAAATGGTGATAATTCTTTGTTATCCATCCTATATGCAAGAGCAGCAAAAAGTGGACTGAAGACAGATCAATGGCTTCTTTGATCATAGTTTATTGTCAAAGATAGGCAAAATTTTGGTTCCAGGAAGCTTTGCTTAACATTTTTTAGGAGACCGAGGACTGTAAAAGCTAAAATTATGATGAAGTAGGTAATGTCATTTTAACCAGACTGATTTTCCTGGATTTGGAGAAGAATATACAACGTAGATCTATTTTGGAGGTTACACTACAGTTTTACATATTTGCTATTTCAAAGTGGCAGGAAATTGTGCCATTGATTTGGTAACTGAGAGGTTCTAGGAACTATATAAAAGGACTCTGGAGCCACATATACCAAGTCATAAAGCATAGTTTGTAAACCACAATGACTATTGGAAACTAAGATAAAATGACTTGGTAAGATGTGTGTTCCTAGCCACAACTTCATTCTTTCAAATACTATAAAACTGACAATATTTTCTTCCTTTTTTTTATTCAAATGTAAAAGACTCTTCAAAGTTATATAATGTCTAACTAATAGGCTGTAAAACATCAACCACAATGTTGCATGTAATAGTGTTTTCAGTCTTTCATATCACCCTGTCCCATCAATCACCCTGTCAAAGACCCTGGATCTTACCATGACAAAAAGCAAAAAATTCACATTTTCATTTAGACATTCTTTTCTTACAGCTGTCATTTAGGATAAGTTTTGAAGATCTAAATAAAGTTCCAATGACTTCCTCTGTGTGCCATCTAGGAAACTTCTGAGTGTTATCTGTGATATGTGTATTACTGGTTGAGAACCAATGATTCACAGAAACATTGGGCTTTGATGGTTTTTCTCCTCTTGATTACCACAAAAAGATGACTGAAAGCATTTGCTTTCATTTTCAGCTAATAAAATTGTGGTTTAATATACAAACTGAGAACTATAGGTAATGTTAACTATTGTTTGTTCAAACAAGTTATACTGCAGTCATTGCTTAAATAATGTACTGTTCATAATATCTATAGTTCCTTATCTGGACATAATAACAAACTGCAGGAACAGGTAGTCCTCAACTTATGACCATTTGTTTAGCAACTGTTTAAAGTTACGGTGGCACTGAAAAAAGTGATTTATGATCAGTCCTCACAAAAAATGTCATAAAATTGAATAGTCACGTGACGCCTCACTTAAAGACCACACTGCTCAATGACATATTTTCCAGTCCCTATTGTGGTAGTAAGTCGAGGACTACCTGTAGTTGAAAACAAAAGCAAACATTTCTAGTTTCCCACTGTGGCTGCTGTGAAGTGCTCAGAATAAGTTTAGTGTTACATGGGCTCGTGGACATAGTTTATTTATTTCAAATAATTTTAAATTTATAATTAATTTATGTAGCAATCTGATTCCTGCAAATATTAATGCCTTTTATATATGCCTGGCAAATGATTCCTGAATATTTTTCCTTCTGACTGCCAGCAGAGTTATTAAGGAAGAAAAATGTGAAATGGTAGTTTGTTTGTTTTTTAAGAGCTAGCAAATTTATTTATTTACATATTTAATTAAAAGACTTGATAGCTGCCCATCTTAGAACCAAAGTTCTGGGTGCGTCATATAAAACCAACATTATACAAAAAATAAAAGCAAAAAACAATAAAAACCGAAACAAATCAGGTGCCACAACTAAACTCCCTTGATGTAGCCTACAGCACTGTCTTCCAATTCCAACTTACCCTATTCCAGTGCTTGGGGAAGAGCCAAGATCTGCAGTGAAAGCCCTGGTAGACATTTCTAGGAATCTAATCTGATAAGACATTTTTCTGTCTGTTCTGCTATATCTATCCTAATCATTGCACAATAAATTCATACAACAGTATTGTTTTCATATTTAATTAAGTAAAATGTACCTTTTGTCATGAATTCAGTGACAATGTAGATGGGCTCCTCAGATACTACAGCGTAAAGTGGAACAAGTTTATCATGCCTTAATTTCTTCATGATCTGAGCTTCCTGTAAGAAAGCCTCTGGCATCATTGTACCAGGTTTTAGTGTTTTGATTGCAACTTTTGTAGTTCCGTTCCATGTACCTATGGAATTAATGCATTATACTATCAGTTACAATACAAAGATTTTCAGTATAAAATAAATATTAGAGCAGGGTCAGATGTATGTAGAATAATACATTTTTAAACATGTTGAATAGAAGTCAAAAACTATTTTTCAGTGCCTTTAGTCTATGGAATGAGTCTGTGAAGTCCAGTACTGCCTATAGTGATTGACAGTGGTTCTCCAAGGTCTTAGGCAGATGTTTTCCATCTCAGCAACCTAAGATCCCTTTTAAAATTGGAGGTGGCAAGGTCTGTAAGTTACCTCTTATCCCCAGGGTACTTAGATTTAAAGACTGTGTAATGGTTCTCCCCCTTGTGATACTTACCCATCCATACTTCACCAAAGCACCCTTGGCCCAGCTTAACTTCTAACCGCAAAGATTCTCTAGGGATTTCCCAGGCGTCCTTTGCTAAACCCTGTGTCTGAGGTTTCACAGTTGGACACACAGTTGTTAATTTATGACACAGGCCATCAGCATGATCTAGCAATCAGAAAAAATATTTATTATATAGTCATATATTTTGAAGCATGCAGTTTTCAGATACATATTCATCAGACTATAACTTACTTTTCGGATCAGCTGTAGAATTTAGAACCTACCTGTATAGTGTTTGACCAGCTTTTGTAAAGATTCAAATTGTGCTCTTGTTGTAATATAATATCCACCATTGTCAAGTTTTCTAATTTTATAGTGTTTCACATTATCACCTCTAATCTCATCCCAGTCACGTATAGAAAGGGAATAAGCACCTAGAAAAAATATAATTTAATATTTGCTTCTGTAAACATATTTATAAGCAAATAAGGGTTGTTTTTTGTCCTATTAAGTAATAAAATTAAAGACAGATACCTTTTGTGGTTTCACTTTCTCGGACTAAAAAAATACCACGCTGGTTCCCAGGACTTAAAAGTAATCTTTCTGCATCTTTCCTGCCCATTTTACCAAAATACCATCTAAAAAGTTCAAAGAGAAATATGTTCAAGAAAAGATCCAGTTGTAATATTTGATTAACATAGCAATACAAAGACAGGACTGCAGAGTATTCATTGTAACAGGGGCTTTCCATATAATTCCATCTCTGTACTTTTAAAATGGATGAGAAATCAAAGGCTGTTTCTAAATGGGATATGATATAAGGATCACACAAATTCTTCTATAGGCCAAGATATAATTTAGTATTTTTTTTAAAAAAAACTTCTCATCCCTTCCATTCAAGAACCAGTGACAAACTGCTTTTAAATATGTGAAAAGTTTCAAAAGCAAATATTCCAGAATACTGGTGTTAATTTTTGAAGAAAAACGAGACAAATCAGTTGGACTAAAGCAACTGCAGGTGAAACCAGAAAGGATTGTTTGACATTTTGTTGTTCCTGTATTCTTTTTGCTTTAAATGTGGTTTTGTTAATTTTTTTAAAATTAACCAACATGCTAAGCATTGTTTCAGAGGGAGGCACTATATCACATTTGACTGATAATAATGTCACATAAGCAAGCAACAAAGCTGCATATTTGAACCTGTTTCTGAATTACAGAGAAGATATAAATCTATTTTGTTGTTTTGTGGAGCTATAAACAAAGTTCAAATAGGCCTAGATATTAGTGATTTTCTCTTCTTCAGTAGAGAAAACAGAAGTGGAAGTCACAAAAGGAAAGAAGAGAGGAAAAAGAAGCTTATCCCTCCCCCATATTCTTTTGCTTCCTGTTATATTGCAAATAATGCATTGGAGCTGAAGTTCTAATGTATCACAGGTGATATCTGGTTTCCAAAGGCAACTCGAACCATTTCCATGAGGACAATACTCCCACCTTAGGCTTTCCTGCAAGGCAGGACAACAAAGAAGAAAGAAGCTCCCAAAGTTTATAAGCAATTCTGGGCCAGGGGAACTTCATCAATATGCTTAGAAATTCCATGTTTTTCTAAGCACTGAAACTCGCCAGAAGATTTGAGGAAGCATATGGGCTTATGGCAACATAAGGACTAACTGGTCAGTATGCTAAATCAATGTTCATAGATTATACTTACATCTTTGCAAAAACGGCATCAAGCTTTAGAGGTTGTTCATCAAGACTTTTAGCAACAAATACCATAGGATGAAATAAATACGTAGAACATCTATGTAAAATGACTTAGTACTATGTCACAATCTGCCATAGTCATTCCATTCCATTCCATTCCATTCCATTCCATTCCATTCCATTCCATTCCATTCCATTCCATTCACAAGTTACTTTTTTGATCTGCAAACAGTATTTCAACACTATTCTGATGGAGGAGCAACCAACCACCTGAATCCATGACTGCACTATCCTTAATAACTAGGCCAGAAGCTATTGTTAAATATGAAAAAGCTGCTAAACAATGCAAACATTATAGATGATTCTTCTGTCAGGTTTTATTACAGCATTATATTATAGATGTGTAGCAGAATGCTGCACTTAAGCATGTATATAAAATATACTTTCATTTAAGCTACTTTCACACACAGCCTTGTGTGTCAGAATTTGTCTGAAGATTAAAAAAAACTGGTGGAAAGCACAAATGGAAAGCAATCCCTAATCATTTTTGTGATTGACTCTACAGGACAAATAAGTTCAATACTTGAGCTGTTCCTTTTCCATCACTACATTATGATTTTCAGAGTTTTTGAAGACATTCTGAAGCATTGGCAAAGATGGACATAGTATTTTTAATCCACTTCCTCAGGTTTCATTCACCTAATAATAATAGTCACTCCATACATACAAAATCAACTAACTGACTGGAAGCAGCTTCCGTTTCCAACAGTTCTAATGGCCCCAAGCAGCCGGAAACATATACGTTTTCAAAATCTGCATTTCTGTTGCACAGCATGCGAGATTTGGCACCACAACTATTCCCAGAGTTATGCTTTAAGATTTAAATGCGGTTGAAGAAGATCAGTTGTATCTACTGCAGGACTCTGAACACACACCATACAGATTTGGAATGTTTTCAACAGAAAACTGTTCCTTCAGAATAGGCTGTAATGTACTAATAATGGTATCAGCATCAATTCATATAAACACATGTGAAATTGAACTATTTATTCTCAAAAATAATCTAAAATATTTTTTAAAAAGTCAGTCCTAAATTAATATTTTAAGAAATTAATTTTGTTTAATTCATGTAAGTACTTTACAGGTAGTCCTTGGCTTATGACCACAATAGGTTCTGGAAAATTAGTTGTTAAGTGGTACGTTCATCAAGCAAGGCATCACGTGACTGCACCCAATTTTATGACTTTTTTGCAGTGGTTGTTAAGCAAATCACATAGTTGTTAAGTGAATCATGCAGTTCCCCACTGATTTTGCTTGTTGGAAGCTGGCTGAGAAGGTCACAGATGGGGATCACGTGACCCTGGGATGCTGCATCCATCGTAAATACATGCCAGTTGCCAAATGCCCAAAGTGGCACGTGACCACAGTTGTATGTGTGAGGACTGGTCACAAGTCACTTTTTACAGTGCTGTTGTAACTTTGAACAGTCCCTAAACAAATGGTCATAAGTCGAGGACTACCTGTAATTGAAGTCCTCTTATATCTAATAAGTCTTCTGAATAGACTTATTAGATTCTGTTGAATTCTACAGAAAAATTACAAGTAAAATGATTAAGGACATTATAAGGTCTTACTCTTCTGCCTGAATGGAATCTGCAGGAGCCACGTAATTGCTAGGAATGTAGCCACTTTTTCCTGTTGCAATAGATCTTGCTTCCCACCAGTCTCCTTCCCTGGGGTGGAGGGAGTACAGGGAAAAAAGTAATTACACTGAATATATATGAACAACAATAAAATCATTTTCAATTATGAAATACTATGAACAAATACAGTACTGTGCAAAAGTTTTAGGCAGGTGTAAAAAAATGCTGTAAAGTAAGAATGCTTTCAAAAATATATATTCTAATTGTTTATGCTTATCAATTTACAAAATGCAAGGTGAGCGAACAGAAGAAAAACCCAAATCAGATCAATATTTGGTGTGACCACCCTTAGTCTTCAAAACAGCATCAATTCTTCTAGGTATACTTGCACACAGTTTTTGAAGGAACTTGGTAGGTAGGTTGTTCCAAACATCTTGGAAAACTAACCACAGATCTCCTATGGATGTAGGCTGCTTCAAATCCTTCTGTCTCTTCATGTAATCCCAGACAGACTCGATGATGTTGAGATCAGGGCTCTGTGGGGGCCAAACCATCACTTCCAGGACTCCTTGTTCTTCTTGACGCTGAAGATAGTTCTTAATAACATTGGCTGTATGTTTGGGCTCGTTGTCCTGCTGCAGAATAAATCTGGGGCCAATCACACACCTCCCTGATGGTATGGCATGATGGATAAATATCTGCCTGTATTTCTCAGCATTGAGGACACCATTGATCCTGGACCAAATCTCCTACTCCATTTGCAGAAATGCAGCCCCAAACTTGCAAGGAATCTCCACCATGCTTCACTGTTGCCTGCAGATACTCATTATTGTACCACTCTCCAGCCCTTGGGCGAACAAACTGCCTCCTGCTACAGCCAAATATTTCAAATTTTGACTCACCAGTCCAGAGCACCTGCTGCCATTGTTCTGCACCCCAGTTCCTATGTTTTCGTGCATAGTTGAGTCACTTAGCCTTGTTTCCATGTCAGAGGTATAGCTTTTTGGCCACAATTCTTCCATGAAGACCACTTCTGGCCAGACTTCTCCAGACAGTAGATGGGTATACCTGGGTCCCACTGGTTTCTGCCAGTTCTGTGCTGATGGCACTGCTGGACATCTTCCGATGTCAAAGGGAAGCAAGCATGATGTGTCTTTCATCTGCTGCATTAAGTTTCCTTGGCCCACCACTGCATCTACGGTCCTCAACGTTGCCACCTCTTTGTGCTTCTTCAAAACAGCTTGAACGCACATCTCAAAACCCCAGTCTGCTTTGAAATTCTTGCCTTGGAGAGACCTTGCTGATGCAGTATAACTATCTTGTGTCTTGTTGCTGTGCTCAGTCTTGCCATGGTGTATGACATGTGACATGAAACTGTCTTCCACAACTTCACCTTAGTAGCAGAGTTTGGCTGTTCCTCACCCAGTTTTAAGCCTCCTACACAGTTGTTTCTGTTTCAATTAATGACTGTGTTTCAACCTACATATGAAATTGATGATCATTAGCACCTGCTATAATTGGTTAATCATACACCTGACTGTAATCCTACAAGATCCCTGACTTTGTGCAAGTGTACAAAGTGTGCAAGTGTAAGAATTGATGCTGTTTTGAAAGCAAAGGGCAGTCACACCAAATATTGACTTGATTTAGATTTTTCTTCTGTTTGCTCACTTTGCATTTTGTAAATTGATAAGCATAAACAATTACAATATACATTTTTGAAAGCATTCTTACTTTACACCATTTTTTCACACCTGCCTAAAACTTTTGCACAGTACTGTACATCACTATAATCTTAGCTTAGCGGTCTGTTTACATTTAGTAAATGGCAAGCCAGCTAGACCTTACTATATATAAATAATGTTTTTCCTATTTCGGGGAATACTATGCAGTATGAAGAAATGCCTGTCTTTTCTCTAATAAGCATGTGACCAATAAATAAATGGAGGGATTTAAAAGAAAATTCTCACAAGTTCTAATCTTCCTCAAAACTTGCTAATTTCAACAAACAATGGACATTTTACAGTAGAAAAACTGAAAAAAATAACAATCAGGAGCTGAAAAATGTTCATATTCAGAGAATACAGTTCCATCTTTAACAGATACTGGAATCTCTCTGCTGCTAAAATTAGAATTAATTGGGATTAATTAATTAATTAATTAAATCTACTTCTGAAAGTACCTTATTGCAAGTTGCCATATAAAATGAACATTTATGGTTACACATATGCATCTGTCTTAGAAGTAAAGATAAAAGCAATATTATATTAAAAACATATGGTATAATCCAATTTATCTTTATATCCTTCCAGACCGATCTGCTTTGTAGAGTAAGGAAGATGACTTTGATGGAGACATGGAAGCTCTGTTGCCAAAGAAACAAGGGTAAAACATTTTTAAAGTCCAGAACGTCCACATAATGTTCAGTAGTGGCTCATACAGATACTTCCCTAATTCACTGAATTATAAGGAGGAGGAGGAGATACAACACAATCAGGCTTGTAAGACTGATGTCAGCCCCACTAGGTAGACCAGACCAAAAAATCAACTCCACAGGAAGGCTAAAACTACTCTTATTGAGAGTAATCCTTATAATGTCATCTTCCTTACTCTCTACACCTCTTACTCTCTTATGACTGAATGCTTTTCCCTATCAGCAGCCATTCTATTAGCATATGTGGGATAATGTGAATGGATAATAGTGTGTAATTAAGTCCACAAGTTGACAACAATACTTACGTGTTATTGATTATCTGAAAGCGTTCACCCTTCTTGAATGAAAGGTCATCTGTAGTTCTTGCTTCATAATCATACAAGGCCACAAAAACAGTAACACCCCCTTAGGAAAACCCAAAATACGGCATTAATACTTTTTCCTAGACAAGGCAAATACATGCAAACCAGATTACACATGTAGTACACAAAAGCATTTCACCAATTTTATGCTGAAGAAGATAAATATTCTTACTAAAAAATTAGGAATATTTGCAGTTTTAAAATAAAATCATTGTCTGAACCCATTCATTGATTTCATAGTAGCCTAGGGCTGCAATGGCAGTTGAGGCAATCTATATATTTGATTAAATAAGTTAAATATATTACTAAGAAAAACTTATTTGACATTTTCATTGTTAAAAGAACCCCAAACCACAAAAGTTGTTTTTCACATTAAAGTTATGAGACCAGCTCTCTTTGTATGTTTGTAGAAAACACGAATAGGAAATTGGGATGAGTTCACATTCTTATCATATTCACTCCCAACTGCTATACATTGACCAGAAAGGTCTACAGCAGTGTTTTTAAAACTTGGTAACTTTAAGATGTGTGGACTCCAACTCCCAGAATTCTGCAGCCAGCATCCTGGGAGCTGAAGTCCATACATCTTAAAGTTGTCAAGTTTGAAAAAAACTAGTCTAAAGTGAAGCTATATCAGTTATTAAACATAGTTACAATCTTCAACGGAGCTGAGAATCCTAATTCTACTGTGCTTCAAGGCCCATGAATAAAGTTGCTGCAGTACATCAAATTCTGCCAATCTACCTTGTTAAGGTTAGGAATGGAAGACCGAAGCCAGTATGAAATCCATGGTTCCCATTTTATCTCCATGTGCACTTTTTCAATACTTTTTTTCAAAAATATTGATGTTTGTATACTGGATTCTTTTGTCAAAGCTAGCCCGTGATAGTTATATCATATGTTGACAGACTATTTTATGTCTAAAAATCCAATAAATCTCTATTTAAAATCAGCAAAGTTTCCAGCTTTATGATTAGCATTTATATTCAAATACTCAAATGCCTTTCAAGCATTTGGGAGAAAATAGCAACAAAACTGCAGGAATGTAGTGATCTTCTTTGATATATTTTGCAATGCTAATTCTGTTTTTTGCCAATAGAAGCTCAACATAAACTGCCAATTGGAGAATGATGAACTAGCCTGAAGCATTTGGAGTGGATGTAGGGATTGGCAGCATTCCTTCTACTAACAAAACTTCCATTAATAAGTATTTCTGTCGCAGCTGCTATCCATCATTCAGGTCAGCACATACAAAGGCTCGCATAACAATATAAATAGGAGTATTAACCTAACACATAGATGCTGTGATATGGCTTTGATTCTAGACCCAAAACAGAATATTTTTTCCCACCTGAAGTCCCCACTGGATTTAACCAGTCCATTGATTACTAACAATTACCCTGTTAATAAATCTGTCAACTGAACTGACATACTTTCATGAAGAAAATACTGTAAATTATTAGAAACTATATAATTGCAAACTGTCAGAAACTGTATACTTTCAAATGTTTTATTTGCACACAATAAATAATTCCAGAATTTATGTGCTTCAATTAACACGCTGATATATTACTATACTATGTATAAATGAACTTAAGCTCATGAATTAGTTCCTCACACACATTTTATACTAATAATTCTGTTAGCATTTTTCAAATTAAAGGAAGTCTTGAAATGTCTAAATTAACTAATTTATAAACTTGGATTTTAATAACTTATAAAATATACCTAACATTTGTATTATATGAACTCAGTAACTTCATTGTCCAAAGAAAACAAAGTAACGCTTCCAGGGTAGGAATGGTGGACTGAAGATGTCTCCGCGAAAGCAGAGCCTACAACCATGGCAAAGACTGAGGAACCAGTGCGTAGACCGGTTCCCTGGAACCTCTCCAGATAAGGAGAGAACAGGAGATTGCCCACATGTGCTCTGAACAGCTGCTCCTCAGTTTGCTAACTTCACTTTCTAATCAGTTCAGAATTGCTTATTAACTACTTTTAAGCAATTAGAGACCTTTGGGATGACATTTGAAAACGCTGGGTGAGTTTGCCTTCAATCCTGAATGAAAGAAAATTTTAATCATAAGCTTAAGAATTATAAACAAACAGCAAAAATAAGATTTTGATCTTAGGTGGTTATAAACAGACTAAAGGTCCAGATAAATTTGGAATATATTGTAAATCTTTTACAATAAGATTTTGGAATTAATTATAAAGAACAAACAGCTTCTCATGGGAAATAGATCTGTTTTGATTTTTGCAAGAGATAACAAAGATAAGTAATTTTATGATTGTAAAAATTGGACACTAGAGGAGACTAAAGATTCTAGGCAGAATTGTAGTTCTCTCTTTGCAGCTTCAGGTTTTCTTTTTTGCACGGGAACATCAGCAACCAGATGTCCTGAAATCTTTAGTTTGGCATATCTTAGACACCATCAGTACTCTGAAAGATCATCAGTTCTTCCTCAGTAGCATGTTGAGTGCCATCTGACCTGAGAGGCCCATCTTCTGGCACTATAATAATTAATCATTTTATCTTGTCCATCCATGTGATTTACTTGGTAAAATACAGGAATGGTTTACCATTGCCTTCTCCAATTCAGTATGAATTGCCTTTGCCATTGTCACTAAAGTGATTGTCTACCTCTGGCATCTTCCTATATTGTTGCTGCCCAATATAGGTGCCTGCTTGCTTCAGTTGGGTAGCTGGGGTGATCTTCATGCCTTGGATGACCCTGCTGGGAGGATATATTCTTGGCGTACATTCATGGCATCCTTCACTCACCCCTCCCAGGAACTCCCTCATGCCCACAATGTGGCAATGTAGTAGGACTTGAGGGAGTGTACTTCAATTAAGCCCCCTAACTGAAAGAGGGAATAACTCACAGCATTTCTGCCCCTAAGGCCTGATGAAAAGCCAGTTTCTGAATTCAATATGTACTACAAACATTTTCATTTAGGAATCTTTTTGGCTGCAGTTAGACCAGGACATTATATGGAGATACTTAAATATCTAATCTGAGTTTTACTTAAAGCACTTTTTTAGTGCCTGGGCTTGTAAAGAAAAAAAAAAAAATTTCACCATTTGCATGGTTTTTTCCCCCTAAATACTTACGTCGATTATAGATTATCATTTCTGTAAAATGACTTTTTGTTACTGCTACCATAGCACAACTCCAAACCTGCTAACGTAGTGTCCAAATATAATGTGTATGTGTGGAGTAGTGGTGGTGTTGGGAAGCTTGCCACAGGAAAGCTTTTGGAGGCTTTGCAGTTTAGCAAAAAGATTGATGAGAGGTTGATAGAGGTTTCTCAAATTATGAGGAAATTCCTTGAACACAAATGCATATTCAGGCTGTTATAAGAAGTGTCCACAAATTCAAGTCTGAAGAGGTCTAGAACACTGAGCCCCCTACATTCTATTCTATGCTTGGGATTAGTTTACAGTACTGCATGCTGGAATGTGAGCTTCATTATGACATACATTATGATTATTAGGTACCAAAATGTTTCATTTTCAGATTTTTTTTTCAGTAACTAACAAGTTTAAATCATGCATATTTAAAAAAAAAATTCTATAGGTTTCTATAGGTTATAGGGTCTAGAAGTAGTGAAGCCTATTAATATTCCTATATTTTTCCATAAAAATGCATTCTAAACATACAGAGGGCACTAATCTTATTTACATAGACCTGAGGCATTTTAAAGGGACGAGCACTTGTTTTTGGCTTTTCAAAGTCCATCCAAAGGTTTAGGACTTCTAGAAAACAAGTTGATTACTATAACACTTTGTAAGGAACTGATTAAAAATGCAATACCCACTGGGTATATCTGAGTGGTGGCAAAATCTGTAGCCTTTGGTCACAATACTTCTATGCCAGAGGTGTGTTAAGAAGCTGCTAGGACATTGCACATTTATTCATTACTATCCTTCAACTTCTGGTGTTGGAAAGCTGCAACATTTGGTAGAGTGATCCACCTACTCCTCCTCTGTATCACCGTATGAATGTCATCCTCTGCTCCAGATAACAAGGTGACTACTCATCCATCAGTCTGAATCACATAGGACATCATGAAAAACTAGTTACTTATTTGTAACTGAAGTTCTTTAAATAGTCAGGTGATATTCGTTTTTCCTTATGGTTAAAGGAATCATAGGCTTCATTTCAGTGGGGATTAGGATTAATGGAATCTACACCTAGATATGCATGATATTCACAGAGGGCAGGGTTCTGCCAAAAATCTAAGTTTTACGAAGCTTTCAAGTTTGCACCAATGTAAAACCTGTATATATGAATTCATGGATGATCCCATGAAGAATCTCAGTTACATGTAAGTAACTAGTCAGTGTCAGTCCTACATAAAACCTGGGAAGTTGATAAACATGCTAAAGAGGAAAAGTCAACCATCAGTACAACAGCTGGGACTGCTGGTGTGGAATATTGTCCTGCACACATTTTCTAATGTATTTATTTTTAAAACATTTTTTGCATATTGCTTGGGGCACAGGACACTCATATCTGTTTGCAGCAAAATCTGCTCAAGCTTTTCCAGTATTGCTTGAATTTTGTACAATCTTACAATAGTTTTCTGGCAGGACAGAAAATACAGTGTTAACACATTTTAGGCCAAATCACATGGAACTCTTGTTTCAATACTACTGAAGTTTTTTGCTATCTGATAGTAATTTTAGGACTATGCTTACCTGTTAGACTACCTGGATATGGACATGGCACTGAGGAAAATGAGGAAGATGCTCCTCCAAAAGGTGTCATACCAGATGACCCACCAAAAGGAGTCATGGAATGGCTATTAAAATTAACCGATGATCCTTTTACTGTAGGTGACTGATTAGCTTGGGTTGAATCAGATCCATAATGGCTGACAGGGGAAGTAATGGTCTCTGGAGTATTCTCAGTTCTATATTTCATGGTAGGACCTTTATCCTCTTTACTCTTAATGCACCCCATGGTCTTTTCTGTAGAAAAAACAAAAGATAGTATTGTATGTCAATATTTCATTATTACTGAAACTGTTCACTAAATATTGAGAATAATTTGGAGTTCCATGTTTTAGACGGAGACATGTTTACTTTCTAAAACAAAACAGATTTTAAAGATTTCTGTCTACAATTAGCTGTATTCAATTGATTTCATAATTACGTACTTTATTACAGCCAAGGGCCAGAAACATAAAATGCTACTTAAGATAATAAAATAAAACAAAACATTGTATAACATCAAGATGGTCAGCAAATAAACTGAGGTATAGCTCAAGAAAGACGTTGCATTAGTTGGTGCCTCATTTTCACCACTACTGCACAGTATCTTGCTACAATCCAAGTTGTAGAGGATTTGAAATCTGAAAGAAGTTAATGTAAAAGTTGTCTATTCTTCCAGTATACTGAAGAAGCAGAGTAAGATAAGTGTTACAGATGTGAATAAAATAACACATGTTGGATTCTGTATGGACCAACAAGTTTCTCATAAGAGATCTTAGAATATCTTCCCTGTTAAAGGCCAAATATTATCCTAGCCCAGTGAACAAGCTTTCCTTAACTTGGGAAATAAAAATAAGGAGAGAGAGCTGGATGATTCCCAAAGAAGCTTTGCCACTCAAGTCCTGCTTCTCTATGCCAAGTGTTTATTTCCATATTATTTAATCTTTGCAGAAATGTGTATTTGGCATGGTCATATCCTAAGGATCTTATAAACCCTGCTTATAATCCATATGTCATTCATTTTTATTCTATAACATTATTCCAGCTTGATGGAAAGTCATCACCCATTATTTCAGGAAGTAAACCTGATGGGAAGAACTGAAGCTGTAGTCAGTAGTTTAACATCAGCCTCCATACCTTGCTTTCAATTTTAGGTATTCCTGTTTCTAAACTGAGAAGAGCATTAGCTGCCCCCCTGCACCCTGGGTGCAGAGTATAAACCTTAGAAATTTGGTCTGGACCACTTCAAAAACATTATTTCCAACATAGAGACCCACCTGGACTCTGCACAATACTTGGGCCAAGGTTTTAATTTGAAAAACAAATTAAGGCAACCAATACTAGTTGGCTTCTTCTAATTTTAAAAAAAAATGCTTGATGGCTATTGAAGATGTTAATTATGATGGGCCCTCCAGATTCCCTTGGGACAGAAAACACTCCGAAGAATTTAAAGGTATGAACCTGTGTAATTGGATTCCTTTCTATATTCCATCTTTGTACTTTGGCCTTTCTGACAAAGTCCATAACTTTAGATTTTTGGAAGTTAAGTACAAGTCTATTCTGTTTGCAGTACTGAACTATAAAAATATTACCTATAGAACTCATTGTGTATAGCAGTATTGAGGTCTTGTGGCCATTAATTTGTGGGGCATGACAATCTGAATTGTTCACTGATTTGATCAAAGAATAAACAAACAAATTAAATAGGGCAGGGATCAGAATACTTCCCTGCTGCACACCTCTCTGTATATTGCATCAGAAAGTAGCTTTGGCTGTTATATCTTACTATCAAGGAAGAACTGGCATACAAATTCTGAATCAAATAAAGAATATTCATGCTGGTACTTCTGAGCTTATCCCACAGAATCTTTCTAGTTATTAAGTCAAAGGCAAATTTAAAGTCAAAGAATCACTTTATAAAGGTGATTTAAATTGTATACATACTTCCAAACAAGGTAGCAAATACCAAAAATATATTAATAACTAATATATTTGATACTAATACCTAATACCAAAATATAATCTACAGTTTATCTCTAAAGCCAGGCTTGTTCATCCCCTAAAATATGTTCTGATTCCAACCAGACCCACAGGTTTGTTACTTAGATGCATTGGCTATAATTTACTTACAACACTTAATAGAAGCATAGGTCTATAATTAGCTGGGTCTTCCTTACTGTCTTTCTTGTAGATATGGACTATTATTGCTACCCAATCACTGCAGACTGTGGGTATCTGTTTGATCATTACATGTAAACAGAGATGCTAACAAGGTTGCTCACCAGCTGCAGTTTAGTTTCATCACTTCAGGTAAGACAGGATCACTACCTGGGGTTCCTTCTAGTCTTAAATGATTTTATCATTTTGACCACTTCTGCTAAGGTAACTATCCAGCTATCCAGGGTGCTAAAATCAAATTATGCACCATCACTATTGTAACTGGGGTCAGTATGCAAAGGTGTATAATATGCTTCCCATGTTTCGAAAGGAACCTGTTTGGCTGGGCTCTCCAGCCCTTCGACAGTAATTTAGGAAAAGAGAGAGGTGTTCTTTTGCCTAATGGAAAAATAATGACGGACTTCATAATTTTAAAAATTGAGATTTTAGGGTCTAAAACTAGTAAAAGCCCTTCAGCCTCAACTTAAAAATGATAATGGCTATTTTTTGAAGCTCTCATCACTCGATAGATCTGAAAAGTACCATCATAGATTGTGATATATTTCATAGCCCTTTTTTAATTTAATGTCAAGAATATAAATTCAGACATTCATTTTAATCAATTAAAATTAGACTATTTTCAGTAACTTCATTTTTTTTCTTTTTGCTCCCCAAACAACAATATGTGGTTTGACAATGCCACATGCCAATTAGACTAATGCTGAAATTGACATGCCTGATGGTAATTAAGCTAAGCTAAGTTCAGGTATTGAAAGTTCTGTTTCTATTAGATATGCTGAATAAGAACAGTCATATATAGATAGTGGTATTAAATAATGTGTATAGTGCAGTCACTCACAATTTAATTAGCATTTGTGAAGCACGCTCTTCCAATTCAATAGTTTTCTTTCAATGGGGAAAATGTTACATATATGAAGATTTTAAAAAATCAGCCTGTAGGAGAACTGATAAAACATGAAACCTAAAAGATTCCTATAAAGTACCTTTATGGATTATAGCTAACATGTTCACTGACATCCAACCAATAGATAATCAGGTCAATTAAACTTAGATTAAGTTTTTTTAAGACACATAATATTTTAAAAAGCATTGTATTTCCAAGAAAATAGCCTAGAAGACTTATCTTTATCTAGCAGCTAGCAGTAAAAACTACATTAGTAACTACATTAGTAAAGCACTAATGTAGATTTTTTTCACTGCTTGAAAAACAAATACAATCTACACAATAGAGCTATGCAAATCCTTAAAAAGGGATGCTTCTAACTCACTCCCACACATTCTTCTTCTGAATATAGAATACATCAGAAGTTAAATACTGTTATGTTTCTTAGATAGCAAAGGGATACATATCACATTAGAATCCTAGCTAAGACTGAAGGTTTTCAGTAGAAGAAATATTGCACTCAAAACCCCCAAAGTATAGGAGCAATTTATTTATATATGCATATGTACATACATTCATGCAATTTGTACGGTCACCAACTTATAAATTATGACTCTGGTAGCTAACATAGCATTAAAAACATAGAAAAACCCTCTAAAGATCATAAAACTACAAAACCACAACAGAATATGAGACTAAACCACAGGGGATATGCTGTTCCAAAGGGTAGGTGCTACAACCAAAAAGACACGCCTCCTGCATCTCACTAGATGACACTGATTCATAGAGTGGGCTTGAAGCATGTCCACTCTGTTGGATCTTGAACAGGCAGGAACAATCAGAAGTAGGCAATCTTGCAAATAATCTTGCTTTATGCCATGAAGGGCTTTATAGTGGTAACAAGCATCCTGAATTGTACTCAGGAGCCCACAGTGAGCCAATGCAGCTTGCAAAGTAATGGTGTTAATTGGTGTACCATAGAGTACTTATAACTACATACGCTACTGCATTCTAGACCAATTGTAGCTTCCAGATAGTCTTCAAGGGCAGCCCACATAGGGCACATTGCAAAAGTCCAAGCAGGAGGTAACCAAGGGATCAGTGGCTGTGAACAGGTCTTTCTGATCCAGGAATATTCACACTTGGTGTACAATATGGATTTGTGCAAAGTCCCTCTTGGCCACAGCTGTCACCTGTTTTTTAAGCAGAGCAGAGAGACCAAGAGGACCCTCAAATTGCACACCAGTTCTATCTGGGGAGTGCAACCCCATGCAGAATAAAAATGGAAAGTCTCCAGATCAAGGGACACTTAAACCACTCAGTCTTGCCTGGATTAAATCAAAGTTTGTTCTTCCCCATCGAGACCCCCACAGCCTCCAGACTCTGGGAAAGACTCTTGACAGCATCATTTGGCTGGCCCAGGGTAGAGGTGCATATGTGAGTATCAACAGTGAATGGATGATTCTTTACCCTGTGGTGATAGATGATCTTACCTAGTGGCTTCATGTAGACGTTAAACAAGAGAGGAGAGGATGCAGAGCTCTGAGACCCATGAAGCAGGGATCTATGTAGACCTCTTCCTCCCTACCCACACTGACTGGAATCAGCCCCATAGGAAGGAGAGCTACTTCACACCTAATTCAGAAGCCAGTCAAAAAGGATACCATGATTGATAGTTTCAAAAGCTGTTGAGCAATCAAGGAGAGTCAGGATAGATGCACCACCCCCATCCAATTGCAACAAAGGCTATCTACAAATATAATCTATGCCATCTCAGTAATAGGGTCCAGATAATGTTTCCTCCAGAGCCCTCTGGAGCTGCAAAGCAACCATCTTCTCAATTACTTTCCCTAAAAAGAAAAGTTGGAGGCTGGGTGAAAATTGTCCAGCACTGTTGGATTCAGGAATAATTTCTTGAGGGGACAGATCATTGCCTCTAAAGTCAGAGGAACCACCCATTCCCTCAAGGACACACTCACCACTGCCCTGAAATTCTGTCCCAGTTTCTCTCTTTCCAACCTTATACTAAACAAAATCAAGGCAGGGTTATTTTGAGTTTCTTTCTCAAGTTTGTTTCAATCTCTGTACTGTCTAATGTTTCTGAAATCACTCTTTAATTGTTCTTTCATACCTTTTCCAAAGTCACCTCTAAATTCCTTTACACCGACAGCACACACTCCAGGCTCAGTGAGTCTAGGCATAGTGTGCAAGAAAGAGGCCCACTACCACTGTGGCAGGCCTCATGACAGCTGCTGAATGCAGCCAGCCCTCCAGCCAACTCACTCCTGCTCCCATTCAGCATGGTCTGCTGGGTCACTGTCACCACCACTGCTCAGGTAGAGATTGAGAAACAGGCCCAGCGAGACACACTGCTGCCATCACCACCTGAGCATCACAACGAGCTCTGTAGCCATCAACAGTGCAGTGCCACCAAATCTTCCTCAGCCAAGTGGTGGTGCCCAGCACTGTGTGCCATGAAACAAATGATGGGTAAGGCTTCAGCTGCTGCTGCTTCACTGGTAACTCACTACACAGTCCAGATGTCCACATAGCCCAGTCCTCGCCTAGATCAAATGTCAGCCACTGAGCAGATTGTCTACCTTGACCACCCAAAAGGCTGTTCTCTGTTAAAAACAGCCACAAGCCATCAATTTTTCTGATTTAACTATGAGCAATCCATGATATCCAAGTACATTTATTTAGTCAGAAAAGAGGATTATACCCATTACATTGTGTTATAACAATTATAATAAAGCTTATGCATCCACTTTTGTTTATAATAGTCTGTTGTTATGTAGTATAAATGTAATTATCAACAGATAGAGCACAATTCTGTACTTAAGATTGGTCAGCCTGAGGAACTTTAGAATTTGGCAGGATTTAATCTATGGCATCATCAAAACTGTACAAGCAAACACTTCAGTTACATTTATAAAACACTACACTGATTTTTCCGTTTGAACATCTAGCCATTTTCTGTTTTGTTTTATTTCTTTCAATGCTTTAAACACTTTCAATATTTTTTGGACAACATTCTTTTTCTTTCTCTGGAAGAAACTGACATATTGTAATGGAATGCTATATTTGACAATAGATGCAATAGCAAGACAAAAATGAAGATGTGTTTAAATACTGAAATGGTACATAACCACACGGCATACAAAAATAACTTATTCACACTTATTTTTAGAATATCTGTTTTAAAACATGACAATTTACTAGGAAAAACGTGAATGAGAAAAAATATGGATCATTACTATAATTTAAAAATATTCTAAAGCATGTAAAATTGTTTTGAACCCTTTTGGTAGAGTGGAATGACTTACCAGTCCACAGTTTAAAGATTTCTATCCACAGACAGTTCTTGAAAACTTTCAGCAGTCATTTTAAAAATGCACGTAGTAACAATTTGGAAAGTAGATACAGGTTAGCGAAAAAACTCACATCAGTCTAACAATGGTTTATTACAAAGCACTTGCTTAATCCTCTCGCTAAAAGTTAATGGAAGCACGGCCTGACCCTGCTGCACTTGGAGGCAAGTTCTACTGAACTGAATGGAAATTATTCTGGGTGTAAAGACTTCCAATCACAAATGCTTATCTTTGCTCGAATTGCATGAAATGAACTGTTTTGCTTTGGTACAGCTGTCCTTGAAAATGACTGTTCTGAAAACAATACAATGAACTCATTAACTTTAAAGATTAGTATTATTAGAATAAAAGCAATGGGAATTTTCAAAATTAATGGTTTGAAAATGGGAAACATGAAAAGAAAAAAGGATGCTTCCATTTATAACATTCTTACTTCCTATCCTATCCATTCATTCTCTTCTTCCCCTCTGCACATCTCCATTCCAACCTTTCTTCCTTTTTCATTATTTCACATGCATTAGGAGAGTAAATGAAAAGCAAGTGACAACCACTGTAAGTTATGTACAGGAACACAGGCAAGTTTCCTTTAATGGCCTGTCACTTCCTCCCCCTACTGAAAGGCAGTATAAAAAGTCAAGCCCTTCATACATATTAAGCAAAACAGAACATAATGTTTTCATCTGAATACTTTTTGCTTTTGATAGAAGCCTCTGTCTCCCATAACTTACATGCAGACCTGGGTTTGTGTTTTTCCTCCTTTCCTTCTGGGTTGACTACAGACTGAACCAATGACAATTACATCAGTGTAATAAAAAATACCTTTTTCCCGCTACACTTGGCCTGGTGTAATTAAAAAAATCTAGTAATGCCCTGTTGTTTTAATACCATTAAAAGGTAGCACTGCTTTTTTGTGGGGGCAGGCAAAACAGGAGAGCACCAATGTTTAGCTCATCTACCATGCCTAATCACATCCCAGGTACCATTATTCATATCTGCATGTGGATAATTGGTGAGAAGCATGTAGTGGCTTAAATGCAGAAATCGTTCCTGAAGGAGAGTGGATTAAGTTACACTTTTTAAAAAATGCTATCTTAAAAGATGTAAAAATAATGTAATGAAATTATTATATTAATATTTGATTAAATAGGGGTATTTATCAATTTAGAACACCCAAGAATTATGCCAACACTAATTGACAGTGTCTTTTTACAACTTCTTTCACACTCATACAAAGTTAAATCAATTTGGCACTCTTTCTGCTAACCAATTGTCTCCTTAAAGTCTAAGAACTATTCACTGAGCTGAATTACTCCATTAAGGACCGTTGGCTGGCATAGGGAATACTGAGTTGACTGACAATGTGCTTCAGTCACAAAGAAGTTGCAGCAAGATTTTCTAAAAAACACAGTTTGGGCTCTCTTTAAATGAAGCTAGCTAAAAAGGATACAAATAATGTTTCCGGGAGAGGCTGAAGGTTTGGTAGCCTTATGACTTAGAGTCATATTGGAAAACAAAACTAAACATATTTCATTAAAAAAGGTAGTCACTAATCAAATATCTTCAGTTACTCTTTTCCCTCTTATTTTTTAAATCAAACAAATTTTGTATATTATCCATTATAAAGAGCTCTTTACAAAATTGTTTGTAGACTGTTAAACATTCAGTTACTGAGCAACACGGCAATACTATGAGTATCAACTCAGAAATAAATCCCACGGAGTTCAGTGGGGCTACTCACAAATAAATATGTGTGGTGTGTGGGTATGTCCGGTGTGTGGGTGTGTATGTGCATATGTGGGTGTACACACACACACACAAGATATGATATATGATATGATGCTAACAAATTATTTCACCACATTTATGCACCATATACACCATGCAAATATGTCTAATATCTTGAAAGAGACAGTTGGGTGATCCATTTCTGTAAAAGCCATCTTTAAATCCAAAGGAGCTTGGTGATTATTGAGTAAGCATCAATTGCCCCTACTGAGTAAAGAGTTTAACAGGAGCTACTCCACACTCCAGTCAACCCTGAATTAAACTAATTATTGAGAGCTGAGATGCACAACTGCTGCCAAATTATATATTATAATGTGACATAAAATTATTCAATGGAATAACCCTATTAAGTGCTTTAATTAAATTCATTTTAATTATACATTTACACTGAATTAAATCAGTTTAGTTTTTGCCCTGGCCCTGCCCACATTAGTTACTGGAGTGTAATCCCTGACATGTTACTCATAAGCCAGGTACACTTGTCAGATGCAACAGATTATATGCCCCTGCACTGAAGTAAGCCAGTTTTAATGTGGCTTCCAATCAGATTTTAGAACTTAAACTGACTTAATAATGCAGATACATAATGAATAATATAACTATGTTAATTACTCTAACAATTTTCAATACCACGGATACTGATATTATAGTTACTTTTTCTCAGCTCACAGGATTATTGTGGAGATAAAAAAATTGAAAAGCGAGTTTTACATAACTGCTTTGAGCTCCTAAAAAAGTGGGATATAAATTTAGTGAATAAACAAGTAGCATCTTTCTGTATTAACAATCCCTATGCAAATTAAAGCTTGGTTGGTGGTTGCTTTTTTACCGATACACTGATTTAAGAAAACAGCAATATAAAATTGTTTTGTTGTATATGATTAATTTGAAGTTCTATAGGGTTCTTCAACATTGTTCAATCAACATAGTCTTGCACTACTTTAAAATACCAAACAATAGCCTTGTGGTTTTGCTGTAGCAGACTAGATTTGCTGTTTTGCAACGCAGATACATTTCTAGAACAATGAAATATGATGACATCTGTTGTGGCCTAAGCTTTGTGGACTGCAACATGTTTCTTTAAATGTATGAATATTACCATGAATGATGAGTATCTATTTATACATGATGGTGAGAGGAGAAGGATACTACATACTATCATTGAGGTTATTCCCGATGAAAGAGTCAGAAAACCACAAAATCATATATAATAGTAAATATGTAAAATTTTAAATTGCCCCAAAACTCTTTGTGGGTTTTTGTTTCTTTATTTTTGCTGCAGCTAACATGACTACCACTTTATAAAACATTGCTTAAGATTTACACAAAATCATTAGCTAGTTTAGTACTTTAGAGTGAATCTAGACATTGCTGACATCCAGTGACTTCTCAACAAATTAAGAGACATCATGAATATTGGAGAGATAGAGTAAGTAGTGACAATAAACTGAAGCTCAGGAAAAACTAAGTTGCTATTAACTGATAAGAAATTTGGACCATGTGGTGCAAATAAACTGGATTGCTTTACAGAAACATTTGGCAAACATTTATGTAACCATATGAGCAACATATTTAACAATAAGCACATGATGGAGCATCTCCTTTTAGCAGGAGCTAATGAATGTACATCCTATGCCTGATCCAGAATAATGTCCTATTCATAATTTCTGAGACATTCACCCAACAAATTGACCCATATGAGAGGGCACACTGTACCTCAATGATCTGTCAGTTAGGGATCCTAGATTGGCAGAACCCTCAAAAAAGAGTTATGTTCATGGCTTCTATACAGAGACTGCAAAGGATGAGCTCCAAAAATGGAGCTGAAGGCTTTACAGAATACTATCTGTGGATTAGTTAGTGGGCTTTATTAAACTATTATATTTTTTAAAAATGGCTGGTGTCAGCATCTGATAAAGCTGGAGAATTGAATAGACAGAGACCTTGTCTTTATCCTGATATGGAGGTGAAAATGAGCCAGATGAACATTTGAATGGCTGCTTGGCAATGTTACTGGGGTTCATGTGGAGCAGGAAGTTAAAGGAAAATGCCAAGAACCCTAGTCCCCCTGTCCTATACCAGGCTGAATACTCATGATCTAATTTCTCTTGCATGGACACAACCTGATAACATTGTCATTGTATATATACACAAAAACTACAACTTCCTTTGGAGAAAGTAGCAATGACTGCATAAGGGGTAAGGTATAAAAGAACACCAAAGCAAAACCACTCTTAGTCTTGTCCTTACAAATAAACATACAGATCTCTAGATCATCTATTTAACTACGTAACTACTTATTTTCCAAAAGGTGCAAATCCACAAATCTTTTTTTCGTGCACATTCCAAAGGGAGTCCATAGCATGACCAGCAGTAGTAACCAGAGCATTTTTAATTGCTCCTCTGAGGGGGTTTTCAATTTACATTTTCCATGAGAGATAACTGTAACAAGTGAACTATGGGGCACCATACCTCATCTGCTATTTCCTGTCAGAACATACTGCTTTCGTTTTTTTATCTCTAATGCCAGATTCCATAAAATCTGTTTGGGTTTTGGATGACTTAAATTTAGTACTGATCTACTTTTCTATTATCAGAACTCTGAATTAGTAACCTTTGGGTAGGGTTAGGGTTAGGATTCAATGAAGGAATGAAGGCTTTACAAGCAAAATGGTTATTACTGTGGTGGTGAATGAAGTGGTCAGTTGTTGGGGAGCATAATGTCTAATAATTAATACTCCTCCACAGGATTTCTAGCTTAGTAAAATACCTAAGGTGAAGGAGATAAAATAACCACATACAGGTGAAACTCGAAAAATTAGAATATCATGCAAATGTTCATTTATGTCAGTATGGCAACTCAAAAGGTGAAACCAATATATGAGATAGACGCATTACATGCAAAGCGAGATATGTCAAGCCTTACTTTGGTATAATTGTGATGATTATGGCGTACAGCTTATGAAAACCCCAAATTCACAATCTCAGAAAATTAGAATATTACATGACATCAATAACACAAGGATTGGAAATAGAACAATATCGGACCTCTGCAAAGTATAAGCATGCATATGTACTCAGTACTTGGTTTGGGCCCCTTTTGCAGCAATGACTGCCGCAATGCAGCGTGGCATGGATGCTATCAGCCTGTGGCACTGCTGAGGTGTTATGGAAGACCAGGATGCTTCAATAGCGGCCTTCAGCTCCGCTGCATTGTTCGGTCTCATGTCCCTCATCTTTCTCTTGGCAATGCCCCATAGATTCTCTATGGGGTTCAGGTCAGGCGAGTTTGCTGGCCAATCAAGCACAGTAATCCCATGGTCATTGAACCAGGTTTTGGTACTTTTGGCAGTGTGGGCAGGTGCCAAGTCCTGCTGGAAAATGAAGTCAGCATCCCCATAAAGCTCGTCTGCGGAAGGAAGCATGAAGTGCTCCAAAATCTCCTGGTAGACGGCTGCGTTGACCCTGGACTTAATGAAGCACAGTGGACCAACACCAGCAGATGACATGGCTCCCCAAATCAACACAGACTGTGGAAACTTCACACTGGACTTCAAGCATCGTGCATTGTGTGGCTCTCCATTCTTCCTCCAGACTCTGGGTCCTTGGTTCCCAAATGAGATGCAAAAGTTGCTCTCATCAGAAAAGAGGACTTTGGACCACTGGGCAATAGACCAGTTCTTTTTTTCTGTAGCCCAGGTAAGATGCTTCTGACGTTGTTTGTTGTTCAGGAGCGGCTTGACAAGAGGAATACGACATTTGAAGCCCATGTCCAGGATCCGTCTGTGTGTGGTGGTTCTTGATGCACTAACTCCAGCCTCAGTCCACTCCTTGTGAAAGTCCCCAACACTTTTGAATGGCCTTTTCCTGACAATCCTCTCCAGGCTGCAGTCATCCCTGCTGCTTGTGCACCTTTTTCTACCACACTTTTCCCTTCCACATAACCTTCTATTGATGTGCTTTGATACAGCACTTTGGGAACATCCAACTTCTTTTGCAATTACCTTTTGGGGCTTTCCCTCCTTATGGAGGGTGTCAATGATGGTTTTCTGCACAACTGTCGGGTCAGCAGTCTTTCCCGTGTTTGTGATTCCTACTGAACCAGCCTGAGAGACCATTTAAAGGCTTAGGAACCCTTTGCAGGTGTTATGGATTCATTAGCTGATTAGAGTGGGACACTTTGAGCCTAGAATATTGAACCTTTTCACACTATTCTAATTTCTGAGATTGTGAATTTGGGGTTTTCATAAGCTGTACGCCATAATCATCACAATTATATCAAAGTAAGGCTTGACATATCTCGCTTTGCATGTAATGCGTCTATCTCATATATTGGTTTCACCTTTTGAGTTGCCATACTGACATAAATGAACATTTGTATGATATTCTAATTTTTCGAGTTTCACCTGTAGGTGTCACAGAGAAGATAGAGATGGAACTGTATTAACTTTTACTGGAAACAGGTTATTAGCCCATAAACATGTTATTCGTTATGGAACATCATCTCCTTCAAAGAGTTTGTGTGGTTGATTCACATCTCATAATTGGCATAAGATTTTTCTGCATGCAAGTCTTTTTCTGTTGCATAGGACAAGGCATCCTAATTAACTTATATGGTCCTGCTATTAAATGGTGGGTTATTTAAATAACCATCTGAAGGATAATAAAAGTCCAGTGATGTTTCTACTTGGCTGAATATATAAATATAGGGAGCTTCCCCATACTACAGGTTTGACTTTTACCAACTTCCTCTCTTTTGATTCTGCCATAATTGTGCTTGGCTAGGTATGCTAAACTTATATGATGAGCAATTAGGAGTTATTACTGTGCAAGGTGCAGTTGTTGTTCCTTTATTGCTTCTTTTAGTCCCTCAATTTCTCTGCTTGGCAGAAGGTTCCTATTCTCCTTAAGTAGCCTCCCCGTGGAGCCTACCTATTCTTTGGATGTCTGCCCCCTTTACACTGTGTGGTTAAAATGACAAATAGGAGCAGTTGTATAACAGAGTGGTATAAGAGGATTTAAATCTTTCTGTGCAAAAATTCCTGGGGGCCCCTAGTTGGTGATTTCATTATGTGCCATGGAAGGATATGCAATGGAGGATACTATGTATGTGTCATTGAGGCAGTATACTGAATGGGGTGCTTTTCTGCCACTACACACAATGGATTTCATCTATGTTTGACTGGCATGTGTATCACTAACATGCCATACTATGACTTAGGATCTGCACTGTTGCCATGACCCTATCTATCTTGAATGCTGCCTTCTAGGTTTGTGTCATACTTTCCTCTTAAAACCTGGTCAGATAACAGCTTTTATGTTGCGCTATGTGACTGGCAATATGGCAGACATATTGGACTACTTATTAAGTTTATAAGCCTATTGCTTTGATCTGCTAATTGGGGAGAAAGTAATTGTTCAGGGGATACAGTTCTATCCTCAGAAATTTCAAGAACCATCATCTACCATTGTAAGTACTACCATCCACAATCTGGTACTCTTCACATGCATTGAACCTTGTGCTGGCAGAAGATAAAAGATACTGTGCAGCCCTTCGGTGGGCACCAGGTTCAGAAAGAGTCTTGGAATATGGTTCTTTTGCTTGTCTTTGGAACGATGCAAAAATAAGTAATTTTCTTGAGGTGATTTTTAGACAAGAAATGTTGATATTCTTTCTTTTTCCTAAAGTTGGTTTTAGTAAGTCATACAACAACACAATTTATTATGTACTTAAAAAAAAAAAAGGTAAACAAGTCTATTAAAGAATACATCATATAATCCTACATATAAACATGGGGACATGCTGGGCTCCCAAACATGGACAGAAATGCAGAACAAGACTCATCCATACTTACAGGGAGATTTCTAGCTTTTCAGAAAGGTTCTATTCTTTGGGTCTCCCATTTCCTTGCCTTGGGCTCTGGACTTAAAATATGCTGTTACATTGTCTTTAGATACTGGCAGCAAAGAACAGTGCACAGTTATGAAGTTTCAATGACTGGATTTGGAGATTAGTGTGGCGAAAGAGAAGCCTAAAAATTCTGCCATCACATCTACTCCAAAGCTAATTTCTCTCAGAAAGTATCTTTTAAGAGAAAAGGAATTCCTCTTTCACTATTTAAAAATCAGTTGAAGAAGATGGTCTCCTCTGAGCTCAATTCCTATCCCAAACTAAGATCCTTAAAATGAAAAAGGAAATAAAAACAAACCCTTCACACTTAACTGGTTTTAATGAGTCCTGCCATATAAATTATTAGAATGTAACAGATTCTATCATAATTATGGAACGATTTAAAAGCTATTTATAAAGTGAGTATGTCAGAAGTTGTCACTAGTATACAGATGAGTAAACACTCTATTTTGTCTTATAAATCCATCCCCCATTAGAAAAGATACATTATTATTGTAATAAGCAGAAGCTGAAAAGCAGCCTGACAGTGGGATAGGCTGTTGACACTATCATGACACTGACAAATTAGGCATATTTCTAGGATACCTACTTCTGATTACAGATTCACCTCCAGGGGAAATTGTGGCAGTCCTATCTTAGAATCTATCTCAGAATCCCCAAAGGAGGAAGGAATATATAATTCTCCAAGGCAAATATGGGATGGAGGGTGAATTACAGGTGGGAATAATTCTGATGATTCAAATAGCTACCTACTTTAAATGTTGCCGGCTTGGAACATAACAGAAAATAATTGTCATTGCATTTCTAGAATTATCAATACAAGTATCACATCACCTAAATTCTCAGATACAGTGAGAGTAGATAGGGGCTGTGTTTCCAAGACAACATATTGCAGAGATACATAGCAAGGTTGAAGCACTTTAGCCAACTCAATATATTTTTCAGATTAAAAAGGACCCCCTACAGTTAGGGTTTTTTAAAATAAGGAAATGGTTAAATTGCATGGATTTAGGCAGAAATGAAGGAAGTGGATAGATAAGATCTGATACTTAATATTTTTATGTTTGGGAGCTTATTAGATGTTGCATTAAAATAAATGGAAATCCTTTCAAATACATGCACTTAGCCAGTATAGATTCTCCAACCTATAATAGTATTAAAATTCTTCTGCTGTGTCAGTGATTCTTATGCAGTAACTCAGCCTGGGATGCTTACCAAACTTAATAAGAAGTACTGTATGTTTCTTCTGCCTTGTTTTGTTTCAAATTTGTTTCAAAAGTGTTATTTCATTATAGAATGTAAAAAAAGAAAAGAAAAAAGAAAACTTTTCAAAATGTTTAAAAGCTTGGAAGTCATGCAAGAATCAGAAATGAACACTTAAAATCCATTGTTCCCATGATGTTCTTTTATCAATACAATGATATAAAATTGCAAGGTATTTCTTGTCATAACAACTGGGAACACACTGGCCTTGTTCACATGGCACACACTGGAGGTAAGCAGGTCATGTGAACTCAAAAAGTGGTTAGTATCCCAACCAATGAACCCTAATGAAATTCAATTTGACGCCAAACAGAACCAGTTTGAGGCTAAAGGAATTCCTCCTGCCTTCAAATTAATTAATTCTTCTGACATAATGCAAAGAGGCTTAATACATACTTTGTAGGTTCTCTTTGATTTCAGTCCTATACTTTATTTATACAACAAAACTGGTCTGGATTTGATCTTCCAGTGAATTAGTATTCTGGTTAGCAAGAACAAGCAAGCATATTCTTGGCTTACGATTCTGACTTGTTAGGAGAATCAGAAGTTCTGATTCAGACGTTAACACAAAACAAGCTATGAGTGGAAATCTTCTCGTTTGTTAGCTGCTATCATTGTTAGCAATCTAAGTGTAAGATTTGCTTGTTCTACAATAGGCTGAAATTGTAAATAACTTGTACTGTATGTCCAGATCAATGCATTAATTAAACATTAACTGAAGAAATTTTCTTGAAATTAGATATTTTACCTCACAGGATTGTTATAGTCAACAGTGTAAGTGTACAGTGGTTAACCAACATTAAACATTAAAGTATTTATATAAATTGCATGTTTTATAGCACTATCTTAGCAAACTATTTTCTTTCATAAATACCTCTTTTAAAAAGGCATCCAATGTTGCATTTTTGCAGTAGATTAGGCTTTTTTTCTTTAGAAACATTTAAGTCACATGCAAATGTCTACTAAGTAGTAATTTTTCACATTACTTATGTGAAATGTGGAACTAAAAGACATATTTTAACACAACTACAATGTTTAAATTGGGTTTAATTTGAAATCCCCTTATAGCAAGTCAGAGAAAAGGACCCTCTATTTCAGTATTGCCTACACTAAGCAGAAACATATCCAGAGGTCTGGACTATGTGTATGCAAATGGTATGCTCTAGCAAGGTGCCACCACATTCTTAGGAATACAGATGTTCTAAAAAGATCTGAGCTTCTAAAGCACTGATGGTTTTATTATGGCATGAAGAACTCTCCTTCTTGAATTTATTTTAGGTCTGTTCTATGTCACATTAATGAAACATTTTCTCTACTGCTTTACAAAGAATAATTTTAAATATTATGTTAACTTGTTTTGACTTAATTCATTCCAAGTTAACTTGCAATGTTTTATTAGATAATACACCTTATTTTATATGCCTTAAAGTATTAAGAACAAATAATTTAAGTTCTCCCTTTCATTTTAAGATATGCAATGGGATTCTCTCACAAAATGTACATGAATTCACAATACATATATCAATTGTAATGAGGCTAAAGCCAAATCCTGTAATTTAAAATCTAAATATGCATAGTGTATGGAATGGGACAAATATTCACTTTCCTAAGTGGACAATGCTTATTTATCTCTATTTTTGAAATGAAATACTGTATAAAGTTTGTCAAATTGTTTTGACTGTAATTGAAATTGATCAAAATTTACAATTTCAGAAGGTCACTCACAGATATTAATCCTCTACATGTTGTATTGTATACTGTCTTTCCAATTTAAAATATTTCCCTGGTTCTCTAAGCTTGTTATTTTCCTTGTATTATCATACAACATAAACCATTTTACCACAACAGAAGAAAAAAGGCAGGGCTTGAAGGAAGCTGCAACTGTTTTTTTTTAATGTATTTATTTCATATGAAATAAATATATATAGGTTATTTGCCAACCAATTATGTTAGAAACCTGAGCCAGGTTTTAAGAATCATTAAATTTTCATATGAAATAAATGTGTGTGTGTGTGTGTGTGTGTAGGTTATTTGCCAACCAATTATGTTAGAAACCTGAGCCAGGTTTTAAGAATCATTAAATTTTCATATGAAATAAGTGTGTGTGTGTGTGTGTGTGTGTGTACACACACACACACACACACATTGGGACCAAGTTAAGAAATCAATGCTCAGTTATCTCGATTGCAACACTACGTTGCTACTTTTGTTGCAGCCATACTATACTTAAAACGACTTATGCTACAAACAATGTTACAGTTGAGGAACGACCTTTGTATTATTAGCAACATAGAGCACACATTTCAGGGGGCTATGAAGAGAGACTATCCATATACACTTACGGGTATGAACTTAGCCAGTCGGAAACTTAGCTGTGTTAAGGAAAATGAAAATGAAGGAGAGCAATGAACAATCTGAAATGGATACCTGAGCCTCCTCGTATCCTACTTCCTCCCCTCCCTTTACAAAGAAAATAAAAGGGGGGGGGGGAGTCTAACAACCAAACTTGTTGGGGAAGCCAATCACAGCATGACCCCCTTCCGTTCAAAGCAGTTGGGATCAGACTCCCAGGAACAAGCAAAGCGAGCAGAAAACAAATAGGCCGCCGGAAGGGAAGGGGGAAGAAAGAGGATTCCGGGGCTTTTTCAGGACGAACCACTGAAAGGAACCTTTGAAGTCTTCCCACACCGCGCGAGGCTGGCACGCGCAATCGCGTCTTGAAAACCCCACTAAGTAGACAGGAGGAACTTCTAGAAAAACTTTTGGGGAACGGGCAGAAGACCCCCGCGCACCTCCTTGACCTGCTACCCGCAGGCGCGGGGCTGCTACGAAGCGGACTCCTGGGGGGGGGGGCAGGATCATGCGGGGCCTAGCGCTCTCCAGGCGCCACCGGCTCCGCGCAACAAGGGAGGAGAGGGGAAGGCTAGGGGAGGAGGAGGAAGAAGCGCTCGAAACTCTCCTCACCTGCTGTGCGTGGGCCGCTCCAGGGGAAAATGCCAAGCCCCCGTGCCCTCCTTCTCCTCGTGGGGGAGAGGGCGCTCTCGCTTCCGCCTCAGGACTGGAGGAGCTGGCCCGGCGGCGGGTCTCGCTGCTGGGGAGACCCGCGTCGCTGCTACTCCTCCACCCAGGTACTGTCCGACGTGCTCAGCCCTGCCACAACCGCCCCATAGCCTCCGGCCAGGGACTCCCGGGGGAACAGCGAGCCCAACCGTCGCTTCCAGAGGCTGTATCGCAAGCCCAGGCCGAGAGGAGAGGGAGGAGCCGGGATGCTCGCCTTTCCACACGCACCAGGAGGCGGGCGACGAGGCGTTGGGTCCCCCTCAGTGCAGCCCCAGTTCATCATCCCGACCCAACATGGCGGCCGCCGGAGACCCGAGGAGGGGAGAGGGAGACGAGGGGGTGGCGGCGGCAGCAGCTGTTGCTGAGAAGCGACTCGGGCTTTCCCGGCGCGGTGAAGGCAGCTCCTACTCTCGTAGCTTCAGCTCGGCGGATCTAGCCAACGACCAACAGCGCCCCCTTCCTCTGGGAGCCGTGGATCCTGACCTCCCGCTGCGGGGGGTGGGTGGCGATCAGGTCCGGCAGGCTGAGAGGGAAAATTGGAATTTCTTAAAAAGGAGCGTGGAAAAGGAGCAGGCGACTCTGCAGGAACCGGGATTCCGGGAAGCTTCTAGCGCAAGTTTTCTTCCCAGTAGCAGCAGTGTTTAATGTTAAACTTTTCATATGCAAAATGCTGCCTGGGTTAATCCTCGCAAGCAGCTTCGCCGTATGTGGTAAATCCATATTTGCACCGGTTGGGGGTGGGGGACAGACTATGAGGAAATACATCTTGCTTTTTAAGTCTGGCTCGATAGCCTTCGCGAACTTTGCTGAGCTGTCCCTTTCAATGCAACTTGTTTTCCTCTAAAATACTTAGTTTGTAAGGCCTTTGAGGAAAGAATGGATTGAAACATTTTAAATGAAACATTTAATAGAATAAACCCCCTGTCCTTCTGACAGATGCAGACTATAACTACCAGATGGGATGTGGGATGATTGAATAATTGTTTATAACCTGAGATTCTCTTGAGACATACCCAGTAATGATCCTGAAAAATGTCCTTCCACATTCCTTTTAAATAATCAGAAACTAATATTTATTCTGTTTGAAACAATGCCAACTACTAACATAGAAGCAATATTGCAAACAGTCTGTTAATATAGTGTAATTAGGGGCAATTCTAGACAATACTGTTACAATATTGTGCATTCTTTCTTCATTCAAAGAATGTTATGATGTGCAGAAATAGTTTAACATTTTTTTCACCAAGAGAAATCCTAAAAAGAGGGACAGTATAGCAGTATGTTGTTTGGTAGTGTAAAGATCTACTTATATGGAAGGATCCTAATCACATTCAAGTTTTGAATGATACATTGCTGAAATTTGTTTGAAGTTTAGTGGCAAGATTGCAAATTTTGATATTTTTAAGTTTATTATGTTCATAAACTGAACACTAATTTAATAGTCCAAATTTTCTGCAGACTGAAAATCTGTTATAGGTCAGTCTAATTACATTTGTTTGGAAAAGGACTGAGATTCAGGGGTGTCAGCAGGGTTTGTGTGCGTGTTAAAAAAATATCAAGATTATGGTGCTGATTGTGCAATCAAAGCCCTGCCTCTTTTTACAAACCCCCATATTAAAAAAAGTTGCGATTTGCTCAGCAGTCACAGCTGCTATCTTGACTTTTTTTTGCTCCTCCCACTGGTGCCCCTGCTGAGATTTTTTAATTGCGGTGTTTTAAAAGTCACAAGTGCTCATAGATGTGTTAAAACTGTGAGTTATTTCATAACATTTATTATAGACATCTGAACTTTAGCAATTGATGAGAATGAAAACATGATTAGCTTTTGTACCATAAAAGCGTATTAATAATAAGGCCTGCAGCTCACTATTGCCAAGTGCAACACATTTCTTACATGGAAATGTGATTGAAATGGAAGGTATAAATAGTATGACTCTTAGTTTCATAAGGATAGTAATCTAGAAATAGTATTAAAAACCTAAGGATGAGGAACTGTAATAGTATATTAAAATAACTGTGTGATTAGTCTGTGTATTTTATGCAAGTTTTAGGGAAATAATTGGTTCATTACTTTTCACTGTATAAGTAAATGTGAAAAGATTCACTTTAGCACCACAATTACCACTCTGTTGCCTTCATGTTTAAGACTTTTGGAACAAGCTGCTGCACAGTGTTGTCCAAACTTGGCCACTTTAAGATGAGTGGACTTCAATTCCCAGAATTCCCCAGCCAGCATGGCTGGCTGGGGAATTCTGGGAGTTGAAGTCCACTCATCTTAAAGTGGCCAAGTTTGGACAACACTGTGCTAGACTGATGAGACATGTTCAGTTCAAATGACAAAAATCTTTAGCACTGTTTTTAGAAGAGTAAGTTGGCAGGTTTATTTTGAAGTTTTTACTGAGATATAGTGGTGCTTAAAAGTTTGTGAACCCTTTGGAATTTTCAATATTTCTGCATAAATATGATCTAAAATGTGTTCTGTTCTCCACATAAGCCCTAAAACTATGTAAAGAAAATGCAATTGAATGAGTCAAAACATTATACTTTCTCATTTATTCATTGAGAAAAATGAACCGAAGCTACATATTTGCGGCAAAAGTATGTGAACATCTAGGATTATTAGTTCATTTGGAGGGGAAATTAGAATCGGGTGTTTCAATCAATGGGATGATAATCAGGTGTGAGTGTGGGAGGCCCTGCCTTATTTAAAGAACAAAATTCTGGGTATTCACTATCAAGGATTGAACCTCACAACGCAGGTATGTGGAAGTGTGTCATGGCTCAAACAAAGGAGAATTCTGAGGACCTCCGGAAAGCAGTTGTTGATATTCACCAGGCTGGAAAAGGTTACAGAACTATTTCCAAAGAGTTTGGGATCCACCAGTCCACCGTCAGGCAGTTCGTGTACAAATGGAAGCAATTCAACATCATTGTTACCCTCCCCACAAGTGGTCAACCAACGAAGATCACACCAAGAGCAAGGCATGTAATACTCTGGGAGGTCCCAAAGAACCCCAGGATAACATCTAAGGAACTAAAGGCCTCTCTTGCATTGGCAAATGTCGGTGTTCATGAGACCACCATCAGGAGAACACTGAACAACAATGGTGTGTATGGCAGGTTGCAAGGAGAAAGCGACTGTTCTCCAAAAAGAACATTGCCCCTGCCCATTTACACTTCACAAAAGACTATGTGAATAAGCCAGAAGTCTGTTGGAAAAATGTTCTGTGGATGGATGAGACCAAAATAGAAAGGCAAACACTGCATTCCAGTATAAGAACCTTATCCCATCTGTGAAATGTATCATGGTTTGGGCCTGCTTTGCTGCCTCTGAACAGGACAGCTTGCCATCATTGATGGAACTATGAATTTTGAATTGTATCAGCAAATTTTACAGGAAAATGCCAAGGTATCTGTCCATGAACTAAAGCTCAAGAGAAAGTGGGTCAGGAAGGAAGATGATCCAAACACAAAAATTGTAGGACCAAAGAATGGTTAAAGCAGAAGAAAGTTAATATTTTGGAAGGCCAAGTCAAAGTCCTGACCTTAATCCTGTAGAAATGTCGTGGGACGACCTGAAGCAGGCGGTGCATGCAAGGAAGTCCATCATCATCCCTGAGTTGAGGCTGCTCTGTAAGGACAGCTAAAATTCCTTCAAGCCAATGTGCAGGACTAATTAACAGTTATCAGAAATGTTTAGTTGCAGTTATTGCTGCCCAAGGGGGTACACCAGTTACTTTTTTTTATAGTAATTTTATTAAAGATTACAATTACAACAGTAAAAACTAATACAAACTAAAAAAAAGGGAAAGAATAAAAATAAAAAAATAGAAGGTGCAGGAAAAAACAAAAAGTAGAAAGAGAAATAGAAAGGAAGAAAAAATAAAATATAGTAAAGAAAAAAATATATAAAGAAGTGATTTCCCCCTTCATCACAAGTATAAACAATTTTAATAACTTACCACCTTTTCTTAAAATACAAGAAATTATCTCTTCTTCTCATATCCCATCTCTAAATGGGATATGAATGGGAATCCCATCCATAAAGCCTTGTCATTTCAGTCCTGATGTCAGCAAAAGTCCATTAAGGTTGACCAGAGAAAGTATCTATTTTAATCTTGATCAAATAAACCAACTTTATGTTCCTTTCTACTTCTAACAATCTTGATCTTTTGTCCCTTCAAATAATGTTGTAGAACTTGATTTCTCATCATTTTTTAATTTATCCCTTCTCACAAAATTCTTCAAAATTTTAACAAGCCTCTTTTGTAAATCCAATATAGAAAAATTATCCAGGTCACTCTCTTTATTTGTTATTTGTATATACCTTTTAATTATTGAGATATCAGCTGATTTGTTTTGTATGCCCAGTGTAACATCATTTTCTATGTCATTCTTGTAGTCTGTCATTTTTAAATCCACTTTCAAATCAGTCTCAATCTTGTCAGGTAAAACTTGTTCTTCTCCCATATTATCTTTTAAACACAGTCTATCTATAGAGCCGGATACTCTTAAAATTAACTTCTGGGTCCATTGTTCAAAAATATCCTTCAATGTCTAATGTTAAAATATTTTGCTTCATTCTGTAATTGTAATTAAAGTTTGAGTGTTCTTCTCCTTTAATTATAATCTTTAGTTCCCTCTAGTGTCCAATTTTTAAAGTCTTAATTTTTTGTATTTTTTAAATCAAAATAAAAGCATTTTTCCACAGGAAGAATTCTTTATAATTAATTCCAAAATCTTATTTCAAATTTATCTGAACCCTTAGTCCATTTGTAACTTTTTAAAATCAAAGTTCTAATTGCTCTTGCTGTTTATTCCAAAAAAAAAAAAGTTCTTAAACTTGTAGTTAAAACTTCTTTCCCTAAGTATTGACAAGTGCTGTAAAACTTGTCAATCCAAAGATTCCTAATAGCTGAAAAGCAGTTAACAAGCAATTTCCAAAAGTGATTAGAAAAGGAAGTATGTGAGTGTCCTTTCAAAGGCACCAACTGTGGTTCAAGCAAGATAGCTGTTCCCTCATCTCCCAGAGCTTTAAACTCGCTGGAGACTGCTGTCTTGCAGTCTCCTCGTGAGGAGTAGCTGTCTGGAGCACTTGTGGGTGATCTCAGGTCCTCTCCTTGTCTGGAAAGGAATTGTCAAAGAACTGGTTTCATTGGCTATCATCAACTCTGCTTTTTGTGAAACCATCTTCAGTCCACCATTTCTTCCTCAGAAGTCCAGGGGGGCACCAGTTATTGAAAGAGAAGGTTCAAGTACTTTTGCCACACAAAAATATGTAGTTTTGGATCGTTTTCCTCAGTGAATAAATTAACATATAATGTTTTTGACTCATTTTTTAATTGGGTTCTCTTCATCAAGTTTTAGGACTTTAGGACTTTAGGAGAACAGATCACATTTCAGTTCATATTTATGCAGAAATATTGAAAATTCAAAAGAGTTCACAAAATTTGAAGCACCACTGTAAACCATAAATCTTCTTTTTCTAATGAAATGGTGATGCTACAACTCTTTCAGTGGATGAAAGTGCTAGCAGTTGCATCCTGTTGATTTTGAAGATCACTTGCCACTCAGAGTTTTTACATGGAATCTTTTAAAAAGGTATGGATATTAGATTTTTTTTTAATGTTGACACTGTAAGAAATTTGAATGTTCTTTTCTTCTGTTGGTATAGTATTTTTTGTTGTGTTTCATTATTAAAGAGCTTTTATGTGGAATCATTTCAGTGGTAAGACTGACTTGGTTGAAGTGGGGAAACAAAACAAAAAGATAAATCTGAAAGTCAGGAATTGATCTCATCACAGTTGGCTTGAATTTTGTCATGTAAATAATTATAACAGGATTTAATGGAAAAGCAATTTGGCGCTATATATATTTAGGCAGCCTTTCAGAGTTTTAAATTTTGGCAATGAAATAAAAGATAGATAAATACATATCAGATTTTGGACTTACATACAGTTAGATATTACCTCATATCTAGTAATATTATTTCTAATACTCAAAGACACATAACTTGAGCCTGTCAGAATAAAATTTGCTGTTGTAACTATTATATCAAAAAGAAAGAAAGCCTTGAATTTAATATGCTATCCGACCACAAAAGAAAATCAGAGAAAAGAATCATGCGCTTCCATTAATTTTTTTCAGGCAATCTAAAAAGATTTTAGAGGTCACTTATTTCCAAACCAAACCAAACCAAACCCCTAATCTTTCAGATTTGAATACAGTATTTTTTAAAGTCTATCCTAAAGTTACTGGTACTGACCGAAGCAAAAAAACTCTGAAATCCATATTAGAGTAGTACCTTTATTAAGCCAACAGAAAGGTCACAATATAATAATCTTTTAAATCCTTCTGGACTATCTATCTATCTATCTATCTATCTATCTATCTATCTATCTATCTATCTGTCTATCTCATTTAAATGGCCACCCATTTCACAGAAATTGTTCTAGGTGGCGTACAAGATTAACAAACCCCAACAATTAAAAACAGCAACTAAACCTGTCGTAGGTAAGTGATACGTTCCAGTCCTTAAATCCCATCTACAGCCCAGCTTGCCTAACCTGGCCCAAATGCCTGGGGAGACAGGCAGGTCTTCAGAGCCAGTTAGCTCAGTGAGGTAGTCCAGACAAGAAGCACAACGAGGAGTACCAGCTGTATCTTTATTGTAAGGTTACATTAAAAGAATCTTGCAAGACTGAAAGTATTTCTCCCCTCCTTTCCTTTTACTCTCCAGAAAACTACGGAGGATTCCTTCTGAAGCATTTCCTGCACCCGTCCTCCTCCTGTGGGCTGAGAGACCTTTTACATGCTGGCTGTCTGGTCTGTGGCTCTCCCTCTTGTCTCCCAAAGTCATGCCCGTCTACCGCTGCAGAGCCTTACAAAAGGCTAAAAGCGTTGGGGCCATTTGAATCTCTTGGGGGATGCTCTTATAATATTCTTAGTTGAGTCCAAAATCCACCTATGTATTTGTCAAGCAACACTACAAGCAAAATTCATCAAAGATTTTAAAAGTCTGTAGCTTTAAAGCAACTTTTATTTAGGTTACATAAAAATATAAGGCGATAAAAATGTATGTTTAAAAAGAACAAAGGATGATACAGTTCTAGAGGAAGGATTTTATAAACAGACATATGAACAGCGTTTGCTTTCTTTTTCATCTATCCAGACAGATAGGATATATTTTCAGTATAATACACATTCAGTATAATTTAAATATAACATAATTAAATATAAAAATGTATAATATAAATTCAGTAAGTTTTCCAGAGAGCCAGTTTGGTGTAGTGGTTAAGGCATTAGGCTAGAAATGGGAGATCATGAGTTCTAGTCCTGCCTTAGGCATGAAGCCAGCTGGATGACCTTGGGCCAGTCACTCTCTCTCAGCCCTAGGAAGGAGACAATGGCAAACCACTTCCAAAAAATCTTGCCAAGAAAACTACTAGTCCAGGCAGTCACCAGGATTCAAAAACTGACTCAGAGGCATGCGTACATGTGTGTCTACACACACACACGCACATTTCCCAGAGGGGGGGGATACAGAGCAGGCTGCAGTTAGGTACAGAAATTGAGTTTTAGTTATTTTTAATGCTGTATAGAGAGTTAGGAGACACAGCCCTAAATGAAAACTAGGATATCTCATCACAATGAATGTGAATTGTCAAATTAGTACCTACAGGAGCCTGATGACACCATTTGGCTTGGCAGTTCAACCTGAGGGCTCTGTCTGGAGGGAGAATGGCTCCTTCCAGGGAATCCTATGGAGCACATTTCCTATCACCCCCCTCCCCATGTTTATACCCATGGCTGCAACATTTCATCATGGAGTTGCAAAAATTCTTTCCTCCTGTGAGGAACAGAATAGAAACCATAGGAAATAAAACTATCAGCAAGGTTCTCTGATCATTTGAATTTGCTTCTTTTATGAAATTGGCAGTCATAAACTATTCTTCTGTTAAGTGTTTTTTAGCAATACTGTTGTCTAGCGGTAGTATTTTTCTTCAAGAGATGTTTCTGTTGAGATTACTAGTACCCTGTAAGAGGCATCCTGTGCTGACTATTTGGAGAGTTACATAACAACCAAATTCCTCTTACCTTACACCAGGAAATGTACATCTATTGAAATTTATGCAAGGAACACAATATATGACAGCCTGGAAGTTTAAAAAAAAAATGTTGATAGACAGGAATAAATGATGTGCAACAACTGCACACAACTGTATGATTATGCTAGACTTTAGAGCTTGATACATTTAAAGCATAGCCACAAAAATTGATATTGCAAGACCTTCCTTAGCTTAATATATATTTCCACACATATATACCATGTATATTTCCATACATTTTCATAGAAGAGTCAGCTAGTTTGAAGTGGTATAAAAGTTACCTTAACAAATACATTTGTCGTCTTAAATGATTAACCAAGGGTGCCAAGGATTATGGTACATTTTGCAAACAAAATCAATGCAAGATGATATTATAGCCAATCATTGTCTGTCTGTCTGTCAGTCTCTGCATGTGTGTTTGTGTCTATATAAGTAGCAAAGATCATACAACTGTCTGGTATCTGTCATCTACATAAACACTTGCTTATGGATATTTGTGGAAGAGCAGGCTGCTTAGCAAAATTGCAGGCACCTATGCTGCCTTCTTTCCCTCCTCTTTGAGCCTTCAGTGTCAGCCTGGCAGAGTTGTCAATAAATCTGCAATCCTGATACTGATGTGGGGGAAGACGAGAGGAGAATGGAGGAGAGATATATTTTGGAGCTCTGCAGCCACCAGCAAACAGAGTACAGTACAGATAGTCCTTGCTTAATGACTGTTTGTTTAGTGACTGTTCAAAATTACGACGGCATTAAAAAGTGACTTACGATTGGTGCCTGAAGTTACAACCATCACACTGCCCCCGCAGTCATGTGATTGTGATCTGGGGGTTGGCAACCAGCTCGCACTTATGGTTGTGGTGTCCTGGGGTCACATGATCGCCATTTGCAACTTTCCCAGCTGGCTTCTGGCAAGCAAAATCAATGGGGAACCATGTGACTCACTTAACGGCCATGTGATTCACTTAACCATGGTGATTTGTTTAAAATCGGGTCTGGTCATGTGATGATTTGCTTAACAACTGCATCTCTTAGTGACCTAAATTCCAGTCCCAATTGTGGTCATTTAGCTAGGACTACCTGTAGCCATGGCATTTTTCCTTCAGAAGGACTGGGGTGGATGGTCCAAGAGAGAGGAAAAGAAGTATAGAGGCCTGGCAAGACAAAGCACAATGTAAAAAAGGTGTAAGAGCTCTACATGCTGGCCCTTAACAGAAAAAAGAAGAAATCTCAGAGAGAGAAGACTTAAGACAGAACAGACTTAAGAAACGTTGATGCATACTAGTAATAGTGTAGAATATAGTATATAGGTAATTGTAATAGGTAATAGAGTAATAAGTAATAGTATATAGAGTATAGTATATTGAATAGTGATAGTAAAGAGTATAGTATCAACATTGTCATAGTAATGGTAACTGAAGAGTAATAGTATATGGTAATAGTAATTATCATAGTAATAGTATAGAGATAGCAATAGAATAGAATATAGGAAACACTCACATATCACTTTTATTGGTTTGTTTTTACAAAATAAAACATCTACCCAACCCAACCCTAGGGAAGATATAAAGAAACCACCTGTCCAGGATCCAGTGCCTTTGAATCTGGGTCAATCTAATTGGGTACAGTAAAAACAACAACGACAACAGAAAGTGACAATATTCTGTTTCAGAATATTTTTTTATTTGCTCCTTGAATAAATAAAGTTTATGTTTGGCCTTCTAAGGGGGCATTAGTCTTTAAAAAAAAATGAAAAAAATGAACTATTTTCAACCATATGACAGCAGCACACATCAGGTCAGTTTTGTGGCATTGATATTTATTTATGTCCTACTGATTTTAATTGTTCCAAATGTGACTCTGCAGGTTACTCTTTAGAACTCCTTTGTTATTATTTGAAATGAAAGTTGATAACATCACAGTTATGTCTAATATAGTTTATAACAATTCTGTAACCTGACTGGAAAAACAAAGAATTAATATCCTTTTTTTAATCCCAGGCAGCATCTGTTTCAGAATATTTTTTTATTTGCTCCTTGAATAAATAAAATTTGTTTGGCCTCCTAAGGGGGCATTTGTCTTTTTAAAAAAATGAAAAAAAAAAGAATTATTTTCAACCATAACATAACTTACACACTATTGAAAAGCATTTGTACACCTTTGGTTATTAATTCTGTATCTTTGCCTTTCACATTTGTTTCACAAATAGTTACTGCAACAAGCCGGATTACATTACATAAAGCAAATGTATTGCTGTTTGCTAATCTTTATCTCTTTATATCCTGTCTCCATTTGTTGGCACAAGAGTATTGCTTACGGTTACTTAAAATAACTATTCCTTTGTTCAGGTTATTCCTTTTCTTTCAAGGGCAGCAATTTGATTGTCTTGCACTTCTGTTAAAAACTGTATTAATCTGGAATACATTTATATTGAAACATCTGTTTCCAAACAAATAATAGAAATAAAGTATTTGAAATTGTACCTCTTCACATGTTTCAGTGATTTATAATCAAATTATATGTTAAAACAGGTAGAGCTTTTCTATTTTTGAGGAAAAAAATTCCTGAAGAATGAAACTATAAACTTGGAAAAAGGTAATAACTATAGTCAGATATATATGTTTCATGTTATTGCTAAGCTCCTAATTTTTACTAACCATATGAACAAGTGCCATTAATGTTGAACCAAAGAAATAAGAGGAAGTGGAAATTCCTCTATCCAAACTCTGATTCATGAGGTCATCTGACTATGGAGGTTTGAGAAATTAATTTGCCTCTTGGGACAGGTTTGATTCCCTATCACTTCTTCCTTTTTAAAAAAGTAAGCATATGAGGTATTTAAAATAATTTCTACTGAATTTGTTAAGCTAAATGTTTTTATTAGGGATGTTAAGAAACTTGTAGTTATTTAAAGGACAGCATTTGTTTTCCTCTTGGAATCCATTACCATATGAATTGTAGTATCAATTTTTTTTTTGTATCCAGATTCAGAGTTGTTACGTTTGCTATGATAAGCTTGGATATAAATGTTGTGCTTTTTGCATATACGTTAGAAAGTTACAACCGAACACATCTCTATAGAATACAGAAAAGTGTGTATATGAAAACACAAGGGTGTGTTTGAGCTTTTCCTAACATTTATGTTTATCCAAAATATGCAGTAGTAAAAGGAATTTTGTAGTTTTGCACAAAATGCTAAATGAAGAATGATGATAAAAGAAAATACTTTTTAAATTTAAAAACATGTTGAAACCTACATTTTTCTACCAGTCATAAACATGGAGCCTTTCTTCTTGAAGTTGACCTCATCCTCAGAAGTAACAAATTCATATATAAAAAACTGCTTTTTAAAATTAACTTTAAGAGAGGCACCATAAAAATATAAATGCTGTTTGCCTTTTGACTCTTCAGTAATTTGATGGGATTGTTCATAGATCCAAAAGAGCACTGCTAGGCTAGGTTCCCACATAAACAGGTAGTACGTTGTAGTGTACATAAAACCAGAGACTTTCAGTGTCTGACTGCATGTTTGACCTGCCAATAGTTTTCAGAATATTATTAGTGTTATGCTGATCAAACACTTCACATCTGCACTGTGTGGTTTAGAAACAAGAATGAGAACTAGAGCAGGGTTCATAGTCAGGTAGCCCACACTGAGCAGGGATTCATGCTAGGTCACTATGAGACAATCTGGGTTTCTCCAAGTTTTCCATCTCTATTTGCTCAAGATACTCAAGATTTGAATTTTCTAGATTTTAAAGCAGAGAAAATGGTAATACACACTGCTTTTGGATCAGCATCCAATTTTAGGGTCCAGATAAGCTCAGTAGTAGAAAAGCACATACCTCAACAGCGTACCTTTATGCAAAAAAACTCAGTAAGAGAATCTGTTCTTTCTATCTTGACTGCTGTACTATCTCTATGGTCTATTACAAATGTGTATGGTGTTTTCTTATAGTTGTGAGTTTCACTACCTTCACATTAATTTTTCCATCATCACTGGATGTTGCTGCTACCACAATCACATTTATCACCTAGGTCTTGCAGCTTTAGAAGTATCACCATATCCAATTATAATTTATCTAAAGAAAAGAAAGATCAGAAAAATCTTCTGATTTTTGAAAAACCCTCTTCTGCTGAACTGGAGGGCAAAACTTTTTGTATCTCATGTGTTTCTTTTTTTTTTTTTTTTTTTTGAGACATTTTTCTTCCTAAAAACCTCTGAAATTGTCTGTTCTTTGACTTTACAGGTAGTCCTAGACTTACAACCACAATTGGGACTGGAACTTAGTCGCTAAGTGATGCAATCATTAAGGAGGCATCACGTGACCATGCCCGATTTTATGACCTTTTTTGCCACAGTTATTAAGTGAATCACTGTGGTCGTTAAGTGAATCCAGCTTCCTCCCATTGATTTTGCTTGTTGGAAGCCAGCTGGAAAGGTTGCAAATGGCAATCACGTGGCAATCATGGATGCTGCAACCATCATAAATGTATGCCGGATGCCAAGTGCCCAAATTTTGATTATGTGACCGTGAGGATGCTGTGACAGTCATAAGTATGAGGACCGGTTGTGAGTCACTTTTTTCAGTGCTGTCGTAACTTTGGTCACTAAACAAATGGTCATAAGTCAAGGACTACTGTATTCTTTCAAACCCAGTTAATTCTGGGAAAAAAAATGTAAAGGAAATCAAGACTGTTTGTATCCTATCTCTTTGTCCATCACTAAGATAACTGTCTGAAAATGAACAAAACTGGATCAAATTTGGCAGTGAGGGAGAAGCCAGCAAAAGAAAGATTGAGTTTGAAAATGGGGTGGATCCATCTTAGAGCTGTGGAGAAAAATATTCCAAAAATTTTCCCCAGTGCATCCATATGGGAGAGGCAGTTGAGCAGCAGCTAGGAAAGCTGATAACTCCTCCATTCTAAGACCTCCTTGCATTCCTTCCTGGTTATGTGACCCAGAGCAGAGCTATTATTAAGGACCAGAAAAAAATCCATAAGCTATGCTTTGCATTCTTTCCTTACCTTGTTTACTGTAGTGTTCTTGATTAAGGCTCAATGCGAGATTATACCTTGCCATGTTTGCACTGCATCCTCTTACACGTGGATAGGTGCTTCTATCTACCCCTGCTTCTGGTTAGACAGAGGCAGTTAAGTAGGGAGGAGCCTGGCTTGTCCAGGAGATTAGGGCAGCAATGCTTCTGCTTACTGCGGAAGCAAATAAATGAGGTTTCTTTAACCACGTAGTAAGATTTTTACAATTTTAATCCAGGCCCTCTGTATACAAGGACTAAATGCATGGGGAGCAAATGGAGTAGCAGGAAAGCCTCTTTTTCTAATGACATCCTTTGGACTTGGATGAAGTCATTGCTTGGCCTACCAGAAGCAGGAAGAAAAAGTTAGATCATGAGTAAAATACTCCATATGCTTAATACACGTTTCTATTCTGTATTATGCTAAGAGCTGTCAGATTCCAAGGTCGGGGGGGGGGGTCTCCTCCATGTAGGCTTCAGAATATGATGTATGAATCTAAGGAAACAAGGTGTTCACGCACACATACAAAATGCACAAGTATGGTATAGCAACATGGAAATCAAGATTACATCACATAGTCTAGTTGTACCTTGTTTTAGGAAAACCCTCACAGCATATGATAACAGCACACATTTATCTACAAATAGGTTTCATGTCCTAGTTGATTTATGAAAATGCTATATACTTATTATGTGAAGTGGTTTCAGCTGCCACAGTGTTTCTTGATTATGCTGAATATAGATGGTGGAAGAATAATAAGAAATGGTTGGGTTACATGTTGGAGAAGGAAACAATACAAAGGAAATAAGGTCAGAAATACCCTCTTAATAGCAGAGTCCCTATAGTCACAGAGAGACAGAATTAACGTATGTAAATTGTAATAAACTCTGGCCTAAACATTCTAACTTGGAAATAGTCTCAGATGAAATCAGTTACATGGCGTATATATTAATACAGCATTTTTAGATGTAAATATGATTGTCTGCAATCTGGAACAGTCTGGATTGCAGGATTAGCAAGGCTGAGTAAATGCTTTGGACTCCTTCTGATATTGTCTTGCACATTCTAATAATCAGCTACAGCTTTATCAGAAGCCAAAGTCAGCTGTAGATCTTTTATAGGTTGCTCTTGTGACCATCTGTCACTGTATGGAGTCCACGTTACTATAACAAATAGCCAGAATTGAGCTTTTCATTAGGAGGACTTTAGTAAACAGCTTTACTGAGAATAACTGGCTTTTGTGATTCCTAAAAAAAATACCACATTATTCTTTGTCCCTGAGAGACTTTTGGTCCAATGTCTGATATTTATTAATTTTATCAGAGCAAGAAAATTGGGTTTTGATTCCTTATGGGCTTTTCCTATTTTCAGTTTGTGGTGATTTTATTTGATAAAAGCTTACCTCCAGCTTTTCATTTTGGAGAAACATTACGCTGCTCTCATGATCTTTGTTCCAGATCTTTCCCCCCCTAATTTACTCCATCCAGTCCTAAATTGCCATTAAAGTTGCATTCTCCCAGCAAGGAGATATAGCTATATCAAAACAAATGCAGTAATAAACAAACCTTACTTTGTGTGCTCTTTTTGTCCCTGCCTAATTTTTGTCCTTCTCATAGTCAGAGTAGCAGGCAGTATGTTCATCCAATCTAAGTAATTTAGTTTTTGGGCCAAAAACTAATGGACATTTTCTAGAACTTTGGTTTATCATCTCAGTCCTAATACTCATCTGTAATGAACTATATTTAACTGTGTTAGCTTATATTCCACACTCTTTCTCTCCTGGTGTTGCCATGTAGGCTATAACCTTCTAGAAGTAAGAAAGTTTTATTTATGACTAAAAGACCCAAAGAGAAAATTACAAATATTATCTAAAATTTGGCATTAAATAAAACAGCCCCCTCCCTGGCAAAAATGTGTGCAAACAGCTCACCTTTAAAGTCCTATCTGTGTTGAGGCCTGGTTATTTTTGAGGCCATGTCATCCAAATATAATCTGCATGCCCAAGGCACACTGTGGATCATGCCTACTGAAAGTCCCCACCCTGTGAGACGTGCAATGACAGGCGCTCTGGAGGCAAGCATTCTCCGCAGGAGATGTAGAATGCCTATACGCCAGACATGCTCATTCCAAGGTTTCAGGAAGCTTTTAAAAATGTGGATTGTACTGTACTGTATTTGGATACCGAGGGAAGAATGGGAAATAGACGCGAGTTGGGAGGAATCTGGCTGCTTTGCTGTTGTAAGATGTTATAATGAGATATTATAGCTATGTTGAATTTATGTTGATAATACCTATTATGGTTCCTATTTGATTATTTGATAATATTCACCATTTTTGAATTATTGTCGTGTAATGTGGGGCTGTCAAACCTTTTCAGGCTGCAGAACCTGTCCATTAAAAAAAAATCCTGGAGCCCCTGATCAAAACGGATGAGGCTTCTGAATATCAGTTGACAAGCCCTGCCCTTTCCACTGCACCATAGAAAAATTGCCATGGAAGCCCTTGTAGAACAGTGCTGAGGTGGGAGTAGATGGCTGAATATGCTTAGTTTTTGCCCCTTTAGTCCCTTGCAGAGAGGGCATTTTTTTCTCTGTCTTGCAGAACCCATTCAGGTTCCTGTGGAACCCTAGGTTTCTGCAGAATCTAGTTTGAAAAACCCTGATGTAAGGAATGAAGCTGCTCAGAGTTGCATGATTGAAGCGTTTGCAGTAAATAAATAATTCGTATAATTTAATGCATGCTCCCCACTTCTCTGTGCTTTATTTACAAATGTGAAGCAGACAGTACACAAATGAAAACAAAGAGTCAGTTCTGCAGTGCAGCAAACCACTGCCCAACTGAGGCTCAGCTTAGAAAACTGATACCTACTCATTTCACATATGCACAGCAACAATTAATTCAGCTGCTTTGAAGCCCTGCATCCCTAAAGTGATTTCAAGAAAATGACAAATGTGATTTCCACCCAACAAATTCCATAGCTAATGTTCTTAATAATATCTGGTATTCCATCCATAATTTAAAATTGGTCGGAGTGCGTTCTTGATGTGTGGGGGCAGGAAATCACCCTGGGAAAACATGCAGATGGAAGAAGTTTCTGTCTGCCACCTTCATAATTCTGTGCATGTAGCAGAATAACTGCAAAAAAAGCCTAATCAGGGAACATCCTAAGGCTGTGATTGTTCTTTCAGAGCAGGGAGAAAAAACTAGAAAGCCCAATTGTTAGAAAATGCAATGGAGGTGAATATGTGTAGCTCAGGGTTGAACTGTGGAGTCCTTGGGGTTCTCTGAGCTTGGTTCTTTTCTTGCAAACGTTAGAAAATGAGATTATTCTGCTAAAAGATCTTTCAGGTCTTCTCACTGGGATTACACTGTACTAGACTATACCTCTCAGATTTATTTTCAAACAATATTTTATGCTTTTAACAAGATATAGAAAACTTGTGATTTAAATGGGAAAAAATGTATTACCATTTGGTATTTCTCAACTGGCAAATAAAATTTTCTGCCACTCTTACTGGGTTTGCATAATACAATAAGCAAAACTACATTATGATTTAGAATTTTTTGTAACTGCAACTTTCCGGTTTTAAACATGATTTATGGGCAGCCAATTGCGGTTTATTTGGTTGCTGTACAACAGGACTTTCCCCCCCAAGCTCTGAGAGGGGCATAGATCTGAGGAATTAAGCCATCTGCAGTTTAGAACGTTACATAAATAAAGGACAAAAACTTTTTACAAATGATAAAAATACAACTTCGCTATTTTTTCAATAGGTTTTTGTAAACAGCCAGAGCACATAATCAAACATTTTATAATTGCACTGAAGAATTGGAGGTCCTTTAAACTGGCAATGACATAGCACCACCTACTGAATGGAAACAGTAATTAAATTCAAGTATGCTTTTATTATTTCTAATTGCAAGTAACCAAGTTAAGATAGATTATTGACTATTGTCCCAATTAAACAAAGTACTGTAGTGCTGAGCAAGGAATGCAAGAGTGTCTTATGGAAAAGGTTGACTCAATAAATGTTTTGGACGTTTCTTAGTGCCAGTAGGGCTACTTTAATTTTCTCTGAAAAAGTATGCTTTTCAGAACAGGCTAAGCTAACAGTGGCAGCCTAGCTATACAGACTATCTTACTCTGTTTTGATCATATTCATTAATGGTGCAATCTGATGTTCAAGCATATGTCTCTTTCTGCTTAAAATTGCAGAATTAAAAATGCCTTTATAAAAGTTGTTTGTGCATGTATTGAGTTGAATTAAAAAAAAAAAACTATCCTAGAAATAGAAAGTAAAAAAAAAAGATTTTTTCCCCATTAAAAACAACAAATCTGGATTTGTGTATTGGTATCATGAAGCATAAAAGCCAGACAACAGAGGACAAGTGGGCAGAAGACAAGTGCAGCCCCTAGGCCTGCCAGATGGCTATTAAGCTAAAAAGAAACAAGTGCCTTAACATTTGTTTCAGATTTGTCAAGAGTCAAAAAGTGATACACACTTTGATCCCAACTTCCTTTCCCTGCCACAATTCTTAAAGCTTCAAGGACAGGGATGGACAGAATTTTGATGGGTGCAAGTAACACTTAACATATTTTGGTGGACCACAGACTAGAGTGTTGGGGCGATGTCATACACATAGGCATGGATGGCATCTTGTTTTCCTCCTTGTTTTTTGGGGTGGGGAGAATTGAGAATGGGATCTCTTTCCTTTCAAAACTATGTTAAGCCTATTTCAGGGCTCATAGTAAAACTGGGGAGGTGAGATAAACTGCATATTAACTTTCAGTAATAGTAGTCTGAGTAGGCTCCCGGGGCTGCAGCGAAGGCTGCCCATTGCCTATCTCTGTATTAAGCAATACTTTATCTTTGCAGCTCAGAGGAACCTCTGGGAAGATGCCAGAAGCCCATATTCCAGGCATGGATGCAGTGAACTGCCAACACTGCTTTGATGTGGTCTTTATGGAAGGCATGCACACCTTTGAGAGGCTAAGGGCTGATTTATCAACTTGGTGGTATGCTGAGTAGTTTATTTCCAAAAGATAGATGTGGCCAAAATTAAATACTGTGTGTTTTTAATTACATATAAAATTATAGTAAACTAACTGAATAAAGTCAATATGATTGCTCCCGAGTGTTTTTCCCTTGTTTATACCACTTTAAACGTTACAGTTTGCTAGCAGCTGTAAACCTGAACTGTGTCTTAATCTGATTACTTTATGTTGCTCAGAGTTATAGAGAGAGCAGTATATAAGCCTTAGTAATATGACATAACGTTATATACACTATAATATTTAAATAATTATGTTCTAGAGGATTTTGAAGGAAAGCTGCCATCTGCAGTTCAGTGGTTTGCCACATGAGGCATATGCACAGACTCCAGCAGGATCGTCTGGGCTGGGCCTCCGAATCTTTTTCTGCTTGTTCTGTTTCTCATGAAAGAACAGTCTGCTTTTATACAAAGCTGCCGATACAACCCATAGTAGGAAAATTAAATTCGTTGTGTGTTACTCAGAAGGTGTTTTATTTGTATAGAAACTAATACTTAGTTAGGTCATTTCATGTGGAACTTTCTCCCAAGCGTAATACATTAGTATGACATTTCAGTTTTATGGTATGCAGGGTCAAAATGATATATTTAGGCGTGGATCATAAGACCCTCTGTGATGCTTGGAAAGACTGCAGAGCTATCAACAAATACTGTTGATGGCTCTGCAGAACATGCCTATTTCTGCAGAAAGAACTGAAATATTTTTATTATTACATCCCTGCATATGTAGGAATGTTAAAAAAAAAAACAAGAAAAACATAATCATGTAACAGTCCAGATGGAAGTGCATGGAAGTCTAAAGTCAGAAATTCACTAGTTTACTGGGAATCAATTGCTACATACACACTAATTCCTGAATGAGTTGCATTTTTCATGCAAACTTAAATAATTGTGCAGATATTTTAGTCATCTCATCGACCAGATACATAGAGAAAGTCAGGCCCCTGTTGGGCACATCCTCTTCCTTAGAACAAGCTAATGAACCTGTCCACTCAGAAACCAAGAAATCTAACCCAGGACCAGTGAAAACAGAACAGATGGAGGCCTGACTGCTTCAAACCTTAATATAGAAGATTCAGTCCTGTCCTCCCCTCCCCTCCCCTCCCCTTCCCCCCAGTCCTCAGGAACACTGGTAGCACTGTGTGATGAGGCAGGTAGCAAGTCGAAGGAGTGGCTGCTTGCAAGGGAAGACAAAATCTGAGCCTAGTAAATCCAGACTGCTCATATTCACCTGCGCCTGGACAGGGACCGTGGGGCTTTGGATAGTAACTTCTGGGAGAGGGAAAATCCTCTGCTGGGGCAATTCTGCAATGGCTACTTTAAAACTGTGTATGCATTCCTGAGCCCAAACTAGAGTCGATTCTCTTTTGGAACTTGACCATTGGCCTTGGACTGTTTAGTGGAGTTTGACCCTCAGATTGGCTCATTGAGGCACTGCTATTGCCTGATCCCTTATACTCTAGACCAGTGTTTCTCAGAGTTGGCAACTTTAAGATATGTGGACTTCAGCTCCCAGAATTCCCCAGCCAGTATGTTACAAAGGGATTTCTTGATTTACAACTGGCCTGTTTACAGCCCAGCAGGCTGTGAAATAGTCAAAATGAAGAAGAGATCATGCAAACAGAATCCTCTATACAATTATTCACAGATGACATGGAAGTTATTTGTATGATAAATGAAGGTCATAATACTTCTTCAGCATATTATTGTTATGTGAGCTACAATCCAGTCTGTTTCTGAGAAAGACCATCTTTATTCCATGCTACTTGTTTATAGCCTCAGATTTGTTACCCATGAATTTCTGGATCAAAGGAAGTTTTATGTGAGGTACAAAGCAGGATTCTCAGTCTTTGGGTCACAACTCTCTGAAGGGTCATAAGCAAATCTGAGGGTGGTTTACAATTTTTTGGGTGGCCAGAAAGGTTGACAGTTGAGCAGGCAGAGAGAACAAGGTCTTCAAAGTTCTGAATCCTGAGGAAGGCAGGAGGGAAGATGTTTGTGTCACATGTGGTGCATGGTGCATGATTGACAGGGAGAAGAGACACATGACTAGGCCTGGCCCAGGCAGAAGCTCCTCCTCAGAGCTGAGAAAAGAATGCAGCAGCAACAAGTTCACTTACATTGGGAAGTTGCTGGTAAAGGCTCGTCTCCCTCATCTGCTTCTGCTGACTTTAACGGGTGATATAATGGGAAGAAGGAATAAACTTGAGGAACAGGAGGAAGCACCACAACCAAGATGATAGTCAGATAAAAGAAATGTGAGTCCAGGGTAGAAATGTAATTTGAGAAAGCATCTCAGACTTGACCCTCCTTAGTTCTCATGAAACTAAATGGAGGGAGGGGGGAAGCATATTCAGACTTGCAAGATTCTGTTACTGTAACCTTATAATAAAAGTAGTATCAGCATTCATGACTTTGGTTTCCTTTTCTGGTCTACCTTGAAGGGCTGACAGGAAGCTGCTATTGCCAGCAGGAAGGTGCAAGGCAATGAGAATGGTAGACAGATCCTACTGAGCTCCCACATGCTTAGTGTTTCACTGGACAGCCAGATGCCCAGTGTACTAGGAGAATCCCCTTTTCCATGCTGTGATGGTACCCCACACTCCTTTTCCTCCTCCACCATTTTCCTTTTTGATGCTGGGCACTCCACTATAAGCCATACAAATTGCAGAGTTCTTAAAACACGTAGAGGCTCCCAGAACTGACATGGCAAAGAACATACAATTCCTGCTTCAAGAAGATTCTTTGGTGTCTCCCTATGGCAGGGATTAGTAGGACTGTCCTAAGATCCATTCTACCCAGCAGAATCACCACAGCTACATCTAAAATCTACTGGAAGGAAGACTAGAGGATCCAAATTGCCTGAATGTCCCAGAGTTCCCAGCCTCCAGAGCTGCTTTTTCTCCCTCGGGCCACTTTCTTTTTCTTCTTTTGGCTTCTTTCCCTAACTTGTTGCTTTGCCTTTTGCCTTCCATGATGCTTTTTACAGCATTTTGTCCCTCCCCATTCCCTCCCTACTTCAAAGGCTATTGTTAAAGAAATCTCAAAGTTTCCAGGAGCCCAGCTCATGTCCCTCAGGGGCATATGCACCCAGTGGGATGTAGACAGGTGAAATGCACCACTTCATAGGGTGGTGCCACCACTTCTGCCACATAATTGAAAGCCTGTTGGCCACTCCAGGAATGAACAGTAAATACAGGTAGTCCTCATTTAGCAACTGACTTATTTAGTGACCATTCACAGTTATGACAGTGATGAAAAAGTAACTTTGCAACCAATCCTCACATTTACAACCTTCACAGGTCTGTAAAGCAAAAGAAAGCTGAAGTAAGATTGTGATGTTTCACTTAGCAAACATTTTGCTTAACGACTGAGTTGCAGGTCCCAATGTGGTTGCTAAATGAGGAATACCTATACGTCAATTATTGTGTCCTTCTTAATGATTTGTATCTCATTTACATACATTTTCAGCTGTTATTACAGCTCACTAATCACCTTTGAAAGGAAGCTGCCGATCTGGAACTAGCATGCCAGTAATTAATAACAAGCATGCCAGTAATTTTATGTGTAATGGTGGTTGATCTATACATTGTGTTAGTTGGCTAGTAAGAACTAGTGGTTATCCAGATGGTGCCATTGCTGGAGAAACTCCTGAACAAGGTTCTTTTCCAGAAACAGAGAGTTAAAAGTCCCCATTTAGATTGAATTCAACCTCCCACTTAGTGACGGAATCTATTTTAAAGCATCTCCAACAGATCCCCAGCATCTATTTTCAGGCATCTCATTTCCACTGACAGAAAAAAAGGAAGCATTGCAGTACAAAAGCCAAAAGCCTAGGATTCAAACTGTGACATGAGATTAAGATTTTGTGGTAAATCTGCTGGATAGATTTATTTAGATGCTGACTTGGTTCACGGATTGCTTTAAGCCATTGCACTAGAATCGTAACAAAGCTGCCTTGGTACTTTTCCTTTCTGAAATTCAAGGTCATAAAAACAGTCTCCTGGTATACCTTGTTCAAATTTAGTAGGCTATAAGAAGTATAATTATTTTAAAAAATGTGTGTATTGTAGGGCTGCTCAGCACTTTGAATTTAGTTCATAAAGATGTTTTTGTCTGCAACTCTTTAAAGCAGTGGTGTCTTTTTACAGAATCATGCAATTCCTCCCTGCAGCTGGTTGGATGACTCTAGAAGATGTTAGCTGTCCCTAGTGGAGATCCTGATTCAGAAACCTTTCCAAGTTTGTTTTATTTTCTTAAAACTGTATGCCTTGGCTTTTGAAAAGCAATATTCAATTTGATTTATACTTTTAAGAAAACAAAATGTGCAAATCATCTCTTGAGTTACCAGGAGTTGCTAATTAACTTTCTGCCACCTCTAATATATATGGTATGAATAAAATCACAGATGATATATAACTAAGGGGAACTGAAGCGCATTTTCACACTGTTCAGTTCCATGAAGCACTTTTCTCTCAGCTGAACTCACAGCACTGGAGGCAGTCATGGTGGGCAGGAGACAATTTGAGATGATGGCATAATTGAGAAGGTAAGCTGCTGGAACAGAGGCTTCATTTTTCCTCTCCTGCACAAACTTTTTGCTCTTAAAAAGTCCCTTCTTCTCTGTTCTCTCATTTTAATCATCTGGGTCAATCATCTGTTTAATATCATGCACACATGGAGAGGGGCTAGTGTAAGCCCTAAAATAGAATTAACATTCAGATTCTTAGAAAAAGATGAATATGAGGTGGCAACATCCACTTTGCTTGTCTAATGTGACCTTACCTCTCCACCAGAAAAAAAAAAAAAGCAAACTATGGCCCCAACTTCCAAATGTTGTCCACCCAGTCTTTCAATAAAACTCTAACACCACCAAATATAGTTTGAATTGTGTGTTATTTCTTGCAATCCAGATGGTTGTCTTGTAGTAGCAATAGGAATATTTAGATTCAACTTGAAGAACAGTTTATTTCAACCTTTTTCAAGATATAATGATATGCAAATCATTGTGCATTTGAACAGTTTTACCTGTTCATAATGATTGATTTGACAATGCCACCTAGAAAACACTGAATTGCCACACTAGCTTTAGAGAGCTTCTTTGGAATGGTTTTACACAAGGTGATCATATGGGTCTCTTAGTGATTTTTGAGAAAGAATTGCATGTAGCAATTTGGACAAAACAACATCTGACTGTGTTGTTGGTCATCAAGCCTAGTAATTTAGTGTTTAAAAAGACAAATGAAGAAGGAAATTCAATACCATCAACCATGGTGTCCTTCTGGACCAGTTCCAGGGGTTGTGGGTGGGTGGCACTGTACTGTGCCAGTTTTCCTCCTTCCTCCAGGGTCAGTTTGAGTTGGTGTTGATTGGGAATGAGAGTTCCTGCCCTTGACCCCTGCTTTGTGGGATTCCAGAGTTTGGTACTTCTCCATTCCTGTTTAAATCTACATGAATCCGCTGGGTAAGCTAAGCAGTGCCCCTGCTGAACTAAGCAATACTGTTGAGGTCTTGTCCCGGTGTCTGGAGGCCGTATGGGTTTGAATTGGGAACAACAGGCTTCAGGTCAACCCTAACAAGACTGAGTGGCTCTGGGTTTTGGGGCCTGCAAGTTCCAGGGACTGGGCATCTTTGGTTCTGGATGGGGTGGCACTGCCCCAAACAGACCCAGTGTGCAATCTGGGGGTTCTCCTGGACTTATGACTCCTGCTGAAAGAACAGGTAGCAGCCTAGACCAGGAGGGCCTTTGTGCAACTTCATGTTGTGAGCCAGTTGTGCCCACTCCTGGACTAGGAAGTCACTCATGACTTGATCACCTCTCAAATGGATTACGTTAGTGCGCTGTACAAGGGGCTGCCCTTGAAGAGCATTTGGAAGCTGCAGCTGGTGCAAAATGCAGTGGCATGGGCAGTTATGTGCTCTCCTCTATCGCCACACAGTAAACCTCTGTTCTGCGAGTTGTATTGGTTGCCAGTATGCTTCTGGGTTCAATTCAAGGTGCTGGTAATGACCTATAATACCCAATATTGCATGGGGCCTGCTATCTGAGGGACTGCCTCCCCCCAGTGACATCTACCCATCCCATTAGGTCTGGCAGGAGGGGCATGTTATGTAATATGAGTATCATATGGTGGGACCCAGAAGGAGAGTATCATATGGTGGGACCCAGGAAGAGAGCCTTTTCTGCCTTGGCACCCATCTTTGGAACATTGTTCCCCTGGACCTTAGATTGGCCTCAACCCTTCTGGCCTTTAGGAAGGCCCTGAAGACATGGCTTTGCCATCATGCCTGGGGGTCTGGTAGTAGTGGAGAGCTTCTATAATGGTTGCATTGAATGTGACCTAGTGATGGATTCTGTTGCTGATTATGGTTAATTTTTGTTTTAATGTGGTTTTATTGATTTTTTTATATGATCGTATATTTGTTTTTAACCTGTTCTATTTGGTTGCTTTTTTTAATTATTGTGAGCCTCCAGTCACTTAGGTGAGATGGGTGGCTATACAAATTGAATGAATGAATGAATAAATAACTAAATAAATAAATGTACAAATTTTACATTTCTTTTCAGTGTAACTAAAAATGAAATAATGTTTTAAAAACTCTCTTTTTATCCCTTACTCTACAATGATTCTTCAACCTGTTTTATCTGGAGTCATATTTATAGTCATTAGACATTTCACTCCTGCTTGCCAGCTGGCACTCTTTCCCTTTCAAGCCACTATCTTCAATTCCAAGTATTCCTGTAGCTGACCAGTATTCAGATTAGCTGATTTTTATTTGTTCTACCCAGACTTTAAAATACCTACTTTAATAGACTCTATTGTTTTTAATGGAGGATGAGATGGAAGCCAAAGGTCTTTTGTAGTTTATGAGGAAAGATATGTTGACTATGGCAAGAAAGTCATTCTGTGTGTGTTTATATTTATATTTATATGCATACATATGTACACACACACACTCACACAGACATACTGTATTTTTCCGACTATAAGATGATACTTTTTTCTAAAATCCTTACCCTAAAAATTGAAGGGCGTCTTATTTAAGGAAGTCAGCAAGGAGAGAACTGCGCAGTGGCAAAACTGCCTATACTTTGTCTCTGGGGCTTCCTCCAATCACGAGCCTCCAATCACTAGTGAAATAGCTTGTCTCCCAAACAGACTGCCTCCAATCATGAGCCTTATGTAACTGGCGTCAGCTGATGCTGAACAAACCAATTAGAGGAAGGCTTTTGCAGAGAGAAGCTAGTTTCACTCGTGCTTGAATGGAATCAGTAATGCAAAAAAGCATGGAATAGAGCTGCAGAGAGATGGTTTGGACCTCCTCCCACCAAGTGGATCAGGCCAATGTTAACTAATTACTAAATAAAAATGTGTTCTGCACTATCTTTAAAATATTGATTTCTTAATTTGGGGTTGGAAAAATGGGGGTCGTCTTGTACATGGGGGTGTCTTATTGTCGGAAAAATACGGTACGGTACCCAGAAAAAGGACAAGAAGATAAAGATGAATTAACAGCAGGGACTTGGTGCAGGTATTTAATATGTATCTGTCTCACATCCACTGATGTACAAAAATGATACAAAGCTGCAATGCTTGAATATGCTGGGCATTCATATTTACTGTTATGGTATACAAAAAAATAATACAGTTTAGAATCTGATGCCTGGCTCTCATTTGTTACTTCTTTGCATCTATCATTAAGCCTGATATATTAGCACTGAGGGAAGAATAAGTATCTTTTACAAAAACTAAAACATCTTATGAATCATACATTGTCTGGAAGGCAGTGACAGTCCAGATGAGCAATTATATCAAGCAGTATTCCAGTAAACACTTGATAACAAAATAAAATCATCCTTGCCAAAGACAAATGATGATACTACTATAGTCTGAGATATTCCTATGAATTCTGCAATCAACTTTACTGCCCGCACGTAGCTCCCATTATTTATTCTCTTAATGTTATTACCAAGGTATGGCTTTCATTTAGTCTTTCAGTATTGTTTTCCTTTAAGATGCAACTCTGTTTTGTAGAATCGGAATAGTGTCCCCCATCAGTGGAAGCTTCCATCCATTAGAGGATGATTCCTCTTCCCTTAGAAAAGTGATTCTCCCCATCACTGCCAAATTCTGCACTGCAATATCTTCCAATTCTCTTGAGCAGATTTGGGAATAGACAAAAAGGCTGTGAAGAATCATCCTATTCACAGTCCGTTGACAGAAGTCCTATATTGACTGAGAAATAAAAGTTGGATTTCTCCCACAGTTTTCATAAGGGCTCAACTGCTGAAACAAAATAAACCCATAATTCATGTTTATCTATCTGTAAGTTTAAAGTCTCATCCACTTTCCAAATCCTATTGCAAGTTTGGGTGTCTGGATCACTCCTGATAAGCAAAATCACCTTCAGTTTATAACTGGGGTTGGCAAACTAAAAATCTATTTGTGATAATTAGAGCCCACTTCTATAATATTACTGGGAGCAGAAAATAGTTTTACATTTCCCCAACCCTGTCACCCCCTATAACCGTCCTCCCTAAAGCCACCTTCCAGTGGCTGTTCCTGTTCTACCACTTAGAATGCTATTACATCAGTGATGGGACAATTGCATTTCTCATGGCTCTTTGATCGCTGCCACTGCAGTATTGTCAATGCAGTAATCAGGAAGTGAGGAGGAGAATGGGGCAGCAGGAAGGGAATAGGTGGATTTGTCCTGGGGAACCACTGAACTGTAGGAAAAGCTTTCTCCCTTGATCCCAATTTAATACAACCAACAGCTTTCAAGTGTTACTGATCTGTAGTTACAGGGTGTTCTCTTACAGGAGAAGACAAAAATTACATGAAATGAGCACTTTTATCAAACTGATTACATACATCATCTTCATATTTATCTTATTAGGAACACACAATGGTTGATTTAGGAAAAGGGCAGCCTTATCCTTGGTCATAGGATAGACCAAAGAACCCTGCCAGTTCTTTGTTTTCTGCGACACATCTGCTATTGTAATGGTTTTTAGTTTGATCTATTGTGAACTATAAATATAGCTTTGGTAATGTCTGTTAATGTTTTGGGGGTCCCCCAACACTCCCTTCCACTTACTCTCATTTCCAAACATTCTTCTGCAGCAGTTCCAGCCAACCTACGATCATCTTCCTGCTTGCCAACATCCAAACACTGAGCCAGCACCATCCCTGGCTAAGTTAATCCACAGGAGGGTGCCCAAAATGTAATTCAGTCAACATTTTGCCTTAGCCACTGCTGCTTCTGGAATAACAAAAATCCCCAATCAACACTTGACATGGAAAAGGAATGAAATAAACTGCTAGCATGACCTCACACACACATTTTCGGTGCATGTCGTCTGCATTTATGTAGCCATTTTGTGAAAATTCTGAGTGGTTGATTAAAAGGCATTGCCTGTCTACATTGCTCGATTATAAGTGAAATCCACTGAGCTGGGATGGTAAAATAATAGCAAATTGTTCCCTTTCCTCAGAAGCTGATATGATAGTTGCAGGAGTTGGAAAGGCAAAGACAGGGAAGATACATTCTAAACAGCAGGTACCAGGAGCGAGGTGGTGAAGCTTTAGGGATAGAGGAGGAAAGATTGCCTCCAGGAGGCGAGGTGGGTGAGGCAAGAATTCTCACTCATCAGAAAGCTGATTGCCCACATGCTCTGCAGAGAAACTTTGTTACAAATAGATAATAACAAAAATTACTAGTATTGTCCAGCTTTGACTTCATGCATTACCATAAAAAAACCTGACTCAACACTCAAAACAAGTTGATGTCATATCATCAGGCAGATCCAGAAATGGATTTTAGCCCTGTTGGGAGTGTACCCTAAATCAGACCACTAGTCACTCTACTTTAGTACTGTAAGGAGTATGCTTTTCCAGAGTTTCAGACAAACTCTTTTCAGGCCTAACTAGAGATCCCATGTGAAGGTATAGGCCTTAACTCCTCAATTACCCACCTTCTCCTTTTTTTTTTTAAATCACAGGAAAAACAGGCAGGCAACTGAAATTATAGAAAGGACAGATCCTTTGATTAAAACTGAGCCAAATAACTCAGTGATAGGTTTGCATCTTTTTTAAAGAAGAGCATTACAAATTGCTGAGAGAATTATACACTTCAGTGACATCAGCATTTGGTCAACTTCTTGACAAAAGAATGTAGATGGTTCCCTGAAAGGCCAGTTTACCAGTACAGGAAGTACCTGCAGGTATTAAGTGCACTTGTGTGTGGGTGTGGGTATATTTAAAAATAGCAGTTACAAATTGGACTCAGCAGAGGAAGAGCAAAGAATCAAATTAGCGTGTATGTTCACATTAATCATGCAGCCAGCAATGCTGTGCCTTTTTCTTCCTTTTTAGCAGCGCGATATAGTGGTTTAAATGATTGAGATGCTCCTGTATACAGGCCTGTGGCGAGCTACTAACAAAAAATGAGACCCCAGCTATTAAAAGAAAGAGGGAAAAAAATCTACATATTTAGCATAATTGCTAGTTTACCTCTCAGAGAACTGGTAAGCTATAGTGTGTGTTTGTGTGTATGAGTGAAAATCTGCAAGATGGCAATTGCTACATAATGCCTACCATCTTATAGATTTTGGCATCCCACCCCTCCCCACCCAAGATGTCTCTGTGTAAGACTTGAGGGGGTAACACAAACTGCTGTTTGAGAATCTGCTGCCTGCTGAAAACAGGATTGCCTAACATAGAATTTTCCAGTTATTGCTGAACTGAAACTCTCATCACCCCTTTTCAGTATGGTGAGGGATGATGGGAATCATATTTCCATAACAATTGGAGAAAGGAATATTTCTACCCATGACTTACAGGAATGTATTTGTACTAATTATGACAATGAGTAATTTCCAGAGCTCTCTGATATCACGACGTCTAGAATATTCCACTGCTTTTATCTGCAATAAAGAAAGAGAAAGCAGAAGGCCATTGCTGATGAGGCATATAAGTTACTACCGAGTCTTTCTCCCTGGGTAATAACTCAGTGTCATTACCATGCCCTTTATACTTACTGACTTTTGTCCCACCAACAGTTATTCCTTTATATTGGGTCAGGAGGATGCGCAACCCTCAAAGCATTGTTGATATACAATATAATTCTACCAGCATGGCCAATAAAGGTGGATGATGGGGAGGGGGCAGGGTTGCCTAGCATCACCTGTGTTATATGGCTGATAATGCTTTTAATTAACCCTGTCTAGCTTATGGGTTGATTAAGCCTAGCTAGCCTCCATCTCTGCAAAAATATGTGAGGTATTTTAATAGGTGTAATAATAATTGGTTAAAAGAAATGGAATTCCACTATAACTTAGATATTCTTAGGCTATTGTGACTCAGGCAAAAACAGGTAGCCTTATTTAAATGGCTTCTTTGAAGAGTTTCTGAGTAATTTCTGAGTTACGTAGCCTAGTTTCCAGGTGCCATCTTGTGGTCAAAATGATTTTTCAAACTTTCTGGGCTCCAGATGTATAGTGATTCCTTATGAATCACTGATAGAAATGGAAAATGTTTCTTAGACATTTATTACTGTTCATATCTGGATGTTGTTCCTGCAGTCTGGAAATAAATGAAATGAACTGCCTCCATCTTGCTGACATGTTGTTTAGCTGGAGTAGATTGTTTCATTAAAGAGATAGCTGTTTGATCCTATGGTTTGGCTTTAGTTATTGCAACAAAAATGTGCGCCATGGCACTGAAGTGATATCTCATGCCTAGTTAATGGTAAAGGCATCCCAATGCAAGGAAATGCAGGCATTCAGCTTCACCAGTGTTGAATGTTCAGAGAATATCGCTGGGGAAACTGGGCATAATAGAACCTCATTATCGTGGCAAGTAAAACAAACACATGAATGAACAAACAAATAAACGCTGTAGGACACCAGGATGTGGAAAAAATAATCATGACCACAGTGTGGAGCAGCTGCTAGTGGTAACCTTGGATTATTTTAGCACGCTCCCTAATTCTAAAAGCTATTCCCACATTTATAATGGACCAGATGAATCAAGATGAATTTTCACATTACATTTTACAGCTGGAGTACACACATTTGGGCTTTGGGTTACCGTACCAGAGTCCCCACTTCAAAAACTGGGCAGTGCCAAGGCAATACAGTAGATATGGTCAAGACAAAAACTACATTGAATTTAAAGTTAAGGTAAATCAATTAAAATACAGTTAATCTAATTATACCTACATGGCAACACCTAGATAACCTTGACTAATCTCAAAAAGATAAGCAGGATTGGGTTTTGTTTCTATTTGGATGGGAGACCAGCAGGAAATACTGCAGTCCAAGCTGGGAAGTTAAAAAGAGGTTGTGGAAGAACACGGTGGCAAACGCCCTTCCTGCTGGCAAGAAAACTGTATGGTATCTCTGGTATCGCCAGGAATAAAACTTAGTAGAAGGTAGACTTTACCTTTCCTTAATAAAATTACATTCTGTGCATTTAATAATTTCACCCTTTCGTTACATTCAAAATTATGTTTCAGCGGCACATTTTGAAGTGACTTTACATTCAAGTGCAAGATATATGCATTTTTCTCAAAAAATCTGTAACCTTCTGAGCATCCCTGTTTAACGTTCATGGGACCAGAGAGCTCATTGTCTTGTCCATTACTGCCTGCCACCTGACACATCTGAGGGACCTATGAGGCCAGGCTAAACAAATATTTTAACCGATCACTGTGATTACTGATGCACTCGTAAAGCCCATAGCAAACACTCAAACCTGTCCTCTTGATGTTGTTTTCTATTCCCTCCCTTAGATAAAGTTTGTTTTGTTTAGTTCTGTGTGTATATGTATGATTTTTATTGAAAGTTTTAACAACAATAGTAGGAACTAATACAAACTAAAGTAGAATGAGAAAGAAGAAAGAGAAAGGGAGAAATAAAAGAAAAAGCTAAAAGTGCAAAAAAGGAAAAGTAGAAGAAAAGTAGAAAAAAGAAGATAGAAAAAAGATATATAGAAGTGGCTTCTAGTCTTCTTCACAGCACTTATAAGTACATTTATATTCTAACCTCTCTCTCTAAGGTTACATCATGACTCTCTTCTTTCTATAGTCTTATCTTGTCTAATCATCAAAAGCATAAATTACAAGTTCATTGTTTTCTTTTTTATGCAAAAAGTCCATAAAGGGTTTAGTTTTGTTTAGTTCTTTGGGATAATTACAGCTTCTGTATACTCCAATCTTAGAGGGAATGGTTTCAAAATCTGGCAGTGTGGATGGGATAGGGTGTTCCTGGTGGCTGGTAGTGGGGCTTGAGGTAGCTGCACATTCTTTGAGTGCCTAGGCAAAAGCAAAGACTCTCTTTCCCGAATGCGATGAGAGCTTTGGAGGACAAACTATTTCCAGTGTGTAAAGCTACCAGATTGGGTTGCAGAATTCCACATAGCCATTAGATGATGGCACCAAAGAGATGGAAAAAACTAACCCTTTCCTGCTATCTAGTGGCTGTCCAGATTTTTGTAGCCCAGATCTTGTAGCCCTGTTAGTGTCCCCATACAAAATAGTGGAATTGTGAACAACTGTACTATTAAGTTTTACACTTCTTTTCAGTGCAGGTTTCTACATACACTTCCAATTAATGGCTATAATTCTAGCCCACAGTTCTAATCCTTGAGGTAACTTTTTAAAAACCGAGTACTTCCTGCTTCTTGTACACAGACCCCTCTGTGCGATTATTATACTGTATTCATTATCGTGTGTCTACTGAACAATGATTACATTTGGAACCAATATCACAAGTGGATCTTCACACATAAAAGGGGCTCCAGATTAGATTCTTCCCAGGTTCAGAAGGCTGTTGCAATGTATACAGCTGCTTGCCAAGGAAAATTTACAATGTTCATCCACTCTACTCACATCCAGGGATAGATAGTGATATTTTTGAGTCTGTCCATTGAATCGAAAATATCCATACAGGAAGTTGTTCTTTTGGCTAAGGTTGCCATATGAAAAAAACTGCCAGAAGGAAGTTCTTTCAAATGCAGTTATCACTGCTAACTTCAGAATTTTGAGAAATAAGTATACCTAATTGGCTCTTTTCGTCTAGAAGAGAGAGAATATTCAAAACAAGAATTGTTCCACTTTAACCTTTGTAGATGATCTGTACAGCATATGAATGAAACACCATTGGGAGCAATGCAGTGAGTAGTCTATATTGTAACAGCCTTAGATCTCCAGAAAATGTTTAATTATATCATTCTTTGAAGCCAGACTCTGGTATCAACTTTATATCAATATATCTAAATTAGATCTAGACTTAATCAAATTAAACTGCTGATATAATCTGAATTTATGTTATGAAGGCCTTAAATCTCATTCATTTCATTGCACCTACTCTAAGTATAATTTAGTCTGGATTCAACCCTTTGTTCGGTGGCTCTATTCTGCATATTACTTACCCTCAATTATCCCTTTCCTCTTCATTTTAGTTTTACTAAAATAAATACCCTAGTCACTACTGAATGCATCCCAAACAGATATGGAAATCAGCATGAGGCGGAATAGGTCACATTATCTCTAGTTTGCAAACGCTCTGTATGCAGTGCTCCTGCCTTAATGCAACTCCATAAGTATTTCACTAGTTTTACATCAGTACAGCTTGCCTATAAATATAGAAAAGGAAAAATGTCAGATCCTTCATTCTACAGGATGGCAGCAATATTATATTATGCATATTCTGAGATTATTGGCATTTCACTTTAAAAAGACTGCTGAGGGATGAATATCCAGTAAGATCAAGTAGGGTTCAATAAGTTTGACCCTCACAGATCAATTGCTATTTTCAGAAATTCAATACCATATCTGATACAGAAACCTTCTTATAGAATATCTATTATTTCCTACCTGGGTGTTATTACCTGCAAGGAGAAGAATATAATCTGCATAGGCAGCTGGTGAAAGAGTGAAATTGTGTTGATGCTATGATTCCCAAGGGATTAATAGCTTCCCTTACAAATCATTTTTACAACAACAAAACCATTAAAAAAAAAAAAATCTTAAAATGTTTAAAAATAAAACATTGGTATTCATAAAACAAAGCAAATGACCCCATTTCCATTTCTCAGCATCATCCTTAAATTGGAAAAGTTTATCAGCAGATTGTATTTTTGACAGGAAAGAGGTTGCTTTGATCTGACAGTCTTAGAGAAAGAACTCACACACTTGTATGAAGGGATGTAATATTAAAAATATTTAATATCCTGATCACATGATAGAGAATTTAAGACCATACATTTGTCCATTACAGTGGCAAATATTAGGAGAGCTATTGAAAGCCAAAATTTTGTTTTATTTTACAGTATGTATTACCTGTTACAATCCCAAAAGATGCTGGGTGACATACAGCATCAAACAAAACAGCAGCAACAACAGCATAAGAATAATAACTAAATCCAAAGGATAACCAGAAAGAAAAGCAGGAATAAAACCCCAAATATGTGTCCACAGTGAGTCAGCTGGGACCAAAGTATGCTTTAACTCATTGGCAAGATGGGGGTCTATGTTCATCTGGGAAGAGTATTGCATAGGGTGAGGACTATTACAGAGAAGACCTGTCGTCACCCCCACCCATCCTACAAACCCCATGAGGGGAAGGAACTTTCAGATTATTCCAGTGTGTTTTTAGAAAATCATCACATTTGATCATTCTTGGATCTTGGAGAAAGGAAACTGTATAAATGAAGATCATCCAGCTAAACCCACATTCTATTGATCAGACATTATTTGGATAATAGAGTAGAGATGATAAATAGATTCAGATAAGGAGATTGTTTTAAAAATGGAACTGAAGTACAAGAGGAACAATTTAAAATTCTAGCTTGGGTTGGGCAATGTTTTTTCACTTAAGGGGCAGATTCTTGAAAGACTGATCTAAGGTGGATTGCATTAAGAGACAATAATGGATAAGATTGAAATACATTTTGGCAGGGTAAGAGCCAAAAGTGGGTGAAGTTATCATTCTGCTTCTTCAGACATCTTTTAATAAAATTTAACCCCTTTTCCCCTCCTTTTGGATAATTCTACCTCTCTTTCTCATCTCAGCATATTGCAAGGAAAGGACAGATCAGATTATTCTGCAATTGAGTTACCCATTCTATTCTAACACATCCCTTTCATGTGAAGTATAATGTCATAGTCTTTCAGTCAACCAAGTTTTTTTCTGAGGCTTTTTAAATGTACTAAGTACAGAAATTGTTCAATAAAGTTACACCTATCTCACTCAAAAGAGATCCTTTATAGCACCCCATCATCACAAGGCAAAATGTAAAAACAGGAAGATTAAGCTTAGATGGATCCACCTTGGAATGTAGATGTTGACAAAATGTTAAAAAAAGAAAACACTAAGCAGTGTTAAGACAGTGACAAGGAATTAGATATGTTGAGTTGAGGCTTTGGATGAGGAATCGGTTTGTTTACACCATTACCTGATGTCAATGCTCTTTAAGAATAGCTGAGCAATATCAGGCTCCAAAAGTCAGGATTCTTCCTGCTGTTCTTCCCCATTCATCATGGTCTTTACCGGAATGCTCATCCTGAATTCAGCTGTGTGGATTCCTAATTAACAACTTGCCCGTAAGGTACTGACCCTCACTGAACTCATCTATCTCCTTCTAAAATGACTAAGCTCTGTCCTGCATTAAAGATGTAAAAGGCCACAAATTACTTTCATGGTCTTTGTAGCTAAGAAAAGGTGATGGGGGTGGGGCAGGGCAAGGAAGTGGGGAGGAAGCATCATTGCTTGGTGAATAACAATTTCAGCTTTTGGGATCCAAATATTTCATTCATTCTGGAAGCTTTCTGCCTGAGAGAAGAAAAATATTCTTAGTTATTTTTCAGGCAGGTTCATGTACTTTGTTATTGAAACAGAGGACTTTTCCATCCAAAGGGCTTGGGGAAGGTGAATATTTTTCCAGTTACTGAATACACAAATAAGTAATTTTAGCAGTGATGGACAAACTTAAGGTTTCAAGGTCTTGAACTCTACCAAATTCTATTTAGGCAGGTGCAAAATAAGAAATTAGAGAGACATGTATGCCGCAGAATTTTTAAGAATCCTGTATTCTTAAGAGACATTTAAATGCTTGTAATAAAAAATGAGATGGGTAAATGTAAAAAAAAAAAAAAAGAAGAAACAGTACAGAAATATAATGCATATAAGGTAGAGATAATAAGTAGTGGTGTACTTGACCCATATAGGATCACAATTAGAAGCTGAATTTTCACTACATGCTAACAAAGTTAAAATGGAGAATTCGAATCATGTTGTGTGAACCAAGCCATCATGTTAAGTCATAACATGATTTATTTTGGGGGGCATAACATATTATGTGAATATAACAATTATGTTTTATTAACCTTTAGATTTAAACCCTAAATCCTGTCTGCAGGATTTCATATATTTACATTAATGTATCTTCATTCATTGCATCTTTTCTTTAATATACTGCATCTCCACTTTCCATACTTAAATGGATACCACATCATTAGAAGATCCACCATTGTTTTGCATAAAATATTAAAGTCTGTTTCTAACTTTTGGAAATGTAATGTGCTTATTTTCTGAAAAGTGCTTCTGTATTAATAAGGAGTTATGATTATTGTGATTTCCCCTTTACAATGAATAGAAATAATGGCTAGACAATGAAATATAAATTCAAGGAAATGTTTTCTCAGAGTTTGAAAGTTTGAATCCTTTGAAAACATTTCCTGTCAAACGTCTCTCTTCCTGATGACAAGCTTACTTCAAAATACATTGTGGTGTGAAATGATCCTTTTAGTGGCTTTCACAAAGCAATTACAAAGATAATAATTTTATTGCCATCAGCCACAGAGCTTTCTTGGGTTTTGAATAATAAATCTGAAAATGGATTTAGAACAATATTTAAGAGGATTTAGGTGAATTTGTGTTTCTGTACATACTCTGAACCTACCCTATTCATCCTGAAGAAATTACTTGCATTGAACTTGACAGTTGTTCAACAACATATTTTTATATCACAGAAAAACCTAGAAACTAAACAGTTTTAGTTGACATATTGTGCATTTTGTTGTTAAAATAATAGTACACTGAATTGTCCCATTAGTTAGTGCTGTGGCCATGTCCTACATCTGCTCATTTCTGCAGCTGTATTAGTTCACTGTTGAGTAGAATGAGAAACATTGTTTAATGATAGGAGCAAGAAAAATAAAATCTGGTGAAGGACATATGAGAAATCATCTTCATTGGTTTGTCCTCTATGAATTAGTAATGTGGTCTTAATATTTTTTTTAGATCATTGCTATGAGATCCAAAAATATATTAATAGCTTTTAATATATAATGAAATGTCATTTGTTTTGCTTGTATAGATTTTTTTCTCTGGTATAAGAAATTATGTGATAGCCTATTGGAAGTCATTGCTTTTTAGTGGTTGGGAGACTGCATCTGCTTAGTCAGTTTTCATACAGGCTTTTGAGACCACCAGGCCTATCTATTTCCCACTCTTTACAATGAATAACGCCTAGGATATTACTATTTTTAATGCTGTTATTCACTGTGGTATAATAATGGGAATGTGTATTTCATAAATCTAAAGCTTGTAGCTGCCTCAAAGCCAGCTAATGTGTGTTCCTTGAGCCCACCAAATCAAATCTCACATGGATCAGACTCTTAATGCACAAACTTCCTGTCATCCTCTCTTCACAAAAAAAAAAAAAAAAGAAGTTAATTGCTGGTATTCCTGTCCTGCCTCTGTGTATTTGTCTATATGTATTCTTCTACTTCTGTCTGCCTGCTGAAATGATGCTCCATAGAACGAACGAATGTTTCTGAACCCATCATGATATGGCAGCATGAAAACACAACTTCATATGGAAACTCTTTGGAGTGGAGTGATGGTATGATGTTAAGCCTACATTAATGAAGCACCTATGAATGGTAGAGGATGGAGGACGCTGAAGGACAATCTGTTGTAGACAATGCTTACATAAAGGAAACTCCATGAAAAGGGATTTTAAAAATATGTGGCAGTGTAGGGTAGGTATGAGGAAAGAAAGATTGAATCCCGATGCTGTATCTATCCTGATTCACACAAATATTGAATAGTTTAGCTAAGCACAAGAATGAGATGATGGGAGGCATGGCAAGGATTCCTTCCACGGAAAACAGATTGCTCCCTTGGCTGTGAAAGAACAGCAAAGTTTACTGGATAATAACTATCCAGTAAAACAGTGATTTCATTTCGATGACCTTTTTCTTTGTGGAGCGGGGAGGCATGGATTCACACTGGCTATGAAATGGGAAAATTTCTATGCCATGAAAGCTGTCAGTTGGTGAAACATTTTGTGGGCAAACCAAAATGGAATTCTTCATCAAATTAGATCCAAATTAAAAGTTGTCCTGATCCATACAAGGCCTTATCTAAGAGCTTCACAGTTAACAGCTATTCAGCAGTGGGCCTTTCCAAAGCTCTAAAACACCATCATTTCAAACCTTAAATGTATTCCTACCTTTCATCCAAATGTCCTCCCACAATATTCTTCTTACACAGCTCTAAGAAATTTTGTGAACTAAGGGCTTCAGACTGGGACATAATGTTTCCCATTATTTTCCCATTATTTAAACTCTTACATTGTTCTGAGTAATTTTATAGCTGTGATTAATCATTGCATTAGTAACTTGAATAGATAGGATATTCAGAAATGACTGGTTTTACTAAGCATTATTTATTTCCCCATGTTTCAGGAAAAAAAAAGTCATTGAGAAAAATGCAATGGAGTTCTGTTTAATTTTCCCAGAACAATATGAGTTTTGTCTGAAAATGTTTTATTTTATAAAAGATAACATTTTTAAAAAGCATTTTGAATGCATTCCTCAAAATAGTATGGTTCTAATAATATAATTAAACAACATTTTAAAAATTCACATTGTTTTGGAAACATTCCCATTAAAACAATATTTGAGTTTTAGAAACCAGTGCATAGGCCTGTTCTCTTTGTCTCTTTCTCTCACCAAAATGAAGAATAAAGTTTGAAAATGTTCACTTTTACTGATGAACTTGCTTTCACATTTTTAATACAGCCAGATTTCCAGTTTACTCAGAATAATGAAAAAAGATCTCTGAAGTCAAGTCAAGACAACAGGTTACTGTTTTAAAGGATTTGTTTTACATGATATATCAAATGTCATTAAAATACTGTCATAGGTTCATAGAACCAATATGGGAATTAGTCTAAAATATTTCCTCCTCATGAGTATGTTTTAAGCCACATCTTCTCCTTGCCTCTAAGACAAGCATCTTCTAATTAAAGCGCTCCAGAGTATATCTGCTCAAAGTTAAATTGAAAATCTAGAGGAAATTTGATTCTACAATCACTTATAACAGCTGTAATAGTTATGAGCCTTGTATTGATACGTACAGTAAATCTGAACTGTTAGGGAGGTTATAACTCCTAGAAAAAGCCAAGGCTTTTATTAATCCCAGCTAAAAAAAAGTGCAGAGTTGCAAAATGTTCCCCCTTAAAACAAGGATACATTTACCCTTCAGTATTTTCTTAAGTGATACCACAAGAAAAAGCAGAGGAAATGGTTATTCTGCTAGCATACATAATGCATTTTGGAGCAAAAATATTCTCAGGGATATCTTTTTTGCAAATAGATACTCTGATGAGATGAAATGGCCTTTTGATTAATTATTAAAATTTGGCCCATTTGACTAAGTGTTCATCCCATTGTTAGACTTTAAAAATAAGAGTATCTTTCAAGGAAGTGCATCAGAAACTTCACAACTGCATAAAAAGTAATTAATTATAAATCCAATGCTCATTTGTTCAATTCCTGGCAGTAAACTTCTCCCGTTGTTGGCATCATGATATGTAGAATCTTGATGTTTAAAAACAAGGAGAAATTTTTGAGCAAATATTTTGATGAAAATTTTATTGTGAAATCACTTCACAATTATCAATTCCTTTTTGGCACAGATAGTTAAATGAATACTATTGCCACATGTTACTGTTTAATCTGCCAATATTAATTATGACTTGCAGAAAGAACTAAAGGCCTTAGCCACTTACAGAGTATCACTGCCCATAAACATACAAAAGATGGCGTATATAAAGGTAGTTTTGTTACACAAGTACATATAGCAATGATGACAGGACTGAACAGAGATCCCTGTCATTGTAAAGAATCACAGTCCAAATAACTGGAGACAAATATAAGTATTGATGTCTAAGTGATTGCACTTTCTTAAAAGATCATTGGCAGCATGTTTCCCAAACTTTCTAAATTCTTGGCTTGACCATCACTGCTGCTTTCAAAGCCAGGATAATTGCCCAGGATTCAACTACTTTCAAGGCACCAAAAATTGAAGTAGGGAGTTAACAGGATCCATCCTGTAATATATAGAACCAAAATTTGGACTCAATGAAGTGCTTTAATGTGGATGGCTGTGGAACAAAATTTACTCCACAGACATACAAAACAAATAAGAAAGATATGAGACAGTCTGGATTGGCAGAACAATAGGAAAAATGGTGAGGAGATAGTATTAAGAAAGAACATAACTGAATGTTCTTTGGAGATCATGTCTTTTTGTTTTATAAGATCTATTTAAGATCATAAATATGGTTGATGCTATGACAGGAGGAAAAGCCAATTTGTGCTTAAAATGTTCAGAATGAAAAACAAAAACTGCAGTGGTATTGTGACACATTTAGGATGAAGTAGAACAAAGGTACTGGTAGTCTGATTTACTAGAATGAAAATAAATTTCCAGGAGGTTCTTGAATACTTCACTAAGTTAAGTTTGATTCAATCCTACAAAGTACTTGATAGAAAAGATAAATTAATTGTGGTATACCAAACATAATGACTCATGAAGATTGTCCAGATAATACTCTGACCTTACAATCTGTCTTGAAGGAGAGAATGTCTCAGGACTGAGGTATTTTCATAACAAGCCTGTGGAGTAACCAGTTCACTTGCATTATCTAGCAGAGAAGTGACTTTGCAGTTCAGCAAACATTTGGCTATCCTGACACTCCCCTGAATGCATCTCCCTTTACTCCAACAAATGGAGGGATGATGATGATGATGATGATGATGATGATGATAATAATTGCAAAAGGCAGCTTTACTTGGAATAGCTTACATCTGCAATGATACCTTTAACACCATCAAACAACATCTGCCTACCCCAGGTCCTTGAGAAGGACTCGATAGGTGGATACAAATGCCAAATCCACTCTAAACATCTGGCTGAATGTGTGACCAACAACATAGTAATAATGAGACTGATCCTTCTGCAGTCCTTTGGGGATTATTATTCCTAGTAGTCCTCAAGCTTCCATTTCTGCTGCTTTTTCCAGGCAAGACACATTATTCAGCCAAGGTATCATCTTAATGCCTACAGGAAAATACAAGGCACTGCTACCTGTGAACCAAGATTTAGCACATCAGAGGTCTACTGTTTATTCTGAAAATTGGCTTATATTAACAAAAACAATACCCCTTTTTTTTCTTATGGTAGAAATGGTCCCTATGCAGACTACATGTACTTCTAATAGTTGGCTTGTAATGGGAATTTCTGAGAAAAAAAGGCCAATGATTAGTGAGGAGATTGAGGTAAAAGAAAATGGTTGTGATAGGGCAAGAATTAAGGAAAAGGATATGAAAGGAATGTGAAAGGAGTGTGTTTGTGTGTGTGTGTGTGTGTGTGTGTGTGTGAAAGAGAGAAACAGAGTGAAAGATACAGAAATACATCTTACAGCTAAAACTAGATGATCAACAATTACAGTATAAAACCCTCGCAATGATGGCTTTTTAAAAAAATGATGATTCTGCATTGTTTTTCTATATTTTTTAACATGTCATATCTGATTTCAGAAGGCTTTATAATTTGTCGTATTACAGCCACTGCATATGTAAGTATGAAGATGAAAGTAGGAGGGAAGCTCACGAGGGACCAGCTTTTCTACTTCTTCCCATATATGGACACTGCAGTAGAAATACACCAAATGACTCTACTTCATTCTTTATGTTTCTGAATCCTTCTTTTTCAGTCTCCTAAAAGGCATGTACAAAAATGAAATGAAGTATTTGCACTGAAGAGATGTTGCTTCAATGGACAGAACTTATCATCACAAAGAAACGGAGAACTTTCACTGTGATTTCAAGCTGACAGCTTTGACCAAAATTCTGAACAACTATGAGTGTCTAATTATACCACATGTGTGCCTAATTAAACATATGATTGTGTGTGATTATATGTATCTAACAACCAAGGCTTCTTAAAAGCAATCCTTATTCTGCTTTGATTTTTTCCACCCTCCAGCTTTAAAATCCCTTTTTCTGTGCACATGAAGCAAAACTCACTTTAAAATAATTTGAATATCTGTAGTCCTGTATGTATGTACTAAATAGTTAGTCTTACTGCATTCAGTGAGGCTTGCTTCCAAATAAGCACATTTAGGACTGTGATCTTCATTTCATCATAGTTATTTTTGATTGCATTGTTTTATGTAAGAGACTTCATTCTGATCTTGATTTTATGTTTGTCTTTTTTAATATAAATATTTGTGGATATTTTATGTTATTAATGTTATAAAAGTGTTTATATGTCCACTTTTTATAAAATGCTCAGGTTAACCAAAAATAATAGGAGGTACACCCCAGAAAAGTAGATTTTCAATTTGAAAATGAAAAAAAAGCATGTGCAGTGAAAATTTGATAAGCAAACATAAAAATATAAACAATATAAATGAATATATTTATTAGCAGTATAAATAATTGTATAGTCCAAAGACTTATCCAAACAGGAAAGTTTACTGGAGCAATGAGGGTAGCAATGTCAGAAAAAACTATCTGTACTTGAATTATGAACTTCTGATTTTACCCCATTTTTTTATTCCAGGTATCAGAATAGCACAATAGTAATGAAATTATTAATTGTGAACATTGTTGGTAAGAAAGCACAAACATATTGACTTAAGCATCTCCAAGACCTTGGTGGTAATGGGGATTTTGAAGTTTAGTATTCAGGCATGCAGGTTTTACATTTCCCACAAGGTGGCAGAGGCAGCTTGCAACAGGTTTTTGGTAGTGAAATGTTCCATGAAGGATTCAATGAATCTGAAAATCTATACAATTCTTTAGGAAGAAAGCTAATTTCTCTAGGACGATGTCACAAGAATTCCACTAATTCTTATCAGAAAAACTTCAAATCTGCATAAAGTTTATTTCTTAGTACAGCCTTAAGAAAAAAGTTTATAATCTTTTAAAACACAAAAATCTTAAACCATCTAAACACAATTAAATTAGAGGGTAGCTTTGGTTGATCTTTATTGCTGTTGCTGTTGCTATTATTATTATTACTATTATTATTATTTTACTACTATTGCGATTACTGTTGCATTTCTTTCAGCTACTGGAAAACAGAGGAGTATGTTGTAAGTTCCAAAAGGCCCCTATACGCCCCTGCGAACCATATAAATGAATTAGAAAGTAAAAGCCTGACGTGTAATTTCATTCTGGGTTTTCATCATCTTAAAATGATCAAAAGTGCTTTTCCTACTTTCTGGGGCCAATTTTTTAAAAATTAATCTGGACTTGAACTTTTGAAAGGGAAGCAAATGAGCAATAGCAGATTGTTTGAAACCTAGATTAAAAAGGATCTTTGCCCATAGTTGGTGTCCAGGGGATAGTGACCAAACAATAGATGATGAAGTCTTGAGGGGTTTCCTGAAGAATTTTCCTGCATTTGGCGTTTTAAGAAAAACATTTTCCCTTTCAAATCTGTGTGCTTCTCTGGAAAGCCTTCAAACTGCCAAACTGCCTTTGTACAAAAATTAAAAAGAAAAAAGAAAAAAGAAAAAAAAGATTGTATTTTTAAAACTAGCTTTCATATCATTCTAATCATTTTCTTCTTTTTCATATCCTTGACGTTATTATTTCAAACATAGAAATAAACAAACAACAACTACTTGTTGTTAAAAGTATTGCATTATGTACTATGACAGAGTCTTAAAAACAGCATAAAATCTTGTGCAATTTTCCTTAACTCTAAAAGGATGAAACCTATTTCCAGTTTGGAGTGCCATATGGAACATTTTTAAGTATAATTAAAAAAAAACTTTGAAGAATTTGAAATAAATGTTACTTCAATAAGCCACCCTTACGGACCAGGTGATGAATTTGTAACGTTGCGTTGTCTGCCAATATCGGAGCTCGGTAAGGCATTCTTCCCCCCCGAGGTCCTTGTTTGCTTGCCAAAGCCAGTTCAGTACCACTGTGCTTGGACAGCTCCACCAGGGAAGAAATTGTTCTCTCAGCGTGTAATAGATGCACCCACTGGCCAGAAACTGTCATTTGCCATTCCTAATTAGAAATTTCCCAAGAATCTACGGCTTCAAACAGCTTTCTCCAAACTAATAATAATGATTACAGCAAGAACAAGGGCAACAACCCTCTTTAAAATATTTAACTGAACCAGTTAAAGGTCTCCAATATTTTTTGATTCTGTAATCAAGGATACAGTATCTAGAACTGCGACAGCAGATGTTCAGTTTAAAAAGAAAGAAGGTCACTTACTTGGAAGGACATGATTTGGGAATTTTATTTCGAAGTAAGTTCCATGGAATTCTGTCCCCGCCCCGCCCGCTTTCAATAAGAAGTTTAGGAACAAGAGAGGTTTTTTTTTTAAAAGTATAATTCAATGTAATGAAATTCAAGAAAAAAGTTGAATTTGAGAAAGACATTTCATTGGAACTTTAGTTTGAAAGAGCTATGGAGGGGGTCGGGGGGGGGGGAAGTGCAACTTAAAGGGAGTGCTTATGAGAAGCTTATGACTCCTGCTCGCATCATCTTGGACTTGGAGTCGTTCTGTTCCTTGAGGAATTGGAGTGGTGACGTCTTTTCTGATACCGATTATTACGTGACTGCAACAACAAAAATGAAAAGTCATTGGCAAATAAAAATCCGAATGCCACATCAACAGCGAAAGAAAACAAGCTAGACACCCGGCAAGACAACAAAGGAGAGAGAGAGAGAGGCTCCTGTTTGCAACCAAGAGCTGTCGATCAGAAAGCCAAGTGTGCAAAAGATCTGACAGCTGAGAAGGCGGGTGGATGTCAGCGGCAAACAGCGGAAGGCTTCTCAACTTGGAAGACACAGAAAAGAAGAGCGGAGAAAACATCGACGCGAACGCCAGAAGCAGCTCCGGGAAGAGAGAAGCCCTGAAGCCGCGGCAGAACGCAGCCAGCTCCCACCTTCTGCTGCCCTGATTCGTTTGGGGCTCTTGTCACCTAAGGACCCCGCTCTTCCTCTATCCCCTCGTTCCCTGTGTCTCCGCACTCCCTGGCAGGCTCCACTTTCGGCATTCAAACTTTTTTTCTTTTTCTAATTTGAGCGGATTCCACCCGCTTAAGTTAGGCAGATAACCAGTCGCTCTGCTGTCTATCCCACGCCCCCTCCCTTTCTGCGGTTTCCCTTTTGCCCATCAGAGGACGGAAGACTGAGAAGTAGAGAGAGGCAGCGATGCTTCAAGAGGATTAACTATCGCCACCGAAACTTCGGAAGAAAGCCTTTGGATCCAGACTCAGTCTCGTTCTCACTCTCTCGAGTTGAATGGTAAGTCACACTAGATCAGGCGCGCTGGACTACAACTTTCATCTTGCCGGCCGGGGAGTAAGGGAGTTGTAGTGCAACAGCTCTGGAGGGCACCAGGTTGGGGACAGCTAATGATTCGTCAATGACTCGTAAATCAGGGAGGGAGGGGAAGGAAGAGGGGAGGGAAAGGGGGAGGGGGGAGGCGCGGTCCCAAAGGCGGCTTCCCCTGCGTCGGATGGGCCAAGGTGACAGAATCTCTTCCTTAGTGGGGGAACCCGCGGAAAGGGACCAGGGCCCCAGAAGAGCCCAACTGTGACAGCCGTTCTCTGTTCCTCCTCCTTCCTTCCTTCCTTCCTTCCTTCCTTCCTTCCTTCCTTCCTTCCTTCCTTCCTTCCTTCCTTCCTTCCTTCCTTCCTTCCTTCCTTCCTTCCTTCCTTCCAGAGTGGCGATGTGCAGCAAAGCGCTCCTCGCCCTGCTGGTTTATGGGCTGATTATGCACTGCAGCGTCTACTGCTCACCTGCTGCTGCTGCCGCCGCTGCTGGACTTCAGTACCCCGCGCTGAGGTAAGTGCCCCGCTCTCCCCCCCCCCCCCCCGCCCAGAGTCCAGCCTTGGCCGTCGCCGTCTGGCGCTCCTTACTCGTCTCCTCCCTTGCGGCTCGACCACCTCGCTCGGAGCCGTCCCGGTTAGGGCTCGCGAGCTTAGTCTCCCGTCCAAGGCAACTTCGCCACATCTGGCGAAGGGGGAGGGCAACTGCCGCTGACCTTGGGAAGGCAGGTTGGAAGAATTGCAACCGCAGAGGGGCCGACGCCGGGTTTTTTCACTTGCCTGCCCTGCTTCGAGTGGTCCATTGGGACTCTTAGATTTAAGGCAGGCTGCCGTCCTTCGTAGCGGGGGAGAACGGAATGGCCAAGAAAACGTGCGGGGTTACAATATTATGATTGGGGTGTGTGCATGAGCATGTGCGTGTGTGAGAGAGGGAACAAGAGAGCGCGCGTGCGTGCTTGAGTGCATATGCATGTATGTGTGTGCGTGCGCATTGCTTAATGAATTGCTCGGTGGAAACCTCGATCTCTTAGACCTTCTCCCAAATTGGCAAGATTTATTCTTCCTCTGTCTTCCTCCAGAGCAATAATTTTGACTCGGGGAAGGGGAGGAGACCTACTGGGCTAGACTTTCCTACCAAAATCTCGTGGGAATCTCTGACTGAAACACAAAGTCAGTGATTTCCCCTTTTCAGGTTAGTATCCTAAATAACCCTAGAATGGTATTTTCTGGGAGTGTGTTTAGGATTACGGTGGATGAAATGCCTTTATAAATGTTATCTTTGAGCTTTTCTCCAATACGGAGAAAAAAATGTAAAAATTATTATAAATGCTAGACATTAATGATGACAATGCTTTACTCAGAAGTAAGTGCCAGGGATGCCAACGGAATTTATTTCTAAATATGGATACGTACATAATTTCCAGAAGTTAGTATAAAATGTTTAATAAAGGTTACTCTTAGATCAGTGTGTTACCTTGCAGCATTACAACGAAACTATGTAAATACCTATGTAAATTCCAGGACATAATTATACATGTATACACCAGAACTCCATTCACTTCTGGTCTGGAATTTGGCTGCCCATAGACTATTATCTTGTCTGGCAGGCATTAAACAAGTTACTAGAGGAAGGTATTTGGCTGCAGTTAAAACACTGCAGCATGTACTACATTGCTGATCGTATGAACCAAGGTATGAAATCATATCAAATACACAATGCAAATGATTCCTTCTCTATATAATAGGTTATCAGAGAATTGCCCGACCATCTGCTTTACCTGATACATGTCTATTCATTTCAGTAGGTGCCTGTAAACTGGTTAATATGGAAAGTAAACAGGGTTGATCCTGGTTAGTAATTGGATGGGAGACCACCAGAACACCCCAGGGATGTAGGTTAGACTGGGAAGTTGAAAAGTGTCTTGGAAGAAGGCATTGGCAACAATTTCTGTAATTGGCAATAAAACTGCATGAGTGCATTCACCAGGAGCTGAGATGAACTCATTGGTGTTTTTACCTTTGTAGCAGCTACCATTTTTAATTCTATGAAGTTAACTATTTCTATATAAGCTATCTATTAACTGAAGTGGGTCCAGACTGAAGTCAAGCAGTATATGGTGTAGGCTAAATCTTTTCCAAATGGTGGCATTGGTTGGCTAATGATGTCTATCTGCTGACTTTCTTGTAAGATTTGAAAGCTTGGCTTATACAGATTCTCAGAATGGAAAATCTGATCCCCAATGGTTTTCAGTTCAGGGGACAGTTAATTTCTGACCTCATTTCCTGTCATTGTAAGGAAATGTAGGAAGACTGTTAGATTCCCACTTCCTCTGTGCATGTAAGTTATTATTATTTTTAATCATATAATTTGTTTCTGAAATTCCTAGAAAAAAGCCAATAGGTCTACATCAAAAGATTGCATTTCTAAATGCTTTAGCAGGACATGGTTCTGCTACAATAAAATCTTCTAGGACCGTTTTTCAACTTCTTCCTTCAAGCCACTTTCTCATACCCAAATCTTAAATGCAATCGTTTAGCAATAAATTACAAATAAATAAATAAATAAATAGTTCATTTAAAATAAATGTCTTATTCAACAATCTGTCGAATAAGAAAAACCCACTTATTACTATAAAGATTTAATACCATTAATGTCAAAACTCCGGCTGGTTCGCCAGACTGACCCCAAAGACACAAAGAAGGGGTTAGTGCGAGAATCTGGTTATCGTTAGTTGCCACAAGCTTTTTTCGTACATCCACTGTGGGTTCAATAAAAGATGACTCTCATGGTATCCCCTTTGCACCTCCTAATCTCAAAAGTTTGGTGATTTTCAAGGATAAGGGGGAACGAAGATGCTACTAGGCTGAAAAAAAAAATCAAAGCAAACATTGGAGAAGATTTAATAAGATTTATACAGATTTAAAAAGATAAATAAATAAAAAAAATAAAACGAACTCGCTATTAGCCATCATGGCTGAATAACGCCTTCTTGTTCAGGGACAGTCTATCTTTAAAGGCCAGCTAAAGCCCAAATGCATCAAGTTAAGGCTTGGCAAGGGAGGGAATGCGGACCTGGATAGACTAGGAATATCTGCTAAAGCTACCCCGGCGGAGGTAGCTTTTGTCGAGGAAAGCCGTCCTAACCGTTGCCTCTTGAGAAGAAGCAGACCCCCGCTCTGCCTCCTCCCAGCATTGGGCGCTGCGAAGCCCTTCAGGAAAGCTTCAACAAGTCCGAGACATTGCTGGATGCTAGTCCAGACGAACTGGGAGGCGCGTATGCGTGGGGAGAGGAGGGGGGTTGGGTTTTTTCCCTCCACCAATCCTGAGGACAAAAACAGGCTTTCCCTCCCTCGGGAAAGGGGAATGCGGCGCATTCTTGGCAATCGCAGAAAGAGCGGCCGAACGGCGCAAATTGTGCTGCTGCACAGACTCCGAGGTTGTCCTGAAACGAACCAACTTCGTCCACACCCACCCCGCTCTCAGGGACGGCTATTCGCGCTTGTCCTTCTCTCTCCCCGAACCCCACCTGTGTGGGATGGAGTGGGGGCGGTGGAAAGCAACGGCCTGAACCGGGTGAGCGACATTCCTTCCCCCGCGTGGCTGGAGCGGGGGCCGGGGACCTCTTGGCTCCGCGGGCGCCGGCAGCCTCCAAACGCTTGAGTTAGCAGCCGCGAAACACTTGAAGAGCATCTATTATTGATCGCTCCTGCCAGGGCTCCGCCAACGAAAAAAACTGCCGGAGACGCACAGTGACCTAAAAGCAGGGAAACGGCGGAGGGGACAGGAGCGGGGGGGGGGGGGGGGGGAGGCTACAAGGGGGAGAAGTGGAGGAGGAGGAGGAGGAGGAGGAAAGGGTCCTGGGTATGTGCGTGGATGCGCTCAAGGGGGTGAATACAGCAAGGAAGCAAGCTCTTTTGACAATGGTAACGAAGCAGGCGGCCGTTCCCTTGTGCCTCCCAGTCAATGATTTCGGTGCTGGGGGACTGCGTCTGTCAACTCCGCCTCGCCAAGAAACGCGCAGAGGCGCCCGAGGGAGCTTCGTTGCCGTAGGAGGCTGATGGGCAGCCTTGCTTCTCAGAAGGTGCGCGTCCGCCAAGGGCAGCCACGCGGTCTGCCTTCTTTGTTCCGTGACTAGTTTTGGTGTTCCAGGCCAGCCAGATACAGCCACCTGCCTCTGTTGCCCTTCCAGCTTCCTCCTTTCCGGACTTCCATTGTCTTGGGGGACTATGAAATACACCTGCAGGTCAAGTGAAGGCAGAGTGCGTCAGCTGGCATCTGGGTCGGAGAGGCGCCAGGTGGCTTTGGACTTGAGGAAAAACCAGTCCTACCCGCAAAAGCGCGTTGGTCTCTCAGACTCGCCTTTGTCCCTTTGCAAAACTGGCCTCTTGCCAGACAGAAAGGGGAAAGGGGTGATCCAAGACGCTTAGGCAGGGTTCCTACCCCAAGGCCTTCTTCCTAAAAGCTGGGGCACCCTTCCCAGAACTGGCAGGACTACCACTTCCGCATTCCCAGCTTGCCCAGAGAACTATCATCGCACACATTTGGAGATTGCCAGGATTGCGAACGGGGCTCCTGGGGGTAACAGGGAGGGTGGTGCCCTTCTCTTTTCCTCCGGGAAACACCCCTCTTAATCAGGCAGAGATGGCAAGTGGGCGCTGGTCTGCTTGCTGACTCCCACCCGCTCCTTTCCCAAATTGCCCTTCCGCCGCAGCCCCCAAATTAAAGCGGCGCTTGTGCGTCTTCTCCTTCAGTAGGCTGGAAGGTGAAATGTACGACGAAGAGGGCAACACTCTTTCGGACTATGCCTTTGACAGCGAACCCCTCAGTATAGCCGACCCTTCCTCCATGCTGGACGACGTGTACACTTTGTATTACCCGCCGGAAAAAAGGTGATTTAATATTGCATTTACACATTTTGAAAAAGGCTGCAAGCCAGAGCTCCTGGGAGCAATTCTCCAGGAGTCGTGGCGGCGCTTACATCCGAGGACACATCTGTGGGTGTGGCGGGCGGATTTCCCCTGAGCTTCCCAGCGCTTTGTCTCGGAGGAGGGGGAAGAGAGAGCAAGTCAACAGTGTCCCTCTGGAAGAGTCCAGGGTCAGCCCGACGGAACAGATGAAAGGGGGAGGGGGCGCAATAGGGTAAGGCATACAAAATCAGACTTACCTCTCTTCCCCCACCCTGGAAAAGCAAGGAATGGGAGTCGCAGCCATCAGCTTACTTCCTCCAGCCTTTGAAGTCGACAAGAATGGGGAGTGGGAGGGGGGGGAGAGGCAGCTGGTCCTGACAGCTAGACGCTGTTGCCAAGATCGGCACGGCCCGATCTCCCTAGGGGGTACCAAGAAGTGGTGGCCAGGCTGATGCCAGAGCCCTCCCAGGGGTCTTTCCCTGCTCCTCAGTGGCTTACCGCTTTACCACCTTGCAAACCAGGAGGGATGTCCATGGGAATGGGACAATCAGCACTGCTTGTTGCCTATTTTAATCTGTGCTCTTAACCCTTCTCCCTTTTAGGCACGCAGATGGGATATTTAATAAAGCCTACAGAAAAGTGCTGGGCCAGTTATCTGCAAGGAAGTATCTGCATTCTCTGATGGCCAAGAGGGTGGGGTAAGGTGTTTTCTCGTCTGCAGATTCTTGTTTGTTTGTGCTTGTGTTAGAAAGCAAAACAATCTTCTTTTAAGTAAACAAGACTTAATGACACATTCCCACCCTCTGGGTAGCCAAATGTATTAAACAGCCTTAAAATACTATTAGATGCTCAGTAGAAGATCTCTCCCTCTCTCTTCCTCCTCAGGATGAGGGCACTTTAAGCAAAAGGCACTTTCTGTTCACTGGGCATGTGCTTGAATGTTCTGCAGTCCCATGCCTTTGATACAAGAAAATGAATGAAATGCCTTTTGCATCAGAGTACTTAATCTGTGAGAACCAGTTTGGTGTAGAACTGGTTAAGGCATCAGGCCAGAGACTGGGAGACTGAGAGTTCTGGTCCTGCCTAGGCACAAAACCAGCTGGGTAACCTTGGGCCCTTCACTTTCTCTCAGCCCTAAGGAGGAGGCAATGGCAAACCACTTCTGAAAAAGCTTGCCAAGAAAATTGCAGGGACTTGTTCAGGCAGTCTTTGAGAATGAGACACGACTGAATGGGGTGGGGGGAAACCTTAATCTATACACTACTCACATTCCTTCATTCATACAAATGAATTTCAGATTGAGTTGCCAGCCTTCTAGCTGGCCTGTGGTCCAACAGCTTGATTCATCCTGGTAGCTATTGTGTAATGTGCAAGACTTGGACTATGGGGTTGTGATCCTAACTTTATTTTCATGGAAGTAAATTCCCCTTATTTGGTCTCAGTGGGACTTTTTTCTGGATAAATCTGATAGGAGCTCTGATCTGGATGCAAAAGCCAGGTCCCTTGTATAATATTGCTTCCTTAACCAATAACCTCCTTGCTCTTTTTCTTCTCTACAAACACAACCAATGTCTGGGTGCAAAATTCAGAATGACAATCCTTAAAGCTCCCCACAACCCTTTATTGTTATGCTTGTGGTACCAATCTAACTATTGTTAGTGTGCAATCTATTGTCTGTGCATTCTGGAGGGAGTCATTAAAATAATTTGGGCTGAGTTCCCTAGAGAAGTGGGTTTCTCTGATTTACAACTCTGAATTGTGCCACTATTATGCCTAAATGCTGTTTAATGTGATATCGTTGGTATCTCCCCTTCAACCTGATTGCATGAAAACCTCAGCTGATAAAACAGCCTTGGTTACTGTACACTTCAGTCCTTTATGGATGCTGCCCCTGCTGCCCCAACTTGCTCTGAGATGAATCAATGCTAAAGGTCTCTGTCTTAGTGGGAAAAAAGATCACATTTCCATTGATCCAGGTATAGCTCCCTCAAGGATTCTGTGGCACGAAAATCAAAAGGACAGGACAAGAGAAGGACTTGGGAATAGTCCCTCCCAGTCTTGGTGGTTTGAAATCAAATTTCCTAGGCTGACACCAGCCTAGCATGCACACATGTGTGACAGTACCTATCAGCAGAAGGCAACATTTTAATAAAGCGGGGGGGGAGGGGTGTGTTACGCAATTTCTTCATGAATAATGCAGGACATGATGAGCTGGTCTCCTGACTGTCGGCTTGCATTATGATCAGTCTTCAACTTCCGCAGCATGTTTAGATAAAGCCTTTGTTTCCCCTTCAAGAACAGCCTACCACTGATTCCTCTCTGCTCCTGTCCCATGGTCTACATGTTGCTCTAGCTGTTAAACAACCAACCAACCACATAAAGAAGAATAAAAACAACCCTTCAAATCCCACCCAGGCCAAATTCTTTTGGATATGTTTGAGTGACAAGCATAAAATGAATAATGATTGGAAAAACCCATGGGTTATTAAACAGGAAAATGGGAATGGGAGAGATTGAGGCAGGCAAACATGCTGGGAGGAGGTTGGGACACTTGGTCCGGAAGCAAGAAGAAGGACTGATGTTCCTCAGCACTGCTACCTAATGCAAAGAAAGCAGACTAATCAAAGGTTAAGAGGGTCTTCTTAATAAAGGAAGCAAATAAATCAAGGAACTGCTTTAACAATTGGCACACTTGTGAAAAATCCCTCTCCAGAGCCCAGCTATTGGGATCTTAGTAACTCCCATTTCCAGTGAAACTATCCAGAGAGATGTTCTCATTCTGCATGCCTGCTGTGCATTATTCTCCTTCCTCGCCCTCTCCAGAGACTTAGCTTCTGCTCTGAGTGGAGCTGCCTAAAAATCCCAACGTTGCACCAACCATGTTTTGCTTTGCTTCCTTTGCCTTACAGTGGGGCCAGCAGCCTGGAGGACGACTCGGAACCACTTTCCAAAAGGCACTCGGACGGCATATTCACAGACAGCTACAGCCGCTACCGAAAACAAATGGCTGTCAAGAAATACTTGGCAGCAGTCCTGGGTAAAAGGTATAAACAAAGAGTTAAAAACAAAGGAGGGCGAGTAGCTTATTTGTAGCGGTGAGCTCCCAACCACTCCTGTGTATACAAGAGTCCCCCGGGGAAAAAAATCTGAGAGAGGACCCCCCCTCCCCCAAAGTCATTTCCAAACTGACTGATCAATCACCACTCCCCTATGTTATCTAAACATGTATTTATGTATGAAGTAAAGCCATTAAATGACTATTTTGATAATAATATTGTTTTTCTTTTGTACAAAAAATTAAGAGTAAGCACTAGAGAAACGCACAGATCTACTTTGTGGACCAACCCTTTAAATAAATAGATATAAAATAATTAAATAAAAGCATGAATATTAGGGTGAGAATGCATCAGTGATAGAGCTTTCCCCAACCAGATCCCCTTCAGATGTGCTGGATAACAACTCTTAACATCCCCAGCTAGCTACCTTACTATTTGAAAGGTAGCAATTTGGGTGAAAGTCTGGATTAGTGAATAGACTGGACCAATGGTCCTTTGATGGTTAGCATTGCACAAGAGAATGAGGGCATTCCTCTAAGCTGTTTTATGTTTTTATATAAAATAGAAGAGAGAGAGAGTAAGAGGGAGACAATCATTGTTTTGAATATGATTCCTATTTTTGTAATGGAAAATAAAGGAGAGTATTTTTATTCATGACAGGGTTGAAGGAGTAACTGTCCTCCATTTGCTATTGTACACTGACAAAAATACCCTGTTCCAAGGGGATTATGATGCTCTTGAGCAGACAGCATCTCTAGCCCCAGTGAGTCTCTTCCCAGGCTCCTTTAAAAAGGCCCTCAGTCACCCCCCTCCCGCCGTCTCCCCATCTCGGGCTAGAGAAGGCTTTGCCCTGCTTTCTTGACCTCTTTTAAGGAATCAGTCCCCCCCCCCCCCCCATGAAGAGTGCGCTTACTCAGGGCTGTGCAGTGTGCAGCACGAACCCGCCTGCTGCCCTCTAGTCTTTCTTTGACCCTCCTACACCCACTCAGCAGATCTTCCCGCTCCCTCAAAATTATGGGTGAACTAACCATTTCGGTCCGCTTAAAGCTCAGTACAGAACTGTAGCTGCTCCTGTTCAGTTAGTAAGAGAAAAAAGCACCCACGTGCATTTCTGGGGAAGGATAGGCTGGGGGAAGGGTTGGTTTGTAAGTGTGTCTGCACACACTCATGCTCTTCCTTTTCTAGAAATAGCTGTAGAAGTTAGAAAGCTTCCCTTAAACAACGGAATAAGTACCTCTTCCTCAGTTCTTTTGAGTTTGGATTGATGCAATCCAGACTCTGAGTTAAACACAACCCTCCCCTGCCCCATCAAACTGGTTCTCTCGCTGCCACGCAATGGGGGCGATAGAATGGACGGTACCACTACAGGTAGGGCTGGGAGGGGCAGAAAGAAAAGCTCTGCCACTAGAAAACCAGTTCATCAGGGAGATGGAATCCAGACAAGACTGTTCGCCTTGCTAGACTCGTTTTCTAGTGAGGCACGAATCAGCCGAGGGGCACCCAAACATTCGCACCTGCGATCTGACGCGGTATCTCCCACGCCCCAGAGATCCAGGGCCACCGCGTGCTACAAAGGATCCCGTGCACCTCTCCAGTGCTGCCCAGGCGCCCTCGCATCTTGCTCTGTTGGCTGGCCTTTTCTCTCCGGAATCGCCCCCTCCGGGCCTGGCCAGGAGGAGCCACATTTTCCGCCTTCGGTGTTCCCCGTAGATTTTGTGCATCTCTTCCCTCTTGGCCTCTCTCGCAGTGTTGTGTTTTCCATCCGGGTCATTTCAGTTTGTTTTGGCTTGAAAACAACAACGAACAAATTATATTGTGAACGCCTCAGGCATTTTTGAGTTTTGTTATGACGCGAGCTCTAATTGTAAGACTGTTTCAGGCCCCCTCCCCCTGTTGTAGCGACTATATATCTATATCTACTACTAAATACTTAACGCACTATTACGAAAAAGGTTCTTTTAAAATATATATTTTAAGTCTTTTGGTTCCTTGTTGATTTATTGAGTTTGGAGGTTTAAAATGTATTTTTCTACATCATGGCTTTAACCGCTTAGTAAAATTTATTTCATACAATCAACTTTTGTCATACTAGAATGTGTAGTGTCCATCTGCGCTTCAGTTTCTGATACCTATCAATCATCTTTCTGTATGGAAGGGGATTTGGAACTGTGATGGGGAGGTGGGTGAGGGGTGGGGATCCTTCAGTGGAGGATGTTGAAATGGACTTGGGAGGTACTTATTCTCTCCCCCCCAGGCCCCCACCCTCCCACTCTGGAGAATGAACAGCTAACTGTATCCGCCAGTTCAGTTGACAGAATTGGGATTTAATCCAATAAAGGTCCGCTGTGATCAAAAAGCTTAAAGCTGCTCTCCCTAACTCTATTGGAACCAAGCCAAACCCCTGTTCCCGTTCATTGGCATATCTAGACCTATGGTGGGCCTGCGCACAACGCCACTCACACATATGAATGAACCGAAGTCATCCAAACAACTAGGAAAACGGACAGTAAAATCAATCATTTTGTTTCCACTGAAATCAAGGGCACTTGGCTTTTTAAATAACAGCGTGATCTTCAGTACAAACAAGGAAAATCTGTGGCACCTTCAGCACCAACGAGAACATTCGTTAGTATTTAAGGTGTCAAAAGACCTTTGCTGGCTTTGAATGACAGATTAAAATGGCCTTCCCTCTGGAAAATCTTCACACTTTTCCAGGAGAATTTCCTATTCATTTCAATGGGAAAGATTTCCAATTTAGACATATTTCTTAAAATTCTTCCCTTTTAAGTTGGGCGTTCACCTGGATGTATTGGTGCTAATCCACTTTTGTAAGATTGCCTTGGATTGATTAAATTGTGGCTTAGGGCCGTCAGAATGGATAGAAATTAAGAACTGGATATGAATCTTTTGATGTCCTCATCCCTTTTTTTTCTCTTTGATTGAAAGATGGGTTTAAACCTTGAGGATTTTATTTCCAAAACAGGAGTGGTAAGGAGGACTCTAGTTGCAAAATATGCCCCCCTCCCTGCCCTGCACACTTGATAAAGACTGGCTGTATCTCCAGCCACCTACAGCTGATTTCCTCAACATTAGTATTTTACACAGCGAGTGACAACGGTTTCGAACAGCTTAATATGTTTAGGCTCGTCCACATCCAAGAGATCACCTTCCTTGTTTACAAAGTGTAACTGCTTCTTCACCTGTTTTGCTTCTAGTTATAAGGCATAAACGAGTAACCACAACAAATTCTCTTAAAGTGCATGTAATTTTTAAAAACATTCTCCTTCCAAAGGTGATCTTGAACGATCAGTGGAACCTTAGTCTGAACTGACCACTCTGCTTGATTCTACCCAAATAGCCCTTCCCGTAGGAATCGCTAACTGTCTGGCTCCGTCGGCGGGGTCCCTCCGTCGAACATGGGCCGAGAATTTGGGAACTTGGCACCCTGATCCTAAAGACAGCACCGGGACCCTTGCCACGAACGCGAACAACGCTCCAGGGGCACCCGGTGGGAAGGGACGGGAGCAGGTGCCACGGGGCTGGGAAAAGGAGGCCAGGCTTTAAAGCCCAGCCTAGCCTTGGCCTTGAAAGCCTCTCCCCGTCGCAACAGGGAATTGCCCCCTCCCCAGCCGGGGCCCCGAGTGCTGCAGCCAAGCGGCGTGGGCAGTTTTCCTTGGGCTCCGTGGGGGCCTGCTGCAGCCCGCGGGCCTTCGATCGAAGGACGGAGCGGGGGCTGAGCGCAACCGCCCCGGAGTTCCGCCTCCCCTTCGGGCCATGTGCTATAGAATGCAACTTTCCGTGCCTTCCCTTCGCCTTTTAAAATCGCCACGAGATCACAGATGGCTATTTAGTGGCCCTACAATGCTGCAAGACATCCGCTTGCCTTTCTTTCTTTTTTCTCCCCCCCCATTTTCCTTTTATCTTTTGGGCTGAACTCCTTGCGAGCTGCTTCTCTGACTACGACAACGGGCAGAACTTTTCCTGCCGCGCGCGGTCTTTTTTTAACGTGTGCTTGTGTGTATGTGCCGTGTGCGCGCGCGCGTCACATGCTTGGTGCGGAGACGGCAACTCCTCGGGCTCTATTTTTGACGTGCTCGTAGCAATCAGCTTCGCCCCGCCAGTCAGTGGGCTAGTTAGTGGCAGCCAGTCCGCCGGGGTGACGTTTTTCCACCCGGCCAGTGATCGCCTGTTTGTATAATAGCTACCGCCAAGAGCCTTAAATCCAGTGGATCCCCTTTGGAAATCCAGTGATCACTGAGGTTAGATGTCAGTCTTTTGGAAATATTTATAACTATATATCTATTTTTTCCTCTCTTTTTCTGTGTTAGCATCTTGAGTATCACAAAAAGCACTGCGACAAGAACAAAAAATATGGTTATAAGCACTCATGGTCTCTCGATCGCTGGGACTTTGAGAACTGTTATTTTAAAGTGTGTAAAGTTTGTATTAATAAATTTTTGTAAACAATGCAATTTCGTCTACTGTTTGGGGGAGGCTGTGCAAAAGAGCCGTTTAAAGTTAGTCTTGTTTTTAAGTCTACATTTCTAGTCCCCCTTTGAAGCTAAAGAAAAAGCCTGCTTCCCTTGACCCTCTTTTAGTTCTGCTGCATCCTGTGGGTATCAGAAAACCATCCAAAGACCCCCCACAAACGCTGGTTTCTTACAAAGATGAGAGTGTGCCCAGAGATTTAATTGCGGCTGTCTTGAAAAAAAAAATGGCATAAATTTTCAGGTCTCTGGCTTTAAAGCAACCTTCCTTAGAATCCACAACCAATTTAAATTGATTTAAATACATATTAATATTTATTGACCAATCATTAATTTATTATGCGTTATTTTAAATATTAATTTATATTTTAAATAGTAATCCATAACGTGGATGTTTGCATTCACCGTTCGCAGCCACCATTTGGCTTGGAATTATGGAAGCACTGGTCAGTTCTATCTACCAAGTCTGAGAAGGCTATTTTGGGCATTAGTTTGAGAGATGATATAGTGGTGCTGGTGGCTGAATCCAGAGAAAAGTATTGACCATGTCTCTGTGTCATTGAAATGAATTGCACAGGATATGCAGCCTTATCCTAAGCAAGTTTACTAAAACAAAACACCCTCATGGGGACTTTCTTCTGAATAAACCAGGTTAGTGATGCCTTCAGGGTAGGGACTTGGAGCCCAGTTCCAGGAGCTAAGGCAGTAGAGGCATTCATTACATTTCTGGGTGAAATCATACACATTACTGTCTAAAGAGCAGCGAGAAGGAAGGTGGGAATGCCCACTTCAAATGGTTAAATTCAGAGTTTAAAATTAACTTACTGCGGCATTGAAGAACAATATTCTGCATTTCTACAGGAATTCAGCTGACCTTTTTATAGATTATATGCTAATGAGCTCAGACTTACTTATTCCAGAGCAAAACAAATGGAAACCAGTGGATTGATTTCAGAGTAAAACTTGCTGTTTTCTTTCTGGAGACATTTCAGAGGAATCCCTGAGGAGTTTAGCCAGACTTCCACCTGCATGCATTTTTTAGCCTCCCAATCCTACTTCATAATCATCAAAATTAAGACTGTTCTAATGGAACTTCATAGCTTTAAACAAGTCACCTTTGCCCAATAAAAACCCCTAGTTATTTAACAATGCTTTTTATCATAAAAAGGATAGATTTTATTCTGTTGCCTCTGATAGGCAGTGATAACCAAGTTTTAAACACTTTTTTTTTATCCTGCCTTTATTATTTTTATAAATAACTCAAGGTGGTGAACATACCTAATTCTCCTTCTTCCTCCTATTCCCCCCACAACAACAACCCTGTGAGGTGAGTTGGGCTGGGAGAGAGCGAGTGGCCCAAAGTCACCCAGCTGGCTTTCATGCCTCAGGCGGGACTAGAACTCAAAGTCTCCTGCTTTCTAGCCTGGTGCCTTAACCACTAGACCAAACTGGCTCTTGAATAACACTTTTAAATTAGACCTGATTATTTTATCTTATTATCTTATTTATTATTTTATTATTATTTTATCTGATTAGTTTATTTTATCTCAAGTCACAAAACAATGCCTGTACCGTGAAGCCTTTTAGCAGGGTATTCTAAGGGGAAATTTCAGTTAAATGTATCAGGTATAGTTGGAAACATTCTAGTTCTCCATTACGCCTATGTTTGCTATTTCTAAAGTAGATTAGAGGCTGTGTTTAACTAGTCTCTTAAAGTCCCTTCAAATTTATATTAACAAACAAACAGCTGTGCCATTCTTCTCCTATATGGTATGGACTATTCAAGACAATGAATAATCAAGCCACCCAAGAACTGTACATTAAGAAGCTTGGAGGGAAGGATATGTAACAGAACTATAAGCTCATCCTACTACAGGCGCATTCATCATTAAAACTTATGCATAAAGATGGTGGCTTAACACTATGATGCTGAATACTTGGAAGAAAGTCCCATGGATGTAAATTTAGATTCATTGAATTGACTTGGGGAATTAGTTCCATTCAAGTCCATGGGGCTACTAAACAGGAGCCAGGGAGGGCTGTTAATGTCAGCCCTGCTAGGTAGACCAGACCATGAAATCAACTCCACAGGAAGGCTAAAATTACTTTGGCTGTAATAACAGAATCTTGCAAGTCTGATTGTGCTGGGCCTTCTCCTCCTTCTTACAGTTCAGTGAATTAGGGCGGTGTCTGCCTGAGCACTTCTGCATGTTATCTGGCTGTTCTGGACTTAAAAAATGCTTTGGCCCCTTTTGCCTAGGCAACAGCTTCTGCATATTTCCATCAAGCTCATCTGCCTTACTCTCTACAGTTAGGAAGCAGTTAACTTGAAACAATAAATTTCAAATATATAAATAATTCGGATTGGATGGACTGATCTTTCTTTGTGGAAAAAATAGGGCTCTGTGTGTGTGTATAATGACGCATTTTGGAGACAAGATTATGGAATCGTAGCTGGAAGGATACCTAGATTCTGAAATGATTTAGCAAGTTACATCCTAAAAGAAGTTCTACAATACCTGTAAACTGTACTTCTAGCTGAAAAAGACAAACATATTGGTATCTTAAGGCTACTAATCAACTACCCTTATTTTTTCCTCCTCTAAAAATATCCACACAATGTTCCACTCTCTAACTCTATTGCATTGGGTTGTTTATATACACATAACAGTCCTATTATCAAAAAACTTCAGTCAAAATGCCTTACCATAACTAGTTTTCCAGTTAGGAGAATACTCCCAGTTTGCTAAGATATTTTTCTAGAGCATCATTTGAAGAAGGACATGTTTATATCATAAGAAGGCATTTCTGGGACAGGGTTTGCTGCTAAGATCCACTGCCAGATAAAAGTCATCTGCTCAGTTTTTTGCATAGAACCTGGTATGACATTTGATGGACACATTGGTCTTAGCTCTTCAGTTGCTATGTCCATATAACATTTGAAGCCAGACACTTCAGCTTTATACATTCTTGTGCCGTACATATCAAGAGGATTATAGTGAAGTGACCATTTTATTTTATGTGGAAGAAAGATGTTTTTCAAAGGAGTAGCAAAAAACAGGAGTCTGATGGCAGCTTTTCCGGCTAACAAATTTTATTAAAGGACATAAACTTTCTTTCACAAAAATATGTTAGCTGGAAAAATACTACCAGATTCCTCCTGATTTTTGCTACCATAGATTAACATGGCTGCCCTCCTACAATGTCTCAATGAGTAGTAAATACAAATGAAATTACTTAAAAAAATTAATAGGAAAACAGCAAAATAATTAACATTCTTAAATATATTTATCAGAATGCTGATTATATTAAAACTTTGCTGTAGAAATGAGAATTAAGAAGACCTTGACAGAAGTTACAAGAATGTAACACAATGTATTGATTGAAATATGGTATTTTATAACACTTTTTTTTCATTTGGGAAGGATGAAATCCAGTTGCACAGATAGGCTTCTGCTTGCACAATGGAATTTCCTCCCTTTCTTTCTTAAAGCCCCCAACCCAGTACTAAATCTTCAGTAGAAGACCCCTGGCTTTCCAGAGCAGATTTGAATTCATATAGATCTAGAGGGCAATATAAGCCACTGTTACTCTCATACTGTGGGGAGAATACTGAAGCTTGGAGAACCCATCTGGTACAGTGCCATACAATGAGACTTGACATATATTAACCCCAGTAGGCATCATGCATTATCTCACTGGTTCTTCTGCAGTTGGAAGACTGAACACAATGTAGTGATATAAAGTGACATGACAGTTGAATGGTGCCAAGCAGGGCTTAAGCTTTTGACATAGTGACAATGAAGAACAGCCCACTAATCTCTATTATTTTAGGATAATCCCTTCGATAAGGATCATAATTCACAGTAGTACATGATTGCCTGAAGATTGTCCCAGGCTTAGTTTCTGAATTCCCAGGATCAGTTTGCAAGAGATGTAAAAGATGTCTATTGAAAGTCCTCCTCCTCCAGAATAATGAACATCACTCTATACCATATAAATAAGTATAGAGAAGCTTATTTCACTCCTTGTTGGGTTGGAGCCAGTGTGGTAGAGTGGTTAAAATTTTAGGGAGATCTAGGTTCAAGTCTACTCTCTACCATGGAAGTTCATTGGTTGATTTTGGGCCAGTTATTCTCTCTTAGACCAACATAACTCATGGAAAAATTGGAGGTGATATCATAATGGATGCTGTCTTATGCTCAAAAGAGGAAAGGTAAGATATAAATCTAACAAACAATAAATAAAGTTCATAATGAAGGGCCAGTCAATGATAGTGGCAGATTCTGCTCAAGTGAGACAGACTATGATTGTATGATTTTTTTTTGGCAGGTAACATTAATTACTGCTGGCCAGCATGCATCACAGGACTCGCTGCACCAATAATGAATGTTTCCTACTGATTCTTGGATCAGTATGGTGAAATTAAATGGAATAGTTATGCCAGCATTATAGAGAAATGTTGAGAAACCTGGGGTTGGTGGGTGTTTTTTTTTAAAACATTAATGGAACAATGTGCCAGGTGAATTTTATATTGTGATTTATATTCAATAGAATGCACAAATCAGAAGCAGCTTAGGTGCCCTGAAAAAATAATTTGTGGAGTTGTTTGTATTCAGATAACCATAAACAGGACAGATTGTGAGGCCTTTGTCTCTGAAAAGTCTTGGTTGCCATTCAGCAACATCAAATTATAGACAGCCTAAAGCAGGGTTCCTCAACCTTGGCGACTTGAAGATGTGTGGACTTCAGCTCCCAGAATTCCCCAGCCAGCCATGGAACCCTGGTCTAAAGTGTTGACCATAAGACAAATACTGATGTCTAATTTAACTTGCTGTTCTAGGATTCTTGGAACAAATATTTAAAATCCCAGAAGGGAGATGAATAGCTTAGAAATGGAAGTTAAATACCTGTCCTTCCTGTTTCCAAATCTTACCCTTTCAAAATGAGTTTTTTAGAACATTTTTCACAGATTAAATAAATCAAGCCCTTTGTACTTTAAACAACTTTTGAACCAATTTCTAGATGGAAATGACTGATAATAAGATAATAAGAACTGTCACCTTTTTCTAATACAGAACCAAGTGGGCAAACTTCAGGTTTGTAAAATTTAATTTGTTTTTCAGTAGTTTCAAGGGTCCCTGATTGTATCTGGTGCAGGAGTCATGCAGAGATGAAGAATTCCAAGACAGGGAATTTCTGAGTACTGGAAACAATTTGAATCTACATAACGTAACTTGAAAGGAAAAATTCATTTCTTGTTACTTCTAAGTTTTTTTTCAATGTAACAGTATATTCCTAGAGGGGCTGTGTAGAGTGGAAGATAATTTTGTTATTGCTCTCATTAAAATATTTGGAATTATTGGCCAGTGTAAAATAAACCTTCCCATGATCTACCAATAGATTTTCTCTTCCTTCTGTTCTTGTCTGCTTAGAGGAAAATTTATGAATGTGAGAACTATGAATGATAGTTCATCCAGAAGTACCTCAGAGAAGTAAGGAAGAATTTGAATATGTTTGTGGAATCATAGCTGTTGAACTAGCATATGAAATATTATTTCTAGAGGCTCAGTAAATAAATGTTGCTTTTATTTCCTGTATCTAATTCATTTCCCAGCAATGCAATACCCTCCAGATGTATTGGACTCCAATATAACTCCTATCATTCCCATCTAGAATGGCCATGTGCTGCAACACATCTGGAGGACACCCAGTTGGAAAGGAGATGTCACTGGATGCTCTGATCTGGAAATGAATATATTATTTTTCTATGCAAGGTTGTCTGGTCCCCCCCACCCCATGGCATACGGTAGTGGTTAATCACTTAAATTAGTTGGGTATGCTTTACTCAATATCTCTTGCCATAAATACTATTTATTGCAAAGAAATACAGAGGTGCAGTGCAGTTCCCAGTCCACTGTCAATGAGCAATTCCTACGTAGCATAAAATCCTGCCATTGGTTTATTCCTATTTTTGTTTCTTCTGTTTCTTGGATGTGTTGTATCAGACATATCAGAAGATAAAGAGCATGGCCATACTAGAAACTGCTCTTAGAATTTGGCCTTGCAGTAGGGTTGACCATCTGCCTTTTATCTGTCCTTGGGACACATATGATTAACATAACCTGCTTTGGAATTGTTTTTAGCAATGATAATATTGGATGATACAAACACACACATTTTAAAAAAATAAAAACTTACAGTGAATTTTCATAGGATTGAAACTGAAGGTTGGCCTCAGAAACAGCCTTTCCCATGAACTATGGAGACAGAATGACTTTATTTTATGATATTTCATTCATGCCTATATTAACCACATTGCTTATATTACGTAAGGCATATAAACACTTATATAAAAGATGGCCATGTGTTCAGCCGTAATTTTTTTAGTGCAATGCTTAAAGGAACATTCAAGCTATAAAGGCTAATATTTTTCTTTTGGCCAACCAATGCATGACAGGCAGTGAGAATGACTATTGAGTTGATTGGGCTGCAGTGAAATGTCTTCAAAAGGGTTAAAGTTTTAATCACTTGTGGAGTGATCAAGAATGAAAGATGTGGGTGCAAGCTATAACATTGCTCTCTCTTTTTTTATGATCTTTCAAGCTAATGGTCTATAGCTGCTTTTCATTTCTTTCTTTGTAACCCGTTCCTCCAAATGGTGTTCATAAAAGTTAAAATACTTATATGCTGGCCACAGCTAAACTTAAAGACAGAATTTAATTTATCTTGGTATCCTTCTTTAACAAGTTTTTGGAGAGGGATGATTGAAGTCCAGCGAAGCAGAGGGAGTCAGCTAGTAGCAAAATGAAGATTGATTCAATAAAAATGTTTTATTCTTATTTTTATGTAGTATTTTCCTTTTAAAATTTGGTTTTTATATTTAAGATGTTTAATTAAAAAAATAAAGGTAGAATATCTCAGTGTTAAGAATTTCTCCATCTCTCTCTCACACACGCACACACACATATACATTTATTAGATGATAAAGCAGAGAATTTTATGTGCAAGTGAAAAAGTTGGTTTTCAGGTTATTTTTATGCCTTCATTAATACATTGGTTGTCAAGCAGTCAGATTGCATTCAGAAATAGTCTAACGGTCTCATTACTATATTTTTTTATAAAGGTGAAAGAAGCAAGGGAGAGAGAAAAAGAAGAGAAAAGGGGGCAGAAGAAAAAGCTGCATTAAAAAATCCATGGGACAAGCAGGGAGCTTTGGTTGTAAAAATGTGAGGACCACTGCCCTATTTTGTGTTGCTGCTGCTCTTAACAGTTATAAATCTCTAACAATGCGTCACATTCTGATTGAAAGGTTTTGCTTGAGGCCTAGATGTGGAGAATAAATTCTTTCCCTTTTACATATGTTCCAAGAATTATTTTATGACTAGCTAAATGACTGAGAGGCAAAGGATCCAGAGCTTCTGTCCACAGTCTTGATCTGAATCTTAACTTGGTTCAGAAGTGTTGTCAGGTGGTTGATTTATACTGGCTCCTTGTCAGAGACCTAAATACTTACATCAGAGTTGCTGTCTTGAGGTAACTCAGCAATGGGGGGCCTTTGTCTTGGCAAGGCACACATCATCTCTCAGATGATTTGTTAATCCAGAAGGAAGTCTCTATATTCATTTTTTCAGGGTATAATCCTGATATTTTGCTTGCTTGCTATCTGTCTCTGTGTTTAGAGAGACAGGCAGACAGGGTTTTTTTCAATTTAAGTTTTGGGAGTAAATTTAATCAAGGCCATGGAAGTTGAATTTGGGTTCTATTATTAATTAGGTTAATTACTGGGTGGCCGCAGGCAATTTGAACGTGATGGATATGGAACAAGTATAAACAGATATACATAAGTTTGAAAGGAGGTGCTAATTTAAAATGGCCAAATTCCTTTTGACACCTGGAATTAAGCCAACCTGTATTATGTATCAAAGCTTCTAAACCCACTTTCCCCCCTAGTATTAACCTTATCATCAGCCTGTTACTATAATTAGTATATTAGGTACATTTTTAAAACAGAAAAACATCAATTAAAAATATTGGAGGCAGGACTGTGGTTACAAGGGTTGAATTCTCAATATTGTTCCATCCCACATAGCAGGAACAAGGTGATTTACGTACTTGTCCATGGAATATTTTACTCTGAAATTAATTCTCATAATGATCTCTTTCAAAGTGTTTCTAAAATTTCTACAGTTTTTCTTCTGGTATGATATTCTTAGATTTTAGGAGGTTGTTGATCATAACTGGGGATAAACAGCCCTATCTGACTTTTCTCTTCTGTAGCTGTTTTATAACAGGCTAACAGCAGTCTTGTTATCTGCTAATAAGCATCACTGAAGGCAAATACACCTGAATAGAGTTGTAAGACTGCAGCCTAAATCATGGCAGGTTGGCTCACCAGTTTTGTGTGAAAGCAGTTACTGCACCCCAATCACAAAGTTGGGCAGACCATGACAGGCTTCATTCAAATATATTTGTCCCACTCATGCCAGCCTTCCTTTCTTCCTATACCTTTGCTGTTTACTCCTCTAAGGCTAATGATAGCTGTAGTAGCTCACGTGCATATAATGCGTATATACACTCATTTAACAAAACCTGGAATTTTTAATTTTCAGAGTGTTATACATACCCATTGTAAGGCCTCCTATTGTATCAGAATTCTTGTGTTTATTTTTAACAGTAAAAGAAGCAACTATTTGCAGCAAAGTTTTAAGTACAGTACAGTAACAAGATTTTTAGGGTTAGTTAAAGGAGATTAATGTTAAAGAAATTGTCCTGGGAGAACAATCATTTGGATATTATCCAAAATTAATTATTGTTCTACACATTCTGTTCTTTCCCCTCTTCACTGTTCTCTACAGATATTCAAGATTTAAAAAAAAATTTGAACACACACAGAATATTTCCTTCTGTTCTGAGTGCAAAAATGGAAAAGATAAAAGGTAACACCAACATGGCAAACTTGGTGCCTTTTTAAAATCTAATATTAGTGCAATTTTTTAAAAACAAAATGTATGCAAACAGGTGCTGGAGGGAAGGTGGGAGAAGGGCAGTGGACAAGCTGAAGCTATCAAAGCATACAGCAGTCTGGAATACATATAATTCTGGAGAATTGGATTTCTGAGACAGGTCATTCTAGCAAAATGGATGATCTTTGTTAAGACAGAAAACAGATTTTTAAACAAAAGGGTCAGGGAGGATGAGATAATCTGGATGTCCCATGCATTTATCATAATGAATCATTGCCACTGCTTTTGCTGGTTGATCTAGAAGCAACCTTAAATAATAGGCACAGGGCCAGTCAGGCTTGTGGCCTCCAGTGCCCAGGGATGGGCTGATACATGACTTAGCATATAAGACAGCTATATTTAATCATTCTATTAAAAAATGCTATTACATTATTTCATCCTGTGATATGTGACACCCACTTTTCTTGCCAACTCAGGTTTTACCTGGGGCACAATGTCCTGATGCCTACTCTCTGTGTCCCGTTGTTCAGAATCACAGCTAATTAAGAGCATTTATTCAGTTTTTTAACTTTTCAATATTCAGTATTTGTTTATGAGCCCATCCACATTTTCTGTTGACTGAAGGAAACATCTGGATAAAGACACATGCTGGCTTCAGCAGTTTGTGTAAAAGCATTTTAAATCTTGAGGATGGTGATGATTATGAAAAGGTGTATCTAGGAGATAATTTTTTTTCTGTGAATTCAAGCGATTGAAGATTGCCAATCTTAGATTTGATCAACAATTTGACAGTCTAGTGTTTTGAACTGGATCTGTATAGTATGTAGAGAGCAATACATTTTCAGATTGCTCTATACTACATTCTGCTAGCTCTTCAGCTTTTTAAGTTCTTCTCTGTATATGTAATGCCGAACAAGAGGAAGAGCTGCAGCCAATGGTCAGATAAAAGAAATCTGAGTCCAGGGCAGAAATGTAATTTGAGAAAGCATCTCAGGCATGACCCTCCCTAGTTCTCATGAAGATAAAGGGAAGGAGAGGAGAAGTGCATTCAGACTTGCAAGATTCAGCTACTATAACTTTATAATAAAAGAGGTATTAGCTTGAGTGTCTTTGATTTCCAAGTTTAGTCTACCTTGGAGGGCTGACAGTATAAGTCTGACCTGGGGGAATATCCAAGGGACAAAATGCCTTTGTTAGTTTCAGTTTCTTGATTTATTCTTAAGGTGGTTTATTTGGAAGATTATTTTATGCAATTATGACATGGTGTTTGTTCTTCTGCCTCATGAAAGGTATTTACATCTCCTTGCTTTTAAGATTAAATATAAAAATAGATTGGCCATCTGTTATAAGCAAAACTGAGGTAAGAGAAAGGAGATCTCTGATAGTGGGGGTATCTAGGAAGAAAAGAAACTAGCTTGAGGATGACGGATTTTATTCAGAAGTCAAGAAGAATAAGAACGCCCATACCTGACAGACTCATGGTATAGTGACACTCAACATAAGTAACTGTATAATTTTCTATTGGGACATGTCTGACATGCTCAGCGCTGAAGAAACTAATAAGATGCCAATTTACAAGTTATATAGAAAATAAAGCACAAGCCATTTGCTGTCACTCTGCTCCCACCAAATTGTGCAATAATGTTTATATATATAATATACTGTATTATATTTTGTTTCCATTATTTTAATTCAACAAAAGCATAAAGCCAACAGCAGATCCTAAGATGTGGGTGGACAATGTGTGGCTCTCCAGATACTACTGAATTCCAATCTATATTAGCCTTTGTTGTCATGACCAGTGGTTAGAGACAATGGGAATTACAGTCCATGAACAACTGGAAACTAGCTTTAGGATACTGAGCATAAGAAAAGTAGAGAGAAGATTTTTAACTGTCTTTACACATATGGTAAATGTATGTGTAAGATGTATGCGATTATGATGTATTGTAAAGACCTTAGACCTAACTCATATCTGAGAAATGCCCTGTATAAGTTAGCAGGTTGCACGTAATTGGTGTAATGTGAAAAACAAAAACAAAAACAAAACGAAAGAGAAAATCACCTTGTCCATAATGCAAAGCACGAAACTGTTCTATCAATCTTACGTTATTTTCCACTTGGGTAAAATACTGAATAAACAAGCAAGCAAGCAAACAGGCAAATTAGAGGAGCAGCTTCCCGTTCATCTAATCTTGAACAGGAAAGGTTCACAGCTTGCATATTTACAGGCACCAAAAAATATACAGATGCAATGATATCATCTATGGAGAAATCTGTTTTACTGCTGCTTGTTAGACAGGGGATGGGGAGACCAAATTTGCTAGGAGAGAGAAAGGTCAAAAGAGTTTCATGGAATTTTATTGGTATATCAGAAGGGACAAAATGCCCTGTTAAAAATACTTATTTGGAAAGAAGGGCTACTTACAATATAATAACTAATGCTAAAAATATAGGCAATTAGAGCCAAGAAATAGTTTAAAAGGTATGTTTATAATATTGAGATATATGTAAAGATAAATAAAAATATGTAGCATACAAATCATTATACTGTATATTCCAAGAGTTAAGATGTCCTAGACAATGAATTCTAGTTGAGATTTGATTTAATGAGTTTGGGCTCTTTAATGATTAGCTATAAGAACAAGCACCTGCACCTTGATAAACTCCTGGATTTTTGTTAATTTGGTTGGTTTGTTGGTTGATACACTTTAAAACACAGTATGGAACAATTTAAATCAAGCAGTTACTCACCAAATTAATTCAAGCATTTAGTGGCATTTAGAAGCGTAGTAAAGAATAGCATTTTCCTAATTTTTTTATCTTTGATTTTTCTGAGTATCCCCAAAGCTGTAACTTTCAAGCTCAGTCCCCAACTCTGAACAAACATATTCTTCTTGGGGGGAAAAAAAGATGTTTCTGATGGAAACTTTAAAATTTTATTTTGGTTACAGGAAAAGTAAATAACCAACAGCAGAGAAACTTCATATTGCCACTAAATATAAAGCCAGTAGTGTAAAATGAAAGATCATACAATATTAGGAACAATATGATGAGTTGTCATATATTGTTTGCAAAATGAGTGAATATGAAGTTCAAGTAGAATGTGAGAATTCAGGAGAAAAAGGGCAAACTTACAGCATTCAATATAATTTAGGCCTTTATTTTTTTAATTTTAAAAAGGACAAAAAGAAAACAGTGAAGATCTATTTATTTCTTTAATTTATATGCTGCCTGACTCCCAGTAACTCCAGATGGTTTACAAAATGTTAAAAAAAAATTAAAACAAGAAAACAGCATTAAAAAAAAAGAGCAGAGATGGCAAAGATAACTAATCCAGATGGGAACAAAGAAAAAGAAGAAAAGGGGGCTTTAATCATGCTTGCCAAAAGCCTGGGCAAAGAGCTGGTCTTCAGGGCCCTTTGAAATACCAGTAAGGTGGGGGCTGTTTGAATCTTGGGGGGAACCTCATTCCAGAGGCAGGCACTGTGACAGAGAAGGCGCGCTTCTGGGGTCCTGATAGGTGGCATTGTTTCATAGGTGGAACCCAAAGTGTGCCACCCCTGCCAGATCAAACCAGCCAGGCAGATACTATGGGAGACAGGCGGTCCTTCAAGTGACCAGGCCCTGTGCCATGAACATGAACACCTTAAGGATCCTTAAAGAGCTTGGATGGCCATGGACTATAGTTTTAGCCACTCTCTATATCCAATTCTGACTTTTTTTCTTTTATTACCTTTCCCCCATATCTTGTCCCTTTTCTCAAGGATATTTGTGGAACTGTATGATGGAGTGGATTGTGATCCATAGAAGCTTATACAATAATAAATGAATTAATCTTTAGGGTGGAGCAAAACACTTTTTTGTTTTGTTTTACAAAACACATGTGCTTCTGTTACACACATGCAATAGAATTAGATATAAAGACCAATAGACCTGGATATCATTACAACTCTGAATGACTTCACTCAACAATTTCATGTAGCTATTAGAGAAAATGAGTGATGAAATGGAAACTGTGCAGTCCTATAGAGCAGGGTTTCTCAACTTTGGCAACTTTAAGATGGGTGGTCTTCAACTTTCAGAATTCCCCAGCAAGGCTGGCTGGGGAATTCTGGGAGTTGAAGTCCACCCATCTTAAAGTTGCCAAGGTTGAGGAACCCTGCTGTAGAGGTACGTAGGCTACACAGAAATGCTACTTTTGAAGCTCATTTAGAAAATGCTCTTCCAGGTAAGGAGAACCTTAGAATATGATTCCCTCCATCCAAAAGTATCTGTGGGGTATGGTAAAAAAAAAATAAAAATGGTGGCCACAATGTTGTGATTTAAACTCAACCTATATTCTTTACCATTCCCTGCAGACTCCCCTGCTGCCGTCTCAGATTATAGTCTAGAATGTCATAGTAGGCTGGTGAATGCTGCATAGGAGAAATTTAAAAAAAAAGTTCAGCAATTTGGACAACAGGATGCAAAGCCATTGAAGTCATGGAAAGAGCAGGTCTGAATTCTTGGGTGAGTAACCAGCAGTGAACTCAAGAGAGCCACTGGAATTAGAGTCCCGCTGCTGCCTTCTTGTAGAGCTATGCCGTAAGAAAGCTTAGTTATGTAGGACAGACAGGATGGTGTTGCTATTCCTCATAACTACATATAACAAACTTCCCCCCACTTTTTGGGGTTTTTTTTGCTCTTATGATAACAGGAAACCATTTGGGGTGGGAGGGATCCTTGGGAGCATGTTGTGGGTGTTCTCACAAAATGTTTGTTGTAGAGGGGCTTGCCTTCTCATAAAATTATTACCATGGTGGATAGAGCTAGTCATAAAATTCTGTTTTATCAGAAGACACACTAGGCATCCCAACCTACAAATTTACTAAGAAAATGTATCTTTTCAGATTCTGAAAAAAAAGAAAAAAAGCTCCTTGACACCTCCTCTAACCTCCCAGGATGCTCTCTGCAACTTATCTTTGTTTTTAGTTTGGCCAGTGTAGGTAGGACTACTTTCAAGCAAATTGTTGGGCTGCAGTAACTCATCATTTATATATTCTGAGAATGCCTGGAACATTCTTGAAAATGATGCTGGAAATGAGATATTTGCTTTAAAGCTTGCCAACTCCCCCCCTCCCCAGAAGTCTGAAAAGATATATTTTCTTAGTAAATTTGTAGGTTGGGATGCCTAGTGTGTGAAGAGATTGCTTTTCCTTTGTTCGAAAAAGTGAATGATGTCATGTAAGGCTAATGTTATTGATTTATCTCATGTATTTGCCTCCATCATTTGACCCAGCTATACATAATGCATTAAAGCATTTTCCTATGAACACCTTTTAAGTCTTTTATAATGCAGTCTTCTTAATGCAATGAGTACCATATACTTGATTATAAGCTTCTTAAAACACTGAATTTACTGGAACATATCCTAGTTTAAGGTAATTAGTGTCTTGTTAGGGAATCATGGGAGATTTTAGGAAAATCAATAAATACTGGCTACAATCCAGCATACGGTTCTTTGGATTAGTCCCGTGCTGGATTAAGCATTTTGCTCAGATTGCTTCATTACCAGAGTTCCTGCATTTTTTAAAAGAAATCTTATCAAAATGAACGTTCATTCAAATAAGAATGTGCTTCATGTTTTTATGATTAGTGTTTTCACAAACATACAAATACACACAACTTTATTCTTTTGAAATAGGCTGAGATAAAAAAGTTTGTATGGCCATTCTCATGTTATGTTCTTATGTAAAACAAGTACAAAGTGCACACCATTAATGGCTAAACAAGAATGAAAGGAAATGTTTGGAAGCTATTATTTCTGCCACAGACAGCATCACAAAGTTCTGACTGGAAGGGTGTCCACACTTCTGTGCCTACTTTCTGTTTTCTGTCTTCTTTTTCTTAGTCTGAATCTGTAAACACAGAAACACTGTTTGCACAGAAACAGTAAATATGCATTCAAATTTGCAGAAAGATGTCATATTTAACTTTGTACCATGTAAACAGAGGTTTTTGTCGGCTTCTGTACACGTAGGGAGTTTTGAAACATTCAGTTTGGCTAGGGATGCCTAAACTTTTGCATGCAACTCCATCATTTTAAACTTCTGTGACAAATAGTCTACATATTTTATTGCTAGTTGGATTCAAATAATGTGGATATTCACATAAATTATGGATTTCTACACAATTTTTTACATAATTTCCTGAGAAATATTCAGGATGACAGCCTGGTACAAGACAGTGAAGAAACTGTGGCCTTCCAGATGTGGCCAAATTACTTCCAGCAGCCCAGCCAGTATGGCCAATAGCAAAGTGTATTGAACATAATACTTCAGGAACTTCTGAAGGGTCTCAGGTTTGTCAATTCTGCACATTGCTGGACTGTTTAAGTTTTACAGAAATATATAGAATTTAAATTGGGGCACATGGAAACAGTGCATATGTTCTTTAATACTCAGAGAAATCTGATAAGAAAAAGCTTCACACATTTACGCGGGAATACATTCTATGGAATTCAATGGGCCTTCTAAAATTTACAATTTAGACTTGAATTAGGTTTGTTCTTATTTATATTTTCGTCTGCTTATCAGCATTGTCTTCAGAAGAAAATGTTGTAAATGAATCAAAGGATGTTGTTATTGGCAGCCACTGGGCCTTTATAGATTTACAGGTATCTGTCTTCTTAATGGAACTGCACAGCAACAACGTCACAAAGTTGAAAAAAAAATCTATACGTTTGGCACCGGGGGGGGGGGGGGGTGGGAATCAATAACAGAAAGCTGAAAATTATGAGCTTCAAATGTTTCTGTGACAAAGTGTGATTTCAAACAGGAATCAATTACCACATTTGAAGAGAGCAAATGGTTGCAACAACGTTATTTCTGATTTAACAGATACTGCCTATCAGAACTATGGCATAATGATTTAGAATATGGTGATTCAACTTAAATCAATTCCATGTTTCTCCGTAAGACAGTTTCCAGGGGCTCTCTGGCTATCCTACTGATCAAGTCATGATGATGGTTGAAATTTGCTATTGCAAAAAGAACTTTGTACTATGACAATAATGTTTTTTTGTTATTGTTGTTTAGCAATTGTTAAAACGTGAGGCAGATGCACTGTGGTTATATTGACTTAAATGGGACTTTTTTTCCTAGGTAAGTATGGATTTTTATCTGCCCTCAGGAACATCCACAGGGAGGGTAAAAAATGTCAAGATATCCACCAAGGCTGTGTGACTGAACCCTTGCCCCTTTTTTTACATGAGTAACACCTGTTTTGGTTAAGCTGCATTGGCTTCCAGTTACCTTCTTTTGTTATTACACATAAATCCCAACACAATTTGGGCCCCTCTTACTTGAAGGCAGGTTTCTTTGTTGCATTGCTATCCAGCTCTGTAGTCAAGAGACTTTTATGTGTGCTGCCCTGGACATGACTATGTGAATTCAACTAGGACTGGACCCTTCTCAGTGGTGATTCTAACATTCTGGAATTCCCCCTCCCAATCACTCTGGTCAATCTTAAGACATGTTTTTGCTGTCTAGCTTTCCTTCATAGTAACCATGCTTACCTTGCTACTGGATTTTAATTGTTGACATCTTGTATCGTTGATTTACGTTTAATTGTATTTTGGCTTATTGTTTTGATGTAGACAACTTAAAATGTTAGCATTTTATGTGGGGTAGGGTTTTTTCAGTCCTGGTCATTATTAGCCCTGTTATTATTCACTGCAGGCCAGCCTCTAGGCTAATAGGGTGCCGTATTTAACTAAATTTAATTATTTAAATATACAAGAAGTAATTATATTAACTGTAATTGAATTAAAGTTAGATGTAACTTAAATCATATTTAGTTTTTCTCCTGATCATGCTCATGTTTTGGCATGTACCCAAAGGCTAAGAGAGTTGTGTATCCTTGGTGTTTGCAGGTTTAGCTTAAATGAGTAATATGGGGAAGGGTAAAATAGGAAGACGAAATAAATCTTCCTGAGTGGGGTTAACAACAGGAGATAGTGATATACACTTGTTTGCTTGTCTCCATATAATGTTTCCTTTTCTAAAGAATTGTATGACTGCTCATATTGTTCAACAAGAACTATTAATCATTAAAAAAAAAAACTCCTTCTCTTTCTGATTTAATATCAAAGTAGGAAACCAGCTGATGCTGTTGCTGCTGTCTGGATGAATTCTAATTGCTTGTTTAAAGAATGAGTTATGCCAAAGCAAAAGAGGATCGGGTATTCTTCATTAAACCTTTGGAATACAGTTTACCCAATTAACACTGAATCAATTGCAATTGATTATAATTCTATTTGTTTAAGTCCCCTATAACAGGATCCTGGAATAATCTGCAACTGCCTGATAAACATAGCATTGGAACTAGTCTTTCTGTATCTCCTCAAACAAGTAACACTTTATTCCGTTTTCTTTTAATTGAAGAGAAAGAGTGAACTGGAATCTTAGCGCTTTTCGTTCCTTCAGAGATAGAAGCTAAGAGCAGTAACTTGCAAAAGTCACACTTTTCTCTACTGACAAATCCTGCAATTCCCAAACCACCATATAAACACAGGAAGTCACGCTGTTCCTTGCTTGCTTGCATTTACACTAACATCTCCAACAGTTACTCTAGAAAGTATTCAGAACCAATCACAATATTATATTCTGGAAGAGATATTAATAATGCAACCAGAAAAAGTGTTTTCCAATGCCCATAGTCTAAACTCGGCCTGTAACTATATAGAATCCCTGAGAGGGAACATACCAGAACTTTTCTCATAGTTTCATTTTTTGGTTTTCAGCCTTTTGATAGCTACTTCTTTCTGTGTTTTATTTCTGAATACAACATGGAATACTGAAAGTGACTAGGGGCAAAGATCTAGTGATAGAAAATTGGCTGCATCTGAATGAACATTTTCCCCCTTAGCCTTTCACAGAACTCATGGAACCCTTGGGTTCTGCAGAATACAGTTTGAAAAACCCTGGCTGAATGTATAGTCTTATTGTACATTCTTATTTAAAATTGAATGGTTGTGCCAAAAGTTTTACAAAAGGAGTTTGCTACAAAAAAAAGTTGGATTGTCTACAGATGCAAATGTGAAAAAGTAGTCAATAATAAGTATCTTTATTATTAGACCAGCAAACTTTCTTGATATTCTTCCTTTTTATTTGTGCATCTTTTTGCTATTCTCTTTCTTCTCCTTCTCCTTCCCCCTCCCCCTCCCATCCTCCCCCTCCTCCTTTTCATATAGTTTCTCATTCCATTGTATGATCATTCTTGCCTTTACATCTCCTTATTTCTGTTACAGTGCTTATATTTAAATTATAAACTACTCAGACTTTTAAACAGGAAAAACTGAAAAGAAAAGAAAAGAAAAGAAAAGAAAAAGTGATATTTTTTAATAGTGCTATGGTCCAGCACTTCAGGAAACTAGAAGCAAATATTGATAAAATCTATTGCCTTTTTTTATAAGTGAACCTTAAACTAATTTTGTACATGACACTTTTTGGAAGGAAAAATGCCTTTATATTACATAAGAAATAAATGAATGTATTGTAGTATGCAAGCAAAAGAAAGCCATTTATTAAATGAAATGAACATTCTTGTCACATGCAGGTTTCATATTTGTACTATGGATAGAACGAACTAAAATCACATTTAATATCTAATGTGAAACCACATCTAAGATATACATCTAATATAAAAATGGTCTAGTCATTTTTGTACTGTTGTACATGCAGTTTAACTTCTGTTTTTAGAACATAGGAAAATGCCTTTTCGAATGGAAAATAAACAAAACACAATTATAGAAATTATGGATAGAACGAACTAAAATCACATTTAATATATAATGTGAAACCACATCTAAGATATACAACTAATATAAAAATGGTCTAGTCATTTTTGTACTGTTATACATGCAATTTAACTTCTGTTTTTAGAACATAGGAAAATGCCTTTTCGAATGGAAAATAAACAAAACACAATTATAGAAAAGGGTGACTATATAACATAGATTCATTCTATGTATAACTGCCAATGTTCTACCTCTTTGTTCTATTCTGAGGTGCCCCAGTGTTTTAGAGAAGCAGAACACCAGGAATCCATTCATGGTGGTGGGGAGACTGACCACATAGGGAGCTGACTTTGCCAGGAAGTGGCGATATGCTTTTACAGCTTTGTCCCCCACCAGTCTCAGGACCTGGCTTCAGGAGAGAGACAAATATTGGTTATTAAAAATAATGGGTAAAGAGAAGATAGTGAATTTTTGACTTTTAATATCATATTGGCTAGTTAAACGTTATGAACAATTTAAGCAAAGTATTCGGAATAGACATCACCTAACAAAAGCTAAACATAATTCTTGGCTCATGCAGTACATTAACTTAATTATTACTTTATTTTGCTGTCTGAAATTGCTAGGTGTAGATAATGCAGATAATGTATATCTAAATAAAAAAGGATCAGATATTGTGGGGAAAAATCAAAGACTGCATCACTGCTCAAAGCAAGTGTCCTTTCTCAGACATAAATTTCATGTTAATTGAGGTTTCAAGCTACTCAACTGAAGCCAAGGTCTCAAAGTGGCTGGTGAAGTCAATCATTATAAAGCTTGTTAGTATGGAAGCCCTCTGGGTATTGTTTAACTGGAATCAAAACACACATGTACAAAACCCCAGCAGTGTCTGCCTCATGGTGCGTAAATCTATTCTGCATTCTGTTATTTGACATTTGATAGCAGTCAGCTAAGTAGCAGAGAACATGCTCACCATATACAGTCAGGAGCTTCTGTTGGTTGAAGGAAAAAATTACAAAAGGTCAATAAATATTGTAATTCAGTTTAAAAAACTGAATGCAATAAGAATAGGCACAGCAGTTTCCTGAATGTACAAATAGGGATTTTTTTTTTAAACCCTCTTCATGACGTGATTTAATCATTTTATCCAATAATGGGGTAGATTTGAAACATCTGGATACAACAAATAAGGCTACATGGGAATTGTCCTTCGTGAAGAAGCACTATATTATGGTGATGTTTGCATTTTGAGGCTGGTCTCTAAATAGGTTTATATTTTAACAGAACAGGCAAGAAGCCTAGTTTTCCTACACTGTCGTGGGCATGAAACAGTCTGGCTGCTTTGGTTATAGTTGCCATGGAAGCGTGCTTTCCAGCTGACAGTTTGCAAATGACTAATATGTAGTAAAGTACAACTTGGATTGGCCATGGAGTTAATTTGGGTTGGTGGTTAGAAACCCCATAAAGATCATGATGGGTTAGATGTCCCCAGGATTTTAAACCAAGAAAAGATCAATTTGACATTGGGAAGGTATCAGATGATAGAAAATAATGTTGTGCAGAGTGCAGCAAAAGGTCCCAAAAAAACCTGCTCTCAGGAAAATTACACATCAGCATGAGAGCTTGCAAAATGCAATATCCATAGTTAGCTTTCCAAAGAAAATCCAGTCAGAAAATATAAACTAACTGGTCTTTATTGATAAAACCGCAAAACTTCATAAAATACAAGTTGCATACAAAATATAGGATATAACAAAGACTTCTTCTCATCTTAGCTTCCAAGACTTAACCACAACAAAGTCTCTAGCTAAAAAAAACACTCTCAGAGAAGAGGTACACTACTTGGTTACTAGTTAAGACTACATAACCTATAAAAACCTACATGGTTAACTTTACAAGACAAACTGACTGAACAGGCTGGGCATTTAGCCCTCCCGCTATATTGCCAGCATGTACACCCCCACTGAATACCTAACATACACATTACAGTAGGTGGCAGTAAAAAGCATTACAGTGTCACAAGATTCTTTGTTTACATTAGCTTCATAGAATAATCTCGACACCTGTTTTTGTATAGGGAATGGGATGACCTTCTTCCCATGAGAAAATCCTGATAAATAAAGGCCTTGAAATTTGTTTTAGACTGAAGGAAAAGCAAAGTGAGGAGCAAACCTTCCAAACTCAGGGAATCCTGTTAGAAAAACAAAAGCTTGGAGACTAGAGTTAATCACTGAGATGGCAAGAAGCTGTGTGTTAGGAGATGATGAAGACAAAGTTCTACCAGTAATAACTTGCCATAGAGGAGACCATAACTCTCAGTCATTTGCATGCAAGAGCTCCTATTTATTATCATTTCATATGGAAATGTATTGCAAAGGCAGCATAGTCATAATTGTAAGAAGGACAACAACGTATGCTACAGAGGACTTGAGCAACACATCCAGAATAAGAAAGGTGCCTGATACTAAAGTTAAAGGAAATCTGATCTGACAAAAAGTCCACTGATATCTTTTGAACTGAGTTGGAAAGTAGTAATCAGCCAATTACATTTAATTAGAATTACATTATTGTTATATTCTCCTTTATTGATCATTCTGTTGACAGGTATCTTATTTTTATTCCCTGAATGGGTTATCTTTAGTAGTGGTGTCCCTCTCATGTCTGTAACATTGATCTTGAGGTTCTATAGCATTTATTTTGGTGGCATTCGCTGAAGGATTTTGTTCATGTTTTACATGAGAACTTTATTAGGATGGTATTAGGACTGAATTCACTATGTCCTAATACAGTTTTAAAAAGAGTAGGGAGACACAGGTTGGCGCTTGCAGTGGAAAGCATACTGCATTAACTTGACAGGAAGAGTATATAAAAAAAACTAGGAGCGCAGTAGAAAGTCCTGCCCTTGCCATCTCATCCTTCTCATCTTGATAATCTAGTATTGCTCACTTCACGAATCCTCCCATATAATAAATGTGCGTAAGTAATGACCCTTATATGTGTGTGCACGCGTAATATCATTTTGATATTTGAAGGTACATTAGTTCACATCCTACTACCTCATTTCGTGAGGTAAAGGAATTAAGGAGCCCTTTTTTGAGTATGGTTTGGTAGCCATTTAACTGCTAAACCATCTAGCTTAACTAGCTTGCTAATTAGAATGCCATGGGGTACTTTGCCAAGTGCTTTACTGAAATCAAGATACATTTCATCCACAGCATTACCACAGTATATTAAAAAAGTTACCCATTCTATGAGATACGGTTACTAAGATTTTGTCTGGTCACCTTAGTGCTGACCTCTAGCAATTACTCCATTAGTTTCAAGGTGCTAGAAGATTGGCTTTTTTAATAGAATCTTCTCAGGAATCATGTCATATTGATAGGTCTGTACTTTCCTGGATATTCCTTCTTCCACTTTTTGAACAGAGCAACATTTGCCCTCTTTCAGTCATCTGGCACTTTATCTGTGCTCCAGAATTTCTCAAAGATAATACATTAAAAAGTTTGACTAGGCCATCTGTGAGTTCCTTCAGTACTCTAGGGTGCAGTTTAGGTGGCCTTTGGGTTTTAAACTCATTCAGAGTTAATAGATATTCTTTGACCATATTTTTATCTTTCTCAAACTTCAATCTTTCATTCTGCTGTTCACAAGCTCCTTGCTGAGCATGTATTTTTTGTTCTTGTTGGAGCAACAAAAGACTAAGCAAAACAGGAGTTGAATAGCTTTGGCTGTTCTTTACTGCCTGCTAGCATTTTGTGATCTTCACTGAGCAGTTGGTATACTGATTTTTCCCTCTTCCTTTTATTTTCAACGTATTTAGAGAAGCTCTTTTTGCTATTCTTACAACATAACAACATTGATTGGAAGTTTGTCTTTCAACAGATGTTCTTCCTCTTATTTATTTTAACCCAGATTCTCTGTACGGTATCACCAAGTTATTTACTTGGATTTCAGAATAAAATTAAAATTGCTTGTCTATAAAATAAGATATCCCATTCACTAAATTAATGAATCAGTCTTCTGTATGTACTAACCATTCCTTCTTTTAACATAAACCTCTCTCACATATAGAAGCATACACATTCACACATGCATTCCAACAGAAAAAAGAATGAAAAACCCAGGATGGAGATGGGATAAGAGTAAGAGGTAGCTTCACTGAAAAGGGAAGGAAAGAAAAGGATGGAACATGGATGGAAATAAGCTACCTAGTAAAAATTACTTAGAGAAGGAAAGGAAAGAGAATGAAGCCTTACAGATCTTACCAACAAGCTTAAAATTCATTAGCAGCAAAGAGAAGACCCACCCCTCTCCCAAGCTGCTGAAGAGGTGAGTCTTCAAAGACATCCTTACCTGCAGCATGACAGCCTCATCAAACAGTTCACAAGTAACTGTTTCAGGAAAGATCTGCAAGTGGTATGTAGTTTTTCCACACCTATACATAGGATTTTATTCCTACATTAAAAAAAATATTGTGGATTCTGATAGTCAATAGAATTATGGTTAAATGGAAATTCTCTATTTAATCTTCTGATGTGACAGAATCAGTAAGGCAAAATAGTGTTCTCATATAGGGACATTACTGTGCTACAACTAAGATGTTCTATGGGGTAGAACAACAAATTGGATATTACCTGTAGGATCCTAATTTTTAACAATTACAAAACTGCCTGAATTTAATATTTATATTAATATATAGTGCCTTCTGGGGACGCGGTGGCGCAGCGGCTTAATGACGCTGAAAGTTGCCGGCCAGAAATGGCTGACGCTTCGGCGGTTCGAGTCCAGCCTTCGCATTAACAGGGTGAGCTCCTGTTTCCTCCCCAGCTCCTGTCAACCCAACAGGTCGAAAACTCACGTGAGTAGATAAATGGGTACTCTCACTCCGGTGGGAGGAAAAATGCTGGCAGCGCCTTGCACAGAGAGACGGGACCAGTGGCCGGTAAGTGCGAAACCGCGCTCGTCCGAAAAGCACGCGAAGCAACGGAAATCCCGCCTCCTGCGCTCGCCAGCTGGGCTATGCTCTAGGAAGGAGGCTCTGGCAAACCACTTCCGAAAAAACAATTGCCTTGAAAACTGCAAGGATTCGTCCAGGCAGTCACTGCAGGGTCAGTAATGACTGAGCGCAGACAAAAAAAAAAAATAGTGCCTTCTTGTTGTAGTCATGAAAAAATATTTATATTCATAATTTTAAGGAAGCTCACCTAAATATATTGTTAATATGTTACCCCATGTGGATTAGGGACTAATTTAAACAGTTACCCAGGTGGCAAGGTATTTTTGTATGATTATAGATAGGGCAGTAGAAATAATTTGGAGGACCACTTTGTGAAGTGAACCAAATACCTTCTGAATCTGCTGCTTGGAACATCTACATCTCTAGAAGGCTTTCATTGGGCCTCTTTGGGGTCCTTCCTGTGATGATCCTTTAGGAGAGATGGTTACCTTGGTGAGCACCACAAAACCTTCCTCTGAAAAGTTTGGACAACTCCACTTAATTAATTTTACATGTGATGCATTTTCTCCAGTTAGATGCCTGATTATGTAAACATCTGGTGCTATGCCTCTAATTCCCTTTTTTTTTTTCTGACAGAAGAAGAATTTTTGTAGCAGAAAGGCTTATGTTATCAAGGAAGAAAAGTTGTGGATTCAATGTATAATTCCCCCCCCCCCCCTTTTTGAGGGGGAATGGATAGCAAGAACAAGACATTTGTGAGACTGAATGACCACATATGTAATAATATGACGCTATCCACATGATAGAAGAATAGCGGGCCCTCATGTGAAAATGGAGATTAGCCTAGACTCTTTACGTATTTGGAAGGGAGTCAAGGATACTTTTAACCACAAAGATGCTAAGAAATCATTGTGATATCTCTGAGAAAGAAATTTCAAGAATATATCTCTACGGTTCTGAGTGCATTTATAAATACAGTATCCTAATCCATACTCTAGGGCAGGGGTCCTCAAACTTTTTAAACGGGGCCAGTTCACAGTCCCTCAGAATGTTGGGGGGCCGGACTATTTATTTATTTATTTATTAATTAAACTTGTATGCCATCCATCTCCCCCAACGGGTGACTCTGGGCGGCTCACAATAATAGTTTGAAAAAAACATGAATGAATTCTTATGCACACTGCACATATTTTATTTGTAGTACAAAAAAAAAACCAGGAAAAAAAATACAATAATTAAAATAAAGAACAATTTTAACCAACATAAACCCCACCCTGCATTGGTGGTCAGTGTCAGTAAATGTTATCCTCCCCCCGTCCCCTGCCCCCCACATTATTGGTCAGTGCCAGTGGCCATTTTACTTGAGGGGCAACCACACAGCCCAAATGGAGAAAGTAATAGGGCGCCCTGGACCCCACCGATCACCCTGCACAGAGGATCCCTCCCGCAGAGTATGAGGAAGTATGAGTTGAAGTGCCCCTGTGGTTGTAAGTGTGGACGGGCTGCCAAGTGCCCGAATTTTGATCATGTGACTGCAGGGGTGCTGCAACAGCTGTAACTTTAGGGACTGAGCATAACTACTAAATGAATGGTTGTTAAGCGATGGCTTAACAAAGAATTTGAGATGATGGAACAGGTCTGGGCAAGGAAGAGGAGTTTGGATATAAATGCAAGGAACAGAAGAGAAGAAAAAGTGAAACAGAAACTGAGTACAATGCTTTCTGCGGTCCTGATAATTTGCAAAGAAGTAGGCTGACCTGATTTCCAAAAATAAAAACTTGGATATACGAATATTAAAAAATGCATACATGTATACAAATCTACAAGTCAATTTCCCCAAAGTCACAGGCAAAAATTACCAGAAAAAAAAGGACACAAAGAAGTTTAGAAGAGCTTCTCTGGAATGAAGCAACTTTAAGTAGTTCCAAACATTCCTGTCCCCTGTTGTGCTTTTACACTCTGTGAAAGATTATTTCCAGGCCAAATTAATTTAATAAATGACTAACAATCAATTGACCACTCTCTCCATCATAAGGCTATCAGACCTGATCTGCAAAAATCCATTAGTTGTCAGCAAAGAGATACAGGAAATACTAACTTTGCTTCTTATTCTGGATTTCTGCAGACTAGTACTAATCAATCAGCCAGTAAAATGGATAATGGAATAGCTTCATTCCCATGTTTCCTTCTACCATAAGGTACCCCGAGACTTGATGAGTAATGGAAAGACATTTCTTTGGCTACTTGTTCCCATACTGTTCTGCCTGCTCTACCTTGATCCCTCCCATTAGTTCGAGGATGCCTTCCCCAAAATCAGGACTGTCCCTGTAAAACTGGAATTTAATCTTGGAAATAAGTTTCAGGCACTGATAGTGCCTTCTGTGGACTAAAACCTAGTCATGGCAGCAGGTTATTGGGAATATTTTAAAGACATTCCCAAAGAAATCCATTGTGTGGGTAAAACAGGAAGGAACATAAAATGCAAATGCGAAGCATCATGAGAACGGGGTTCCTGCCGTTCTCCAAATAGGGCGCCTGTACTCATGAGACCTGGGGAAGACCAGATGGTTTCCGAGGGATTGCAAGAACGGGGTGGGCAATTGGGAGAAAGAATGACACAAGCAGCTTGGAGAATGACACACCGATCACCCTGCACAGAGGATTCTTCCTGCGGAGTACGAGGAGAAGAGCCACCGGACCCGGTATACCTGTAATGTAGAAGAGTCCGGCTCTGCAGTCTCCCTCCTCATGCATTGCCTGCAGCTCCTGGCACAGCCCTGACGCTTCCGCTTCTGAGAGACAGCAGCGGTGGCCAATCAGGCGGGCGGGCTGGATAAATGACCCTGGCGGGCCGTATCTGGCCTGCGGGCTGTAGTTTGAGAACCCCTGCTCTAGGGAGTCATTCTTCTTCCTCATGTCAGGTTATGATCACATGAGAGGAAGAGAAGATAATGTCTGAAAAAGGATTCTGTCTGTATGTATCCATCTGTTCATTCATTTATTTTTTCATCCATCCTTCCACCTCTAATGATATTGGAATATAATTTATATTTTTTTTTAACAAAAGCATCTATTTGGATTTAATATGGCAATCAGTTCCCTCAAAAACAGTTTCTATATTGGAAACTATATATTCAGAAATGATAATTACTTTAAATGATAAATTACAGAGTTTCTAATGATTCAGAAAGATAATAGAATATTCAGATTATTATGAAAATGTTCTGTTAGTAAATACACAAATAACCATTATCTAGTTTCATCTGGATACAGAATTCCCTGTGGCGTTATGCACTTGTTACTTCCTTTCCAGTATTACAATTCTGTGTTCATACCATTCCACTGAATTCAAACAACTACTTTGCTATGTCTAAATCTATAAACCTGCCTTTAAAGTGAAGTGCTTGATAATTCTAACACAGATAAAAGAGAAGCAAGTTCACAGATATTCTCCTGTCATTTGATCATGAACTCCATAAAACTAGTCAAGTATCACATTCAGCAAATCAAAGCAAAGACGTAAACAATGAAGTATTTAAATGCTGAACCATCTGTGTTAAAGCAGCAGGGAATAGCATGAAATGGCATTGACTCAAAAAACAGCAAGTTGGTACAAATTACTCTTAGATTCCTTCTCTGAGTAAGCTGGAGTTGTCTGATGATGTTACAGATCAATCCTACCCTTAACTCAATGGGTTTGATAATATTATTGCTAAATTCCTTCATTACACTGGTAAACAACTAAAAGGACATTTTAGTATGGTGACCGCTTCATACCAGGGGAATCTTATTGCCAGTGAAATCAATACTTCTGATGGGATTCTATCAGTGTAAAAGAACAAAAAAATAAGATTGAACATGTAGTTGGGATGTTCAGGGTCATTTGGAGTTGTCAAAGCAATTTGATGAATCAAATTGGATGGAGTGTCTTCAAAGAATCTGATGAATTATTCTGGCTTTGCAGAGAATCTGAAAGAAAGTTGCAAATTTGTTTCAATATATAAAGCTAACAAGGTGAGAGATGGGATCAGTCTTGACAATGACTCTCTGGACAATGGATTTCATCACCTTCAGCATCCCTGCTTATCAGAGCGCTTGGAGGAGGGGGGAGATGTACGTAGCTCTGTTTGTATCTCTGCTCTCACTCTTCAGCTAGGATTTGTTCAGAGAGGTGGCTTGACTGAAATAGAAACAATTACTCTTGCTCTTATTCAATTGCTCTTCCAAATCTGTACCTTTACATAAATCCTATTTATTCTTTTATATGTCTGAGCTGTACAGCAGTCCTGTTAGTCTGGATACCTAATTTGTCTCAAGCAGCTTTTTCAGACTTCTTTAATTCTTCCCACTTTTTTTCTTTTTCTTTTTAATGACTCACTGCCCTTAGTGAGTGAGTCTTGCTTGAGTGAGCCAGAGAATAGCATGTTGCATATATAATCTAGGGTACCTCTTTATATCATAGTATACTAGATATTCAATAATGCTAATATGCAAACACATCAGAGTTTTTGTTTTAAAAACTTGTTCCAAAAGCACCAGGCAGCATATAGTTTAAACATTCATTACACTACTATTAGTAATAAAATAAAATCAAGGTGATTGTAGTGCAATTGCAGTCAGCCTCAAGCATGGTGGTAGCAGGCTTTGCATACCCCTAAAGCTGATTTGTCACTTTCTCTGCTCTGCTTGTGAGGTGGGTGTCAGAGGACATGGGAGAGAGACCCAGAGACAGAGAGATGACAGTTTCCCTTGTGCTAGTGGCAGCAGGCACAGTCCTATGGCAAAGGAACAGCAGAAATTTTATTCTTCCTGCACCTAAGTGGGAATAAGAAAAGTCTGAGCCTCCAAATTATCCAGCAAAACTCTTCCCTCTCTAGCTTAAAAAAAAAAAGAAAAAAACAGAAAAAAACAAATTCTTATTTTTCCACTTGTTTTCATGGGCTGGCAAACTTGACATGTTATTTTGGCAAACATGGTTGGCGTCTTATGATCACTGGCTTCTGGAGAGACAGTGACGAGTCTAAGTGAGAGAAAGGCTCTCAGAGTTAATGGAGAGTCCCAAATGGTCATTTTGTTCCTTCCTTCTGTTTACTAACCTCTCTGAAGTTTATACTGTTTAGATTAGCCTTGCAGTCAACCATGACACATTGCCCAGGTCATATCACATGTAACAGTAGAGAACAAAGAACACATTATGTGAATTTTGAATATGAGAATTAGGTGTTTTGACGAAAGTGAGTGGTTTGCCCAAGTAAGAAAGATTCAACAGCCTGAAGACCCTCACCTCTGATGAAAGCAGATAAATAACATGTCTCAAGACCCTTATAAAGTTCTATTTTTGTAATGACAGAAATATATACTCTAGGAATCTCAATTATGGTGCTGGGGAGACTGCAAGGACGAGATACCATATATAGTTAACAAAGGAAAGCAAGTGAGATCAGATATGATATCTCCACCTAGAATGACACCAGAATACTTACCTCCAAACCAGCAATGCTATTAGGGCACAGCTGAAGGGCTGTGCAGCCTGAAAAGTCTCCAAATTTGTTACCACACATATTTTTGTAATTCAGGAAATTATGGAGCTGTTTAGATGGCTCCTTTCTTCTCTATTTCCCTCCCTACCCATGCTTTTTCTCTCTGGAAGGGAATGGGAGAAAGATTCCTGTCAATGCTTTTCCCTCCATCCCTACCTCGGAGGCAGCACCTAAAGCAATAAATATTGGAGTTTTGGTTTCTTTTCTGAGTGTCTCAGTAAGGGTGTGGATCCCACAAGATTTTTACTAATCGGACACAGCTGCAATTGTCTTTAACAACTGCTGTAGTATAGTAGTTTTTCCTCTTCCTCCTAAATCAAGCACCAGCCCTATCATTAGACATAGAGCAGCATTTACCTCAGGTCTAAGTAGCAGGTTGATGTTGGAGGCATATTTGTCTGATTGTGTGAATGGAACCAGCTCAAATAATTTTGCTGCCTGAAGTGAGTACAAGAAGTTGGGTCAGGCCAGCAAATAAATTAACTAATTATAGGACAACATTCTTCATGGCACAGTGGATAAAATGCTAGCTGAAGAAGTACAGGTCAGGACAGGTGGTTTCAGTTTGATGGTCAGTATGCTTATAATGCATACTATAATGCAAGCTATGAAATCTGGCTCATACATCAGCTGAGAAAGCTGCTGTGACTGCTATTTTAATGATCCATAGGGATGATGGTGATGATGACCATCATCATCATCATCATCATCATTGTTATCAGGGACTGGGTTCATACATGTTGCATTAAACCACAGTGTGGTTTGTTTAGTTTAGTACAGTGTGTGAAGCCAAAGGATTGTGCCATATTCAGTAACCACAATTAAACAAGCTGGCATAAGGAAATGAGTGAACTAGGTTTCTCTTTACAGGTAGTCCTCACTTAATGATCACAATAGGGACTGGAAAACTGGTCATTAAGTGGGGCAGTTGTTAAGCAAGTCACCATGTGACTGGACCCAATTTTACAACCATTTTTATGATGGTCATTAAGAAAATCACTATGGTTGTTAAGCAAGTCACATGGTCATTAAGTGAATCCAGCTTCCCCTATGGATGTTTTTTGCCAGATTTTGCTTAATGACCATGTGATTTGTTTAACAACCACATGATTCACTTAATGACCACATAATTTGCTTAACGACCATGGTGATTACCTTAATGACCATTGTAAAAAAAAGGTAGCAAATTATTATCATGTGACTGCAGGGTGGTAGTGTGATGGTTTGCGACAGTCATAAGTGTGAGTACGTTCGTAAAGCACTTTTTCTGAGGCTGTTGTAACTTTGAATCATCATTAAATTAATGGATGTTAAGCGAGGACTACCTGTACTTCAGTGTTGCCCTTGGATTATTTCAGATTCTGGATTTAATGGTTTTATGATTGGGCCCTTTTTAGATCCTAAATCTCACTGGTAGAGTTACCATAGAGTTTGCTATATGTATAACTGTGCCAGGACTCAGTGGATGTTCACCCTAAAATTTTAACCAGAATGAACCACTAGCTTATTCATCAAGTAGTCCTTGATCCTGAAATAAAAAACATTTGAGTTAAGTCTATCAAGGAAAGCTTCTTAGCACAAGAAATGCTTTTGCTTTTCACACATTTCTAGGCTTTTCAATTTATATCACACTGTGATTATGTGTCTTTGCTGCCCTTCCCCTCCTATTTTGGCAGTGCTAAACATAAATGGAGAGGATGGTGAGTCTTCCATTAGGCTTTTCAGATCACTGGACTCAGCTGAAGTTGATGAATTTCCGAGGCTTAACCCCTAATAATATGCTAAATACATAGTATCAAAATGTCTACATCTTTCCAATCTACCGCACACCAATATCATATTTCTGACAATTACAGAAGGCCATAGGACTGGGCCTACGCACAGATGGTGTAAACTGGCATGGTGCCACCGACGGAGATGATTTGCATAAGCTGACCTCGTTCATAATTGCAACTTGTCACAGACAAGTCTCAGAAGGTTAGAGGTTGGTGTGACAGACTGGAATATGATTGAACTTTGTCATGAATTACATTGGCACCATATGCTGCTTAGCAATGAAACACTGAATTTGAAGTGCTCTTGTTCAAAATGGACAGAAAAGGAGTCCATTATGTATCTCGCATTTTAGAAAGAGGCATCTCCCTTATGATTTTTTTTAACACACATTATTTTTTCATATCTATTTCTGGCTAAATCAGTAAGTCTGCTTGCTGAAGTGCTAATGATAAAACAATTAAATAGAACTATGAATTAAGTGGTATTATGATAATTATTAATTGGATTGATATCTTGCCTTTCACAAGTAAAAGAGCATTCCCAGTGGCTAAGAATAAAGAATAAATATAGAACAAATTAATTAAAAATAATGTAAACATAATATCATTACAAACATAAAACTGGAAAACAGTTATAACATATTAAAAGTCGTTAAAAAGTGCAAAAGGCTAAGTATTGGTCATGGATTAAAAAAAAACCTCCTAAGGAAAAAGCAAATTAACCATTCTATTTAAATTTCATGATGTGTGTTCTAGCAGCTAGAGCAGCAGTTTCACTGAGTATTGCTTGTTTACTGCACAGGGTGCTGAATCGAACTTATCTAGAATGAGTTGTTATAACTAACAGGGTGTTGTAGGCAGGAGACATCTGGTAAGACAGAAATAGCACTAAGTCAATGAGATAGACTAATATCTATATCTATATATCACTCAGAAACTGTTTTGTGCCAGCTTAATAGACCTTCCTTGCAAATAATGAAAAAATCAGAAAATTAATCTTAGAAAGCTGACCAAGTTCAAGCACTGAAATTGTATTTTACCCTATATTTTTTCAGAACCCAAAGACTACATGTGTAACTATAAAAGAAAATTCCACATCCATGTTGGAATAGAATCTGAAATGGCTTTTTCAGAAGAGACACTTCCCAAACCATGTCCATATTATGTTGGATATGGCTATGAGTGCACAAATACAGCCTTTCTTTAATAGTGAATCTTAACAGAAGCCAACTGTTAATGAAATAGCCTGACTCTTATTTGGTGTCTTTTGCAAATGACTGAAAGAAGATATTGTCTGTATGAGAAGGACAGGTAATATTTGTATGGTGCTCATCGGTTGATGAATAGCCAATCTAATGTCCATCTTATCTTTCCAACTAAGAAGTTTTTTCATGGGTATTGGGATTTATTAATTGACAAGGCTTCTCTAATCACATGAATCTACCTCCTTCATAGCAAGCAGTATTAATTTATGTACCATTTTGATACAGCGGGATTATAGCAGTTTAAGGAGAAGACTGAGTGAGCAGTAATGTGGAAAACTGTCCAGCAGTTCTGATGATCCTGAAAATAACTAATGAAAAAAGTGTCATAAATAATTACCATGGTATTGTTTTGGAAGAAGCAATTAGAAATTATTTACTGTAAATTTGCATATTGGAAAGTCTAAGAAGATTTTAAATGCCCTTCCATTTTTATATCATGTTTGTCTTTATTCTGGTTCTTTGGAAATTTCTGGATAGTTCTGAGTCGCTGTTGCCCTGGAAAACAGCGATAGGGAGTGCTGAAAACTGAACTTCAGTGTCGTTTTCTTTGTTAGGCAGTTCAGATGTTTTTTATATTTTTGGAATCAGCAAAATCTCTTTTGAGTTCACTAGTCTGAAATCTAATGTAATAATTTTAGGTGTACATCAGTAGATTAAAGCAAAACATATAGAAGCTGTTAGAGCCTGACATGATCAAAAGAGAGTGCACTGTAATTATATGATGGAGTGCATAACTGTGAAAGATTAATGAATGACATAAACTTGAATGCATGAAGCTACTTCATACTGAAAAGCCCTCTCTCATTTTTAAAAGTTTACACTGATCCAGTAGCACAGAGGATGAACTTATATTCTGCATGTGAAATATGCTGAGTTCATTGCAGTAAGTCAGTGTTGAAAACAAGCTTCCAGGACCCCCTTTCTCAAAGCAATCAGTGATAATTTGAAAGCACAGAAAGTAATCAATACTCAAGAGCAGGCTTTGTTGTTACATCAAATAACTTTGATTTTTCTTAACTTGGGTCAGTGCAGAAATTTTAACACAACAGGTGCAACGCGCAGGTACACAGACACACTAAAATCACTTTCATCATCTAGTATAAGCAAGTGATCAAAACTGCAATAGACAGTAGGCCTTTCCCCCTTTTTTTACTCCTTTGCTGTTCATCACTAACCTGCAGGGGCAACAAAATCTCTGGACAATGCCTTCCCTTCTCTAATTTAGTGTCTTCTCAGTGTGTTACATTACAACTTCCAGTTACAATGTCCTATAGCCGCCCAAAGTCTCGTATGTTTTAGTTTAGCCGCCCAAAGTCTCGTATGTTCTAGTTTTATAATGTGTATAATTTTTAAACTTTTTTAACTTAATTATGCATTGTGATTTTAGTGATTGTAAGCCGCCCAGAGTCCCCCATTGTAGGGGAGATGGGCGGGGACAAATCAAATAAATAAATAATAATAATAATAATAATAATAATAATAATAATAATAATGTGAGATGAGCGGCTATATAAATCCAATCCAATCCAATCCAATCCAATCCAATCCAATCCAATCCAATCCAATCCAATCCAATCAAAAATAGCCATTATGCCTGTGGGTGGTAGTCTAACATATTTGTAGCAGGTCAGATTTCTCTCAGCAATGCAGTACACATCACATTGGGCTAATATGTCATTATCATTTCCTTCTATCAATAGTTTGGCTGGAAAGAGATCACAGTAAATCAGAAAATACTTAACAATTATAATAATATACTGGAAAGAAGACCCATGTGTTTCTGAGAAAACGCTCATATGTTTACAATGTAGGAGTGCTATAGTTTACGTTTGTGTTTACACACACAAAACAAACATATTAGTGACATAGGAGATCCCTGTTCCTTTGCCTTTTTTCTTGACATAATTATTTCTCTGCCCTTTCTGTTTGCAATAGTGACAGTGGGAGGTTTGTCCCGATGCAGGCATGGGTAGAGAGAGTGGTGGATGGTTTTGATCAAGATCACGAGGGCAAAGGATCTGGCTCAGATCATATTGTGGGGGCAGGATCAGTAGCTATTCTGTGGAGCTCAAGGAGAGCATTTACCAGACTGTCCAGCTATTGATCTTTCTCAGATGAAAATGCACATTGAGATGTTCCCAGAATCTTCTGCAGCTTACAGTGGATAGGCTAAAGGAGGAAAGGGCAAGAAAAGTTCTCCCTCTAAGAATAGGAACCTTCCCAAAGGATTCAACCCACTGATTAGACAGCTGGCCAAGTCAGTTTCTGGGCCAGGATTAATATAGTGGAATAGAGATTGATAGATTTTCAAAGGTGATCGTGAGTTGGCTAATGTCATAGATTCATTTGAAATCCTATCTTGTCACTGTAATAATTCCTGTCTACTGAGTCCTTTTTGCCTGGGTGTTGCTAAAACAGTAATTTTGCTTTTTTAGTTTCCACAGTCTATACTGAGGAAAATATCACTGTGTTGTCTCATGAATATATTTGTTCATGGTCCTGGCATTTGTTTCCTTTATTGGAAAAGAATAGAAAGAGTAAAGTCTTGCTGTTTCTTAGCCTGTGCAACGGCACTGTGAAGCTCCTTACTGAATGAGAGAGATGGCATATTCCTGGGCCTGTGCTCTGCTTCCTTTTCAAAAAGTTACAATTAATTTGCTAGACTATATGATTCTAAAGTCTAGACTAGGATCCTGTATAGAATTGGGTACCAATAAGTCCTGCTGAAATCAAAAGGATGTCTGTTCAAACAACAGTGTGAGAGTTGGTGACAGTGTTTGGCCAGTGATAATAAATGCCAGTGAATAAACTAAAAATATAAAACTCTAAAGATGGACAGGACAATCCTTCAAATCAGAGGGAGGGGGAAGATACATGGCAGAGCAGGTGGTGGCCTTTTTTCTTTTCTCCATTCTGTTTCTGTTCTTTTTTCTTCTTCCCCTGATTACTTCTGCCAGCAGAGAAGTCTGCCAGAACAGAAAGATCTGCCAGTAGAAGATCCAAAAGGGAGATGGAGAAGAGCTAGGCCAAAGAAGAGAGGAGTTACCCCACATCCAAACCCCACTAATGATAGGGAGATATCCACGCTATTGGCACCAAGCTAGGCAAAGCTGTTGGTAATCCCAGATCAATTTCCAGCCTACTGAATCCAACAGTATAATTTCTCCTGTCTTTTTTCCTCTTGGATTTGGATTTAGCAAATATTCAAGCAACCAGATGCAGTTCAGCTGGCCATTGGCCATTTTGACTATTTAGAATTGCGTTAAAAACTCACCAAACATCTTTGAGGCCCTTGCAATCAGTGAGGCAAGCTATTCTTACATAAACATCCTTGCATGAAGTTCAGTTTGATCAGGTTCAAATATGGTTAGATCAAAACAACTCCTAGAAATGATTTAGAATCATGTACCGATTGTCAGTTTATTGGGGATAACTGTGTACTCCTCAGTTCATTATTCCTCTGAATGTAATCAGTTAATCTGTTTGTATTTCATATCTTTAGGTTTCAGATTATGAGAATCTTAACACAAATAATTCATAATCATCTGTTTTCTGTTTTAATTATCACAATTTTCCATTTACATTAATTAAATATTTAATTTAAGACAAGCTAGTCATGTCATTTCCATTTTAAATTTTATAGGGTTCTTTTCATTACTATATCAATAATTTATAACTTTTTAAATTATTATAATGAAATTCTGCACTGCTAATTAGGGATTGGTCTCTCTGGATTTGTTTTGTTTTTCTAATATTTGGCTATATTCACCATCCATTTTGATGATGATAATGACATATTCATTGATCATCTGTGTGCAGTTTGTGATGAATTACAGTTAAAACTACTGTTGATTAATTGCAAATAGTTTAAAGTAGCAATCTCTAGTTAAGTATGCTTATTTAGTATGTGTAAGTCAAAGGTGTATTTTCAAAGGGCCACTAGGCAATTTTTTCTCTTGTCCTATGTAGGAAGAGATCTTTTATAAAACACTAAATTTTCTATGGTCCAATCCCTCCATATTTTTCATGAAATTTTTGTTCTAGAATTATCCATACTGCTTCATCTTTATTCACGTTCGATTCTCTTTAGTTTCTCATGCCTCACTTTCAGTTTTGATGTCATGCCCTCTTCTCTGGTTTCCCCAGGAGCTATGTCATGTGTAGATAATAAATCTGACAACAGGACTCGGTCTGCTTATTTTTTGTGACTATATACAAGTCCTACCTGATTAGCAGTGTCTATGGGCATCCAACCCCAGAGATGCCAATAGACACTGCTAATGCAGGGGAGCAGATCTTGTGTCCTGCGGGTGGCCTCATTGTCCATGATGGGTACCTAGGCATTGGCCATACACCATACACCTTAACTGCCATACTAGGTAGGATATGAGTAGCTGCATCAATGTCTTTTGTTGCTTTGTCATGCCTATGTTGGAGAAAAGGGAAACAACCTGCATGGTTCCTTCTATTAATATTTTATTAAGTGCGTACAGTATCCATGTGCCAGTTGTGTAAACTGCATTTCCATGCTGTAGTTCTTCAAGCCCTTCTGAGAGGCCTGGGCAAGCTTCACCTTCCTTAAGATAGAGGTCCTAATGTTTAACTAATATGTCAGATGGGTTTCCCTTTGCACACAGGAAAAAGACTCTGTGTCCTGGAGACTTTTCCCTCCCACCCAAGTTTCTTTTTTCAGCCTTGCCAGAATCAAAGGTTGCTGCCACAGGAAATAGTCCTCAGTTGGATATCTTTCACAAAATCACCAAAGGAACTAATTTGTGGGCGTCCTTCCTTTTTTCCATTTTTTTTTTATTAACAGAGAGATAAGGAATTCCCTTTTACATTTGTATCCTTTTGCTGTAGACGACATAAAGTGGGTTACTAATAGGCCTTTAAGACTGTTAGGTGGTTGCCGGTGAACTTGTATAGATAGCCAGCGCCAAACTCTTATGGAGAATAGAGTAGCTATTAACTGCAGTGGCCATAATAAAATCAGTATTTACTGCTAATAGGATGTGTACATTTATGGCTAGATACATACATGGAATAAAGCAAGCAGCCAAATTTTATGTGGTTGGATCAGTGGTTACTGCAGAATATTGAACTTGAACTATGATTAATTAAATATTACATAGAAGCACTCAGACCTTGTATACAGAATGTCAGTCTTTGCTTAACAAAGGGATGCACAAAATAATTTTATGTGGTTCAGAGGATTGTATTATAATTTAATAGTTTCCATTTTCATTATGCACTTCTAATTCTGATGGCTATATCCCTATTGAAGACCAAACATATGGCAGTACATCTCCCTGATTTTTTAAAATAGCAATCAGAAGGCAATGTGGAAGGTAATGCCAAATTTAACATATTGTCAAATCACATCATTTTGAAGACATTCTCAGGATTTTCAGCTTCCAGCTCAGTTGAATGCTGTGTCCATTTGAATATACATCATGATTCCTGATCATTTCAAACTGATTTTTACCTGGCAGAAAGCTTTCAGTGAAATCATTTTCTGCATATTTCCCATTGTTCACCAAACCAACGCCAATGTTGAATGCACATTGAAGAGATGGGAAAATGGCATTTAATGACACAGGATTGGTAAATACAGGGAGTCCCCAGGTTCAGAACACCCGTTAGTGGTGGACAACCCATAGTTAAGCTCGGAACCTATGGTAGCAAAATTTGAATTAAATACACAATGACTCGAGTTAAATACGCTATGGTTTGAGTTAATTACACAATACTACTCATACAGTATTATAGAACAATACTGTTCCAGCTTACATACAAATTCGACTTAAGGGAACAGAACTCGTTCTTAAACTGGGGATTACCTGTAAATATAAGTACACCAAGGAGAACTGCTGTGATACACTGGTTAAGGTTTACGGCATTCTTCAGTCATTAAACTTCACTCAGTTGCTTTGGGCCACTCAGTATCTCTCAACCCAACCTACCTTTCAGGATTGTTGTAGTGGAGAAAAAGTGGAAAGGGGTGGGGGATTGCAATGAGTACCACAATGAGCTCCTGGAGAAAAGGCAGAAAATAAATTAAATAATAATCACCACCACCACCACCTTCTATGGATTGGATGTAGAAAACCCTAGTGCACTAAAATCTCTATAAGAAGCAAAGAAAGTGTATTTAGGAATAAGGTGCTGAGTGTCATACCTAGATGTTAACAAGTTGCTCTTGAAGCCACATAATTCTCCTTGCTAGGAACTTAAATTAGTCACAGTTCTTGGCTTCATGATAAAACTACATGGCCTTGTTGATGCTGGACAAAATATTCTTCCTTACTGAATCTAAACTATCAACCACAGTAGATGCCAATTGTTCTTAAATTTCTTGGTAAAGTTTTCATTGCACTATGGCATTTTATGCAAGGCAATATTTCATTTTTTAAATAATTTCTGGTCTGGCACCATGCTATTAATTATAAATGGAAGCTTGACGCTTCTTGCTTTAAACAAACACAATTCACTGCCACAAACCCTAATATAGCTATTTCCTTTTTTGTAAATAGTTAATAGGATTTGATTAGAACATATTAATCATGACAATGATTTTTCTCCTAGTATCCTAAATTTAAACTATGGTTCATTGAGTCACAGGACATGGCACATAAATGATATTGATTTTCCAGTAGAGTTGTACTGTAGACAAATGTACCTCTCAATATTTAGGTTAAATGTTATTTTTACATTTTCAGTTATACTTCTTAGGCCATGCCTGCTAAGTGCTTTGAATACAAGATTAATTCTGACATCAGGAAGGAGGATGTAACTATCATAGCTATTTTCAAGATGTACTTTTACATTTCCTTTCCTCAAGTAGTCTTGACTGTTTATACTGGATGAAAGTCAACTGCTAATTAAAACATCCAAGAAGATGGCTCTAACACCAAACAAATTAGATCTGCCAAATAACAGAAGAGCTTTTTGACTTCTCTGGGTGATTTGTTTGCTTGTAACAGCTATTGTGAAGCAGTACAAAAAACAGCCACCTGTACTAGAAAGTATAGTATTCTTTGATAATAATCTAAGCAGATGATCAATCAATCTGAAGGAAAATTAAACAACATTTTCTACATTTAGGGGACTATACAGCTTGAGATACACAGCTGAATTGTGACTAAGTTTGGTTTAGATGTCATGCTAAGCCATGTTATGGTTTGTTTAGATCTGGCTTAATGTGTTATCTAAACCCAGAACCAGTAGATCATAAGTCATGGCTTAGGACATCCTATGAACCTGAAATATTGTGATTTATTCAACAAACCATGGTAAGACAATACTGTAGCATGATGTGTGTAGTCTTATGAAGTACACTGTTCTCTTAAAAGAAAAAGGTGATATTGTTTGGTGATCCCTAATAAATGTACATGATCAAAATAAGGTCCTCACAAAGGATCTTCTCATGCCTCAGGAATGTTATGTCAACCTCTTAAATTTGAATATCGAATATTTGAAAGGGACTTTCCTCCTCCCCCCAACTTTGCTGACATGAAGCCAAAGCAGACAAAAAGTAGCTTAACTGAAATAATGGTGGTATTCATAGCACCCACTTTTATATGGTTTGCTTTATATCTTTCTTGAAAGGGGATAATGACCAATTTTGGGACCCCCCCCAACTTTCCTGCAAGACTTTTCCATAATCTTATTTTATGGAATGCAGTTTACACAATTAAAATTATATGTACCTGTAAATGTGAAAACAGTATCAGTTTAGTTCTCCAGTATCAGTATCTTTTAAAGCTAATTCTACACAAGGAGTTCTGAAATTAATGCAGTCCTACTCAGTCCTCACTTCCTGGATAGAAATTTGTTCCAGTTCAGAAAAAAATTCAATAAGGTAACATTTATAAGCACCCACTTATTTCCTTCCCCACCCCCACCTCCAAAACCTATTTAACTCTTATTTTTTATTGCTTATTAATCTCTTGACCTTTTTTGAGTATGAAATACTGATTGCATTGTTGCAAGGAAAATAAAAATGGTAGTAGCATTTTTCCCTTTCTTGACTATAAAGCACTGAACATGCTCAAGCTCCAAATGGATTTACTCCCTAGTTTAGGGGCAAGAAGGCACAAGTAATTTTCACACTATGTCATGGGAGGGTAGAATTTTGCCTTCCAAGTGAGGTAAGGGTCAGATCATCAGGGCCTTAGAATGGTGATTTTAAAAGCTTGAGTAGAGATATTCAAACTGGATAATAAACATCTCAGCTAACTGTTAACTCCAGTGAAACCTGGGCAAATTGAATAATAAATGTCCTAAGCTGCTAGAGGGCTGTGAATTAAATACATCTCTTGGGAGTTGAAACATAGGAAGTCCAAACATTCTGGACTTCTTTTTATCAGCAACTCACTTAGTTACCACTTTCATACTTTAAGTGGAGTTTGATGAAAAATTTCTCAGTTTCTAGTCCCTTTGGGCACTTCAGAAAAGGTTTTGATCGTGGAAATAAGTACCTTGTTTCATTCATAAAATTTTCTGGTGTAGATCCAGCTGTCAACATCTTTGTGCACTGATCAAGGCTACACAGTTAAGTATACCTACTGGGTAAAAATAATGCTACCAACTTTGATTCAGGAAATCTTAGCTTTACTAAAATGTCTGGTAATCAACTCTTGACATTTACAAATGTATGCAAAAGTTTAGGCACCTCTGATCAAATTGTACGTTTTAATGAATCCCTAAATGAACTGATGGTGACACAGTATCTACATCTTTCTGCAAATCTGAATGCATTTCAAATTTCTATTCTATTTCTGTTGTCTGTAAATTCAAACTAAGAAACCACTGAATATGGCAGATGCAGAAGTTTGGACACCCTTCTAGTTAATACTTTGTAACATCTCTTCTGGGAGGAATTACAGCTTCTGAATAGCCAACTAAGAATCTTTCCATTTGTGCCTTTGGAATTGTTCCCATTTTTCATGCCCTTGTTTTGGCTCAGAATTATTCTTAGGTTTCCTTGCATGCACTGCATATTTTAGATCTCCCCACAAATTTTCAGTGATATTCCAGTCTTGGTACTGTTAAGGCCATTCCAAAACCTTTGTCTTTCTCTCCTGAAAGAATGTCATGGTTGCTTTGGAAGTATGTTTTGAATTCTTGTCTTGTTGAAATATCCAATGTCCTTTCAGCTTCAATTTCTTCACTGAGTGTGGGACAACCTGTTGGTCATGTAGCACAGAGGTGTGTGACTAGAGGTTCCAGACCTCTCTTCCCTCTTTAGGGAAGAGTTAAACAAAGTTAAACAAAATCAAACTTTATTAAAAAAAATAAACTAAGAGATAAGATATGTGAAACTTGATTTACAAAAATGCATACAGTGTTCTCAGCTCACCTCAAAATAGTGCTGGTCTTCTATATTAACGTCAGCCTTACCAGTGGACCAGACAGGAAAGATGACCAGATGAGCTAATTCTACTTTATTGTAAGGCTACATTAACAGAATCTTGCAAGTCTGAAAGTACAATTCTCCCCTGTCTCCTTTCACCCTGAGAAATTAGAGAAGGTCTTTTTTGAGGCTCTTGCCCCACCCACTCTTCAGCTACAGACTATGCTGCCTCTTAATTGACCACTCCTTAGGCATTGTCTCTGGGCCCAGTCTCCCAAGGTCATTCCCACATACCATTACAATTAATGACCTAGGATAGGATCTAAATTGGTTAAAAAAAAAATAGGATTGGTTCAAAAAAAAAAAAAGCGAAATAAATATTCTTGGCCACAGGCAGATATTACACAGAACATCCTCTTTGTGCATAGAAACAAGAACAAGAGACAATAAACTTAATTAGGACACAGACAAATAAAGACCAATAATTCAAGTGCATTATCCTGGATAAACCTAGTTACCTATTTCTTCCTATTTGGAATCCCCTCAAAGTAAAACCTTCTGGTTTTTTTCCTAGACCCGGCCAGCTTCTTGGGGTAATTTCCATTGTCTACCAAAGGTCTTTGGGGAGATTGTTTTCCCAGTTCAGGCACAGTAACTTCTTGCTCCATTTCCAGAGAGTTCTGTCTTTATCTTAAAAATATTCAAGTTTCCTAAATCCAGCAAAGAGGGAGGGATTGGGAAATCTACCTTTTGTGTGATAGAAAGAACATCCCTCCTTCTTAATGTTGATTGTAACTCAGCAGGTGACACTTTTGCAGCCTGAGCATTCATTTCAGGGTGAGTATGCTTAGTATTATTAATACTCATAAAAGTATTCAAATCTACAACCCATCTATAGACAAGAGTTAGTTATAGCTGGTTGCAAGGAATGGTACCCCTGGAGCAAGTGTCAATAGTAGATATAGTGCCAATGTGATTTTATATATGTGTAATCATGTGTAAATTTATTTCAGTGAAGTCTGTTTCCCGAAGGTTTGGTATGGAATTGCTAGAAGATAGGAATTGCAGTACTAAAGATGATGAGCTTTCATGTCCATGTGTCACATTTGTTTATACACTCTTATCTATCCATTCACATCAAAAACAGTCCATAGGAATCTGGCAGGAATTCTGAACCAGATTTTGGTGTTGCCCCAGTCATGTAGATGAACCTATATATACAGGACTTCTTTATAGTCATAAATATATATGGTTTATATATTTATTACATGCATAATCTATCTTTTTGCCAAAATGGAGTTTGAGGCATGATGCAGTCTCATCTCTTCAGGAATGCTAAGAGATTGATGTTGCGTGCACAAAACCTTGAATTCACGATCTAATTTGTATTTGTTTTAATTGGTACTATTTTTTGTCAAGATTGTCACAGGGTGCCATTGTGCCTGCATTTGTGAGCAGCTGTTAAATTTTATCTCACAAGTAGGCATGGTGAGTCTCAGCAAGTGATGAAGCCATTAGCTCAATGGAAGCAAATCTGAAATTTGCTAGAAGATAGAAACTAAGGTATGCTAGTTTATTCTTATGTATCTCAATGCATGTACCTGTTTCTCAGAGTATGGAGGTCATGAAAATATACAGTCCCAGCTCCTAAAAGTACACTATGTATTCCTACATAAGCTTGACTAGTGGGCGGTTGGTGAAGCAGGGCAGATGTAGAAGCCTACACACAGCTGTCATCGAATGTTTGCAGGGATAGCACTCAGTATTGTTAAAATGTTTTTGTGGGTGGCTCTGAATGAGTGGGATGATCACTTCAGGGAACTATCCCGACATCTCCAACTTTGATTGGATCAGAATCAGAAAACTCTTACAGGAATATTTAGAACACTTGATGGAAAGATAGCTTGAGTCCCTTCAGGGAGAAATACATAGTACAAGAATTTAGGAGATTGGGCTATTGTCAACACTGCTTTATCCACTACATTCAGTTAAGCAAAAACATAATTTTTAACAAAGTAATCTCTTTGCCAGATTCAAACAGCAACCATGTTTCCATAAATGAATAACAAGGAAACTGATCAGTGGATTCAAAGTGTGCAAGGCTCTAGGCCACATACTGCCCAAAATCTTAGATGTAGCCAAAGATTAAATCTTTGATTCTTAGATTCAAATCTTAGATTCTCCCAAAGGTTGTTATCAAATAATGATTTTCAGTGTGACAGAAGGGGAAAATTATTAAATGTATGGAGAATAATCATGTTGATCATATTTAAATTTGATTTAATCAAATTTCAATTTTGTCCTAGCTTCATGCTCTCCTTTCTGGTAGCATGGTTTATTTGGGGGGAAATTTTACCCTGGAACATCACTAAAGTCTATGTGTAGCCCCTGGCTTGAAAAAGAGTTGCATATTCTTGAACTAGAATATCCACGGCATCCTCCAGAAGTCAGATCAGCTTACTGAGATGGCTATAGAAGTGTGGCAGGGATTCATTAGCTGGCAAGAAGTAACCCAAATAGTAGTCCAGTATGGACAAGGTAACAAGTTAGTTCTTGCTTGAGCTGTCTTTGAAGACGTCTTTGGTAAGATGGAGTGGCTATGGGTACAGGGAGCCTCAAGATCTAGGAGTTTGGTTCGTGATGGGGTTGCACTACCCCAGACAGACCCAGTGAGTAATCTGGGGGTCCTTCTGGACTCACGACTCCTATTCAAAGAGCAGGTGGCAGTCATGGCTAGAAAGGCCTTTGTGCAACTTCGTGTTGTGCAGCAGTTACGTCCCTTCCTCTATCGGGAGGGTCTCCGCAGTCACTCATGCCCTGGTCACCTCCCGGTTGGACTACTGCAATGCACTCTACATGGGGCTACCCTTGAAGAGTATCCGGAAGCTACAGCTGGCACAGAATGCGATGGCGCGGACAGTTCTGAATGCCCCCAAGGGGGCACATATAACACCACTGTTAACACATATTGCATTGGTTGCCGGTTTGCATCTGGGTCCAATTCAAGGTGTTGGTTATCACCTTTAAAGCCCTTCATGGCACAGGACCAGGTTACCTGAGGAACCGTGTTGCCCCACTCGGTCTGGCAGAAGGGGCATGTTGCAGACACCACCAGTCAAGCAATTTCGACTGGTGCGATCTAGGAAGAGGGACTTTTCTGCAGTGGCCCCTGCTCTCTGGAACAACCTACCTCCTGAGGTGTAGTGTGCCCCCACTCTCAAGGCCTTCAGGAAAAGCATGAAAACCTGGCTATGCCAGAAGGCCTGGGGGCCGGATGGGGGCTCCCACCAGTGGAAGTGGCTTGTGGAGTAATTGACTTTGTCCCCCCATCATCTTGAATGTTTTTTAGTATTTATGTATAGGGTTGTTTTATAGTCAGATTTTAACTGATTAATTAATTTTAATTATTTATATGGTATATTTTTTAATGGCTTGAGTTTTTGGTTTTAATTGTGAGCTGCCCAAAGTCACCCATTGGGGGAGATGGGCAGCATACAAATGTAATAAATGAATGAATAAATAAATAAAACAGGAACTTTTGTCATTATATGAGTTTCACTCACTCATTCATTCTCTGTCTCTCTGTCTCTCTCCATGTGTGCATGCACGTGTGCACACACACACACACAAACATACAGAGGATCTGAGATTATATCTCGAGTATTTTTTAATATTATAGGATACAACTTTGATTGGTTATGTGCCATCAAGTCATTTTCAGCTTCTAGCAACCACATAGATAGATTTTCTCCATTATGATCTATCCCTAACTTATTCTTTCAGGACTCCCAACAGCATACTCATTGCCATTGTAATGGAGTCCATCCACCTTGCTGCTGGTTGTCCTCTTCTCTTTCTTTTCACTCTTCCCAGCATTACAGCCTTCTCCAGAAACTAGGTCTTCACATAACATGTCTGAAGTAGGATAATTTGAACCTGGTCATTTGTGCCTTGAGTAAGAACTCTGGGTTGATTTGTTCAATGATCCATCAGTTTGTTTTCTTGGCTGTCCACAGTATTCTCAGGTCTCTTCTCCAACACCAAAGTTCACAGGTGCCAATATTCTTCCTATCCTGCTTCTTTAAAGTCCAACTTTTGCTTTCATAGAGTGTCACAGGGAATACCATGGCTTGCACCATTCTGATCTTTGTTGGTATAGACACATCGCAACATTTGAATATCTTTTTTAAGGCCTTCGTGGCTGCTTTATCAAGTGCTAATCTGCTAGTCTGAATTAGTTGAGAGTGCTGGGTGTTCTTGTACCCATCTTTATCTAACCTCGGTCGTGGTTCCTTGCTTCATAATTTCATTTGGCCTATTTTTGCCCAATGGTGTACTATTCCCCTTGTGGGAACAGGCAACTGAAATTAAGTAATTCCAGTTTCTCTCACCGGCTAATATTTTTCCTACTATTCCCTTATGCTTCTTGCTCAGAACTGTGCAAACCTCTCTCCCCCTCACCATTTTTTTTCCTGGTATTTTTAGCATCTCTTGGAAATATGAACTCTTTCAAAGCTTGAGCTATCCTGAGTTTTTCTGAATAAGATTTGTTTCCTTATTTGTAACTCTCATTGTAAATTATCCCTTTTTCCATTTCTTATACATGACCTTTTAAATTTGAGTTTATCAAAAAGCATGTTATACATCTCCCCACATTTCTTTAAAATCTCAGAATTCATTAAATCTGAATGAGCATAAGTAACATTTCTTCTATCTGAATGAGCTTTCTCTTGACCTCAAAGCTGTAAAGATAAATGATTCTTGGCTAATTGTAATGTGGTGTTAATATAGACATATGCTGGTTTGAACTGCTGTATATTATTTATTTCATTAGTGACTAAAGGATTCTTTGAACTGTTAAGTGAATTATTTATAGAAAATGGAGAATTGAAAACAAAATATTTTAACATCGTGAAGTACTTCCTGATTTTGCTGCTTTGCTAGGACTCAGATGTATGAAAGGAGTCTTGTGTTCTAATTATATTGTTTGAAATTGTCGATTGCTTAAAAGATATTTCAACCTACAGAGAAAAGAGAGCCAGTTTGGTCTAGTGGTTAAGGCACCAGGCTAGAAAGCAGGAGACTGTGTGTTCTGGTCCCGCCTGAGGCATGGAAGCCGGCTGGGTGACTTTGGGCCAGTCGCTCTCTCTCAACCCAACTCACCTCACAGGGTTGTTGTTGTGGGGAAAATAGGAGGAGGAAAGAGAATTAGGTATGTTTGCTGCCTTGAGTTATTTATAAAAATAATAAAGGCAGGATAAAAAAAATCTTTTAAAAAAAGAGTATCTGAAACTGAATAAATGAAAAGCTGAGATGTATCATTAATCTGCATTTGTTACTAGGAAGCATCCAATATGAGGAAATAAATAGTTATGAAAATATTATAAATTGTTTAAACCTGGTATGTATGCTGAAACAGGAAACACACATTAAGCCAAAGAAAGAAAAATGTTAAGTTCTTTGAACATTTGATGAGACTTTCATAGGGATGAATTAAAATTTCATAGGGATGAATTAAAAAATGTCGGTGCAATGCATTATATTATTTTCCCATTCATTCCAATAGAGTTTGCACAAATCTGCATTGATGATTTCATAGACTTATTCTGCTTATTTTAGCTGATGTTTTCATTTTTAGTGTACAAATATAAAAGAAATATTTTAATAATATTTGGGACACAAGGAAAGTCCCAAAGTTCTTTGGCCAGGAATTTATTAATAAAGCTAAAAAATACAGTACATCTAGTGCTATAGTTAGAAGCTATTATTTTCAACAACATTCTGAAAAATGTACTTTATCAATTATACCCTTAGTTACTGAAGTTTGAAAATTCCAGAAAGTAACATATTGAATACATTATTCAGTACTTATACTTAAAGGCATATTCCCAACAGCATTGGGGAAAAAAAAAAGGATACTTCGTAAGGCCATATTGTATGGCTAAAAGTCAAAGTTTTGGTGTCTAGTGTATTTTGGTGTCTAATAGGCAATAGGAATGAATTTTAGAATTCTTTGATCCACCGAGCCTCTTTCTCTTTTTATGCTGTTGTTTTACTTCTTTGATGAGATCAAATGGCTTTCCATGTTGAAACACCCGATGGAAGATGCAAATGAATGGAAAGGACAACAGTTTTAAGAACCAATGAATACACTGAATTCTGTTTTTACTAAGTTACATTGAACAAATTTGATTTTAAAAAGAAATAATAAATATTGTAGGTTTAACATCAAACTCCTTAGGTATTAATTTGCATATGAAGAAAGTAAGTTGCCCATGCATCAGCCTATGTAACAAAAAATATCCGTAGTCAAATTATATTCATTACTATTTGTATATGTAGTTTTATGAAAAAGGAAAAAAAAATCCTAATCACAGAGAAGTCTGAAACACTTTGGTGCCACTAGTTTTGTCCATGTTATTTCTACTTATCCTGAATATCAACATAAACATGTTTTATCTTTGTAACAGAGATACATTATCCTCTTTTTTCTTTCATGAGCTGAATTCCATAGCTGAAGGCATTTTTCTTTTTCTGAAAACCCATTCTTTTTTTATACTCCTTTGGCAAATGCCCCAAGTATGCAAATTTATAGCAGTTAGGAATGTAGTATGTCAAATCTGTGAATAGGAACGTTGCCAATTCAATAGTTGGACTCTGTTCTACCACTTGCAAATAAGTTATTGAACTTGTAAGGGGAAGCAAGATTAACATTTGGTCTATTGATTTTTTTATTGATATAAGTAAACATTATATTTCTCTCTTAATACCTCAGATATCGATAACATGGTCTGAAGTCCACAGCAGATGTGATAATAAATGATAAATAATAATAAAGACTAATAAATAAATAATAATAAATAAATTGACTGAAGAATGATGTACGTCTACTGTCTGGGATGGTCATCCCCTTCCACTGAGTATGCAGCTTTAGGATGGAAACATATGGAGTAGTGAGGAAAGAAGAGGACATCCAGCAAGCCAGCCAGCTCAGCTGGATCAGCCTGGCAATCAATGGGATAACAGAACATCCTTACAACTTTTGGTCGTTGACCCAAAATGCAGTAAATAGCATAATAAAATTGTTAGGTTTTAAAGGTGTCAAAAATGAAGTGATTTACTCCTTGAAATGTGATGGGTGTCTAACGTTACATGATAGCTTGGATTCAAACTTGCCCTTCCAAGAATGAATAGTTTTCTTCAGCTTGTGGAAGAAACTGAGATTTTGTAGAGGTTCCTTCTAGAGGAAGAAGAATGAGATGCAGTTCCTTCTGTAGTCATAACTATGTTGTGTCCACTGGAGCATTTTACAGGTAGTCCTAGTAGAAAGGAAAAATCCACTGAACAAATTTCTAGTTAGTCATTCTGTATTTGCATCTGCCATATACTTCCATCAAACTTTTTATCAGATCTGTCTCTAAATTTTGCTTTAGAATTTGTGTGAAGCACAAATGTGGCACCCATGTACAAAACTTTAAAGCAGCTGACTCCTTCCCTAGGATTATTCAAGATCAGCAGCTGCAGAGAGCAGTCAGGTGAACTTGGGAAAATAAACCATTGCTTTAAAGTGCTGTAGACCAGTGCTTCTCAGCAACTTTATGACGTATGGATTTCAATTCCCAGAATTCCCTAGCAGCATGCTGTGGATATTCTGTTTTGAATACAGAGTTAGTTTTAGCATACATTTGCAGAAATCCATCTGCAGTGGTAATCTAGAACCTCCAAGCCTACTCTTGTATTGACCCTCAAATTATTTAAAGTGATCCTGGCTTATGGGGCAGCTGGGGAGGGAGAATCAAAAAAGTCATGATGGCAGCTACAACTATGTGATTAAAACCCCACAACTGAAGTTTCAGTTGTGTGGTCATAGCCACCACCTTGACGTTTTTGACTCCCGCCCTTGCAGATCCACCTGTCTGATCTTACAGGAAAACAGTAATCACACAGAATGATGATTTTACTAATTATATTTAATTTAATTAAAAAATGAGAAGAAAGAAATGATAAGAAGGCATTAAGAGCCAGCAAAGGCATGCAACAAATATTTCAGTACTAAAAAAATGACATTTTATATCTGTTAACTAAGATAATAATAATAATAATAATAATAATAATAATAGTAGTAGTAGTAGTAGTAGTAGTAGTAGTAGTAGTAATACCTTTAACACCATCAAACAACAACATCTGCCTATCCCAGATCCTTGGGAAGGACTCGATAGGTGGATAAAAATGCCAAATCCAGTCTAAACATCTGACTGACTGTGCCACCAACTATAATAATGCTTTATTGGTAAGCTGTGAGGTCATATCAGACTACAAAATACAAGACAATAAGATCATACATAACAAAATAGAGTCAAAGGCAGAACTAAAAGAAAATACAATTCTGTACCATCCCTACAATTTACCCCGACCAGATCTACACATGCAGTTCTTGATTGTACTTTTTCATTGAGCTAAAAGATAGTATTATATATAATGTTCCTGTTCTGACCATACATAAAATATGTTGCTCTAAAATATGGATCCCAGTGGGCCATTCATCTAATCTGTGGCTGAAGATATTGATCTCTGTCTTTATTACTGACATTCAAATATATGCTATGTCCTCTCTTGAGCACCACAAATGCATGTATGTTCATGGTAAGGAACTTGGTTAAGCCTTCCATATTTAACCATTGTATCTAGCTGCTCAAGTCTTGCTCGAGTAAATACTTTCCTGAGAGGCTTGGCCATTTCTATATTTAGATATTTTCCAGTTTGAAAGGTGCATTTGTAGTGGCACATCCATTTCAATAGGTCAGCCTTATTGAGGGTAGCTGTATCTCTTTGAGTTTCTATAGCCAAGACTCTTTGTCCAGAGATAGTTGGATAAGAAACAGAAAGGCCACAACTCCTAATATAATTTGTAAGTTGTAGACTCCAAGAGGTCTTTAGCTGAGATTTAGTCTGTTGTATCAGACACAGTTTTGAGAGTGTATCAGTTGCCATAGGATTAATTCTCTCCCAATACTTATATGCCCTACTTTTTGACAAAGTGTATAAATTCCCAACTTGGCTCTACCTGAAGCAGTTGGGGTCCTTTTAAACATGCCCCAAAAGACTTCACAGATGCTGTAATTATGTTTTTGCAAGTAATGGCATGTGTTTAAGCCCCAAACTTCAGCTCCATATAAAAGCATAGGGATAACTTTGGCATTATATCCCTTAATTGGGGCTAAGGAATTAATGTAGTTATTCATTCTGCACATTAAGCCTATTACTAAATAATAGCCAATAATGGATTTTTTAATTAAAAAAACATTCTGTATTTAAGCCACTAATAGAGTTTACTTTCACCAAATCAATAAAACTCTTAAAGCAGCTCATAGTATATGGTCATTCTATGAAACAACAATCAGAATGATTTTTCATTTAATTATTTCATTTAAGCAGCACAGATAAAGTTGTAAATCTTATTTTAAATATTTTAAAAATGGCTCAAATTGGCTAATGAACGCAAACTAACCAGTAAAGGAAAGTACTGAGCTGAGCAGATAATAGCTTTTCTCCATTCAATCTAGGTACTTGCAATTATTTTCAGATACTGTGTTCACAGCAGACTTGAAAGTTGTGGAGTACAGTCTCTTCAGCAGGTTTTACTCAGAAGAAAGCCTATGGTGGGTCTTATTCCCCAGGAGTAGCAACAGTGGAACTTCTTCCCTACTTAATAAACTAGGATTACAGTATCAAGGCACATCCACCCAGCCTTCTTGCCCCAGTATGAGGATGCTCATCAGTCTTTCTGTTAGCATATGCCCCTGCCTGTATCTCAAGGTCAGTCAGAAGTTGAGGCAGCCCAAAGGTGGCTTAGGTGACCTGTTACCCAAGTGGTGTTTTCTTATCATGGTTGAATTGCTTCATGCAAATAATGTGGGACACATTACATAAGTGGGGAGGCAACTTGCTATGGTGACCAACAATCATCATCAACAATCATCAACAATCTGGTGGCTATTGGCTCTGCTGTTGTGATCCTGGACTTCCCCCCTTTCTTCTGGTCCCTGGCTACTGTGCCTATGCTGTGCACCTGGAGCAAGTGTGCTAGTACCATGAACCCATAGCACACAGCAGAACAAGGGACATATTGTAATTGGTAGTTGATTTCTGAGCCCCATCTGACTTCAGCTGAGGCCATCACCAATTGGCACCCTGATTGCTCTTTTTAAAAAATGTAATTCCTTCCGGATGTACCATCAGCAGCATGACCCGCAGGGTCAAGTGGTCAGCTGCTCATCCAAATTATCAATTTAAAAAAAGGGAGAAAGAGACTCAATGATCCAGGCTTTTAGTTTAAACAAATGTTCTCATTTAATAAAAAAAATTACATATTATAATTATTTCTTGGCTGTAGCATTCTTGTGCTTTGAATTTTCTTTTCTTTTCTTTTTTCTTTTCTTTGAGGATTGTAGATAGACTTGAGTTGTTAGAAGTGATATCCCAAAAGCAGTGGGAGATGCAATTGTGACTGATGCCTATGAAGGGCTAAAAATGCATGGCAGATAATGGAAAGAGAGGAATCAGAATAAAATTTAATATTAAAGAATAAGATCAGTGCTAATATAAAGTTTAAATTTGATTAACTTCATAGAAACCTGAATTAAGGAGAAAAATCAAAATCTATCTATCAATCAATCATCTATCTATCTTTATCTATCTTACATATATAAACATATAAACATGATTATCTGCAGAATAAATGTTGAGTCCACTTTTCTTACACTTCTAACAATCCAAAATAAAGCAGTATACATTTACTCCTCTGTTGCAGTGATATACTTTTTATGTTGTACATTTCTATTGGTGTTTTGCAATAGGAAAAGCAAAGCAAACGGAAATAGAACCACATGCTCACAGTGAATAATTTTTAGAGAACAAGAGCAGTTTAAAAGGTACATTTCACACTACCTTTGAGATTAGTGTCAAAGTGTTGCTCGTTTGCTCTACCATTTATAGGCTAAAGTATAAATAACCCGATGTTAGCATATTCCATTAATAAATAAGGACTAGGATGTCATTTTTTTTCTTCACAGGGAATAGGAATATAAAGCAACGTGCTACAAATAAGTCTGGAAAGTCACGTTTCGTTCACCTGATTTGTCTCCAGGTCTTGTTCCCTTTTTTTTCTAGATTCAATATAAAATGCTAATGTCGACCTTTATAGTTCATGATGCCTTGGCTAAGTTACCCAAAGGATTACCTTCTTCCACATGAACCTGCTTGTAGCTTAAGCTCTTTGCCTGCTTCAGGCCAATCTGGGTAACCTCAAGGAAGGAGACCTCTCTTCAAAGGCCTGCCCACTGCTTGCCTTGGCCCTTCTGGTCCTTGGTGGAGGGTAATTTACCCAGGCCTTCACCTTAAAGCCAAACAAAACCCGGAGCATTCTGTTTCCTACTTTTATTCTGTAATATGAAGGAACTCCAGGAATAAGGTTGGCTCTAATCATAGACAGATTAAATGAATTGCCTCAGGTAATTGCTGGGTGTTGTGGAAGAGCCACAGTTTCTATATTTGTAAATTTCACTTATTTCTCATATTTTAGGTTAGTCTGAAGGGAATGACTGGCCCTTAAAGATCACCAATAAATTTGGGCTGGTCTAAATAATTTCCTTCCATGATGCAGTGGGAGGAAAATACGCCTGTGAAATTGATGGAAAGTTATGGTCTTCTCTCCATCCTCATTTTTGCTCTCCCAGTCTGCAACTGCCTGAGCTCTGGGTGGCTTAGAGTATTTTGCACTCTGAATGTTCTTTTTTATTACTTTCCCATTTTTAGATGTCACAATATTTTCTTTGTTGCTTTCTGGTGGTAATAGAATAACAGAGCCATCCTGGCTTGTTTTCCCTTATTCACAAGTCATTATTTCTAAGCCCCCAATGGCCTATTTCCGATGTTGCAATTCCATTTGTTACTTCTGCTGTTGCAAATGTCCCCTTAATGCCATGAGCAATGCATAAAATAAAAATGTTCAAAGCTTACCCCAGTTGCTTCTCTCGATCAAAGATAAAATACCAAGTTCCCCAAAGGTTAACAAAAGCAAAGCAAAGGAAACAATATAATAATAAGAAAAAGCTTATATAAATAAAAGCATGACAGTTGATTTCTGGTCCAATCAAGCATTACTATAAGAAGCAGCAGAAATGGTCTGCTCTCTTTGTTAAAACACATATCAGATTAATAAAAGACAATCCTGCTGCAAAAATGTCTATCTGTATACCCTACAGGTGTGCTTATAGATGTGTACATTATACTTGGCCTCTGTCATACTTGCACTGCATCCTGCTGTCGAATGTGAGAATGGTAACCACACAGCTGGATTGGGGAAGCCTCATGTTCTCAATTTTTCATTTACACTATATGATTAGGTTTAGAATATTAGTCCTAGGTTTACTGGGAGAAAATAATGTTTGTGCATAGCGGTGAGCATGTAACTTATTGTTGCAGAGAAGACGATCTTTTCATTTGGGGAAAAGGAGATTGGAGAAACTTCACAGAGCAACTCCTTATGAGAAACATTTGACAAATTGTCCAAAAGATTGGGGACCAAGATTTTCCATTATAAGCCACAAGAGGGAAAACAGGTAGAACACTGAAGCAGAAAACAATCACTCATCAAGGAGAAATTCTATTTTGTCTATCAAACCCAGTGTCATGATCACAGCTTAAATTAAACCATGATGCTTTAATGCTAATTTGGAAAAACAGGGTTGCAAAGATATGGAAACATGTAGCCCCCAAACTTGTCAGTGATACTTTGTTGTTGTTCAGTCGTTAAGTCGTGCCTGACTCTTCGTGACCCCATGAACCATATTGCGCCAGGCCTTCCTGTCCTTTACTGCCTCCCTGAGTTTGCTCAATTTCATGCTCATTGCTTCAGTGATGCTATCTAGCCATCTCATCCTCTGCCGCCCTCTTCTCCTTTTGCCTTCAATCTTGCCCAGCATCAGGGTCTTTTCCAAAGAGTCCTCTCTTCGCATTAGGTGACCAAAGTATCTGAGCTTGAGCTTCATTATCAATCCTTCCAATGAGCAGTCAGGGTTGATTTCCTTTAAGATTGACTGGTTTGGCCTCCTAAGCAGTCCAGGGGATTCTTAAGAGTCTTCTCCAGCACCACAGTTCAAAGGCATCAATTCTTCGGCGCTCAGCGAATTCGGTACTCAGTGATGCTTACTTTATCATTATTAGAAAGTGGCATTCAGTGTTCTTGTGGAGTATCACAAGAAAGACACAGACAAAGACATAAGTTTGTTAGAAAGTCAAATGTAGGTATATTTTTAGTCTAGAAAGTATAGTGCATGCGTGCATAAGTACTGCTTATACTTAAGTTCCTCTTCGATCCTTGGTTTTCTGAATCAAAGTATACCTTGCTAAAAAAAGCAAAAAAAAAAAAAAGGTAATTTCTTGTCATGTCATTTATGAGCCGTGTCTTCTCGGATAAATGTAGAGCTTGTGGGGAAAGTGGTGGGGTGAGAAAGTTTGTAATAATTTTCTTACCTTTTTCTCCAACTTTTTATCAAGGAATGGTAATGGTAATTCATGAAATCCACCATCACTATTTCATTAAGAGAATTTTCTTCCATGAATCTCAAATAAAACTAAGATGTGTAATAAATGAAAAATGTGAAATTCAGGGATGGGTAAATGTGTTTGCTGAAGGCTAACTTCAACATAATTAATGCTTATTATTAAAGCATTATTTATTTATATGTCACATTTATATAGCCACCCATCTCATACAAAGCAACTCTGGGCAGTATACCACAATACTGATCTTCAAGAGTAGCAAGGAACATAATATGTTCTTTCCTTCTTCTAAAATACTGTATGCAAATTCTAACTTCTTACTTATTTAAAAATAAATGGAGCAACATAAATACAAGCAAATAAATTTCAGTTATATTCCAACTTACCTTGTAATAAGTCCTACTGAACTCTGCTACCCTCCATTTTCCTCTTTTCTTTAATTTTTACAAAGAAAGAACCAGCTCTGAATCTACTGATTTTCTGAATAAAATCCAAGTGGCACCACAATCACTTGAATTTTTATTCAATTTATATCTTGCTAGCATATTTCATGTATCCCCCCCTCCAAATGCTTTGAAGCAGATTTAAGGCAATGAAGATCAAAGACTGTCATAAGAAAGTCTCTTTATTCACTGACTCAACATTAAGAGACCCGAAGAAATGTTTGGCTGTACATTAATGAAGGGCTTCCTGTAAATAAATAAAATAAAAAAAATAAAATAAAAAGGGAGATTGTAATTACATATATTTTACTAAAACATTTGACTCTTAGTAATGAAGATTTCTTATACCTCAAAACAAAGTATTTGTATGAAAGTATTATACAATGGGCAATTTTAATAGTTGAATGTACTGGAACATATAGCTTATGTTCAGTTCAGTACTGAAGATAACATTCAAGAAATCCATGTGATTTAAGGACTTCAGGAAAACGAAGAAGTTAAGGCAGGGATGCAAACTGCATACAACACAATATAAATCCCAAACAAAATGAAACATTCTAGACTAAGAAAAGAGAAATAATTGACAAATCTGTTTCTAGTCCAGATAGTCTGCTAATTCAATCCTTTGCCTTTCCCATACGCTGGAGCCGAATTATATGAGCAAATAGGAATATTTAAAGTAGGACTTTATTCACCCTCATTAATAAAGAGGTTTGCAGCTACTTCTTATGCTGCTGCAGCCAGTGTATTGTAACATTAGACCTTAAATCAACCAATTCAACTGGCAATCTGTTTCCACAGCTGCAGCAAAATAGCAAAATTGGTACAATATCTTAATGTTCTCTCTCTGATAATCTAGAGGAACAGAGCCTTATTAGGCACACAGCTCATAGATTCCAATGGAAAGAGCTCTCATAATCATACTTTGGAGTTAGGAAATTGATTCCATCCAAGAATGTCTGAAGGTAGCAATCTGCTTAAGCACAGTCTCTACGAAGGGGATGTAAGCAAGTAGCTAGGAGCTTCAAATGTTACAAAGTCTTCTGCATGGCAGCACACTCATCCTGACTTACTTTTGACACAGAAGACTTTTGTTAAAACACACCAATATAACATTTATGAAAAAATAATAGCTCCAGCAGCTGTCTCATTAGAACAGTGCTGGAATTTCTATGCCAAATCTTCTGAGTTCCACTGATAATAATGATTAACACCACCCTCACAATCTGAAATCTTATTTCAATGCTGCTTAATTTTGTAAGGAGAAATATTTAAGATAGAGCTTTTGTACAGTGGAATCTGGCAATTCATGATGGCTTTGGAGAAATTCTGTTAATTTGTGTGATAGCATTAGACAGAAGATTAACCTGAGACTTCTAAATAGAAAGCCAATTAAATGGCTTTTCCCTTTTAATTTTAAAAGTACCATATTTAGAATGCAAAAAGAACTGAAACAGAAAAAAATACACAGTTTGATACCTAGCAGGAAGCTTTAGTTTGTATCATTCCAAAGGGTTGCCATTAAATAGAATTTATGGAGACTCTCTCAGTTAAATGACAGTATCTTTCATTTAATCTGATCCTTTCCAGTGATTACATTAAAGACTGACAGAACTAGTTTCTGGTGTTCTTGTTAAGGCAAATATTTCTGAAGTTCAGTAGAATTCAGTGGAACTGATGATACATACGTACAGCTATGAAACATGTTATAATTAAACATGCTATAATTAAACAGCATGGTCTGGGTGCTGCAGCAGCCCCTGAGCTGGCTACAATTTTAGTCCTTAAGAGGTGCAGCACTTGAAAAGAAACCAACAATTCAAGTTTATAAGGAATTAAAAATTAAAATGGAAATTAGTTATTTATCTTACTTGTGGAATGAAGAATTGGAATGTCCAATTTTAGCGAACCAGTGGGTCCAAATGTTAAAAAACAGACCATGTACCTATGATTTAAAAATTAAATCTGTCTATTGGATCCCTTAAAGACTGTTTTAAAAGGTATTTTTTAAAATGTTGGCGTTTTGAGGATCTTTAATTTGTATGATCTGATCTTGTCTAGCTACAGCTTTCTTTTAGTTTCAAATTATTACATGTGTCAGTATAATTTTGGGAAGAAATATTATAGTTAAGAATCACTTTCTTTTAGTTTCAAATTATTACATGTGTCAATATAATTTTGGGAAGAAATATTATAGTTAAGAATCTTAACAGAAATCACAAGGCCCACTGGTTTCTGTGCTCCACAAGAGGATCCATCCAAGGGAAGCTTCCCCAAGAATTTAACTACCCCCATCAGTTTCTATGGTGTTCAGACAGAATGCAACTTTTCTTTCAAAGAGAACTTGAGATCCACCACGCACATGCATGTCTTCCATTCATATGGAGGCAACAGGAAGCCTTTTCAGAGGTGATTGCTGCCTTGACTCTGAGTCATTGTGGGAAAGATTCTTCTTCAGAGTTTGTGCAGTCAGTACACATTACAAAGCTATAGCCAGGAAGATTAGATTCCTTCTTCTTTCAAAAGCATGCTAGAGTCCAAATCCTTTTTCTAAACTCACTAAAGTAATTTGCAGAGCTTAACTTCTTAATTTTTTTTAAAAAAACAATTTAATAATTAAATACAAAATTTATAGCACCAAAAAAAGTAGTGATTATGCACTAAAAAAAAGGAAACTTAGATATATTACAGTGATTAAAATAAATGTGTTGAGGACAAAAGGAAAACAAAAGAAAACAACTGTTAATTCCAGTTACAAAGAACTTGTTTTCCAAACAAAGTAGAACAAAGGACAGTATTTTGAAATGAAATACTTTTATTTTAATGGATCCATGTTAACCAAGTTTGCTACATTTTTTTTGCTATTAAGTATACTGTATGCATGTGTGTTGGTAATACATTTCTAATTTATGCATACATCTTTCTGGCTGATTGAAAACTTCCATTTTTTTTTTGCAAAAAAAAGTGTAACTAAAATTCTCTTTCTCAAACTACTTAACCTGGAGCAAGGCTTAATGAGTTTACTAGAAGTTAGAGCTCTTGAATGCTGTTTACTGTTAGAGAGAATTTACTGGTAGATAATGTACAAATATAATATTTAGCTACTGTTACAAAACATGATTAGTTAAAAGTTATATTTGACTATATAATGTTAAATGTTATATTTGACTGTATTTGTTATATGATAATGTTTTTGAATATATATTTGGGAGGACTGCATGCAAGGAAGGAAAGAAGCTTTTTTGGTGAAATTCATATAGCTTGAGTGAAGGCAAGACAATCAGATTTCTTCTCTTGATGCTTTAGCCTAGAAGGAGAGAGTTTCCTTTTCTTGTGTAAAAAATAATGGTTTGACAGAGGCCATTAAATGTGGTATCTGTTGTAGAGAATAATGATGAGAGAGCCAATTATTGTGGGATTTTTGTGTGCGATGTGGGCATGCGTTTCCTGGGAACTAAGCTAAGGCCACCAAATTAATTTTAAACACGACATCATTTTCCCCTTCTCTCTTAGAAAAATCTTTGAAGGAGAAAGAAAAGGAAGCATGCAACATTTGTTCTAATAGCAGGGATGAAAACCTGTCCCCTTGTATCTTATCCATGCCACCTTGCACAATAATATCTAAGGGAGCATCCTGTTCCCTTTTCTATCCTTAACCCTCCAGTCAAAAAGTGGGCTGGAAAATATCTGCTACCCCCTTTCTCATGGCATTACTACATTTCCAAAGGGCCTCCCAAGGCCTTCTAGAAGGTTAGGCGGCTAGGGTGTGGCCCTTTACTCCCTAAAGGTTGCTTACTTCTGAACTCAAACAAATCATTTCGTCTACTCAATTTAGTCATTATTAGGATTTAATATTTTATTATCAATAAGCCCCAGGCTTTCAAAATAGCTTAATCCTTGTTCGTTTGAGAGATCAACACCCCTATTGTGTAAATGTCTACTCAGAAGTAAGTTCCATTGCATATAATGCAATGGCATAAAGAATTCAGTGAAATGTTTTTATATTAAGATAAGAAATACTAATGCATATTATTAACTATCCATTTTATCACCGAACAAGATGGTGCCAGAGGATGGAAAGGAAAACAAGGATGCCAAGCATGGGGCATGGTCTGTAGAGATGCCCAGGGTATGGACTTAACCTGTTATCTGGGAACAGTTTGATCTTGTTGAATCTGAGGAGCTGGGCAGGGTCCTCTGGGTGGTCAGTGCCACCACCTGTCAACTAGATCCTTGTCCCTCCTGGCTGGTTAAGGCTTCTCGGGAGATGACATGTGGGTGGGTTCAGGCAATGGTGAGTTCATACTTGAAGGGGAGAGTGTTCCCAGCTGCCTTTAAAGAGGCACTGGTGCATCCCCTCCTCAAGAAACCATCACTAGATCCTACCATATTGGACAATTTTCATCCAGTGTCCCACCTCCCTTTTTTAGGGAAGGTGGTTGAAAAGGTGGTGGCATTGTAGCTCCAGAGGATCCTGAAGGAAACAGACTCTTTTCAGTCAGGTTTCAGGCCTGGATTCAGGTTGGAAACGGCATTGGTCACACTCTTGGATGATCTCTGGCGGGAGCGGGATGGGGGTAGTGCATCCATCCTTGCTCTTCTTGACCTCTCAGCAGCAGTCAGTATCATTGACCATGGTATCCTTTTGGGTCAACGTGGAGAGCTGGGAGTGGGTGGCACAGTTTTGTGATGGTTTTCTTCCTTTCTTCAAGGTTGATCCCAATCAGTGCTGATTGGGAGTGAGAGGTCCAGCCTATGGTCCCCTCCATTGTGGGGTGCCGCAGGGTTCGATACTCTCATCATCATCTTTATTATGGTCACAGACCAGAATTACAAATAAGAATACATTAAAATACATTGAAATACATTAAAAATACATTAAATAAAATGAACAGCACATGATAATATATATACAGATTGGTGGGGTCATCTGTGGGCAGTCAAAATCTGCCTAATTTTGCAGACAGTATAACAAAATTTAGCTATGTTCAGGGAAACTAAATCATTCTGATCAGATAGCAACAACTGGACATAAAAAAGATCAGAATTACCTGGATATTTTATCAGATGAGGAGTTATTAGATGGGTTTGTGAGTCCTTATAAAAAATACAGTATAACAGGACATGTGCTGTAGTTTCAACAACCCCTTGTCCATAGGGGCACAATCTCAGCTCATATGGGACTTTTTTGTATCGGCCGGTTCAATACTCTTTCTGTTCCTCTTTAACATCTATATGAAACCACTGGATGAGATCATCCACCACCATAGGATGAGGTATCATCAATATGCAGATGATACCTAGTTATACATCTTCATCTCAGGTGATCTGAGTGATGTTGTGACCACCCTGTCGTGGTGCCTGGAACTGTGGGGATCTGGATGGGGTGCAACAGCTGAACCCTGGTAAGACAGAGTGGCTGTAGATTGGAGATCCTTCTGTATATAGGAATTTACCATCTTTGGTTTTGGACGGGGTTGCATTGCCCTAGACAGACCCGGTGCATAATCTGGGGGTCCTCCTGGACTCATGACTCCTGCTCACTCATGCCCTGGTCATCTCTCGGTTAGACTATTGCAATGACTCTACATGGGGCTACCCTTGAAGAGTATCTGGAAGCTATAGCTGGTTCAAAATGCAGCTGCATGAACAATCTTGGGTGCCCCTAGGATGACAGATATAAGGCTCATCCCTTTGCTGAGGGAGCTGCATTGGGTGCCAGTTTGCTTCTGCGGCCAATTCAAGGTGTTGGTTATCACCTTTAATGCCCTACATGGCATGGGTCCAGGTTACCCGAGGGACTGTCTTACCTGCATCACATCAGCCCATCCCACCCGGTCAGGCAGAGAGGACATGTTGTGGACCCTGTCAGCAAGAGAATGTCAGCTGGCAGCACCCAGGAAGAGAGCCTTCTCTGCTGTTGCCCACACCCTTTGGAATGTTCTCCCCCAGAGGTGTGGAGGGCCCCTACCCTCCTGGTTTTACAGAAAGGACTTAAGACCTGGCTGTGCCAGCTTGCATGGGGCGAAAAGAGTTGTAATCAATCCTGGGGGTGGCTGGCACCCTGATAACACTCCCTGAGCTGTTCAGCAATTTTATCATCCCTTGGAATTTATTTATTATTTAAGATTGTTTTTATATTGTATTTTAATTGATTTTATCTCTTCTGTAAACCACCTAGAGTTGCTTTTTAACAAGATAGGCGGTGACAAATTTGGCAAATAAATAAATAAATAAATAAAGAAGGAAAGGAAAGGAAAGGAAAGGAAAGTACCCCTACAGATTCTTCATCTATCTGCATTATTTTTTCAAGCTTTATTACTTGAAGGAAGGAGACTTCGCCTTCAGATTATAACTGGCTTATCCTCATGTCCCACTATCTGTAGTATGAAGTTGTCCCAGTAACGATGTTTAGAGGACATATCCTCATGATGCAGCCTTTGCATCATGTCCAGCTCACTATGGAGGCACCTTACATTTGTCTTCAGTTTTGAAGTAGTATATTCTCTATTCTTCCAAGATCAGTCTTGCTGTATGAATGTTGGTGGCTCATTGACAGTGTTGGCAATTATGTATTCAGAGCTGGGTCTGCCCAGCTCCCACTGATCATTTTTGACATGCCGCCTCCTCCAGTCCTGGGGTACTGGCCTTTGTGGCCCCCTTGGCTTGGGCTATAGCAGAGATCTGACAGAGGAATCTGCCCAATAAAGTCTAACTGTCCCTGACTATTTCAGCCTCTATGGCCACATAAAAAATGAAAAAGGAGTAGAAATGAGTTAAGTGGTAACATCTCTCTGGTTCCTATCCATAGCAGCACCTGCCCTGTACATGCCACTGTAGAAGTTAAAAAAATGCTCTACTGGATGGGGAAACATAGATAGAAAAAGATGTGAAAACTTCACAGAAGTCTTTAAAAAGTCTTAGTGGAAAACAACTCAGTCATCCAGTTTGCATGATGCCAGAGTGAAGGTGAGTAAATTGGCTGGAGGAAGGGATTGCTGGATCAGCCCTAATATGTGAACATGGACACTGTGTCTTATGAGTACAGTAAGCCAGTTATCTCTTTTTATTGATCTTTTGGCCAACTATTGGGGATGGGAACAAGTAATCTAGCAAGTTATTGTGATCAGTCCATGGGTTTGGCAAAATATTCACTCAATTTCAGATTTCTAAGAATAGTAGATTTATTAAGATATGAAAGGAATGGCGAAAATGGATCACATGTAAAACAAATAGCAAAAAGCCCCCTTTAACTGTCCTGCATGTAACAGTTTTAAAAACAGTTCCAAAATCCTTACAGTAAGGGTTATCCTTACTGTAATGGTTACAGCAATGGTTAGGTTCATAAGCACCAGGAGAAAAGGGGACATCCATACCTTTGCACCTGAGGAAGGGTTCTGAGAGAGGTGACAACTGGGAAGACAATTGTCAGTCTGTTTTCCTGGTCAAACTTTTTAAGAAGAAGATTTGTTTTTTTTACCTTATGCATCTGGAGAAAAATTGGAACCCAAGTCATCACTAATCTCTCCATTGCTGGAAGGGTAACTTTGAAATAAAGAGAACAGATTTTTAAAAAGGAGGAAATATTTTTTGTCCAGCTTTTTAATTATATATATAATGAAATAGTTGGACAAAAAACAACAAAAATAATAATGCATCAGATAACAAAAAAGGAAAAAAACTCACAAAAATAATAATGCATGAGAAGGAAGAAAACATTAAAAGGTGGTATTATTACAATAAAGTGACAAAAATACAAGAACAAACAAACAAACAAAACCCCTTAGTGTAGAATACCATTATATAGTAAATAGTTAAACATCTATGTATATTTGCAAATATTATTGAAATGCATTTATATTTCCAATACATTTATATGACTGTCATTTTTTTTAACCTACTGTATTTTGTATAAATGAGTCCCATATTTCATTATACTTGTCCATATAAAGTCTACGTCTATAGGCAATCCACTCATAAGTGGTAAGTGCAATCAGGACTTCAATCCATTGAGTGAATGGGGCCATGCATTTATCTTTCCAATGTTGCAATATCAGTCTTTTGGCCATAGTAAGGGCATTTACATTGTCCAGATGTCAAATTCAATGTACTAAGTATATAGTTCAAAAGAATATTATCCTCTGAAACTTTTGGCTTTTGTTGCACAATTATATTTATATAATCCATTACTTTCTCCCAAAACTTAGTAAGGACATTGTAAAAACATATGTTTTAAAGAGGCATTGTCCTCATTACATCTCCAACAAAATGCTATTTTTGACAATCCTTTTCTATACAAAGTAATGGAGTCCAGTAAATTCTAAACATTTTTTGTTGTATAAGTCATAGTTTAAGGTCCATTGACACTCTTATAGAAGATAAGACACTCTCCCATTGTCTAGGCAATATAGAAACTTCTAGTTGTTTATTCCACTCATCCCTTAACATCTGCATATCAAATTGATTTATTGATAACAAATATCTATAAAAGCTAATAGTAGGCTTTTTAATTCTAAAGGATTTAACAAGTTGTTCTAGTATCTCAAGTGTCTTAGAAGCTGAGAATGCTGCTGGTCCAAACAGTGTTGTTAACAAATGTTGTAAATATTGCCATTGGGGTACCTCTAATAGATGATATTTATCTCTTAAGATAAAGTACATTAAAAATTCATCTTTATCATCTATCAGTTGGTCCATCCAATTTTTCCATATCATCATCTTTTTCCCCAATTTTTAAAGTTGGGTTTCCCAATAAAGTCAATTAGGCATGGGAAAAAAGGTAAACTTTTTTTTATTAGACGGTACGTTCCATAGCTTTCTAATTGATGAAATACTAGTTTCCAGAGATATTAGAGTTCTGTTGTATTTAGATCCTAATACTGTCCATCCAACCAAAGGTGTTATATGTGTATTGTTGCCCAAATTGGAAAATTAACAGCAGTTGTTGGCTTCTAGTATTTAATACTTGACAATAGGTAAGCTTGATGATATAGCTCCAGATTTGGAAAGATATCCTCAGAATTGAAGAACCCCATAAAAATTTTCTAAGCAAAGAATTTATTTTCTGAAAATATTTTTCAGATATTTGAACAGGAATTCGTCTCAGAATATAAATTAATCTGGGAATAATATTCATTTTGAGAACATTCACCTTTCCCCAAAGGGTGAGGTTTAATGACTCTCATCTATCCATATCTAAAGAAACTTCTTTACATATTTTATTTATATTAAATGTTACTAATTATATCTTTTGTTATGCACATACCTAAATATTTAATAAATTTGGTACAAATACAAAATTGATATTTCTTAAATGAATGGGTAACCAAATTTTCACCTACTAGCATCAATTCTGATTTGGATCAATTAATAGAATATCCTGCTATTTTACTAAAGGTAACTATTATTTGCATCAACATTGGAATAGTAGTATGAGGTTTAATAATAAACAAAAGAATGTCATCTGCAAATAAAACCAATTTGTGTTCAGCTGAATTATGTACTATTCCGTAGATCTCTCTATGTTGTCTAATAGCACAAGCCAAGAGTTCCATGTGGATACTGAAAAGCAAGGGTGAAAGTGGACATCCTTGTCTAGTGCCTCTAAACAATGGGAAAGTAGCAGAAAGAATACCATTAACCTTTACTTTAGATGTGGGCGACTCATATAATATCTTAATCCATTTTATAAATTTCAAGGGAAATCCAAACCTATTCAATACAGCAAACATATACTGTCTATATATGTTATCAAAAGCTTTTTCTGCATCTAAAAATAAAATGACAAATTGATCTTTATCTTTATTCAAATCTATTAAATCTACAACTAACCTAATGTTATTGGCTGTTTGCCTAGTTTCTATAAATCCTGCTTGATCATTCTTAATAACAAATGGTATCACTTGTTGTAATCTATTTGCTAGCACTACTGTTAAGATCTTTGTGTCAACGTTAAACAGAGAAATTGGATGATAATTAGCACATTGAGTATGTTCTTTACCTGGTTTTGTTATAACTGCAATGTAAACCTGGTTAAATGCCTCTGATAATGTTCCCTTATCAAGTATCTCATCATACAATTGGCAAAGTTTTGGCACCAAAAGATCTATAAATGTTTATACCATTCTGTAGAAATTCCATCCAATCCTGGTGTTTTACCACTTGCCATTTTAAAAATTATTTGTTTAATCTCTATCTCAGTGGAGCAAATAAGAGTTGTTTTTGTGTATCATCTAGATGTGGTAGATTTATAAGAAGGCCTCTATATCCTCATTCAATATATTCTCTGGTTTGCTATATAATTCTGAGTAGAATTTAAAAAATTGACAATTTATATCCTTTGAAGTTTTATATATTTCATCTCTTTCACCTCTAATTATTGGAATAGCCCTATCTTTCTTTTGTTTTAAACAAGGTGCCAAATTTATCTGGTCTTTCACCATTCTCCCAATATCTCTGTCGTAAACATGTTAGCATAAATTCTGTCTGCTGTGATATTACAGTATTTAATTCATATTTCTTCTTCTGAATTTCTCTATATAAAGTAGTAGATGGGTTTCTAACCATCTGTGCCCATAAATGTTTCAATTCATCTTTCAAATTATTTTCCCTTTTATTTTTAATATTATTTTTATATGATGCATAAGCAATAATTTGACCTCAGATATAAGATTTATATACTTCCCATTCAAAATTTTGGATACTTGATGTTTGTAATTTCAGATCAAAGTATTGCAAAGTCTCTACCCCCATTTGTTGTACAAATTCTTTATCATTCAACAGAGAAACATTAAAATACCAGTTGCCTTAACCAGTTTCTGAAACACATAATTCAAAGTAATTGCACTATTATCTGATACATAACAAAGGTCTATATTACATTCTTGAATTTGATTATATAGAGTTGATGATATTAAGAAGTAATCAAGCCTAAAAAAATTCTGGTGCACATTTGAATAAAATGTATATTCTCTTTTTTTTGGATACTTCAAACACCAAGGACCTATTAAACCAATTCTACAATATAGGTCTTAATTGTTTCCCTCACTAATGATTGTTTTCTTCGAACAGGTGTATTTCTATCAAGTTCTGGACCAATATTTCATTAAAATCTCCTCCTAGTACCACTTCATCTTAGATCCACTCATTCAAATGTTGAAAACATTCATGAAACATAATAGGAGGATCTAAATTTGGTCCATAAACATTAACCATAGCTATTACAGACTCTGCTATTTTAGCACATAAAATTAAATAATGGCCATTGACATCAGTAATAACCTGCTGTACATCAACTGAAAATCCCTTTTGAACCAAAATGCCCCCACCTTTAGCTTTTGTTCAAGTATCTGTGAGGTAAAGCTTTTTCATTCCATATATAGTATTTTGTGAAATTGGGAAAATACCAAGTTCTGTTCCCAAAGGCCTTTGGGTTTCTATGGATATTTAAGCCCAGAATCCATGATAGAGATAGGAAGAATTTAATGATGAAAACTTCTGCACCCCTGTGGAAAACCTCCTTGTTTTACTATATTTGAATTTTGTAAACAATGGACTGAAAGAGTAGAAGGAAATGGTTTCAACAGGAAGGTGATCATCATTATCAACTGAGTTCAACAGAAGACAATTATCACGGAAGTGATAAATTTAGGTTAATGTCTTCTCTCTCTTTAGGAAAGAGCTTTCTTAACTGAATGTTGCTCGATACAACAGCTTTTTCAAGTAAATCTAAAGTACTAACACCTTACAAAACTGAAATATTTTCAATTTTCTATATTGAGATTTTCTTGGGGAGACAGCTGGGTACAAGCATAAGGTATGGTAGCCTAAGCATAGTCCAGAAATAGATTTATCACAACAGAGAGAAATAAAACTGAGTATTTTAATTAATGGTCTGCCTTCACTATTTTATTTACTTCCATTCAAATGCATTTCTAACAAGCGATGCCTCTAAAGTTGGCAAATACATTCAGAATACAGATTTCTCCAGAAATATACTTGTACATTATGTAAGTAATCAATTTGCCTGAACAATTTTTTTTTAAAGGTCAGGTATGTCCCAAGTTGCAGCATGTAAATATGACCTTTAAAACAATGTCTTAAGTTAGACTGCTAAATATAAAGAATGACAAAAAAGGTTTAGCACACAAAGCTATACTAAGGCTGCCTGCACTTGGAGGGCTGGGAGAAAATTGACTGATTCTGGTATTCTTAGCTGACAGAAATGGCAGATGGCAGGAGCTGCATCCTAGGTGGCCGAAGATGGTTGGGAGCTTGGAGCAGTAGACCAGGAGCAAAAAACAAGGGTGGCTCAGGACAGGGATGAACTGTGAACCCCATATCTGCCCAAAGATACCAGGTGCTTATCTACCTGCTGGACAAATTTTAGCCTTGGGGAGAAAGTAATCTGATAGAAACTGAAGTCATGGCAGTTGCTGTTGGAATTAGCATCTTTATGCCAATTTTCTTTGGTTCAGTTTACTTAATCTCCTGATGTCCTTACATTGTGCATTGTCCAATGATAACCAGTGATATGTTATGGGGATAGGAAAGGCACACATTCATTGAATGTGAATATTTGTGATCTTGAATATTTAATTAGAGAAGAAACTACACTAGTCTTCTCCACATGGAGGACATGGTTTAACTATATTAAGGACTACATAAGGGAAGGAAATACAGCACCTTAAACATGCTATGTATTATTGCTACAAAAGATATTGCACAAAGCATCAGAGATATACTAAATCAAGTATATCACACAATAGGTGTCTGCAGAAGAGAGGGTATGACAAAAGATGCATTGTGATGTTGTTTCCCAAACCACGTGACTTAGTACCTGTATCATGGTGCAAGTATGAAAGGCCTGCATTTGTATAATCATATAACACATATTTCACCATTTTTAGTCATTGTAGTTTGTTATGGATGCCTATGTGTCACACTTAAAAGTATTTAAGTATTAAAATGCAGATTAATTTATGAACTATCACACGGAAGACACACTAGGTTTACAATAGAGCAGAAAAATAAAATTGTCTGTTGCCTTAACTTGATAGCGCTTAAGTTGCTTGACTTGCTTAATCAGAAGGTACAAAGGGAAATAGAAATTTATGAGATGGGAATTTAAAATGTATTCTATTAATTTTTAAAACTATTTTATTAGTGACTGGTAGGTTTTGTTAAATTTATTTCAAGGCCAAGTTCACACGTTACTGTAAGCCACAATGTGGCTGCTTAGTTTTCACTTAGTATGTTGTGTTACCTCAGTTGCTGAGGTCTGTTGCTTAGAATAATGTGTGAACCAATCTAATCATAGTTTATTTCATGAACCTTATTTAAGCAAACTACAGCTTAGCACAATATGTGAATTCAGGATAAATTTAATCCTTTCCAGTCACAATTCCTTTTCGTTTTAACAAGACAACACAAAACTAAAAATACTTCATACATCTCCAACTATCGGTTGAGTGTAATTTGGTTAAAATGCTGCTTGATAACCCCAAGGTGCCTTTTGCAGGGAGGGCAGAGTGGAGTGAAGGATGATGGTTCAAGATTGTGTGGGGTACCCATCAATGCAGGGTACCCATTATAACAACCATTGTAACCATGCTTGCAAGGAGTATTTTTAGTCACATTAGGGTTGCTTCATACCTACCTTTTAGGCTGCTCTTGACTGGTTCCATGCTTGGGTCATCTTGATTTGACAGTTGAGCTTATTTATTTCTGGCTCCGTTTCATTTCCACAGGAAAAGAATTGACCCTATCCTTTTCAGTAGAAGCACTGGAGTCTTGTGGAACTTGGGGGAAGGAACAATTCTCTCCCTCCCAGCTCCTGCTATTGTGCTACTATTTCTCTGTCATTTCAATAAATTGAGTGGGAGAAGGGAGAAGGGAGAACCTTGCTGACATGATGCCTAGTGACTCAGTAGCTGACACTGATTGTAAGGGCAGACCAGGCATGGGAGCGGCTCCTCTTGATGGGTTATAGGGTGCACTAATTGACTTGGCGTTCTCAGTGTTTTGAAGTCAGTGGCAGGAAGGGTGACTGCATATCAGTTTGAACCTGTTTCTGTGGATGGGAAAAACAAAAACCATGGCAGCAAGGAACAGACCCTAGACCATAGTTCTGCTTTACTTTTTCTGATATTTTCATTCAGGAATTTACATTCCATCCTAAAAGTCTGACATCCAAAACAAAAAGTACAAAAACAGCTAATAATACCTTGTAGGTCTATGAATAGTTACTGGGGAGCAAGTTTAAGTGAACTCAGAAGTGATTATTTCTGACAGCATAGGGTCAGCTTATAAAAGACACTGAACTTTAGCAAAAGATCATCTTCAAGCTGAAATGGAAACGTTAGCTTTTAATGATAAATGCAACTAATCTTACCAATAGCCGTTATTGTTTCGACTGCTACTGTGAAAGAAGAACCTGGTCAAAGGAAAAGAAAGAATTATCTAGCCGGTGGTAGATTATTTTACTCACTGACTTTCTTAATACTACTTTGAGTATACTTGAAAGCCACTTCGGGAATGAAGGTTCAGAAATCACCCGAAAGCTTGGGTAGTATCACTGCTCTGATTCAAAATAAGCCCTGAAGCTGCACCTGGTCCCTGATGCCACTGTGTATATGAATTGTTCTAGCTCTGTGAGTAAGCATCATGTTTTTCAATTTATTCTAGAGTAGATTCTTCTACTGGTGGTGCCAAATTCATTTTCCTGTAACACTTATACCCAAGAGGTAAACCATAAACTAAATGACATTTATATATATTGAGTGAGAAGGAGGAGGGTGTGGGAACTAGCAGGATACATTTTGTGAATCATTCTTGACATCATTCAGAAAACTTATTTTAAAAGGAAAGGAAAAGGGTTATTTCTTTCCATTGAATCACTTCAATATTGTTTACAGCAGCAAGATTCTTTATTGAGTTCATGGTGGTGTGTAGCTTCCTAAAATGGGAAAAGGTGAAGAATACTAATTTCTTTTTAGCTTCTTGAATCTCTACAATGGCTGAATGCTCAAAAAGCCAGGTTCTTACTCAGAATACTAACAAACCACTGTCACAAAGTTAAAACTGGAATTTTTATCCATGAAAAAATGTCAAAAGGCAACATTTACCATAAACAATATTTTTGATATGAAAGATGTTTGAAATAGAACATTCAGATTTTGTAAGTGGAAAAGATCAAAGGAATGTTCTCTTCCATAAAGCCACTGTGATAGAAATATTCACTTTTGTTTTATACATTCCTGATTAGCTCCAAGAAAGTATGTTGGCCAAAAAACTGTTATACACCAAATAGCCTTGTTTGCAAACTGCTGAATAAATAATAAACTAGAATCTATATATGACTGCCTTAAAATGAGTGTAGGGCTGTAAATATAATTAATAAATCTGCCCAAAAGTAAGTATACATAAGTAGTTAAAAAAGCAAAACACAGTTCTATCTAGACTGGAATTCTGATGTAGAAAATAAAAAGAGCCTTAACTCTCTACTGCCATCTCAGTCTGGATCATAGAATATAGAACTGTACAGTTGGAAGGAACCACAAGGATCTTTCAGTCCAATCTCCTGCATGGGCAGAAAAAGTAGTTAAGCATCCATGAGAGGCAGAGATGGAGAACCAACAACCATAGTTGGTAGACTGTTCCACTGTTGCACAGATCTTACCATCAGGAAGTTTTTCTTGAAAGTTTAATGAAATCTAGATAGCTCCAACTTGTATCTGTTGTTATCTCCTGCACTTGTCATTTGCATTAAAAACCCAACAACATTTCCAATTTGCTTCAGTGACAACCTTTCCCCAATTGAAATAAGAAACACAAATAGTGGGGTCAGTCTCTGCATCTTCAGTTTGTATTAAAAGAAACCATATTTGGCACTTAAATCATGTTTAAATTGTCCTGAAGTCTATTTTAAGCATTGTTCCATAATACAGAAGGATATGCAGATCAACTTGAGTCAGTTCTGAATAATCAGTTTGATTTAGAAGGTCTATTTAGTTGCCTTGCCTTTGAACAGAATCTTTGCACAGCCCTAATATAGAAACCAAAGGCACCTCAAATGAAATTAATCCTGAATTTAAGTCTTCCCCCACAAAGAAAATTAGTTAAGATCCCCTCATTGCCTTCAATATAATTTCAGTAAATCTGAAATTTTAAAAGAAAATTAATTAGAAAGAAAAGGGAAAATCTTCCTTTTAAGTAAATACAATGCAATATTCATATATGAAATACAATGCAATATTTATATAATGTAATATTTATAAAAATTGCAAATAGCAAACAGCATCTTAGAAGAGTTATTTTCTTCAGCTCTGACTGAAGGGGGGATGATTTTTCAGATGATGCCTGGTGCAACAGTTTTTTTCTCCTTTAGAACTACTTTTTTTCCCCACACACCACATTATGAATCTTTAAATACCCAAACAACATATTAATCAGCATTAACCTGGGCAATACACTCACCAGGATTTTTATCGTCAGTCCTTGATGGACTCCTCCCTTACTCTAGGGAATATGGTCAATAACTATCCTCAGCACTCATTACCTAGAATAACAAAATTACATGAATTTCTTGTTTCATACTCTAAAGAGGAATTCACTCCAACCCTCCGATATATTGCCAACTCTAGACCATATACAACACTCCATTTCAGTATTTCACCCCACAAATATAATTAGAATATACAATGGCTGTTTTTCACCTTTTTCTCCAAGAAACTGAAAGGGGGGGGGGGGGGAGAGAGAGAGAGAGAGAGAGACAACAATGTTTGTATAGTTTTCAAAAGGCTGCTGGGGAACCATGTGTTTTTTTGCACTGGTGAAATATTACATAGGACATTCTCATATAAATACATAGAATGTATTTTCAGTAATAAGAATATTGGTTGGGAATTCAACATCCTTCAATTGCTGTAGCTGGATACTCCCCATAGGACCAGGGTGTTGATAATCTGTTGCTGGACAACACTTTCCATAGAAACACTGCCTTCTACCCTCCAGTAACTCAGTGTCACTAGCGTGGCCCTAAATAGCAGCTACATTTCTGTTTAGAATCAGCTTTCAAACATTGGCTCATAATATTCTGTTTTGACAGTGTTCACAGAACTGAACATTCTGTGATCCTTTTGCTGCAAGTTAAAAGTGTCAATGTTTACTATTCTTTTACATTAAAAAGTCATATGAGATTTTGATGATTGTGTCACTGAAGTAATGTTCTTTCTATCAAGGACTTTCCAATTTTTGTAACATTAGCAGTCACCCAAGCTTAATGGCCACCTGCAATAAATGGATTTAGCTTCACTCATAGTTAATTTCCAGTGCACTTCCCTAGAGTAAATAGAAAATATAATAAAATATTATTGGTGAAAAAAGTTTGTGGATTAAAAAAATGCTTATATACATGGTCCATTGATTCCAGTAGAAGAACCATATTTCATTTCCCAAATAATTTAGTCCATCTTGCTTATGCTATAAATGAGTGTGATATATTTTTTAAATTTTTTATCTCACTTGGTTTCATGTTCAAGTCTTGAACTTCTTCTTCTTTTGTTTGTTTCTGGAAAATTTTTATAATTTACAATGGATATAATACTATTAAACTGCTTTTAAGAACAGAATGCTAGGACTTATCATGGATGTCATATTTTCTTGTGCATTTAGGGATATAAATGAAGTGATTATATTTTCATTGCCTTCTCTTTTTAGATAAGTTGGTGGTTTACAGCTATTGCTCCCGTCATGATTATAGTCAACTTGGGCAAAAGTAAAGCTGAAATAAAACTTTGTAAGTTTTTCTTCAGGAAAACCAGAAGAAAATCTCTGCTGGATCAGGCCATAGGACTATCTGATCAGGCATCTTGTTTCTCATAATTGCCAGACAGAAGCCTGACATAGGACATCTCTTAAAATTATATAAAATAGTGGCCATTATAACATTTCATGCAAGTGAATCTGACAAGTTTATTATGTGTTTTCAGGATGCCCATTTAGTGTTATATGAATCCTGAAACTGAACTACTGAGGTAGATGTCTCTAGGCAGCGGTGTTTGTGTTTAACAATTTTTAAACTACAGATATCTCTAACAATCCCACTTAGATCCTTCTTCTAAAGCTTTGTTTTACTTTGAAAATGTAAAGACCCAGAACTATAATTTCTATTTTGAATAGTAGCATGTTGCAGAATCAAGTTGAATAAGATGCAACAGCAAGGACAAAAATCAGTAGTTCATTTTTTTTAATGCTAATATTTTCATAGAAAAATAGTGGCTAGGTTGTGTTATACAGAGGTATCATATGAGATTCTACTTGGAAAACATTTCAGAGTTGAAGCATTTTGACCCCAAAACATTCCCACTAATTTTGGAACCTTCCCAAGGTCAGGCAATACTGTTTCTGATTTACCAGAAGTGATCTGATCATGGAACAGTTGGGCTGGCTTGTTTTATGGATGGATAATGTTCATTGAAATGGAAATGGCCTGTTTCAAGATTGGAACAGTTGCATTAAAGCTGACACAGCATTTTCTGAGATGTCCATTCCAGAATGGACATTTAAGAATTAGAATATTTAAACATTTAAATTCATATCAAATTAACACAACCAGCAGGGATGCGTACAGAGAAAGTCACTGGCTTCAGGGCAGTGGACGTGACAGGGGAGAGAAGCCCTGCCTGTCAGGTTTAGCCCAAAGAACTCCAAGAGCCAATGCAAAATCAGTTCAGCTATGTTTATTAGCTACAACCTCTAGCAAGAATCTCCCCAGATTGAATCCCAGCTCCCAAGCCAGCCAGCCACAACACCGTGAATTCCTCAGGGAGGTGCCAGCCTCATCCTCTTGAAGTTCCCATGCTCTTGCGGTGAACTAAGAAAACACTTATCTCCCTGAGCCTGGTCTTCATAATTCCATTCCATCGCACTGCCTCTTTTATATGCATGCAATGCATGTTAAAAATGAGTTGACCTATGATTGCCTGGTCACATCCACCATTTTAAAACCAATGACCTCCTCTGCAGATACCCCTGTCAGCTAGCAAACCAGGAATATGTTAATACTTTTAGTTAATATGCCAGGCTGTTTATCTCAATTTGTGTTAAGCCTTACAATGTTCTCATCAGTACATATAGGACAGTGCTGCAACTAAGGGGATTTGCTACATCCTTTATTTATTTATTGTTAATGATGAGTTAACTTTTCCAAGATGTAACGGGGAATTAAAATGTTATGACAAATAAAATGGCTCCACCATATACATGTACAGTGAAGACTGAAAAAAGACCTGCTGTACTTTTACTTCATAATTAACTTGCCCAATTACTATGCTGGCTGAGATAATGTGAGTTTTATATTACATCTGAGAGGTACAAGGTGTAGGAATGCTGCTTTACTTTAACTAAGCTATTGCTTTATAATAATAATAAAAAATCCTAATGGGAGTCTGTGGTAGGTAAGCCATTAGCTCACCAGTTATCAGACCAATATCGTGGCTTTGAAGTACACTATGAAACTTCCTTGGAGATATCTTTCTCCCAGAATCTAACTGATAGTATTTACCCTTAAATCATTCTTCTGATAAGTTGTGTCTTTCTCTCTTTTTATTGAGTCACAAACCTATTTTAGGAAGAACAAGTTAAAATAATATCAAGATTGATAAGGTAATGAGATAATTTACATATCAGGGTTCAGGAAACTGACAGAAAGTTCTAAAGAAGGCAATGCACAGAGATTTCAAATATTGGGGGCCATAATTTTCCATATATAAATCTACCTCAGGAATGTAATGTAAACCACAAACAAAATTGAAATAAAAATACTATATATCAGATTTATCTGAATCACACAATAAATAAATAAGGGGGAAATATCAATTTCTGCCAGTTGAGATTTCTTTCCAAAATCATAAAATACTCTTTATCAAGCATCTGTATCAATGAATACATTCCCGATGTAGTTTTATATTAGGAAAATTAGGGTCCCCAATATTTGAAAACTCTGTGCATTGTCTTCTTTAGAACTTTCTGTCAGTTTTATGAATCCTGATACCTAAGAAGCACAAAATGAATTCATGACTTGGAATATTCTCTCATAAGGACCCTTTTTGGCTCTGATTGTACTGTTACACTGCATCGCCAGGTGCCAGGCAAAGGACTGTATGATACAATGCTTTCTCTCAAGTTGAAAAGCCTTTTCTGCAACTCATCCAACAAAATGCTATCCTTCTGGACCTGATATGTGTTGGATTTATCAATATTTCTTTCCAAATCAGATAGCTTCTCTGTTGCACAACTATAAGGAATGCTCCTATTCATTCACTCTTTCTCAAACTGTATTTTTTTTCAGTTTTAAGTTTAAAGTAAATTTCTGGGTAGATTTCTGAGAATATTGCAAGTGAATTTATTATAATTCATTTTAATAAATGCAGACTAAACTTGTTGTAACAAAAGCTTTTTGGAAGAATTGCTTGACCTGCTGTTAAAGAAACAAAAACAACAACATACTCCCTCATCTTTTCTTCTAGTATCTGTTTGTGGTTATGCATGTAAGAAATTTGCCAATCTTGTGCTGACCTTATTCCCCACAGACTTCTTTAACTGAATTTTGAAAGCATTTCCATTCCAGTTTCCCCAAAAGAAACATAATCTACAGGCAAGCAACTAGCTGGCATGGATGAATAAAAGAAAAAAAGGAAAAAGCACCAGATGGCGTAATGATAATTTGGCTGAATTTCCATCTTTATATTCCTCTTATTTGTAAGACGCACTAAGTCATCACCAGCAGTCTTCAGGCAAGAATACTTTCTGAAAGTCACACAGAACACTAGAAGTAGAATTACAGAGGCAGGTCTATGTAGCAGCTTTCCTAGATAGACATATTGGGATTGTAACTCCCAGACACTGGCTGGGAATTTTGTGAGTCGCAAGTCCAACACATCCTGACATGGGAAAAGCTGCTCTACAGTAATGATGACCAGGATCTCTCAGCATTACAACCGACTTATGTTTTGTAACCCAGTTAGAATCTCAGGATCCAGTTAACTGATGGTAAAACAGCTTTAATGCAATTATACATTGTTTTATAATCTCTCTCTCCTCTCCTCCCCTCATAACATAGTTCTCTGAGCAGGTCATAAAGCAACAAAGACATTCTAACAAAATTTAAAACGCCAGGAAAATAGTACACCAATACATTGGAATTCATACCTAGTCCAGCTAGTACATCAACAGTACAATATATAAAATCTGCTATCCCGGTATAAAGTCCCATAATGGTTAAAGTTCTAGGTTGGTTATACAGACACCCCTGGAATACAAGGACGGGTGGGCAAACTTTGTTATCGAATCTTGGCATTTCAGACTTTCACAGAAAGGCCTCTCCACTTTACAGTCATTTGAGGGAAGGGAAACCTACCAGCTTCATGTTCTGTTTTTCTCAGTTGTTGCCAACTGTCTTTGTCATCCCACAATGCAGTTGTGAAGGTTGTCTTATCTGGCAGGGCTCCCAGTCTGAGTCTTGTGGCACCTGATGTTCCTCAATATGTTATGACATATGCCAGAGCAGCATTCACATCCCTTTTTAGCATCTTCTACCTTCTTTTTTGCCCCAGTAAATAAAAGACTAAATATTTCTTTGAAATATGAACAGTGTTTGGTAAAAGAAGACGACTTTTAATGTAGCATGTAATTTTAAAAGATGGAAATTCAAGTGTGACAAAATTTGGTTTAATCTTAAAATTGCATGTGCAATATAATAAGATTTAAATGCAAGTACACAGGTGTGCACACAATATTTTATATCTTCAGAAAGAGAACTTAAAAAAAAAGAAATTGACAGCTGTTCATTTGTATTACTTGAATATAATAGACATGTGGTTTTGAGAAAATGCAGAAAGTTTTATCTGCAAGGGTCTTTGATCACAGTGAGGATTTCATTTAGAAATGTCTTATTACACTTTTATCTATTTCTGTAAATGGTTTCAAACTTCTTCCTCTTCTTTTTTATCCCAGTAAACAGCAGGATCATTTTGTGTGAAAATCTTTACCATAAAAGAAATCACAGTGACAATGAGTAGTCAAAAATAGATACACTGGCGGAGAAACCTAGACGCTGATATGAAAAGTGGCCAACTTATTCACCCCAAATGATGATTTTTTTAGAGTTTGCAATGGAATTCTGTTATAAAATGGCCACCCTTTGCTATAATGTAACTATGCATTTAGAAAGATAAAATAATGAGACAGCTCCAACTATGTGGCAAATTGTAATGATGTGTATGATGTTATGGTGTTATTCTGGTTTATGCATATAATGATTGTTGTCCTCCACCTTTTATATGGCTCTTTTCCAAATATGCACACCTTGTTCCTCCCCCCCCCCACCCCCGTCTGTTGTTCGTCCAGTGTTGTAAATTGCAGAGGGTATAAAAATATATTAGAGAGAGAGAAAGAAAGCAGAGGAAGTGATCTGAATGACAAATGAAACCAGAATCACTGGACAGAGCTGGCATCAGTTCTTCCTGAAGTGAAGTGTCAGTGACAGCAAGAGTTGAAAATGAAAATGGCTACATTAAAGGAGACTTTCACCCAAAGTTCACCTAAATGGACATGTGTCTTAAGGACCAAATATAAACAGACAGTGGAAGCTTTACTTCTTAGGCTATTAGCAGCTTGGGAGATTTTGCAAATACCACCAGGACAGTCTTTTTCCAAACCTTGTCCCTGTGCATTAAAAGACCATGTTTCTTTCAATAAATTCAGAGCAATGATAAGCAGGATCCCATGGCAAGAGAAACTAATTGGAGAAGGAGCTCAACATGTCTGGGAGTTCCTATAGAAGACAAAGGTACTAAAAGCACCTAAATGGTTCTACCAAGGAGAAAAATGGGGTTCAGAAGGAGAAGTTAATATGGCTACTCAAAAAGCTTAGTTAAGATCTGAAAAAAGGCACATAATAGAAAATGGAAGAGAAGAAGATAACAAGAAGTTCAGACTGGTCAGGTAGCCTGGAATTGTGGAGCTTATGTGAGGAAAGCAAAAACTTAGAATGAGCTGATATTAGTGAAAGATGATAAAAATAACAAAAAAGGCATCTTTAGACTTCAAAAGAAAAGAAAAAGAAAAGAAAAGAATCAGTATACCAGCTGCTTAGAGAAGATAGAGCTATCCAAATCTTATTACCTAAACAGGAAATTATAAAGAGCAGAATGAATGGGCAGAATTGAAGCATGAGTTTGATAAAAACATGAACATGGAATTTCTCTTTACTTTGAATCAGTTTATACCTACTGGACCAGAAGAACTGCATCCTAGGTTGCTGAGGGAACTTGCAGATGGTTTGACTGACTGCTTATGTATTATCTTTGAATAAAACTGGAGAATGGTAACGTGCCAGATGACAGAATCTAGGAAACTTCTGACCTGTGATAACCTATGATATCAATACCTGGGAATATTCTAGAGCTAAACATAGATCGATCGATCGATCGATCGATTGATCTGTCTATCTATCTATCTATCTATCTATCTATCTATCTATCTATCTGTCTGTCTGTCTGTCTGTCTGTCTGTCTGTCTACCTACCTGTCTACCTACCTACCTACCTACCTACCTACCTATCTATCTATCTATCTATCTATCTATCTATCTATCTATCTATCTATCTATCACCCCCTTATAAACTTGGCAGTAATTACCAGAAGCAACCCTAGTGACAGTCAAATATGGTCTATCTTTGGAAACAGCTATCTTTGGAATCCACAGCTATTTTACCTTGCTGGGATCAGGAAGCCTATTTCTCCCCACCTAAACCCAAATTGCTTTCAGACATTGGCTCAGATCTCTTGCTTGGCCTTGGGTGGAGGTATATAACTGGGTATCAGGAGCACACTCATGATACCTTCTTCTGTGCCAGCAAATGATAGCTCCTAGCAGTTTAATGTAGGCATTAGACAGTAGGGCTTATATTTCATATTTCATTGTCCTCTTCAAGCACAATGCCCAGCCTACACTCAAACTGATGGTTAATATGACAGTAGCAAATTCAGTAGTATACACATTGAGAAGTATGTAGGTAAGTCAAAGAAAAATGTCTCTAAATGTTTAAACCATGCCAGACATAATTTTATCAGCCTCTATCAAGTTTCTTTTGTTATTATTGTCTAAACTGAAAGTATGTAAAGAGTTTTGCTTCTACTTGGGTCTGGTCCACATCCACTTCTCTTCCTCAAGCAGCAAAGTTGAGAATTAGAAACATGCAACAAATAAAAGCTCCAATGTGGGAGCGAGTTGACTGAAAAATAAACCAATATATCCAGTTTAGCAGTGGGACTATGATGAACCCAGATTAGGAATCTGAGTCAGATGACTTTTCAATATTTAAACATTTTTGTTCTTAAGATTTAGTTAATTTTAAATTCTAATTCTAAATTTTGTTGATAAGATTATTCAAGGTGCAATTGTTTATATGAGGATGGAGGATAATAGGGGTTGCAAAAGTCAAACATTATTTGTTTCATAACCAATAAAATAGCATGTTAAATTGCATATTATAACAATAGAGTAGAAAGCTTTCACTACATTGTACAATATGCTAGATCTCAAAGGAGTTATACAACTGCACAACTTACTTCATGTATGGACAAACAGAATCTCATATGATTTTGGGAGTTGAAGAATATTTGAAGCACATGCATTATGAAATAATGTTTTCTCTAGCATCTTTTTTCAAATATCTGGAAAGAATAAGACAAGTAAAATTCTATGATTAACTCAGTGACATTTATTGTTACTCTTCACAGAAATCTCTTTTAATAAGGGAATGTGTATAATTAAATGCATTTTGGAAGAATGGAGGAAACCTCTCTCACTGGTGGTGCTGGTTGCAGAGGCTTTGGAGCATTTTGAGCTTCCAGTTCTTTACAATTTCTACTCATTCATCTGCAATTGCTCTATTCCCCCTTTGCCTCTATTCTACAGCTGCTTTTGCTTGCACAACTGGGAATGTTCAGGAGAAGCTGTCAGATAGTGAAGACTGAGCTCCTGTTCATACACAGCCACTCTCAGAATATTAGGTGTAAGAAAAAGCACTGTTACCACTGGAAGGAATGATGGCTTTTGATCCATAAAGTTTCCTGTGCAAAGAGTATTAGCAAATGATATCAGAGATATCAACCTGCTCTATGTATGACCACTAAATTGTATTGTCTCCTTTTTGTTTGCTATTGATAATGTGGTATACACACAAAGTATGACGAAATCTTGTTAAAACCAAAAGTAAATAAGCAACTACTCTTCTTGGCCATTTCTTAAACAGTAGATTCAGGGATTGATAGAAGAGTAGAATGAGAAAGGGTTTGTTCATTTTGTGTATGACTTTACTTCCCCACTTCTTTTTGCATGTTCAGGCCTTGATTATAAGAAAGTTCCATATGATTCTTAATTTTTCCAAAATTTAATGTGCAGAGGAGGGATTAGAAACTATATTAAATGAAGCTGGATTAAAAGAAGGTAAGAGTAATTTTCAAAATGGAGGAAGAAACGTCAATAACCTATGCTATGCTGATGACACTATTCTGCAAAGGATCTGGAAGCTCTAGTAATAACATTCAAGGAGTACAGTGAAAAAAATGGGAATAAGATTAAATGTAAAGGAGACCAAATTAATAACAACAGGTACAACAAACAGCCTTAGAACTGACAATTAAGATATTGAAAAGGTAGGTAGCTGAGGCCTTTTAGGATCAACCATCGACAGTAAAGGAACAAGCAATCAAGAAATACACTGCAGACTAGCACATGGTAGAATAGCCATGAAAGCCTTGGAAAAGATATTCAGATGCCATGATGTGTATATAACTACAAAGATCAGTATTGTGCAAGCAAAGGTATTCCCTGGGATAATCTATGGAAGCAAAAGTTGGAGTTTGAACAAGCAGAATAGGAAGAGTATTGACACTTTTGAAATTTGGTGTGGAGAAAACTCCTAAGAATACCATGAACAGCTAAGAAAATAAAGAAATGGATGACTGAACAAATCAACCCAGAGCTCTCACTTGAAGAACTAACGGCCAGACTCAAATTGCCATACTTTGGACACATTATGCAAAGACCTAATTCTCTGGTGAAGTCTTTAATGCTGGGAAAGGTAGAAAGAAAGAAAAGAAGGGGATGAGTGGCAGCAAGATAGATGGACTCAGTTACCAAAGCAATGGGTGCACTGTTGGAATACCTGAAGGGTCAGGTTAGGGACAAATCACCATGGAGAAAATCTATCTGTGTGGTCCCTAAGAGTCAACACTGACTTGATGGCACATAATCAATTGCCTGTTTATATTGATGTAGACTATCATTACTGCAGTGGACTTCTACTAGCATGACAAACGGTTAGGTGAAAAGGCCTCTTGCCAATAGTCAACCAAGTAAGCTGAGAAGATAGGAGCATACAAAAGACCTCTGAAACACATCAGAGGTCCACACCTTTTGGTAGCTTTAGAAATTAGAACCAGCAGTTTGAATTTAGTTAGAAACAAGTTGTAACTGATAGAGGAATATGAATCAGCCTAGTTCTGATTCAAAGTTGGGGTTCCATTTGAAAAATTGGTTCAAATTCAAATTATGTCATTTGAAAAGGGAAGTCAGTTCAAATGTATAATATGAATTGTGGACACTAATGATTTGAGAAAAATATATATGCACAAAAATCAGTAATATTTTTAACTGAATCAAAAGTACCTGATTCAATTTGATGCCTGATTCAGCAATTCAATTTGAAATTCAGGAACTTCTGAGTGGCGTATTTCAATAGAAGCTTTTCAGAGACTTCATAATTAGTGCTGCTCCTTTAACATTTAAAATGAAATAATCTGACAATTTTGGTATCTAAGCTTCTCAGTCTCCTGTTCAATTTCTGCATAATCAAGAATAATCAAGTCTGAAGGTGTAAAATTAGATAGATTTGCATTAACATGAGGATTGAATAACTTTGTCACTTGTCTTTCTTCAATACTGCCATAATATATAGTGTTCTCCTGTTAACACTTCTATTCATTTAGAGTTTCTTAGCTCTTAAAGGGTAATTTAGTAATATACCTGAATATCACATTTAATGTCAGTAGAAAAATAGATAAAAGGATTTTACAAAAAACATGGTGTCAGTGGGGAAAAGGTGGTACTTGTGAAAAATTGTTAGACAGAATCAGTCTAAATGGCATAGACATGCTGTGCTGTATATTTTTACTCAGCACTGTATATTTTTAGTATCTTAAAAGTCATATTAAGAATTTATTAGCCAATTAACAACATGCTGCAAACACATCTGAAATATCATTTCAGTGATCTGAATCTGTCTATGTAATTCAAAAACTTGATAATGTTTCAAGAATTGTGAGATACACAAGGGGAAACTCCAGAATGTTATGCATATGTTTAAAATATCCTTAATATTTTTGTATTTAGAGTTATGAATAATTCATCCCCAAAATATAGCTGACTGACTGATGATGAAATGTGTAAATATGACTCTTAGGAAGAGAAGTATACCAAAAATATCAGCTGTAGAGTCAGAAGAAAGATCTCCATCTTCTGCTTTAAAAAGCAACATAAAATAAATGTTATTCCAAAATAGCTAATTTGTCCTGGAAAAAAATGATAGAACAAGTTTGGCCACTAGATATATATTTTTCTTAGACTTTGATGTATTTGCATATTTGAGTTATTTCAGGATCATGTGGAGCTTCTTCTGAATACTTATATAAAAGCCATAATTCTCTATCATGCTGCAGTCATATCAGTAGACCTCTATCTGAGGCTATAAATGCTGCATTATAAATTTAGCTGAAGACGCGTTGCAGGCATTCCTCCACTTCTAGAATAAAGATGTAGTTTCTATGTAAATCTATCTAGTAATAAAAAATACAGGATAGGAGTTTTAAAAATATTATGTCTCTTCCTTACTCCCAAATAAATGAACCTCATTTTAACATATTTCAAAGTTTCCATTTATCTCGACTTTGAGAAAATTTCTATCTAAATATTTCACGATCTAATGCAAAAAATATTTCTGAGAGAACTAGTGAGGGTGCTGCATGTTTTCAAGATGTTTTGTTAACAGAACATGAATCTTAGAAGCCATGAACTGAGATCTCTCTCTTATGAATACAGGAAGACAGCAGAGTCTGTTCAGCTTCTAGTTAAGAATGTATGTGGAAGAACAGCATTAAGAATTAAAGAAGTGTGATTCCAAATTCAAAAAGATTAACTTATTACCTTGGTAGGTGTCTGGATGAGTACTGCTCAACACTATCAATGTGATCATTTTGGCTGTTTTTTTCCCCGGTGGTCAATGTAAATAAATAACCAAAGCCTCAAGCATGCTTATGCTATTCTTTACAACCTAGGATAACTAATCTAGCAATTACCTTGCAAGCCAACAAGCTATTGCCTGCATACCCCCAACTTCATTGTCTTGCCATTCAATGCACTCTTAATCAGAATGTCATGGCATACTTTGAAAATATTCAGCTGAAATCAAGAGACATTATGTCTATAGCATTTCCATAATCTATTAAATAAACTATCTGGTTAAAAAAAATGAGGTAATAATAGTCTGGCAACATTTGTTCTTGACAATTTGACATTGACTTTGGGTAATTACTGCAGTGTTCTCAAGGTGCTTACAGATCAACGTCTTTATGATCTGCTTTAATATATTCCCAGATATGGATATTATACTGACTGACTGAATCCTTTTTCCTGTTGTTAAAGATAGGAAAAACATCAAGTCTCTTCCTGTCATCTGGTACTATATCAATTCTGTAGAATTTCTTAAAATAATACATAAGGATCCATGCAGTCCATCAAGATGACCATGTTTCTATGAAACTCAAATTTATTCAAGCTTCTTCATTCTGCTTTTTTAAATCCCTAACCCTAACCCTTCCTTTTATTTCAAACATTTCTAAATAAGCCCTTTTTATTATTCATAGCATTCTTCACTAACTTTGCTCATTCTGAATTTTTGCTTTCTTGCCACCAACTCTACAGTTACATTCTTTCTTGATGACCTGGCTTTCCTGTCTTTTATAGGTGTTTTAAAGTGCATTGCGCATGTCACACTGCATAAAAAGGACTGGGACTTCAATTTCTTGGTTGTGACCACCATCTTGACCACTCCTCCCCCATGGATGTCCCTGAGCAAGGCTCAACAGTGTTCCCTGATTAAATAAGATTTTTTAGGATGTTCCCTGATTAAATAAGATTTTTTTTAAAAAAAGTATTTTATTTTGTAATTAAACTTATGCCTTGCCTTAATTGTATGACTCTTGGCGGCTTACACAGTATAACAACATTAACATATCTATTGTGCAATTAAAGGTAATAACATCATCAAACTCCCTGATGGAAACCACATGGAAACAACAAATGAAAAACAGAAAAGGAGTAATGAATAAAAGGTAGTGCAGTGCTTGAAGTCCAGGAGAGGTCCCTATTCCAAAGCATCAGAGCTGCCACAGAAAAGCAGTGTTTTATAACTCCCCCCCCCTCAATAATGTGGATTGGGTTAATTCTCATTGGAGCAAGTGGTCCTGCAGGTATCCATGTCCCAGGTACCCAGATGCCAAGCTATAAAGGGCTTTATAGGTCAAAGCACCTTAAATTGTACCCAGCAACCAGTGCAGAGTCCACAGAATTGGTGTTTTATGCTCTCAGAGTTGGGAGCCAGTAAGTATATGAACTGCTACATTCTGGACCAATTGTAGCTTCCAAGTAGTCTTTAAGGGTGGTCCGTACACGGCATGAGTTACTGTAATTATGTCTTCCTGCATCAGCTCAGGTTAACTGGTGTCCCTCTAGCCATGGCCTATACCAGCTGTTTAAACGGGGCTCTGAGTCCAGAAGGACTCCTAATAGTGTCATTGAAAGGGAATGTTGATGGAGAAACAGCAACTCTTTCTTACTATTCTGTCCTATTCACTTCAGCTTCCAAATATTAACATGGAAGCTCCCTCTAATATTGTTATTGGTGGTTGCACAGTCAGCCAGATGTTTAGACTGGATTTGGCATTTTTATCCACCTGTCGAGTCCTTCTGAAGGACCTGGGATAGGCAGATGTTGTTTGATGGTATTAAAGGTATCGTTGCAGGATATAAGCTGTTCCAAGTAAAGCTGACTTTCTTATATAAGTACCGTATTTTTCCATCAATAAGATGCCCCCATGTATAAGATGACCGCCACTTTTCCAACCCCAAATTAAGAAATCAATATTTTAAAGATAAAGCAGAACACATTTTTATTTAGTAATTAGATAACATTTACCTGATAGTGGGAGGAGGTCCAAACTGTCTCTCTGCAGCTCTATTTCCATGCTCTTTTGCATAACTGATTACATTCAATCACGAGTGAAACTGCCGATAGCTTGTCTCTGCAAACAGACTTCCTCCAATTGGTTTGTTCAGCATTAGCTGACGTCAGTTACATAAGGCTCATGATTGGAGGAAGCCTGTTTGCAGAGACAAAGTATGGGCAGTTTTGCAACCGCACGGTTCTCTCCTCAGCTTAGTTCCTTGCATAAGACACCCTTCAATTTTTAGTGTACCGATTTTAGAAAAAAGTATCATCTTATAGACGGAAAAATACGGTAACATAATTGAGAGGGAAAAAGAAAGTATACTATTGCATCATAGGAAAGTAAAGTGTGAGGAACTCATTGTTGCCAAATCTGATGAGTACCATTCACTGGAAAGGAATAAATTGTTCCATATGAGTTAAAGTGACACATGGAAGCAATGAATCTGTGGAACATCTCTTTTAAATAGAAATCTACAAATATTTCAGATATGCAAACAAGCAACTATGTAGTGAGTTTGGATTCTGAATAAAGAAGCAAAATTATAAAATTGGAAATGTACTTTACCTCTGAAACAAAAATCTCAATCTCATTAAGGATGGAGAAAAGGTAAATGAAAAAACTTTTGTTTTCTTAAAAATAAAATATAGCCACTAAGCAATCTTACAATCTATTCTGTTTTCCAATTCACATAACTATTAGTATTGGTTGGTATTCACAATATAAAGTAATGTCTTTTTATTTGTATTGTCCTAGAATATATTTGGCTATTTTCCATCATTTTAATCCAATACAAAATTAAATAAATATATCAAGTGCGTAACATTAATCTGGCTCATTAGAGTCTAGATTTATATGCATTAATATAGATTTAAATATACTAATATGTATGGCTAAACAATTCTATTAAATCAGGATTCATAACCCATTATCTATTATTTTATAGGGACATGTAGGCTAAATTTAATCCATTTGGTCTGGCTTGAATAACCATGGAGCCACTGCATAATGGAACCAATTATTCACACATCATATTAAGACATGGTTTGTCAGAGAAAGAGATACTGGCTAGATCTACTTGTGGACTAGACTTCTAGGGAATATCTAACTACCTATCAGTGATCCCTAGAGCCAGGAACTTGCATGAGATTCTGGCCATGTCACAATTTGCTATGGATTTTTTAAATGGTAGTGCCAAGGATTGAACCTTTATCTTCTACAAGCAAGAAAAGAAGTTTACCACTGAACTATAACCACATCCTTCAACTTACTAATTTACTTTGTTGCTTTCCCCCACCAAGCTTGCATTCTGTTGTATCAATTTTATTTAACATGGACTTTTATTTAACCTGGCTAAGGGTATTTTTTAAAAATGTTGTTTAGCAGATATTACAAATTGTTAAGCCATATTGAATATCTATCATGGTAGAATGGTAGTATTAATATATTAAATAACGCTATTAAATTAAAAGATAAAATTAACTCATCGTATTGAAGTTAACATAATTCTAAGCAATTATTTCCCACTTTGGCTTCCTTTAGTTTGATGTATTTTCAAATAAATCCAATTAAACCCAAGATTTCTTCACTTGTTGTGATTAGCAGAAGAGATACTGAAAAAGAAAAGCCACCTATGTCTAGATGTGTTTGAAACATGGATTACAGGAATATTTTTCAGTACTTCAAGATGTGAACTTCTTGCACTTGTATTCATGCATTCAATACTACAAAAATCTCATGCTGCGTATGTTCAGCAGCAGAAAAACAAAAGAACATATGAATTGTGAAACTTACCAGATGGTTTTCGAAGAATGATAAATATGTTGTTTGCTTTTTGGATGGCATACGCTCTCAAACATTAATTTGAAAAAATATATAATCTGAAAACTATGAAATAGCTATCGCACTGTGTCTAGTATATGTATCTTTTACTTTTTTTTTTTTTAAAAAACCCCGCTTTATAGAGAAATAAATATATAAATAAAGCAGCTAGAAGTATATTAGCCCGAAGCAGCTTTTGTTTATATTGTGCAAAGAAAACTCCTGATAGGTGATTCTCTCCATTCATTTTTGCAAATACAACAGTTTGCACATTGACTTGTGCCTTCATTGCAACGGAACAGGGGCTGCCTATCTGCTTCAGCCCAGGGATAATGCTTTGAATCAGGTCTCTGCCAGTGTATTTCAAAGGATGATGCATCAGATCAGTTATTTCTCATAGGTTAGTCAGAATGGCAGGCAGGTATCAAGAGTCTTCTGTTGCGTTGGTTAAAGATGGAAGCTCAGCTACGTAAAGGTTATCAGACTAATTGTGAATCTCTTCGGAGCTCCTGACACTATAAAATCAGAGGTTTATTTATTTGCTTGCTTGTTAGATTTGTATCTTCTCTTTTCTCCTCAGGAGCTCCAGGCAACTTACATGAAGATTCTGTACATTATCGTTGTAATATGGAACCCAAGTGTTAGAATTTTTTCTTTAAAAGGAGTTATAGTGCCAAATGCCGTAAGCTAAATTCTGAATTAGCCCAGCATTTATTTCATCATGTATGCCTGATTTTAATTATTTATATACATCTTTCAGTCTGTGCGGCTCTCTCAAGATGCTTCTCACAGTTAAAAATATATATCATAACACCGAAAAAAAATCATACCCATTTACAGAAATATTCATGGACAAATTCAGAAATTAAGATAGCAGCAGCATTTTAAAAGTAGTTTAAAATTAAAATTAGTTTAAAAACAGCAGGTGGGGGTGTGGATAATGGCAAAAGCAGCATTATGCTTTTGGGGCACATGCATGTATGAAAAGCATGAAGGTTGCACTGTGACAGTGAGAGATGCTTCTATGGTTTTAATGAAAGTCTTTAGTCTCACAGATGCCTCTGTTTAAAAGGATAGGCCAGTCTCAAATGAATTATTTCAAACTGTTTGTGAATTTCAAACTGCTGCCTTGTTCCTAGAACATGGGTTGCTGGAAACTAAAGTTCAGCAATATCTGGAAAGTCACAGATAGTTTGTCCACATCTGCCTTTGAAGTTGTATATAGCTTCACATATTTTGTACCAACCCCATCACATAAGCTATAGTAGAGGTTTTTTTTTCAAAATTCAACTGTCTAGGCAAAAATAGGAGAATCCCCCCAAATATACAAAATGCTCACTTTAATTTAAAACCTAGGGGTTCTCCCAATCTGTCCATTGCAATAAAATGTCTTTGAGAATGTGGGATTCTTATTGAAATGCCTCTCCATAAGTATCTATAAAATGCCTGATTTTGCAGTTCACACAGTTCATACAAACCAATAACACTTTCACATTGCGTAGAAGTTCCAATTAAATATCAAATGAGTTTCAGCACAAGTATTTATAAAATAGTTGTGCTCTTGTCTGCTGACCACAGAATTCCGATTAGCATTCAAAGCTAGAAAAGAGCTTCAGGCAAAAAGGTGAGTTGGACAAATGCATATCCAGAATAACGCAATTATAAATATCAGCCTCATCATATATGAGTTGGACCTTTTTTTACACTGAGTGGCTTTATTTCTAGCTATCATTTCACTTTGGAGTAGACGGCAATAGCTATTTATCTGTTTAAGATATTTTGGGGAGGCCATTTGTGACTGTGCTTCGGAAGCAAATATCACAGCTATATCATTAATCATATTTTTTGCTTTTTCTTTGACCAATGTGGTTAAAAAAATCCAGTGGAAGTAAATGCATAATGTGAAATAGCTCTAATACATCAAATATTATAGTATATATCAGGGATGTTCTGTTAAGTTTCTACCACATGAAGAAGGTAAATGAATGCTGATTTCATGAAGTACTATAGGATATTAATTTATTATTTTTGATGCATTGTTCCAAGCCTCTCTTTTTGAACTTTATTCATTTTAAGGATTTCACATCTCTAAAGATTATGGAGCAATTGGACTATGGATTATTTCTTCCATTGCCTAGAAACTGTGGACATGTTTCCATGACTATTTTTTAAAATTCATGTGATAGAAATGCTGTATTTTTTTAAAGAGACTATGGTAATGTGGAATCAAAACGCAGGACACAAAGGCAAAATAATCAAGGCTTTGCTGCAGTGTTTATTAGGCAGTATGTATTGGAGGGGGGGACCCCACAAAAGGTTAGTGGGAAACACTCCCCGGCAGGCAAAATGGATGCCCTGGTATTTATACAGTTCTACAAGAAGGGGAAAGGAAAAGAATGCATATGTATACATATTCATATGATAATGCAGGCATACCTAAATGTGCAATACTTCTCAAGTTACCGTCTGTCCCTGTTCTTGTTTGCTATCTACAAGGACAGAACAACTGCATCTCTAAGGAAAGCAATAGTGTCAGAGAGGAAGAAACTGGTTCGAGGTGCCAATTGCCAGGAAGAAGGCATCCTCCCTTACATTGCTATGGGGATGTTTGTGGTAAGGGGTATACAATCAGCCTAGTTCATACCAGCTTCAAGGGTGCTGCACATTCCTTTATGTTTCAATTTTATTAAGGCAATCCCATTCATATGAGGCCTCTAAAAACTTGCTTCTTTCATCCAAAGATATATTTTCCTCACAGTAATGTTGACACTGGAATCCATAGAAGAAAATAAAAAGCAAGTAAGAACATTAGTTGAAGGGCAAATAAATAATCATTCCCCTCCATTCATAAACATTTATTCTCAGACTGTATGTGGAACTTGACCCTTGGAAAATGGTTGCCCCTTCTTCCATCAATGTTTTGTACTCAGAATGTATACTACATTCCCAAGGCTATCATGAAGATTGGGAGGGGGAACCGTTCACAGTTGCAAAGGGACTGCTGACATCTCAGTCCATAATTTTTCAATGGTACTTATTCTAAAAGCCATAATTCAATGAATAAGATAATAAGAAGGAATAGCCAGAAAAAAAGTACACTTCATGAATTTTCTCCTACTCTTTCTATGCAATTTTCCTTTTGGAACATATAATGAAAACATTGAATGTTAAGATAAGGATACTTTCTTGCTCTCATTCCACTTCCGCAATAAGAAGGAAGTTACTGGAATTATATTACATAGTTGATTTTCCTAAATGAAGAGAGAGTATTAATAAGATCCTGAAATACATTTTTATTTACTGTGTTTTCATTTGCGGTGAGGAGAAGAGTCAAGATTATGGAAGTAGAATTTATTTCAAGAACAGCATCAGTTCCTAAAACTGCTTCTTATCAACCAGCTACAAAAACACAGTTATCTTTTAGTCTCTGGCAAATAGAAATCGTATTCTTTTCCCCTTCCACCTAAGTTGTACACTAATCAAACAATACACCAATACAACTTAGGGTATAGTCCTAATGCTACCACATATTTATCATCTGTATTTCTAGCCACTTCTGTCCATCAATTAATATTCATTTTAACAGCTAAGTCACTAAACATATGATTCCTAATTCAAAAGCAGTTGAATATCAAGAGGTAAACAAACACCCTTTACTTCCAGTTTTAAATCTACAGTCCTATATTTGCTTAATGTAATTTGCTTACCTGAGAATATTAAATTTAATTGCACTTAGTTCCAAGGGGATAGCATATAGTTTTGCATTCCTAATTCATTTATGCTGAAATAAATAGTTTGTCCAGAACTATAATTATATAACATAACTTTAAAACTTGGTAATGTGTTAGATACTTTGAGCCACAGGATCAATCATTAGCTGGGAAAAATTGCAGCAATCTAAGCCTGATGTATGGTCCATATAATAAATAGTAACTCCCATCTTCCATTTAATGCCTAATCCTTGTTTTTAAATCCTATAGTTGTAAGAAAGTTGGCAGAAGAAATAATAGTTTATACAGGTGGAAACTGGAAGCTCTTTTTTCCATAGAAATTAGGCAGTCAGACTTAGTATGGTAGTGGAATAACATTTCTGTTTACCCCGTACCCTTCAAAAACAAAAATAATTACTATCAATCTATTTTGTGGCTTAAAATTCTGTTAAAATAGCTAAACATTTTAAAGGAGAGGATTCTCCCTCCCCATAATAAGGCTTGAAAGATATCCTGAGACATGAAGCTGATGTGATAAATCCATTATTGCCTTGAGAGCATGTTCATAATTCTCTCATCTCCATATCATCTTTGGCCAAATAGATTCAAAGAATTTGGAATAAGTTTCATTTTGTGCGAACTGAAATTTTTTTAGTTTAGTTAAGCCCCTTTTCTGTTGTTTTTAAGATCGATTCAGTGGTAAGTAATATAACTGATATTGCAATATGTAAGCTGGCTGGGGAGGATTAGTACAATACCTTTAGCAATAATATCTGTAAATAATGTTTGGCAGACAGAAAAATGAGAGCACCAGACTAACTTCAGATATAGTAGTCTTCAATGGCTGTATCCTGCTATTGTTAACTCTCTGGAAAGCTGAGACCCTCACTTTGAGGACTCTTTTAGAATTCAGCTGTTGCCTTCTTCTCCACAGCCTCTTATAAATACAGTAGCACCTTGGGAGCCATGAAATGAAGCAAACAATTAAAGACCAACACAAATAAGTGCAGTATATTAAAAGAACCACTGTGCACACTATAGATCTCTTCAGGTGTTCTCGTTTTTAATATCATCTAGCTATTCATTTTTTTTTAATTCAAAAGCACAACCAACTGGCCACATGTTCAGTTATGACAGAAATCACAAAGCAAGTTGTTGAATAAAACGACCCAAAGGCTGAATATCTCCCTTAAATTGATGATGATAGTAATCCTGGAGAATAAATCCTGAGAAGAACAGAGGGATTTTTCATTGCCATCCAAGAACATAAGTCAGTCACAGGGCATCCAGTTCACTAGTAAAACTACACGTAGTGGCAAGTGTCCTAAATATTTGTCAGCACATAAAATCATTAGCAGTACAATCACATTGTTACTTAGAAAATTGCAGCCAATTAGTTGCATTTCTGCATGATAAACAGTTAATGCAATGAAATCTATGGCTTCTTATAAGGACTGAAATTTGTTTGATTTATACCTAGCTTTATTTGGAAAAACCAATAGTTGCAAAGCAAATAGTAAGTTAAAGTTGTATTACTTACATTTGTTAGGCATTATTACAGAATTAGTCATGATGCAAAGTTCTAGAATGTATTTTTATGCATTGATTCACTCTATTTCACTGGGAAGGTAAATTAGATTAGAAGCATTGAAATGTCTCTACAAATACCAGTTTACATATCATCTACCCCTTCTATGGGACTAAAATCCAGTCAATCATGCACCATACAAACAGAGAGTCACACTGAAGATCTTAATGTCAAAATGTCTACATCTCAAACATACACCTTCAAACATCCATGCTGACAGAATTTCAGTTAGATTATGACATATTATTAGCTGCAAGTAGGAAGCAAAAAATGAAAAAAGAGGGTATCTTGCCAAAGTATAAGGGCACAATAATTTTCCAGGTCACTTGGTGAATATTACCACAGATCAATGAATATATTAATGAATAACCTGACAGACAATAAGAAAAAAAGTTCTTATAAAAAGCTGACACATTTCTCACTGAAAGACCACAAATGTCAACATGACCATCAAGATTGATTATTGTGTTTTCAAGTACGTTCTGCTTCTATAATGTCAGTGCCACTCAGGAGCTAGATATCATCTTAAAAGGCCAGAGTCTGAAGTGTGATATTAATACTCTTTACTTCACTCTTTCATTTGACAAGATAAGAAACTTCCATAAAAACTGATCAAAACAGCAATGAAGGTGAAATCCCATATACATACATATGGCGGCTGGATAGCGTAGTGGTTAGAACACCGCCTTTGATGCAGGAGACCGGGGTTCAAATCCCGGCTGGCACCTACCTTACCAGTAGGGGTCCTTGGGCAAAGACCCCCTAACGCTTCACCTGCCTACTTCAAATATGAGAGTGACATGAACTAAGAGAGTCATGCTGGCTCGGACATCACCCGGATTAACAAGGTCCACATCAGATGTTGGGGAACTAGGACAATCTGATGTTAAGTGGGCTACTGGAACAAACCATACATGGATGAGACAAGAAAACGTGGAATTGATGGGATGCTACTACAACAGCAGACCTAATGAGAGGGGATATATGAAACTATGCATAGACAGAAGGCCTACATCCACACTAACTGAGAAACAACTAGTTACCCAGCACTTCAACATAGTAAAGAGGAAGCTGCTCTCACAACTCGAGATAGACCAACTCTACATTACAACCAGGACTCAAGCAGATCTGGAAGAACAAGCAGTTGTGCAGCCAACAATGTCACTGCCACCCCTTCCATTACAGAGCACAGCAGCTGATATGAGGCATAAGATCATGGATAAACTAGCTATAGTCAACCCTCGAGTCCGATTACCAAGGCTCAGTGGAGAAGTACCATCAGATAGTATGCTAGAAGATGTCAACAGAGCCCTCCAGACAATCCCTACTACCACCATAACTGAAACCAATGAATTGGTATATGCTACAGCCACTGTAATCCTGGAACTGCTTGGCTACATGATCAAGAAGAACAGCAGTACAAACCCACCCTGGAAAATGAGATTGGAGGCTAAGATCAAGGCAACTCAGAGAGAAGTCAGTCAGCTGGTGGAACTACAGAAGTGTGTGGAGATTAAGGATAAGACTCGGCTACTGAAAAAATACATGGGCCTGACTCCATCTGAAGCCCTAGAGACTGCTAAACAAAGACTCACAGCACTGGCTACCAGGCTAAGGAGATACACTAGAGAAGCAGAGGCCAAGAAGATAAATGCCCTGTTCTCCAAAGAACCAGCCAAAGTGTACTCCCAACTGCAGTGCAATCACAGAGTATCAGCTGAGCCACCAGCAGCGGAAACTGAACAGTACTGGAAGAACATATGGGAGAAAGAGAAGACGCATAACACCAGTGCAAAGTGGCTGCAGGACCTGAAAGCAGACCACAGCAATCTCCCAGAACAGGAACCAGTCACCATCACAGTAGCAGACATCCAACAGCGGGTCAAGAACATGAAAAGCTGGACAGCACCTGGCCCGGACATGATCCAAACCTACTGGCTAAAGAAACTAACAGCAGTGCATGAACGCCTAGCAGCACAGATGAACCAACTGCTAGCAGCAGGCTCCCACCCAGACTGGCTAACACAAGGAAGGACAGTGTTGATCATGAAAGACCCTCACAAAGGAACAGCACCATCCAACTACCGGCCATTAACCTGCCTCCCCACAACATGGAGAGTTCTATCAGGCATCCTAGCTGCCAAGCTACAAGACCATATGGGCCAGTACATGAGCACAGCTCAGAAGGGCATTGGGAACAACACCAGAGGCTCAAAACACCAGTTACTCATAGATAGAGCAGTCACCCAAGATTCAAGGTCTAGGCAGACCAATCTGAGCACAGCCTGGATTGACTACAGGAAAGCCTATGACTCAATGCCGCACACATGGATCTGTGAATGCCTGGTGCTATACAAAGTCAACAGGACACTAAGGACCTTCCTCAAGAACTCAATGGGACTGTGGAAGACAACACTGGAAGTGAACTCAAGACAGCTCGCACAAGTGGCCATCACGTGCGGCATATACCAAGGTGATGCACTGTCCCCACTGCTGTTCTGCATAGGCTTAAACCCCCTCAGCCAGACAATCACAAGGTCTGGATATGGGTACAAGTTCAAGAGTGGAATCACCATCAGCCACCTCCTCTACATGGATGACATCAAGCTGTATGCTAAGAGTGAACGAGACATCGACTCACTGATCCACCTGACACGGATCTACAGCGAGGACATTGGGATGTCATTCGGACTGGAGAAGTGTGGCAGGATGATAGTAAAGAGAGGGAAGGTAGTTAAGACCAATGGAGTGGAATTACCAGTGGGCCACATAGCAGACATAGAGACCAGCTATAAATACCTTGGCGTCCCACAGTCACATGGGAACCATGAGGAGGAGGCAAGGAAGACAGCAACATCCAAGTACCACCAAAGGATAAGACAGGTCCTGAAGAGCCAGCTCAATGGGAAGAACAAGATCCATGCCATCAACATGTATGCCCTGCCAGTCATCAGATACCCTGCCGGTATAGTGAGCTGGCCAAAGGAAGACATGGAGGCTGCCGATGTGAAGACCCGGAAGCTCCTCACAATGTACGGAGGTTTCCACCCCAAGTCCAACACCCAGAGACTGTACACCAGCCGCAAAGAGGGCGGGCGGGGTCTGATGAGTGTCAAAGCCACTGTCCTGGATGAAACCTGGAGTATCCAGGAGTACATCAGTAAGATGGCACCCAAAGATGAACTGCTGAGAGAATGCCTCAGGCAGCAGCAGAGATGGGAGGAAGTTCAAGCGGAGGAAATACCATGGCAAGACAAGCCCCTGCACGGGATGTACCATCGACAGATAGCTGAGGTGGCTGACATTGGGAAATCCTATCAGTGGCTGGAAAGGGCCGGACTAAAAGACAGCACTGAGGCACTGATCATAGCAGCACAAGAACAGGCACTAAGCACCAGATCCATAGAAGCAGGGGTCTACCACACTAGACAGGACCCAAGGTGCAGATTGTGCAAAGAGGCCTCAGAGACAGTCCAACACATAGTGGCAGGGTGTAAGATGCAGGCAGGAACAGCATACACTGAATGGCACAACCAAGTAGCTGGCATTGTGTACAGGAACATCTGCACAGCGTATGGGCTAGACCCCCCCAAGTCCAGATGGGAAATTCCACAGAAGGTCATGGAGAATAACAGGGCTAAGGATCCAGACGGACAGGCAGGTACTGGCTAATCAACCAGACATCGTGGTAGTAGACAAAGACCAGAAGACAGTGGTAGTGATAGATGTAGCAGTGCCAAGTGACAGCAACATCAGGAAGAAGGAGCATGAGAAGCTGGAGAAGTACCAGGGCCTGAAGGAGGAAATCGAGAGGATGTGGAAAGTCAAGGCCAAAGTGGTCCCAGTCGTGGTAGGAGCACTCAGGGCCGTGACTCCTAAGCTGGGAGAGTGGCTCCAACAGATCCCAGGAACAACATCAGAGCTCTCTGTGCAGAAGAGTGCAGTGCTAGGAACAGCTAAGATACTGCGCAGAACCCTCAAACTCCCAGGCCTCTGGTAGAGGACCCGAGATTGAGGAAGACACATACCACCCATAGGGGTGAGAGGGAATTTTTTTTTTTTTATATATATATTGCACTAACAAGTATGAAAACATGGTTGTTGTCTCCTTAGCTATTTTTGGTGGCTGCATTCTATGCAGCTGCCTGGCCATCTTTACTACCATTGCTGCTGCCATGTGGATAATTGTAGGGATAATCTCAGATATATTTAAAGATATAGTCTATGTTCTGCCAAATGATGGAATTTAAGACATGAACAGAAAATAGGAATAATAATAGTGTAAATAAAAGCAAAACAAATGCAGAACAGTAGAAAAAGACAAAACAGAGGCATAAAGACCTGCCTAAATGAAGAGGTGGAAGGCTAACAAAGGAAAAGCTCACCTCCCTTGATGGTTCTAAAATCTGGGAGTCCTCCTCTTGCTTTCACAAAAAGTATCACTTGATAGTGCAAAAACCAAATGAAGTTCTTAACTGGGAGGCAGGTTTGTAAAGAAAACAATAGTCTTTCAGTGAGGCTGGTTTCAAGCCATATAGATCTTTATAGATAACCAGTGCTTTGAACTATGCAGAGAAATGGATTAGTAGTGGATGGAACTGCTTTAGATCTTCCCATATTCAGCTACAGTAACTGCATTTTGGATCTCGTATAGTATTAAACATTCTGAACTAGAGGCTTGGACCAGCTGAAGATTCCAAACACTTTTCAATGCAACCTTCCGTAAAGCATGTTACAAAGAGAACCGGAAGAGAATGTAACTAAGGCATGTTCTGGCTACATCCGATATCTTCAGGAATGCAAATGGTTACACAAGCATCAATTGTTCAAATTGGCAATCCAAATTCTGGGCTGAGTCTAGGCCACACAGCAGTACATAAGTAGCCTATTTCTAGCTTTTCTTGGCCATGAATATTGTATGGCACTCATATGCAATATAGTGTTTTTTCCTAAAACACAGAGCAGTGGCTTTGAAGACTGCTGTTCTTCCAGTATAAGCAATAAGATCAGTCATAACTTTGAGAGGAAGTTATGGCTATATCAATTTTCTTTCCTGCCTCCCCTCATAGTTTGAGGTGAGATATTGACTGAAACAAATTTTGGGGGCTGAATCCTTAGCATAGCTTGACTGACAAATGCCAGGAAGAAACAAATAGCTTATGATGCTGTGGACTCTCAGCCCATGCTCTGCTTGTGCTGAGAGTAGAACAAGCCATGGCTGAGGCAAAGCAGAGTATTTGATTCAGTACTTCAAATTTTCACATAATTGCTAGATTGCCTTTGTCAAGACTCCCTATGTCACCCCAAGGTATCTGTTCCTTCAACTGAGATATGATCCTTTGGAGAATGAAGGAGGGATTCAACACCATCCCTTCTCAAGAATACCTGTTCATCTGTTCAGATACAGAGGTTGAGACGCATGTTCTCCTGACCTGCCCTCTCTGCTATGCCTAGTATTCCCCATTCATCAGTGGATGCCTAGACTGGTCTCAATCAGATATCATGCTTTCCCTATTGAGAGATCAGTCCAGTGCAATCATTATAAGACATTGCTATTGTTGTTGGAAGACATTGGATCTGACAAGAATGGCTTCTGACTCTAAACTCTTGATGTAACATTTTTTTTTATCTCTCTCTCTTTCTCTATCCACATACACAAATCTTTTTTTCCCCTTTCCTTTTGTTATTTTTTGTCATCCACTGTTAATTACACCATATGATCTGTATTAGTTTTTATTCTCCTTTTGGTCTATGATCATACAGCAAACAAATGCATTGTTAATTTTTAATGCAACTAATATTATTTAAATTGTCTTATTATTATTCAAAATCGCTATTTCAAATGTAGCTAATATTTTCCAAAAAGAAGAAACAGAAGACAGTGAAAAGAATCTGAATTTCCCCCCCTCCCCATTATCAAAGCACAAATGTCTAGGCATATTACTAATTCATCACTGCATCAACAGACAGTCTTTTAAAAGTAGATATTTTAGAATGACATATTATTCCCTACAGATTTTTTTTTCTTCTCACAATTCTTCAGAAGTTTTTTAGAGTAATGAATCCATTATCCATTATTTGCTTCTGAAGAAAACATTTGCCTTGTATTCTAAAATAGATATCTCAGGAAATGGACTAATAATTCAAGAGGCTTGTCTGGACCGCCTTTCTCACTGCAGAGAACCAGGAACCAAAGGGAGACTACTGAGACCCCCAAAAGTCAGAGATAGGGTGAGCATCTTCAGTCTATCACTCTTTCTTTATATACCCATATTGTGTGTATGTGGAAAACAACAGCTACAACAGCTAGCCATACTCATTCATACATACAAATATGAGAATTTAAAAACAGTAAAATATTCTTAGCCTTTTAAAATGATAAGCAATCTGCTGTTAATTTCAGCTAATGAAACGTCACACAGCCACACATATTATCACTGGGACCAAGAATTTTTTTCAGCAAATGTTTCTGGGGAGAGATGGGATGTAAACAAAATTGGCAGGCAGCAGACTGAACGCTTGTGCATGGAGACTGAAATTACCAATACTTGAAAGCAAGTCATGCCTTCAAGAAATGAAGTGGCACATAGCTATAGACAAATCTTTTCTTGTTTAGACAAACACTGAAGCAAAAATCAGTAGAATTACTGCCGGAATCATTAGACATCAGTATTCTCCCCTAGAAAGGCCCACCATCATATGGTGATATATCTTTAAGTGGGGCTGACTCAGCAAATGCCTCTTAATTGGATTTTATTTGTATTGTAGCCTTTTCTGTGTTTGGGGCTTACTTGTAGATATTTTATGTGATCTGGCTGCTGCCTCTGTCTGGCTATGTCCTGAGAAAAATTTGATTTGCTGAAGCCAGTATCGTTCTGCCTCTACATCTTGAACTAGGATACCCAACAACTTGAGCATCCCCCAGCAGATGCTACTTGTCCAGTGGCCACCCAGAAAAAAACTCATATTGCATAAGACATTGCTTCAACATTTGAGAGTAATCTTATTATTCAAAGAAAAAAATGGGCCAGTTTGGGACTCAGTGATTCACGTTTAGAAATTCGAATTAAATAAATAAGCACAGGGTTGAAAACAGCTTCCCTTGGATACTGAATAGTTTTGGAAACTATCGAGGACATTATTTTAGCATGAATCATAGAAAATAAGAGTAGTTTAAACATTGATTATATTTGCCCTCCACTTAGGTTATTACAGTGCTAAGTGAAATTGTGGTGTTTTGGGTAAATGTAATCATGAACTTGTATATGCTCACAATCATCTTCAGGCATATAGCTTGCTTCTTATTGAACTTATATTCCAAAAATATATTATAATTTTAAATTCTAAATTTATATTCTAAAAATACCTGAATGATTTCACCTAAGTTTTTGTCCAATAAATTCTGACCTAGACTCTTTTGCTTCTTTAAAAAAATAAAATCTGTATAGAGATTTTATTTTCCATTAATATATCACCTAAGACACACATGATTTCTTTTGAATTTTGCCACTGGCTATGTTCCAGGATTCTGCTGTAGTGCCTGCGAATATTCTGCCCACTGATTCAGAGTTCTTACCTATTGACTGAAACAACATTTAATAACTGGGAGGTTGGGTCAGCAGGAGGACACTTATATGCTTTGTGTATACATTTAGCTATATGTGCAGAAAGAAAATTCTCCTGAACAACTAAAATCCCATAAAACAATGACTAGTCAGATAAATATATCAGCATTTTACATCTCCAGAACACTTCCAGTAATCATAATACCTACGTGAAGAAGCCACTAAGTGAATGAATACCTATCGGAAGCTTCATGCTTTAATTATGTTCAGAAATGCTTGTGGAAATGAAGAATCAAGTGCCAGGGATCACTAAATAATATTTGAGGAAAATAAAATTAGGTTCAATCCATTTAAAGTAAAGTTGGTCAAAAGTGTTTAACCTGTTCTAGATAGATTTCCTTTACCATGTTTGAATAACTGCTGATTCCTGAACCTTGATCTTATTCTGCTCAAGAGCCTACTTAATGACTTTAATCAGGTATCTGGTTTGACCAGCCTAGCAAGGCCCCACAGCCAACCACATAGCAAAGAGGGAGGGCTTCCCAACACAGCAGAAGTGTGTCCCTCTCAATTTTCTAAAAATAAAAAAAATAGGTCACTTCTTACTGTGATATCACTGAAAAGGCCAAATAAATGATAAATACAAATAAACATGACATATCAATAATAATAATAATAATAATAATAATAATAATAATAATAATAATAGGATTAATAATTATTTCATTTAGAAAAACAAATTACCTACATTACTATCTCAGGATTGAGACTAATGCCATTTCAATACTCTACAAAGATGGTGACTTTGTATCCAGAAGGGCTATTAATCACCACTTCAGTCTATTGCTTTCTACGTAAAAATGCTGCATCCTTCACTTAAAATGGGGATCAGCAGAACATCTGCAAAGGATTCCTAAGGGGGATATCTTCTTTCAGCATTAAATTACATAAACATTAATGTTTATTTTCTTTCATCTGTAGCTAATGAGCGATTTGGTTCCATTCTGTTTTTCAATTGGCTGGCTTAAATCTATGTGTTGCCAACAGTTGTTGAACTGCACATGGTTGGAAATGTACATTGTCTTCTGCCAGAAGTCTAAGGTAATTCAGAAAAGAGTTAGTATGAAACACTGATGAAAAATGAGCTAATACACTCTGTAGCAATGCTGCTGGTATATATAGTGTCATAAGCACATATAGGCTCTGCTGTTTTTCATCTAGGAATGCCTCAGCACACTTCTGTTGAGAGAAACTTTTGAGATGTGGCAGGTTTGCCTTGGCATTCTTTCTCTTGCCCCAAGGACTACTTTGAGACTTACTGGGGAGGAAGATAGACAGAGGAGTAGCAGAGAGGCTTCAGTAGACCAGTCTTTGGCAACACAAGAATGATAGTATTTACTATCTTATTTCTTTATAGGGCTTGTATGCTGCTTAAGTTGATACTGACTTTAAGTGGACTATATTCCCTATTTTCATAAGTAAGTTTAAAAATACACAATATGTATAATAAACAATGAAACAAGCAACATAATACAAGCATAGTACTAGAGATAAATAAAATAACTCAATGTCAATTAAATCCTCAATCTACAAGAGGGGACAGCTCACAACATTTCTGTCCCTGATGCCTGCTGAAAAAGCCAGGTTCTGTTGGCCTTGATAAAAACCATCTGGACTTGGCAAAAATTCAAAGAAGAAGGTTCAGAGAAGAGGAACAGCAGTTTAAAAGGCCTACCTCTCTGGTCCCGATGATGGCAATCCCTGAGTGAAGGAACCTGAACAGTGCCCCTTCTACCTGATCTTATTGAATGGACAGAAACAAGTGGAAGTAGGCAGTCCTAAAGATATCCATGTCCTGCTCTATGAAGGGCATTAAAATTAAACTGAGACCTTGAATTCTATACTAGTAATTAGTACAGCTCTCAAAAGAGCAATATCACATGGGGATCAGCTGTAAGCTTTGAGGTGGTCTTCAAGGCAGCCCCAAGTGCATTGCAAGAGTCCAAATAAGAGGTGACTAAAGAGTGAGTGAGTGCAAGAAGGTTGCAACTGTTGCACCAGATGGGGTTGTGCAAAGGCCCTCTTTGTCACAGCTGCTACCTGCTCCTTGAGCAGGAACTGAAGTCTAGAACACCACCACCAAGTTGCAAATAGTCTGTAGGGCAGTATAAGCCTGTCTATAAATAAAGATGGAATATCCATGGGACTGGATTATTACCTCACCTAAAGCCACTCCATCCTGTTGGGATTGAACCTAAGCTTGTCCTTTTCTGTCCAGACCTTAACAACCTCCAGGCTTGTGGCAGAACCATATCACCTATTTGACCCAGGGTTGCTTTGAAGTAACTTTCTCTGAACCTTAAGTCTGAAGAAGGCAGCAATAGCAAAAGCATCTCACAGGAGCTGGACAAATACAGCCATTTGCTGAGTGCATGAATATCCATATGATCCAAGTGGTGTTTGCATTCACTTAGGCATGTTCACAGTTGCAAGTGTTCTTGACTGAATGTCTGACTTATCACCTATTTCATAGATGAGAAATTATATACTGTATGTTTTATATTTTTGAAACAAGACACTTCCATTGTGTCCATCCCTGAAAGTTGTGCTGCCCTTTCTTTTTCACTCTTGGCACTTCTACAGTTTGTCTTGGTGCAGTAGATAAAGAAGCCAGTGGTTTTCTTTTGCTAGGACAGAATGACTGTTAATGTTCTTCTGCAGTGAACATTATTTTCTTGGCTTCTTAGGCTTCCTTTCCATATTTCTGGTGAGTTTCCACCGTTGTTTGATGTTTATGTTACTTATGGGGTATGATAAATCAACTTTGCTAAGATCTGAGCATTTTCACATTTGTTCCAAGCCTCATTTTATTTTAAACATGAATCTTCATCATTCAAAAGTTTTGCATATTAGAACATAACTTTGCATCTAATACAAAACTCTAAATGATCATAATAACAGCTTTATTATATCTTATAGACAAAACTGCTAGAATCCTATCTAACCAAACAATCCCACTTCAGAGTTAAACAGCAAATGTTAACACCATTTTAAATATTCTATTAGCTCTGGCAAAGCAAAAACTTGATGAATTATAAAATAATATTCTGGACAGAACATAATTTGTTTGTGTTTGCTTCTGACTATCTCAGAGCATCTAAACAAGCAAAACAAAGAAAGAAAGAAAGAAAGAGAAAAAGCTTGCATGGATAAGCTTTATCATTAGAAATTATTGACTTAGTAAACTGTCACATCACCATGATTTGAGTCAAATTTAGACAACACAGTATCTTTTATTCTGGAATAAGAATTCAGTAAAGGCAGCATTAAAAAAATATTCTGTCTCATTTATGGTATGCTGTGTGTTTCTTTCAGTTTCTTTTACGCAAGTTTTTTTAGAATCAGTGTTCAAATGTGTGTGCTATGAGCGAGTGCATCCAAGTCAATATGTTGCAAATAATATGCAGACTTTTAAAATATTTTTCTTAATTTGAGATGAAAATAATTTTATGAGATGTTAATAAATGCACGTGAAGCTACAATAAGCTACACTAAATACATTCTATCATCTAGTCATTATACAGCCTATTTAGTATTTCTGACCCAAAATGGGTCAAAGATTGAAGAGAGAAAAGTGTAATGTACCTTATAGTTTTTTCCTGTAATCTTTGGCATTTGCCCAGTCAGAGTCTATTAATTCACCACTGATCTAATAACTCTTAACACGGATCAGGAGGCCCAAACAATTTAGCTATGAACAATCCTATAATATATTTTTAGAGTTTTTATGCTAAAGTCATGTTCACAATCTTCATTGGATGCTAGAATGTTCCTCCAATATCCATAAATTTTGACAGATCCTGGTACTATTGGTTTTGATGTGCAGATGTTGTCATATCCAGATCATATGAGACCAATCTGCGCAATGTTCTTGCTACACAGTCAAAAGTGTATCGCTCTTGGATCAGTTATGGAATTAGCGTCCATGATCATTTTCTTGAAAATTCATAGGTAGATGAGACTTAACTTATCCCACCATGAAACTGAATCACTGAGGTATTGTCCTCTGAACTTGTTCAATTTATCTCATAGAAAATGAAATGTTTCAACAGGTGTCAGGTTGTGTTTTTGAAACAGATGGCTAATGAAGTCAGCCATGACAAAACACAGTTCAAAACTTCTTAGCTTTTTGTGGCAGTATTTAAAAATTGAATTGTTGTGTTTATCTTGCCCAAAAGATTGGGAAAGAGGATTGTAGTTGTGAATATTTCCTTGAAGTGCAACATACTAGACAACCAACACACTTCATTAAAAGGTGAAGCCCTTGATTCACATTCTGAAACATTATTATTTAAAATTTGAACTCTTGTACCCCTTATAAACCTGCTATATAACAAAACCAAATTACTGTCCCAAATTAAGGAAGACCTTAACCTTTGCATGGCTTAATGAGTTTCCATCAGTAGTTTTAGAAGGGAGATATAAAGGCACCCCATTCAATTCCAGACTTTGCCCATGTGCTGAAGGAGCCATTGAAACCACCAAACCACCATATTTTATTATACTGTTCATTCTATGCCAACATTCATCATGAACTGTTAACCTGCACTTAATAAATATTCAGGTTACCCTGCTCAATTTTACCTAAAACACTTACTTCCAGATTCAGATGATTCTATTTCCTTAAGTGTGGCCAAATTTTGTCATGTAATATGTAAGATGTGCAGCCATCAGATTGATCTGTTTACCTAACTGTTTAATCAGTAGTAACTATATGTATGCAATGTATTTTATGGACTGGTATATGTATGCAATGTATTTTATGGACTGGTCATTATCTGCAATAAAGATTCTTGTCTTAACTTGAAATTTGAATTTAGTGTGTGTGTGAAAGACATAATACTACGTAGATGATTTTATTAAAGTTTCAGTGTCTGTTATCAGCTTGACCTCTTTCCATGCATCAGAAATCCCCAATTTTTTATAGTGTGCAAGGAAAAGCTGTGAATATCATGTTTTACCTGTGCTGCTACATCAGTGAATCTGCCCAACTTCATGGAAGCATTATTATATGTGAACATCCCAATTTTCATTAGATCAAACTTGTGTTTTTTTATGAAACTCTATGACTATAGATATTACTGCAATAGCATCACAGTCTAGAAATTTTAATATTCACTAAGTGAGGTCTGTAGAATATATAGGTCTAAATTTAAAGCATATTATCAACTATTTGTTTGCATGCATCATCAACACTTAAAAGTATGAAATGTTACTAATACTTATTCATCATTCTGTATAATGCTGTTCATAATTTTGAGAAATTCAAAAGCATAATTTTTATTTCTCATGTGCACACATATTTTTCCATGTGCTTATGAATATCCTGAATGGAAACCATCAAATTACTGATTTTAATTGCTAACAAAACACTGTTAGTAAGAACCTTGATTTTTTCCCTATAAATCATGTGCCCAGGATTATTACACCTTCTCTTTGCTATAGACTAATTCAGCTATTTAGATTTAAATTAGTTTTCTGTTTGCTTGTGCTTCAAACTTCTAGACAGTGACATTTTGGGAGTATAATTTTTTTTTTACCTTTCTTTTAAAAAATTACTTTTAAAACATTGCCTTTACAGTACTTAGATAAGCTTGATCGTGTGGCTCTCCAGTTCTCCATGTGGACTGTGAAAATAAGCCTGTCCTTCCTGCTTCCAGTTTGATTATTGTACCACAAGCCAAGCAGCTTCCTCCTACTAGTTCCACCAACCACACCCATGAACAAAAGCTTAGGAGTAATGTCAGGAAGGATTCAACCAATGGGAAGGCAGGCTCTGGAGCAAGAGCACTGGATGACAGCACTGGAAGGAAGGGAACAACTGAGACAGGGAGAAGTTTTGGTTCTGTCCAAGTGAGGCTTCTGCCTGCTAGAACTCGGCAGATTTGGATCATTTAGTTTCTATCTGGCACCTCTGCATTTTCTTAACTGATTTTCAAACTAAGGTGAAATTATTAGTTTTTCAACAATATTTTATTTCCTTAAGCACCATGTTTTGGGTTCATGATCTGTATGTCTCTGGACACATGCCAACTTAGAGGGAAAAAATGATGCAGAATACTCAACAGGAGATTTCTTCTTCATACACACACATGGTAAAGATAATTCTGTGGGAAGATGAACAGATGATGCTTCTTTTCCACTGAAACCAGAGAGTCAAAATTGACAAGGTATTAATAGCAAATAAAATATTAACGTAAATGTAAATATCTCCAGATTTCTCCAGCGCAAGAATAAGTTGTTTATCAGCTACTTTTGGAAAAATTATACTTGTTTGTTGGTCCTTCAACTACTTGTTGTTGTATTAAATCCCTGCCTGCCTGCTCTTAAAAAAATTTGACATTTCCTTGCTTTAGGCAATATTTCTATGTATTTATTTAAAGTACTTTTATGTCACTTCAGCCTTTTCCACTCTAAGCACTTCACAGCAAAACATTTTACAGTGTTTAAGATACATTATATATTGATGATACTGATTACATTAACATACATCTCTTAAATACAGGTAGTCTTTGCTTACTAATGATAATTGGGACCAGGAACTCTGTCGCTAAGTGACACAGTCATAAGGTGCGATGTCATATGACCGTGCTAACTTATGATGGCAGTTCTGGCAGTCCCAGTTGCTGATGTTAGATGAATCCTGCATGGTCACAGCGTCCTGCAGTCATGTGATTTCCATTTGTGACCTCCTGCTGGCTTCCCCGTTGACTTTGCTTGTTGGAAACCGGCAGTGAAGGTCACAAATGGCAATTATGTGACCACGTGACATTGTAATTGCAAGCTGGTTGCTAAGCACCCAAATTGCAATCACATGACTTCAGGGATGCTATGATGGCTGCAACTACAGGGACCTGTCAAGGTCCCTCTCCTTCAGCACCATCATAACTTTGATCAGTCGCTGAACAAGTGAACATTAAACGAGGACTACTTGTAATGTAAAATCAGTCTAGTATAACAAGCAAATTACATTCATACTGATAGTGCCTTTATTCACCTGAGTTATATCAGTTCCTCAGTCTGCACTCTCGAGGGCAATTAGACTAAATTGCTTTCTAAATATCAGGCATAAGGGTGCAGGTCTTATTTTTGGTAGTAGGGAATCTGAAATGAGAGCTCTGGCAGACCAGCCCCCACTGTACCTTTCGGCAAGTGTTTCTAGGCATCTCTTCTGATGCTTCATCTCCAGGAATTCCTCAGAAACCAAGTAATCTTCAAAACTGGTGCACTCAGGAGAGATCCTATACCGAACCTCTATTGCCTCTATTGCCTCTCTATTCCAGAGGGTCAACAAAACTTCTGATGAGTTGCCCTCCAAATTCCTGGGAAACTTTTCAAATGCCATCTGGAAACCAACTGGATCTATAAATGTCTAGGACTGACCTGTAATGATATGTTCAGAGCCTGAGAAAGACTTAACAGTTTGGCCACCTGGACATTCCTCTCTTATCAGTTAAAAGAACAGTGTTCTTGCCAGTTCACATAGATGCACTTAGTAAACAAGCGGAAAAAGTCTCTGCCTTAACTAGCTGAGAGATCAATTGATTTTTTAAAGTTGATTGCTGAGATTTCTGAAACTTTATCCTATTCTCTTTGATAAATCTTGTTCAAAGAAATCCAAGGAAAGTCATGCTTTCTGTTAAAGTGGGCTGCCAAGCGAAAATATGGCAACAAAAGCTTCTTTCCCAGATGACTTCCCAGGAAAGGTCAGTAGTAGCTACAGACCATAAAGAACTGAATAATAAGCTGAAATCAAACTTAGGATGGAGTTGTTACTGATTTTGGGGAGAGGATTTCTGGATTCAGGGAGTATTCCTTTTCACAATTGTAGGATTCTGGAGTATTTCTGTTAAAGATGGGGTTGCATTCTGGGATCTCTTGTGGATCCAACTGGAAAGCCATATAACATTTGCAGTAAGGAGCATCATTTATCATCTTCATCCAGGTGCCTCCTTACCTAGACAGAGCTGTTTTAGCAATGTGTGCTGGCCAACTCAAGGCTGAATTATTGCAAAGTGATCTTCATGGTCCTTAAATATGATCTGGAATCTGCAGCAGATTTAGAATGGGGCAGCACAGTTAGTGTGTAGTGCTTGTTTCAGTTTCCAATTTATCCCTGGGCTGAAACATCTTGTCTAATGGATTGCTGCTTTCTGAACTCAATTAAGGTGTACCCAATGGTATAGAAAGCTTTATGGCTTAGGTCAAGGCTACTAACAAAACACCTTCTTCTGGATAGTTCTCATGTTATCAGTGAAGCATCTTTTGCAGGTCATGCCTCAGTTGCCACTGACATCATCAGTAAATACAGCTTTTTCTGTGGCAGGGACGTGCTATGGAACAAACTGTCTCTGAAGCAACCCTCCCTCCCTTCTAGCGATTAGGAGTGATCTTAAATTATTTAAGATCACTCCTGTTGTGGTAGCAGTTCTGGTATTTTAATTTCTCATATCATTTACTGACTGCTTTTATGGATGTTTAATGAGGTGTTGTAACTTATTTGAGCTGATAAAGGGAATAGGTCGCATAGATACCTTTTATATTAATTTAATTATTCTCTGTCTTTCCTGTATTTTTCTGTATTTTTGGGAAGATCTCATGAGAAGAAACAAAACATGGCATAGAATATTTTGTGGAGGGAAAAAAAAGAACTGTTCAACTGTTCTATTGATGATTTCTTGGTTAAGGCATGGCAGAATTGTTTACTTTCAGTGTGCAGCTATGAATGCAGATTCTAAATTTTCCTTCTTATATGCGAACAATTTCAGTTCTATAGAAGTGTCTTGATATGTTGCATAGAGGTACCTTCCTATTCCATCACAATTTTTCCTTGGGTATGTATATACAGGTGAAACTCGAAAAATTAGAATATCGTGCAAATGTTCATTTATGTCAGTATGGCAACTCAAAAGGTGAAACCAATATATGAGATAGACGCATTACATGCAAAGCGAGATATGTCAAGCCTTACTTTGGTATAATTGTGATGATTATGGCGTACAGCTTATGAAAACCCCAAATTCACAATCTCAGAAAATTAGAATATTACATGACATCAATAACACAAGGATTGGAAATAGAACAATATCGGACCTCTGCAAAGTATAAGCATGCATATGTACTCAGTACTTGGTTTGGGCCCCTTTTGCTGCAATGACTGCTGCAATGCGGCGTGGCATGGATGCTATCAGCCTGTGGCACTGCTGAGGTGTTATGGAAGATCAGGATGCTTCAATAGCGGCCTTCAGCTCCGCTGCATTGTTCAGTCTCATGTCCCTCATCTTTCTCTTGGCAATGCCCCATAGATTCTCTATGGGGTTCAGGTCAGGCGAGTTTGCTGGCCAATCAAGCACAGTAATCCCATGGTCATTGAACCAGGTTTTGGTACTTTTGGCAGTGTGGGCAGGTGCCAAGTCCTGCTGGAAAATGAAGTCAGCATCCCCATAAAGCTCGTCTGCGGAAGGAAGCATGAAGTGCTCCAAAATCTCCTGGTAGACGGCTGCGTTGACCCTGGACTTAATGAAGCACAGTGGACCAACACCAGCAGATGACATGGCTCCCCAAATCAACACAGACTGTGGAAACTTCACACTGGACTTCAAGCATCGTGCATTGTGTGCCTCTCCATTCTTCCTCCAGACTCTGGGTCCTTGGTTCCCAAATGAGATGCAAAAGTTGCTCTCATCAGAAAAGAGGACTTTGGACCACTGGGCAACATACCAGTTCTTTTTTTCTGTAGCCCCGGTAAGACGCTTCTGACGTTGTTTGTTGTTCAGGAGCGGCTTGACAAGAGGAATACGACATTTGAAGCCCATGTCCAGGATCCGTCTGTGTGTGGTGGCTCTTGATGCACTAACTCCAGCCTCAGTCCACTCCTTGTGAAAGTCCCCAACACTTTTGAATGGCCTTTTCCTGACAATCCTCTCCAGGCTGCGGTCATCCCTGCTGCTTGTGCACCTTTTTCTACCACACTTTCCCCTTCCACATAACCTTCTATTGATGTGCTTTGATACAGCACTTTGGGAACATCCAACTTCTTTTGCAGTTACCTTTTGGGGCTTTCCCTCCTTATGGAGGGTGTCAGTGATGGTTTTCTGCACAACTGTCAGGTCAGCAGTCTTTCCCATGCTTGTAATTCCTACTGAACCAGCCTGAGAGACCATTGAAAGGCTCAGGAACCCTTTGCAGGTGTTATGGATTCATTAGCTGATTAGAATGGGACACTTTGAGCCTAGAATATTGAACCTTTTCACACTATTCTAATTTTCTAAGATTGTGAATTTGGGGTTTTCATAAGCTGTACGCCATAATCATCACAATTATACCAAAGTAAGGCTTGACATATCTCGCTTTGCATGTAATGCGTCTATCTCATATATTGGTTTCACCTTTTGAGTTGCCATACTGACATAAATGAACATTTGCATGATATTCTAATTTTTCGAGTTTCACCTGTATATGCATATGTATGTATGTATGTGTGTATCAGAACAATATTTGAGATATCTATATATCTATATATCTATATCTATATCATCTATCTATCTATCTATCTATCTATCTATCTATCTATCTACATCTCTTCAGATATTGTCCTAATTTTATTTGACTTCATGCATCTCTTCTTTCTACTTTAATTAGAAGCTCAAAGGGAAAATTTACTAGCTGTCATCCATACCAATGGCTGTATTGCATTAAAATATTAGAAAAGTTCTATTAAATTCAACATTTTGGACAAGCAGCCAAAGGCAAAGACCATATATACTAAAGTGTATACCATTAGACCATAATGTACCATTATGGGTACATAAAGTGTACCCATTAGACACTGCTGAGTTACAAAAGCTACTTTATTCATTTTATGAGTGATGCAGTTTCAGTCTGAAGCCTGATTTTCTTTTAATCTTAGAATTTCATATGTTGCTGTTTATCCAGGGCATTTACTTCTTTTTTTCAGAAAAGAAGAGTTACTATAATTAAAAAATACAGAAGAGCCCATTAAAGGATTCACTGATGAGAACAACAGAAGGCAAGAAAAAAGAACTGTTGAGTTTAAATGGATAATAGTGGCCTACCATGACATTTTGAACATTTGCCCCTTGGTCAGACTCTATTTATCCTTGATATACATTCCAGATTCCTTATATACTTTCCAAGTTAATCCTTCTGACAGGTTCACTCTTCATGGAAAGTTATAATGCATAAAGAAGCTGAATTTAACTCTTTGGATCTTCAAAATCCATCAAAGAAAGTTCCACTGGTTTTAGTAGATAGAAGCAAACAGGTTTTCCCCTCCCCCCAACATACTTTGTAGAATCTCAGATGAAACCAGAGCAATTTTCCCCTCTCCCCCTTTTTTCTGGTGTGCCACTTACATTCTGGCATATATCTAAACAAGCAAGGGTTGAATAAGAGAGGGATATATTAGTTCATACAGAGCCTCTGCAATATTGTTGAGTCAAAATGTCCTTTCTTCAATTAATGCTTACCCTTTTAGGATATTGAAGGGGAAAAATTCCCCATGACCCAATTTACAAGTGGAGACCACATGATCTGCTTGAAACAAGTTTATTTCAACAGTGCTGGGGATAGACCACAAGGTTCTGGCCACTAAAGAAGAATACAAACAACCTTTATGTAGCTGTATAATAAATGTTGACCAGTAATGAAGTCAAATGCCGGTCATCTTATTTTTGATAACATGGGTTAGATTGTCTGCTTACAGTGAGAATACACAGTTAATAAAATGGAGGTTGGCACAAGTCGGCTTTTATGGTTAGTGACTTCCTAGTTTCCATTTAAAAATACAAGTGTTGATTTAAGCTAACTCATGAGCCAGCATCTGCAAATGCCTTAGCAAGCTATTAAGGAGGCTACTTGAGATCAGAGCCTTGGTAGTTTGGAGCTTTTGGTTCAGGGTTTGTGTGTATGTGTGTATGCATGTCTTTAAATCAGTTTTTGACTCCTGGTGACTGCCTGGACAAATCCCTGCACTTTTCTTGGCAAGATTTCTTGGCAAGATTTAAAACTTACAAAAGGTGAAAAAAAGAATATAACCTGCCTAGGTTTATTGACAGTATATTCAATTAAAACATTTATTATGTTCTCATTTTGGACAGATGTGTTGGTGACCTCAGAAATGCCTATGATTTTGACTATATTAGATTTTAGAGACTAAGACAACAATTCCATTTTATCAACAATTAAGGAATACTACAAAAATAAATACAAATAAGAGATTTTGAGTTTCCAGTTTCAACAATTCAATGGTCTCAGGCTTTTTAAAAAAATGTCAAATATATTTCTTATAACTTTAAGATGGGACTAATACTATACATTCTGTTGGGCCTCTTGGTGGGTTATTTATCTTTCTGTATTGGAAATGCAATAAATTTGAAATCACATTAACACATATGATCTGGTTATTCCATATTAGGTTTTAAGGAATGAAATTTAAAGATGCCTATGCGTTTTATTGTAAAATTATATTCCCAAAATTGGGAGTCTATTTATTGAGAATTTTGGATCTATCATGCCTTGATTGATGCAAAAAAGCTTGTTTACTGTTCATGGAAAGACATTTGTATACCTGATATCAACGGCTTGTTTGATGTAATGTCTGTGCTTTGAGTCCTTGAATTGACTATTCATTGATGAGGATTAGGTAAGATGAATTGTTATGGTAAAAGTTTAATTTGTTGTTTAAACTGAGTTGAATTACTTTTTACAGATATACAAACCTGGTTGTGTCTTCCTTCCTTCCTTTTTATCCTAATTATATGCTTTGTTCTGTTGTATTAAAGCAATAACAAATAACAGATATGGAAAACTGTACCTGATTTCTATTCCTTGGGTTGAAAAATGAAACAACAACAAATGCCTAAATGCTATTTTCCATTACTTCCTTCTAATCTTAGGAGCTGATCAGGTCTTAAGAACTGCCCCAGAAGACTATACCCATGGTGTCATAAGAACACAATCAGTTGTAGTGCTTATTTCTTGTGCCTGTCTCTTCTAAGGATATCAGTGTAAAAAAGTTGGAATACTAGTGACTCAGTGAGCTCTCTGATGGTGCTAATGTTTGAACTTCATGGATGACATCTGAGTAATAAGAATTAGTTTCCTTTTTATGATATTTAGGTTCTTATGCTCTTTTGTAACATTTCTACCTCTAAGTTAAGACCAATAGAGGCGAATATGTGTAGGGTTGAACTGTGGAATCCTTGGGGTTCTCTGAGCTTAGTTCTTCTGAAGATGCCACCTAGCCAGGTAATGAAATGTTTGCAAGAAAAGAACCAAGCTCAGTGAACCCCAAGGACTCTAAGTTAAGAGCTTTACTTTGATACATTTCCCCTTGGAATGAACTATATGTTGATGATTTCCCACGAATGGGCACTATAGTCATATGTTTTTAATTATTTATTAAAAGAGAGCCAGTTTGGTGCAGCGGTTATGGCATCAGGCTAGAAACTGGGAGACTGTGAGTTCTAGTCCTGCGTAGGCACAAAGCCAGCTGGGTGACCTTGGGCCAATCACTTTCTCTCAGCCCTAGGAAGGAGGCAATGGAAAACCTTGCCAAGTAAAACCTGCCAAGAAAACTACAGAGACTTGTCCAGGCAGTCTCCAAGAATTGGACACAACTGAATGGATTAAAAAAAAAAAGGTTCTAATTCTCTTTTCTAATATTTTTAGTTCTAAGTTAATAACTTTGCTTTGATACATTTCCCCTTGGAATGAACTACGGGCAGATGATTTCCCACTAACAGGCATTATAGTTATCCATATTTATTTATCCACTGCTTCAATGCCATATCTAGGGCACCCAGAATGGCTACTTCTACTCGCTGAATCATACCACAAAGCCATGGAAGCAGTGTTGGCTCCGTCTGTTGCTGTGCCATGCCACTGACTGCCAATTAGCTGATATGTGTGCTGGCAGCCTGACTTGACACACCCTTCAGCCTTCAACCTGACTTCACACGCACTGCTGACCTTCCAGATAGCATCCACCTCATCTTCAAGAGCAGCATGCCCTTATTGCCTGCATCCAAGGTAGACTGCTCCCACCACTCCACCCTTGGTGTCTTCCAACACTGCTGTTGTTCCTTACATATCAGCATGATATTTATAGTAGGTTCCATTCTACTTTCATCAAGCACAATGTGTGAATTTACCAGGAATTAAGAGCCCTACAATTCATATTAAACAATATCCACAAAGAATCTAGCACTTGTCATATCCCATGTTAAACAGACTTATTTTAAAAAGCTGTTTTGCAAAGAACAGAGTTAACTATCTTACCATGTTTTACTTAGATTCCAAAAGAGACCAAAGTGAAAATATGTAGAATTCTATCTGATTAACCGAATCTATTCTTAATTCATGGAATATATTCCTAGGCGTATGTGCAGTTTATCAAAGAAGTAGATTTCATAATGAACCCAACAGATATTCTTTTCTAATTTCTCCAGCTTTAATATGAAATAAGTGTAACTTGTTCAATGTTAAATTATAGATAACTACACATGGGACTGTGATATCCATGAAGGGAAAACAATCCAAAATACACATTTAGGCAATTATGTTATTAGGATCAACCAAAATACCTCTAAGATTATGTATATTTTCAAGTTGTCCAGAATTCTTCCTTAGATTAAGCAGCTATAAATAAATAAATAAAGAAGGAATGAGAAAAGAAGCAAAATAATGTTAAATGGTGCATTATGCTAGAGAAATCTGTTTTATGCATTTGAATGTACAAAATGATATAAGGAAATCCTCCTTTAGGAGCTCCTTCTTGTAGTCTAATTTGCTAGAGTCAGTTAAGGTTGTGAAAGCAATTCACATTATTAATTGCATTTTTGGCAAAACATTTCTTGGAAGCCACATAGATAATACCTTTTCCACTTGCTCAGTTACTAAGATTAATCAAGCCTAAATTCACTAGATAACCAAATATAAATTTTCTTGATGAAACTCTGTGCAAATAAGAAATATTCCTCAACTTACTATTTGAAATAAACCAACCACCCTAATATTGGACAGAACTATAATATTACCAAAGAAGAAACAAATGATCCTTCATATCAAAAGTCCAGTGAAATTGACGTGCATGGGCTTCAGTTTTAGCCAGCTGCCGGTTCATTCAGAGGGAGATTAAGGCGAAATGGAAGTGGCCGGATCTCAGGGTTTATGTTTTCCCCACTTCCTTCCCTTTTATTCTTGCTCCACAGTTGCTGAAAAAATGCTGGATTTGCAGAAAAGCTTTTCTAAAAAAGCTTATCCTTTGCATGTGTGACCACGTTTTCAGTATCAAAGGGGAGAACTGGGTGTAAATGAATCCATTGATCCCTTTCACAATGCAGCCACAAACCAAATTAGGCTAAGATTTATGTGGTGTCAAGTTCAGTCCTTGTATTGCTAGAGCACTGATATAATTAAAGTTGCTATTTAGCAATATGGAAAAGAAATGAGATGCTGGTGCCGTTGCTGTAACAAAGAGAAAAGGCAGCACCAGAGCAATAAATATTGTGTTGTCTATCTAGTTCACTTACTGACTTTAGTACTTTGACCATAAAGGTTTTAATTTATAATAAAAATAATCACTGGCCCAAAGAACTGTGCTCACATTAAATATACACATTAGAAATTTTCATAGCATTAGGCAAAAGTCTCAGACAATGAACTTATCTGCGTCTATTAAAGAAATCATTATAAATTACAACATATTTTTACAGATTTTAATGGAACTGGCATATATTTTCAAAAACCATATTTCTCACCTCCATCCTCTCACATGTTTGTGACTGTTTTTGTATGGGTTCTATAAAGAGTGGGGCCCAAATATCACTTTCTGGGACATTGCATAGCCTGGGAGCCATAGGCCTCTCCCGCATACCAGATAGAGGGGCTTCTGACAGCAGGGACATCTTCAAAAAGACTTATCCTGCTGACCCAGGTAACTCAGCAGACTCATGGTAAGAGAAATGATCCCCCAGACAATTAAGCCTTAAGCTATTTAGGGCTTCACATTAAATTTTCCCAGTAGGTAACTCACAGTCAACATTGGCATCATGTGATCTCTGAACTTTGCATTTGTTAGCAGCTTGACCACTGCACTTTGTACCAACTGCAATTTCCAAACATACAGGGTAACCCCATGTAAAAAATGTTGCAGTAGTCGAGACAGGCTGTAACCAAAGCACGGATTAATTTACTAATTCCAATCAGTTCAGGAAGAATGGCGCTTGGTGCATTAGCTTGTAGTTGTGCAAACATGCTTCTCAATACAGTCATAACTTACAAATCTAGTAATTGGTGAGGATCAAGGAGCACTCCTAAAGAGCGAACCTCCTCTTTCTGAAGATAATGAGATATACCTCCACAGACTTTCCTGATATTAACCACTTAGAGCATCTAGAAAGACTTAGTTTATAGCATAGCACATTAATCAGAGATAAGTAATACATTAACAAAGCTGGTAAAGTAGGATTGATCAATGCATTTCCTTTCCATCAAAGAATCCCATCCTCATCTCTGTTGCTACATCATGTCATCTGAGTTCTCAGCAGCCTCAAGGCTGTCTGCTTTCAGTCTGGCTCTCATAATTTTGGCAGTCAAGCAGCTCCCAGCATTTTGAATCTTTTTATTGAGACAATAGAAATTTCTCAGTATAAAGGAAATTGCCCGTAGAGGGATGAAGACGAATCAGGCAAACCCCAGAGCGATATGGTTCTTCAGGCAGCTCTCCCCATCTTTCAGGGTAGCTTAATTCACAAATGATGCAATGGAGAGTCTGGCTCTAAACTGATATATTCACTTAGGATTCAATAAGAGAAAAGTAATTCAAAGCCAAGCATCCAGCTCTTGGATGCAGGCCAAGAAGAAAACAAAGTCACGGAAGGGAGACAAATGTAAAAAGATCCACCAAGACCTCAATGAGCTGCATGCTTACCAAAATAATGATAGCCATGATCCCAAGTGATATTTGAGGTAAATTCAGTGGCATGATAATATTCAGTGGAACTGTTTTTACCTCCCCTCCCTGCTTTGCAATAACAGGCCTCGGAATAACTTCTGAAAGATTTTTGAAAGTTCCCTGTATTTCAAAAGTGTTTTTTCCCCCACATGTCAGGGTAGATTCCTGTTTCAGAAACATATGCCAAGGCCCTTTGGGGAATGTAGAAGTAATTAGGTAGATTTGAAGATTTTCCCCCCAATGTGTTTTATATTTGAACTATAACATTGGTAGATATCATATACATATATCCGTTGTTAGACACTGCATAGTATTATGCGTGGGCTATATATGTAACTATCATTATTGCTTGTCTTTTGTAAAATATTTCTTAAGTATACTGTGTCAAATACCAAGTATGACTGCATGTCACATATAAAGACCTTGACAAATATCAACTGCCAAATATATAAGAGGATTGAAAGCAGTAACACATACACACACAACTGCAAGTGAAAGATAGGTGTAGAGGTGTAGGTTTCTTGACCCTTTCCCTTTGCTTTATACTTTTCCTGTGTGAAAGGTGCTCGGATCACCAATTTATTTGAAGAAAATTAAACAAACAAATAAACAAAGAAATCTGTACCTGTGGAGTCCTTGGGGTTCTCTGAGCTTGGTTCTTTTCTTGCAAACGTTTCATTACCCGGCTAGGTAACATCTTCAGTGCTAAAATGGGATGGGATTTGCTCTCTATTTGTGCCACAGCAGATAAATAGAGAGCAAACCCCATCCCATTTTAGCACTGAAGATGTTACCTAGCCGGGTAATGAAACGTTTGCAAGAAAAGAACCAAGCTCAGAGAATCCCAAGGACTCCACAGTTCAACCCTGAGCTACACATATTCACCTCTATTGAAATCTGTACCTTTTTCTGAACAATGATGGAAGTCAGCTGTTGCCTTTCCAAGGCTTCTGATACCCCTTCCCCCACTTCAGTGATGGTAAAGCTCTGGCACAGGGCCCCCCACCAGGCTAGGAAGCAAAAAAAGAAATAGCAGGTCAACATGGCTGCTTTTCTCCTGCCACTACTTCAGCAGTGGGCGTGAGCCTCACAACGGTCCCTCCTTACCTCCCTAGTTGCCCAAAGTATACCTTCCCCCTCCTGCCAGACTCCTCCCTTCTGTACATCTGAGAATCTTTCTTAGGCTTACCATATCTGGACTACAACACTCCTAATGACCGCTAAATGGCAGCAAAGAGCTGGATTTTTCTGTATCTCTCTGCTGCCATATAGTAGTCATTCAGATCTTTGCAGTCCAGATATTACAGTATTCCCTTGTTCTGTCAAAGCAGGAAGGAAGAGAGAGAAAAAAGGAAGATTGTGGCTGGCAGCGATTGCTGGGGAAGCCACCGGGACCTCCAAGGGCTTCCAGTGCATGTTGCTGCTAAGGGAGCAGATTAGCTGGGAGTGACACAGGAGGAGGTGGTAGCAGGGCTACTGACTCTTTCCTCATATGATTCCTCCTTCCTATTAGAGCCCTGTTCTTGGGCTACCACATCTTGGATGCAACAATCCATGTGATTATTAGATGGCAGGAGTAAGATACAGGAAACTCTAACCATTTGCTAGTGGTAATCTGGATTTTGCAGGCCATCTATCCTGCTGCTGGCCCACTCAAAGAATCTGGATAGCTCATGTAAATCACAAACTTCCAATTGCCAGGATACTTTATTGGAAATTGTATGTAATTCTCTCTTTAGAAAAATGGCAATCTGAACTGTGGAGGTAGGCATCAGTGTAAAATATAAGTTTGTATTTAAAAAATAAATCTGATATACAATTTAATCCAACCATTCATGGATTGTAATTCTGCATATGGACACATGCTGCATTTGAAGTTTGGGTCTCTTAACATAAGGCTTTAATATGAGCTCTTGCCTGACTTGTTAAATAAGGATTGATTTTTTTATATCAGATAGATGTTCTTGTTAATTGTTTATTCTGATCTATTATTTTTATTATACTGGCTACCTTGGTTAATTATTAAAGATTGATTTGATTTTAATAATTATATTGATTATTTTATATGCATCACTGATCTAATGTTACTTGAACATTTTTAATCAGTTTTATATAGCTTGTAAATCTCTTTTCTATCTTTCTCTCTTTCTCTCTTCCTTCTTTTCTGCTTTTTTCTGGGCTGTGGTTTATATAGCTATTAAATTTAAAAAAGGATAAAAAATCACAAACCTTAACAATCTATTAATACCATAAAACAGTTAAGCAATAATTAAATCAAGATATATTTAAATTGAACAATGATTCAAAGAAGATGAAAACAAAGATTAAAACTTAACTGCAGCCCAGATTGATTGAAGCTCCAAACACTTGGTGAAAGAGCTAGCCATGTGGAACTATTTGGGCCTTGATGGGCAATCTAATCCTCAGAACTGGTGGGGTGGGATCCATAATATTCCTTTGTAGGTTAAATGCACAGGGGGCAACAGATTCTAATTGACAAAATAGATGCTCCTGCCAATAACAAGGATATGACAAACTTGCCCTATGTGATCTGATTCATTGAAAGTGCTGGGCAAGGAATGGATGACCAGAAGGAACCCAGGAGATCCCCTGGATCTATGGGACCCAAGGCAGTTACCTTCCATGCGTTTGCTATATTTAAGCTAGTGATCAAAACAGCTTGTCTTGTGAGGGGTGAGGAGTGAGTAGTTTTCAGGATATTCCTCCCTAGTTTTTCACTTCAAATTATAACCACAGATGTATAATTAATATGTAATCAAGTGCCTTCTATGTTGCTGTTTTGGTAGAATGTCTTAATTGGATGCATCCATAATATTCTACACCTCAAAAGGCAAAAGCAAGATTTGAAAAATATAACATTTAGAATGTAAAAAGATGTGAGTATGAAGGTATAGTTTCATGTATAAACCATGTTCATTTATATATGAGAAAGTGAAATATAATAAACATTCTGTACATAAAGGTCAAGAGCAAGAAACCCATGTTTATTAAACGAGGATAACATAATGCCTCAATAAATAATTCAGATCTAATAAAAGTGACATGATAACTTGTAAGAGCTTCCCAGCATATCTTAAAATAAAAATCGATATAATCACTACAGATAACTTAGAAAATAGATTAAGTAGATTGCTTTCAACTTTGCTTTTAAGATACACTCGGTTTAATTTGGTTGTTTTGTAAAACTTAATGGGATTTGTCTTGGTGTCTGAGAACAGAAATTTGTTCACATACCCTGATTCCAAATTTAGCAAAGTACTTGCAAGTTCTCTTGGATTTGTAAATTGTGAGTTAACTGTGGGTGTTTTTTTTTGTCCTGAAAATATGAAGTAATACAAAGTATCAAGATGTTTATGGGTAGTTAGTGTTATAAATTATAAAATCATAAACAGTCAAGATAATGCTAAGCTAAAATCTTCAAATCTAAAACCTCCAATACACAACATCCTATAAGAGAGAGGACCCAGCAGACTAGGAGAACAGCCAGGTCTTTAAGGTGTGATCCCCTTGGATCTCGGGGAAACCTCATTCTAGAGGGGAGACCCTGTGACAGAGAAGGCTAGCCTCCTGGGGCCTGATAGATGATACCATTTGATAAAAGGAACCTACAGCACACCAACCCTGTCAGTTTGTATTGGCCAGGCAGATACCACAGGACATAAGTAGTCCCTCAAATAAGCTCAAATAGTAATTAAAGGATAGTACAGATATCAAACAATATTTTCAATAGCATTCTATTAAATGGCCAAGAGGGATCCTGGTAGATGAACAAAAGGGAGGGCTGTCCAATGACAAAATAGCCCTATCACATTCCTGTCCCCATCACTTCATAGCAGAACCTTGGGAAAAATATTAAAGGCACTGTCATGTCTAGGAAACATTCTCATAGATATCCTGGTCTGAGGTCATTTTGGCTGCTATGTTGTACTCACTTAGCCAGGACCAGACTGGACTTAGCTGAATAGAGATTATTTCTGAATAGGTAGTATCGATGTACTGCCTTGGTGTTAAAGGTCAAGAATGATTCAAACATAGGACAATGTCGCTACAGCTCTTCCTCATCAGACAGGAAGGATGGCCATAGAAAGGGACAAAAAGAACATGTTCCCATTGCCCTCTATACTTTCTTACTTTTCTTCCTGAAGAGTAGAAAAGGTGCAGATTTTAAGTACTGCTGTGAACTCTGCCTATCAATTGCTAGCCCATAGATTATTGATTTAGTGATCTCCAGATGTTGCAAACTCTGTTTTTATCAAATCTTGCCAGCCGAGCCAATGGCAAGGCATGGGGAAATTGTGGTCCAAACCATCTGAGAGGCATTGTACTGCCTACTTAGCTGGTTCTCACATTTATTTGAACTATTCTTTACTACAAACCAGACTGTGCAGGGCAGTACTTAGTTGCTAAGATTTGCTTATGAAATTTACTACATGTAACTCATGTAACTAATTGCATGAACAATCATTCCTCTTGAATAAGTCTATAAGAAGTAGAACTGGGTTGGGCACAAATAGGCTTTCCCCATGAAATGTGAGAGCAAAGAAATTAGGTGGCTGCAGAAATGATTCTACAATGAAAGTTCATATACCCAAATCCTGTGGCCATCTCAGAGCTAAATAAGCTTAGAAACAATGCACTCCATTTCATGATAATTTCTCTTAAATTCTCTTCTCCTTTGAAATATTTTTAAAGAACATCACGTTTCATCAAACTGAATGAGAACTGGTAGAAAATGAAACTGAAAAATCTCACTGATTCTCACAAGTATAAAGAACCAGCCAAACTTTTTTTTCCACTAAGACAGAAATCTCACTGATTTCAGTGCAGCTTGTTCTCTCACACACATACAGAAGACAGTTGTCATAATCTCGGTAGGATTACTCATGAGGAATTGGATTTGGAACTTTCAGAAACGAAACATGCTGAAATTTATCACTCTTTCTGAGGCAGAGCATCTGTTGAATTGCTGAATCACAGAAATAAATTTGCTTGTGACACAGCTGGAATTATCCATGAATATTAAGCTCATATTTCTTCTGTATATGAGATCAAATGCTTGCTATTTAAGGAATCTGAACATAATTTACATGGGTGTGATTATTTTTCAACTAGAATTTTATTCTTCAGCTACCTTTTTTAAAGAATTATTTTTTTATAAAAGGATTTTTAAAATTTAAACCTAAGTGTCAAATTCATGTATAACAGAAAAAGGAGTAGCAATAATATGCTTAATTAATTAATAAATTAATCAATTTAATTAATTAATAAATTAATCAATTTAATTAAATCAATTTAATTAAATCAATTTAATTAATTAATTAATTAATCAATTTAATTAATTAATTAAATAAATCTACATCTTCCTCTCTAGCCAAAACAAGGATAATTTATAATTAAAGAAAAATAATTTTTGACAGGCATATAATCTAAATGACGTGACACAAAATGAAAAATGAAGGAGTGGACGAGGGAAAGAAATCAGCTTCAGGACCCATTGTTAGAATCAGAATGCTAGTTCTTAGATTCAGTTCAGGGACAGGAGGCTTCTGAAGATGGACATAAAGGAGGATTGATGGAATGGCCCTGACCCTCATGACATCTCCTTCAATAGTTTTCTGATAAAATAAGTGCTGAGGGAGCAGCCTGATACAATTTATATGTTTACTTGTTAGATCTATATCCCATCTCCCTTTCAGGAGCTCAAGGAAGCTTACATATCATTCTTATCTTCAATTTTATTTCCACCATGAGGTAGATTGGTTAAGAGAGAATGGATGACCCAAAGGCACCCAGTGAGTTTCCATGACTGATGGTGAACTTGGGTTTGGATCTCCCTAATCCTTGTACAATACGTGAACCACTATACCATACTGATTTAACCACTCCAGTACTTTAACCACTATACCCCACTGGGTCTCATTGGAAAGACATAAAGGAAAAGCACAATTCCAACAGGAGCATTCTCTGCCACCCCTAACCATAGAGTATTACCACCAAGAATTATTTCAAAAACAAGTAAGAACTTAGGAGCCGCTTTCTGAGGGGAAGAAAACTCTTGAAAATTGGCAGGTCTTGGCTCAGATGGACCATTGGTAAGTGTGCTCTTGGGAATTGGATTTGGAATTTAAAAGGCCGTTTCCTACTCTGGGAGTTGAGTGACAGAGAAATAATAGCCTGGCTATCAAAGCCAGGAATTTTTTTTATCGATCTCCTGAGCTTTAATGCAATCTCTTAACTGTAATGCCATTTCCATTCTAAGTGGTTACTTTATGCAAACATTTTCATGTGTATTTATTTTTTCCTCCCTCTCTCTCTCTTTAGAAAAAAATACACACATCCCCTCTTTTGGAGCAGATAATTTTATTTTCTTTTTTCCAATTATGCCATATTTTCCTTTTGAGGGCCTCTGGTATACTGAACCAGGAGGAGCATGCAGAGGCACAAAATGAATGGTGGTTACTGCCTGCCATGTTTCTTCTTGGGATAAATAGGAATTTGTGTTGGGAGGTAAAAAATAGTCGTTTCCTTTTGTATGTGAGTCACCCAATTTACTGAATCATGTATACTTCCTTCTTAGTAATAGGGAGGATTTCCAATATTTCTGTGTATAAATGTGCTGCCTTTTAAAGAAGAAAAGAAATGCTGACATTAATTTTTTTCTTTCAAGCCAATCATCCAAGAAGAGTATTCACATTTTTCTTGATAAGGTAAGGTAGGAAAGGGATTCCTTTCATACTTCGGGGTACAGGTAGTCCTTGTTTAGTGACTGTCTCAGACTATGACTGCAGTTACGGTGGTGATGAAAAAATAACTTTATGACCAATCCTCGCACTTATGACTGTAAAGCATGATCATGGTATCTCCCCTGCCAGGTAAGTGCCCAGATTCAGACTATATGCAAATGCTGCTCATAGATGAAAAGCCTATTGTCACAGCGCAGGTAGCCAGGTTTTGTGCTGCAGCAATGTAGATTCGCCAGACCCTGATGAGCTAATTTATGTAATGTATTTTATGTAACAGTAATTCTTTTAAATTTTTATATATTAACATAGTGGTAATTTTAGATACTTACATTTTACATTTTATATTTAACATAAACTTAGTGACTATATTTTCACCTAGTATAGGCTGCACAGATTGTACCCATAGAGCTTAGTTAGATAGTTTTATAAATGTATTTTAATTTAATTTTAACTTTTAATTTTATTTTATCCTAAGTTGCTATCATTTTAAGATAGACTATATATATTTTCACAGAGCATCATCCTTGTACTGGTCCAAGACCGCAATAAACTTTGATTTGATTTGATTTGACTGTAAAGCAAAGGGAAACTGAAGTAAGATTGTAAGCAGAGTCATGGTTTCACTTAGAGACCACTTAGCTTAATGACTGAGATGCTGGTCCCAATTGTGGTTGATAAATGAGAATTACCTGTATATGGAAAACAACCCCAACCCCAACAATAATAGGCAGTGGTGACCACATGATATTTTCTTTGTAACAATCATGTGAAATATGCCTAAACTGCTTTGCTTCATGAAATTTGTAGAACAAACTTACCTAGTTTGGCACTGTCCAAATTTTGTCACCAAACTTTGGCGCAACTCCTATATGCTGTGGAACTTAGCATAGAGACTTAATCTATTCTTCTGAAGCACTGAATCCAAGTTCCTGGGAATTTTTTTCCAAGTTGCTGATTGTGTCTTAAATATAGCACTCCACACACCTAAAGATGAGGGCCCGCTTAAGAACTCTCAACTAGAAGCTTAAACAGACTTTTCAGAAACAGTCCTAGATTTTTTAATACTGATGGACCATTTTCATTCTTCCTAGATTCACGTAGTAAGGAAATGCCTCAGTATGGGTTTTCACCATTGGCTTTTTTAGGAATTAGTAAACAAAGGCTTTATTGAGACCTATTGATACAGATAGGCATATGGACTGTGGCACAGTTTCAACAAATATAATAGCTGGGAACTCAATTAACACACACAAGATGATGGGATACTTAAAGTAGGTCACTCTTCTGAAGAACAGCAGTCTTCACTGTTGCACATTTCAATATCCCTTTCTCAGTGATACCCAAGGACAGATGATAGAAAATCCCTCACTGTGAAAGATTTTGCCCCTGTGGAACAGGAGTAATAGACTCCAGGTCAAACTCACAAACCTTTTTATATTGCTCTTTTTCTTGAAATGCCCATAAAGACCTGTTGATTTCTATAATCTCTAATTTCCCAGGACATTCTTTTATTTTTATAATGGATATTTATTTATTTTAACATTTTTTGAAGAATGCTGCACATTTCTTTCCAGTACTTCTCAATTTTTTCACATGACCACTACAGATGGTAAAATGTTCCTTGTATATCACAATATTTCCAACATTTATTATTATATGATTTACCTACCTTTGCAATAATGGATGCAGTTATGAACCATCTTTCAAACATGTTATGCCAATTTTCCTTAAATTATAACTTGGGGTAAATTTCATTGAATTTTTCCATAAATCCACCCTTTGTTGTAATGTAATTGTTCCTTTAAAATTTTGCTTCCACTTTATCATACAGTCTTTTACTTGTTCTGTCTTTTTATCATATTTTAACAGCAATTTATATATATGTCCTAATAGGTGGATGTGGTTTGGTACAAGTGTTTCAAATTCTGTCATTTGTCTTAAAAACTCTTCTTCTTTCTTGAGGTCACTTTTTATTCTTCCAGCAGTCTGTAAATACATGAACCATGGATGTTATCATTTGACGATCCATGACTAACAGTTTGTATGGTAAAGTAATTTAAAATTTGGGAGAGCAAGTCCACCTCTACCTTTTGAATCTTGTAAGATTTTTTATTTTACTCCAGGTTTTTTCCCTTTCCAAGTAGTGTTAACTATTGTTTGCCAATCTTGCAATTTTTTTTCCCCTGAGATTAAGATTGCTGCCGTTTGAAACTAAAAAAAAACAAAAAAAAACCCCAAACAGAATCTTAGGTAATATATTCATTTTAATTGATGCTAACCAGGAGAGTTTTAATTTTTTCTACCTTTCTAAATCTTTTTAACTTATTTCCATAATTATTGGTAGAATATTATGTTTGTTACTACTTGTGAAATGCAATCCCAAATATTTAACTGGGGCTTTTGTTAACTATTCCAGATCTCCAAAGATTAATAGGGCCCTGGGCTATGAAGTTGGGAATTTTCTTCCATCCGTTTGTGGTAAATGTGTTTTTCTTTTCCGAGTCTGGGCATCTTGTTGTCTTGGCAACACTTTGTGATAATGCACTGCTTAGCTAACTTAAAAGCACCTATCCGTATTTTATAAAAATGACCTGTCTCTCTTGACAAGGCTTTTGTGATGGACTACAATATTTGATCTGGAGGCTGTCCTGTTGCTACAAATGACCAGAATTCCAGCAGCAAAGGGCTGTGAGCTTCCCAAACTCTTTTTGTGAATACAACAAAAAACTTCTCAACTTCTGCAGTTGTGTATCCATCTTTAATCTATCTAAACAAACAAACAAACCAACCAACCAACCCTGTGTCTTTGCAAGATTTTAATAGGAAAGAATTTATGTAGCGCAGGGTTGAACTTGGGTTCTTGGTACTCTCTGGTTGGTTTCTTGTAGTTGTTTCATTACCAGCTAGGTAACATCATCAGTGTGAAGGAGAGTGGGGTTTGTTGGCTATTTAGCTTGTCCTGCCAGTCTTGCTAGAGATGTGGCTTTCTTCTGGATGGTTCCTTGACTAGAGTATTGTTTCCTCCTTCATTGTTTATCTGGTGCTGTTTCTGGCTTATCTGGTTTTTGGCTGCTGAAGGGGAATGTCTTCTAGGTTGCCTGTTTCCTTCCTAGACTTTTGATTGCTCCCCCCTCCCCCAAGATTTCCTCCTTGATGGTTACCTTGGGATAGGTCCTAGACAATTTAAACAGACATTGTTCTAATTTGTATTCTTGCACTGACTAGAAGGTTGGACTTTATTGACATCTACACACTATTCAAAAGAGACAATAGAAAGGAAAACAAAAGACCAGAACATTTCCTCACCAGCAATCATCACCCAGATAAGCAGAGATTAACACCAAGATTATCACCAGACATACACTCAGCAGTAAACAATACCCTAATCAAGGAACTACCAGAGGGAAAAAATAAAACAAAACAAACCCCCCACCCCCACCAACACTGGCAGGGCATGCCACAATATATAAACAGAGAGCAAACCCCATTCCATTCTAGCACTGAAGATGTTACCGGGTAACAAAACATTTGCAAGAAAACAGCCAAGCTCAGAGAACTCCAAGGACTCCACTTTATTGATGTTCACCAACTTTAGAATTCTGCATACAACAAATAGAAATATACCTTTCCAGTGAAATCAACTCATTTCAAACTTGTGATGAAGTCTGTATAGGTGTTTGATTATAGGCATTAATATTACCATAAATATTTCATTATATGACAACTAACACCATACTGTTAATATCCTTTCACAGTACTGTCCTTACCCATGCATTTGGCATGGGTACAACCAGGGCTGATAACCTCATCTACTTTTTCTTTATGGTTTTCTTATGGAGTGGCAGTGTGACTTGTTTATGTGTCTTGGAGGACTACATCTATGCTTGATGATTGGAACAATGCCATTATTGTTCCCCTATACAAAGGGAAAAGTAACAAGAATAAGTGCAAGAAGTATGGTCATTGTGTGCTAGGGAAGATGTTTGGCAGAATTTTGATTTAAATGGTATAAGAGGTGATAATGAAGAAAATTTGAGAATGCAGTGTGGCTTTATGTTGGCCAGAGGATATTTACTCTTCAGACAAATTATGAATATGAGAAAGAAAGCTTATTGCATGTTTATTGATTTAGAGGAAATATATAATAAACCGAATAAGCTTGAATAATGGGACAATTTGTGTGAATACGTAGTTTAAGTTTGATTCATGAATGTGTCATGATGGAAGTAAAGCTTGCATGGGAATAAATGGAATGCTTGGAGAATGGAATGGTAAACTGAGCAAAAATAAAGCAAGAGGTGTGATAACCTCTTAGCTGTTTCAAGTATTTATGGATAAATATATAAGGAATGCTTGTGGTGACATTAAAGGGTTGTTGGTGGGGATGTGACTGTGTGTACTTTTCTATGCAGACAATGCCATGTTGTTGACTGAGAACCTGAATGATTTGCAGTGAATGTGAGACAGGATGTATGATGTAATGATGAATAAGAATCTGAAAATTAATTCCTGTTCAGTATTATAGAAAGAAGATCAGAGAACTCAGCTTATTGACTTCATGGAATTTGCTTACCTGTGGTTATCTCAAAACACTTACACATTTTCAGATATTTTAGAATTTCAGCAACTAGTTAGGTCTATTGATTTACACAAATGACTGAAATGTGTCTTTGAATATTAACTTATAATGGGCATCTATTCCATATTTATAAAAAGGAAATGAGATTTTTCCTTTGAAAAGGCTACAAAAGATATTTATGACTTCAGAAATTATTATCAAGCAATATAGCTGTCGGAATATTTAACCTGTGAAATAGTGAAGTAAATTGATAAAGATACATATCTTGCCAGTTGACTACAGTATTAGATGCTGTAGTTTAAGTATAAGGAAAGAGCAAATTAATTCCTTTCTTTCTTCAATGTGACTTGTGAAAATCCTTCAAGTTAGGGTTATAATAGTTAATTTTTAATCTAGCCCTTTCTATTACTGATAGCATTAACATATGAGTTGGCAATTTAGTTCTTTATAGATTAAACCTTTGTGATTTGTGAGGTTATGAAATGTCTCTTGCAGCCCACAAAGCTGTGCATTATATTGGAGCTCCAAATGTCATAATCAGCTTGATACCTTGGGGTGAAAAGTTTACACAGATGTTAAAGCTAATACTGAGAGGATATTTTTCAAAAATGCTTAATTAGCACTGGGATAAAATGTTCATTGCAACTTCTTGAACTAGATGGCCAAATATGGTATTTTACCCTTTGATGATCAAAGTCTACAAAACAAGGTATTGTCTACATTTTAAAAGGGCATTTGGCTCCATTCCCATATTTAAACCCCTGGGACCTAAAACCCATCTGAAAACAGTTTTTTGGGGGAAGGGGATTTTTTTTTTAAAGATGAGAATAAGAACTCTTATCTTCCAGTGGCTTCCTGATCCTATTTTGATTCTTGCAGCTGTCCAAAATGCCAAATCTGGCCTAAAAGTTTCTCCTTTCAGTGTATCATTGGAAGTTTCTTCCAGTCCTTCAGAAGATCAGGAAGCCAAATTATGGCCCTTGACCATTTAGATGTCGCTTACCCCTGTTTATAGCTGTCCAAGTAGCATTGGATTCACCTTTGTTTTATACCTCTGACCTAGAAAGAGTATCTAAAATAAAACCATAGTTCCGTGACACTGTAAGAATCAGCAAGATCACACTGCCACTGTCACTCTGCACCAAAGTAGCTGTAGAAATCTGGCCAAAAGTCTGCTTGTAATGGATCTTATATTTAAGATGATCTCATCTTAAAGGGAGTTAGTAACTATCAATACATATCTTGCTCAAGAAGACACACTAGTAATTCACTGATATATTCTGGTTCCATTTTGTTAGTAATTAATAAACTGCTTCTTTAGGTGAAGTTGGGATAATTCTCTTTCTCACTGCAGGCTCTCTTTCTACTTTGTTTACCTATGTCATTCAAATTATGTAAGATCATGTACCTAGGAAATTATGCTGAGATGCAATAGTTTAGCTTGCCCAATAGTCTCTGAAATCTTAATTTTGGGAAATTCCTCTTTCTTGCAAAGACTAGGAGTAGATCTGAAGTTACAGGAAAATCCCTTTCTGTTTAATTGCTACATTCATAGAACAGTGGAGAACCAAATCAATATTATTTTTGCTTTTTAAATGATTATTACAGTAGGCCTGCGCATTAATTCCAAAAAGGTGCTTGGTGTGATCTCAGACCAAGAAATACAACTTTTTTAAAGGGTTGCAGACATGCACTACATTTACACCTCTGTATGCTCCAAGGCATCCTTTTGGAATTCAATCCAAAATATTACATTGCTCCAATTATTATTATTCAAGCTACAGTCCAATGTCCAATGCCCAATGCACATTTCCCTATATGTAACTTTTTATATACAGTGGGATTTCATAAGCAATTTTGTGGTGCTGTAATTCATCATGTCTATATACAAGGCTATGTTTCTTTCTCCCAGCTATGAGCACCATAGTAAATTTAGAATGACTGTGGAACTTTAACGTACTCTTGATCATGTTTCCAATTGTCAGTGCTCTTTGAAAGATGATATCATACAATAGAAATGAATATTAATGTTGGAAAACAGGTTTATTAATATAATGGTTTCAAATTTAATAGTAAGTTTCAAACAAAATTTGCTTTGGGAGAATTATGTTAGTATATGAACTGAATTAAATCTATCACCTGCTCTGTTTTGTGGATCAAACCTTACTTATTTCAGTAAGTGTCTCAATCCACATTGTTTTGGTCCATGGGAATATTGTCCTCACTGATTCCAGTTCCTGGAATATTAATGGGAAAGCTGGAGCTTCTTCCTTACATTATCTGACTTGGGAAAAGCTTGAATGTCTAATGGCACGTGTATGTATGTTGCTTTTATCAGAATGGGACAAAAATTTGCAGGAAAGCTGAATGATGAAGTGTTCCAAATTTCTTAGAAATCAGTGCCACAGCTTCAAGTTACATGTCTTTTGATCATAGCAAATGCTTGCTCAGACAACTTGTAAACGGTTCTCAATTAGCTTTTTCCAGGACATGGAACACCCTCACCATCCTCAGTCTTTCTAGTGATACTGACTTATATACTAACATATATACCTTTTGGAAGGGCCAAAATGGACCGTTGATTAGGGAATTGAATGATTGTATACTGTGTATATATTGAGCAGTTCTCCCTAGAAAAGACATTTATAAATGCATAGAAGGAACTTAAACAATTTGCTTGACACCCTCAGTTTGGTATCCAATAGAAGGTTGACATTGATGCTGTTCCTAGTCTGTTGTAAAATCAGTTGGGACAGTGAAGGTGCTGGGGTGAAAGTACCCTTTTTCTCTTATTTCCCTATTTCTCTACTATTTAAAGCTTCTTCTACTCTAGCTAAGCAGTGAGGCAGCAACAGAGTTACAGTCAGTGCTGCTACCCCTGCTCCTTTTCTTCCCAGATATATTCTAGAAAGAAGAGGAAGGGAGTCTAAAGGCATATACAAGGACCATTAAGCTGTTCCTGTCTTGTGCTAGTACTTGCTTAATTGTAAGTTGGTTTAAGAAAAGCCTGTACAGATTAAGATGCTTTGGCATTAGCTTGCAAGGTATTCAGTCCAGCTTGCAGGTTGCCATGCAGGTTGCCACACCATCCCATTGGACAATTCTCCGACTGATATACCCTCCAACTTTCCAGGAAAGTAATGGGCGATCGCTTTCTACTTTCTCCTGCCCTATTGAAATAAACTTGGTTGAGCTTCACAAGTTCAGAGCATATGAGTCAGAGAGAAAACCCAATATTAGGGGATAGATTTTTTGTGTAAACACATTATATAGGTAATATTACTATGAGAAATTCATTCTGTCCAACTTTTTGTATGAATTTACCATATTTCTAGACTGCCCCTTCCTGAAGAACTCTGGCATTGTACAACAAAGTGCAATTTGTAAATTAAAAGAAAGCAAAAGCCATTCTGGACTTCTCAATCAACTCAGAGCAAGGAGCATTGAAATAGGATACATTTTACTTGTTTCTGGAAGGAAAGGAGGACAGGGGCCACTTCCCGGGGAGGGTGTTTATGTGCCTTCTAGTCAGTGTTAACTCCTGGCAATTGCCCCCTGCAGTTTTCCTGGCAAGATTTTTGGATGTGGTTTGCCATTGCCTTCTTCCTAGGGCTGAGAGAGAGTGACTGGCCAGAGGTCACCCAGCTGCCTTCATGGCATGCTGACCTAGTAGGAAGGGAGAAATAATAAAAAAGTCACCCAGTTGGGTTTATCAAAAACATTCCAGCATTGTACTGTAAACCCACACACAATAAGAAAAAATACCACACACACAGGCCACTTAAGGGAACCCAAGATTAAAGGTGGTCTGCTCTATATGAATGATGTAGGATTCTCAAGAAGAACAAAGCAGTGGTTCATTTCAGACTGAGCCTTGCATATTTATTTCCTGTTGTGAAGATGGATGAAAAAAATCTTAGCCTTTCCAAGCTGTCTAAGTGGATAGGTTATGGAAGTTTTAGTATACCATTTTGCACTGCTTTTTAAAAAATATAGAATAACACATTTACCAACAGCCCTCTTTTTATAATGAGCATGTGTTATTTTAATAGTTGTTTCCTGGGCAAACTGTTTTTCCAGGGTATTTCCATTTAAACAAGAACTGCATATAATAGGCTGTTTTAGTATTAGCAATATTAGGATGAGGAAATCCTGGGAACTGTTGACACAGCCAATTGAAACCAATTTAAAGCTGGCCAAAACCTTAGCAGAGTATCTGGGAAAAGGGCAAGGATTCATTGATTTCTCAGCACATTGACAAAAAAGCAATTCCAGGACTCTTTTTGGAGAAAGAAAAAGAAAGAGGGTAGGCACTGAAAAAAAAAAAGTGGGGAGAATATCCTAAGTGCCACTGTAGAAACTCAGCATGTATAAGAAATTCCTTTGTCTAGGAATTTTCAGGTTGGTAGCAACTTCTAATTGAAATGCGTGACAAAGGAATGTCTGAAATGCACTGGGCTTTTAGACAGTATGTTTTTTTTTACATTTGAAATTCAATCAATCAATCAATCAATCAATCAATCAATTTTATGACAGTCCTAGACCAGTACAACTAAAAATGCACAAAACATGTCTAATTAAAAATTCTTAGATATAATAATAACAAATAAAATCTATATCATAATTATAATTTGGCCGCCTAACTATCATTTATACATGAAGTCAAGCAGCCTATACTGTAGTGTATCATTACTCCTTAAATTATATCCTACAATTATTAATTGTTAACTATAATAAAGGCGATGATAAAATGATAATATCTAAAATTGAATGTGTTGATTATATAAAACTATTTACAATCAGGTATTCATCAGATTCTGACAAATCTTTAATGCTGCTGTGCAGAATCTGGCTACCTGTGCTGTGACTACATTTGAAGTTTTAAACGCAGACCCAAGTTTAGAAAGTAGTGCTATAACAGGCGCCATTGTGTATCTTTAAAGTAATGAAATGAAAGATAATTTTGGTGAAATGCAACACAGCAAAAAACCCAAACAAAACTACTTTCTGTTACATTCCTGATTTTGTTTACTATTAAAAAAATTAAATGTGATAATTAGACCAGATAACCATATCAGGAAGATGTTTCACATATTCTCTGTTTTCTTCCTTATATAGATCTAAGGGGCTAAATCTTCACCCAAATAATTCCTACAGGTATAGTTTCTGCTATGGAAAACATACAATAGTCAGTAAGAATAGCCAGAGAAATCAGATGAAATCTCAGCAGGGTCAGAGGTCACTGTTAGTGAACATACAACACCCAGGGAGCCACATTACATACAAGGGTTTGGTTAAAACCTAAATCAGAATTACTTTCTTTTTTAATGCTACCTTACCTACACCCACATTGGTGTGTGAAATATAGGGCAAGTTAGATAAATTGGGCTCTTTGTCTGATCATCAACATGACATCCATGTGACTTCTGTGACTTGTAAAGATAATAATTTTAATAAACAAAAAGAGCATTTAATAATAATCACAATGAACAAAAGGCCCTACTTTAATAGGTGACAATAGTATCAGAACAAAATATGTGTTTGGTGTATACAAATTCAAGTGTAGTTATAGGTTACAAAAGAAAAAGTAAAATGCAGTAAATGGCACTAAAGCTGGTGTTGAAATGGGCTAGAAAAAAGACATCAGCAGTTTGACTCTGCAAAATGAAAATGAGCCTTCAGAGATTCCTTGCTAGTTGATAGATTTGAAACTAGATTAGTTGCCTGAGTATTACAAAAGTTACGCATCTGGGAGACCATTGGCTAGGTTCAATAGTAATTATGATGATGGTGATGATGGGAGCTGTAAAACACAATGTTCCATCAATATAACCTGCATTTATATCACTTTACTCCAAATAATTAAGAACAGCATTTATTCTTGCAGGAAACCTAAGAGACTGGTTAAATTAAGAGCTAATTGTCCATGGCTAGCTGCTGAGATTTGTAGACGGACTCCTTCATGGTGGGAAACCTACACAAACCCCAACTAGTGCTAAATTCAATAATACTCTTCAGAATTGTGGAAAAATCTTAACTTTCTTTCAAAAGAATGAAAGGAAGGTGGGAAATCAGTAGACAGATTATGTAAATATAAAAAAACTTAAAGGGTCAGTTTTATTTTTTAATATATACAATATGTGCTGGCAGCATTTAAAAATAAAATCAGATTGACTGCCATAATATGTGCTTTAATTTGCTTATAAGTTGCTTGTTTGGCTGCACAATTCCATTCAAAAGCATTTTCCCACTTTGTAATGAGATTTACACTGATAATCGCTTTTTGAAATATGGCCACGTACACACTCAGTGTAGAATGCACAGGAGTTTGGCCAGATGGTAATAAATAAATATAAATATTTCAGCATGAATTAAAAGTGTAACAGTTGGTTCAGACTGTGTCAAGGTTTTTACAGTGACTTCCTTGAGTGGCATCATGCAGAGCACTGGAGATGGAGGACTGATTCCCATAGGCACCATTAAGTGGTTTCACTTCTTAAACACATGTTAATGCCAGGTGGCCTTCTGTTACATTTACTAGTACTGAGTCATGAGGTGTCTCTTTGGCTGAAACAAGAAGATATTCCATCTATTTAGATGGCTTTGGAACTTGTACATGCCTGGCGAGTTTTTCACTTCTGAGCATTCTTGTCCTGAAATGGTATAAAACATAGGGTGGCCTATTTCATTTGAGCGAAAAAAGTGTTTTAGCTGAATTGTGGGGGGAGCAACTTTTCAGACAAGCAGAAACTCCAGTCCCCTTGCCAAAATGTGGGTCATGAACTTATCTTGACTATTTCTTTCAGTTCTTTGTTTCTCCGTTGCATTTCATACCAAAACAAATAACACTGAAATTTAAACTCTCATATCCAGAGGCAGACATAACACAGATATATGACAGATACCTTATGTTTGCTGAGAAGCCTGTGTTCCACTGAATTAAAAACAAAACAAAACAATGGAAAGTTGGCATGTAGCTCTTTTTCTAGTAGGAAAAAGATACTTTCCTTTCTTGTCAGGCCCATCACATTCTTCAGTTATGTGGTGGGATGACACACAGTTGCTTTATCTATTTGGTAGATTTATATCCTGTTCTTTTTCTAGAAGCTCAGGGTGGCTTACATCACATACCTTTCCTCCAATTTCCCCCACAATAATCCTGAGGTAGATCTGCAAGATAGAGTGACTGACCCAAAGTCACCTAGTCAGTGTTTATGGCTGAGGTTTCCTCCTTATTCTGTATTCTCTGTGGAAAGATCTGTTGCCCCAAATTCTTGTTGACAAATTGCTTCCTCCTGGAAGAAAAACATACACATAGACTTAGGTTATTGTGGACTTTCGGCTTAATTCTTACTTCAGAAGTGTACAAGAAAGTGTCATTGGAGTTAAAGCAGTGGGTGCTTGACAGGAAGATCAAAGTCTAGCTCACACCTCCTATTATAGGAGTGGTATATATACAGGATGGTTTATCCTAGCTAACTGTTTCTCTAATAGTTTAGATTTTATACTATGCCCACTATGGTTCTAAAACATCCACCTACATGTCCACCTCTGCCCTTGAAAGGAGGGATCAACTGAGTCAGTTTCTCATATTTTGTTGCACTGATCCATATATCAATCTTGGCTTTTTGTTCTAAAGATGCCCCTGCTAGTTAACTGCTTGGATTGGCTAGCTAAGCAACTGGATGCTTTCTGCTAGTGGAGCATTCTCAGATAACAAGAAAAATTGCTAAATTTTGTTCAGTAGCAATTGCTGTAAAGAGGACTTGAGTCTAGGGTTGGAACTTTGAACCAAATTGCTATTTGATTAGATATTGTTATATGTTCTATTAATTATTCTATTTTATAATTGTTAGTATTTGTTACATACATTTTTACCTTATAATGGTTTTGGTCTTTGACCATAAATGAATAAACTAAACTATCTTGGCTCTTATCATTATAGCAAGGTCTAGCCTTTACTCACCATCAACCTTTTGACACCAAAGTAGGTTCACCCAACAAGAGGTTTTCCAAATAATAGGAATAGCTTGCAAGGAGGAAAATTCAAAATACCTAATCAGTGTCTTGGATGACCTAACCAATGATTTCCAGGTGATTCCTATTGTAACTGTTCAGTATAAGACTGATTGAAGATTGATTGAAATGGCAGTGTCAACTCTTGATGACCACATAGATAGATCTTCTCTAGGATGACCTGTCCCCAATTTATAATTGATTTGTTTCTTTTCCAAGACCAATGTTCAAAAGCATCAATACACTTTTATCCTGCTTCTTCAAAGTTCAAAGTTCACTTCCATGGAGTGTCATAGGAAAATAATTTCTTACACACTTCTGATCTTTGTACTGTAGATATAGGCATGTCACGACATCTGAATATTTTCCCCAAGGTCTTCACTGCTATCCTACCAAATGCTATCATAGTAGTAGTTTAGTTTAATAATGTCTCTTGTTTCTTGGCCTTTCTAAATCCAGTTTGAACATCTGACCTTAAATTTTAGACAAATTTAAACATACCATTATAATACAACATATTTAAACTGGGAAGAAATGAAATATTAACAAATATATTCGGGTAGATATTAAATAATATTCAGAATGAATGCAGTAGCTTATTTTTTTTCAGATAGCATCAACCTTTTAAAGAAAATCTTCTATTCAGAAAGTGAAACAGGGCTTTGCCCTTTCAATTTGAGGAGCATTTTTAATCATGTGGAATTTCTGTGTTCTGGACCCACCTTACCATAGAAATAAATTAGGCTTTATTTTTCCAGTAGTGTGTGAACTAATAAGTGTGAACTGATAAGACCACAACTGGCTGTAGTTCCAGTCTTGGTTACGTATGCAAAAAGTTGCATTAAACCTAGGTGGCAGGCATATTGCAGATACAGTCTCACTCGAAATAGCAACCAGCCCTTTCACTTTTCCAAAAGTAAATATTATTTTTAATGTTGAAAATACTAGGCTGCCTGAGTAGATCAACCATATCAATATGTTTTTATGGGTTTGTTTTATTATACTGGAGAAGAACAGTGCAAGATTATGCTCCATTACATGTGATTCAAAAAGCCCTCAAATGGAAGGGTAATAAACTGATTATTTTGCACTTGCTACTCATTTAGCAAATGAGATTCACTGAAGAAAGAATGGCACACAATAAAACTGCATGAAAATTACCACTACCTTTTACTTTATACACATTCTGCCAGGCATTTCTCTCCTAATGACACAATAACAATTAGATATACTGTCTTTGGAAAAGTTGATTTGAGTTCCATCTGGGATTCAATAAGCAGGTTTATATGGAAGGTTATGTTTAAGAGGTCACAATGTAGATTTAGCAAGCAAATAGCACAATGTTTAATAAGACTAATGAGAACAAATCCATGGAAGATATAACAATGTCATATTTCCCTAACGTTTATTATTACAGACAAATATGTCAGGCCAGGGTTCAGCAGTTTGGACAAGCAGCTTAATATCTTGATGTTATCTTGATAATGGAAGAAATACAGCACAATTGGGAGATTGCAAGGCATAATAAATAGAGAGTGGTTAATGCAATCAGAAGACCAACTGTTGCTGTACTTGTTATGTGGCATGCAAGAGGACTCCTGTCATCACATATGTATTTGGGGTTTTGAAATGTTAATGTATCTGAGCTAAGAATCAGAAATCTTCCAGTCCAACCAGTTTAAATTTCATTGCAGCCATCGGCTCACTGGTGTTAGATAAGCAACTCTCTCAGCCTCAGTTTTCCCATCTGCAATATGTAAAATAATAATATTGACATATATTACAAGATTAAAGTATGCATGTGAACAACTTTTAATATTTGAATGTATTGCACAAACTGTATTATTATAGAAAGTAAGGGTATCTTGTGGGTGTAGCAGATTTTGTATTGTCTGCCAGAAGCAGCTTTTTCAATTTTGGTGGAAAAATACTTAATGTGAGTTGAATATTGGATGGGTAAAAGTCAGACTCTGGATGTTGATAGCAAATCAAATGCATTCACGATGACAGTGTCAGGGTATAGGCTAAATAATAAACAAACATTGCAGCCTGGATGATAGAGATAGTCCTTGTTTAGCAACCACAACTGGGACCAGCAACTTGGTTGTTAAGCAAAGCGGTCACTAAGTGAAACTGTGACTGTGCTTACAATTTTACTTCAGCTTTCCTTTGCTTTACAAACCTGCAAAGGTCATAAATGTGAGGATTGGTCATAAAGTTCCTTTTTCATCACCACTGTAACTGTGAATGGTTGCTAAACAAGGCAGGTGCTAAACAAGGACTACCATATGCAAAAAGATGACAGTAGAAAAGTCTGTCCTAGATTGTGCCCTGCACAAAGTCTTCAGCTACATCTTTTACCACTACTTGATGTGATCTATGGTGAACTATATTGTACTGTACAATGAATTATAACAGGACAAATATATGGAGGGGATGTTTGTGTAATAAAACTGATTTGGAGAATTGCTTGCTTGCTTGCTTAATTTGTTTTGAGTTCTATACTGCTGATGTTTCAAGAGCCTTCTGTAAGTCCAAGAAGAACGATAGTCCCTTCAGCTCTCAAGGGAGCATATTCAAGAGGTAAACCATCAGATAGGGTTGACCATGTTCTTGGTCCCATCAGTTAAAGAATACCATCTCATGGGATCCAGGAGACATGCCTACTCTCTTGTTCTGTGGAGCAGCATCCCCACAAATATCCAGATAGTCTCAACTTGCCAGCCTTTAGGAAGGCCTTGAAGAGTTGGTTCTTCCCCAAGATACTGATTCTCTAATATTCAGTATAAATTTAATTTTCTTTTTCCACTGAAATTCCCATTGTTGTCCATATATTACTGAATCTAAATTTTGCTTCCATTTAACCATACAATGTTTGTCTTGTTTGGTCTCTGAATCATACATCAATTTATAAATAAGGTCCACCAGATGCTGTGAGTTACATATTATAAGATTTTGAAATTCAGTCAAGTCTCTAAGGGTTCTGCCTTGTTTCTGCAATTCTTTTAATACTATGCTGCTTATTTGAAGATACTGAAACCAGTCAGGTGGACTAAGCTACTGTGAGGTAGTCTCAACATTTGTTATCTTTGTCTTATTAATAATCAAATCTCGCAATCTAACTGAGCAACATTCTTTGTGGTTTCCTCTTCATAAACATAAATATTTAGTAGTGAAACAAGATGGGAAAAATTGGGCTAATTTTTATACCCATGGTAGTTTAGACCCACAGTGGTTTAAATTTGTTTATTTCTGCCACTCTTCTCACAAATGAGTGGATTCCTGGGATGGCACTTGGGGGCCTTGAAGCTGTGCCTTAGTCGTATGCTTATCTAACTGCTGTCTCTAACCTAAGGATTGCTGGCTCCCACTGCAACCCTCACAGTGTTCATTTATTTCTGTTGCATTGCAGGCATGCATCCTGACTTAGGAACATTAAATAACAGTTCTGCGCATGCCTATGCAAAATTAAAACCCTTTGTGTTCAGTTCAGTTTACTCCCAAATCATCTATCAGTATATTAGAAATTCATGACACGTGATATGCAATTTTTACCAAATGAGTTTGGTAAACGTAGCTCCAATTGCAGTATTCTGAGTAAGTTATTTCAAACATTGTTATGCGACTTCACTAACACATTAATCTGGAGTGTTAATCAGAAAAATAAATACACCTTCCATTTTTTTTTTTTTTTGGTAGAAACTGAGGGACATATTTAACTCTTCCCTTACAACTAATAGAAGCAAATAACATAAATAAAATACACAATAAAACAACAGTTTGTGTGGATTATGACCAATGTATGTTTATCTATAAGAAACCACCATTACTCACAGGAAGCTCACAGAACTCAAATTAAACATGATTTCAATAGCATAGCACCAATTTTAAGTCAAATAACAGTTTGTCACACCTCCATTTTGTATTCCCAATGTATTTCCCAATTAGAAATGCTTTGGATGGAAAAATTAACAACGGTATAATGAGAGATTATGAATCTTCACAGGTTTGTATTTCTAAAAAACAATTATGAAATAAAAATGAAACATTAGTTTAATATCACCAGACCCAACAATTTAATATGCATATAATTTTCCAAACCTCTAAATAGTAAGCACTAAAAACCAATATTGAATTGTACTCTCTTATCTGAAATTGCTTCATTTTTCCCTGAAGAGATGTTAAAGATTTGTTACTGTGTTCTATTTGAATAGATGGTAGCATAACACTGAAACATTAAAAAAAGAAGAGAGAACTAGTGACACGATGTCTATCAACATCTTGTTTTCTACTAAATTCTTGACTCATGCATTCATGCTTCTATTTCCCAAGGTCATTTATCAAATAGTGGAAAACAATTTTGAATCAAAGAGTGACTAGGTCCTTTTGAATCTCTTATATATATTAGATGTACAATTGCTCAAACAATTTGCTGCCTGTAGTCTGAAAAACATATTCATGCATCTACAAACATGTTTGTAGTTACAAAATTGACTAATTGAGAAAGAATTGTTTTCCTCAAACATTGAATTGATCCTATGTAGTGATGGCCACCAGATTAGGTGGTTTTCAGATAAGTTATTAATGGTTATTAGTTCTATCCTTTGATCAGTCCTGTTTTAAAATCACCTAAATTGGATGTTTACTATTGCTTACGTCCTACACAACGTATTTTAAATACAGTTAAGGAATGGTGGATATGGGCTATCACCTTCCTGTCCATGTTTATGAGTTTCCTAAGTTTTTTGGCCTTCATTTGCAAAAAGGCAACCCTGAATCCAACCTTATTTGTTTTTTTGTAATTTCTAAGGGGGGAGAACTTTTTTAAGTGAAATATCGAGATTGCAACATTTAAAGTGGTTAAAACAGAGTTGGTAAAAGTGGAATTATACTTAAGAAGCAGTTTCTTTCTCCTTCTCCTAGATGTGAGTGATATAGACATCTCACTAGAACTTTTGTTAGGATTTATCTTCCTCATAAAGTTGTGATCATTAAAAAATTTAGAACTTTTAAAACTTCAAATTTTTAACTGCAAGTAAATGGCCTATTAAGAAGTGCCATTTTGTATGAGGTTATGTCTTTAAGAAGAAAAACAACTTCAAATACGTTGTGGTAAGGATTTAGTAGTCTAGATAAAAAAGAAAAAAAGGAGAAAAGAAAAACTGTAGAATAGTCATTTGTCAGAAAGTAGACAACATTTCTCCCCATTAAAATGGACATATACAATTGTTTTCTCAATTTCAAATGTCTCATTCTTCTCTTGTTCTCAGTTCTAGAGCTATTTGTTTCTGACCACAGGAAAGGATAGTTCAATAAAAATAGGCTGTGAAAAACATTCCATTTCAAACCTTATTTTTGTTTGTTAATAAAATGAACTTGCACTGTACAGCATTTGGAATATAGGGTTTTGAAAATGCATGTTTATTTTGCTGTCTTTATTTTATTTGCCCACGAAGTAAATTATTACTTTCAGAATTGATTTGTCAAACCTACAAATAATTCCCAAGGTAAATGTCACACACAAAAAAATGAATATTCAGAAACATAATCTGTATGCAGACAAAATGTCAAATAATAAACCATGGTTCACATACCAAAATAGATAATTCAGAATCAAACAAATCACCATATGTTGTGTGAACGAAACCATTCTGTTAATGTGGTTTGTTTTCTTTTGTCTTGGACACTTTCACATGATAACAGTTTCTACTTCCCAGTCTCTCCAAATCACTTTGAAGTTAGTTGTATATATAACCATCTTCATGTCTGCCTATTTCTGAATATTGAAATATGCAGACATCATCACAAAGCAATCAGTGCTTCAGAAAAACTCAGTCATGTCCCATCTTCTGAGCTACTATAGCTAAAAAGGTAGCAAAAAATATTTAAAATGATAGTATTCTGCCTGGGCCCATCCGTGTGGCTGTGATGGGTTGTATGCAGTCTTGAGATTTTGGGGCTTGGTATATTTTGGCGTAAGAGTCTAGTAAGTTACTGTAACCTGCTAGCTCTGGTAATAAGTTTGGATCCTCTCCAGTAGTTGGCATTCATTGGATGAGTTTTCCATCACATAGCAAGTTTTGATTATTTATGTATTCTATATATGAAGCATGTTTTATTCTAGCATTTTGAATGCATGTTCTCTATTTTACCAAGCAATTAGGGAAAAACAATAAATCAGGAGCAGAAAACTTCTCTGGAGTAGTTTGTTGTGCAGAGCGCAGCAAAGCTCTCAAAAACTCTGCTCTCAGGAAAATTACACATCAGCATGAGAGCTTGCAAAATGCAATGTCTATATTTTGCTTTCCAAAGAAAATCCAGTCAGAAAATATAAACTAACTGGTTTTTATTGATAAAAATTCAAAACTTCATAAAATACAAGTTGCATACAAAATATAGTAAATAACAAAGACTTCTTCTCATCTTAGCATCCAAGACTTATCCACAACAAAGTCTCTAGCTAAAAAAAACGCTCTCAGAGAAGAGGCACACAACTTGGTTACTAGTTATAACTACATAATCTATAAAAACCTACATGATAGATAAAACTATAAACGACTGACATGCTGGGCATCTAGCCTTCCCGTTATATTGTCAGCATGTACCCCCCCACTGAATAACTAGCATACACATTACAATAGGTGGCAGTAAAAAGCATAACACAGTCACAAGATATTTTGTTTACATTAACTTCAGATGAAACAATTGTTGTACAGAGGACGGGATAACTTTCTTCCCATGAGAAAATCCTGACATAGTTAACATATTTGGAATTTGGTGATAACTGATAAATCATTTCCCATGATAGAAGCTTTTCTAGTCACAAAATGACTTCCCCAATTAATCCAAAATCAGCCATTTATCAGAAAGCAAAGTGTGTCTGTACGACCCATTTATTCTGGACTAGTGGTCATACTTTAAACAAATCAATGGGTGCAAGGAAGCATTGATTTTATTTTCTAATAATACAGCTGAAATTTGTGAGGAAACTGTGGAATTCTTGTAAACAAAATGATCCTAGAGGTTACTCAAATCCTCCCTCTAGTTTATTAAGAACCCACTGAAGAATACTCCAAATGTGCTTGATCTACCTAAAGGTTCTATCATCCTTCCATTTTGGTAATCAACCAGCATGTCAAATGTTTTACTGAGGTCAAGAGAAAGTACATCCACTTGGCCCTGAAGAGTTTCACCAACTTTGTATCAACCTTGAACTGCAATCCTTATTTTCCACTAATCACATATTATGCAAGGTTGTACACAATGACCTCTTTGTACACTGCACTAAGCTACAGTTTGTTTAAGCTTTGGGTAAATCACAACTCCTTTTGTCTACATGACTACTGAGCTATGGTTTTCAAAACATAGCAGGCATCAAAAAGACACAAATCATAATACCGTTTAGTTCAAGTATTAATTAATTAATCAATCAACCAACTAATTAATTAATTAACAAATTAATTAATTAATTTGTATAGCTGCCCATCTCAACAAGTGACTATGAGCCATCATTCATTCATTCAATTTGTATGGCTGTTCACTCACCATGTGACTCTGGATAGCTAACATCAAGGACTTTTTTTTAGTAAAGACAGAAAGATAGGAGTGAGAAGTTCCACCATCTTGGTCATTTATTCATCAGACTGACCCTGGATAGAGTGTTCCTGAAGATAGCCAATTTAAATTGCATGGCACCTGCACTACCTTCCCCATCATGAACTCCCTTGGCTGACGGCTGGAGACAATTAGCTGAATTAAACTTTCCTCAAACAGTAAGCAAAATTTTATAGCAAATAATGCCAAATAATGTATACATGATTACTCCTGCCTTTGTCCAACAATAGGTCTTATTCCTCTTCTGGGAAAGATCCAGTGCTTAGCTGAAACATCAAAGCCAAGCAGAGCCATTCCCCTACCCTAAATCTTCAAGGGACTCGCTCTGCTATTTACAAGACCATAATACCTTGATTGGCCAGAATGCATAGGGGTATGTCAGCTGTAAAGTCCTTTCCTCATGCAAATGTAGTGGGTATATAGATGTTTCCTCCTCTGTTACTCCAGTCTGATCAAATTCCAAAGATTCAGTGCAATATGTTCTCATGGGCAAATGAGAACATATTTTACTTTTTACTCTAGCACAGCTGTAGCATATGCAGGTTAGAATAGCAGGAATCATTACTGTATTTCTGTTGGAACAGCACACAGTGCCTTCAGAAGTCCAGCTTCTGCTCTGCAGCTCATAATTCAAAATCAAAGCTCTTTGTTCTGTTTTCAAGAACTGATACTTTTTGTTTGAGATTTTCTTTCTTTATTTTCAGAAAGAGTTTCACTTCTATTATAGTTTGCTCCCATACATTTTCACATAGCAGATTTTCAGAATTCTTATCCCTCTCCCTCAGGAGTCTGATCACATTCTATGAAATGTTTAGAAATTTTTTTTTTTGCCATCTGATACTCTACAAGGATCTCTCTCTCACACACACACTCTCACACACACACATTACCTGTACCAGCCCTAGAATGTTCTCTTATATTTCACTAGAGGTAGTCCCTGGGTTAAGAACACCTGGGTTACAGATGACCCGTAGTTAAGGATGGAGCCTATTGTAGCAAAATTTGAGATAAATACATAATGGTTCAAATTAAATACACAGTGATTCAAGTTCATTACACAATATTACTTATACACTATTATACAATAATACTGTTCTGGCTTACATACAGTTCCGACTTAAAGGCAGACCTTGGGAACAGAACTCATTCTTAAACTGGAGACTACCTGTTTAATAGTTGTTTGCCAAATAAAAAGCAGCAGGCCTGATACTTATGGGATCACTGTTGATCAAATGATGTCATTACCTGAGGCTCGCAACTGAAGTGATTTGGATATGTCCTTGTACCAGGATTTGTACCTGTGGCTAGGAAAACGTCATTTAAAGGCAACAGCACATTTTGGAAAAGACGATGTATTTCTGCCCTGTGCCTGAAGACAAAATCTACGTTCCTATTGTAGAAGATCCTTGGTTCACTCCAAATCCCTCTTCCTGGGATCCCATCATAGTAAAATGCTGGCATGCTTAGGAGAAGGAACCCAAGGGCAAAGTGCCAATGTAGCAGCATTAGCCATTTTGAAGACAGTGGAGGTTTACCACCCCGCTGAGCCACAAACTTGAGAAAATGTTAGCAATGTATTTTTCTTTTAGTTTTGTGAAGGTGGGGAGGGGAAGTGAGTTTAAGCAATGGACCTGTGGGGATAGAAAGAACATTAGCTGGCTGACAGTTCTTTATGCTGAGCGATTACCAGAAAGGAAAAGTGCTGATTAGCTAATGGTTCTCTGCAGACTCTATTGATTCACAAACATGTAAACATGCCCAAACTCATTGTCCTGACATCCAGATAGATTTTAAAATAATCAAAGAGGCCTGGATTGATTTCAGGTAATTAAAAAAAAAAACCTCTGAATTCAGAACTATTGAAAGAGGGAAGTGCCCATCTTTTATACCATCAACCCTTCTTTCTGCTGCTTCATGACACCAATCGCTAAATTTCTCAAGGGACAGCAAGCATGAATTAGATGGGATATAGAAAAAAAGCTTCTTAGCAACCCAAGAAATCAATGGTTATTCTGGACCATGAGATAGAGGTCAAATCAGATCACCCAAATGGACAGCACGGTGCATTTTCAGAAGTACTGATATGCTGTTGGATACCTGAATAAATCTCTACAGTTCAACATATATTTCTCATTGCAGATTCTTGTTTTTAACTCAGTGACCCCTTGGTTTCATTCTGGTGGGTATCTAAGCATCTTTAAGTATAGTAAATATAAAATATATTTAATATAAAATATTAGATATTTCCTAGTGCTGGGCGTCCTTTATGTTGGCTTTCTTGTTTGATTCCTGTTATCTATCATGACAGTTTCCATCCTTTTGTAAAGCATACTTACAGCAAACACTATTCAAATCCATGATATAGATGGAATATATCAACAATAGGCTAAAACTATATCAGTGAAGTTCTTGCAGTATGCCAAATTTCTTTTATTTTGATCTGTTCTTTTCAGATATGATAACAGATTTTACCCATAATGTGAAATATTCTAGGTTTTAATAATTCTTATCTATAGAAGTATATTTTGGGAACCAGCATGGGATTTTTACAGAGAAATGTATGGACACAATATTTATTCAATTAACTACTAAGGTGCACTGATTGAACGCAGTGATTAAAAGTGTCCCCATTAATAAGGAATCATTTTAGTGTATATATTTACAGTATAAACATTTGTACAAATACTTGGAGCTCTACATGAGAACTAAATGATGTGTTACTCTAAGTTGTTGACATATTTTGTATTTCCACATCCGGACCTAATCTGTAATGCAATTATTTTTACAGTGATTCTGCTCTGAATTACTTCCTTCAGTGGGTAGAACCCTGGGAGGCATAATATTGCCTATAACTCCTCTTTGGACATGATACAATAGAAAAGACTGCAATATAAAGTCTAAAGTTCAGCCTTGCCATTTGGTCCAATCACATGGAAAGTTGCCAGCAGTCCAGGAGAAATAATGGGAGTCAAGTGTCAATCTTTGTTACTTTCTTTTTTAACCCACCTCCTGTAGCTGATACTCCCTGGCCTTGATAGTCTGCTTTTTTAGTTTAGTGAGTGAATAATGTAGTATAGAATTTCAAATTTCTATCTGACAAATCAGATGGAAATTTGGTAGTAGGATCCCATTATGGCTGTCAACCTAACATTTCCAAACCTGTGCTTTCCAGTTTTGTTGAACTTCAACTTTCATCATCTTCAACATCATAGCAAGTTAAGTCTGGAAACTGTATTCATGTGAATATTTATACAGGTTTAATAAATTGACTGATTAACATAGGATTGATTTACTAACATTTCTTGAATATTGAATAATATTGAATGTTGAATAATAGTCCTGCTGTGACTTCGTTTTTTAGGCCCTTGGAATGACATAATACAGGAAGTCTTTCTTTATGTATCACATAGGATACGTTCACTAGAACTAGAAATATGGGCTCTGGGTGAAGGTGACATAATTGCATAAAATTTGCTAATGACGATTGGGTTTCATGTTAATTGGATGCCATACTGTAGATGTTAATTGGCTGATAATTTCTAAGTGCCCTCTGCTATGTTGGATAGTGGCTTTTATTATTATTTTTTAATGTATTAGGGTTTTTTTCCTCCTGAGCTAATTATCATGATACATTATTACCTTGTAATTTTGTTTGTAATCCAGAGAATGTCAATTACTTGACAGATTAAAAGTATAATCTGATTATATTTGTAATATCCACTGTTTTTAAAAAAATAAAATAAAAAAAAATCTTCCTTTACCTTTCTCATTTCCTCATTGCTAGGCTTCCCCATTTTAGCTGTCAGTTAACTGCTAATTCTTTGTACAGTCTTACAACGTGAGAACTTCCTTTGTCTCCTGTCTCAGCATGGTAACTCTTTGAGCAAACAAAAGGCAAGAATCTTTGATAATAAAGGGTGGCTTTCAAATAAGATGGTTAAAAATGTTACTCATCCGCCAGCTCTTTATGATTAGCCCTAGGGTGACTGATTCTATCATTACCCAGTGCAGTGATTTTCATATGCATCCCAGTCCCGGTTTGCAATCCATTATTTCAGAGGAAAGCCCCTTCTGCAAGTGTTTACTTATTTATTAAATTTACATCCCAGATTTCCATTACAAGCAGGGCTAATGAGAACGCTATGCAAGATAAAATAGGAAATAATAATTCAAACCTAAAAGCTAATCAATCTGTATTGGACATAATGGAGACACATCACTTAGTATCCTTTGAGCAAGACAAGAAAAGCAAAAGGAAAGTATTCTTGCTGTATGCTTTTGAAAGAAACCTCAGGGCCTCCTAGCAGAAAAGCAGCCCTCTGAAGTGGGGCCGGAAGAAATACCTGCACTGAGAAAATATTATAATTGTTCATGTTTCTTTCTTTCTGTTTTTCAAAGCAATCGCAGCAGGCCTTCAAAAAGTTTTTAATTAGATTTGTCTGTAAATACTTTTGCTTAGTGAAAGTTATGTGAATTATATTCATGAGGATCTCAAAATCAATTACTTTTCTGCTGGACTGAAGAGGATATTTATCTTGCTAAATATTTTTTTCTCCATGTTTTCAACTGTTCACATTCAGTTTCACTGGGGAAAAAATCCTTTTTGACTTTTTTGTTTCAAAGGAGAAGAAAATTTGGGTGAAATTCTCAGAAGGCAGGAATGCACTTAACATATCTATCATGAGGCTGAGGATGTGGGTATAAGTGTCCTGTATTCCACTGTACAGCTTCTCTCCAGTGGCCTATCTGGCTTCCCAGGCCTCATAGAACCACAGAACCATGAAGTTGGAAGTGACAGTAGAGGACATCTATCTTATCCAACTCCCTGCTCAGAACGGCTGTGACAGATGGCCATCCATCTTCTGAAGGCCTCCAGTAAAGGAGAATTTACCACATTATTGACAACCTGTTTCACTGTCTGATACCTCATGTAGCCAGGAATTTCTTTCTCATGTCTCTCCTGAACTTCATTCCCTAGAGTTTTAATTCATTAGTTCTGGTCCTGTCCTCTGGGGCAAGAGAAAATAAGTCCATACCCTCTTCCGTGTGACAACTTCCATATATTTGAAGATTGTTATTATATCTCTCTTTAGTCATTTTTTCTGTAAGCTAAAATACCCAGATCTTTTAACTGTTCCTCGTAGGGCTTGATTTCCAGATTCTTCACCATTTTGGTAAACCTCCTCTGAACTTGCTCCAATCTGTCATTGTCCTTTTTGAACTGTGGTATCCAGAACTGGACACAGTACTCCAGATGGGGTCTGATCTGATCAAATTAGAATGAAACAATCACTTACCCTTATCTGGATTCTATGTTCTTGTTAATGCACCATTTCAAGATAGCATTTCATTTTTAGCAGCTTCATCACACTACTAACTCATGTTTAACTTGTGATGAACATGGTCAGCCAGATTCCTTTCACATGTAGCACTGCCAAAATATGTAACTTAATATTTCTCCCTGTTAAATTTCATTAATTTCAGCTTACTTGTCAAGCCTGCCTGGATCTTTTTGACTCCATTTAAAATATTATGTCACTTGCAGATTTTATAATTATCTCCTAAACTCCCCCATTTAAATCATGATAGAAATGTTGAACAATACAGGGTCCAAGACAGAGTTCACTGACACTCCATTTAACACTTCTCTCCAAGCTAAAATGGAGCCATTAAGAAGCATTCTTGGGATGCAATCACTCAGCCAATGATGAAATTATCTAAGTAGTGTCATTTAGCCCATATTTTACCATTTTATGAAAGAAAATATAAAAGATTGTACTGAGGCTGCAGAAAAGAGTATCTATAAGTCTGAGAAAAAGAAATTTTGAAGCAAAAACTTTGAAGAGTCCTTGCTTAATGAACTTACAAATAAACAAAGATTCAATGTTCCATATCAGTTCTCAGGATTGTATGCTCTGACCTCTAATTCTTGGCATTAAAACTAATTAAATAAAATCTGTGTGAATCTTGCTTCCTTGACCGTGCTCTGCAATTAAGGGCTTGACAGAGAATATACTCTGAGGCTTTGCTGAGTTCCTGGTATATTATGTCTTGGGCATTCCCCAGGTCTATTAATTTGTAACTCTATCAAAGAATAGACATAAGGTTAGTCTGGCACAATTTGTCTGAACAAATCCATGGTGGCTTCTATTAAGTGTAGCATGCCTATTAAAGTGCTCATAAACAGTCTGCTTGATAATTTGTTCAAAGGCCTTGCCCAGTTTAAATGTCAAGCTGATAGATCTGTAGTTTCATGGGTCCTCTTTTTTTCCTATTTTGAAGATAGGGATGACATTTGCTTTCCTTCAGTCATCTGGGTCTTCACCAATCTTTCAGGAGCTCTCAAAGATTACTGAGAGTGGCTCTGTGATCACTTATGTTAGTTCCTTCAATACTTGGGCTGTAATCATTTGGCTCATGCACTTAATTCATTTAAATTAGCTAAGTTCTCTTTACCTTCTCCTTGTTTATTCTAAGTTGCAACTCCCTCCTCCCAGTGGCATAACCATGATCAATTAGGGCTTCACTTCCCTTCTGATAGAAGACAGATGCAAAATAGAGTTAAGGAGTTCTGCCTTCTCACCATCATCTGTTACTGACTCACCACTTTCTTCTTGCAACGGATCTATAATTTCTTTGGCTTTGCTTTCATTTCTGACATATCAAAATAACACGTTGTTGTAATTTTGGTATCACACACAAGCCTCCACACCTTCTGAGATTTAGCTTGTCTGACAGAACTCCTACAGTTTCTTCAGTGTACCTTGTATTCTTTGGTTATGTTTCATCTCCTCTTTTCTCTTCAGCAGTTTAGAAAGCTCTGCATGTGTCCATGTTGGCCTCTTTAGACTTCTCCCATTTTTCGTTCTTGAGATTATTTACGACTGTACCTGCAGAATCTCATTTTATAGAATTTTCTATCCTTCCTAGGTATCTTCTTCTTCAGGATTTCAAGCCATTGGATCAGATCAGCCTTCCCTCATAGTTCATCAAAATCTGATATTCTGAAGTCCGTTACCCAGGTCTGACTCGTCTCAGTTCCTCCTTCTCTGGATATCAGAATTCAAAAATAACATGATCTCACTCCTCCAAAGGACCAATCACCTCCTGTACTTCAACTAGTTCTTCCCTCAGTTAAATTCCAAAGCACTGCATCAGAAAGAAACTCCTTTCATTGGGCTTGCAAAAATGAAGTAAGCGCAAAATGCCACCATTTTTTAAAAACTTTGAAACTGCCAATGAATGTACAAATAATCAGAAGCCTCTTCATTGGGGAAGAAAACTTTCCTGAAACTGAAGGGCTACATTAATGTTTTCCTCTATTTTTTCTCCCAATTTTTGTTTTCCTTTTCCATTGCTCACATAAATAATTTTTGTAAATTCACTTCAATGGTACATGCAAATATTAATATAAGATTACCCATATTTTATAGGGTAGCTGAATTTATTTAATTGGTCAGTATGACTGGTAGTGAGCCCTCATCTTTGGTACATGCTTTTTATACACCGTTTCCAGTGTTAGGTAGCTTTTCATTGAGAGATTTTTGTTTGTATTATAGGCAAGACAGTAAAATACCATCATATTGAATAAAAGTATATCTCTCTCTTACAAAAAAGGAAATACAGTTGATTATAGTTCTTAAATTAAGCATGGAATCCTTCCTTCTCCCCACAACTAAAAATAAGTCAAGCGTCAATATTATCCATTGCTATTTTATTTCTTATATAGAATTTAGTTAAAATAAGAGATAAATTCACAGATTCTAGATCTTAAGGAAAGGCAAATTTGATCATTCACAGAGGGGTCAACCCCTCTGGAACTAGATACAACCCTCTACCCAACAGCTAAGGAAACAGGTATTGCTGAAACAAAGCATAGATTTTTTTTTTACTTTTTACCATTCTTACTGGGGCTGTTGGAAGTTGAGAAGTTCAGCCATATTTAGAAGGCCACAGCCTCTAGTGTACCATACACATCTTCCATACATGTGATACCCAAATTTAGCCTGGATCAAGCTTTGTCCTTCTCCACTACAAAAGTACCACACATGTTCAAATGCATTGTAGCGTTCCTGGAACTTGGCATGGGAAATGTTCACAGTTGCATGAGAACCAAATGTTGGTGATACTGTGGCCAAAAAATCTGGACAATTTTTTCCGGCAGTTTTCTAATTTAGAAATGGCCAATCTTTGTTCCACAAGGCAAAGCTTGTCCATGCCCATCTTGTTCCACTGGAGGGGAGAATGAAGTGCAGGAGAAGTGCACTAGCAAACCTGCCAACACTCCAGCAAGAAAAGGGACTTTGCCCCTTCCCAAATTTTTACCCTCAAAGACAAATGTGGCCAAGCCAACAAAATAACCAGAAGCCAGCCCGTCCCTTTTTTGATCACTGGAAGCATTAAGGTGTGAAAAAGACTTCAGTTTTTATTCTTTATTCTCAGTGTGCCTGGGAGTATCTAGGTCATGCATTCCCCTTCACTGGAGGTTTTCAAACAGGGCATGAATAGTGGAGCAGGGTGTTCGATTAAGTGATCTCTGAGAACACTTCCAACTATATGTTTCTTCAGAATATCTCTTGCAATTTTTTTTTTTTTGAGCTTACTTAAATAATGGTGTTCCTTTTTTGGGTTGCATATCTTTCCATTATCTGAAGCTTCCATGTCTCTCTTATTCTCTGGTTGTTCTTCTGGGAAAAAAAAAAAGAAAAAACAATGGGAATATTTCCCTCATGAAGTAATGCCTTGGGATTTAACTGAACTGCAGGAAGCCAGGGAGTTTGCAGACCATTTGAAAATGGATAGTGCAATGAAATACTGGACATATTTTTTGGTTACCTCTTAAATAACTGCAAGAATATTATAACTCATGCAGAAAAAAATTGAAAGCAATTTTTCCTCTTTTCTATGTGCCAGAGGATAAAGAGAACAATGTTCATGGAAGAATTGGCATTGCTGTAATGTCATCCAGACCACTGGATTTATCCCTGAGCCAAATATGTTATGCTTTATTAATATATCTGCAATTACAGTTACAATATTGCATCACTAATGAAAGAAAGAGAGAAAGAGAAAGAGAAAGAGAAAGAGAGAGAGAGAGAGAGAGAGAGAGAGAGAGAGAGAGAGAGAGAGAGAGAAAGAAAGAAAGAAAGAAAGAAAGAAAGAAAGAAAGAAAGAAAGAAAGAAAAGATATTTATAAATATTTTAGTCATGGTTCCCCACCCTCAAGGAATACACTGATTTTTAAAACTTCATATGTATCTGAAATTTTGCTTCCAAAAAGATCATCCAACATTTTAGTTCCAAATTAGTAGCATTCATGATTCCATTTGGGTTTGTTTGTCAGCTGGTGACATTTTAAGTATTGAATATAATATTTCCTTTTCTTTGAATCACACAGATGGTGAAGCCAGAAAGCTAGAAGGTGAAACCTAAAGCTATTTTTGGATATTGCATTTTTAACTTACAAGGTGAGGATTGCATATTTCCTGTTTGGTCATGTACTACTTCTAGGGAAGCATATCAGTATATTTTAGTTTTAGAGAAAATAAAAGACAGTTCCCCTAGTAACAAACATTTATCAAATAGCATATCATAGTATTGTTTGTCTCAAGTTATTCAAGTCCTGGCCTTGAGATCCAACAATGCAACTATTCCATAGAAATATCAAAATGATACTTCCTACACTGGAAGCAAAAACTGAATTGTCTTGCTCTTGGTCACAAAAAATTAGAATAAATCTAGTGGAGCTGAATATTGCTCTTGTAATGTGCTCTGTCTTTTCAAAACCTTATGTGAACACAAAGAAGTGAATGATCGATTGTCAAAGCAGTGCATGCAAAAGATATTAAAAACCTGCTGATCTTTTGACCTATTTCTGTTCAATATGCTGACATGTAGAGCTACAAGGGAATTCACCATATTATTATTAGACTTTGCACCTTTTTTTTTTTTTTAATCAAACATATTTTGCTACCTTGGAAAAGCAGCAACTACGTACCCTCAATCTGGCCTCTCACAATGAATCTGAGGAAGAAAGTTGGCAATGTACTTCATAACACAGTACATATCTTTCCTGACCCTACAATACATATCTGATGCATTATTTCTCAAGGCAAGGTTGAATCCACAGGGTGACTGTTCAGTCTTGTAAGATATACTTTGGGTTGAAAGGCATGCTGAGTAAGGAACATACTTCTTGTTTCTGGAGGGTGAGACATACTGTAATAACAAACCTATAACTACCAGTTTAAATTTATATTTAGCTAGTCAAACTGTATCAGTCTATACTTCTGTGATCCACTGGTGAGTACGTGAATGAGTGCGTGAGTGAGTGAGTGAATGGAAGGAAAGGAAGGAGAGAAATTCGATAACCTAGTGTATTCAAAATGGGAACAAATTAAAAATGGGACTTAGGTTGAACTCTTAGCCATAGAAATGTAGCAGGGTTAGGTCTCAATCAACAGTCTTAGGTTATTGATCTGCCTTCCTCCTCCATATACTTTCCATCTCCAAGGACTCGTCCAAATCCAAGTAGGCATCAGCTTTTTGGTAGTCTTTCCATGAGCAATGCACCATTTTGTACAATCGTTCCACTGTTATCCATCAGCAGGGCTTTAAAAAGTAAGGGGATCAAGCAATATGATTCCATTAAAAAAAAAAATCATATATCTTTAGAGAAGAGAAGATGCCTGAAAATTAGAGGCTGTGCCCATTTGTTTTGTACAATACCCTGCATTAATTATTGATAGATCATCTTTAAAATTGTTTAAAAGATAGGTGCTAAAGCTTTTAACAAAAATCTATACGCATAAAACATCATTCTCTGGCTTGCATTTCAATGAAAAAGCTGAAAGACAGGATGACATAAAAGGACTAATATGTATGCAATGCACCAAACATCATCTGAAAGCAAAATCTATTCTGACAAAGCTATTCTTTCTTTTCAATTGTTATTCAAATTACATTTGTATAAGATTTTGTCCACTAGAATATTAACAGTAAATCTAATTTAAGTGTGAGCAGAATGGCCTATAAACATGTTATTTGAAGTACAACAAGAACAATTCTAATTGCAATTGGTATTGTCTTGTATGTTTTTTTCCCTGCATGAAACAAATCCAATTCATAATTGCCAAGTTATTCAGTTTCTCCTTTGCATTCTGGTGTTTGTGCAAATCATTCAGTAAGTTTCTTGACTTCTTAGGAACTGTATGTGTGCATTAGAGAAAGTTAAGAAAATGATGTTCTCGCATAAAATGAATCAGGGCCCCTTAAGCTTATCAAGGCGAAATTTGTTATAAAAACAAAAAGCTTGAGGGAGGTAGTATGGTGAATGAACGAACGAACAAACGAATGAATATTTTTATTATGGTCACTGACCAGAATTGCAAACCAACATGTTGAAAATAAAAATAAAGTAAAAACAACACAAGATAAAATATTAGAATTGGTGGTAGGTTTGTCAGTGGATAATGAAACTCTGCCTAATTTTACAGGCAGTATAACAAAATTTAGCTACATTCAAGGAGACTGAATCATACTGATCTGATAACAACAGCTGTAATAAAAAAGATCAGAATTTCCCAGGTGTTTTACTGGGTAAGGAGTTATAAGGCAGGTCCTTGAGTCCTTATAGAGGGTACAATATAGCAAGTCATGAGCTGTAGCTTCAACAGCCCTCGTCCTTAGGGGCACAGCTCAGCTTATAGGAAACTTTTCTGTATTGGCCCTCCGAAACTGCTGTGGGGAGAGTGTTGAAGCGTGCTAAAGTTAGTGCTCTTCGGAATTTGGAAACAGTTATGTGATGTAAGTATCTCATTGGTTTGTAAAAAAGGGGCTTGACCACTGAGATAAACATTCTTAGGTAGAGCAGACTAGTACTGTTAGACTTCCAGGTCTTTGATACACTGTTTAAGTGTGCTGAGTGCACACTCATAACCCATAATTAGGAATGCCTCCCTAAAGAAGTTGAGATGTTGAAGTTTTTGTAAGATTGTCCTGAACCATATTGATTTGTAATTGTCCTCAATAAGGAAAGAACTCAAACTTGTGGGAAAGAAAGTAACGTTAGCCAATGCACTGTGACACAGATCCATGCACCTGTTTTGACTTTAGATAGCCCTGCCTCCCTCCTTAATACTACAGTTGGAACACAAGGGGCTACCTGGAATATAGTCCTTAGGAATTTAGACTGAATACTTTCAAGAGGAGTAAAGGAAGTGTAAGGTCCTAGCTGGGCACTGAAAAGTAATTGTGTATGAGCCTTAGCTGAATATAACATCAGGGCTGCTGGGATATGCTATGCTCCTCTGGTGAAGTGAAAAGACTGAATTGCAGCCACTGTTTTTTGAGCATTTTGTATGACATAATTTAGGTGTGCACTGCTTTTGGTGGAGCTATGGAAAACCATGCCCAAATATTTAAAAGATTTCACTTGTTCATTACTCTGGCCATTTATCCTCCAGGCGTGCAGTTTACATCTCTTTGCAATGATCCGGATCTTAGTTTTGCTGTAATTGATTTCAAGTACTTCCTCAGAGCAGTAATTGGCCAAAGTATTCAGAGCTCATTTAAGTCCAATTAACATTTGTGTTAGAGGTACTATGTCATCTGCATACAGCAAAGTTGCACTATGTTTGTTTGCTAGTTTTGGGGGGTTATGTTCTAACTGACGTATTTTGGCCACGACTGGATTTATGTACAGATTTAACAGCAGGGGCTATAAAATACATCCCTGCCTCACTGCTCTGTAAGTTGGAATCTTATTAGTGTGGTGGCCTTGTATACTGCATTGAACTTTGAATCTAGAATTCTTATAAAGATTATACATAAGCAACAGTAACTGCCCATTAGTGGTAGTATTCAAAAGATAAGCTTAGGCTATAACCTTGCTCTGGGAACTAGATCGAATGCAGACCCAAAATCAATAAATGCAGTATATAATATTGAGCCTGTTTTAGACATGTATTTTTTGGCCAGGTGTTGAAGCATAAGGACATGTCCATAGATAGAATGTCGAGTCCTGAAGCCCACTTGCTCATCTGCCAGTATAAGCTCTAGGTTGATCCAATCAACTAATTTGTTGTGTAAGTGTCTGGCATAGAGCTTACTTATTATACTTAAAAGGCTAATAAGCCTATGATTAGTAGGCAGGTTTTGGATACCCTTTTTATAAACGGGCACTATGAAGGCTAGGGCCCAGTCCTCTGGGATTTGCGCAGTGAGATCAATATAAGTAAAGAGGGAAACAAGAACTGGGATCCTCCATTCCAAATTATTGCGTAATATTTCAGGAGTAATAAAATAATTGCCTGGAGCTTTATCAGGCTTTAGCTGATTTATAAGCATCTTTTTTCAGCACTTGAAACTGGGGCCCAGTTAGGAAGCAGTTTAGCATTAAGATTTAAGTCGAATTTAGAAGACTTTTCTTGTGAATATAATGCTCTAAAGTGGTTCTCCCACACAGATGCAAGTAAGAGGTAGGGAAGTAAAAGGGGCCTGTCAATTGGGTGGGAAGCTCTCAGGTGCCAGAATAGAATGGTATTTATGGCTTGAGATGCTGTTATCAATTGCTGCCGGGAAGCCCTAGTGAATTCTCCTTTCTTGCTTTTAATAAATGTTTGTACTGTTCCTTCAGGAACATAAAGTCCTGGATGGAGAGCTCAGCTGGGTTCTCTTTATATAATTTGAATTTCTTAATCAGTTTACTCTTGGCTTCAAAACATTCCATGTCAAACCAGGGCCAAAAGGTTTGCCCCCATGTTTTTCTCTCTCCCTCAATATCTGGGTGGAGAGCACTGGCTGGAGTAACTGAATCAGTTGGGTGAATGTTTGCAGAAGGGAATTCCCAGACCTCTTTTTAACTGTAGTAGAATGGAATTGCAATGCTGTTTCAGACAGAAGCAGCTGAGAAGTTTGCTCATTGAGTTGCTGAGTCCATCTGGTATGGACCAGCCCTGGCTCTAAGCCCGTTCCCAAAATTGGAGTAGGTTCTGTTTCCAGAAAGCAATTATCGAATGCTTTTATAACTGTGATACCTGGAAGATGATCACTATCAGGTCAGTCGTCTAAATAAAATTTTTGTACAAGGGTAATTAAATTCCATGAGGTTAAAGTGTAATTAATCAGGGAAGGTTTTGAGCCAACCATGTGGGCGATTCACCAGGGAAATCACTACTGATCGATCCATTCAGTAGATATAAATTTAGTTTGTTAATTGTTTGTAATAAACACAGCCCCTTGTAATCCCCTTTTGAATCTTTAGATTGCTGGTTGATAGAGGGGTGATTGTAACTAGTTTTGGAGGGTATTGGTGGAACTGAGTAAGAAGTGCCTTATCATTTGCCCTCACCCATGCATTTAGGTCACCAGAAACTATTACATAAGCAGAGGGGTTATTAAACATAAGGATACTTATGTATGCTTCGAATTTGGACCATATGCTGCTAAATTTGGACCTATTTTGAGAAGGTGGAAGATAGACATTGACCAATAGTAATAGAGCATTATTAAATTTTAGCAGCATGGAGATTGCATTGTGCTCCATTGTATAATGTTTGAATGTAGCTTAGTTGAAATTTGTATGCTTACGTCACCACATAATCTACCGTGTCCTGCTCCAGGAGCTGCTGCAAATGATAAAGACATACCCACTTATAAACAAGCTGTTATCTAGCCAGGTTTCTTGAAATAGGAGTATGTCAAATTCAGCAACATGATGCATAAAAGTAATCCAGCCTGCAACATTCCATGAAAGAACTGTTAGGGTTTTAGAGGTATCCAAATGTCAATCTGAGTTCCCAGTAGTGGCCATTGTAAGTGGTAGATCCTCAAGAATGGTGGGAATATAAGTTGGTACATACTGTTTGGTGTTAAGATCAATTGTTGGAGAAATGGTTATATTTTGGGTGTCAGAGAAAACAATATCAGTATCAGAAAAGGCAATTCCAGGGATGGCATGAGACCCAAAACCAGACTTCTGTCTCTAAGTGGTTGCTAATCACTGGGATAAGGATTCTTCTCCTTTGTCAGTTTGATCTTCAATATCCCCATCTAGCCCTCACAATGATTTATAAGTATTTTTGGAGGGATACAACTGGGGAGTTACACAATAGGAGAGTATTGATGTTAAAAGCATGCCTGGATCCAATGAAGGCAAGAAATGAGCCTTTTTCTCAGGGTCTGTGTACTTTAGTTTCTCTAATTGATGTAGCATTTCACCAAGCTGCAGACTATCGGGGACTAGGTTAGACATTAAAGGTTCTCCATTGGTGTCTGTGTGTCTGGGCTTTTTGTGGCTGTGACAGCATTAGCAATTTGTTGATTGAATTTATTGCCACAGTCCACATGGTAGGATCAAATTAATCAATGGTTTTGCTGTGGATTGTATTGTCACCAATGCTGCTCTTAATTCACCCAGTCTCTGTATGGTGTCTTCTTGCTCTGAATCTGGCCATGCACCAAATGAGTCAATCAACTTTACTTCCAGTGAGTCTTTCACAGACTCTCTAGCTGTAGATAATGCAGTTTGTTGATTAGAGCACCTCTTTGTCAAGGTCATTGCTGGTGAAACATCACTGTGGTTATCTGGATTCAAACTGTTCCATTTCGATTTTAAAGTTGTAATATTCTCTTGGGAAAACTGATCCAACATGGGCTAGCTTTCTCTAAATGGAAGACACATGCTGGGAATACTGAGAAGGAAGTGCTTCATTTTGAAAAGCATACTAAGGACCATAGATTGTTAAATGTTATCAGAATTTGCATACAAGCTCTTCTAGAGAGCAACCATATGGCATGTAGTAGATCTATCAAAGAGCTTCTGCAGTGGAGCAACTTGCTCAAGGACAGAATAACTGCCTTTCTGAAGTCCCATCGCCCTCTGTTCACTCTGTTGTTGGAAATCTGCAGAGTGATCTGATTGCTCCGTAAGTGATAATTGCACTTATCTTGTCTCTGCCCTTTTTCTGCTTGCGAATGAAGCTCTCCACAGTCATTTCTTTCTCTCCTAGTAGACTTGGGTGTGGGGTCAGCTCTAAATTCTCTGTTAGCTGCTTGTTGCCGTGAGCAACAAGTGTCTTTATGGCTTCTGCTGTTTTATTTGGGTGACTCTCAGTATACTTGACAAAGGACTCCTTTAGTAGGTCAACCTTAGTTTTGACTGATATCAAAAGTTTGAAAAGAGAAGTCACTGTTTGTGCTGTGAGTAGGCATTGCCTAGTTATGAAATCTGTTACCTTCCTCCTTTTTAAGTTTATATCATCCCTATCTTGCAAAAGCAATGTAGCTGCTGAACAAACAGCAGCAGTCTGGGGAGTGGGGGTATCCTTACCAGGGAAGAAGAAAGTTCTATAAGGTGTTGACTTTCAATTCCTGTCTGTAGATCCCATTCCAAAGAGTTCTAAGATTATAAGTGTCGTGTCTATCTGAAGAGTAAGTAGGATCAGAGATACTTACTGAGGTTGTCTGTTTGTTTATTGTATATTCATTTTCTGCTGCTTCAAAGGCTTGGGTGGCATCTGTGTTGTGGAGGGTACATGCTGTCTCTTCTTCCTTTTCCCCATTTTTGAGTCCTGTTTTATATTTTATTGAGATGTAGCTGGAGCAGATAAATGACCCCTCCCCGCTATTATGGTTTATAAAAAAATAAATTAAAATTATATAAAAATGAAAATAGCAAGTTGAAAGATAAAATAAAGTAGAATAAAACAGAGAGCATAGATTCAGAGCTGCTTACCCATCTCCATCTTGAGCCCCCCGCCCCATATGATGAGCTAGTATGATTCCCATAACTCAGTACTTCCTCAACTCATCAGTGGATGCTCAAGTATCCCCTTCTGTCATGTACTATTTTCTTACAAAATAGAATTTTATACCATCTCAAACATCACATCATCTGTGATAGACTTCAAGATTTATCAATAATTTATCAATAATTATGAAGTGTAAATTTATGATATCACCTCGTCATTCTGGGGTCAAGATGTATAATCGGGTGTCATCAGCATACTGATGATACTGGATTGTGGGCCGACAGATGACCTTCCTCAATGGCTTCATGCAGATGTTAGAGTGCAGAGAGTGTTGAACTCTGCAGCACTCCCCAAATGATTAATTTTATTCTTACTTTTAAATTAACCACAGGGAGGATGACTTGAAATTTAACCCCAAAAGAAGAATAGACAGAAAAAGAAACCTTGTGCAATGCCTAGCTCTCCCATTTATCAAGACATGGTTATCAATTTTTGCTGAAACCCAACTTGTGGATCCCATCCCAGCCTAATAAATGTATGCACCCCTGGCAAAAGCCAAACTTACAAAAAAGGCAGGCCCAGAACTATATATATATATATATAAAAAATTCCCCTCTCACCCCTATGGGTGGTATGTGTCTTCCTCAATCCCGGGTCCTCTACCAGAGGCCTGGGAGTTTGAGGGTTCTGCGCAGTATCTTAGCTGTTCCTAGCACTGCACTCTTCTGCACAGAGAGCTCTGATGTTGTTCCTGGGATCTGTTGGAGCCATTCTCCCAGCTTAGGAGTCACCGGCCCGAGTGCTCCTACCACCACTGGGACCACTTTGGCCTTTACTTTCCACATCCTCTCGATTTCCTCCTTCAGGCCCTGGTACTTCTCCAGCTTCTCATGCTCCTTCTTCCTGATGTTGCTGTCACTTGGCACTGCTACATCTAGCACTACCGCTGTCTTCTGGTCTTTGTCTACTACCATGATGTCTGGTTGATTAGCCAGTACCTGCCTGTCCATCTGGATCTGGAAGTCCCACAGGATCTTAGCCCTGTTAATCTCCACGACCTTCTGTGGAATCTCCCATCTGGACTTGGGGGGGGTCTAGCCCATACGCTGTGCAGATGTTCCTGTACACAATGCCAGCTACTTGGTTGTGCCGTTCAGTGTATGCTGTTCCTGCCTGCATCTTACACCCTGCCACTATGTGTTGGACTGTCTCTGAGGCCTCTTTGCACAATCTGCACCTTGGATCCTGTCTAGTGTGGTAGACCCCTGCTTCTATGGATCTGGTGCTTAGTGCCTGTTCTTGTGCTGCTATGATCAGTGCCTCAGTGCTGTCTTTTAGTCCGGCCCGTTCCAGCCACTGATAGGATTTCCCAATGTCAGCCACCTCAGCTATCTGTCGATGGTACATCCCATGCAGGGGCTTGTTTTGCCATGGCACTTCCTCTGCTTGAACCTCCTGCCTTGTCTGCTGCTGCCTGAGGCATTCTCTCAGCAGCTCATCTTTGGGTGCCATCTTACTGATGTACTCCTGGATACTTCGGGTTTCGTCCAGGAGAGTGGCTTTGACACTCATCAGGATAGCGGCTGGATAGCGGCTGGAGATGTATATACATACATACATACATACATACATACATGTGTGTGTGTGTGTGTGTGTGTAATTAATTGAATTAGTAACCACTGATTAAAATGCCCTGCCTGTAAAATAATCTACCCCTTTCATAAAATCAATCAATCCATATCTGCTTATACCAACTATTTTTTTCTCTGTCATATATCAGCCACTCACTCATCCAGAAATATACAAGGGCACAACCATGCACATTCTCCTGAAATGAAGAGGAAGGAGAAGGAGAAGGAGAGAAGGAGAAGGAGAAGGAGAAGGAGAAGGAGAAGGAGAAGGAGAAGGAGAAGGAGAAGGAGAAGGAGAAGGAGAAGGAGGAGGAGGAACAAACAAAGACAGAAAAAACCAGGATGGTGATCTGGTGAGAGAAAGAAATAGCTTCAAGGGAAGGCAAAAGAACGAACAAAACTGGATGGAGCTGACAGGAAGATGTAACTGGACAGGGAAGTAAACAGAGAGAGAAACTCTGTTTAGGTATTACAAATGGGTAGTATCAGGCAATCAGTTCTGCCTAAGCAACAGCTCATTTTCAGACACCCACACTTTGCAGCAGCATTTCTGAAGATATTTGCACCTCTTGCTTGTTCCTTTGTTTTCAATAGGATCTTCTACTCTTGTCAGGCAAATATAATTCACAGGTAATTATCTGGGAGAAAAACCATCCAGCAGTATTCCTACTGAGTGAATACAGTAGATACTTAGATTGCATTTTAATATTGATCATGCTCATTTTAGGAGAATGAATATCTGGAATGGGACAGATGGCTGGCCCTACCATGAGACATTGAGGTAATGCCTTGAGATAACAGATGCTGATAGAGGTGTTAAAGAATAGAGTGAATTCTCCAATTTGCTTTATATCAGCTTATGTCAGCTTGTTGTGAATCATGTTGATCCACCTAAATGATTGACTGATTATGTGCCATCAAGTCATTTTTAACCCCTAGCGAGCACATAGATAGATCTCTGTGACAATCTATCCCTAACTTGTTCTTTCAAGTTTTCCAACAGTGCACTCATTAGCACTGTAACTGAGTCCACCTACCTTGCTGCTGTCCTCTTCTTCCCTTTCCTTCCACCTTTCCCAGCATTAGAGCCTTTTCCAGAGAGCTGGGTCTTTGCATAATATGTCTGAAGTAGGATAATTTGAGCCTGGTCATTTGTGCCTTGAGTGAGAACCCTGGGTTGATTTGTTTCATTGGTTTGTTTTCTTGGTTGTCTATGGTCTTCTCCAACACCAAAGTTCAAAGGCATCAATACTGTTCCTATCCTGCTTCTTTAAAGTCCAACTTTCACTTCCATAGAGTGTCATAGGGAATTCTATGGTTTGCACAATTTTGGTCTTTGTAGGAATGTCACCTAATGGGACCAAGGAAATGGGTCTTCTCGTTGTTGTGCCTACCTTTTAGAATAGCTTCCCCCTCCCTGAAGCCTGGCCCCACCTTGCCACCTTCAAGTAATCCTTAAAACCTGTTCCCCCCTACTCTCAGGACTTGGGAGGGGGTGATTTGTAAATATGTTATGTTGTTTAATCAGATGGTTCTTTATACAATAATATATATTTTTTTAACTCTGAGAAGCTTCCCAGAGTCATTTTGAAGTGAAGCGGCCTAGAAATTTAACAAATAAATGAGTTAATGATTAATATACCTGGGCTATCCTTTGCTCAGATAAGGTGGATGACTTTGTACCATTATCAGCATGGAAGTTAAATTGAACTGATATGGGGTGTGGGAGGGGGGAGGAAGGATGTCATCTCCTTGTCAGACACTGAAATGTTTTTCTAAAAACCTGTCCGCTAGTTCTTGCTTCATTTATTGCTGTAGTTATTTGCCAGTATGTTGTATCTTGTTAGTATTGAATTTATAGGCAATATTTCCTCCCTTCCCTTCCCTTCCCTTCCCTTCCCTTCCCTTCCCTTCCCTTCCCTTCCCTTCCCTTCCCTTCCCTTCCCTTCCCTTCCCTTCCCTTCCCTTCCCTTCCCTTCCCTTCCCTTCCCTTCCCTTCCCTTCCCTTCCCTTCCCTTCCCTTCCCTTCCCTTCCCTTCCCTTCCCTTCCCTTCCCTTCCCTTCCCTTGGTGTTAGGGTAAGTTTTATTTTGAATAAATACGTTCTCGCCTACCTTGCTGGGTTTTTCTTCCTCCCTGTCTTGCCTGCATTCCTTGGGGTACTGAACAATTGCTTATAAAGTTGTGTTGTGCATTGGCATTTTTTCCTTGGCTTTCATTGCTACTTCTGATGGCTTAACAGCCTCTCCATCAACTCTGACTGGAATTGTCAGTAGCATTTTTTTTCCTGTTTATTGTCATTGTGTTTATATTGCTTTTTCATTGAAATAGGCACTTCCCCCCCCCCACATGTGTTGACAATTTGTGGCTTAGACAAATGGCTGCAAGTTCATGGTGAGTTCAGCTCCTTTATGGGACTTTTGCATCTGCTTGCTTCTGTTTTCTAGGTTTACCACGGAGCTATTCCAATGGCTGTAAAGAAGGCACTTGGCTTGGAATGTTTTACTAGCCTGCAGACGAAAGCTTTCCTATGACTTCACATTAAACTTCCCATGGGGTGGGACTGGAAAAACCACGGCTAAAATGTGAGGCTTACAATGCTACCATCTCTTCCCTCCTATGCATTTCAATTAACTGTGAAAATAAACAAAAATGTAATGTTTTCCATATTTTTATAGAACTGCTGTTACCTTGATACATACCCATCATGGTATTCCCCTTTATTGATCAGCAATGTTACTCAAAGTGCTGGGGGGGAAAAAAAGAAACTGTAAGCTATAGGTAAAACTAGCTAAAACTAGTTTAAAACTAGCTAAAACTAGTTTAAATAAACATCTCTACTATTCCACTCCAGACCATTCTATCTTTACAAACCATCCCTGCCGCTTCCGTACCCCACTTCATACATTGCTTTTTCTTCTTTAAGCTTCTGATCTCTCTTCCTTTTTCAGGGTCTCATCAAGTATTATTTCTCATACATCAACCATTCTGAGCCAGATACATATAAGTGCACACCCACACACAAAACCTCTCCTCTTCTAGCAGAAAAGACCATGACATTCTGAGTCTTTCCCTTCCCTTTCTTCTCGCCCCATCCACTCTGTCTTCGTGTATTTGATTTTGTGATGTGATCCTTGTTTATTGTCTCTTTATGAACAAACCGCTTTGCTGAACTACTTTATTATCATTCATTTCTTTGTATTCTGTCCACAACCATTCAGTATTTGCACATCCCTTGACCCCATCTCTTCTTGTTTTACCACACATACTTTTCAAGTAACCCATTCCTACTGCATTTATTTATTTATTTATTTATTTATTTATTTAATATATTTATTTCCTGACATGTCCAACTTGCTTGCATATAACAAAGTGGGCAGAATCATCCTCATATTCACATTCACAATGAATTACAAATAATGTTGTCACTGTCAGTAATAAGATTGAGTGTGGTTCATGGGTTATTCTCAGATAAAAAGGCTATGATGATGTGTATCTCTTGCAGCTCCAGATATAAACCTAGAAAATATCCATCGATAACCTTTGCTAAAAGTATTAAAGCAAAGTCACGGCAGCTCTTGGTCAGGGATGTTGTTGTATCCTGTAGCGTAAGCAGGCTTATCATGGTTAAAAGCAACAAAACAAGCAACTCTCCCAATTGAACTTCCCCCCGCCCCCCCAAAAATCAGGAAAGAAAACACTTGGGCACCATAGCTAGCACCCCACATGGGAGGGCAATGCCAAGGCAGTTTATTAAGAAGAGCTTCAGTGCTGCCGTTGCTTTGCCACAGTATCTGCTGGCTGAAGCATTTGCCTCCCTCTGCCTGTTGACAGAGCCTTTTTAAGTCTGCAAGAAGCCTGAGGAAGGATAAAATGTTCATTTGAGCCTGCCCATCTGTTTCTGAAGTCATTACGATCTTTTTCTTCCTAACTGTTTGCCCAATGAAGTCAGTGGCTCAATAAGTGGGGAAGTGGGAGAAAATATAAAACGCTGATATAACTCCTGTGATGCTATTATAATGGATTAGTTTTAAAGACTTGCATGGAAAGGGTTGATCTATTTTACCATTTAAAACAGAGAAATATACTTTAAATGATTTTTCTTTCAGGAATAGAGCCCCAAACACTTAATTCCTTTTTATTCTTCCTTAGAAAAAGACTTGAGTAAGAGCTTACTTGAGTAAGGATACAAAACTAAGATATAATTTTAATGAAAATAGATGTATGCTAATCTTTTAAAGATTGCAGCATCAAACTTTGTTTTTCAACACTTTCCTGCAGCAGATCTTGCAATTAAGAGCAAAAATGGATCTTCTCTCCACTGTCCATTCTTTTGCCAGGAGGCCGAACCATTTACTCACCAAAATGAACAATGAAAAATTAATAGCTATTTGAATTTTAGTCCACTAATAACATGACAGGGTCTAACATCAACTTCATGCAATTTTTATTGTGATTTTCTCTATATTTTCTTTTTGGGTGGTATTTGTTCCCAGACAGCTCTTTGTCATGTATGAATGTCAAGATGAGCAAAGTGTGGGAGATCTGATGGCCATTTGAGGTGGAGTATCTGTTTCTGTAGATTCATCTAGCACAATATTGAATCATTTCCAAAGATGTTGGGCTGCCAGGTGTAAGCAAGTTGGGACTAGTTGATTGGCTTCTCCTCCTCCATTCCTTTTCCCTCTTCACAAAAACATGCACTGTCTTCCTGAATAACATTCCTTTTTGTGCCTATGTGTATATGAGAGGAGGATGTAGCACATTTTCTTCCCTCATTGCATATCACATACCCAGTTTCTCAGCCTAAGATGGAGTTCCTAGAATATTTATAGTTTCTAACAGCACTTACTATCTTGCAGCATTTCTCAATTTGGTTCTTTTGTTAGTCTGCATTGGTTAAAAACTGTTGATTGTACATGTGTATGTGATGAATAAACCCAGCATCTTCTGCCTAGATATTACTTTGTGTTCTCAGTTAATTTTTTAAAAATTCCCTGTATGATTGGATTGCCTTTGATTTATCATTTTTGGTTAAGCAACCTGCTCAGTAACCATGGCAAATAGGATGGGTGATAATGCACATTCCCATTATATAACTTCCAGAGAGACCTAACAAATGTTTTGTTGTTTTTATAATAATCTACATTCTGCAATAGAGAGCTGACATCCAAGTTTGAATTCTGGGGTCTCATCCAAAAGCATCTAATACATTTTTTAGGAAACTGCCAACCAATACTAATAGAATATTTTCTGTGTACAATAAACAAATAAAAAGAAACCACAAAAACAAAACAAATTATTTTATGATTCTGCCAACAATACTGCGGGATTTTCAGCTACATTTAACACATGCTAGTGTATTATTAAATATGTATATCAAATGTGGCATATGTACAAAGTTTGTGGCTATTTTTTTCTTTAGAAAACTATTGTCAAATATATTATTACAACCTGAAATGTTGCCAAATATTGGGGTAAGCCTCAAAAAATGTTAGAAAGATTTGAGACAGATGCCATTGTCAATCAACAGGAGGGAACAAATCCAGAATGGGCTGTTCTGGTGCCCATTTTTTGTCATATTCTATACAAGAAATTCTGAGAGAGGTTCTGAGGTAATGAAAAATCCCACTGACAACTGTTTGCTTCTATTCCTTATTCAGATCATTCACAGTGTTGCAGAGAGGACTTTGGCAATGGCCTTGCTCATTCTTCTAGAGCAAAAAGAGGAGAAAGGAGCATGAAAGTTGAGGAGCAATATTATTGTCCTCAATCAACTCTTCCTCCTCCAAAGTCATCACCTATTTTTTCAAAGCAGTCATTTCTCATCTATTCTGGCAGTAACTGCTTTTGGCTAATGCAGTTACGGGCATTGAGTTCAGGACATCAATAAAATACTTTCAAACAATTCCATCTTTACTGTCTCAAATGGTTGCATCACACTGACGTGTGTTCTACACACACATCTGAACATATGAATCAGGAGCTGTATTTTTTAAATACAGCAATGCAGTACTTTCTTTAGTACTATAAATATCAGGTATCAAGGAAAAAGATAAATGACTGTGTATTTCTTTGTAAGACAGAAAGATCTAAAAATGCCACCTCAGAACCTTTATGTGTTTTATGCTTAGGTGCATATGTTTGTATTTGCTCTCTCCAGTATGGCTTAAAGGATTTTTTGTATTCTTTCTGTTCAACAGTTTAATCCCACTATAGAATTTCTAATAAATGTTCTGCTTTGAGACAATTTCTCTGACAGCCTATAACCTCACAAAGGAAGCATAAAAACTGATGACTAACACAGAATGGCAAAACGTGAGGAGAATGAGGTTTTCCACTGTGAGTTTATTTCATTCAGAATTTTAAGAATTCAACAGCCTAAAAAAAAAAATTATCCATACCTATAATGCTAATGGTTTGGAGTCCTGGCAGCAACAATGATCGGACACATGTTTTTCTCCTAAAAATGCCTGTTTCTCAGATTTTGTACAGCTTACAGCCTTCTGAATGACATAGAATTATTTTGATTGTCACTTTAAAATAAACTTTTTTTTAAAAAAAAGAAAAACAGATTTTACTGGCATCCTAATGGTGCTTTACAACAGCTGTGTTGTAAACTTGTATTAGAAAGACTGGCCTAAAATGCATCCATGCATACAGGTGCCACATCAAACTAGCATTCCCTCTCAACTTCCCTTAATGGCAGCTTTGCTTATATTTCCCACTCTTTCTTTGTGGTGTACATGCTCTCCAAATATTGAGACATTTGGACAGCAACCAGTGGGATTTTCTGAGTGAGCTACACTGAGGGATATAATAGTGAGTTTAGATACATGGGACCACCTGCAAACATGCCAGTTGCTCTTTGAGATGTGCCAGGCTATTAAGATACCATGCATATTCTGGACCAAGAGCTGAAGAATATGACAGAAGTTGTGAACCCATCTTCCCTGGTTGTGAAACAGCAGCTCGGGTGATAACTACCAGGTATCAGCAGTTTTCAACCCTTCAAAGTTAGGCTGAGTTAGAAACAGGCATCCTTAAGAATCTTGGAATATACTTTAATGCACTTAGAGTATTGTAACAAGATCTTAAAAGTCAAAGGCCCTCTCTACTTCAACTTATACCTAACACAATCAAGGTGGAATTGTTATGAGCTTCGTCAAGTTTTCTATTTTTCCAAGATTCAAATATCTTTTCTGTAACAGTTTGGCATTCTCCTCCAGTTTCTCTAAGTCAAACCCACATTGCTTTACACAACCTCCCTTGTGCATGAGGCAGGTAATCAAAGTCAATGGACAAGTCTGAAATGGAAAATTTAGACATAGCTGGAAAGTGTCCCATTCCCATTGCCCAGCAACAGCAACTGGAGAGACTGGCATGGCATGTAGCAAGGAAACTTCTTCCTGATGATCTGGTGATTCTGGAGGCAATTCAGAATGACAGGACTTGTATGGGTATTTCTGATGGAACTAGTGGCCAGTTGTGGTACATGAACATCTTCTACCACTTCCCAGGATCACTCCATGTTAGGCTAGCTTTTCCAATGAATCAAATATTTGAACTTCCCTTTCCTGGATCTAGAATTGAAAATACACTTCATATTCCTCTTCCCTATCTATGAGAACTGGTGGGGAAACGCAAAGTGCTGAATGTAAGAAACAAGGAGGCTCCTCCCACACAAGGAGGAAATGGTGAAACCCTGAGTGTAGTTTCATTGAGGTAGGCATTGCAGATGGAAGACCACTGGTGGATCTGATCTACAGTATGAAAGGGAAATGGTCAATAAACTTTGTGTCTAGTTTTTGGATGAATGGGAAGAAGGTTAAAAGCCTTATCAAGCCATAAAGAAGGTTAAAAGCCATATCAAATCCTCCAAGCAATCTTGGCACCTTTTTGTCTATGTGTTTCTTTCATGTTTATATGCAGCCTTGGCCAGATTTAACTGTTCTTCTAAGAGGAGCCCTCATTTATCTTGGAGAACATCAGATGCACTAAATGGGTTTCCCCCTCTAAAAATGGACTCCTTTGCTGAAATGCTACTTTTGTTGCCAGCAACATTTCACTGAAGATATCATTGTAGTATTTATCTGGGAGAAGCAGTCTCTAACCCTCAAAGCCTGGAGAATAACAGCTCCCAAAACAGAGTTTGAAGCATCAGTTTGCACAATAAACGGGTATCTGGGAACAAAGGAAATTTTTTAAGTTCTGCAAAGCAGTTTCCTCATGAGTAGACCATTTAAATTGGCATACTTTTTTTTCAGAAGTTGAGTTACTGGTCTTTCCTAGTACAAAATCATGGATGAATTTTCTATAAAAGTTGTGAAAGCCCAGAAGATGTTGGATGTCTTTAACTTTTCTAGATACCTGCCATGGATTGAACTTTTGCTGGATCCATCTCTATGGCTTTTGTAGAGATCCAGTACTCCAGATTATCTAACTGAGGAAGATCAAGCACACATATTCCCATTTTCACATAGATGCTTTTACCCATTCTTGACATAAACGGAGAATAGTAAAGAATCTTCCGAAAAATAAATAAAGAACAAAATGTCATTCAGTGAAATGGCTTCATTTCTGGGTAGTCAAACTTACACTGGAGAACACACCTAGGAACATCAACCAGATAAATAATTCCATTGTGACTCTAGACTTGTTGTGTATTCATTGAATAGACTGGGATTCAGTGTCAAGTGTACAACCTTGCATACAACATGAACTAATACACAAGATCAGAAAGCTGCTGCTTAGAGGATGCTTCTGCAATACTGAGGCAGAATGCGTACACAAAACCCATTGACAGTCTGTCATAGCTGTACACGTCAGTTAGTTCCACAGGACTGCATTATTTCCTGGAAGATTCTACAGAGGAAGCGCAGTGTGAGTCAGTGCTTTGTAGGTAATCCTGCCCCATAGAAGGCAAGGATTATGCCTGAGGGCAAGAAACGGAGCAAAAATCAGGAAAACTAGCTTAGAGCTGAGCAACGTATTGCTAAAACTAAAACATCTTGTGAAGTGTGGTGATGATAAATGTGAATGGGGAGAGCAGAAAATGCACCAGAGTGTGCAACCCAAAATCTGCATCACTGAACATACAGAGTAGCTTAGGGAGATTCAGTGCATCTACAGGTATTTGTTTATTTGGTTGCTTATTCCATTTGTATCTTGCCAAAGGTCCGTTTCATTCACACAGAGATTGTAGACCCACTGTAGATCAGCTGGCACCTCACCACTCCACTGACTACTCACCAGTCCAGAGCAGCTTCCCCTATAAGCACATCTATTCCCCTGTACCATAAACCACATGGTATCCATAGGAACCTCATGGATATGCTTTCTGAAATTAATCCCATCCATATAGCAGCTCTGGTTGGAGGGTGCTTCTTCATATCAGGGAGGAAGCATTGGACTGTAAGGTGGGGAAAATTCTGAGTGAACAGGAGATCTTGGGTGTGATGCTCATATTTCCTCCCCAGCTCACCCGGACTATCACTTCACAGTGTAATGAAGACTCAGCAAGAGGCAAGCATGCTCCATCAGACAGTCCATGGGATATCAGTGAGTTGATATTGAAGTAACACCTTTACAAAAAGGAGCAAGACAAGGTTGCCCTTTATTGCCTTTGCTCTTTATCTTGGTTCTTGAAGTTTTTAATAGAGATATTAGAAGGGATGAACAAACAAAGGGCTTAAAGATCAAACAAGAGGTTTTTAAACTGAGGGCTTTTGCTGATGACTTAGTTTTGATATTACAGGATCCTCTGGAATCTGCTGAGTATCTGATGAAGAAACTGAAGGAATTTGGCTCACTGGTAGGTTTTAAAGTAAATAAACAAAAAACAAAAATGTTAATTAAAAATATGACCCTGCCTAATCAAGATTTGCTGATGAGTAAGACGGGTTTCAAGACTGAAAAAAGGTGAGATATTTGGGGGTGATTTTGTCAATCAAAAATAGTGTGTTGTTCCAGAATAATTATGGTAAAATTTGGAATGAAGTGAAAAAAGATTTGGTAAGATGAGAAAAATTACAATTGTCTCTCATGGGGAGAATCCCTGTGATTAAAATGAATGTTTTGCCTAGGATGTTATTTCTTTTTCAGACTTTACCAATTTTGACTAAAGATTTACCATTTAAACAGTGGCAGAGAGATATTTCTAAGTTCATTTGGCAAGGCAAAAAACTGAGAATTAAATATAAACTGTTACAAGATGCCAAGGAACGAGGAGGTTTGGGTCTGCCTAATTTAAAATTGTATTTCGATACTTGTTGTTTGCTTGATGAAGGATTGGATAATCTTGGGGAATAAAAAATTATTACAACTTGAAGGTCATGAATTAATATTCAGGTGGCATGCTTATTTGTGGTATCATAAAGTTAAAGTTAATAAGGATTTTAAAAACCACTATATTAGGAATGCCTTACTGCAGATCTGGAATAAATATAAGGTAAGATTGTCTCCTAATGTACCTTTGTGGGTGTCACCTCAGGAAGCATTTACTAGAAGAGAAAATGTGGGAGAAATGAAGTGGATAAAATATAAAGACTTGTTAAATTTTGAGGAGGGTGAACCAAGTTTCAAAACAAGAGAACAGTTAGAGTTAGAAGGTTTTATATGTCATTGGTTTACTCATATGCAATTGTCTGAACATTTCAAGCTGGACAAAAAGGATTATAGATTTGCTAACAAAACAACTTATTTTGAGATTCAACTTTGTAGAAATGATGAACATGTTACCACTAAAATGTTGTTACAGATGAATCTAGAAGATGAAAAAGTCAAGGAATGTATGATTAAATGGGCTAAAAACTTCAGATACAATATTATGTTGGAACAGTGGGAAAATATGTGGAACAAAGGTTTGAAATTTATGTTGAATTATAATTTAAAAGAATATTTTTATAAGATGATGTGTTGTTGGTACTTAACTCCTGATAAGTTATCAAAATGTATGCTGGTGTAACAAATGTTTGTTGAAATGTTTGCAGGGTGAAAGAACCTTTTATCATCTTTGGTGGGCCTGTGAAAAGGCTAAAAAATTCTGGGATCAGATATGTATTGCTATTCAAAAGATTTTTAAAGTGAGCATTCAAAAAAAACCAGAAGCGTTTTTATTGGGTTTGATGGAGAAAGGATTGGAGAAACAACATGGAACTTTGCTTTTGTATATGATCACAGCTGCAAGACTGCTATATGCACAAAGATGGAAGGATCCACAAATATCTACAGTGAAAGAATGGATCATTAAATTAATGGACTTGGCTCAAATGGCGAAGTTAACAGTGTTAATAAGAGATAATACTGTTTCTAAATTTGTCTCATGGCAACCCTTCTTAGATTACATGCTTGTGTGGGAAAAAAATGAGGCTTTGATTGTAGGTTTTAATGATTAGATGGTTTGTGTTGATAGAAATAATGTGAATTTGGATTAATTAGTGGTAAGAGATTAACTTTCTTTTAATTTGTATATCTGTATTGGAGATAGTCAGAAGTCACTTTCTGTTTCATCTTTCTATCTATTCTCACTATTTTAGTTTTTGTCTTTTTTCTTTTAGTTCTATTGTCTTTCTTTGCTTTACTCTGTTTTGTATTTTAATTGTACTTTCTATCTACTATAATAAAAGTTTTTATTAAAAACAAAAGATATTGAAGTAACACCTTCTGGGGGCCATGAAATTTCAGGCACTTCTCATGGATGATAATATGGCCAGGAGTAGGTTCCACAGGACCCATAGGAGTACCTACAAGTATTGTTTAGTTCTGATCTATAGGCTAAGTTCACTGAAACCCCAAGAGTGGGGTTTGATTTGCTGTCTTAATAAATCCAAATACAGGCTATGTCCAAAACTGTTGCCTGCATTTCTTCTGTTACTGGAGGAATGGAGATGGAAATAAACACCTACTTCAACGTTACTCAAAACATTAGTACGTTCTGGTAGTTCAGACTTCCCTAGTGCATAGAAAATGGAAGCATCTGTTTGCTTTTCCTTCTAATTGATTAAAGGTGTCTTTCAACACCCACAGAAGAGTTCTCTGTCTAGTTTTGTTTGTGCAGGTGTCACTATCAGGATTGGAATCGGAATAATGGTTGTGTTACTGTAGTGAATACTTTGGATATACATAAACATTAACTGATACAAATACATGAAAGTGTGTGTGTGTGTGTATTTCTGTGCGCAAATATAGTGTACACGTGCATGTCTACTTGTGTAAGTCATTATGGAGGCCAACACATACAGTATATATGGGTTCAAAGGTAAAGTAAAACTGTAACAGCTGGATCTTACTAGCAGAGAAAGGTGGTATGGTGCTCAAGAAACCACTGAATAGAGACAGTAATGCATACACATTCAGTGCATGCAAACAACTACTGACTTCCACCTATTTATGTCAAAGCTGCACTACAAAGTAATCAACCACTCTTCGAACATAACAGGGAGAAGCCAGTACACATGACATGCTATTTTGGGGCCTCCGCCTAGCTCTTGCCTTCTCGGAAATACTGCAGTCTGCTGCTGAGCTCCATTGCTAGGCAACCAATGGCAGCGGTCGCAAAGGGAGCAGCTGTGTTTACATAACAGAACAGCTCTTCCAATACTGCACAGTAATGCAAGAGTTCTCAGATGGATGTCTCTGATAGTGACTTGGATGTTGTATGGGTGAACAAGAGGCAATATGGGCAGGTCAAGACATGAAGAACCAAATGCAGATTGTGGTAGAGTGTCTCTGATGGTTTTGGTTTGTGCCATGCTGGCAAATGGCTCAATGTCATATCCCTCATTGCAATGGCCAACTGGAAGAACACATGCTGGATCAGCAGATTCCATGGCTTGGTCCTTTGCAAACTGAGCAGGAACTTTGCCCAGGATTTATTGCTTACTGCTTTGCGCTAATAGTGACAATAGGTTGCTATTCATGAGCACGTGAGAGATGATCCTGTGGCAATACTGTGGTAGGTTTACCCCAGGGTACATGATGTAGCCTGAGCTCTTATTCACTGTTTGGAACAATGAGATAGCTAACTTCCAGTTAACACATGGCACCCTTTTTGAAACTAGCTGTGGCTAGGTTCAGAGACACTGAATGCTATAGCCTGGGATAGTAGTGGAGGAGATAGTTACTGTGTGTTGGCTTGCAGTGCAGGCATTGTACAGCAAATTTGCTCATCAATTAAATTGAGGAAGATCTAATGTTGGGAAGTTTGTCTTGTGATCAAGTATTTTCCCTTGAAGAATAAGGTTTGCTCAGCAGACCATCAAAAGATTTATGCTGACTGTGGTTATCTTTGTACTGGGATGTAAGAGATACCTCATTTCACTTGTCTGCCTGGGTCTTACAGTTCTGGATAAGATGCATAGGTGATAGATCAGAGATTTGATCTCCTCACTTAATCTGGTGATCCGGGAAGCACAGCACACACAGCACATATAGAAAGTTATATGTTTGAACAGTATAAGCCTACATTTAATATATAAGCCATTATCCATCTGGTTTTGTTCTTTGCCATGTTAAGTATTTCCTGTATAGTGACTATACTCTTCAACTATATCAGTTTATCACCATTTTATTCTGGCCTACTATTGCATAGTTTTGTGGTGACTTTTTGGCTAACAGATAAACAGTGAGACACTTCCTCTCAGTTTACTAGCAGAGAGCAGAGGGTAAGTCTTCTGACAGAGTCTCCAAATAAGCAGAATGAATTCAGTGAATTATGAGCTATTGTAAACTTTGGATTAAAACACCAGAGCCACAGAAGGCTTTGAATACACATATATTATCTTCTGCTTAAAAGGACCATTATTCATTAGTTAAAGTTTTAATTTATGATTAATATTCGGCAAACTGAGAAAGAAAATAGTGTTGTACATACTCCTTTTTCCAATTATCCCATTTAATATCAAACAGATAAATATCTTAAACAGTTAGTTTCCTGGGAGAAATGCAGATTTCCTAAAGCTTTTGTCTGAATAACATTTGTAAGAGGATGGTATTTCATACCTTTAATAATACATTTTTTCTATAAGCCTTTTCTTTTTTGTTATATTAACAGGGCCTGTGTCTTCAGAAAGACTGATGTCTTGTAAACTGAGGTTGTGAAAAAAGTAGCCAAGGACAAAGGTAGTTACTAATAAAAGTTTACCAAAATATTTCCAGAAACATATATCTCACCTTCAGACCTACACTGAGGCTGCTGTAGAAGTGAGATTCAAAATCCAGCCTTCTACCAATCTGGCGCTTTTCCAATGTTTCAGGCTATAATTTCCCCGCCACCTCCAGTCAGTGTATCAAATGGGCATGCCAACTGAGGATGAGCATTGTAGTCCCACACATCTGGGTAACACATCTGGGGACAATACATGTGGACAATACATTTGGGGAATGCATTCCCCAATACATAGGGGAGATTGCAATACGCTACGACAGACCTTTGTTTTAATCAATTATTGCCACTAACACCTCATGTTACTTTTGTAGTCTTTTCCTTACTCCTAACTATAACATGTTAGAAAAGTAGGACAATTCAATAATTTTGCTAAAGTAGATATAAATAGTTAAAAAAAGCAGGAATGGGGGAGAATCCCCATGGAAATACATTATCATAGAAAAAACAGCTGTAGGAAACTACTTAAGCATCTCCTTTCTTCTGTGCCCAAAATGAATGATGAATTGCCTGCCTTCATATTGATTGGAAGTTAGTTGGTGGGAAGTAGAAGAAGACAAGAAGAGGCCTAGAAAGTTAGCCTCATTTCTGTTTTTTTTCTTCTATAGCCCCCCTGAAGATGAAGACAATTTCAGTCACTGTGGATCTATAACTGACACTGAAAGCCACAGGCAAACTAGTGACGGGGCACGCTGCACAGATTAATTTGTTTAAAAAGAATATTAATGAAATGTATAATAGATCTAGGAAGTCATTTTTAAAACAATTGCTTTAGAAATGTAATAGGCAGATTTGTTTTTTATGTACTTATAAAAAGAAATGTGAGAAAGAGATGGTGAGATTGACCTTAATCTTTCCTATTTGTTTTTGTGGGTTAGTTCCATTATCTGCAATCCAGTAATTAGCAGTATACATTTTACTTCCATTAAGAGGCTATGAGGTGACCAAAGAAAACATGTTTGTGAATTTAGCTTGTCTCACACAGATCAAAGATCATATGTATTCATGGCTATAATGAGTAGGTGATGCACTAATGTTCTCCAGTGGGCTGAACTTTGTTTTTGCAAAACCTTTCAATGTTTCGCTAATTGGTTTTAGCACCATAAAAAGGTGCTGAAATCAGAAGGAAAGAAATTGTCAGTAGTAGGTGGAGAAGGGATAATTCTGATTCTCATCATATGCTGGAAATATTAAATTGTTACAATGCAGGAGGGGAGGGGGAAAACAAGACTTGTTGCTGTTTAATTTTTAGAATCAGTCTCATTATGAATTCTCTGTAATGTCCCAAAATATGCTTAACTCTAATAATCAAAAGTCTCAGTTTCACAGTTTTTATTTTTATTTTTGAGGAAACAACTTTCCACTCTTCTTGTTTGCAATGTGCTGCATTTTCTTGAACCAAATGTGTGAGGAACAGTGTAGTAACAAGGCAAATAGATCTGAATAGCATATGCTCCATGCCAGTTTTTTAATTCACTTCTGATGATCCTTCTAAAAACAGCTATGTTCACTATATATGAGCAACACATCAGTTCAGACAGGGACCATATCTTATGACTGCAGATGTCTGTGGTCCTATCCAACCTGGCTGGGAAATTGCAAGCACAGGTGGGAATGTAAGTAATTTCCCAGCCTAATTCTACAAACTGGTTTGTACTCTGACTTTTGAAAAAGCAATAAACTCACAAAGCAGCTGTCCTGTTGGGCAAGTAGGAATCGTTAGGAATCTGGATTCTAGCCAATATGGAAAGTCTCCAGTACATCTTGAGTCATCATCTTATAAATCGAAAAATACAAAATTGGGGTAAAAGAACATTTACAGTGTTTTGACAAAAGTGCTTCACCCTAAGTAAGACACAATATGACTGTCATTGTACTGACAGCCTTTAGCATGAAGAATTATTCATATCTGGCAAAAAACACACACATTCTTTTGCTCTTTCTTTTATGCCAAGTATTACTACACAATGATCAAAGCAAAATAATAAGAAATTAGTAGGAAAAATGTCAACAGTATACATTCTGGTAGAGGAATGGGGGAGAGGGGAACCACAAATATTTGGTTTCTAAATTTGAACAGTACAGTTTCTAGCACTATTATAATTATGGAAATGCAGAGCAACAAACCCAAGGCATCCATGTGCTAAACTAAGAATGTATTATTTTTTTCACAAATGTGAAAAAAAGTTTCCTGGAAGCTTCCTGGAAGCTTGGCATTCAGGCAAATCAGCCATCAATAGACACATAGAGATAAACCACATTTACACACCATTCAAGAGACAATAAAAAACTAAGAGGGAAAAAAAAAGACCAGAACACATCCTTGCCAGCAGCCAACACCCAGATAAGCAAGGATTAACATCGGACAATCAAGCAGAAAACAACAGCCTAATCAAGGAACTATCAAGGAGAAAACCACACCCCCACCAACACTGGCACGGCAAGTACTGTATAGAAACAGGGAGCAAACTCCACACTTACTAGCACTGATGATGTTACCTAATTAGGTAATGAAATGTCTGCAAGCAAACAAGAGCACCAAGGATTCCACAAGACACATATCTCTTAGTTCATGTTAGTATTCATTTGATTATTAATTTAATAATCAGAGTATAAATCAATCAAACAAATAAAGAATAAGTATTCTAAACTGTATTAAAATGACTTGAATTCAGCTGTGAGGATCTCAAACATTCCACTGTAAAGTGAAACTATGCACAAGGTGTTTATTAAGTAGAGAAGTCTGATTGCACTCTCCTATGTTTATGTGGCTCTCATTAAAGTCTTGTATTTATGACAGTGTATTTTATACAGAACCCCAGTTTAAAACAAAATACACCCAATTCCTTCATCTTTTGTATTGTCTTCTTTTCTAGTCCTTCGATTAACTAAATACCTACACATTCTATCTGGTAACTCAGTAGTGTGACTTTCTTCAGAATTAGCCAGTCTTGGATGAAATTCACAACCATTTGGATGAACACTGCTGCTGGGTTCAGTGAGCATTTAGTGCTCAATGTTAAAGGCACTTAAAAAGGATTTTCATATCAACCATCTTCAGATCTAGAATAACTGTATCCATTAGTTACAATTAAATATGTCATAATCTAGATCTATATCTATGTCTAGATTCCCTTCCTCCCTCCTTCCCTCCCTCCTTCCTTCCTCTTGGTTTCTATGCTGCGTATTTTCCATTAATAATTGTAATATAATCATACAATACTTGTAACATAACAGTAATAATTGTAAAGTCAGTCTGATGGATCACCAATAAGGGGTAAACTAATCTTAAGTTTGTCCCCAAATACTCTCCAGAAAAGTATTTCCGAAGCCCATGAAGAGGGGATGGTCCAGATATCCAAGGACACAGTATTCCATACAAAGGGTGCCATTACTGAGAAGGCTCAATAGTGAGGACCTGGAAGACATTTCCTTGGCAGAGGAATAATCAGTAATCCCTTTCTCCCAGATCTCACCAGCCAGGTAGATTCAACCCGGAGAAGATAATCTCTGTGAGAAACAGGCAGTTCACCATTGTTTTAAAGACCACAACAACCTCTTTGAATTGCACCCAGTAGTTAACTGGTAGCCAATGCAACTCTCTTAATAGCTGTCCCATGCAAAACTTTGATCAAAAGCAAGCAGAGTCAGAATCAATTAACTTGTGTGCTTTAATTAATTTGTCATAAATTACTCACAGTAGTTGAGCAAAGACGAAAGAGCCCTGCCACATCTCATCACAAATTGCCTGAGAGTTTGATCTCTCCCTGTCTCCACTGACCGCAACTGACAATTGAGGAAGGAGAATCATGGCAAAACAGGTCCCCCACTCCAAACTTGGCATCTATCCCAGAAGGACAGCATGGTCAATGGTACTGAAAGCAGCCAAAAGATATGGCGGTAATGTCAAACTCCCCTTATCCTGGTCCCACCAAAATTCATCCACAAGAATATGCTTTACATCTCATACTGAGGCCTGATTCCTGATTGATAAGGGTCCAGATAATCTAGTTCACCCAGGATTGTTTGTAATAGCAGGTCCATCCCTTTTTCAACAACCTTTCCTGAAAAGGCAAGATTGGGTACCAGACAATAGTTGTCCAAAATAATTGAGTCAACTGATAGTTGAGAAAGGAGCATACCATCACCTTTTCAAGATGGAAGGTAGGCACCCCTCACTCAAGGATGTAGTCACCACTTCCTATCACCTCCCTGGCAGTTTTTGCTTGCAAGGGATCCAATCTACAGGGGGGCAGGCTAACAGCACAGAGAATCCTATCCACTTCCTCAGGATCCACAGATTCAAACAACTCCCAAATAACACCAATAGACACCTCTGCCACCTCTGTTGGTCTTACCTAGCAAATGTGAGCAGTTTTATCCTCCAGAAGTTGAGTGAATTCCTCACAGTGGACCAGATCTGCTTGGTTCTCCCTGTGGGGCAGCTATCTGCAGATGCAATAAAAGCAGAGATGTAAGTCCACTTTGCTGCTCTGATCACCATAGCCCAGGCTCAGATCTGAGCATTTTCCCATATCAGGTCACATTCATTCCTTATTTTATGTCTAGATGCTCTAGGCATCTCTTCTGCTGCTTCATCTCCCAGAGCTCTTCAGCAAACCAATTTCTTTGTATATTGCTATTAAAAAAAGAAGCAATAACATTATTCTCTTCCTGAGAAATGGATTGGTGTGGCTGCCATATTTGGAAGAGAGAAGATAGCTTGCTTTTAAAATACCGCCACCACCATTATCATCCCATTTCTCAATTATTGCATCACAAAGCAATCATATCAATAAAAAAAAATAGAAAACACAAAAGAGAGAAAGGGAAATGTACAGAAAAGACAATTCTCCAAGCTAGAACTGAATTCTGAATGCTAAAGTCAACCTTCTTTTCCTCTATCGGTTGAGCAGTTCTATGCTCTTGCTTTTGCCGGAACAGCAATGCGCCTCTTGCTCTCTAATCAATGGATGGAGTGATTGAGAGACTAATTTGAAGCCAAATGGTCATTTCTTTTAAGGTGATCCTGAAGCATAGTTTTTTGTGTTTTTTTTTTTACTACAAATCCTTTAGAAGTGTAGCTGATTTTATCATTTGTGGATTGAGGGAAACTCTTTGACGGTAAAGGCTAAAAAGAGGAACAAGCTATGCTTCATATGCCATTGATTCAAATACATTTCTGCATCATGCTAATCACTGGATTACTTTAAATGCTCCTTTGGCAGAGTGGATTTCCCCTTTGGTGTATTCCAGTAAATTAAGTGGAGTCCTCATACATTTTTTTTTACATAATTTCTTTCTAGTACATCATGATCCCTTTTCTCTTCCTATACATTCAGGGCACTCTAACTTCAAACAAACCCTGGCAGATGATATTCTATCAATTCCCAGTTTGTGAGTGTAAGTATTTAAAGATCATCCCAACCTTTATCCTTAATGCACACTTGACTAAATCTGTCATTTAAGAAATGCTATTTCCCTTCAGAAACTACTGAAGGAAACGACTATTTAAATTTAATTTGTAAGCTTCTAGGAAAGTATTGTATGATGCTTTCCTATGTTTCATGTGTTGCAAAGCAAAGCAAAACTTTTGCCGGCTCTAATTTAAATGTTAAATGGGTTTCTGCTATTGATATGAAACATATACCAAATCAGAGGTTTCCAAGCATTATACAAATCATACTGTTTGTAATGCATCACATTAATATACATAAATTTATACCCAACAATAAAGCCTTTTTGTCCCTGATGCCAGTTTATTTCAGTTAATTAAAATTTTTATATGCCACTTCATTGACTTCTGTGAACAGCAGTGCAGAAATGCATAGATTGCTGGGGAAATAACAGAAGTGAAATAACCAGCAAGCTGGAAGTACACCTTTATTTCATTAAAAAAAGAAAAGAAAAAAAAGCAAGCATGACATTTCATTAGAAATGAAAGATGCATTTGGTAGAAACAAGAGTAGAATCTGTTTCCAGTGTATAAAGTCATTCCACTCATTTTCAACTAATTAATAAAGAATATCTAAGCAAGGTGCATAAACACATGCACATTTGTTCTTCAAGAGAATTGCTTACACCTGCACACAACATAAACATTTTTTCCTTGAGAGCAAATAAGAACTGGTTTTCACCAGCTAGAAACTATGGTGGTTGTACCAATTCATCAGGTCAATTAGAGTTTACTTCAGGATATTTTTTCAAGGCTATCTAGGCTCTCTGCACAGGTCCCCCTAGTGGTAATTTATAACCATTATCATGGTATGTTGAATTTCCTCTTCCTCTGGTGTGTGCTCAGTATTGATTGTGGTTAGGGTGTGGAGGGAAATGTAAAGCAATAGTGTGTTGCAGGTGTCAAGGGTACATTTAACTATATTTCCTATTAGAACTAATAATACCTCTGTAATTCTTATCCCATTACAAAATATAAAAGCTTTTGGAAAATATATCTACCAATTGGGCCCAGCTAGGAGGTAAGTAAAGAACAAAGATTCCATCTATCTGTTTTTGAAAGCTCTCTTTATCTCATCCAAAGCTTTATAGAAACTTTCTCAGGGATGTAGGTGCAATATTCCTTTCTAAATATTGCACAAAGACCACCTCAAACCCTGAAATAGCTTTTTGATTACATTATACAGGGAAAGTGGAGTCTCATGGGTCTTCTAAGTATGTGTGGCAAATAGCAGGGGATTAGGGATGCAACAAAACAAAACTCCTTGAAAATGTGTATTTGTACTTCACAGATTCAATAAGGCCCTGCTACAGCAGTAATGCTAAATGGACGGGTGTGAATGCATTGTAAAGACTAAGCCATATCATACTATGACCCTTGATCATAGCCTTCTTCTAGAGATTGAAGGTTGCCATTGGGTCAAGGGATTAGGTACACAATCCCATTCTTCACTACTATCTATTCACAGTCTGAAATATCATTGTTCAGGGGCACAGGAGGAGTGATGAACTTGGGAGTTAATTCTGCCCAAAGTTTGGTTCCCACTTCTCCCCCTTGCCATGAGGTTTGTGTGATTTCAGTTGCATTTGGAGGTCTTGCTAGCATGGAAATTTCTCCACTGGTGTGAATGGAGAGATGTGCATACACCCAACAATCTGAAACATTAACATCCCTGGTATATTGAAGGAGTATCTTCATGAATGTGTTTCCTTCAGCCCTATCCTATCCCACCCCCAAGCAAAACACAAAAATATTACAAGTCCTTTATCTATCAGCAGATTTATCCTGGAAACTACCCAGTTCTTCAGGAAGATTCAACTGCGTGTTCACCCTAACATCTGCTTCTGGGGGTATTTACCAGTCTCCTCCCTGTAGTGCTCCCACCTACTTTTTTTGTTATCTGCTCTGATTGGTGGAGAAGCTCAAGTGATTGATCTTGAGATAAGGTGATTTGGACTCTTTGTAAACTCTGATCCTCTAGTGGACTTGAGGCTGTCTTTAGATGCGAAAGGTGAGCCCACCCTTGTACCTTTGATGCAGTTGTAGATAACCAAACTTGATGGGGGTAGTTCCAACAAGGTTGAAGACATATTTTCCTTTGATGTGCTATAACAAAAGCCCAGTATCCAGGCTGCAAATTTTTGTGCTGCCCTTTTACCTGTAGGATAGAAATCCAGACTTGCAAATACGGCTCATCTGTCATGAGTAAAGGCAAATCAGATTTACTTCAGCTACTACTTGATGTATTGTACCTAGTAGTAGTCTTGTACCTAATAATAGCACAAACTTCCAGCTGTTACCCACCCACCCCTTTTGCTTTCATGTCCCACAAAATGGATTAAACAAGCAAAGGAAGGAAAGAAGAAAGGTCTTAGGTAAAGTTGGCTTAGAGTTCCTCCAAACTGCAAACTCATTCCTTTCGTTTCCACTGTTCCTATTCAGTTGGGGTGGAAAGTGTTTGAGTGTCTTTGTTACCAGGATGAAGGGAAAATTCTTGTCTAGAGAAGTAAGGAGTAAAGGAATTGCTACAGGGTAAGGGTTAGAAGGACTACAAGAATTGTTACAGTTTAGCATTAGACAAGGCCACCTGCTTGGCTACATGATCTCTTTTTACATTTCTAGGAGTCTTTGTGTGACCAGTCATCTTAATAACAGCTATTTCCTTGGGAAGCAGAACTCCAGATAAAAGGTCCTGAATAAGGGAGCTGTGTGTAATTGGGCTGCCAGCTGATGTAAGACATCCTTGTTGCCAGAGCTGTCCAAATTGTGCCCAGCTCCAAAAGCATGTCTGCTGCCAGTGGAAATGTTTACTATCTACCCCTTGGCTAGATGGTAGGCTCCCCTTAGAACATCCCCTTCAGCTATTTGAGCAGACAAATGTTAGGGCTTCATGGAGAGGAGCAATGGCCTAGACCAGTGTTTCTCAACCTTGGGAACTTTAAGATGTGTGGACTTCAACTCCCAGAATTCCCCAGCCAGCATGGGGCTGGGGAATTCTGGGAGTTGAAGTCCACACATCTTAAAGTTCCCAAGGTTGAGAAACACTGGCCTAGACTGCAACTGTTTTTCCAACATAGATACAAGAAGAAGATGACCCATCTGCGTACAGTTTGATATCAGTATTAGGCTTGTTTCTCAAGTCAGCCCTAGGACTGTAGATGCCTCCCTCCTTTGAGAAAACATAATCACAAGGTCATTGACAGAAAAACGAAGCAAACCATTCACTGGATTAAAGGTTGGATTAATAAGCAGCAGATGGTAAATTAAATAAGCAAGCAAAGCTCTAGCAGTGAAAGCAAAATAAAAATTGTATATCTGATTAAGGGCTTATGTTCAAAGCCAAATATTCCTTAGCAATAGTCTCTGAGCATGTGCAAAAGGATATTTTTTAAAAAACCCCATATTTTGCTTTCAGAAGCTTCTACAGGTGAAACTCGAAAAATTAGAATATCGTGCAAATGTTCATTTATGTCAGTATGGCAACTCAAAAGGTGAAACCAATATATGAGATAGACACATTACATGCAAAGCGAGATATGTCAAGCCTTACTTTGGTATAATTGTGATGATTATGGCGTACAGCTTATGAAAACCCCAAATTCACAATCTCAGAAAATTAGAATATTACATGACATCAATAACACAAGGATTGGAAATAGAACAATATTGGACCTCTGCAAAATATAAGCATGCATATGTACTCAGTACTTGGTTTGGGCCCCTTTTGCAGCAATGACTGCCGCAATGCGACGTGGCATGGATGCTATCAGCCTGTGGCACTGCTGAGGTGTTATGGAAGACCAGGATGCTTCAGTAGCGGCCTTCAGCTCCGCCGCATTGTTCGGTCTCATGTCCCTCATCTTTCTCTTGGCAATGCCCCATAGATTCTCTATGGGGTTCAGGTCAGGCGAGTTTGCTGGCCAATCAAGCACAGTAATCCCATGGTCATTGAACCAGGTTTTGGTACTTTTGGCAGTGTGGGCAGGTGCCAAGTCCTGCTGGAAAATGAAGTCAGCATCCCCATAAAGCTCGTCTGTGGAAGGAAGCATGAAGTGCTCCAAAATCTCCTGGTAGACGGCTGCGTTGACCCTGGACTTAATGAAGCACATTGGACCAACACCAGCAGATGACATGGCTCCCCAAATCAACACAGACTCTGGAAACTTCACGCTGGACTTCAAGCATCGTGCATTGTGTGCCTCTCCATTCTTCCTCCAGACTCTGGGTCCTTGGTTCCCAAATGAGATGCAAAAGTTGCTCTCATCAGAAAAGAGGACTTTGGACCACTGGGCAACAGACCAGTTCTTTTTTCCTGTGGCCCAGGTAAGATGCTTCTGACGTTGTTTGTTGTTCAGAAGCGGCTTGACAAGAGGAATACGACATCTGAAGCCCATGTCCAGGATCCATCTGTGTGTGGTGGCTCTTGATGCGCTAACTCCAGCCTCAGTCCACTCCTTGTGAAAGTCCCCAACACTTTTGAATGGCCTTTTCCTGACAATCCTCTCCAGGCTGCGGTCATCCCTGCTGCTTGTGCACCTTTTTCTACCACACTTTCCCCTTCCACATAACCTTCTATTGATGTGCTTTGAGACAGCACTTTGGGAACATCCAACTTCTTTTGCAATTACCTTTTGGGGCTTTCCCTCCTTATGGAGGGTGTCAATGATGGTTTTCTGCACAACTGTCAGGTCAGTGGTCTTTTCCATGCTTGTGATTCCTACTGAACCAGCCTGAGAGACCATTGAAAGGCTCAGGAACCCTTTGCAGGTGTTATGGATTCATTAGCTGCTTAGAGTGGGACACTTTGAGCCTAGAATATTGAACCTTTTCACACTATCCTAATTTTCTGAGATTGTGAATTTGGGGTTTTCATAAGCTGTAAGCCATTATCATCACAATTATACCAAAGTAAGGCTTGACATATCTCACTTTGCATGTAATGCGTCTATCTCATATATTGGTTTCACCTTTTGAGTTGCCATACTGACATAAATGAACATTTGCACGATATTCTAATTTTTCGAGTTTCACCTGTAGTTTTCCAAAATAACATTCTTAGCTGACAGTTTCACAAAAATGTTTCAGGAATGGGAGCAAGGAGAATAAAAACACAACAACACAATAACAATCACACACAACAACAGTCACATAACGTTACAGTGGCATTGCTGCTACTTTTGCAGTCCAACATTTGTTTGCTTTCATAACTAAAATTGTTTTATTAATTATGTTCTTCTTTCCCCTACTTCATGAGGCTTCTTCTCAAAGCAAACACATTCTTATTTAGGAACATTCTTGCCTTACAGGCATTAAAATGAAATGTTTAAAAATTAAATTAGAAGTGTGTATCCACTGGAACCTTAAATAATCATTGCTAAATTCTTGCAGGGAAATGACACTGTATTCAGTTGCGTCTGCCAGGTATAGTAAAAAAAAAGGCGAAGTGGCAGCCATGATGGTACGACTGAAGCTTCACCCATTTTTTTACTTGCATTGAGTCGCACATAAAAAAAAGGTGGAGCTTAGATTGCACCAGCATGGCCGCCATTTTGACTTTTTTTACCATGCCCTGTAGACACCCCTGTATGTATTCTAATTCATACATTTCAGTTGCAAAGACATCTTGTGACCAAATAGTTCCCACTATTGTCCCAAAACAGCACTCATAAGACTGGAAGGAGGAAATCTGCATGTTAGGAATAGAATTTTCCTCAATAAGATAAAAAAGGATATATTTCAGAAATGGACAGAAAGACATGGATATTTCACTGTATTTGGCCCTTCCATATGGCAAAAACAATGGCAAGTTCTGGGTTTCATCTTTAAGCTGAATAAATGGATATTTTTCAGACATTGACCAGTGCATATGTTCATTGACTGCATGTACAATCCACCTTTCCTCCAGAACAGCCCCATGCAGAGCTTCAAAGGGTACTTTGATTCAACAAAGTTTTGATCAAAGCATGCCTTTGAAGCAAAGCAATGAATTGTAGTGGTATGCTTCACACAGCCATGCTCCTTTAATCCAGATGATGAAAGGGGCTTCTGCACGTGCCCTGCACATGTAAAGAGGCCGCTTTCTGCCAGAGAAAATGGTTGACCATGCTGAATTGGCGGTTTAAGGGCATCAATTCAATTATCCAAATCAGTTTACCACGTCAGATCAGATCATGCAATGGCTTAGACTGAGGCCAGGGCTTGAAGTGAGGTATAGTTTTTTTTTTTGCACAGACTTAATCCAGAAGACTGTCTGTATGGTATTTTCTTTCCTTACATTCATATCTTATAAATAAGTTAGACTTGTGTTTGGCCCAAGATCAATCATCAATCATCAATCATCAGTAAATTTCACATGATATCTCAGTTTTGGTTTAGGCTTTAATTAAAAAATAAATAAAAATAAATACTGTTTCTAGATTAGTTTTCCAGCAAAAACGAGAAGGTACTGGTGGATTCTATTTGTTGCAGTTATCTGTCCTGTGTCAAAGTCTGCTTAGGCAGATCAGGAAATATTGAATAAAACAAAATCTATGGTACCTTTAAAATATCTCAAATGTATACTTGTTCACATAGAACTCTTTTTCCAAATTCCTGTATGAGGTGGTTCTGATCTGGTCTTCTCTGCCATTGCTGAAAATGATTTAAAAAATAGATGGACCTCTATGCTTTAGTTAGTAATGCCACATATATATATATATATATATATATATATATATATATATATATATATATATAAATAAATAAAAAAAACTTCAGGATTCAAAAATTCTGAACCAAACAACTCATTACATTAAAAGAATAAAGTTTCTTTTGAGTTGAGCTTGACTGCTCAACTCTGGGGCCCTAACATGCAGGGGCCCTAACATGCAGTTTTCTAACACATTACAAAAGTAAGATGCCATTGCCCTTTCAGCTTCCCAATCTAGCTAATCTAGTAGATGGTAGTCTTCCATCCAAGCATTAACCAGATTTGTACTTGCTTGGTTTCCAATACCAGGAATGTATTGATCTGCTTTGGTCTATAAACATCTCTCTTTGCTGCCATTAAGTGGTTGTCTGGGTTTTTACAGCCCAGATCTCATAGCCTTGTGCATGTTGTCACTTGCTAAGCCCTCATTACATTTATACATTGCCTTACCTGGACTCATGAAAGACACAAACTGAGAATTAGGAACCATTTATGCATGGTATCAATAAGAACATTACATCTTTTTGTTACTTCACATATTTGCTATATACCTCCATTAAATCATCTGAATAATAGAAACAGGAAATACGTTGCTTGAACTGAAGGCAAATTATTCTACAACGTAAGTGTGGTGCAAATCAGTGATAGTTTGACTCATTTCATGTTTGGAAGCTTTAACATCATATTAATAAATAGGCAAATGTTCATCAGATATTTATAGTCCTCCAAGTTTCTGTCTGGACTATCAGGTCATTTATATAGCCAACAAAAAGTAGTAAAGCTGAGGCAATAAAAGACTGGAGGTTATGTTTGACAAGTTGTGAAAGTGTCTGATTTGATCTACAAATTTGCTTGGCTTGCATTGAAGTGTATTGTAAATCAAAATGATTTCCTTGAAAGTAGCTGATAATGTAAAGTGACTTCTGCATATGCACACACACTGACACATGCACAGGCTTCATTCTAATAGCAAAATAAAATAAAATAATAAAATAAAATCAAAAGTTACTGCTATTGAGAAACCACAGAATTTTTGAAGCTTTGGAACAACAACAACAACAACAACAACAACAAAACCTATGTCACACTCTGTGTATGTATTGGCCTAGGCATTAAGAAGCTTCCCTAAACCAAATGTTCTAATAATGTATAGAAAGTCTTGTACTATCTTTCTTTTAGAGTTCCCCTAAAATTAATTTATCTTTTTTATCTTGTGGTGGGAGGAAATGCATTTAAGACATCAGTTTTAAATGGAAAGCTTTCCTAACTTCTTGGTTTTAGCTTGGGAAAACAAGCAGCTAATGGGATTTCACAGCACTTAAATTGTTAGTATGGCAACATTCTCACCCCCAGTCTTCTTAATTTGATTAGGCCAGTAGCTTATGGAAACTCACGTGGAACAAGCCACATTTTAATTCAGGCTGCTTATTTTCTAAGGAAATTTGTAACTATGAATTACTGGAATGAGTTAGCTTGAACTCCTGTCATGAGGCATGATATGAATAAGTGAGACAATATAAAATATTGATTGCAGAATTGTATGTTTTTTCCTGAATACATTTCAGTACACTGCATATACCACTTAGTTCATGTAATGAGGGCACAGTATGTTGGCTTACAAGGTACAGGTAGTCCTCACTTAACAACTGCCCTATTTAGTGACCATTCGATATTACAACGGCGCTGAAAAAGTAACTTTATGGCCAGTCCTTGAACTTACCATTGCAACATCCCAGTGGTCATGCAACTGACATTTGGGCACTTCACAACTGGCAAGAGTTTATGAACCTTGCAGCATCCCTCAGTCTCATGATCACCATTTGCATGCTTCAGAGCCTGCTAGTGGCAAGCAGAAGCTGGTAGTGAAATCACAAGTCACAGTCACATCATGTTTCACTTAATGACCACAGGTGATTTGCTTAATGATCATGGTGGAAGTGAGATTGTAAGTCTGTCATGATTACGTGATGTCTTACTTAACCGCATTGGTTAGCAACAGAGTTGCTGGTTCTAATTGTGGTCGTTAAGCGAGGACTACCTGTAGTCTCTAGATTCAAGATCCTAACGTGAGCATCCTTAGGGTAAAACTGGTTGCATTTATGACCTATTAGCTAAAATGTGCCAAAACTGATCTGTACTCTCCTTATCATTGGCAAGGAATACTGATGTGGTATGGATATGACTATTAACCTAGTCTACTCCTTCTCTATCTTACTAAAATGTATCATGTGAAGGCCTTGATTAACTAAGCCAAGATGGGCAGCAAAAGTTAGTTTCCATGGGCCACCTGGTGATTTAGCTACATTTTCTTTTTTCTTATTTTGCTTACTATTTTTACTCCTTTTCTGTTCAGCTTACCCCAGAAGCTAATGGCATGATGAGTATATATGTAATGATATGTTAAATCCTTAAAATGCTATTTGGTTTTCTTTAAAATTACAATACCACATCAATTTCCTGATGCTGACAAAGGGAACGTCTTAACAATTCTTCCTTCTTATCGTGGCTGAAGATTTAGAAATGTACATAATAGATAATATACTGTAGAGGTACATTACACGTTCAAAGAGTGCTTTTTTTTTTTACCAGATTTGTATTTCAATGTAGGATATTTCCATTTCTTAGAAAATCTTCAATGATATATCCTTGAGGGCACAGCCTTTCTTTATCATGGTCTGTAGCTGTAGAGATCATAGTGGAGTCCTTGGAGTTCTCTGAGCTTGGTTCTTTTCCTGCAAATGTTTCATTACCCGGCTAGGTAACATCTTCCGTGCTGGAATGGGATGGGGTTTGCTCTCTATTTATATACTCTTGCATGCCCTGCCAGTGTTGGTGGGGGTGTGGGTTTTGTTTTGTTCCTCTGGTAGTTCCTTGATTAGGGTATTGTTTGCTGCTTGCTTGTGTGCCCTGTGGTAACCTCTGCTTATCTTGGTGATAATTGTTGGTGACAACATATGGACAGATATAACCATAATTTTAACTGGGAAACTGTCAGCATTTTAGGCCAAGCAAAATCCAAAAATGCAAGGGAATTCTTGGAAGCTTGGTATTCAGACAAGGCAGCAATTAACAGACACATAGAGATAAACAGCATCTACACACTATTCAAGAGAGACAAAAGAACAGAACAGCTCCTCACCAGCAATTATCACCGAGATAAGCAGAGGTTACCACAGGGCACACAAGCAAGCAGCAAACAATACCCTAATCAAGGAACTACCAAGGAGAAAACCACACACCCACCAACACTGGCAGGGCATGCAAGAGTATATGAACAGAGAGCAAACCCCATCCCATTCCAGCACTGAAGATGTTACCTAGCCAGGTAATGAAATGTTTGCAGGAAAAGAACCAAGCTCAGAGAACCCCATGGACTCCACAGTTCAACCCTGACCTACACATATTTGCCTCCAAAGCTCATAGTTATCTCTATAAATGGTGAACAAGCAAACGACATCTGCATTTGAATTGAACAAAAATATTTTGATTTTAAAACTGACTGAGCAACAGCAGTCATTGTGGGTTTTTCTGCCCTGGGCAGAGAAAGCCCCATTCATTAATTCCTTCCCACATTCCAGTCATGTCTGTAACTGAAGGATATAAAATCATCTTGGCTTCAGCATTCCCTGTCAGACTTTTGCTGTTTTGCTCATGGGTAAATGAAAATAAGTTTAATTTCTGCTTCTGGTGGCTTTTGATTCTGCCCATCATGCAAAACAAGTCAACCTTCTTTTCTTCCCATATTTAGCTCTATAATGGCCAGCTCAAGATTTTGGGTGCTTGAGGCCCTAGGCAAAATGGCAACTCCTATTCTGTGTGAATAGGAGTAGCTTGGCAGTTAGATGTTGCTTTATTGGTGGTAAGAGGGCAATGTCCACCACATCAGCTCCTGAACTAAACTACTTTAGTAGATGCAGGCATATCTTGCAGCCCAACATTATTTTGCAATGGAGGGGAAGACCAGCATCCATTATCTAAGGCATTTGTACCAGAGTGCCTAATGGAAGGGTGGACCCTCATAATCACATATTCAATTTTTTTTCACAGCCAATATATGCATAGCCAATATATGCATTCTTTGATTCTAGCCATAGATGCGTGTATGTATCTCTTGAATCATGTAAAAACAATCTCTTTTCTCCTCAAGCAAGTTTTCCTCTGTCTACAGACTCAGGTACATTTCTGGAATGAAGATACTGCTTCCAAGGAGCAAATACTGAATTGGTTTTGTGAACCTCTGTTAAAATTCAGCCTCAAACTTCATGCCATTAAGATATCTAGAAAAAAAGCATTTCAGATTCAGTCTTCAGGATGCTGCCATAAATGACAAATATCTATAAACATATATACAATTTATTCTGGCTTAACTGATTTGATTTTCTAGAAGTGTTACAGACAGAAATCCCCAAATCCTCAGCAAGCTTGGGGACATATAGTGGAGAGCTAAGGCAGGGCCAGGGTATGAAGAGATGGGAAACAAAGAAATGAAATGGGAATGGAAGGATGTGATGGACAGTGCAGGGACAGGGTGGAGGTCATTGTGGAAAGCAAAGAGAAGAACTAGGGAGAAAAGAGATAGTATGGAACCCAAAACAGAACAAAGAGAATATGTAGTAATATATGGGGATCTAGGAGTTGTGAGCCACACTGGATATCCCACTGGGCTACATTAGATTCTGTACTGAACCTTGTATTCTGCACTCCTGTTGTAGCTGTAATTGAAAACACTTTAAATAATATGAAAATAATCTCACCAGTGATCTTCCCTGCAAAGGAAGCCAAACACAAATAAAACACTGCCCCTCAAGCTTCTCACTGCTTAGTGTGATGGAGGAGTGCATATCATTGCTGTTTTATTGTCATTTTAGTTGCTTGAAACACAGTATTATATATTGAATGCAAGTGACTAAATGCACTGGCTGGCTGGCTCCCTGCCAGAGCATATCATGCTGATGCTACTAACAACTGTTGAGCATGCAAGTGGTGTATGTGATCTCATTTATCACATCCACTTGGCTGACAAGCGAAATGCTCTTTGAGAGCATAGCATTTTTCATTTTACAGATGCTGTGCATTATTTTCTCTCATTTATTATATGTCTATACTGTCCAAGAGCCAAAGCACTCATAGCAGTTACAAAACAGCATGTGGGAACAATTTTTTATATGCTTGCAACATTTGCATGGCACTCTATAACATAAAGTTCTCTAGGTGGCTTAAAATAAGTAAATATTTAAAAAACTGTTTTAAAAGAAAATAAAACATAAAGTCACAACATTAATAACAAGGTAAAATACAGCAAGAAAGAAACGTCAAAGACAATAAAAGATAAATATTGTAACAAAGAGATCCAGGCTACAAGACTTATTTTGAAAGCCTAAGTGAGCAATGATACATATGAAGCAGGAATTCACAAGCTGCAATTCTGGTTATGAGCATTTTTTAAAATGCTGTATGCAGAAATCTAATTTTTTCTTTCTGACTGAAAACTGAAGGCAAATAATACTTTTGAGTCAAAGCAACTGTAAAGCTTTGAACATGATAGCCTGATTTTCCCAACCTGGCAAGCTTCAGAAGTATTTTACTACAATCCTCATGTTCCTTAGCAAGCTTTGGCACAGAACAGGAATAAGCTGCAACCCAGAGGTATGTGCTAAGAGATCTCAGAGCTATGTGAAGGCTCTGAGATCTCTTTCTACACCACACCCAAAGTCTCTTTTGATTCTGTTTGCTAAAACTGACAGTACATTTCTCACCATATTTTTGGTGCAGAGCATATTAAAGCTGTGATAAGCCATACTTTAGAGTAAATACACTTTTAAAAAAATATCCCAAATTCCCCTTCCCACATACTTAGGAAAAAATGTGACATTTCTGATTTCTCAAACATTGCTTCATTGGCTCATTATATCTGGCCCCAGCTTCCCTACCAAATTGACTAGTCTTTCATTGGACATCAAAATTGTATCTGTTTTGAACTAAAAATTATCTTGTTGGACAATTTATGATTTGGAAACAGTGGTTAGAATGCCAAGTTTCAGTAAGCAAGTTTTGAAACTACCCATAGATTATTGAAATTACCAGTAGGTTACCACTACCTCTAGGCATTATGGTAGCCCATAAACGAGCCAAATTTATCCAAAGCAACCTAAGCTAACCCAAAGAAGACAAAATGGGAATCATTTACAACATATAATGCAAGGCCTGTGAAAACCACCATGTAGGGCAAAATAAGCAAAACACTGAAAGGATACATCCATGAACATCAGCTGGCAGTCAGAAGACATGATGAAAATTCAAATTTCACAACATATTGACAAGTTCAACTACTTTCACTTGGGAAACTGTAGACATCTTAGACCATACCAAATCCAAAAATGCAACAGAATTCCTAGAAGCATGGTACTTTGATGAATCAGCTATTAACACTGAGATAAGCTTCACCTACAAACAATTCAAGAAAGGAAGCAACCAAAGGTTAAGGAAAGAGGCAAACAGGCCTATATACATCCCTCCTCATTATACATTTATTAACCCACATCCTGATAATCAGGAACCAGTACCAGATAAACATAGAAGAAACAGAATCCACTCAAAAAGCAAGGGAGAATTGGTTGACTGGTTGATCGATTGATTTTGTGCTAACACGTTGGGGTTGAATCTTAGTGACCACACAGATAGATTTTCTCCAGGACAATCTATCTTCAATCTGGTCCTTCAGGTCTTCGAGTGGTATACCCATCACTGATGTGATTGAGTCCTTCCACCTTGCTGCTGGTTGTCCTATTCTTCTCTCTTCTACCTTTTCCAGCATTATAAACTTCTCTAGAGAGGTAGGTGTTCACATAATCTGTCCGAAGTATGATAATGTGAGCCTGGTCATTTGTGTCTTGAGTGAGAACTGTGGGTTGATTTGTTTGTTTTCTTGGTATTGCCAGCTGATGTTGAGGGATGTGTTCTTTCTATTTTTCTATGATATTTTCTGGAGTCTGGTCCAAAATTCAAAAGCATCAATACTCTTTCTGTCCTGCTTCTTCACTTTTGCTTCCTTAGAATGTCACAGAGAAAACCATTGTCCTCACAATTCTGATCTTTGCATGTATAGACATATCCTGGCATCTGAATATCTTTTTTATGGCCTTTATTATTACTCTACCAAGTGTTAGTCTGCAGCGTATTTTTTGACTGCTGGTTCCTTTACTGTTGATAGCTGATCTTAAAAGGCAGAAGCTATCCAGCACTTTGATAGCTTTATTGTCAATTCAAGGCAGGTTCCCTTCAGTTGTCATTTGTTTGGTCTTCTGTATATTAAATTTTAGTCCCATTGTTTCACTGTGCTCCTTGACTTTTGTTACAAGAGGCTGCAGATCATTTGCATCTTCAGCCTTCACAGTAGTGTTATCAGCATAGTGTAGGTTATTGATGTTTCTTCCTCAAATTTTAGAACAACTTTTATTTTCTTCCAATCCAGCTTCCCTCAATATATATTTCTCATATAGATTGAATTAATTCCAGTCTATCTCAATTCACTGAGGCCTAAGATGTTAATGTATAGTTAATTCATTTCATCTTTCACTGTGTTAAGCTTTCCCATGTTCATATTTCATTCATTCCATGTTCTCATTGTAATTCTGCCTTTGCAGCTTCTGATTTTTTTTTTTCCTTCTGAATTTCTTTTTCTTTTCTCTTCCTGCATGGCAACATCAGCAACCAGATGTTTCAAAGGCTTTAATCTAACCATGTCATAAATACTGTTAGTACTCTGAAAAATACTCAGCTCTTCCTGAGTAGCATGTTGAGTGCCTTCTGACCTGTGGGGCTCATCATCTGGCCTGATATTATCAGTTGTTTTATAGTTTCTATCTGTGTGGTTTTCTTGGTACAGTACAGAAGTGATTTACCATTGCCTTCTCTCATGTATTACGAAATGATACCTTTGCTATTGTCACTGACGTGATCAACTGCCTCTAGCGTCTTTCTATATCACTTCTGCCCAATATAGGTGACTGCTTGCTTTAGGTGGGCATCTGGGATGACTTTCCCACCTTGGCTGAGCCTGCTGGGAATATATATTCATGGCATACACTCCTGGGATTCTTTGCTCAACCCTCCCAGGTACACCCTGCCTCCACAGTAAGACTTGAAGGGCGATCAAGGAAGAAGCGATACCCTGATCAAGGCTGGTAAGATAAACTACCACATATAAATATCCAGTAAACTCCATTCCCCCATGTTCTGATGATGCTACCTACTTAGTAATGAAATATCTGCAAGAAGAGAAGCAAGCTCAGGGAACACCAGAAGTCCAACAATTCAGTTCTGAGTTTCATGTATTCTGCACTATGGCAACCTGTTCAGACTTTCAGTTGGAGACACAGAGGACTTCAAACTGGGTAGTGAATGGGAAGGGCATTTTTGCCCTGCCACTTTCTCTCCCAATTTCAACACTCCTCAGCTGAAGACTTGGATGTTGGAGAGAGTAGAATTAAGATTGCAGGCATGGCTCACCTAACATGAAACCTTCCAAGCATTCAAGTGGCATAATGGAATGGAAACCTAAGTTCAATTCTTCTTTAGATAAAAAGCTAAGATGACCTTGGGGATTTTTTTTTTTCTAGTGTAGCTTCGTTATATCCCTAAAAATGCTCAGACATTTGAAACACACACACACGTCAAGATATACACACAAACACAGAAAATCATCAAAAGTTATGTTACTATATCTACTGAAAAGAACATTAGTTTCAAGAAGCATTCTTTTTTTCAAAAATAATTTTTTGCTTGGAAATGTTCATGTTCAGTGGTGACAAGTGGGCTCAAGCTTGTGAGCAGAGATGCACTTTAGTTGCCTGGCAACATAAAAGGTTAGATATTCAATAGATCTATAATTTAAAAAAGAGGATTAGTGAAATTTAAAATTGAATGAATGAAGGTTCCTTTCACATTTAAGAAATGAAGGGTTTTTTACTGTAATATTAAGTGCCACTAAGAACACACACAGAGTCTTCAAGAAAGATTATGTTAGAATGCTTGCATTGTTATCAGATGTATGTGGAATCTATTCTTCAGATATGTTAACTTAAACGTATTTATACCAAGATAATTTCCAATGGTCTTTTCCAAGCAGATCTCTGCTTTAGCTCATTTCATCTTGTTCCCTGGTCCTTCAGTTTTGGATCTGAGGAATGATACAGAAGGAAGGAAATAAACATAGTAAACCTTTTCCTATGTGAATTTCCTTAATTTGTATAGAATCCAAGCCACAATATAAAGGATGTAAAGTGGCAAATGCTGAGACATTGGTTCACATACATATATTTTCTCTTTATCTAACATTTTGCATTTCAAAGAGTGTGACTTGTGAGTTGTAATTGATGACAACACTATTAAAATGAAGGTGGGTGAAAAGCCTTAGGGTGTGAGACATGAAGCAGAGTCAGACATTTTGTAATAAAAATAACAACACCAAACAATTGGTATTAATGTGGAAAGAAAATACTTCATGCTGTGCTTATTCCCAGATTTTGGACATGATATCCACAGGGCGCAACTTTCTATCATGCTTGACATTTAGAAACCTGCAAAAATTTCAAATAACATTATCATGTTTTTTAAAAGAAAATATTCTAAATAACTATAATAAAATTATAGCCTGTAAAACAGAGCCTCCATCCTTGTGTAATCAAGTAGTGTAAACTTAACCATATTAAATACCAAGAAGAGGAGTCACCCCAGAACAGTCTGTCATATTGGTTTTTATGTAGGAAAATTTAAGGAAGAGTTAATTATTTGTCAAATTATTCTGAGTTAGCCATTTCAGACTTGGGTAATTTCCTCTTAAAGGCCTATTGTCCAAATAATATTGTTATTGTGATTCAAGTTACAGTTCTCCAACATCTATTTTCAGCAGTAGCAAACAATGGTAAATCATTTATATGAGCTAATTTTAAGGCTCAGAGTTAGGCACACCATAACTGGACTGCAGAAGTCTGTGAGAACTATTAGAAGGTGCTAAAGAGATACAGAAAACTTTTGCTGATTTTTGAAGCTCAGGTACAGTATGCTTACTCAAGGTACCCAATAGTTTGATTCAAAACACATTGCAATTGGAAATAAAGGGTATATTTTTAATCTATTGTAATCAGGGGAATAGTCACCACTTCAGTGTGACCTGAGTGGCATCCAGCTGCTGTTGGTTCTGTAAATAAAGAAAAAAAGGGCACTTTGGCTTTTGCTGTGATACACTGTTTTAAATGGCCACTACAGGGAAAATATTATGTAGGCCTTTTTAGCTTCATTGAAAACACCAGCATGTAAAATTTGACTTCCTTCCTTCCAGCTGATTTAGCAGCATGATGGAGGTAACAATGATTCATAATGTTTTGCTTTTGCTGTTGGGGTGTACTTTGGAGACAGCCTACAATGCAGCCTCAACAAAGGTTTCTTTTTGTTCCTATAAAAGTGCATCCAAAACAGACAAAGACAGTGACCACTAGAGAGCAACAAAAAGTCGGAGTGAGGGATTATAGAGTCTAAAACCCTGCTTCTTTTTTGCTTTTCCAGCAGAGAACTTTGGCATGTGTACCTGTTCAAGACAAGAGATAGAACACAAAGTGGAAGAGGGTATACAAAAGAAAAGAGTACTCCAAGAATAGGTTGAATTGAATGGTGTTGACACTTTGCTTCATAACAGGCAGAGCAGAGTAAGCCTTAGCATTGCACAACAAAGTTTTCTAGTTTGTGCGCTTCCCTTCTAAAGTGATTTATTGATCCCCTTGTAGCAAGTAGCAGCAACATTATAAGAGCCTGGGCAGGCAGGCTAGAGAGGAATGTCTTTTGTATTGCTTTTTAAAATTAATTTATTAATTGGCATTGTGCATTATAGTTTATAACACATCACAGCAAGGATGATTCAACTTTGAGCAATGCTCTGTCCACAAATTAGTAGAATTTAAGGTACAAAACACATCCGTGTCCATGGTGTTTAATTCAGTGGGTCCTTTTGCCAACACAAAAATGATGAATAAATAATATTGATCTCAACTCAATTTCCATAGGCTTAAAAACTACAGTTATTTGCAGTAAAATTTATCTGGAATGAAGTATTCCACTTATCAAAACATATTATAAAGGAAAGAATAGTTTTTGCTAAAACTAGGTTGGATGCAGCTTTGAACTTGTGCATGCCACAGTTTTGGAAAGATGAACTACCTTCATCTGTGTATACTTGGGAGTTCACATATCTATAGTTTAAACCTTCTACCTACCTACCTACCTACCTACCTACTTTTCTGACTGTAAAAACAGTAAAACATAGACCTTAAACAAAAGAGCCCAGGAGAAAGATTACATATCTAGGAAAAGAAAATTGTCGTCATCATCATCATCATCATCATCATCATCATCATTTTTGCTGCCTTGGAACCAGCAACCTTCTCCTTTACCTAAGCAAAGATCATAGCCACTGTGCTATTTCAGTAGCTCTGGTAAAGGGAGCCTATTAAAACTCATGGTAAATACTGGCTCAATTGAAAGTTAATTCCTTCCTCTGCAAATAGCCAATGAACTACTGGGGCTAACTTGTAAGGTAAACCACTCCACAGGAAACAGACAAGAGCACAAGGTGACATAAAAGGGAAAGAATATTTTCAAACCGCGGCAGGAAAGTGTACAGGGTGATAAAGTTGCAATGGGATAGAGGTTAATTAAGGCTGATCTCATAAAATATTTGCTGTTCCATTTTAGCAATGAAGCAATTAGGCAGTGTGGATAAGCCCAAAGAGACTTCCTTAGAATCATCACACCCTTAAACCAATTTTAACAGAGTGAAGCTTTGAATTCAAATACTGCTATATGAGACAGCAAGTTTTTAAAAGTAGTGATATTTTGTTGCAGTGGCATCTTTTACAAGTCAGTATATGTGAGATATATCCAGATATCTAAATCAAAATATTCAGAAAACCCATAAGGCTGACAGTATATTTGGCTACCTTATTGCTAAACAGCCAATCCTACATAAATCTTCTACCCTGCTCAAAATAATAATCCTAAAAAAAGTATCCAATAGTAAATGAAAATTGTTGAGTGGCTTTCTCATATGCAAGTGACATCTAGCCTACGTGAGTTTGCAGTTTGTTTACTTGTAGCTTCATTAAAACTGCATGCTCATCCAATGACTAGATTTGGTTAATGGCTCCACAGAGAGGCAATCATTGCTAAAGCATGAACACTATGATCCATTTTCTGTGATTATTGCTTTGTAACTATTGCTGAATTGACAGCTCCTGCTATACAAAGGTTCATTTATTTTGTATCTGTGATTTGAATAAAGAACCACTGAACGAACATTAACAGTTGAATATTAATAATGAGCACCACTAATCTTAAATATACACTAATGGTGTGTTAAGGGATCCATTTATAATCTTCTTTAAACTTATTTGAGTCATTTCATTTCACACATTTAAAAGTTCGTGCCATGCTAAATAAGAAAAAAGAAGGATTTTATAGTTCCTTGCAGGCTAAGCCAAAAACAATTTTGGCAGGTTAAAGAAGATTTTTTTTAATCACTCCAGCAATATTGCCAATCATAAGGAAGAAATATTAATTATTTATCCAGCACCATTTATTACATAAAGGTTAATAAACAACAGATATGACACATCCCTTTTTTCAGCGGAGGAAGCAAGAAATGGAACCACGTGAAAGCTGAAGAATATATGATTATTTCAGTTACACAAGCATTGGTTTAATGCGACTAAAATGAAAGGTTTGTAAGATTGTCTAAACTAAAGATTTCCTGGGAAAAAAATTATTTTGAGATGACACTTAAACGGAAATAAGGAAATTGTTACATGGATATGCTTTGGAGGCAATGACAGTGAGAGCTAAAAGCAATAGCTAGCGGTGTTCCCTAGAGCAGAAAACATTTGGTGGAGCTGGATGAGTGAAAGCCACAGGAAGGGAAGGGCTGATAATAAATTTTAGAGTTATAGTGGGGCAATGTCTGGAGAATTTTGCAAATAAGGACAAGAAGCCTGTGATGGATCTAGTAATGAACAAACAAGGGATTTAAGGAGTGGGATAACAAGGTTGGAATGATGAAAGAAATGAATAATTTTGACAATGGAGTATTTAATAGAAGATTATAGTAATCAAGGTACAAGGTGACCAGGATATGAACAAAAATATTATCTAATGGAAATAGAAAAAGAATTGCTGGTTTGAAACTTAACAGATTTTTTTAAAGTATGCTTTTAACTAGTTAATTTTCCTACTCTACTTTTAAAAAAAAAAAGCCAGGGTTTTTCCAGACACCTGGAGTAGAAGGGTTTTACCTCCAATTTCCTAATAGCCCAAACAAACCTATGGATTATCTAGGAGCTGGGGGTGAAGTCTTTCTACCCCAGACAACTCAATACTGAGTAAAAAGCTTAACCACTAGGCTATTTAGCAGCACTGGCAAAGGGAGGTATAGCATGATAGGCATTAAATCAGTTGAAGGGGTGGTCCCTTCTCTGTAAAATAGCCAGTGAACTGCTGAAGTTAGCCAGCAACCAACTGAAGTGCTCTAGCCAAATGGATAGACATACTTGAGATGACATAACAGGGAAAATGTACTTCAGAAGTGGAGCAGAGAAATGTATCCTACAATTTCTTTGAAAGGGATTAAGAGAGCATTATGTCATCTGTTTCTGCCCTTGAAAAATGGCTCTTACTTTTAGGCAATGGGGCAAACTAAGAGTGTGGATAAGTCTATAATTTATTATGAATTGGATTTAGGGATATACTAGAAACTTTTTGCTGCCCTTATTGCCACAAGGTAGTCATGAATAAAGGCTCCAACCAGTATCTGGTCAGATTCATTCCTTATCCTCCTCCTCCAGCAGTGCTCTAAACGTTTCTTCTGTCAGTTCATCACTTCATCATTATAAACCCAGGGAAGCCTCAGGCTCTATGGGCAGGGAGAGGCTGCATAGGCATAATCCAATCCAAAGCTTCAGCTGCTTTCTTGTTCCAGATGATGACTAAGGCTACAGCTGAATCATGCACCAGACCTTCAGGAACAATCCCAATCTCCCTTTGAAACCCAAATGGGTTGATCAGGGGTCTGGGGCAGACTGATCCAGATAGGTCCTACCTCCCTGCAGTTGGAAGCAGTATTATCAGAAAGAGTCTGGCAAGGATGTGATGGTAGTCTTCCCCAAAACCAAATCAAATTGCCACTACTTCAAGATAAAAACTGGATCCAATGTGTGACTACTGCTATGTGTCAGGCCTTGATCACCTGGGTCAGGTTGATAGTTACAATAGTGGCCATAAACTCTAAAGCCACATCAGAATCCAGGCCTAAGGAAGGCAGATTGAAGTCCCCAGGACCATAAACCTGGGGAATTTTACCACCAAATCCTCCAATGACTTTAGCTTGTCACTACCTTACCCAAATCCCTAGTTACTTTGCCTGCCACTATCTTACCCATTGCAGCAAGGGCAGCAATCTAAATACCAATAGAGATATAAATATAAGAATATATATAAGCTAAAATAAAATTACTAAATGGTTTCTCTTCCTGTTATTTGATCTCTCAGAGCTGATTATTTATTTAATAGTGCCTATTCCAGTCCAAGCAAATGGAATAGTGTTTGCATGTGACTGGTTTGATCCAGGAAACAGATCTCTGGGCAGAAACATTTTTTTCTTTCTATGTACAAATCATACCTTTGCTATATTGCTCTGCTATCTTTCGCTGCAGTAATTTGACTTGTTAAACATATTCTTCAGGCTTTTAGGTTTCACAAAGATCTCTGTTAAATCCTTTTTTTATTAGGATATATATATATATATATATATATATATATATATATATATATATTAAGTTGCTGAAGGTTATTTAGAGGATACTGGAATAACTGTTCTGTCTCCTGTGTAAGAAGTATTGCTGGGATAACTTGACTGATGTGCTCTCTTGTCTGTCTGTCTGTCTGTCTCTCTCTCACACAAACACTTTTTGCTTCTTTCTTTCTTGCCATACACATACACAACACAAGGCAATTTTCTCTTCCCTGCTAAATCACTCTACTAAAATAACTTCTGCAAAGCCTTTCCCAGAGTCTGTTACCTTTCTGTGTACTGCATTAACTTCCCATTCTCAGTGACTCTGTTAATGAATGCAATTGGGAATGGCAACCCCATCGTTACCACATGATTGTTACATGAAACATCACATGACTGTACCAGACTTACAATGTCAGTTCTGGCTGCAGTCATTAAGTGATAGTTAAACATGATATCACAAGACCATGACTTACAACTTCCTGCCAGCTTCCCCATTGACTTTGTTTGGCAATCACATGACTGTGGGATTCTGCAACCATCGTAAACGTGTGCTGGTTGTAAAGCATGTGAATTATGATCACATGGCTGCAGGGATGCTGCAACAGCTGTAAGTTTGAGGACCAGTCATAAATCTACTTTTTCAGCATTGTTGTAAATTTGAACAATCACTGAATATACGTGGTAAGCAAGGACCACCTATATTTAGTCAAAGTAACATGGTCACTTCTCTTTAGTGGCCTGATTCTGAATTAGTCATGCTTATTCTACTTAGGATAACGTAACCATATTTAGAATAGACTTGGATCTACTGATAAGGATTAAGGAACATATAACAATTTGTCCATTTATCTTAAAATGATTACACTGCCTGGTTGCAGCATTCCAATGTTTCCAAGCAATTGTCTGTCTGGCCCCGTTAAGATGCCAGGGACTGAACACAGGATCTTGCATGCAAAGCCCCTTACCATGTAATATTTAGATCAATTCTGATGCATGATATAGTTTAAATGGTAGAAATAAATAAAGCTTAACTATGTACAGCGGTGTATGTGTACCACCACTCTTAAGTGGAAAAAGAGGTGTCATGACTGCAGTGTTTTCGAGATTACAGAAAGTAGAAAAAGTCAAAATTAAAAGTATTTTTCAAGTGACCTAACATTTTCAAAAGTGTAGTGTTAAGAAGGAATCCAAGGAAAAAGAAAGCTTGTTTTCTTACTGCAGTGGAAGTGCAGACACTATACAACATAAAAGTAGGATATTTTTTATCAGTTTCACAGGCTTTTCTGATACTTTTAAGAACCAAGTTTATTTTAACTTCTTCTAAACAAAACTTTGGTCACCTAATGCGAAGAGAGGACTCTTTGGAAAAGACCCTGATGCTGGGAAAGATGGAAGGCAAAAGGAGAAGAGGACGGCAGAGGATGAGATGGCTAGATAGCATCACTGAAGCAATGAGCATGAAATTGAGCAAACTGAGGGAGGAAGTGAAAGATAGGAAGGCCTGGCGCAATATGGTTCATGGGGTCACGAAGAGTCGGACACGACTTAACGACTAAACAACAACAACAAACAAAACTTCCTTAAAACAAAACTAAACAAAACTTCCTTAAACAAAAGCAGCTACCCCCTTGAATGAAACAAACCAAAATAGCAGCCAGACCTTTCTTTTAAAATCATTTGGGTTTAATACTTGCTATGCCTTTGAAGTCAAGTTGCATGGTGAGTAAAGTTTTGATCCTACATTTCCAAAAATAGAACACTATTTCTTGCAATAGGGTTGTTAATCCTCCTCTTTCTCCTAGGTAGATATTCGCCATCTTTTTGAGAATAAAAGTATCTAGCACCTTTTAAACTTTTGTGGTGCATTTCAAGACTGGTTGTACTGGATAATTAAAGTTAATGTTATTTTTCTTTACAATAAATGTTTTGTTCTGCTGGTCCTGGGCTTAGAACTTATGAGGTTTGTATGAATTTAGGCAATACCTAAAATGATATGGACATAATTAATTTCTTTCTCATCTTAACATGAAACTGCACTCCTATAGTAAGGAATTGAGCATGAAATTGAGCAAACTCAGGGAGGCAGTGAAAGATAGGAAGGCCTGGCGCAATATGGTTCATGGGGTCACGAAGAGTTGGACATGACTTAACGACTGAACAACAACAACAAAAAGTAAGGAATTAGTATGGAAAAATTAAGAACAAAAGTTTCTTAATTTTTCCATACATGACTTTAAAGAGTTATTACAAAAGGCACATATTACAGGAAAGTATCCACTTAAACATACCGTATTAGAGAAAATAATGGCAAGATACACACATTAAACATTAGGGTTGAACTGTGCTTTGGATTTGATTTCCAAAAGATTCTTCAGGACACATGGAGGCATGAATATAGCACCTGTATACAACTCCTTAAGGCAGCCAAGTCTCTTCCTGGAATTACATTGTTACCCTCTGCAGTCCTATTAGGAATATGTCTTAAAGAAACATGAAGATATATTGTAACACTGTAAGAAAAATGCACTAAATATGTACATGTTTCCATGCAGACTTTTTAAAAGTCACAGAATAACAGGATGGAGTAAATTTAAGATTAGGAAACACAAGAAACAAATAAAAATGAAAAATAAACCTACGAAGTTTGGATGATTCTAAAACGATTCTAAAATCTGGCAGTATTTTTATGTTCACGAAGTCTTACTGGTACAAGCATAGCCGTAAAATAGAGACATAGCTTTTTCATCTATAGGGTTAGGCAAACAATTCCAAAGCCAAATCTTAAAACAGAGCCTTTGAGAGGATAGAATCACTTCCATAATTCATCAAATACTTTTTTTCCATTGAGAGATCTTATCAGCCTTCCCAGGTAGACCAGACAGGAAACACGATCAGATGAGCTAATTCTACTTTATTGTAAGGCCACATTAACAGAAACTTGCAGTTCTGAAAGTACAATTCTCCTGCCATCACCTTTACAGCTCAATAACGTAGGGAGGGTCCCTTCTGAGCCTCTTGCTCCATCCACTATGTAGCTGTGGGCTATGCTTCTTCTTATCTGACTATTCCCTAGGCAGCATCTCTTTGCTCAGTCTCCCAAGGTCATCCCCACATACCATTACAGATGTATAATGTACAAGGAGGTTGGTTTCACTTGCACAATATTTCCATGTATATCAGTCATCCTGAATACTGTATAAAATTAGGAGATAATGGGGAGCTATAAAAGCAACTATTTTGAGTGGATTACACATAGTATAAGTATTTCTTGCTTTTTCACCATTGCTTTCACAATGGTTGAGGTTCTGTTATCAAAAATTCTTAACTTTCTGTTCAGGATCCTCAAAATGCTCTGGAGTCCAGAAGAAATGTTTGGCCTAGGAGGACTAAAAAATGTGCTTCTGACCATGAGAAAAGACTTTACCATAAAATCTGCCATTCTGCTACATTTTGCAAAAATTAGTGATTACTGGATACCGATGATGCTAAAGACTGTGAGAACTTAAGATCAGGCGTGTTAAACCATATGGTAGAAGCAATCCTCTATACTGAAGACAGACAAAGAGAGGAGCAAGCACGGTGGGTGCATTATTAACCAAAAGAGAAATAGAAATTACAATGCACTGCTGGAACTCAGAAACTATTTTCAGGCCCTTGGAGATGCAAGAGGCTCTGGTTATTCAAGATGTGAGTATTGTGGGGAGGCTGGGAAAGAAATAGAAGGGAGAGTAGACATAAACAATCAAGAGATAGAAGTTGAATCTCTTGGCAGCTTATCCTATAATTCAGTGTTTTTCAAACATGGCAACTTTAAGATGTGTGAACTTCAACTCCCATGCTGGCTGGGGAATTCTGGGAGCTGAAGTCCACACATCTTAAAGTTGCCAAGTTTGAAAAACACTGCTATAAATGATGACTTGGTCCAGGAAGCAATAAACGTGGGAAAAAACATTTCAAATAATATAAAGGGGCTCTGTATTAACAAACTTACTATTAATGAGGGTTGGAAATTTCTTACAGTTTCTAAGATTCTGTATTTTCCTAAGATTAGCAGCAAGAATAACTTACTGAAGTCTGCATAATTCTTGCTTCTTTGATCTTGCCTAGCAATATGGAGCTTGACAGAGGGGAAGAAGCAGAATTACTGCAGAAAGCAATCCAAGGTGATGAACCGCTAAAGGGAAGAGCATGTGCAGCTGTGGGCCTTTAAGAGAAAAAAAGAAGGGTCATGATACTTGCTGATTTGCTACTGCAAAGAACTGAAACAAACATGTTCACCGAATCCAGATGTGATGTTACTAGAGTCAAGGATGCAACAGTACAGCTTCTAAGCCTTATTGAATCCACTGCCAGTTATCCCTTCTGCTGATACATTTGATGATAAATGAGGCTGTAAAGGACAGTTATACCCATATCATCTTAGTCTGGGAAGGAAGTTCAAAACCCAGGGGCTCAGGTAGTATTTTTGCCCATCTATCCAATACAAGGAAGAAAACTGGAAAAAGGAAAAGGAATAATACAATTCATGACTGCCTACACAAATGGTGCTGATGGGAGACATTTAGTTTCTTGGACCATTGTCTGAGGTTTAAGATGATGAACTGCTGGGATTCATGATTGACAGTATGGATTGTACCTCACAGGAACTGGTAAAAAATGTGTTAGGCCAAAGGATGACAAGATTTATTAGGAGAGCTTTAAACTGAACTCTATAGGAGGTGGAGATGAAAACCCTGAAGTAAGAACCTTAGATAAACACTTGCGTACTCTAGAAATGAGATTGTTCCTAAAATGGGATCTCTTAAGCTACTGAAAGAAAAACCAGAAAGAACACTGAATCATTAAGTTCATGGCCTTCATTTTCTATGTAATAATACTTAGAGTATGGGAAATAAACAAGACAAGCTTGAGCTCTTGGTACAGAATGGCAAATATAAATTTATAGGTATAAAGGAAAGTTGGTGGGATAATTCCCATAACTGGTATATAGCAACTGAAGAATATTATTTGTTCATGACTGGTATATAGCAACTGAAGAATATTATTTGTTTAAAAGAAACAGAAGCAATAGAAAGGGAGGATGAATTGCACAATTTTTAAAAAAAATTTACTTCCTGTTCAGAAATCCAAATGAATGAACTTGGAAGTGCTGTTGGGAGCCCCTGAATTAAGATAAGTGGTAGAACAAATAAAAGCAAAACCGTTGTTTGATTCTATTATTACCCTCCCAAACAATGAAGCATGGATGATGCCTTCCCAAACCAAATAACATTTATTTCAAAGAGGCATGAAATCATAGTGATGGGACACTTTAATTCTTCCAAGACACATGGTGAGACAAACTCTGCCAAACATGTTCCTTCCAGGAAATGCTTAACTTGTTCTGTTGAAGCTTCTTCTTCAGAAGACGAAAGAAGATACAAGAAGTTCAGCTATCACTGGTTGATCAATTGAGAACATTTAGTCGAAAAAGTGAACATAGCAGGAGCAGTGGGGAAACTGATCATGTGAGGCTGGAATTCTTGATTTTAAGGGAAACTAAAGTTGAGCAAAATCAAGCATGTATCTTGGACTGCCCCCACCAAAGAAAAAAAAAGATTTTAATAAATGTAAAGCAATGATAAGTAGAATTCCATAGTAGGAGTAGGTAAGGAGAGTTCAAGAAGTATGTGAGTTCTTAAAGAAGGACAAATTAAAAGTGCAATGTCCAGTCATTCCAGTGAGGAGAAAAGTGGAAGATAGCAAAAGAAACCAGTATGGCTACATAAAAAGCTTAGTGAAAATCTGAAAACAAATTCAAAACAAAAAAGTACTCATACAGGAAAACTAAAGAGCACCAGGTTGTGAAGCAAAAGTACTGACAAGTAGCCCAAAGAGTTGGACTGATGTCGGGAAAGAATGAGCTGAAATTTGCAAAGGATATTAAAAGTAGCAAATAGGGATCCTTTAAAATGTTCAAAATAAAATGAAAAGAATCAGTATACAAACTGCTCAATAAAGAGGACAAAAAATTAAAATATATCAAAGACAAAACAGATTTACTGAACTATTATTCCTATGTATTCTATTAGCAGATCATGAAGGGCCCTATGAAGGGGCAGGACTGATGCTTAAGACTGATAGAAACATGGACACAGAAGACTTTTTCATTTTGAATGAGTCTAGGATGTCTAGGATGAATTGCATTCTAAGGTGCTAAAGGAACCAGCTAATTGTCTGATCCTTATGTATTATCTCTTAGAAATCCTGAAGAATTGATGAAGTGCCAGATGACTTGAGGAGAACAATTGCTGTCCTTACTCTCAAAAGGTGGAGCCCTGGGGGAGGAAGATCCAGCAGACTGCAGACCAGTCAATCTGACATTGATACCTGGGAATATGCTAAAGCAGATCATAAAGAGATTTATCTATAAGTATCTTTGAAACAATTAAGTAATTACCAGATATCAAAATAGTTTTGTTGAGAAAAAAGTCTTACTAGATTAATTATATCTTATTTTTTTATTGGCTATCTTCATTAGATGATGAGAATACAAAGTATCCCTTGACATGCTAATTGACAATTTACCTGGCAAGGTCTGGATGATGTCTGAAAGTTATTTTCCAATCTAATATAAGCGTGATCACTCCAAGCTGCGCAGCAGTCTTCCTGGAAGAAGTAGAAGAGGTGCTTCAGCTGCCTGGAGAGGTCACATAGGCTCAATGCAAGGATTCAGTGTGACTCTCTTCCAGAGAAAGTTCTAGAAGAGTGGAAAACAATTCACAGTTTGCATGAACTGGACCTATGAGGCTAAATAACACCCCTGTTTCAATTATTGTTAGCCCTTTGAGGAAGACCTGATCAAGAAACAAACAATGGCAGGGATTCTAGGAATGCTGTTTATTGTAGTAAGTAGAATAACTGAATCTTGAATGTCTTTCTAAGCTCTGTCCCATCTTCTACTAAACAAAATCAAAGTGGGGTTATTTTGAGATTGTTTCTCATGCTTCATTCTAACACAGGACTGTCTATCTTTTCTACAGGTCCCCCCTTAACAGCTCACTCCTTCCTTGTCCCTTAATGTCTCTCTCATACTTTCCCCAAATCAGCTCTACATTCCTTTACAATTACAAGCATGTATATTTCCATATTCTGGTTTGGTTTCATAAGTAGCAGATAAGAGATTAAAGCCCTTTACTCTTCATTTAAGGTTCCACTCCATCTTGAGTCATGTGAGGAAAAAGAGAAAATTAGTGCAATATATAACTTGACCTTTAATTTCATGGAATATTTCATCGTCTTTTACAGCTATCAATAGAATCACATAAAGCTTGGTCACCTGGGAAGCCATTAGTAAGTTTCTCAGTCGATATTTCCTATGCTACATGAAGCCAATGGGCAGATGGAGTTGAATTTCAAGCAGCTGCCACGATTCTGCTTATTTCTGAGACACTGGATTGAGACCCTTCATAGTGTCTAAAGCCTGTGGCTAAAAAAGACGCCACCCCAGGCAAGAGTTTGTAGTTCATCTCCTGATAAATGAACATGTAGAACATAAAGTCATTTTTGTTCTGTTCAAGTCTTGCTTGTAAAATGCTGGAGGGCGCTTTACTCCAGAATCCTTGATGGGATAATCATGATCCCTTGCAGCAGCTTTCCCCAACCAGAAGCCAACCAGAAACACGATGCAATTGCTGCCATAATAGAATGTCAAATCCACTCAATCGGAGAACACCAAGTGAAGGAAAGCTGTCTTATAATGAAAGTCACATGTGGGTTTTTCATCACACCTTCTGTCTCAAAATAAGATGAAAGCTGGAGGCAGACCACTGGAAATTTGCATTACTGTAACATGTGTTGTAAGAAATAATTAATTAAATGGGATTCACTAGAAGGCCAATGTGAGGAACTGAAGATTAGGGAGCATTAGGGAGCAAGGTATAAACAAGTGACATCTCCCCTTCCTTTAAGCTCCAGGCCAGTGTCATTTCCCATGCTTTCAGCAGGCAAGGAGATCTTCCTCTGTGCTTCTCTGATGCGTGGAGAAATGGCATAGTTCTATGCAACTAAATTCAGAATAAGCAGCCCTGGTTTTTCTGAGTCCTGATAAAGTTGGGCAGGTGCTGTTACCAGCTGGTGTTGCCCTTGGAACTTATGCTGTAAGGCTTGGCTGGGTGCCTTTGAGGCCCTCCTGAATCCTTTCAGGCATGTAGGTGCATGCCCAGAAGACCCTTCTGCTAGGGAATAGCCAATAAACTGAAGCTTTCCAGGCTAGTCATACTCTCATATAGATGGAGGACTATGAAATTTGTAAAGGTAGTTGTGGCTATTTAAGTTTCAGAATACAATCTACTGTTGATTCAAGATTTAAATAGCTACTGTTCCCTTAACATTGAGCAGAAAAGGAGCTTTTCTATTAGAATAATTTTAATGTACTGTGAATTATATTCTAAAGGGTATATATTCTTGAATTCCATTTAGGAATTTATCTTTATTTCCTTTTAATGCAATATAGACAAGTTTCACTGAATAGTCAAATGGAATTTATCAGTTTAAACTACTCTAAAAACAATCTATATTAGCATTTTAGGTTTTCTCCCCTGAAAACACTTGAAAATTGCTGGAAACCTCAAAAGACCTGTTAATTTTGTTGTTGTACGTCCATACAAAACAGATAGTTTAATACATACAATTTTTGTTTTTGCAATACGGTGATGTACCTACTTCTGTTAAAAGAGATGGTAATATTTGTCAGAATTAGTAGGACCAAGAAAAATTGTCAGCTGTTTTATAATGTTTCTATAGTTTACTTGACTGAGGCTTGTGAACCATTGGTAGTCCATGATTATAGTTTTATAATCTGTACTGCTACTGACAGTTGGATCCAGGTTGGTCCCTCAAAATCAAAAGCTACTTCAAAGCATTATATAAGGCCATAGCAGTTTGAAGAAATGATATCTAGGAAGATCTGCTATCCTAAATAGGACATGGAAACTCTGTGATGTTGTCCTTGTAATGAGTACCTGTCCTGTAAAAACAGAAAACAGGAATCTTTGAGGGGTCATTGACTCATATGATTTGGTCTTGTGAGCTATTGACATACTTTTGGAACAATATTTTAATATATCTAAGTAAGTTTATCAGCAAATTTCTTAAAGTTAATATTACATTAAATTATACTTCAAAACTGTGGAATTTGGCTGTTTTTGTAGTACCTTGGCTATATCAGGTGTGGAGAACTGCTAAGAGAATTATTCTGATAAATTGGAATAGTACTATTATTCCAGATATTAATGATTGGATTCAGGACAAGAGTATTGAAAAGGCAATCTTTCTACTAATTATAAAATGATGTGTTATGTTTCCCTTTGCAACAGATTTCATGGCGTTTTACAACAACACAGTTTTATTCTCTTTTAAATTTGAATTTTTTACATATTGTTTAATATTTGATATATTGGTTTTATGCTTAGATTGTTCATGTTTTTTTTTTCTGTTTTCTGTTTTGTTTGTTATTGTTTATCATCAATTATGTTCTTTTCTTTTCTACTGTTCCCAGTTTGTTTTTGTATTCTTTTTTGTAGTTAGTTGGGTTTTTTTTTTGTATTTTCTATTTTTTTCAAACCTTCAATAAAAAAGAAAATATGTTGTGTTTCATTGGAAAATAAGTATCCTCTCGATAACAGTGCTGCTTATTAATTTTTTAACACAATTCACATTTTGGCATCAACTATTAGAGGCCAATGATTCTAGTATAAACTGAGAATACCAGGGTAGTTCCCTGAGACAGATGGCAGGTGACAATTAAAGGGACACAGATGGCATTGGAGAAAAGACAGACTCAGTACACAAGACTCAGAAAGCATCTAGCCTTCATTCCCCAGCTGGGGTCTGAGAGGTATGAAAAGATGTAAGCAAAGTCATGAAACTCATGTCTTTTACAATAGACCACTTGGTATCCTGCAGTGAGAAAAAGGCTGCTGGACCTAAGCTTTTTATTGATTGGAAGCTGCACATCCACCTCCCTGAGTCATATTTTTTACAAACATGTGGTAATACAATGTCTGCTTCTGCTTAGCCACAATGATAATTCTTGAATTGCTCATCTTTTTACACGCACCATGAAAATATACACAATTACTTGGGGAGGGGAAAGGCTTGCATGAGTAATTAAATATAGCTAACCATATTTAATATTAATATACATTGGCAAAAGCTGCAGATGTATATTATGCATCCCACCTTTCTACTCAGTTTTGAGCATTCAAGGATGTTAATATTCAACTTAATATAAAATATATACACTGAATACGATAAATACATTAAAACCCATGTAAACTTTAATTAACAATTAAAAGCATGTCAACAGAGATAGGCCTTGACAGCTCCTCTAAAGCCAGAGAGAGTTAGATTAAACACATAAGGATTTCCCCCTCAGTTTAATGAGGCCTGGGTATTTGTACCCAGTTATCAATAAAAACATCTCAGTATATCAAGTGCTATCATATCTATTGATCTTTTTTTGATTAGTTGTCAAGGTAGCCTTCCCAAAAATAAAGTTATCTCAATAATGTATTGCCAATCTTGTTTATTATCTTTCAAGTGGTTTAGCATAGCTCACATTGATGAGATTAGAACATCTACCTAGCGCAAAATAATGGATAATGTCCACCTGGATCAAACAAAAGCCAACATTGTGTTTTCTGCAATGTCTGGAAAGATGCCTATGGAAAAATCACAAGTAGATTATCAAGAAAATAGCTTTGTTCAACAGTTCTGCAGAAACTGGTACTCCGATGTGTACTGTTCAGATCCTGGCGGCTTTATCCTGCAAGAATTTGACTAATTTCCTTTTACAGCTACCATCCAACTTTGTGATGGTCAATTTAATAGGTAATCTATGTGGAAGCATGCATTCATTCACCCATCTGAACTTCCCATTAGATTCAGCTTCATTGGAGGACCTTTAGTTCCAGCAGTATGGCACAGAGCTGTTCCCACTGTCAAAATGATTTGGAAGAAGTTTATTGAACCTGCGGGAGACCAAGCCTGGCACTTCATTGTCATTTGGCCTGTTTTAAGGTAGAGAGGTACTGCAACTCATCTGTTTTCCAATCGTTTGCAAAGCCTGCATAGCACTAGTAAGAAAGCGAGATACAGATAAATCTCCATTTTGTCCCTTCTTTCCTCTAAGTAAAAAAGAACAAGTATTGTAACCTTTTCTTTGTTGATCCTGCCTTCTGATCATTTTGATTAATCTTTTGGGCAGCTTCTAGTTATACAAAATCATTTTGAACCTATAGCAAGCTGAACTACACACAGAATTCCAAGTATGGCCTTAGGGAAAGAGCAAAATTACATCAGGAAGAAGAATATATTAGATGTAAGTGAATCTGAACAGTTAGTCTCAGATGCCTGAAGTTGCATATGTTTCAGTAGATCAGTTGGTCTGTGTCAGTTATGGATATGGATGACACATGGATTCTATGGAATTAAAACTGCAATTTTTGAAACATACATGGATTTGTAATATGTTTTTCTGGTACTATTTATAATCAGGCAGTTCTTGCTAACTGTCCATCATTACTTCTAAGTTTCTATTTCATCTTCTCATTTCATTCTATTATCTGTATTATAGTTTGTACAGTTTGCAAAATATATTCTATTGCTGTGTTTACACAGCAGACTAAACATAAACCAAGTAAAAAACCTACTTCTGATCATATGACATGCCATGCCCAAACCAATAAACCATATTATAGTTTAGTGTGATGGCCTGGTTCACACAACATGCTAAAACAATATCTGGGCTGTCATCTGTTAATCCACAAATAACCCAACCATATTTTAGTCCACTCTAGCGTATTGTACAAAAATAGCACAGGTTATATATATACAGGAACCATGATGAGGAGGCAAGGAAGGCAGCAACATCCAAGTACCACCAAAGGATGACAAGTCCTGAAGAGCCAGCTCAATGGGAAGAACAAGATCCATGCCATCAACACTTATGCCCTGTCAGTCATCAGATACCCTGCCGGTATAGTGAGCTGGCCAAAGGAGAACATGGAGGCTGCTGATGTGAAGACCCAGAAGCTCCTCACAATGTACGGAGGTTTCCACCCCAAGTCCAACACCCAGAGACTGTACACCAGCTTGAAAGAGGGCAGATGGGGTCTGGTCAGTGTCAAAGCCACTATCCTGGATGAAACCCAGAACTTCCAGGAGTACATCAGTAAGATGGGACCCAAAGATGAGCTGCTGAGAGAATGCCCGAGGCAGCAGCAGACATGGCAGGAAGTTCAAGCAGAGGAATTGCCATGGCAAGACAAGACCCTGCATGGGATGTACCATCAACAGATAGCTGAGGTGGCTGACATTGGGAAATCCTACCAATGGCTAGAAAAGGCTGGACTAAAAGACAGCACTGAGCCACTGATCATAGCAGCACAAGAACAAGCACTAAGCACCAGATCCATAGAAGCAGTGGTCCACCATACTAGACAGAACCCAAGGTGCAGACTGTGTGGAGAGGCCTCAGAGACAGTCCAACACATAGTGGCAGGGTGTAAGATGCAAGCGGGAACTGTGTACGCTGAACAGCACAACCAAGTAGCTGGCATTGTGTACAGGAACATCTGTGCAATGTATGGGCTAGACCCTCCCAAGTCCAGATGGGAGATTCCACAGAAGACTGTGGAGAATAACAGGGTGAAGATCCTGTGGGACTTCCAGATCTGGGTGGAGAGGCAGGTACTGGCCAATCAACCAGACCTCATTGTAGTAGACAAGGACCAGAAGACAGCGGTGGTGATAGATGTAGTGGTGCCAAGTGACAGCAACATCAGGAAGAAGGAGTATGAGAAGCTGGAGAAGTACCAGGGCCTGAAGGAGGAATTAGAGAGGATGTGGAAAGTAAAAGCCAAAGTGGTCCCAGTGTGGTAGGAGCACTTGGGGCTGTGACTCTTAAGCTGGGAGAGTGGGTCCAATAAATACCAGGAGCAACATCATAGCTCTCTGTCCAGAAGAGTGCAGCACTAGGAACGGCTAAGATACTGTGCACAACCCTCAAACTCCCAGGCCTCTGGTAGAGGACCCGAGGTTGAAGAAGACACATACCACCCATAGGGGTGAGAGGGGATTTTTAAAAAAAATTGTAATAGGCTGTGTAAATCACAAATGTCAGTAGTATGTGTATTTTAAACTGAAACGGTGGGACAGAAGGTTAAACATACCATTCAAAGTAAATCTGAAGATGCTTAAGTATTTTGAGTCTAGTGGAATAGAGTTGTCTGTAGATGATCATTTGCCCTTTTGATTCATTTTTTAATAGAAAAATCTGACAGCGTTTAACAGAAATGGTATTTTTTGTATATAACACCAGTATTTAAGGGAAATGGGGTTTTCATCAAGCCTTTTGTTTATACAGGTTGTAGTTTCCATTTTGTAGTTATTCTAAAGTGAATAATTGCATAGCATAATATGCTAATAGAGATGTCACATGTGCATTTTGAAAAGTGCACAGTGGACACTATGATGAGGTAGTTATTTAATCTAAGATGATGGATTTAAAGGAGAATCAAATAACACATTAAAATAATTATGGGGAAAGCAGTAAATGAAAACTCAAGAGTATAGTTCAACATGGAGTTATAATTTGGCTCTAAGATTTTAATTATGACTGCAGTTGTAAAAGTTATTATGTTTGAAGAAGATAATCCATCACTGAATGATTATAGTGTGAGGGTCAGTAGTGCTGTCTAGGACAGTCATATTGATCTTACTTTCCCCAGCTATTACTTGTACAGAATGAAATGCCAAAGCTACTAAATAAGATATCCCTCTCACAGTCAAAAGTAAATTTCACAACTTTGGAAATGACAGATGTGGTTATGACTGGTTTTTTTTTTTTAAAAAAGCTGACTCTCTCTCACACACACAGAGACCTGCACACACACATGTATATCTTGAACTTGGAAATAACTAAATCATACTATAAGACACATTTGCAATTATTTCATAGAAGAGGCTATCATTCCCTGAAGGCATATTCATTGATCTTATTTTTATGTACTAAAAAGCTGATTTCAATTAGAAATTATTTGCACATGTCAAGTAAAATCAGGACATCTGCACTTGCTTATAAGACAACTATTGATGCAATTCACACACACAAAATCTTTGTTTGTTTGTTTATATTTCAAGTTTCTAGGCCACCCAAGTCCAATGACTCTGGACAGTTTAACATATAAGGGCAATAATACAAGCCAAAAGACGACATCATCCTGAGGTAGCAACAGGCAAATATCTCCCCAACCACAGAGGTCAAAACAGATAAAAGGCTACCCTAACTGGGAAAGAACCATGTTTTAATGCTCTTTTAAAGGCTGGTAAGGTGGAGGCTATGCAAATGTATGGAGGGATACTGTTCCAGAGGGCAAATGCTGTGACAGAGAAGACCTGCCTCCTAGGTCCTGCGAGATGACATTGCTTAGCAGATGGGACCAGGAAAAAGCCAATTCTGCTAGGTCTTACAGGGTGGGCAGAAACCATGGAGACAGAGAGTGTCCAAATAACTAGACCCTATGCCATGTAGGGCTCTAAAGCTGACAACCAACACCTTGAACGACACTTGGAAACCAATAGATACCACTGCAGTAGAAATCACTGCAGCTCATGGAAAATGTGTGTTACATGGATACGACCTGCCCTGTCATCACTGCTTGTGCTGCTGGATTCTGTATCAGCTGTAATTTCCAAATAGTTTTCAAGGGCAGCTCCATGTGGAGCACATTGTAACAGTCCAACTGCAAGGTGACCAAGGCCAAGTAACCATAAGAAGGGCATCCTGGTCCAGAAAAGGGTACATCTGGCACAGAAGGTGAATTATGCAAAGGCTGTCCTGGCCACAGCTGCCACCTGCTCTTCAAGGGTCTCCAGATTGTGGACAAGATCAGAATGGGGTAGTGCAACCCTGTTCAGATCAGAGATGGAAGATGCTCAGCATCAGGAGTTTCAAACACCCACAACCATTTAATCTTGCTACAGCTGAATCTATGTTTGTCCCTATCCAGACTCTCATAGTCTCCAGACAATAAGTTGTACTTCAGTAGCATTGCTTGGCTAGTCCAGGGATGAGCTGTATAACAGATTATTTTCAGTATATTGATGAAACCTGACCCTGAACTGATGGATGATCTAATCCAGTGCCATCATGTGGATGTTAAATGGGGAGAGGTGGAGAGCATTAAGCCCTGTGTCCTTCTGTAAATGGACATGAGCAAAATCCTTCTCCTCCTACCAACTTTGACTGAAACTGACCATGGAGACCACTATAACATGGTGCCTCCCATTCCAATCTCCACAGTCAATCCAGAAGGAAACCATAATTGATGGTATCAAAAGCCACTGAGAAATCAAGAAGAAGCAGAATGGTTGTACCTCCTCCAACCTGACTCCAGCACAAATCACTTACAAGATTGATGCTAAAAAGAGAATGTGCTATACCTTTATTTATTTATATTTATATTTTAAATGTGGTCACCGCCCATCTCACTAGGAAGTGACTCTGGGAGGTTTACAGTAAAAACAAAAAATAAATATTAATTAAAATACAGTAAAAATACAATAAAAATACAATAAAAACCATATTCATGCATTAATCATGATATCTTCCAAGGTGCTGCTGGTAGAAAGAATATTAACATACAGGAGCATCTTCAGGATGCTAGCCACCCCCAGGGTTGGTTGCTCCTTTTCTCACCCCATGCAAGTTGGCAGAGCCAGGTCTTAACTGCTTTCCAGAAGGTCGAGAGAGTAGGGGCCTGCCTCACTTCTGGAGGGAGGGTATTCCATAGGGCGGAGGTCATAGCAGAGAAGGCTGCCCTTCTAGGCCCCACTAGTTGACATTCTTTTGTCAACGGGGTCCACAGCATACCCTCTCCACTTGACCGGATGGGACGGTCAATATAATGGGGGCGAGACGGTCCTTCAGGTAACCTGGACCCATGCCATGTAGGGCTTTAAAGGTGATAACTAACACCTTGAATTGGACCCGGAAGCAAACTGGCACCCAATGCTGCTCCTGTAATATGTGCCATTTAGAAAAGTAATGGGCCCAAAGTGTATTTTATTGTTTTGTAGTGACTCATTTTATTTTGATAATTTGAAATAAATAGTAACAGAATTTTTAGTCTCTCTAAATTATTTGAAAACTCACAGTGCCATCCATTGTGACTCCTCAGATATAAGCCCTTCTGAATTCTGCAATAAGCTGGCTGAAAAATAAACCCCTTGTTGCATCATGCATTGATGGCTTCACCATAAAAAATGCAGTGAGAATGGTGCAAAACAAGTGGCACTATTGCCTGCAACCTGCAACCAAGTTGGAGAAATACTAGGAACCACAGCAAATTCTAAGTATACATCAGACTGTAAAATCCCCACCATGACATTAAATTTATCATGTACTATAATGACTTACATATTTTGCAAATATATGTAAAACATTTGTGAGCAAACAATGGATTTTGAGTTGAAGAAGTATCTCAATTTAAATGCATCAGTCAACATTTGTGGAAAAAAATTATGGTGAAATAGATTTGGTACAGTAAGAATTTTGTAAGTATTTCTAGATGGAGGTTACCAAACTGAATTTACTCGTACAATTCACTTAGGATTTTTTAGTGACATGTATACATTTATAAGTAAAAATAATTTCACAATGAGTAGTAGAGTTTTCATTAAAACTCCATTTTTATTGGGGGCATGGCTAGCCACTGATGAGGATGGCCTGCTGAGCTTTCTGCTCTTCTCCCAGTCCAGCTATTTTCTTTAATGTAGCCATTTTACCTTATTAAATATCTTATCAAATAGTAAGATAAGCAGAATGTTAAGGAAGGAGACTGTGTGCAAAGGAAAGAGGATCAAAGCTTATTTGGAAGACTGGAAGGAGGTTGAGGAGGCAGCCCTTCCCAGCAATGAAGAGCAATGGAGGATGAAAGCACTGCCCACAGGCAGGGACAGACATCTGATATAGTGGTTATTGGACACTTAATAAAATAACTTAAAAAAGAACTGAAGACAGAATGGGATAAACATGCTGGGGGAGTATTTAAAGACTTGGCAGGTATGTCTGAGCAAATGAATAAACAATTTAAGGAAATGTCACGCAAATAGCAGATATTGCTCAAGTAGCCAGCAAAGCTTATGATATGGCTACAAATTACACTCTTGAGATAGGCAAGGTTCAAAACAGTATTTCTGAAATAAAGATTGAGTTGGCAGATTTACAGGATCATAGCAGGAGAAATAATTTAAGGATCAAAGGAGTGTCAGAGAAAACCGGAACAACCAATTTGACTACTTATCTCATCTCTAAAAATAATGACCTGAGCTCTGATTTGAACTTAATGGAAAAGGATATTGAACATGCTCATCGGGTTTACTACACTAGGAAGACACAGAAACCTAGACACATTTTGGTCAGATTTGTAAATTCAAATATAAAAGACAAAATTATAAGAAAATCACGTGAACTGGAGGAGGTTAAATGGGACGGGGAGAGAATATTCTTTTTCCAAGACATCAGTGTAGCTACCCTGCAGCAAAGAAAGGAATTTAAACCACTGACAGAAAAACTTACACAGAATGAAATTCGACATAAATGGGGATTCCCTTTCAAGTTAATTGTTTTTATGTCACAAGGACGAAAAGTTATTTCAACTTTGATTGAGATGCAGAGCTTGTTGGCAGAGCTCTCTAATGAAGGATGAAGGAAGCTTGTCCTCGGAACTGTGGAAAGCAGGCTCAACCACAGGCTGAAAATCAGATAAGAGGGCTGCATCAAGCTGCAGAGTAACAGAAAATTATATTGACTGTTTTGCTCTTTTTGAATCTTTAGGTTTAGAGGAAAAGGAAAAGGAGGGAGTTAAATAAGGGAAAAGAACTACATAAAATAACAATGTAAGTAAAACCATGGTTAAAGAACTATTGTAATTGAATTTGGAAGTTTATTGGCTGGTGAGGGGAAGAAGGAATTTCAGTAGGTCACACACACGCACCCCCCCCCCCTTTAGACCATGTAGAGAATCCTTAAAGAATCTTCTGTAAATTTTTCACTATCAGTCTAAGTGGGACTGGAGGTCAGGGAGGTTGCATATGGTGGTGTCAGGTTCAGCCCAAAGAACTCCCTGAGACAGTGCAGATACAGTTCTGTTGTGTTTATTAGCTTCCACCTCAAGACAGAAATCTCTCCAGACTGAATCTAACTTCCCAAGCCAGCAAGCCAAAACACTGTGAATTCCTTAGGGTGGTGCCAGTCTCATCTTCTTAAACCTCCCATGCTCCTGTTGGGGGCTAAGGGAATGCTTATCTCCTCGAGCATGGCCTTCATCCAACCATTCCTTCACAGGTGGCATGGTTTAGTGTGGGGAAGGGGATGGGGGCGGGGCAAATGAGAAGGGCGATTTCCAACGAGGAGAGGAAAAATGGGATGAGGGTATCTATGTAGTAAACAGAACCTTAATGTTTTAGATGCTCTTTATAATATCAGGCAACATATTGATAGATTTTGTGAGTAATAAACTTTCAAAAACGTCCTGGAAGCGCGGTTATTTTCATTGCATAGAGACATTAGCTAGAGATGCTCTTAAAAATGTAGGTAATGGGAGAACAATGTAAAATCATTTCTCTAAATGTTAGAGATCTGCTTTATTAATTAATTAATGTTAGAGGGAAGATTTATTAATTTTATTAAGTTGTGTACTATTTAATAATTTCGTCATGGGGTAGATATATTTTGATTTGGAATAAAGCCAGATTGATCCATATGAATAATTTTACCTATAATCACTTTTAGTTGATTGAAAATGTTTTTATTAAAGCAATGCTTCAAATTTGGAAGAATAAATGCAGTTTTGATAAAGGATATTTTCTTTTAACTCCTTTGATAACATATTTCGATCAGGATAATTACAGTTTGGCTAAAATGAAATGTTTGAGAGCATATAATCTTTACAGACTGAAAGATTTCTATTGTAATAGTGAACCTCTCAATAAAGAACAGCTAGAGCAATGAATAGGTGATAAGCTACCATGGCTTTTTTGGTATCAACTCAAATCTCTTTTGAGCAATAAAAATATTAGAGCTTCAGCAATATAGCCTTATACTAATTTAGAAAATGTAATACTTCATTATTTAGAACAACCAAAAGGAACAATCTCAAAAATGCATAGGTTATTACTGCAATCAGAAAGAGGAGATCCACTATATGGATTAAAGGAAACTTTGGATACTGATCTTGGTAATCCCATACAGGAGACAAATTGGCAGCAGTTATGGAAACTGAGGGGATTCATTTCAGCTTCAATGGAAGAATTGCAGTGGAAGATTATACATCATTGGCACTGGACTCCTGTTAGATTGGCACATATATATCAACATTATTCTTCCAAATGCTAGAGGTTGTCAAAAAAAAGGGGGGGTCATTTTTTTTTCACTTGTGGTGGTCATGTGATAAAGTTATACCCTTTTGGCGAAAAATGTTTGGAGAGATAAGTACTGTATTATCACTGAACAAGGAATTGAATGCTCTCCAGAGTTAGGCTTATTGGATTTACTTACAGGACCAAACTATAAACTCTAAAATAAAGACTTGATTATCTATTTAATTTTAACAGCCAAAATAATAATTGTGCAACATTGGAAAACTTTAGATAATATAACAATTGAGTTGTAGATTAACAGGCCTCTTCAATTGCCACATTAGAAAAACATCACAGATAAGGTTAAAATAATGAGACATCAGAAGCAAGAACTACAATTTTATCAAATTTGGATGGATTTTATGGTTTACCTTAATAGCAATAGATTATAATTCAGTGTACTCTATACATATGGTAAATTTTCACATGTATAACATCGTCTCTTTATTCACATTGTAGTAATATTTTTTGTATTTTCTATATATTTCTTTTTATATATATATATATGTATCTTGCATTTATATTTATGTGTTTACTTGATATTGCTTGAAATAAAAAAAATGCAAAAAAGTCCATTTTTATTTACTAAAATAATGTAAGTAATATTTCTGTCCTTAGAAATCTTGTAATTAGAGGTGAGCTAAAATGGCTCAGAATAATTTTTTCTCATCTTTGTTTATTTTATATTCTCCAGAAAAACCTTGACACTTCACTTTACAACATTTTCTCTGAATAGTCTGAATCTTATTTGTGATTATTTCCATTTTTTCCACAATGTCTTGCAATGATTCTAAGTCTGTGGCATCATGGAGGTTGTAAGATTGTGACAATAATGGCTGTCCACCAAATTGCTGCTATTAGTAGCAACATTTATAAAAAAGAAGAAATATTAGGAAGAAAGAAGCCGCGCTGCTGCTGCTGCTGCTAACAAAATCCTATCCAAGAAGTTGTTAGACAATGCAATATTAAAAAAAGAAAAAACAGTAAAAGAGTAAATATCAAAATCTAGCCGTGAAAATTAAATGTTCATAAAGTTGCATACATTTTATCTCTGAGATCATTCCAACTCAAAAGTTGAAAAAAAATGTATACCCTGTTAGTATGCCAATAACATCAGTGATTTGTCTTTTGTTGATGTTGTTGCATACCTACCTAGCCAGAAATTATGAAGCAAAAGATTACTCAGTTGAAGAAAGATATTTCATTGAAGGAAGCTTGGGATATTTCCTTCCTACTGTCAACAAAAAATGGGTTCTATTTTTTTTCCTATCCCAATATAACCTTTGTGTTACCTTCATACAATGAAATAAGCAACTTTTGGTAATACATAGAAGATGTTAAGATGTTAGGGATCTGATGTTGATTAAAACAGGGAAAACTAAAAGGGATACCTAGGTTGTTTAGAAACCATGATATATTTAAAACAGTATAAAATTATATATATAAAGCAGCTGGATAGCGTAGTGGTTAAAGTGCTGCCCTTTGATGTAGGAGACCAGGGTTTGAATCTTTATATGATGATGATGATGATGATGATGATGATGATGATGATGACGACGACGACGACAAGGGGGTTCTTGGACAAAGACTCCCTAACGCTTCACCTGCCTACCTCAAATATGAGAATGACATGAACTAAGAGAGTCATGCCAGCTTGGATGTCACCTGGATTAACAAGGTCTGTGCCAGAAGTTGGGGAACCAGAACAATCTGACAATAAGTAAGCTACTGGAACAAATCATACATGGATGAGACAAGAGAACCTGGAATTGACAGAATGCCACTACAGCAGTAGACCTAATGAGAGGGGATATATGAAATGTATGAGGGAACTATGGATAGACAGAAGACCTACATCCACACTAACTGAGAAACAGGTAGCTACCCAATGCTTCAACATAGTGAAGAGGAAGCTGCTCTCACAACTTGAGATAAGCCAACTACACATTACATCTTGGACTCAAGAAGACCCAGAAGAACAACTGGATGTGCAGCCAACACCTGAAGCTGTAACATCACTGCCACCCTCTCCATCACAGAGCACAGCATCTTGATATGAGGCATAAGATTGTGGATAAACTAGCTACAGTCAACTCTCGAGACCGATCACCAAGGCTCAGTGGAGAAGTACCATCAGATAGTATGCTATGACAATAGAACCCTCACAACAATCTCTACTACCACATAACTCAAACCAATCAACTGGTGTATGCTACAGCCACTGTAATCCTGGGGATGCTTGGCTCCATAACTGAGAAAAACAGCAGTACATACATCCCTGCCTCCCCCATCCCTGGAAAATGAGGTTGGAGGCTAAGATCAAGGTAACTCGGAGAGAAGTTAGTCAGCTGGTGGAACTGCAGAAGTTAAGGAGATTAAGGATGAGACTTGGCTACTGAAAAAATACAAGGGCCTGACTCCATCTCAAGCCATAGAGACTGCTAAACAAAGGCTCACAACACTGGCTACCAGGCTAAAGAGATACACTAGAGAAGCAGAGGCCAAGAAGATAAATGCTCTGTTCTCCAAAGAACCATCCAAGGTGTACTCCCAACTGCAGTACAACAACACAGTAACAGCAGAGCCCCCAACAGCAGAAACTGAACAGTACTAGAAGAACATATGGGAGAAAGGGAAGACACATAACACTAGTGCAAAGTGGCTGCAGAATCTGAAGGCAGACCACAGCAATCTCCCAGAGCAGGAACCAGTCACCATCACAGTAGCAGATATCCAACAGCGAGTCAAGAACAGGAAGAGTTGGACAGCATCTGGCCTGGATATGATCCACACCTACTAGCTAAAGAAATTAACAGCAGTGCATGAATGCCTAGCAGCACAGATGAACCAGCAGGCTCCTACTCAGATTGGCTAACACAAGGAAGGACAGTGCTGATCATGAAAGACCCCCATAAGGGAATAGCACCATCCAACTACTGGCCAATAAACTGCCTCCCCATAACATGAAAAGTCCTATCAGGCATCATAGCCACCAAGCCACAAGACCATAAGGGCCAGTACATGAGCACGGGGTATTGGGAACAACACCAGAGGCTCAAAACACCAGTTGCTCATAGATAGAGCAGTTGCACGAGACTCAAGGTCTAGACAAATCAATCTGAGCACAGCCTGGATTGATTACAAGGAAAGCCCACAACTCAATGCCACACAAATGGATCTGTGAATGCCTCGTGCTATATAAAGTCAACAGGATGCTAAGGACCTTCCCCAAGAACTCAATGGGACTGTGGAAGACGACACTGGAAGTCAACTCAAGACATCTCACACAAGTGGCCATCAAGTGCGGCATATACCAAGGTGATGCACCGTCCCTGCTGCTGTTCTGCATAGGCTTGAACTCCCTCAGCCAGATAATTTCAAGGACTGGATACAGATACAAATTCAAGAGTGGAACTACCATCAGCCACCTCCTCTACATGGATGAGATCAAGCTGTACACTAAGAGTGAATGAGACATCAACTCACTGATCCACTGAAGCAGATCTACAGTGAGGACATTGGGATGCCATCTGCAGTGTGGCCAGATGGTAGTAAAGAGAGGGAAGGTAGTTAAGACTGATGGGGTAGAACTAGTGGGCCACATAGCAGACATACAGACCAGCTACAAGTACCTTGGTATCCCACAGTCACATGGGAACCACGATGAGGAGGATAGGAAGTCAGCAACATTCAAGTACCACCAAAGGATAAGACAGGCCCTGAAGAGCCAGCTCAATGGGAAGAACAAGATCCATGCCATCAACATGTATGCCCTGCCAATCATCAGATATGCTGCTAGTATAGTGGGCTGGCCAAAGGAGAACATGGAGGCTGCCGATGTGAGACCCAGAAACTCTTCAAAATGCATGGAGGTTTCTACCCCAAGCCCAACACCCAGAGACTGTGCACCAGTTGGAAAGAGGGTGGATGGGGTCTGGTGAGTGTCCAGTGCCACTAAGATGGCACGCAAAGATGAGCTGCTGAAAGAATGCCCGAGGCAGTAGCAGACATGGGAGGAAGTTTCAAGTGGAGGAAGTACCATGGCAAGACAAGCCCCTGCATGGGATGTACCATGGACAGATAACTGAAGTGGCTGATATTGGGAAATCCTACCAGTGGCTGGAAAGGGCTGGGCTAAAAGACAGCACTGAGCCACTGATCATAGCAGCACAAGAACAGGCACTAAGAACCAGATCCATAGAAGCAGTGGTCCACCATACTAGACAGAACCTAAGGTGCAGACTGTGTGGAGAGGCCTCAGAGACAGTCCAACACATAGTGGCAGGGTATAAGATGCAGGCAGGAACAGTGTACACTGAATGGCACAACCAGGTAGCTGGCATTGTGCACAGGAATGTCTGCACAGTGTATGGGCTAGACCCGCCCAAGTCCAGATGGGAGATTCAGACAGAAGGTCATGGAGAATAACAGGGCTAAAATCCTGTGGGACCTCCAGATCCAGATGGATAGGCAGGTACTGGCCAATCAATCAGACATTGTGGTAGTAGAGAAGGACCAGAAGACAGCAGTGGTGATAGATGTAGTGGTGCCAAGTGACAGCAACATCAGGAAGAAGGAGTATGAGAAGCTGGAGAAGTACCAGGGCCTGAAAGAGGAATTAGAGAGGATGTAGAAAGTAAAAACCAAAGTGGTCCCAGTGTGGTAGGAGCACTCGGAGCTGTGACTCCTAAGCTGGGAGAGTGGCTCCAACAGATCCCAGGAACAACATCATAGCTCCCTGTCCAGAAGAGTGCAGTGCTAGGAACAGCTAAGATACTGCACAGAGCAGTATCTGTGCAGGATACTCCCAGGCCTCTGGTAGAGGACCCAAGATTGAGGAAGAGACATACCACCCATAGGGGTGAGAGGGGATTTTTTAAATATACAGTTTCTGTTACTAACAACTAAATAATATCAACAGTGGAAAAGCAGAGGCCTACTTTCATGTTTCTAGTGTGGATCTCACTTTTGATAGAACTGGCCACCTTTGCTGTATACCATTTCTTAAGGTTACCCCACTACAGTTTGAAATGGTTTTATTTAATGTTACCTAATTTCAGTGAATTGGTTTATATTCTACTGAGCAAATGCCACTTCTAGGTAAGCTCGGTCCAATAACAGGCTGCAAATTCACTTGTACAAAAGAAGCAGCAGTCTCTGTCTCTAGAAGCACAAAGCTTTATTTGTTATCCAGGTATTGAGCATATCCAGCCATGATCACTGTTGCTGGAACATGACAGACCCAAACTGGCTCACATTAGATGTTTTGCTAGCTGTGTATTTCTTAAGGTCACATCAGCATCTGTCCGGATTGTCTAAAATCTATTCAGTTTTTTCAAAAAAGTCAAGCAAACATTAGAACTGTTCAATGTTTCTCCAGATCAAATTTGTGGAGAAAGTCAAAATGTTAGAAAGCAAAAGGAAAAAGGCTACATTTATAGAAAGAAACACACATACACTTTGAATTATACTTGGTAATAACCAGTCCTTCCTCTGCTTTTATCTTTATCATACGTTGATCCATTGGTTGTGGCAAATTAACCACAGATTGAAAAGAGGGGTTTAAGAGTGAGTTGTTTATCTTGGAATGTGCCCTATTTGGAGAAGCAAAAGACAGATAATGAGGTAGCTTTGCTATACCTTGTTGCCAATGTAAAGTTCACTGTTTTCATGAGAAATACCACAACCCAACCTCAGGTAAAAATATATAACAAGAAATGAATAGTATGAAGTACATATATGATAAAGGGATTTGTAATTATGTCCCTTCTGTCCTTGATTCATAAAGAATCACTCTAGGCCAGAGTTTCTCAACCTTAGCAACTTGAAAATGAGTGGACTTCAATTCCCAGAATTCTGGGAGTTGAAGTCCACACATCTTCAAGTTGCCATGGTTGACAAACACTGCTCTAGGCAAAGGAAAAGGCTGGGCCTTTTATATCATCCTACTCTCTGACCATGCTTCTCTTGCAAGAAAGATGAGATGCTAGGAGTTCTCTAGGGCCACTCCTATTGCTCTCTATCTTCTAGAAGTACTTGCTCTTCGTTATAAGAAGGTTAGAACATTTGGGTCTGCCCATTGTAACTGTAAAGCTTTGCCCCATCAGCCTTTAAAGTTACAGCCTTTCAAGGCTATTGATAAGTAGGCCATTAATATTAATATTACTTAAATAGTAACATAAGGAATAGAATAGGCACTCCACATTACAGCTTTTTCTATTGAATCAATTGGGCAAAAATAGCCTTCCAAATGCTGTACCTGATTTTTGGATAGAAAAATGGAGTGGATGATTCCTCTATTTTTTCCTAGGGAAACCAGAAGAAGAAAGAAATATTCTATTATTACTGTAGGAAGCAATTTGAATGGGAGACTCTAGAGTATCAATTTTCCAATTAGGAGAAAACAGAAGACAGAGGTAAAGAGGAACAATGATGGACTTAAGCAGGAAGTGGTGGGAGTCCCAGGTAAGGAGAATGGGGGTGCCTCAGGGGGGTAGGGAAGGCCCTGGGAGGCCTGGCACAGGACCCATGTGAGTTGAGGGAGGAGGGTACTGCGGTGCAGCATGAGCAGCGTGAGTGTAGGGAGGCTGGGGAAGGAGGGCATAGGGTGTGTGCAAGCACAGGAAGGTCCAGGAAGGAGGGTGTAGAATGTGTGCGAGTGCAGGGAGGCTGGAGAAGGAAAGCATGGGGTGTTTACAAGCATCAGAAGGCTGGGGATGGAGGGTGAGGGGTGCATGCGAGTGTAGGAATGCCAGGGAACGAGGACACAGGGTGCGAATGAGTGTAGGAAGGCTAAGGAAGGAGGACATGGGGGGACTTATCAGAGTGACATATGATCTTTCCTGCCAGCAAATGGTGATCACTTGACTGTGGGACGCTGCTGCAACCATCATAAATGTGAATTGGTTGCCAAGCACCTGAATCGTGAACATGTGACTGTGGGGGAACTGCAACAATCGGAACTTTGAGGACCGGTTGTAAATACCACTTGTTCAGTGCCCTCTCAACTTTGAATGGTTGGTAAGTAAGGACTATCGGTATTAGATCCATGCCCCTACTGGCTGGTCAAGGCCAACTGGGAAGGGATGTTCAGTTGGGTTCTGGTCATGGTTAATTCTTCTTTGAGTGACAGAGTAGTCCCACCATCTCTTAAGGAGGAGGCAGTTCAACCCCTCTTCAAGAAGTCATCACTAGACCCTACCATCCTGGATAATTTCCATCCAGTTTCCAACCTTCCCTTTTTAGGGAAAGTTGTAGAGAAGGTGATCATGCTGCAGCTGCATAGGTGCCTGGAAGAAGCAGATTATCTGGACTCCTTCCAGTCAGGCATGGGTATGGGACTGAGAAAGTATTGGTCACACACTCTTGGGTGACCTCTGGCAGGAGTGGGACGGGGTGGTGAGTCCATCCTTGCTTTTCTTGACCTCTCAGCTTCTTTCAATACCATTGATCATGGTAACCTCCTGGGGCGGCTCTGGGAATTGGGTGTAGATGGCACAGTGCTGTGCTGGTCCTCTTCCTTCTTCCAGTAGGTGTTGGTGGGGGTGGGGAAAGGTCCAGCCTGCAGCCCCTCCTTTGTAGTACTTTCTCCCCTCTTGTTTAACATCTACATGAAGCTTCTGGGTGGTCATCCAACAGTTTGGGACGAGGTATCATCAGTATCAGTATGCTGATGATACTCAGCTCTACATCTCCACTCCAAACTGCTTGAGTGATGCCATGGAGGTTCTGTCTCAATACCTGGAGGCTGTGGGGGCCTGGATGAGATGCAATAGGTTTCAGTTAACCCAATCAAGACCAAGTGGCTTTGGGTTTTTGGACCTCCTGGTTCCAGCAACCTTCCCTCTTTGGTTCTGGATGGCATGGCACTGCCCCAGGCAGACCTGGTGCACAATCTGGGGGGCCTCTGGACTCACAGCTCCTGTTCAAGGAGTGGTGGTAGCCATGGCTAGGAGCGCCTTTGCACAGCTTCAGGTTGTGTGTCAGTTGTGTCCATTCCTGGCATCACTCATGCCCTCATAACCTCCAGATTGGACTACTGTAACACTCACTGCATGGGATTGCCCTCGGAGAGCATTCAGAAGCTTCAGCTGGTACAGATTGCAGCACCATGAGCAGTTAATGGTGTAAGTTTTTCAGTGCAATGGATCATTGAACAAATCAACCCAGAGTTCTCACTCGAGGCACAAATGACCAGGTTCAAATTATCCTCCTTCGGACACATTATGCAAAGATCCAGTTCTCTGAAAAAAGCTCTAATGCTGATAAACGTGGAAGGAAAGAGAAGAAGAGGATGACCAACAGCAAGGTGGATGAGTTACAGTGGCAATGAGTGCACTGTTGGGATAGGTCATGGATAGATTTGTCATGGGAAAAAAAATCTATGTGGTCACTAGGAATTGAAAACAACTTGATGGCACATAATAAATCAAAAGTTATATATCTAATTAGATCAAGCAAGATTTAGCAAGGACCTTGAAATTTCTGTTGAAAATTTTTCTGCAAATAGATGAAGGAATGTTACCATCTATGTACTGATAAGGGGACTTGTTGAAACTAACAATGCTTTATAAGAAGAACTTATACATTCTTATAAGTTATAAGAAGAGCCCACAAGAACTCATAGTTGAAGAAGAACTAAAACTTAAAATCTAGATTTTATCTTTTGTCATTCAGAAAATGCACCTGGAAATCACCATTCCAGGAGCGCTGTAATGGTTGCAATTTCATCAAACATTAGAATTCAGTGTTCAGACAATCTTCTAAGAGACTGTACTCTGCAAATTTACTGGCAGATATTCCAAATATTTTGGAGGAGGTCATAACTGGTTTCCCTCTTGAACATTCAAATTCTGATTTCAGAGATCTCATTAAGGTAAAGGGAGGCTGAGTTTGAAATCCTGACAGTAACTATTCTTTTTCTACATATGCATGAATATCATACTGACAAGAGACTTCACTTGGTAAATCCTTGTTGCACTTGAAATAACTGTTCTGCCTTTTTTTTAAAAAAATATCCTGTTGCTAAGGTTTCCTATGGTCTCCTTGCTCTGTTTCAGATGAAGAACATGGAAGTGCAACTCCATGCAATTCTGTCTGTCTGTCTGTCTTTCTTTCCCCCAAAACCAGAGAATCTCTGCATAACATCTTTGATTCATTGCTATCTTCCTTTCTTCTTCTTTTCTCTGAGACAACTTTCACAGAGAACTATAAAACTGTATTTTTAAATAGTTTCTCATTAAAATCTCCTATCCCCCAAAGCCACTCGATATATTGCAAGCACAGTTCATATCTAGTCTTTGTTCTTTAAGAAGTAAACATGTTAGTTTGGGGACTAGTTCTAGTACATAAATGGTAGCAGATCCTCTTGCAGAACCGGTGAGCTTAATACTTGAATTTAGTTTAGTTCCCCCATCATTCATGTTCTAGAAAAACCTTATTCCCCAATCACCAAGAAACAGTCTGCAGTCAAGTATAGAAATATGTATCCTGAGCAAGCACAATAAGGGCATTCTGTTGCATCCTACATGTGGTGAAGCTGGAGAATAAAGCTATTAATAACTTCAATGATGAAGCCGATATACCAGAGATCTCTCCATCCTACTGACTGGAAAACATGACTGGGAAGTTCTATTGTGGTCATGTCCTGCATAGAGGCTTCCCATAGTGGTAGGATAAGCCAGTGTTGGCTACTTGGGGAAAATATTGCAGTAGAAGCAAAGAAGAAATGAATCAAACAAAGATGAAACAGATGACATTCTCCATTACAAAACATGAATTCCCATTTGTTTTATAACTAAAATTCTTTCTAAATTGTCCATTAATGCCAAAAATTAATCTCCAGTTCTAATCTGCAAGCCCTCATGGCAGCCTCAGACATACATTTACCAGAGTCAGATTGTACTCTATGTGCATATAAAAGCATGTGCAAACTAAATTGTAGTAATTCACTGAAAAATATGGGAAGAACAAAAACTTTTGATATTTCATTAAGTTATGATATAACAACTTAATGTTTTGTATAGACATATGTATAACATTAGGAGGTTGATATAAATTTGCTCAGAATTGTTGAAATTATACTTGCTTTTATGCACATTTGTTGAGTCTTATTAGCTCAATATGAAAGTTGTACATTCCAATAGGCTGAATTTATCCTATATGTGGCTAATACAGACACAGTCAATTTAATTGAATATGTCCTGAATTATCTGTATATTTCTTATTGTTGTTAGTCAGCTTTTTTCCAGTTGAAAGGCAAGAAACAAATCCAATAAATAAATATAATTTGCAAAACCTTATGTGCCTTTGATAAGTGTAGAAGAACTTTTTGGTGATTGATGAAATTCCCACATGGCTAATTTATTCACTGATTCTGTGCCTAGAACTAGTGAATATATTTCTTGTTATATTTATTTGGTTGATAGGCAAGTAAAACACTTCTGAAACAGCTCTTCAGGGGTGGGTTATGGTTATCCTGGTTTGTGTTCCTAGTTTGCATATAGGCCATGTTTGAACAAGCTATAGATTACAACATATACATGTTATTAAAATTTTATTTTTTGGATACTTCAAAGAAAATATATAAAATACAAAAGAGAACATGAAAAAAGAATAAAAGAATATAATACAAATAAATAAACCAGGGGTTTACAATTGCCATGGAGGTTATAGCTTTCTAATTTATCATTAAGTAGCTGTAAATATGCAAATATAATGTATATAGTATATCACATTAAAAAACTAAAGGTCACTATTAAATTTGACCTAAAAGTGACTATCAAGAACCACAGTCAATGCAACATAAATCACTGAATGAAATTATGTCTTGTAATATTGCTAAGAATCTATTCTGATTTAGGTTTCTTATAAAATTGAATTATAAATTCTATGTATAAATAAACCCAAACCCAGTCCATGTATTAGATTATAGTCTAAGAATTATTTCCAGTTTAAATTGAAATCTTTGTCAGATTTACTTTTAAGATATGAAGTTTTCAAGACATTGAGGCATACTCCCCCTACCTGGTTAGCCATTCTTCCATTGAAAGGATCAGATGATCTTTCACAGGTCACTAAAATCTATGAAATGCAAAAACATAGAAGAAGCTTAGACATCAGAGTGTAAATAGGAGAAAGAAGGGAGGAAGAAGTTTGACCCTAAGAATCAATGGCTTTTTTCCATAATATGCTTACGGAGATATATGGATGATTATGGGATTAGATGAAAAAGGGGTTAATTGATCCAGTCATCTAATTCCAAAAGGAGTGGATTAAGCCTAAAGGAAAACCAATGTTGCATAAAAGCAGTTAAATCCAGCCTGTAGGAACACCAAAATCCTGTAAATTGCTCAATTCTGCATTCTTGGTCCTCCAAGAAATGCCATTACAGAACTCATTGCCAAGACATTTAAACAGAAGAATGCCACTTCCCCAAACTGACTGGTTTCAGTGACAGCCAATGCTGTTTGTCTGTCCAATGGAAAAGGGTTTAATGATGCCATGAAGCCTTGTCAGAACCCTCTTGATACACAGGCTAATGTCATAACAAGGACTTCCCAGAGAAAGTGGGTTGTGACTCTGCAGTCACAGAATGGTGACTTTGATCTAGTTTTTGCCTGAATCATTAGAAAGGGGATTTGATTGTATTAATGCCTGATTGGGTTAACAGGTTGTAGAAGCAGTGCTGTTTTATTGTCATGTCACATTCATGCTACTTGCCTGATCAGCAGATCAACTGTTTGATGTCTGATGTTGGACACCATCTTTTCTGTTGTTCTAAATCCATTCGTTTTCCAGATTAGTTCTTCTTTGTGTCTTGTACATTACATGTCACTCAACTTTGTGAGGATCTTGGTCATTATCAAATATCAAGTGAAAATCTTTATTATGGAGAGATTTCTAGACCTCAACATAAACATCTGCGTTTTTACTTTTCACTTTAAAAATAAAAGTTGAACATTTTTTGTTTTTAATATCTTTCTCAGCCCAAGCCCAAGTATTCCTCCTGCCTCAAACTTACTTGTTCACTCTGATATTTTGTGGACAGATTTTTTACTACATCTTTGTAATTTTTGCTCATAATGTTGCAAGTATTTGGCAGAAAATTTACTGCAGCCATTTAAAAGCCCCAGGATCATTTCCTGTTTATAGAAAAGAATCAGTCTGGAATCAAGAATATTTTAGTTCCATATGCAAAAATGTTATCATGGTTGCCTAGGAACCAGACAAAGAGATCCAGGGGGCAAAAAAAGAAAGTGTAAAGGAAATGAATGGAAATAGTATAGCCACTGGTATTTGGACTGGTGGTTCTGTTTTTGTAAATTTTAAAGAAACCTGTTCTTGATTTCTACCCAGCTTTTCTTGTATGCTGGGTTTCAACCATTTTAAACAACATATGCTTCCAAATCCTGCTTTAATAAAAGAATCTCAGCTGAATATCTAAAAACCCCCCAGATAAGGGAGAATTTAGGCAGTGATGCTTAAAGCTCTGTATACAGGTCCCATGTGTTGCAGTAACAACCTTCTTCTGTCTTTTTTCCCGTTAATGCTTTTTAAGTGAATATCAACTATAAGCCTACTAAAGTAAGTTTTTTTTCCTGTTTAAAAAATAAGTATGAGTTTTACTTTTGAAATTATTATTTTACTATCTGATAGAGTTGTTTAGGATGAAATCACTCTCTGATTTCTAAACGAATTCATGAGTGACAGCTGTGTGGAATATTTAGACAGCTAAGACATATGGCAGTACAATAGCATATGCTAAGGATACCTGAGACTTTTCAACTTTGCATGCAAATGGATTTGGCAGCCTGAGTAGATGAAGACTGGATGTGGTATAATTGTCATGTACTGAATTTGGGACAATAATGGCATGCTGTGGTGCAGCTCAGCAAGCCATCTGCCTCTTGCATTGCATGCTTAAGCAGAGATCATTCTGCAAAACAAATATTTGAAATCATTGCTTTATGACGATAGGGCTATTTTCTCCCCTCTGAAGAGTCTTCTGTTGAAAAATGCCAAATGCTTAAAGGAGTGATGGGTGAACTCCACTTGGTTCAGCTCATAATTGGATTGGTATTTATGCACTTACTAGAAAGTGTTCAGGGAACAAAATATTTTCGGAGAGTTCTATCCAGGTTGGTTATGCTGATGCACGAATGCTGAAGCCTGTGCAACTGTATACATGATACTTTGCATCCTGGGAATTAATTTGGTTTCATTGCCCTCTACCAACCTCACAGCACTGTCTTGGGCAGCTTTTTCATTAAACTGCACGCCCTTTTCAAAAGAGAAACACAATTGGGAATAGAGAACTGGTGGATAATGATAACCCTCAAAGGCACTTGAGTGAAACAAGAGTATTGATCGAAATAGAAAATGTATTTGCCATACAAGAAGCTTCATGCTGTGGTCTTTCACATGATTTTCAGAATCAAAGCCAGCTTTGCCAAGAATAAAGGAGAATCTGGTGCATTATTCTTTCATCATTATTACTTATTATAAATATTTCTAAATTGCCCAATAACTGAAGCTTTTCCCTGAAAAACAACTGCCTCTGGGTGCTTGTTCTGCTTAATTTTGCCAGTTCATTTTTTTTTTTTAACTGTCTAAGCTGGAGGAGAATTTTGATGTATGTACAGTGATAATATGTTTTTTTATTTCAGAAAGCTGTCCTTTAAATTTATTTATTTTTCAAAAACTCACTTTCATCCTTCATTTTGGTTATTTAATTTTTACTGTACAAATGGTACCACTTAATGTATAGTCTTTCACATTAATGTGAAAAACATAGCAATTGAATTGTCTTTTTAAAATAAATTTACATATACTGTTTGATTTTAGATATTTTTATTAGAATATGCGTTTTTGTAAAAGTTTTCTTGGTTTTGCTCTTGAATTTTCCTTTGTAAAGCAAAGTTATAAACATAAACAATTACAACTTTTTATCCTTGTGAACCTCTTTCAGATTTGCTCCTTTTTTCAGGTTTGTCCTTTATTTTTTCCAAGAAAATATGGTCACTGTGTATATATATCAGGAACAGAAAGTTATTAAGTCATGCTACAAATGAATTTTATGACTTCAGCTTACTCACATGCTAAATTAGATAATTACTAATAGCAATGATTTCATTATCTTCTCTTCACTTCAGAAGTGAATAATATACAATTGTGTTTTCTTTCCAGAAGAGATTCTTGCATCAGGATTTTATGGCCATTTTTGAATTCACAGAAGATATGGCATAAAATGTACTCTAGTGAGCTCTGTGATTCCTCTTAGAATAATTCAATTAAAATAATAAGCAATGTTACAAATAAAACGTTAATTATAACTTGATTGGATGAGATAACCACTCAGATAATTAGCCAAAATAATTTATTTTCAGTAAATTTGATGTTGTAACCATTTTATTTCAGCAAATAACCTATTACTGTGCATTGCTGTTGAGTAGCCATATAAAATAATCTCCTTTTGATTTACTGTATATATGGTTAGTAACAGCAATATATTGCAAAGCCTTCATTATGATGGGTAGATAGATGTGAAGTCATAAATATAAAGGACTTCTTATGGGGTCACTCTTGAGGGTGGCCAACCTCCTAAATGTCAAACATGGTGTCCTTCTGGTCCCAGCATTTTATTCCCAAATGGGTTGGAATCAAGTCATGCACTTTCAAAAACAATCAGTTCCAGTGAGGAAATTAAACGTTATGCTGTATCAATTGTTCTAGTTTTCTAAAATAAAAGTTTTCCTAGGATAAAGCAAACCATACTTATTAATATAGACAGGGCAATAAACATCACGACTATACGCATATAGAAAACAATTGGGGTGGTGAAGTAAAACCTTTTCAATTTGTTCACAATGAGTAAGGCAAGTCAGCTATGGGTAAATCTAACCTTCTACTTCATTTCATTAAATATGGATCTGGATCACTGAAAGGAGCAAAGGATCATAACTGTTCACCATAGTGACATTTAATACTCTCGATTCTTTCGTGAGGAACCATGGCAAGATGCTTCAAAGGGAAGCAAAATAAGACCCAGTGCACTTACTGACATCAAGTTTGTTGGCCAAAAATCTCAAAAAGACTGCACAGGAGGAAGCAGTTATATTCTTTTTATAGATTTAATTGGAGCTGCAGTGGGAAATATAGGGACATGGAGAGTACAGGACAGGTGGCAATTCTAATTGAGGTGTCTCATTAACCTCATATAGATCTTCTCTGAAAACTCATTGGATATTCAGGTGGTGTGCCTTGGTAATCCACAGAAGCAGTATTGATTTTCTATTTTCTCTTTACTCATAATTTCCTTTCATGATTGCCTTATGTCCTGTCATCCACTCATACTGTCATACACAGAGATGTGGAATTATTGGTTCTTCCATAATCAGAAGTTGAATTTATTAAAGTTTGAGCTTATCATCTGAGTCAAGAAATCATTGGGCCTCTCTTTCTATATAAATTTCAGTCTGAGAAATTTGCCATGGGGACTAAAAGTAGATTGTTCTCAGTTTTTTAAGTCCATAATCTGTCCATTCCGAGCACTTCCATTTTGTCTGTCCTGTAAAATGACTACTTGCTATTGATTTTCTATTCTCTCAGTGTTTTTGTTTAAATTTTGTATTATTTATTATCCTCAGTTTTATGACCAAGTCAGTCTTCACCTAACCTTTGAGAAACTCACTGAGGCTCCAATCTATATGAACTACAGGCCTCTACAGTCAAGCAAAAGGATAGGCATTTTGCTGGAATTAGTACTTCTAACATCAGGGAGCTATTTCTACAGCATAAATCCTACTTAAATCTCTAGACAGAATAAGGTGTAGTCAAATGTTTAGTACTGGCATACTGTTGCCTAAGCTGGCCTTCCATAGATGGCTTTTAGCAGGGTGGGCAAAATTTGTCTTATGGGATGGCATTATAATTTGCTTTTTATTTTTTCTTTAGTAAGATATGCTATAGTTTTACTGTGAAATTGCTGATCATCATATTTGTTCACATATTTTTAAATTATGATTTTATTCTTTGATGCTTTTCTTATAAGCCATTATTAGTGCCTTTATTGGCCGTGGGAGAGGAAGGAGATATGTAGATGATATAGAAATGTGAAAAACACATAAAAGTAAATATTCAAATCTAACAATCAAAAAGCAATTGTTGTAATAGTAAAAGCTTAAGCTACGTTTATTTACCATTAGTAGTGTTGTATTCTGTGCTTTTGGCAATCTGCGTGTGCGCATACAAATGCTTTCTCTCTTCTCCTCCCAACATATACATTTCTTACATCTACATTACATTGCTAGCTGGCAAAATATTCTTCAAATGTTTTTGATTGTTGAGTGCTTCCATCCCATTATATTCAATGAGTGTATTAAAGTTTTGTTTGTTTTTTTAAACTGAATCATTCTAACACTTGGCTAACTTTATTAAAAGGAAGAGCTTTAAAACATTTCCTTAGTTCTACTGGTCATTTATTCTGTCTTTGTGTTTATTAGCATATGTTTTCCTTTTTTAAAAAAGAGTCAGTCACTTTTCTGACTTAAGCCACGCTGAGTAAGTGGGAGGTTTTTCTATAGACGTCAGTAAGCCGTGGGTCAGGCCCTTAGTGCAGGCTAATAATACATAATTCAGGTTCCTAATGCATTTCAGATTCCTTTTTTACATTTTGCTGGTTGGTTATCCTCCCAGAGGTAAAGCTATCAGAGATGTTCTTTGCTGCCCTAGGACACAACTCTATATTTATCCCAAGCCCTTGCTAGATGGCCTCTTTTTCTATGCTTCCAGGCACACATTGTCCTTGAAAACAAGCACACTTCCTTTCCCTTCTAATGTTCCTTTGCTCTGCTCTAAGCCCTTTATTATTGAGATTTTTTTTCTTAAAATAATATATCTTTTGTAGCTCAAGGTCCTGCCTTTCTGTGATGACCTATTCCATCTCTTCCTTCTGGCCTTCTTTAGCACCTGCAAAGCCACCTCTTAGGATTTAAGAGCTGTCCCCATTGCTGAAATTGTTTCCATGATTGTTTTGGGTTTTCTATTTACCCTATCAATGCAAAGCGGCAAAACGGAACGGCATCTGCTGGCCATGCCTCTGCCATCATGTCTTGTTCATCTTTCCCCCAGCATCCATGGAAGAAGGTCCATGAGGTGGAACTGGGGATTGAGGGAGCCTTCATCCATCAAGGAGGGTCCCATTAGCATACATTCCATCTTCATCCCAGTGGCAGTGCAAAGCTGAGAATGCAAGTCCATTCTGTTGTAGCCCATTTTTCCACTGCATAAAGTAATTATATACATAACTAAATGCGTAAGTAGGACTTATGTTTCCACTGAAGACAATTCTGGAGGGAACGGATAATTTTAGTTCAGTGTATTTCCTTACCAGTCTTGTAACTGGTTCTTTATATCTCTCCTGTAGTTACTACTGGGAAAAAATACAGTATAGAAATCCCACATTGTGAAAACTTTTCATCTGCAATTTTCTTCAGCTTCACTGGGAAATCCCTATTATTTACCATTGCTTTCTATGTTTTAGACAGGCTCATGTGGCTTTAACAGCTGCCAGACCATGACCAGACTGAACATTGCTTAATATGGCAAAAAGGCTGAGCCTGCTGAATATCCTTCTTTCATGTAATGTTAAATTTACAGAAATATAGCCAAAAAAAAAAAGAGCGGACCTAATGTTTTATGCCTTTTTTATAATTTTGTATCCTTCTATCTGATATCCTTGTGCCATAGAATTGTTTGTTCACCAAAGCATGAATGGAACAGAAATGCTCTTTGAATGAGATATAACTGGACAGTCTCACTTACTCAGATTCCTCCCCTCTCCCTTCCTGCAGTTATTCTTCCAAGAATTTCTGACAGCACTAAAGGCAGATTTATTGATTTGGAATATAAATTTCCAAATCTTTCATTGTTCACTGGTGCTTGATTATGTTTTAAACTTTAATGAATCAGTTCCTGGTAGGCAATGAAACTAAGAGTGGAGAACCCAAGTTCATTCTATGCCTTTACTTCAGAATGAGGAGGCAGAATTTCACTCACTCCTAAATGACAACCAAGATTGTTTAATGAAATTTTATTGTGATGCTATGATATGTTTTAGTATATGATCCCTCATTGGCTAGGATCATAAAGTGAAGGAAAAAGGAGGTATGAAACCAGGCCCCAAGGTTCCAAAGAATAGCCTGTAACACCATAATGCTAACATATAGAGAAAATCTAGAGATTTAAAACAAATTCTTAAAAACCCTTAATCCTAACTTTACATACATTCTTCCTTTGGTAATCCTTAAACCCATAAAATAGCATCAACAGCTTGCCCCAGTTTATATTTAATTGGTTGATGTACATACATTTCAGAAAACTTCTTTTTCTTTAAAACTTCAGAAATCTATCATCCAGCCCTGAGTAACAAGATTGCTGTGTGGGGTGACACAACACTTACAGTAAATGGCTGAAGATTAAAGGAATACTTATATAAGACCTCATATGATGAATTAGATGTTTCGGGTTTCATCTATATTTGTCAGGAAGTATGGAGCTTGTTAACCAGAACAAGTATACATTGATTTAATGCAGAGTTCAGGTTCAGTTCTCTGGTTCAGGATATTGTCACAATATTTCAAAGCAGAAAAGTGTGTCTGCTCCATATGATAGGAAATTCACTCTGCAAGAAGAAAATAGGTTAAATTGTAGCAATAATTCTCACACAGGAAATCCATTATTTTCACTACCTTGCTTTTCAAATATTTTCTCTTTTTTTTAAAAGAGAAAGAGAGAATCTAGCAGATTGATCCGTCTTACATCAAGGAATCTACATTAAGAAACCTGAGAGCCGACAGGATAGGACATGCATTTTATAAAGAACAAATAATACCATTATTTATTTAATATTAAATATTAGATAGCAATATTTAAACATTTTTGAAACAATTTGGATGAAACTGTCTATATCATTTATACATTTGATAATGTAATATTTAATTGTAAGGTTTTCATGTAGCACCCTTTGTGCTAGAATTCTTTTTCATTAATCCATCTAGTGATGCCTTACTGAACATAGGCAGAATGTTGTATCTGGACCAGATTGGCATGGATTCAAGAAATTAATTACCTTGATAGCTTATCATTTGACTCAAATAGATCAAATAAAACAAGAGAGGGATATCACCAAGGTGTCCATACAAAACATCTTTTGGCCATTATTTTGTATTGGACATAAATTACTATTAAAATATATTCATTGATTTTTCTTTACATATAAACCTAAATTTGAATTAGGCTATGACTCTTTGTAAAGATAATTTTTACAAATATTTATGATTTCTTAGGTGTGTAGTAGATTCAGCAATGTATATCAATCTTCCCTCTTGGATTAAATGGGACTTAAACAAGTTTTGTCAGACAGTACCCACGTTCATTGTACAAATAAACTATGGCATTCAGAAACATGGGTTCATAGAATTGTCTATACAAGAAATCACAAAATTAGCTGTGATCTCAAAAAAATCTGCAGAACTGCTCCAAATAAAATTGTGTGCACAAATATCGAGAAACAAAAGTCACTTTACAATCGTGTTTCTCAAATGATGGATTGGGATGCACGAATGGATCTCAGTGTTGCTCTAGGTGAAATTTAGAGCCTTCTTGTTGCCTACTCCTACTCATTGTCAGTGAGATGATGATGAGGGAATTATAAGCAAGTGGCTGGAAGGTACTGAAATAACTTTAATAATGGATCATTTTTCTTTTAAAGTGTTTATCTCATAAAATCAGATATGTTTCTTTTAGTGCTAATTACTTTGTGTATTGGTTCTGCATGCATCAGCTACCATTTTGGGTACGTCTGCCCTTACTGTTTTGCAGCCTTTCCAAACTGGCTCTGGGGTATAAAATTTGAGAACTCCAGTCTAACTGTAGAGGCTAATTCCCACAGCTCATTTAAGTGTGTGTCAATGGCCAAAAAGAAGTCAACAGACCAGTTTTGCATAGGGTTAAACTAATTCAATTTGAATCGTCATTTGTGGGGAAAACCAAAACCCCGCCCATTGCTCACTTCACCCCTATCTAATCCTTCAGGTAGAAAACCTGGAAAGAAAGAACAGATGCAAATAGTAAGCCTCTTTATTACTGAACCTACTTCTGCCTGCTTGACCAATGAAGAAGGATTAGAGAAATCATAAAACCTTGCAATTACTTCTCTGATACAAGGGCTCACTAGATGCGAGGCATTTTTGAAAAAATTGGGTGGGGACTCTGCATTTCCAGAATGGCAAATTTTGATAAAATTTTGATACAGTATGACTTATTGATATGAATGATGCTCAAAACATTGTTCTTTTCCTATTACTAGTTTTAAAAGGATTCATTTACAGTATTGTATTAATTTATTTTCATAGAAAATTCATTTCATTTTTTATTTATTCAATAATTGAATAATATGAAATGATTGAACTGAAAATAATAAAAATGTTTTATACGAAGATAATGGAAAATTCATTTCTTGTAGAAATAATTGAAATGTTTTGCTGATTTTCAAAGATAATATTTGGGAAGGCCAGACTAATTTAGCAGTAGAAAGTCTATTAAACTGCAGATTAAAGAGGAAAGGGACACACATTGTAGTCAGATTTAATTAAGGATAACATTTCTAAACTCAATTAAAGTTTTTCATGTACTTGAGCAACAAAAATAAGTGTCAGTTTCATTTACTATATGAACTGTTTTTCCCAGACCATGATATTTTGAAAAGTTAAATGTCTTAAAATCATGAGTTTTATCCAGTTTCAACCCCTGAAACCAAGGGAACTTAAGTTAATTGTGCCTAACTGAAGTTCCATTTAGTGTCTGCTTCCTAAATAAAATGAAACCAAAATTCAGCTCCAGACAATTTCATTATAGATATATGCAAGGTTAAAGGAACTTCTTGTTTTAAATTAATCTTATACTACAAAATCAGCATATGTACAATGTGGGGGAAATTTTGTGCTTCTGTGTTGTTCTCTGGTTTATACTCTTCATTGAGTCCTCAGTTTGAATTTAATCAAGGATGTTTGGGAAACAACTTTCAGAACTAAGATTCTGAAGTCCCATTCTTTCTGTTCTTCTGGCTTTCTCCATGAGGAGAAAGGGACTATCTACAGGGGCCACAGAAGCATGCCTTTTCTGCTGCTGCCCCCCTCTGGTGGAATGACATTCCCCCAGACATCTGAACAGTCCCTTTTCTGTTGGCATCTAGAAAGTCTATAAAGACTTGGCAGTTAGAACAAGGTTTTAAAGGTTGAATGTGAAATTAATCTCTCTACTAACCAAGATGATTTCAACTGGAAGGAGGGTGGATTGCAACTATTCCCAGACTCTTATATTGTAATTGTATGGCTGATTGCATTTTGTTTTGTTTTAATCCAATTTATGGAAGAGGAATTGATCAGAATCTGTTAGTTATGTAAATAAATCAATAAAATCTAAATATTCCTTCCTGTGTGATGATGATTTGCATAAACATATTAAAATGATGAGATTGTTAGGATTTTGTGCAATATTTAACCATTTTTGAGATAATATATTTTGATTGAATGATAATAGTAAGTCAAACATGGAAAACAAATTCTCCAGAAAATAGCTGATAGGCCAAAATGCACTGGCTTTATTGTATTTTCTAATAAATATTTCTATTTCTATACTTAGAATCCTTTGAGGTTTTGATTCTCCCTCTTTCTTTCTCTTGCTTGTTTCTGCCTTCTTTTTAGTTTCCATGGTGATTCCATCTCTTTCTTCCACTTTGTAAAATACCACACATATATACAACTATACACACAAACCAAATCCTAATAAGAGGGTTAGACAACTTATGGCCCACCAGGTTCTGCCCAACTATACCTCCAGCAACCCCAACTGGCCACAAATTCCTCATTTCCCAGTGTATACAATCACATAAAAACCACACTTTTACTCTCTTTTATCAGTCCACATGTAATTGGAACCTATGTACAGTGCTTTCTATGAAATTTGCAAACAAATATGTTGAGCTTTCCTAATAAATGATATCATTCAGTAATCAGAACAGTGGGATAAATTGTCTGGAATATAATTAATTTATATGGAAGATTAAAGCCAAAAGTGAAACTGTTGCCTATAAGACACTGCATACAACTTCATACATAAACATATGAAATTTGCACATACCCCACCTCCAAACATATGTTTTGCCCATTGAATCTAAAGTCCATTGAATGAGGATCTGTTACCCAGGGGTTTTACCATCTATTCTTTTAGATGAACTATGAAAGAGAAAATTACTTCCTTAATCATATTTATAATAAATGTATATATACATAACCTGATCTAGTACTGTAAATATAAAAAAGAAAACAGAAATATAAATTTTGGATTAGATAACTGCTCTGTATTCTGCTTTTGCACGATTGGCAACTACTTCAGCAAAGTATTATGCTTATAATTTTTTTTAATTAAACAGGCTATGTTGCAAGTGAACTGTTGAAAAGCCATATTTAATTGAAAACTAAAATGTGTCACACATAATTTTGATATAACTGCTTAATTACAGAGAGTAGCATAGATCAACAAAAATCTTAAAGTTCAGATATTTGCACTATATTTCATAGGCAATGCTGAACTCCACTTTTCCATTTGTAACTGTTTACATCCATGAAACAATGACTATACATCTAATCCCTTCTTTTGTAATGATCAGAAGTTTGTACTACACAATCTAATTCACAATCATTGTTTGTCTAGGCTCAGCTGTTCTTGGTCTCCCAATGATCTTTCTTTAAAGTTGAAAAATTAAAACCCAGGAGGGGGAATACCACAGGAAGAAGCATTTCCAAGGCATGCTTGTCAAGCAGCCACTGATCCTGAAACCTGCTGGGAACAAATCTGCATAGACAAATTAAATGACCCGTATCAAGTTGCAGTGCTAACAAAGTCTAGCATAAAAGTGACAAGAACCATATTTCCATGTCTCAAATTTTAATGAATCTACATGGGTAAATTAGGTTATGTTACTCCATCTCCATAAATTGCTGATTCAATAAATCACACATGAGAAATAGCTGAGTAATTACAGGGTGATGCTGGAAGCAATTGGAACCTTATCTACATAATAACAGACATTTGCCGCAACCATTTTGTCATGGGCTGATAAATGGTAAACATGATTAATAACACCAGGTCTCCAGAAAGTATTATCCATTGTATAAGAACAACAAAATACCTACAGTTTGGGTGGGTGGGTGGGAGGGAGGGAAATAGGGACAGAATTCTTTTGGGTTGGTGAAATGATATAAGTTGTAAAGTTAGAGTCTCTAATAGGCTTATCAGGGTAATATGTTTTCACAGAACCTGTTAATTTCAAGGAAGCTGGTTCAGATGACTGTCAGCTATAAGGAAAATATACTATTTATATTTTATAGGTATTTTTAAGCTTGTTGAATGAGCCATCACTTTTTTGTGTTAATCATCTGAGATAATTGAGAATTTGGGATTTTTTGTACATATAGATACAATCTATTTCCTTTTTTGTCCTCCCTTTTTGGTAGAGGCACTCAATAACTATTGGAATCTTATGCTTCTCTTGTTCAATGTATGGAGCCTGGCTCATCTTCTTCAGCTCATCTTTCTCCAGTCTTGTAACTGAATTTATTCAATATTAAAACTTTTTCATTTCAAAGAATAGCTACCAAGATTGAATATTGAAACCAATTGTATGATCAACTTCAATCCTGTCAACCTTGGAGCAGACAGAGAGTATCAAGTGGTCTATCCAGCACTGTGATAGAAGAGTGCTCTACTTCTTGAACTATAGCAGTTCCTGGAGTAACAAAAAATCCGCATCTCCCCCCCCCCCCATTCCATAGGGAAATGGAGAAAATAAATTGCTAGATCCCCATATTTTCAGTAAAAGCTGTATGCCTTTATTTCACCATTATTTTCAAAATCTGAGTTATTACAAGAGGAAATTTTATGACCATCAAGATTTTATTGACCCTGCATATAAATTTCCGTTGAAAGCAATTATCATAACATACCATCATAGTTTTACAGCCACATACTTTTCCCAACAGCTGCAATCAGGACTGTAGGTTGTATAGTAGCTCTCTCTCTCTCTCTCTCTCTCTCTCTCTCTCTGTGTGAGAGAGAGAGAGAGAGAATAATGGCTTGTTTGTCCCTAAGGGCTAGAAGGCTAGGGAGTCAATAGTTTGATAAATAAATATGGACACTCAAGCTGCATTTACTAAATAAGCATGGACAATCAAGCTGCATTTACTAGGGAGCCTTGAACTCAAGAAGCAAAAAGCAGGGTGGGGCAAAAGTTCTTCCAAGAGCATCTAATTCACAACATATAAGTTTTGCAACTTCAGCTGTCCTGCAGCCAACCCAAAAGAAAAACTGGCTTAGTAATTTTTAGGAGGATAACACTGTGGGAACACATCAGTGTGATGCTGATACTGGAACAATACACATGCCCCATGTGAGGGAGCTCTATCTCTCATATTACGTACAATATCTATAACAACCTTCCCTAACATGATGCCTAACAGGGAAATTCAACATAACAGACTGGGAAAGTTGATCTACAGATAAATCCTAAAGCAATATATTGGAGAGTAAATTGTACAACACAATAGAGGACCTAACTTCCCTTGATATGGAGTTTAATGCTATGAGAACAGCCATGCAGAGTTGATGTGAAGGCCCAGGCCAGTCTTCCCCACTTTCTTGTTCCCCTGATATGTTGTACTACAGTTTTTATGGAGATTTGGGAAGTAGTAACCCAACATATCTGGCAGGCCAGATGAAAGAAGGCTGACCTAGTATTGTACTATAGGACTGAACAGCACTTTAGATTTGAAGGGCAAAAGGGGCACTAATTTAAAGGATCTTTAAAAAGTTGTGTCTTTCATTATATGACAGCAGGAAAAGATGCATTTGATTTATGCCAACAGGTACAATGTGTGCACCCAGTGCAATTTCCAACTCACCTTCTCCCCTTCAAATTCTAGATCATTGCACAGTTCCAATAACATGGGCTACAATTAAGATGCTATTTTCCTGAAGACTCAGATGAATACATTGGTACTCTGAGTTTATGTGTTCAGAATTCATTCATTTGCTTATAGATTTTAAGACTGCCAGAGGTCTTTCAAAATCCACATGCAGTCTTCAAAGTGTGAGAAGTGTCAGCAGGATTTTAGAAGCCAGTGGAAATTTACAAAGTCTCAATTAAGCATAGAGTTCTTGTTATATAAAACTCATCCTTGCAGTCAACTTTGGCATTGACTGACTAAATCAGAATTGGTTAAAGTTTTACCTGTTTTTAAACTTCAAATGCAGAATCAAAGACTTAGAGAAATGTTATGAATTTCTAGGGACTCCCTGGAGCATTTGAACGTGTAATAATCCTCTAAAATAGGTACTGTAAAATGTATTTACAAGTATTCTGCCTTATGAGAAAGTCACCATCAATTAAAATGAAGACATTCACACTTTGTAGAGTTAAATATATTTATTCTTCAATGGTGGACCTCGCGATATGGTTCATGGGGTCATGAAGAGTCGGACACGACTTAACGACAGAACAACAACAACAAAAACTAGGTGGAGCCACAAATAAGTGTTAGGAACAAAATTATTTATTATCTGTTAATCAAACATTAAAAGTTTTTAGAACAGTTTCCAAAAATCACAGAATAAATGCTATAAAACCAATAATGAAAAAGACTACAGTAGAATAAAAAGTAAATACATTTAAAAATCCTGGGAGAACAAAAATGTTTTATTGATGTTCAGAAGATCACAATATTGGCACAAATTAGCCCCATTCAAGTGGATATTGCAAGAAATATTTCATCGATAGACTATTGTATCTGAAAAAGTATAACCTCTTATCATCCTGAATAGGTTCTTGTTGCCACCAGCTTCACCTGATATAAGGTAGGTACTTGGGAGACAACCCCAAAGATAAGCTCAATATAATGCAGAATTAAGAGTTAAACTTATTTTAAACATAGATAGTTAAATTTTCTTTAGGTACTGTTACATTGCATTGTTACAGTGGTTGTTGTATTTGCCCTTTATACTGCCCAGGCAACTTTCATTGGGCAGATTAAAAATAGAAATAAAACTAAAGTAATACATTCTGAAAGAAATAAAATCAGTAGCATCTCTCTGCTACCATACCACTAGAAGTTTCTTTATGCTCATGTAGGCTTCCATTGGTGAAAGAGATAAGTTCTTTGCGGGAGTTTCCCCCACTCCATTGTCCCAGGCATCTCATCAAGGATGATCCAGAAAGTTGGGAGATCAAGTGAAACAATATTAGAAATGGGTACAGGTAAATGCAGAGGTAGGAGAAAATAGCTGAAAATAACATTTCCCCCTTATTCCACAAAGGAAAGCCTTTGGTGGAATAAATATCTTTCTAATATCATGTTAGTTATAAATTATATATTTTATTTAAAATATTTATATTCCACTGTTAAAACCATGATTTGTGATGCAGCTCACAATGCAGATGTAAAAAAGAGGCTATATAGAAAAAACAGATAATAATTTAAAAAGGAACAGGATTTCCAAAAGCCTATATTTAATTAAAATTAAATTAATTGAAGGCAACAGCAGCAGAAAATCCAGTTTTAAACGGTAATACTTCCAGCGTGCCAAAAGGAGTTCCTTAGTGGGGGATGCAGAAAAGACAGTGCTTCTGAATCATTAATATTCAATGTAATTTTGTCACTTCTGTCTGTTACTTGCCACGTTTGTTAATTGCTCCCAAGGTTGAAATCTGGCTTTTGAAACATCTGAGAACACACAACAGGAGATTAACTTGGAGCGTGAGCAAATATCAAAATGAAGCTTATATGCTGACAAATTCATGATGCAAATACATATGAATAACATTAGCATTAGTATTATTATAAGTATAGGAAAAGGAAAAGTGTTATATTGGAAAGTATTGATAATTGTTATTTTAAGTCTTTGGCAAATGAGAGTCTTGATTATAACTGCAGCTAAGTTATAATCAAGACACTCTGGAATTATATTTGAAGCAGAAAATGTTAGCTTGGAATTCAGGATACATCAGTTTCACATTATAATGAACTAAACCGAAGAGATAATGCAATCTCTATATTAATGTCACAGGATTTCTGTTACCCACCAAAGAAATACTTTGTAGTTGTCTTGTTTACCAAGCAAAACACAGTAAAGCCAAATTGTGCAATCTGTGTCATCTCTTCAGAAGCATATAGAATTTATAGAGGGGCAAATGGAAGTATCATGGACTAAGAAGGTGTTTTTGAAGGAGCACTTGTGACTATCACTCAGGAATGATTTCATTTCTGATTCTATAAATTAAATTGCTGTTGTTATAGGGTAACACATAAATAGGCCTCTCTGTTCAATATACAGAGTAAGGGGTTTGCAAAACAGCCGCAATTCATCTCAAGTTGCTTCACGCCACAGAGGTGATGTGATTTGCCCTCATCCAGCCATTTGAGTAGCTGGAAAAATCTTGTGTTGTGAACCTCTTTTAGAAACAGAGAGGGAATGCATTCTTTTGCAAAGCACCTTCAAAAGAGTCTTTCACATGAACTTTCCCCAAAGGGAAGTAATGCTCAAAGCTTTGCTCAGCCCTAATAAAGTTTACTCGACCAAAAATGTATTTCATAATAAAGATATTAGAATTTAAGATGCTACAAAACCTTTTATTAGACTTCACCCCACAGGCAGGAATGAACTAGTTAGGCAACCTCACAAGAAAACCAAGAATTACAGAAAAATAATATTTATTGAAGGAAGTAGGAAGCCATAATAAAAGAATGTCAACAACTACTGTGATTCAACAAACAAATCCTGTATATGAAAACAATATTCAAACCGGCTTGAGTTTCATATTTTCCCCACCCTACATAACAAAGTACATAACCCTTTCTTTGGAGTGGGCTGGCCATCTTTCTTTTATTTTTACAACAGCCAGATTTTGCTATATATTACAGTGGTACCTCAAGATACGAACGCCCCATCTTACGAAAATTTCGAGATACGACCAGCTCCGGCCGCAAAAATTTACCTCAAGATGCGAACTCCGCCTCAAGCTACGAACCGGATCCGCGGCCATTTGCCCTGCTGCCACGTGGTCGCGGCTTCCAAGAGGAAGTGCTAATGAAATCTGAGCGGGAGGACAAAAGCCCAAGGAAAGCAATGCAGAAAGAGGAACTGCTAATGAAATCTGAGCGCGCGGGGGGGGGGAAGCTCCCACTCCCGGCTGTGCGTGCGCGCTGATATTGCTTTCACTGTGCTTTTGTCCCTATGGAGAAAGGAAAAAGGAAAAGGAAAAGCCATTTGCCCTGCTGCCACGTGGTCGCGGCTTCCTGTGGGCGAGATCGCGGTAGCAAGGAGGCGTTCGGTGAGGCTTGTGGTGTGTTTTGTGGCGTTTGGAAGGTTTTTGGTGTGCTTGTCAGCATGGCTCCAAAGAAAATGCAGAGCGGGCGTGGCAAGAATAAGGCTTTGCAGCTAAGAGGCAAAGAAGAGAGGAAACCCCTGAAGGAGATCTCCCCGAAGTCCCTTTGGAGGGGGGCTCTCCCTCCAAACAATAACTGCCTCCCCACCCCATTCTCCCTCTTCATACTGTGCTTTTTTTCATGTTTTTGTGGTTTAAAAATAAAATGCATATGTTTCAGAACTGTTTGTATTTACATTGAACCTTATGGGGAAATTTGCTCTTTCCTTTGGCCATAGCCCTTGGCCTGGTGATTGCTTTCACTGTGCTTTTGTCGCTATGGAGAAAGGAAAGAGCGCAGAGGAATGGGGGGGGGAAGCTCCCGCTCCACTGTGCGTGCGCGCGACATAAGCCTTCCCCCCCCATTGCTTTCAGTGTGCTTTTGTCGCGCGCACCAAGGGCTATGCACAGAGGAAAGAGCACGGAATTACGAAGCAGCACGGGGGTGGGGAAGCTCCCGCTCCGCTGTGCGCGCGTCATAAGCCTTCCCCCCCATTCCTTTCACTGTGCTTTTGTCGCGTGCGCCAAGGGCTATGCACAGAGGAAAGAGCGCGGAATTAAGAAGAATCAGCACGGGGAGTGGGGGGGAAGCTCCCGCTCCCGGCTGTGCGCACGGGAGCCTTTCTCAGATTTCATTAGCACTTCCTTTTTCTGCGCTAGGGCTGACTAAAGCGCACCTGGGGAATTTCGTAGCCGTGCAACGCCGGCTGACACATTGAACCTTATGGGGACATGTGCTTCAGGATGCAACCAAATTCGGAGGGTGGAACGGATTAATCGTATTTACATTGAACCCTATGGGAAAACGTGCTTCAGGATGGACCAATTTGACTTGCGATCAGAGTCACGGAACGGATTAAATTCGTATCTTGAGGTACCACTGTAGTTTTCACTGACTGTGTGAGAGCTAACTCACATTGATGACAATGTAATAGAATAAAACTGTGTCCTCTTGGAAAGGTTTTTAGTTAGTTAGCTTCTGAAAACAGAGTCTATGTAATCATATTCACCTTATTTACTCAACAGATTTGATATAATTATGATGCATGAGAAAACTGACACTAAATGTAGAATATAGTTTTTTAATTTTTTTGTTTGTTTTTTTACTCTTAAGCCTCAGCATGCTCAGGTACAACTCTGAAAAGTTTGTGAGACTTTCTGCCATTATGATAATTCCAATCCCAGATAACCTTTATTCTTCCCAGCCACTGTAGTTTGAAATGATGCCCCTTACCAATCTTTTCAACCAACCTCTTAAAGCCAATTCATCCTGCTAACACTGAAATGAGAATCTTGACTTTTTTTAGTTTCCATTTTAACTCATGGCTAATATTAATTTCTTCATCCTGCCCCTAAAGTACCTGAAGTTTTCTTTTTAAATTAAATAAGCTTGAACTTGATATAGCCTATATTACCTGGCAAAAATTTGAGGGCAAAAGCACTAATTTGGACATTTGGGTGGAATGGGACATGAGGATGTGTCTTTCAGCTAAAGACATAAAAGAGAAATAGTTTCACACTATTAAAAGCTTTTCCTTTAATTGAAAGATCTGGCTGCTGGTGGACTTAACCATACTTCTTTCCCAATGAAGTAACGGACAGCCTGTTTCATTATTACTTAAGTGGTACCCTTTTGTGCAAGCTCAGCATATCCCCAAATTTTCTCTAGTAGCTAAATACTCTCCAGCAACACTAATACTCCATGCACATATTGATATTGGACAATTGCGCCTATTTGGCTTTCTGTATGTAACATTTGTTTGACATCTTGTACTGCTTGCAGGATTTGTGACTGATTCTACTTCCTCATGTCATTCTCATGCATGAACTAAAGGCATATCTACATGATGCATGATGTCTGTAACCTTTGCTCCAGGCAAGCAACTCATCAAGTAATCAATATGCTTGTCACAAACAGGCCTGTCACCTTCTATCTTCCTAAATAAACAGTTCTCTATCTATTGCAAAATGAGAAATAATATTGTTATTCCTCAGGAAACATGGTATAGAGATTGGTGCTGGTTCTGTATATTTTTTTCAGAAGAAGCCCAGAGCTTCTAGGTGGAAAAGAGAAGTCTGTTTTAAAAATAAACAAGCAAATGTTTCAATGCTGTTGGATTTTTTAAATCATGTATCGTTCAATTCATATTGCTTCACTGTATTCCAATCTGTGCCCTGCATACTGTGCAAAAGTGACCTGTTCATCTGATTAATGGCCAGCACTGATCATGGTAAGCATAGTTCCATCTGGTTGTCATGGTGGCAGAAACTCACAGCCTGACCTCAGTGGTCAAACGATAAAGCATTTAAGAAGCTCTGTCTGCCTGACTATTTGGAAAATGAAATAGAGAAAACAAAAAGATGTTGAGAATAAATTAGATTAAAGTGGATTATTCCATCATAATGCTATTTCTGGGGTTCGCCATGTTCTAAAATGTTCTTCAATAAAGGCAATGTACCCTCTAGCATATTATAGCTGTGACTGGTATTTTATTTTATTTATTAGTTTATAGAAATGTGTTCATTTTAGATGTAAAACATACCTAGTACTGCTGGCTTTGCCCTGGTCTGATATAGAAAAGGTGTAAACTATGATCACCTAGCTGAGATAGCCCAACTCGCTCACATTCTAGAGTAAGATCATCATACAGAAGGAAGAGTCAGCATTTGCAGCAGGACCCACAAGAAGATACAAGGTACATTAGCCATTTTATGCTTCTTGGTGCATGTGCTTAGAGACAGGATTCAGTGGACCCTCTGCCAGCCTTAGAGGATGAACTACATTGCATAACTATTGTTTGGATAATGAACACTCAGACTGAAAACATTATCTTCAAGACATCATAAGCCAGATCATTACTGAGGTAGTGGTCCTAGCTATGGGGTAGACCTGAACAAGTTGAATTAATGTGGAAGATGCTATAAAGTTAGCTAGCTCTGGGCATTGCTCATATTGAGGTTGCCAGTGAAAAGATAACTGGACATTTTCTGCTTCAGTGGTGCCCTTCTAGGCCTCAGAACAGGAACTGGTAGGTGGTGATGTAGAACTCTACTGTGCCTAAGCAGAAGTCATATTCTGGTCTGGGCTTCAGAGGGGATTAAGAATGGGGTTGCCCTTAGATCAATTAGGAGTTTGATGCTAATTTTGTGTAATATATAAAAAGATTTATAAACTTTCTTTTAGGCTTGGGACATGCAACCAAGGGGAGTTTTGGCTACCCCTGTTTTTGAGTAGACCCTTCCAAGATAGCATACACCAAACTTAAAACCAAAACGTGGAGGAAGAGGAGGAGGAGGAGGAGGAGGAGGAAAGGAAAGATCAGCTCTACCTGTAATTCTGGTACACGCTGACATCCTTTACAAATCAAATGAGGCATGCACAACAAGCAGCCCAATGGAAAGATTTCTTGTTAATGCAAGAAATGTGGAATGTGGTCAGAACTAACAATACATCTGCCATCCTACCACACTGGAAGCTGAAAGGGCCAACATTGCAGGATGGTTTATAAAGCTATTGTTATCAGAGTGAATAGGATTCCCTCAGAAAAATTAGGAAAGGGTAGACGAAAGTATAACAGGAGGAAAATATTGCCAAATAAACTAGGCAGGTTGATCTTCTGATACTTCAGTAACTGTACTAGGTCAGAGGAGTTTGTTAGCTTGCATCCTGGTGGCACTATTGTTCAAAAAGAATAAATTAAAGAATATATCAAAGATACCAAGACAATAAAATAAAACAAGGCAGCAGTTATGCTAATTCCTCTTTATTCTAGCATTTATTAATTAAATGCCACAAAGAATTAAGATACGTTTGAACTTCTGCCACATCAGAACAAATGAACTGAATGAGTACAATAAATATCCTTTAAAAATGTAGCATTGTATCTATTCCATTGACAGATCTTATTATATCAGCAGAATAGGTGGTTGAGGGGGTGGGGTAAACAAAAGCACACACACAAGGATGCATCATGCAAATGCTGTGACATTTGTATGATATGTCAGAATGCAAGTATGTACTCGTATGCATGTGCATCTGTGCCATCATTCTGGCAACATTAATGTTTGCTGCAAGTGACCACAAGGGAAAGAGCCTTTTCAGTAGCAATGCCTCACTTGAGGGATCATGGGATTTCCAGCAGTAGGCGAAGACTTTTATTTTCTAACCCTCTTTGGTAGACATTTTAGACTTGCTGAGTATTCTTTTGCTGCTGGTTTTATTGTGATTTTACCAACTGTTTTTACTGGTATAATGCTTCTGTTTATGAGTATCTGGAGAACAAAGTATACTTTGCACAAAGCACTTTCATTAAGCAGCTTAACAATCTTTAATAATTCACTGGCTTTGTTGCAACATAAAATCATAAAATCAGCTGCAATGACATTTCTTTATTTCAGGGAGCCAAGCTGCAGTTCATTCTAAGGTGTTATTATATAACTTGATTTTTCGTCTTTATTTATTTGTCCATTTACTTATGTTTACATTTTGCAACACTTAAAAGAAAATCCCAAGGAAAATAACAACATTAAAGCAACCATGTCTTAAAATTATCAATAAGCCGAGGGAGAGAGAGAGCGAGCGAGCGAGAGAGGAAACTACCCAATCATGTGACATATAGGCTACTAATTTTCATAGATATCCAAGGAAACAAATGTGTGCTTGCCAGACATCAAAATTACAATAACAGAGAGATGGTGTATTTCAAGATCCACCACAGAAAATGCCTTGTCTCATGTCACCACTTGATGGGCTCGCTCTGATGGTGGAATCAGGACAGCTGGACCATGGATTTCTTCAAGAAGGAGTTGACCTCACCTCAGTTGTCAAAGGTGATGCAATAGGAGCAATCATCATAAAGATCTTAATATACTGAACCCAAATGTATTATAATCTTTTGTCTGAAGAAATAAAGGTTCATCATAAAGAAAGGATATATTATTCCATTAGAAGTGATTAATGCAAAATCTGTATGGGTGTGGATTCTTGTCATTGATAATGACTGGCAACAATGCTACACATGAAATCATATACTGTGTACAGAGTAAGAGTGCAATTATTAGATCTTATCTGATCTTTAGACTCCGCAGAAGGTAATAGATATTCATAGCCTTTTGCCTATGGTAATTATGTAGTCTTTGCAAAGCAGTTACAACTTTCAAGATTAGTTCCATTGTTTATTTATTGACAACAGGTTAAATCGTCCACTTGCAAGACACTGAGTGATGAACAACAGAACACAATAAAATGTTAACATGAACATTTTGCTAAAAAAAATTGTTACATATAAAATCACCATTAAAATATATCCAAGCAAGGTCTCCAGTGTTCATCCACAAGGCACCCTACCCCAAAACAAAAGTTTTCAGTGCATGTAAAAAAGGGGCATGGCTTCAATCCTGCAGTCCCGTCTACCATCTTTATGTTTTTTACCTCCTTCCTGCAGATGCCTTGATTTCAGTCCCTACCTGAACACCCAAATCTCTGGAACAGTATTCCCTAGATTAGACTGACACCATGCTCCTGAGTTTACTAAAAGCTATAAAGACCCAGCTCTTTTGTCATGTCTTCAAGACTTGGTATCTTATTCTTCTCTGCAGGAGAAGGTTTCTTTGTGAGTGGTTGCTGACCGTGTGGGGGATATTTTGGTCTTTATTTCCATATATCATTTTTAATCTGATTGCAGTATTGGGCATTTAGCAGCTCAGAGTCCACTGTGATTGGAACAGCAAAAAAGCCATAAACAAACAAACAAACAAATGTGTTTTCAGTGGTATTGGGTGAAAGGCTACTATCTTTCTCAAAATATGAGTTTTCTCATTGATGCTAAATATCTTTTTATATCTGGTATCTATTTTATTACACACTGATAAAATTAAGGGACAGTAGGCAAAGACAATACATACACTGAAGTATACTTTTGATCTATAACCACCATATTAATTATTGCATTATGGCAATTACATGTCCACAACTCAAAGCCAATATCACTTGATTAGGAGCTATTATATATATATTTTGAGTGCACTTTTAATTCATTGAGGTCTAATGTGTTTCAGAAAGCACTACTATTGACCATAATGTTTTATGCATGGTTCTGAAGCTATTTAAAACTACAGGGAGTAATTGAGTTGGACAAGTCTGGGAATTTAAATTGCACAATATATTCCTCTGAGGCTTTTCTCTGCTCCAAAATCAAAACATTTTCAAATAAAATATAATAATTTGCAATTCTCCACACACTTACTAGGGAGTAAGTTCTATTGAACACCATAGACTTGCTGCCTTGAAAAAAAAGCCAAGACCTTGGATTTCTCCTAATTGGAAGATAACAAGTTGTTTTTACAGTAGTTGGCAAGTTCAGCTATAGGTCAGTAGCTGCCATAAACCAAGCTTTGGCTGAGAGAATAACATTACATCACTGGAATACTGTACATTAAAATGCAGATTTTCCATGTTGACAGTTTTAGTGGATATGCATCAATTTTGCTAAGAGCCTGGGATAAATCTGCCAGATAGAGATTGATCAGTAAGGCAGCAAGCACATATCCGTGCCTGATTGCCCTTGTGGAGAAAATAACATTAGAGAGATGGCTCTTTAGGCTGCAGTGCACCTGAGCTGAGGTGCTAAAATATAGCGCCTTTAATAAAAACAACAGGCAATGCTCAGTTAACAGATGCTCCAGTTTGGGCTTTGCAAAGATGGAATTGAATATGCTTATGTGCTGCCAGATTTAATCTGAGAATCTCTAAAAGCAAAGGCATGGCTGAAGTCAAAACAAATGAATGACGCCAAAAAGTAGCTCACAGAAAGTATAACTGAACAAAATAAAATGGCCTAGAAAACATTAGTTCTGTGACATGTATTGTTGTAGAGACCTGGAGTGCAACCATCTTGGCTCTTCTGTTTCTTTGTTTTAGCACAATAATGCTTGGCAGAGTTACAGCAACAGTATCATGAAGGGAATTTATCCTTTCATCACATGTCAAGATTGGTCTATATTCTGGAAGGCTGCATGCAGTGAAAGAGTTAAATTCATGAAAGAGTGAAGGAGTAGGGCTGTGTAACAATCTGGCTGCCTGGCATTCATTTTACATCAGTTGGCAACCCCTTAAAAAAGCGTTGTCTTTTCTGGGGTCCTTCAAAACTGGTTCATTAAGGACATGTTTATTAAAAACCATTGTATCGATTGGTTACTAGTTTTTTTCTTTATGCCAGAGTACCTAAGCCTTTGTGTTTGACAACTTCAAGCTCAGTTAGGTCAATCCAGACATATGTTTCTTTTCCTCTTAGGAAAAAAAATGCACTGGTCCACCTGCAAAAATTATATGTATATTTATTTTTTTTAAATGCAATAGTGAAGTCTGTACTTCCAGCCCCTGCCCCCAAATTATGTAAAAATACTTATTTGGGGACAGTTAAAGAAAAATACAAAATTAAACATTATGGAAATGTAGTCCAGGTACATTTTCCAATGTATAAATCTTGGTTCTGTTAAAAATCAGCCAAGCTACCTATAGCTTACTCTTCTTAAGAAGAAATGACTTACAAAATGTTGATTGCTAAAAGTTACATTTAATGGGGATCTATTGTTTACATGCTTGCCACAGGAAGTGTAGCATTAGGTTGATCTTATTGGGGGTTAGGATGCTGAGCAGGACTGGGCCTGAGACCCGATTCCTATACTTGAGAAAGTAATAGGGAATATCAGGGCTTAGACTAGGCTTCAGGCTAGTGTCATGACACACTCCAGAAGAATGACAAGCCATTCTCAATTGATGCTGAGAAATCAGCATTGACACGTCCATGAAGTAGCCTGGAATCAAGTTCATCTTAAAGGAAGCTTTAAAAATTTGGCTTTTTTATACCCACTAGAAGAAAGGAAAAAGCTAAGAAATTCTGTCTTTCCTTTTTAATATTTTAAAAATTATACTTTTATTAAACATTTTTGAAAAAATAAAGAAAAAAAGAAGAGAAAATGTAAAAAAAAAACACAAAATGAGCAAGCAAAACATTTACAAAAGTCATAGAATTAAGTTAAAATGTTCACTATTTCATTAACTGATTTAACTAAATATATTATATCATTTTGAAAACTAGAGGTGACTATTAAAATCCAAACAACATACAAATATCAACAGCAGTAGCCAACACAGTATAAATAATAAAATAAGATTAAAAAATGGAGTAAATTCTGTCCAAGCTACTGAAGTTCTATTCTGATTTACACATTCTTTAGAGTTAGAATATTAAGACTTTATGTTAGGAGAAATCCAAATGTCAGATGTGGTAAAAGCCAAAATAAAGAATTATAGTCCACAAATGGTTTCCACATTGAGTTAAATCCTGTGTCAGATTTACTTTGAGATACAAAGTTATGTTAGATATTGAGGCATTCTCCCACAGCTTAATTGGCCATTCTTCCACAGAGGGATGCATTTTATAGTAGCAAGAGCAAGTGTGTCTTTCCTATACATCACCCAGAACTTTAAATACAAGTTTTGTTTTTGTTTTTGTTTTTTTGGTGCCTTATTAGGCTAGAATTAATCAGTGCAAATTAACATGTAACATTAAATATAAATAGGGGCTTAGAAAATCCCCGGGCAGCGAATTGCTTAGATGCCTAAAATTTTGATCCTGAACACTTAGTCCTCTGCAGAGCAGTAACAAAAATATTCATGCTGGCTTCCTAAATCTGAAGGTAGCATCTAGTAATTAGAAATTATTTTGAATATTAGTCTGATATGTAGGCCTGAGATAGAATTACTCCCTGGTTTTCACAAACCCTTATCTGGTCCATTTTTGAACAAAGTTGGCATTCAGTTGACAATGTTTATTTCTTTAAACTGATACCACTCAAAGTGAAATCATCTACTCTAACTGGCTGTGTAACATTCTCATGGCATCCTATTCACTACATGATCCATCACATGGGATCAGAAATGTGTTAAATACAAGAAAAAGAAACAACAAGTCAGTGACATTGATGAGAAATGATACTAAAAAAGAGCTGGAATGAATAATAATAAAAAATACGGAAAAGTGGGAATATACTATGCACATAATCTAGATATTTTGCTAAAGAAATATAAGTTCTGTTGTATTTTCTTGTTTGGACTTGAAGATAAACGTTTTGTTTATTGATCCACAATTTGCTCAGTCTTCCTTTTATTCCTGAAGTATTGGCATCAAATATATTATTTGAAGTAAGAATTCAGAGCTGAATGTATGCCATGCTGATTCAGTTAACTGTATCCTTTTAACTGAAGAACATCTTAATGGTTATATGTGTTTCAGTAGGTTCACTCTCATATATCATACCTGCAAAACAAAGTTTTATGCTTTTTCCCTTCCTCTTCCCTGCCTTGAAATTAATCAGTAAACCATTATTGAATTAAATATGTTGGTGCATGATGAACTGCTATTATAGTCCTACAGATTAATTTCTTTGTCAACATCATTATTACAATCTATCAAGGCAGTAACATCAGAGGGATTAAAGTTTAAAACTTGATTATAATATTTCTTCATTAGTCTTGAACAAGACTAACATCCCATCAATTTCTCTAATGCTACTGCATGATTTGTCTTCAAATTTTTCCAATCCTGAGATATATAAGAAAAACTTAAAAGTAAGTAATGAGAAGCTGCTCTAACATTTTGCTCACAATATTAATGCGTTATTCTCACCCAATCAACGGCTGCTAATTTAGGTACAAATTCCCTGCACAGTGCTTTCAAATGATTTCTAATCATCTGGAAAGGTCACAATTCAATACCAAGGGATCTGTAGATCATCCAAAAAAATAATAATTTTTTTTTAATTCTCTTCTTTGGCAGGCAATTTTCAGATTGACATTTTTCTATATTTTTTAAATAAAATCATAGAAATATTCACTAGACCAGAGGAGCTGGGGATCAAATAGAATTTGTTCTTAATTAAAAAAAAAAATATAAGAGAAGGCCAAATAATCCATTCTAGTTTTGCTTTAACAATCACAAAAGGAGTTGTTATAGAATGAACAGTGCCAATCCTAACAGATTTTTACCTCCAATACTTGATGTAAAAAAGAGTCAAAAGCCTGCAATGTGCTGGCTAACTATTTTGTTCATTTCTATATATTGATCTGGCAGCTTGGTCAAGAATGGCAGCTGTTCCTGAGTAAACTTCTTCTGCTATTTACCGACTCTGCCAAGCAGAGCTCCTTAACTTCTTGTTTTAACAGAAATGAGGAAGTACATAAGAGCAACAGCCAAAATGGCTTTCGTTGTTGAGGAAAAGAAACAGAAATAATGCCAGCCGTAGAGAGATACATTTTTAAAAAAGAACTTCAGCAGAAATACATTTTCCAATTATTAACTATACCTTCCTTCCAAGGTTAGAAGAACTGGAACTAGAGTTATGACCATGGATTTGGCTACAAAGTTTGAAGAAATACTACTATATATGAATTGATGTTATGGTTCTCTTTCTTCTATCTTCAGTCTAAGAGGTCTTCTCCCTGGGTTATTTAAAAAACGGGAGAGCTGTAGTGCTATGTATTCTTCTGTCTCAAACCCCACAAATTGATTTCCTCTGCATTTTTCTGATTCCATTCCCATTCTTCTCCAGCAATTTCAGCCAAAGTGCTATTGAGAATATGCATTTATACAATTTTTTTTTTTTTTTTTGCATATTGCTGACACACAGCTTAGGAAAGCACAGAATTATTTACAAGCATGGTATCAGGTTTTTGTACATATGTCCATATTTTATCATGGGTGTGCAAATCATGAAAATCAGGAGAATTCATAATATTAATTCATTTAACATGATGAGACATTGACAACATCAAATGCAGAGTCAAGATGAATGTATAATTGATGGAAACTGTGGCTCCATTTTGTCCAGAATCCCATATCTTACACTGCCCAAGCCAGTTCTTCCAGAGACCTCAGCTCAAGGACAAAAAGATTAGAGATACCTAACATGGGATTTATATAGCTTTTCAGTTCAGAAAAAGTGAAAGGATATCCTTTCATCTTTGGTCCAGCTGAGCAGAACAGCTTAATAAAGTTATGTTGCAGCTGCAAAGGATTTAGCTGATATTACCAACTGGGATTTGATTAGGGTTCGTAGTTTTTCGTATTGTTTCTCTATAACCAGCTTGAAGGATGGAGACCATTATTAGCTTGTATTGTACTGGGCCCATAGAAATAGGGCTTCTCACAACACCTCCTATCTGACAATAAGGGATTTTGGTTTTTAGTCAGGCAGAGTCTTGTAAGATTTTATATATATATATATATATATAAAATCCCCTCTCACCTCTATGAGTGGTACGTGTCTTCCTCAATCTCGGGTCCTCTACCAGAGGCCTGGGAGTTTGAGGGTTCTGCGCAGTATCTTTGCTGTTCCTAGCACTGCACTCTTCTGGATAGAGAGCTCTGAAGTTGTTCCTGGGATCTGTTGGAGCCACTCTCCCAACTTAGGAGTCACGGCCCCGAGTGCTTCTCCCACCACTGGGACCACTTTGGCCTTTACTTGCCACATCCCCTCTAGTTCCTCCTTCAGGCCCTGGTACTTCTCCACCTTCTCATACTCCTTCTTCCTGATGTTGCTGACACTTGGCACTGCTACATCTATCACTACCGCTGTCTTCTGGTCTTTGTCTACTACCACGATGTCTGGTTGATTAGCCAGTACCTGCCTGTCCATCTGGATCTGGAAGTCCCACAGTATCTTAGCTCTGTTATTCTCCATGACCTTCTGTGGAATCTCCCATCTGGACTTGGGGGGGGGGTCTAGCCCATACGCTGTACAGATGTTCCTATACACTATGCCAGCTACTTGGTTGTGCCGTCCAGTGTATGCTGTTCTTGCCTGCATCTTACACCCTGCCCCTATGTGTTGGACTGTCTCTGAGGCCTCTTTGCACAATCTGCACCTTGGGTCCCATCTAGTGTGGTAGACCCCTGCTTCTATGGATCTGGTGCTTAGTGCCTGTTCTTGTGCTGCTATGATCAGTGCCTCAGTGCTGTCTTTTAGTCCAGCCCTTTCCAGCCACTGATAGGAGACACATATATATCTATATCTATATACACATACATACATACACACATACATACATACATTCTGAAAAGAAGGGAAGAAGATGAGCTTGAGTTTGGATTTATTTAAGAGGGTCCTTCAAACTGGTGAGCTCATTCGGACAATCTGATGTTAAGTGGGCTACTGGAAGAAACCATACATGGACGAGACAAGAAAACTTGGAATTGATGGAATGCTACTACAACAGCAGACCTAATGAGAGGGGATATATGAAACGTATGAGGGAACTATGGATAGACAGAAGGACTACATCCACACTAACTGAGAAACAACTAGTTATCCAGTGCTTCAACATAGTAAAGAGGAAGCTGCTCTCACAACTCGAGATAGACCAACTCTACATTACAACCAGGACTCAAGCAGACCTGGAAGAACAAGCAGTTGTGCAGCCAACACCTGAAGCTGGAATGTCACTGCCACCTCTTCCATTACAGAGCACAGCAGCTGATATGAGTCATAAGATCATGGATAAATTAGCTATAGTTAACCCTCGAGTCCGATTACCAAGGCTCAGTGGAAAAGTACCATCAGATAGTATGCTAGAAGATGCCAACAGAGCCCTCCAGACAATCCCTACTACCACCATAACTGAAACCAATGAATTGGTATATGCTACAGCCACTGTAATCCTGGAACTGCTTGGCTACACGATCAAGAAGAACAGCAGTACATACCCACCCTGGAAAATGAGATTGGAGGCTAAGATCAAGGCAACTCGGAGAGAAGTCAGTCAGCTGGTAGAACTACAGAAGCATGTGGAGATTAAGGATAAGACTTGGCTACTGAAAAAATACATGGGCCTGACTCCATCTGAAGCCCTAGAGACTGCTAAACAAAGGCTCACAGCACTGGCTACCAGGCTAAGGAGATACACTAGAGAAGCAGAGGCCAAGAAGATAAATGCTCTGTTCTCCAAAGAACCAGCCAAAGTGTACTCCCAACTGCAGTGCAACCACACAGTATCAGCTGAGCCACCAGCAGCGGAAACTGAACAGTACTGGAAGAACATATGGGAGAAAGAGAAGACACATAACACCAGTGCAAAGTGGCTGCAGGACCTGAAAGCAGACCACAGCAATCTCCCAGAACAAGAACCAGTCACCATCACAGTAGCAGACATCCAACACCGGGTCAAGGACATGAAAAGCTGGACAGCACCTGGCCCGGACATGATCCACACCTACTGGCTAAAGAAACTAACAGCAGTGCATGAACGCCTAGCAGCACAGATGAACCAACTGCTAGCAGCAGGCTCCCACCCAGACTGGCTAACACAAGGAAGGACAGTGCTGATCATGAAAGACCCTCACAAAGGAACAGCACCATCCAACTACCGGCCAATAACCTGTCTCCCCATAACATGGAAAGTTCTATCAGGCATCCTAGCTGCCAAGCTACAAGACCATATGGACCAGTACATGAGCACAGCTCAGAAGGGCATTGGGAACAACACCAGAGGCTCAAAACACCAGTTACTCATAGATAGAGCAGTCACCCGAGATTCAAGGTCTAGGCAGACCAATCTGAGCACAGCCTGGACTGACTACAGGAAAGCCTATGACTCAATGCCGCACACATGGATCTGTGAATGCCTGGCACTATACAAAGTCAACAGGACACTAAGGACCTTCCTCAAGAACTCAATGGGACTGTGGAAGACAACACTGGAAGTGAACTCAAGACAGTTTGCACAAGTGGCCATCAAGTGCGGCATATACCAAGGTGATGCACTGTCCCCACTGCTGTTCTGCATAGGCTTAAACCCCCTCAGCCAGATAATCACAAGGTCTGGATATGGGTACAAGTTCAGGAGTGGAATCACCATCAGCCACCTCCTCTACATGGATGACATCAAGCTGTATGCTAAGAGTGAACGAGACATCGACTCACTGATCCACCTGACACGGATCTAAAGCGAGGACATTGGGATGTCATTCGGACTGGAGAAGTGTGGCAGGATGATAGTAAAGAGAGGGAAGGTAGTTAAGACCGATGGAGTGGAATTACCAGTGGGCCATATAGCAGACATAGAAACCAGCTATAAATACCTTGGCATCCCACAGTCACACGGGAACCATGAGGAGGAGGCAAGGAAGACAGCAACATCCAAGTACCACCAAAGGATAAGACAGGTCCTGAAGAGCCAGCTCAATGGGAAGAACAAGATCCATGCCATCAACATGTATGCCCTGCCAGTCATCAGATACCCTGCCGGTATAGTGAGCTGGCCAAAGGAAGACATGGAGGCTGCCGATGTGAAGACCTGGAAGCTCCTCACAATGTACGGAGGTTTCCACCCCAAGTCCAACACCCAGAGACTGTACACCAGCCGCAAAGAGGGCGGGCGGGGTCTGATGAGTGTCAAAGCCACTGTCCTGGATGAAACCCGGAGTATCCAGGAGTACATCAGTAAGATGGCACCCAAAGATGAGCTGCTGAGAGAATGCCTCAGGCAGCAGCAGACATGGGAGGAAGTTCAAGCGGAGGAAATACCATGGCAAGACAAGCCCCTGCATGGGATGTACCATCGACAGATAGCTGAGGTGGCTGACATTGGGAAATCCTATCAGTGGCTGGAAAGGGCCAGACTAAAAGACAGCACTGAGGCACTGATCATAGCAGCACAAGAACAGGCACTAAGCACCAGATCCATAGAAGCAGGGGTCTACCACACTAGACAGGACCCAAGGTGCAGATTGTGCAAAGAGGCCTCAGAGACAGTCCAACACATAGTGGCAGGGTGTAAGATGCAGGCAGGAACAGCATACACTGAATGGCACAACCACGTAGCTGGCATTGTGTACAGGAACATCTGCACAGCGTATGGGCTAGACCCCCCCAAGTCCAGATGGGAGATTCCACAGAAGGTCGTGGAGAATAACAGGGCTAAGGATCCAGATGGACAGGCAGGTACTGGCTAATCAACCAGACATTGTGGTGGTAGACAAAGACCATAAGACAGTGGTAGTGATAGATGTAGCAGTGCCAAGTGACAGCAACATCAGGAAGAAGGAGCATGAGAAGCTGGAGAAGTACCAGGGCCTGAAGGAGGAAATCGAGAGGATGTGGAAAGTAAAGGCCAAAGTGGTCCCAGTGGTGGTAGGAGCACTCGGGGCCGTGACTCCTAAGCTGGGAGAGTGGCTCCAACAGATCCCAGGAACAACATCAGAGCTCTCTGTGCAGAAGAGTGCAGTGCTAGGAACAGCTAAGATACTGCGCAGAACCCTCAAACTCCCAGGCCTCTGGTAGAGGACCCGAGATTGAGGAAGACACATACCACCCATAGGGGTGAGAGGGAAATTTTCATACACACATACATACATACATTCTGAAAAGAAGGGAAGAAGATGAGCTTGAGTTTGGATTTATTTAAGAGGGTCCTTCAAACTGGTGAGCTCATTGTTGAGATATTTTGTAATTCTGTTATCATGTTCTAAATTAAAAGCTTTCACCTTTTCTTGTAGGGAAGGTACAACAAATTCCTACATCATTTTGGTTCCTCTTTCCAAAACTTGTTCCAGCTCTTCTATTTTGATATGGAACAGACAAAACTATTTAAAAAAAATCCAAATTTTGTTTTGTACTCTATTTCAAGTGAGATATATGTATGTTAAGAATATACCTGTGTTACATGTCATAAAATTAATAAAAGTTATTTATTTATTGATTTGATTTGATTTGTACAGCCACCTATCTCACATAAATGACTCTGGGCAGTGCACAGTTTTAAAATAGATACAACATATGCAATTACTAAAATGAAGTTAAAAAAATTTAACTTTAGTTTGGCAACAAAATACTTGTGGTTTATTACAGATTGCCAAAATCCCTTTATTTTTCCTTCTTTCTAAGTTGTAGTTGACAAGGCTTTTTTTGCTGAAAAATTTGAAATAAGTCTTTTTCATAGTTATTTATGTATGTATGTATGTATTTATTTAAATATTTGAAAGGTTGCCCAACTTAACCAATATAGAGTGTCTTCTTCCTGTCCTTGAAAATGTTACCAAAAATATTCTCAAAGATGCTCTCAAAGGCTTAGGAACAGGACTCTAATAGGGAATATGCCCATTGGTTAATGCTCATCACGGTGATAACAACATGCTAGACGAGATGATGCCTCATCCTAATAGCATGATGCTTGTTATCTTTTCTTTAACTTTTTTAAAAAAAGGAATTAATATGTATTAGAGATTGCATGCAAATATTTTGAAAATATTTTGAAAAAGTGTGGATTTTTTTTTAAATTTAAGCATTTTAAGTAAAGGTGGTGTGGTATAGTGGTTATGATGCTGGACCAGGGCTGAGGAGTCCTACATTTTAGTCTACCGTCAGTCATAGAAGCTCACTGGGTTGACTTTGGGCCAGCCTCTTTCTCAAGCCAACCTTCTTTACAGATCCTAAAAATTGGAGGAGTGCTACCTTGAGATTCTGGAGGAAAGGCAGGATATAAATCTAGGTATTCCTATATCAAGCATTGTATAAACCAAATATAAATATGTTTAGAAAAAATTAAATCACAATTCATCATGAATGTGTGATATAGGGGACACGTTTGCTATTTTTTGGTATATAAGTATTCCTATAGGTTATTAAAACATGTCCCCTTTTTTTATTTGTAAATAGCTTAACCATCTCTGCATACTGTAGTATATATTGTCATGTAATTTATCGTTAAAAGTATTTTGTTTTAATACACTGACAGAAATAATAAGGGATCAAAACTTAGTTGCACTTGCAAGCAGTAATTCTATGAATCATTATTACTATTTTTTTCTGTTACAGTTATTTTGCTTCTAGACATATCTACCATAAAGGAAAAGAGACCAATTTCTAGTTCATTTTTTGTAATTTGTAGGCATCTTGTCATAATTCTTAAACAATTTTATCTTCAGGCTGAATGCCATTTAAACATATTGCCAAATATATTCCCATGTATTAAAAAAAAATGTGATACTCTTCATCCTCTAATTGTGTAGGCCTAATCCAGTTGGCAGGCACATTTTTAAGTAAAGGCAACTCTCCAGAACACAGTTATCTAACTAAGGTTACAATCTTTTAAACAGTTATTTGAGAGTAAGTCCTACTGAACTTAATTCAAAATATTTGCATTGGATTACACCCTTAACAGTTTCACTAAAATTTTACCTGGATGCTAGATTCTTGAGTGTCTTCCAGATTTCTGATTCAGATTCCAAATGCAATTTGCTAAGAGTTTTTCCAGGAGTATCAATCAGTAAATTTACAGCCAGTTTTTTTTCCCCCCAAACATAGATAACAGCCATTATAAAATTATCTTGTACAAACAAAACTAGATTCAGTCATTTTTTTCAACATTATATTTTATTCCATGCTGAGATTTCCATCATCCAAGCAACATAAGGACTTAACTTAAAAAAAGGATCCAAAGGCTTATTACATTGGAAATATGATTTGTTTATAAGATTTTTAAAAATATTTTAAGTATTGATACCCTGCCTGAAGAGTAGTAGACAGCTCAAAATGAAGTCACATTTAGAATTTAAAACAATTTATAACATAAAATCAAAATAAAAGCAGAGAACAACCTAGACCTAGCTCTGCCAGTATTTGCTGGACCTTAAAAAATTATCAACAGGACTTCCTGTGTGTAAATTAGTTAAGAAAACAGAAAGGAAGAATGAGGATGTAAAGCTAAATATGTAGATCAGGTCATCATTGTGAAGTTGATTTTGCATATTTGGATTTAGTCAATTTAATGGACTTAGAACATACTTTTAATATTTACTATGCTCTGGGTTGATTCTAATTAACCTTTCCCACATTCACCTGTCTAACAAATATAGAAAGCTGCAGTGCTAAGTGCTTTCTCACTCATGACTGACTTTAATTAACTTGCTCCAAACTCAGATCCCAGCAAACCTGGAAATATTCACGTAATTGCCTTAACCCAGGTGTACTTATAACAGAATGAAAAATTGTCTAATTTTATTGGAGAGGGAAAAAAAAAACCCTAGGAAACAACAATAGAGCAATCTGTTGGTTTGTAATTATTTATCTATTTATTGTTAACAATAATAAAGACTCATGCAGTTTCCATGTCTATTTTTTTTAAAAAAATGAATGGCTTTGGGATTCCCCCACAATGTAATTCTACAGTATTAGCATAATAAAATAAAATAAAATTAGCATAATAAAATATTGCACATTTCAACATGCTGATAGGTAACTGGGTATACCATGAAAACTGTTAGAATATATCAAAAATCACTGAATAATGTTAAATGTCTATTTAACAAATGATTGGTTAGTTGGTAAAGTTAAAGTAAAAAATATACATAGGAATAAGCCATTTGACCACTCAGAGGTTTACAGTATTTTCAGATAAACAAGCATAGAGTTGCCCTATTGATCAATGAGAGTTGTCATATCAATTAATTTCGGGTTTCTTAGTTATTCTAATTTTTTTCCTGGATAAATATGTTTTTAACACTCTTAAGAATTTTAAAATGCAGCATCAATATTAATCCTAGTTCTCCAAATACATATTAAAATGTTTTGAACAATACTGAGTTGAAGGCATCTATTTTTCAAAGAAATGGAATGACACCATTTCTCACCCAGTAGCAACTCATATCTTGCTGAGGTGACAAATCCTAGAAATTCAGGCTCTTTTGTTAGGGATGGGAACCACCATTCTGACCGCCATCTTGACTTTTTTTTTTTTTACCACACCTTGCAGACACTCCTGTTATGTAGAAGGTATAAATCGTATCAGGGACATTTACATTTCTACAAGAAAACACTGAAATGCAACATTTGAATAAGACATAAAGAGGCATTCATAGGCATACTGTGCTGAAATATGTCATTGAATTTTCCAGATATTTTCTTCTCCTGTAAAAAGGGCCACCACTTTTACTCCTCAGTCACAATCTGCTTTGAAGTTGCTTTAGAGTTTCTTTTGGTAGCTTTCGGGGCATATTTCACGGCTGCAAGAATTTGGAAATTGCTGGTGGTAATTGGCTTTACTTGTGTTTGGGAAACCGGAAAGGCTGGAGATGCTGGAGAAATGACTGTACAATAAAAGCCACGACAATCATTCTTGGTACTCTGAGAAGAAACCCCAATCCCACCCCACCTATGTCAAAGTCACTCATCTGAAGGGTGTTTAAAGCACTTTTCCCCATTACACTGAATGAGAGTGGTTAAAAAACAAAACAAGACTTCAGAATAAATTTTCAGCAGAGCCCTACTTGGGATAGTACTACTATCTCTTTTCTATTGATAAGCAGTTGGCTTTTCGGAGCTTTCAGGGAAGCATAGTAAGAAGACATTTTTTTAAAAAAAGAAAGGGTTGACAGTTATTGTGAATAATAAGGCGGTAAGAAAGGATTGGATATACAGCTAACTGTAAAATGGATAATTTTGGAAACCAGATGAAATTGCTATCTGTTTTAGAGTGTAAGAGCTTTGTGTATTAGGAAAATATATATTGCTCTCTCATGCAGCATTTAATACAACAGTATGAAAACTATTCCATAATACAGAAAATTAATACCTGCATTTTGTTCATTTTGTTAGTAAAATGGATGTGTGCCGGATTTCTCTTTTTTTAATGTGACACGGTTCCCTGTTTCTTTTCCTAAGCATTTTTATTTTCTCATTTTATTACTTTGAAGTCAGAGCTCTTTACTCCTCTGCTTATGAGATTTAATTATCAACATTGTATGAGATGATTCTGTAGAAATATTTAGGAAAAGAAATTTTCATATCATTGTTCAACATTGCACTCAGTTAATGAAATAAAGCACTGTAAGAAGTTGTGAAAGTAAAGCACTAGGCATAGTTTGGATATAACAAAACACCATGTTAAGACTAAATTGTAATAGTTTTTACACTTGTGTGCCTTTGTTCAAGCTATTGATGAAAAAAGCAGGAAATATAACCCAGACTTAATTAGTTCCATTTTATATTCTGACATTTCAACTTACAGTTGATTATTCTGTAAATGATCTCCTATAACTGTCTTGCCCACAACAAATGGCTTCAAGAATTAGTAATTAATCAGCAATTTGACAAAGACAGGGTATTTTTCTTTTAAAAATATCAGGAATTTCGACAAGTTAAAGAACTGAACACATGTCACCTGTGGAATGTTCCCAGGTGTAAGCTATTATTTGCAAAGAAAACATTTAAGCACATTTAACATTTGATAAATATGATAACAATTACCCTTCCAGGAAACATATTTTTATGCAGATTTTTTAAAAAGTCAGCCTGAAATATTAGAAAATGAGCTGTTTGATGCACTGGAGAAAGATTGATAGGGCTATTTGCATAAAGTGGGTGCCATCTCTTGGAAAATTACTATGGGTAATTTCCAGTTTAGTTTGCATGCAGCACACTCCAAATCAATCCCTATATCCATATCAGAATTAAATTCAGCTAGCAAAAATATATCTTGATTTTTTATTTATTAAACATCGGCAAACATCAAAACCAGTTAACTGGCAAAATGGGACAAAAGGCAGGCAAAAACAGGGAGAGAGAGATATGGACAGGAGAGAGAGATATGGACAGGAAAGAGATAAAAGGACAACATTCCTATGAACAATATCAACAATCTACATTTTCTATATCTGTTTTGAAATCTAGCCTTTCAAAAGGCACAGTTTTTTCCAGAGCCACTGGAATACATACTGTGGGTAATTAGTGTCTCAGGTTTAATTTTTTTATATACATAATAGCGGCAAAATAGAGGTGGAAAATAGGATAGCAGATGATTCCTCCTCTCCTCTGCACCATTAAAGAAACAATTGGACAATTGGATGGAGATAATGTATCCAACACTATCTAACAAGCAAAATCATTGCCATGAATCCCTAACCATGCAGAAGTTAGTCTTCATTGGCAGCAATCAGAAGTTTTAGAATTTCCAAGACAGTTTTGGCCTAAAATGGATTGAAGGTACTGAGTCAAGGAACTAGAACATTTGACAACTTTAACTAGGCCATTCCATCCATCCAGGGGTGCTGTTTAAATAAATCTTGTTTTGCCTTATGTTTTCAGTTAATCTCTTTCAGAGCAAATGAGGAAGAATAGAAAAAGAAATGCTTTTGACCTACTTTAGGGGTCTCAAGGAACTGTGACACATTGCATTTGGAAGACTATCAATGCCTTGCTGCAGGAAGAGAGATGGCAATAGAGTTGAAGTGGCCTCCCTGAATCCATCTATGTTAGATACTGTTGCTCTGTCTCTAACTGTCCCTTTCTAGACATGCAAGTACAGATGCCCTAGAGAAATCAGATGAATCCTTCCTTTTTCACTCAGGATTCACACCTGGCATGGGACCAAAAACATTGGTTACTGTTATGAACGACCTTTGTGTGATCTGGATAGGGAGGGAGTGTGCCCCTCATGGTCTTGCTGAACCTCTCAACTGTCTGAGAACCATGATAGACTTCTGGAGAGTCTGCAGGGGTTGTAGATTGGAGAATCTGTATTACAGTGGTTCTCCTCCTTCCTCAGTGGGTCGTTCCAGTTGGTGCTAATTGGGAAGGACAGATCAGACTCTCCTTCATGGGGTCCCTCAGAGCTTAGCCTTCTCTCCCTTTTTAAAATTTCCCCACTAGGAGAGGTAATCTATCAGTCTGGGGTACAGTGCTATTAGAATGCTGATCATACCTAATTTTACATCACTATTCCAGGCTGTGCAACAGTTACTTTCAAAATCTTGATCCAGCATCTGGAGCCTGTGGGGGGTTGGATGGGACAAAACAGGCTAAAGCTGAACCCAAGCAAGATGGAGTTGCTGTTTGCTCATCACCATTTTCAATAGTCTCCAGCATTATCTCTTGTAGTTTCACAACCTTGTGGTTCTCCTGGACTCATGGCTACTGCTAGATAGACAGATAAAAGCTCTGGCCAATGCAGCATTTGCCCAGCTATTGCTGGTATATCAGGTGCAGCCTTACCTAGAATATGAGGGTCTCACAGCAATGACACATGCTTTCATTTCCACTTCTCTGGGCTGCAGCAATGTGCTGCATCTGGGGCTACCTTTGAAAACCACCTGGAAGCTTCAGTTAGTCCAGAGTGTACAGTATAGTTCAGTGTTGTCCAAACTTGGCCACTTTAAGATGAGTGGACTTCAAGCTGGCTGGGGAATCCTGGGAGTTGAAGTCCACTCATCTTAAAGTGGCCAAGTTTGGACAACACTGGTCTAGTTGTTACATGGTATATGGTGGCCTGAGCATGTAACATCTATACTCCAGACCCTTGCATTAGTTTTGTATTTGTTTCTGAGTGCAATTCAAAGTGCTGGTTTTGACCTTTAAAACCCATCATTTCAAATCACACAGCCATGATGCATCAGTTCACTGCTATATGTACCATGCCACGTTTTAGTGAAAAACACACCAAAATGGCAACATAAATGCAATCAACATTGATTTGATGCATAAAAAATACATGAAAACTACAATGATTGGGTGGGATGATTTGGTAGTGGCATAGGGCCATCTTACACTTGAAATGTAGAATGTGATGCAGATAAGATTGGATATAAATTGTAGGAGGAAGGGAGGGAGGGACAGAGGGTCTGTTGTGGCCTGAATAGGCCCTAGAGATATATTGTTAATTCCCTGTTTAATACCGTAGGTCCACATTTGATGATAGTTGTAAGAAAATTTAGCCTTCTTCTTTGAAATGTAGTAAACTCTCTCTTTTAAAACTGGTGTATGTGTTCTACTGTCTCTTATACACAGATGATACAAAGAAAACTAACCCCTTCAAGTTCTACTTTTGTCTGAAAAAATAGCTATAGGGGTATTGAGATGAATCAAATGGCTTGAGAAAATACAAAAGTTCAGAGAACACCACTGCCAAATAAGCTTGATGATTTATGAGCTGCACAGGAAACCTACCACATTCTTCTTTCCTTAGCTCACTTGATAAATCTCTTTTAGTCACTAAATTCTGACTCACTATTAAGGAGCTCATTTGCAAACCTTGCCCAAGATGTGCAAATATAAAATTATTCAGTTTACTATTCCTCACGAATAACTAATGACTCTACCCTACTTTTTCATGGTATAGATTAACCATGTTATTCATCTAGGAAGACCTACTCACTGCGAAGGAACCTGATATGGCATTCACTTTCTTTCCCCTTGAAATAATTCTCTGCTCCCTTCAAGCTGGTCTTTTCATTTCCTGGCAGAATAATAGAATTCTGCCTGCTAAAAGATGTGTTGGGCTCTTACAAGAGCTGTCAGATTCATTGAGGATCTTAGGACTTGGTGTTACAACACACAAGGCTGAACACTGTGTTTCCAAGGAGATTCTCCTTCCTCACATACATACATACATACATACACCTGAATAACTACCCCCTTTCATCCTTAATTTCTGAATCAGTGGGAATGTGCTGCTTAGGATTCACATGTCAGTGGAATAAACATAGAGCAGAGCTCAGGAAAAATCTATCCACAGCTTTGACTCTGAAAAATAATACATGCATTGCAATGCAATACAATACAATACAATGGCAAGTTTGGCTAGTTCATCTTACACTGGGCTAGTAGTATCTCATGTTAGCACTAGAAGAAAAAAATGGATTCAAAGATGCTGTTGATTTTTTAAATGTATTTATATTATAAAAATGAGAAGATAGAGGAATATACTTCAAATACAGTCTAGATTTAATATGTTACAAGACAGAGCTAGTTGTATATTAACACTATATCAATACTTTATGGCTTTTTAAAATTTCTTTTTAAAGTGTTACTTTATTTTAATCACCATTATGATTTTTATTGTATTATTGTGTGTTATTGCATTTTTGTTTGTTTGTTAATCTCCCCATAATTTATAATATTTTTTAAATCTTAAAAGAATTTACCAGAATATTATTTATATGCTAACCCTAAAACCACTCATAGAAAGACACAAAAATGAAGCAATGGCTTTTTCCAAATCCCCTCCCTACTAAATTACAGTGGGAAGGTATGGCAGTACAAATGCTGTCATCACCCACAAATCTAGCTGGGTAAGTGAACATCACCTGCCACAGGGTAACCAACCAAGTTTGGTCTCAGTTGGTGGAAAAGGCAGGGAGCAGCTAAACCTCCTGGCAATGTTCATATAGCTATATCTTTCCATGTGCATGTACTATATGTCCTCCTAGAAGACTTACCTCCCAACTTTGCTCAGTCTAATTAAGATGTAAACATCTGGAGAACTACAGTAATATTCTGAGCAGATAAGAATACTGTCATCATTTGTTATTTATGGTTATATTTCAGCTTAACTTGCTGTGAGTTGTTTCTTGCCTGGGGCTAGACATGTATAGTACTTGAGTATGCTTAGCAAGATCCAAGTGACAGAATGATGAAGGCAGTTGGTTGTATCACCTGATTCATCTTGGTGGACTGAAGCTCTCCAGCCTTGATCCTGTATTCCATGCGTACTTCGGTTCCCATCTGAATTGGTATTCTCATGGCAATCCTCTTTTGAACAACTGTGGAAGGCAAATGAATTAAATCATCTTGAAAACTGAAGAGATTGTAAAACATGTGTCTTCAGATCACCTTTCTACCTTTGGTCAATACAGCATCTGTATCCCATGGCAACAAGTATGGCATGTTGCAACATTATCAATAACACTGAAGGTTATGTTGCAATACCATTTTATTTTATTTTTTTCATATCCACGCCTGTGGATTAAAAGTTTGCAGGATAAAGAGAAAGGCTAAAAGACAGATGTTTAAGTCATGCAAATATGCACTATTTCTCTCCAGTCAAATAAATTAGCATTCCCCACACTGATTCAGCTTATCCCTTTGGCATAGCATCTCTTTCGTATATTCATGATAGACAGTAAACCTATGTAAAATATTAATGCCACAGCTATCTCAGAATTTTGAGTCTAAATCAGATAAGTGTGTCAAAAGGTACTTCTAAATGACTCAGTCTGAATCAAATTAGGCATTGTTTCAGATTCACCCTGCCATGATTCAACTAGGAACAGTTTCTAATTTATAAAAAGGAAGAGCTTCCAGGCTGTACAGTTATGGCCTAGCTAGTCTGTAGATCAGTGTTTCTCAACCTTGGCAACTTTACGATGTGTGGACTTCACACATGCTGGCTGGGGAATTCTGGGAATTGCACTCCACACTTCATAAAGTTGCCAAGGTTGAGAAACACTGCTCTAGATGAAAGGTAACGACCATTACTTTCCCACGCCAAAATGTTGAAAGTGGGGCTAAATCTCAATCTGCCACCAGAAATTATAGTTTATATATTTTGGGCTCTGAGCAAAAATGATTATATCAACATTTTGACATTTTCATTTTCACCAAGGCTTAACTTTGTATAGGAAAGTTGGCAACATATAGCAAGGTTTAACTAAGATCAAGTAACAGGAAGGAGAAGGAGAAGGAGAAGGAGAAGGAGAAGGAGAAGGAGAAGGAGAAGGAGAAGGAGAAGGAGAAGGAGAAGGAGAAGGAGAAGGAGAAGAATGTTTATTACAGTCACAGACCAAAGTTACAGATAGAAGCACATTAAAAAATAAACTAAAAACAAAACAGGATAAAAAGTATTACAATTGGTGGTGGGTTCATTGATGGGCAATCAAAGTCTGCCTAATTTTATAAGCAGTATAACAAAATTTGGCTACATTCAAGGAGGTTGAATGTATATAAGAAAGATCAACTGTGATTTTTTAAAATAAAACATTTATTTGAAAACATTTCTCCTTTACAATTTTATATGCAATTTTGCAAGAATTTTTCATAGTTGAATTATTTTGCAGAGGTACACATTTAGTACACAGTTTTTGACCAGAGTACTGCAGCACAACATTTCAATATGGTATTTATTTATATATTTATTTAGAAAACTTATATGGCAGTGGGTCTTATACATGATAATTCTAGGCAGCTCACAATGGCATCCAATAAAAACAAAATAAATATGACCATATATCCCAACCACAGCACCACAACTTCCTACTAACTCTACATTTACTTTTGCATTTGCTAGGCTCACTTCTATCCTAGCCCAATGCCTGGATGAAGAGCGAGCTCTTCACAGCCCTCCAGAAGGTTAATAGGATGGAGGCCCTCCCAATCTCAAGGGGCAGCCATGGGAAAGGCGCATCTCTGAGGTCCCACCAGGTGGCAACATTTAAGGCAGTGTTGTCCAAACTTGGCCACTTTAAGATGAGTGGACTTCAACTCCCAGAATTCCCCAGCCAGCATGAGCAAAGGCTGGCTGGGGAATTCTGGGAGTTGAAGTCCACTCATCTTAAAGTGGCCAAGTTTGGACAACACTGATTTAAGGGAAGGCACCTGGAGAGCTCCCACCCTATCTAACCTGGTAGGATAGGTAGATACCTGCAGGGAGAGGCAGTGCTGCAAATAAGTTTCTCACATGCTATTTAGGGCTTTAAAGGTGATAAATAATAAATAAAATAAAATAAAATAAATAAAGGTGATAATAAGCACCTTGAATTGCACCCAGAAAGGAACTGGAAGCCAGTGCAGCTTACACAGCAGTGGTGTAATAGGGAGAAAAGGTGAAGCCCTTACATATCACTTATAAGAATTTGGGCTTTAGTATATAAGCAAATAATTAAAATGCAAATTTGATTGAGGTTATAGGCCATCACTACCTTTGGTGCCGAGTCCAATGCTTTTGTATATCATACATAGTAGAGTAGAGGGTCTGATATTGTTCAAAGATATTTCATCATAATATTTTAAACATTTTTTAAATAAAGCAATATAGTTTATGTTATTCCCATCTTTGGACAGTAAAGGTACTCACTGTTCATATGGAATGAAAGCAATCATCTGATTTTTACCATTGCATTGTCAAGCAGTGAAACTGATAGAGGTGCCATTTATTTGATGTTCCAGAGACATGGCAGATCTTCTTTAAAATTCCATAGTCTCTCACCAATTAACTATTGATCAACTGTTAATAAATTAAATTCTTCAAAAGTAACAAACCTTGTAGCAGAAGAGGTGAAAGAACTATACCTTTTTTAATGGATGGACTAAGAATAATCTCAACATCTACATTTTTGCTAATTATTTAGGACCAATGTGTATAATGATGACAATAATTCACATACTAGCCTTTATTTATTCTTTACAACAATGTCCTGAGGTCTGCTGGTTTTGGAGAAAAATCTGAGAATCAATAGCAGCAAAATAGTTTGATAAACAAGGTCCCTGAACTGAGGCAAACATTTTGTTGATTAAGCTTTCACTCACTGAGAAGTGATTGTGTTTTCACAGCCTCTGGAGGGTAAATGGTGGGTAGAGGAGCTGCAGCCTCCATCCAACAAGATGGAACAGAATTTGTCAGCTAAAGGGTAGAAGAGATGTTTGTTCAGTTCAGGATGCCTTCTTTACTAAGAAGTGACTCAGACATAGGTCACTCATAAGTCAATAAGATCTTAGAATGCAAATGGGAAACTACCTGTTTCAAGTACTTTCTTCCTCAAACTCAAATGTTGTCAGCTTATATGTCAGGTAGTTGAGAGCCGGTTGAATGTCTATTTATCATGCAGCTGTTAAAAACTAGATTAGCTCCCTATTCCTAGAGGGGTAGCCACATTAACCTGCTGTAACAACAACAAAACACAAAACAGCACACAACAAGACCAACAGTCATTCATGACACAAGTCTATGTAGATTTATTTGTAGATTTAGTGGAGCTACTTTACCAAATGCAGAAAGAATGATTTTCTTGGCCAGAATATATTAGATACTAACGGTGATAAAGAAAAAGGAAAATAAAACAATGTACCAGCTGCTGCACAACAAAAAGAGAGAGGGAGAGAGGGAGAGATGAACTTTCTTGAATGGTTCTGCCAACTTCTGTGGTGCAATGGGAGGAAGGATGCTGGCATTAGATGTACCTTCATCCTGATTCATAGTTGTTATATTAAAGCCCAAAGAATGTTTAGCTGGCAGACAAGACAATAAAACCTTACAAGGTTAAGAATGCAATCCTATACATGTCTATGCCATAGTATTTTGGACAGTGTGCTTGTTCTTAGTTGGGAGTGTCTGTGTGTGTTTATAGCTATGCTACCTATTTCAGGGCCACATTAAGGCCAATTGATGCCTAAGCACAGCCCAAGAATGGAGCCCCATGATCAAAGCAGAACTCTAATTTCATAAGATGGAAACACATGTGATATCTCACGACACCTTCAAACCAAACTTAAACTTTAGTCCCTCACTGTGCCAAAGAAAACTTTTTTTAAACAATGCAGATTAAAGTCAAACATGGCAGATAAGGACAATTACAAAAAAGTCAACTAAAGCCAAGGATGACAATGAAAGAGTTAAGGGCATGATAGCCAGGAGAAAACACTCTGTGGTGCCCCCCTTCCCTTGGTGCCCTAAGCCTGTGCTTATTTTGCTTAATAGTTAATCCAGGGCTGATCTATCTATATGAAGTGGCTGCTAGATAATCATCCTCTAGACCAGTGCTTCTCAACCACAGCAGCTTTAAGATGTGGATTTCAACTCCCAGAATTCCCCAACCAGTATGCTGGCTTGGGGAATTCTAGGAGTTGAAGTCCACACATCTTAAAGCTGCTGAGGTTGAGAAAGACTGCTCTAGACTTTAATAGAACAATGTATGGCTCTGATCAAAATTCCATGTAATGTTGGAATCATTCTGGTAAAGAAACCTTTAATCGGATTCATTCATTCAGGAAGCTTATTTTTCTTCTTGTTCCAGAGCAGCTAGTCTTCAGTCATATCTATTTTGAAACATATTTTTGTGTACAAGTTAGCTTAAATTTGACTATAACTTATCCTAAATGATTTACTATATATTTACATGTGTTCAAATATAAGTAAAAGGTGCATTTTGGGGAAATGAGAATTATTTCATAAAAGAGGAACAGGCAAAGAATTGTTCTGATCTATTATTAGCCCATGCAATGTATGTCTAGTCAGTTCTCTTATAAATGAAGTCCTCAGGCATCTCAGATAAGTATGCATAGGATTGCTGCCTTAATTGCTATGTTGATCCCATGCAGCACAAAAGACAGAGCAACTAAATCAATACTTTCATTAGAACCTGAAGACCACTGACCCCACATAAGAGGATAAAAAGAAAGCTAAGTCTACTTTGGACTACTTTATCATGGTTGACATCTGTTGGATAGTGATATACACAAGCATAGCTAGCAGCATGGGGATTATACTGTATATAAAATATGTTAATAGATAGCTGACTGGCAGGTAGCCAAAAAGTTAGAATATCTAAGATTTGTCTATTTTTCATGCATTTTATATAATTTAATTGCTTCATCAAATAATCAAAAAGCATGAGATAAGTTTAAGAGGTAGCTATAAAAGAATGAATAATTTATCACAATTGCTTTCTAGTTTCCAGAAAGAAATCATCTACATACTTGTAGAAATTAAACATATGGTAATATAATGTGAAATGTGTATGCTGAATATGCTGAAAAAAGGCAAACATTGAATCCAAATATCTATAAATATTAAACTGCTGGAGAAAACTCAGTGATGCGTGTGAAAAAGTAAAAATAAATCTATATTACCAATATCTTACATTATTTAAAATGGGATAAAATTTTTGTAAGTAACTTATAACTATTGAGGGTAGACAGAGAGAGATAGAGGCTGTGGGGAACTGTATTTGGCATAATGATTCTGAAATGATTTAAATGTTGAGATCAGATACTAGCTGAGTCAATGTAACAATTCCTTAGAAGGCTTCAAGTAATTGGTCCAAATACTACAATAATGATGATTATCTTACAGGGTAATCCTGTTAGACATGTAGGTTGAAGATAATGGCAATCAAAATGACTAATAACTGCCAGAGAAGCAGTCAATAGACTTTTGATAATAGGCTGGGTGAAAATGAATATATGAATGTTACCTATAGATAAGATTCAGATAGTGTGCATTTTACTCCATAATTTGAATTCACCCTTTTCTGGAAGATTTGGACTTGTGAGTCCCACCCTAGACCTTTCGTTGTCCAGGGGTTGTCAGCAGCAGTGGTAAAGAACACATTTAAACCACTACAGTGAATGCATATTTCATGTGACTTTTCCTTCCTTAGTACAATCTGGCAGGGACTCTTTTAGGGAAAGCAGTGGGGATAATTGTTCCAGGCCTTCAACATGAAAGGGAGCAAAGCCTACTCAATTATATCATATTCCCAAGAATGATTTTAGTAGTGTGGGCTTCTCATTTAGAGGGCCATTGACTTCAGCGGACAAAAATATAGTGAAAAAAAAATGATGCTAACAAAAAATGTCATGGAAAGAAAATTGAGATAAGGGAGATCAAATGAATGCAATACTCCCAAGCTTCTCAGAATCATAAAATGGCCCTTATTGTTTCATATTTAGACATTTGTGACCACTCTATGTAGGAATGTCCTTGAAGAGTTATGAAAGATTTCAGTGGTTGAAAAATGTGACTTAACAGCAACATGAAATAGAAGAAATGAAAGAAAGAAATGAAACCACCCAAACATGGTATACTACATATAAAGAAAACCATTTAGCCTAACATTTAAAGACTTGATTAAAGTTTGACCACATTTAAGCTGTTAACTGGGGTATGGAATTTACCTCATACTCTACCAGTGCTGAAAGGGCTGGACTAATTGCCAATAGCTTTCTAGGCTCTAGTCAAGAGATAGTTTAATCTTTAAAGCTTTATACAGATTAGGCTCTGTTTAGTTCCAGCTATGGGATCAACTATTATGTTATGAGTCCATCTAGTTAGTAAGAGCATCAGGAAAGGCCCTCTCAAAGTTATTGCTGGTTCTCCCAAAGGTGACTGTTAGGTATTGGGAAAAGTGATTTGGGGTACACTCCCTCCATTATATTGATGGTTTCCCATTCTCTTAATTTTTAGGGAAAGTACTGCAACACATTTTTAGCTTGGGCTGTTAAACAAACTTTAGTATTTATTTTTTGTTTTAATGTTTTGAAGTGGTTTTACAGTGGTTGGTTTTAATGATTTGAAAGTGGTTGGCTTTAAGGGTTTCATGGTTTTGATTTGTTATCCTGCTTTAGTGGCTTTTAGGAGACAGGGCAATATAAATAATATACAAATAAAAAAGTGAACTTATCACTTTTTTACCTGACCAAACAAAATCTGATGTTGTGTCACTGCCTGGTGTCCACACCAATCTCTTTTGGAAGAAACTGTTCCTCTTTAAGGCTTATCTGCATCTTAGACTTTTCAATATAAAGCTCAAATACTTAGTGAATATACACTATTCAAATATATACTACAAGGTCCTCAAACATAAAGATTTTAGCTTTATGCAAATACAAAATTGCAAGTGAACAAAAGTCTGATCAAGAGAAATAATTCAGTGTAGACATGCTTGCAAGGAGGCTCAGAAAAGTTAGGACAGCTAATGAGACCCAAACTCTAACCCTCTATAATGTGTGTCAATGTGAAAAGAGCAGGGCTTCAGTTGTGTGGTTGCAACCACCATCTTGATGTGTTAAATCTCACAGATGTCCCTATGTTAGTCCCAGTGATGGGGCTAGCAGTAACAGAAATGCTTTTTGAAGAGGAAGACTGCTTAATGAGATCTGATACAAACTAAACTAGCAATTCTTACCATCTGTTTTACATAAGGAATATAGTGTTAGCTATGGTGCATTATGTTCCAGTTCAGAAAAAAAAGAAAACCCTCTTGGTCTGTATAGGAAGAATGTGTCACTGGTGCCTCTAATAATAATTTATATAAGTTTATATAGCTTGTCACAATCATTCCTAATAACAATTTATTTTTAAAATTTAAAAATAAATTGTCATATATATTTGGATGTATAATATAAAATATTAGGCACCCTTTGACTTATGCTGGATGTATCAGCACACAAATCAGTATATGTAAAAGTGATACATAAAAGTTCTAAAGCTGGTGTAAGGGTACAAGTTTACACAGATATTAAAGTTAGTTTTGAAATGAAGAATTTTTCAGGTCCCGAGTTAACATTAAGATGAAAAGTTCTTGTTAATGCTCACATGGACTGGAGATCTGTACCTCTGTTTTGTTGAGCACCCTTTTAAAGCAATTGGACAAGATTTATTACTATAGTCCTTATAAACTGTAATACCAGATTACTACTTTCAATGGCATCTGCAGCTAAGGTGTCTGGCTCTCTGATAGATTTAGTTCAAAATATTTTCTCGTAGCAAAAGTCTGGCCAGCCGGTCAAAGGAATCGGATACGCTTATTCTCCAGTCATTGAAAATGAAGATATTGACCTATAAGTGACTCAAATTAGGATAGACGTATTTTCACAAATGGTGAATCCCTAAAAATTATTTTTAAAATCATGTTAAGAATGGTTTATCCATGATAAAAATAACTTATAATTTACTCAGGCATTAGGTGGCTTAAAGCCTCCCTATTCAACAAGCTACTCCAGATTTTTATATGTTTTATGTGACTTCTCCCTGATCTGCTCACAAATGTATTTGAAATATTTGATTGGTTCTCCTAAGATAACATTGAGGCACAGAAAAATCATAGTTCTCTTACAGTGAGAACTATGTGTAACTGATATACCTAGGCTACTATAAAACATGTATATGTCCTATTTAGTAAAATGTCTTCTTTTACTTGTATAATTCCAATGCCAAAACCTAACTGCATGTTCAGGAATAGCAAAATTGAAATAATGTAAATGGTTAGTTGGTACTGAAAGGATATCAGTATGGATATGACTGGCTATTCCAGGCATTTGATACTGGATTGGAAAGGCCAATCCAGGACACTGACACAGAGGGAAAGAAAATCTCTGTGCACGAGACAGAGTAACCAACTTCCTCTAACATGCTGAACCCAGTTTGCCACAATCCAATGATATGTCTTTACTTGTGGTTCTGCCCCAACCCAACCATACTATCTGTATGGAAGATCACAATTTGGGGATTAAGGAATCCCTGCCCATGTTTTTGAAGAATTGCTTGGAATGACTCTAGAGGTGTCTTCAGGGAGGTGTCTTCAGGGAGGGTGCAGGGGCCAAATGAGGAATGAGCAGTCCATCATTTTGACAGAAGCTCTGCCCCTTTTATATGTGCCTTATGATAACACACACATGTACAAGAAGGGACAGAGTTTGCATCATGCTGCTTGCTTTGTCATTTTGATGACATCATTGGATTGGGCAGGTGCCTCTGCTAGTTTCCCATGAGTCTTTGCACCTGGAAATTATTGGCAAAGTTAATTATTTCACTAATTTCTTTTCTGCTGATGAGGCAGAAAATGAGTCTAGCTTGGTCACTGGAGTTAAGTGATCTTTGGGAAATACGTTCTGTGTTGCTAGACCTTGGCAATGTCTTCACTAAAGAAAAGCTTGATTTTTCTTGGGCTATAGATTTCTGGAAAGCCACAAGATGGCACCAAAAAGATACAGAAGCCTCTAACTCTCTGCTGCCATCTAGTGAAACTCTGGAGTTTTGCATCCAGATCTGTGGCACTGTTCTTTTCAGCCTCTCTCTCTCCAGGTCCTTTACGTGCAAAATGGGTCAACTGGCAGGATTCATTCAGTAGAGTGAAATATATGACTTGATCTATATATCACTTGGTTTATTTAAAGTTAAATGTAATCTCATTAGATCAACTGATCCCTTTTATGTCCCCACAACAACACAATAATCCCCCATTACCCTTAATGTGCTGTGAAAACAGAGCCACTGCGCCTTACTTTAAAAGTGCAGATTGTAGCCTTAATTGCAGAAGGTACTACATACTTTAAAATGGTTCCTGGATAGTTTCTTACATTACATTAATATTCCTTATTAAAAAAAAAAAAGTTCAGCAGAAAAAAGGCAGAGAGTTGCTGAAGCATTCAAGATCAATGAATGTTGCTTATTAATGAATGGCTAATTAAATAAATATTTATACATATAATTACATATGTTAAGATTAACTAGTAATGGAAGTTGAAAGATTCATGGAAGAAACAAATGCATATATTTAGAACTGTACACTTACTGGAAGAACACATATTTATTGTTGCTTATGTTCAGACTCTTAGGAACTTGTGCTGTGAAAATCTGTTCAGAGATATCCTATTACTAAGAATATGTTCACCTTGCTCCAACTGATGAAACATAGAATTCTAGTAAGAAACTCAAAATACTTCTGAGAACATGAACTCTGCTCACCCCTGTTCTATATTGCCTACATGCCTGATCAGTGTCTCTTGTGAAGAACAAATATAGCAAGCAGTGTATATGCCATGAAGATGTTAAAATCAAGCAATAAATGTTCCTTTATTGATGAACATTATTTATAGCAATAAACTATGTTATATATACTTTAGGCTGCAACTATCAATTTATCATAGAACAAACCTAAGAAATATATATAACTTTATTAAAACTATTATAAAAAAAAGATAAAAACTAACAGAAATGAATATATAGAATAAAGAAAGAAGAAAATAAGCCAAAAGTGCAGAAAAAAAGAAAGGAAAAAAGGTATAAAATAGCTTCCAATTTTCTTTACAGCAGTTATAAGTATAAATATAAATTTACCTCTTACTCCATGGTTACATCATAATTTTCATTTTTTTTATAATCTATTTTTTTAATCACCAAAACCGTAAGTTGTAAGTTCATCTTTTTCTGTTTCATGCAAAAAGTCTATAAAGGGTTTCCAGTCAACCATAAATTTAGATAATGTCTTTTCTCTAATCAAAGATGTCAATTTGGCCACCTCTGCAAGTTCCATCATCTTCACCACTCATTTCTCCGTTGTGGGTAATGTTGGATCTTTCCACCTCTGTGCATATAATAATCTTGTTGCAGTTACCATGTATAAAAACAAAGTTCCATGACTTTTTTCCAACTGTTTATCAATTAGTCCCAAAAGAAAAGTCTCTGGCTTCAACTGTATATTAAACTTTTAAATCTTCTGAATTAGTATATGTTTTTGGATCCAAACGTTTCTGGCTTTTTTTACACAGCCACCAAGCATGATAAAATGTTTCTTCTTGTTGTTCACAGTTCCAACATAAATTTGAAGTACCTTTAAACATTCTAGACAGTTTCTTCAGTGACATATACCAACAATATATCATTTTCTAAAAATTCTCTTTAAGATTATAACACAGTGTAAATTTCAGTTCTTTCAACCACATATTCTCCCAATTTTCCATCTGAATATTATAACCAAACTTTTTAGTCCATTCCTATCATACTTGTTCTTCTCAAATTTCAATAAAAGTTTATACATTTTAGCAATAACATGTTCTCCAGTTGTATACAGCTCTGTTTGTAACTCATTCTTACATTGCTCAAAACAAAAAAAATCTTTTATCTACCTTAAATCTTTCTGATAATTGTACATACGTAAACCATTGACAAGTGTATCCTTTTGCCACCAAATTTTCTCTCAGCTTTATTTTACATTCCCCTTGACAAAATTCTAAAATGTCACCTTAAGTTAGCCATTTGTTTTTTCTCAGGTCATTTCTCTTCTGTAATATGCTTCTTGTGCTGAGAGCCATAAAGGTATTTTTGGGCACAGGCTAGGTTTGTATCTATTCCATATTCTCAATATGGCATGTCTAACAAAATTATTTTTTTGAAAGCTACGTTAACCTTAGCTTTGTTGTACCGTAAATATCCATGTTACCCAAATCTCAGGTCATGTCCTTCTGACTCCAAACGCCTTCTGTTCTTCAGCAACATCCACTCTTTCATCCAAACTGTATATATACTATAGATATATCCTTCTGCCATTGTTTAAATGGTGCATCAGTTGTTAAAAACGGTATTGTCTGAAACAAAAATTACATTTTGGGTAAAACATTCAACTTAATCACAAACTTATCCCCAACAATAATAATTGGATTTTGTTCCATCTTAACATATCTTTCTTAACTTCATTCCATGTCTTAACATAATTATTCTGAAATAACATACAATTCATATTTGTCATAGTAATGCCCAAGTATTTTACCTTCTTCTCAATCTTAAACTGGTTTCATTCTTCAATTCTGTTTGACCTTGTATCTTCATATTTTTTATTAACATCTTTGTCTTCTGTTTGTTAATCTTAAAACTTGCTAATGGATTGAATTCTTTTAACTTTTCCATTAGTATTTCAATTCCCTTTAACAGAGTCCCCAAAACCAACACCAAGTCATCTGCAAAAGATCTTAACTTTGTAAGTCTCTTTAAATTTTTACCCCCACGATCCTCTCATTTTGTCTTATGTCTCTATTCAATATTTCAAGAACCAGAATGAACAAAAGAGGGGACAGTGGGCAACCCTGACTTGTTTCTTTTGTATCTTGTTTTTGTTAGATCACCATTAACAATAATTTGTGCTTTCTGTGAAGTGTAAATCGACTTTACCTGTTTTATAAAATTCTCTCCAAAATCCATTTCTTCCAAAACTAAGTATGAAAGTCCACTTCAAATTGTCAAAAGCCTTCTCTGCATTTAAAAAAATCAGTGCAGTTTGTTTTTCATTGTGTTGTTCCAAGTATTCTAAAATATCCACAGTTCTAACATTGTCCTTTAACTGTTTTTTAGGTGAAAACCCACATTAGTCTTCATGGATAAATTCTTGCAAAATTAATTTCAATCTATCAGCTAGAATCTTTGTGAACAACTTATAACCATTATTCAATAATGATATTGGTCTGTAATTTCTTGTTAAAGTCAAATCCTGTCCCCCTTTAGGCGTTAGTGCTATATTAGACTCTTTCCAAGTTTCTGGTATCTTTCTTCCCTGTAAAATAGAATTCATTGTATTTTGTAAAGATTGTAAAAGTTCATCCTCAATGCATTTGTAATAAAAACCCGATAATCCATCTGGCCCAGGAGCTTTTCTAATTTGATCTTTTTTATAGCTTCTGAAATTCTTTTATTGTTATAGGTCCATTCATAATTCCTCTTCGTTTCTCTGAAATCCTTAGTAGATTTTGTTTTTTTAGATATTCATCTATTTTCTGCAAAGAAATGTCATGTCCTTTATACAAATTAGAGTAATACTAATAAAGCACTTTCTGCATAGCCACATTGTCCATTAATATCATGTCTCCCTCTTGAAGTTTCAATATCATTTTCTTTTCTTTTTCTGTTCTTAATTTATAAGTTAACCATTTTCCTTGTTTATTTGCCAATTCAATTTTTTTTTTGCTTTGCATAATTCATTTTTATTTGCATTTCTGTTACTGTTAACATAGATAACTGTTGCAGTAACAGCCTAATTTGTTGAGAAATACTTGTCTTCTCTGGAAACTTATTTAATTCTCCTTCTTTCCTTTTTATCTCATCTACAATAGCCTGAGTTTTCTGTTGCCTCTTCTTTGTAAATGAGTACTATGTTGTATAAAGTAAGTTCTCATAAAAGCTTTACTTGCATCCCAGACCATTCTTAAATCAGTGCCTTTATTTAAATTATTACCAAAAATTCGTTTAATTTCTTTTTACAATCCTCCACTATTACTTCTTTCTGTAACAGATTCATTTAATCTCCATCTAAAAGAACTTAATTTCCTTTTATAAACCAAACTCACAGGGTTATGATCAGAAAAAGTCTTTGGTAAGACTTTAGAGATCTTAGTAGCCATGTTCTTTAAAATCCAAATCATATCTATTCCTGAAAAGGATCTATGTGTTTCTGAGAAGTACAGAAACTTTCTAGAATTACCTTTTTTTTTTTCTCCATACATCCACTAACCCTAAACTGTTCATCAAATCAAAAAAAGCTTTTGCTTTTGGTAATTTACCTTGGGTTATTTTAATATTTTCTCTGAAGTTCAATCCAGTCGTCGGGAAATCACACTGTTCTAATCCTCCATCAAACACCAATTTTCATAAGAAAAACCTATTAAACTCTCCATAAGTCACTTATAAAAAATCACTTTATCTTCATTTGGGGCATAAATACCCAATACCATAGTCTTAACCCCATGTAAGCCAATTTCCACCCAACAAATCTACCTGAGGTGGCGGGGCCTAAAATAGATGTTATAGCCTGGAGTTTGATGATCAGTGATTTATTAACGATCCAGGACTATACCCCTTGTATTGGCACAGGACCATTCTCTAAGCAGCTGGGGTGCTATAGAGTCCAAATTAGCATCTTAGGTACTCTCATCTGGATTCCTTCTTATCCTGGGTTATAAAGTGGCTAGATCAGGGGTTCTCAAAGTATGGCCCGTGGGCCAGATATACGGCCCTCCAGGGTCATTTATCCAGCCCGTCCGCCTGATTGGCTGCCACTGCTGTCTGTCAGAAGCGGAAGTGTCAGGGCTGTGTCGGGAGCTGCAGGCGATGCACGAGGAGGGAGATCGCAGAGCCGGACTATTCTACATGACAGGTATGCCAGGTCCGGTGGCTCTCCTCCTCTCCTCAAACTATAGTCCGGCCCCCCAACATTCTGAGGGACCGTGAACTGGCCCCCTGTTTAAAAAGTTTGAGGACCCCTGGGCTAGATCATAGTGAATACCAGCTGGACACTAATAGGATGCTGCATAACAGTTTAATCTGGATTTTAAGGGGAGCTTGGGTGCTGGCCAAATATTTAACATCTCTCAGCTTCCCCAGTTTGATGAAGGATATATTTGGGGCATGACATAATGTATTACCATTAATACTCCTACCTAGCAGATACTCCAGAATCTCTTTATTCAAATGAATTTGCCATTGTGGTTACAAAAATATTAAAACCATTGTCTCTGTGTTGCTGTATTGCAGTTTCTATAGGGATGTAAAGAATTCTCGTTTCACCTCTTATATGGCAGTATCCAGGATGAACAGACCTTTGAGATATGAAGCTTCTATTTTCTGATTCTAACATTAGCATTACCAGCACTGTGGTTAAGTTCTGTGCTGCTGGGACTAGATGCACCAACAAACACTTCATCTCTGATTATTATGTTTTTATATGGTTTTATGTTATTTTTTTTAAAGTCTGGATCACTGATTGTAACAATAATAAAGTAAAGCTCTTGACTCTGAAGCCTCCCTCCTTTGCAGTTAAACTTAATACGTTTCTGCATTACAGTTAGTATACAGTATATATTAATGCAGCTTCTCTCTTTTAACAAGTTACAACATACTATGCCAGTATTGTAGATTTTGGCACTTTTGTTGTTTGTATGATATTGTTAGAGTTAATATGTGGCTGTTGCAGACTTATTGAGATGGGACAGTAGAGAGAAGGTAGATCAGGCAACTAAGCTCAATGTAGCATTTTATTTTTTATTAGGGAAGTATAGGACACCCGGAAGAGAAAGTAGCTATGGAGAATCATTAATAGAAGTATTGATTAGAAAAAAACACAGTCCCATTCCCAAAGTGGTGAAATAAACCATTTTTAGAACTGAGAGGAAAGAAGAACTGTAGTTCAAAATGCAATATTACCGAGATGAAAGTATTCATATGAGCCAGTTTAATTTAAATAGTTAATTTTCTGGGATTTAAGAATGAAACACTCCAGCTTACAAAACATTACTTGACAGTAAGTGCCACTGAGTTCCGTAGGACCATTTCTGAGCAGGCATGCATAGATGAGTAGGAAGTTGAGTAATGTTATAACTAGGAACATGCAGAAATCACTCAATCTATTGAGGTCCTAATGTGGACTATCATAAATTACCTAAACCACTACAGCGGTGTTTCCCAAACTTGGGGGTTTCTAGACATGTGAACTTCTCAACTCCCAGAATTGTCCTCAGTGGGCATTCTGGCTGTGGAATTCTGGGAGTTGGAAGTCCACACACCTAGAAATTGTTAAGGTTGGGAAGCACTGCACCAGAGGTTGCTCTAAGCAAATCTGACACAATGCAGATTTTGAAATGATGTTTGTAAAAGAGGTGCTCCTTTCCTCCATAGTTTAAAATAGGGAAACACAAATGGCTTTTAACATTCTTGATTTGATACTTACAAAGTATACCGAAGAATTATATGGGAATGAAGCATGCCAAAATAACATAAAAATATATGTAAGAGGTTTTAATCTATTTCTTAAAATCTTTCCTTAACTTTGTTATTTTATAGCAATAATTTATTTAATTTGTAGCAATAATAGCTTCTTTCCTGGTATATGGTAATGAGAAATTAAAAATTACTAAATTTCAGACAAGTATGGTAAGGAGATTCATACAAAATAAGGGAATGAATGGTGCCTCTTCCTGAATGCCAAGGATATAATTTTAGGGATCTGAAGGAGAAAAATAAGGGATTAACTTGGTCTTTTCTGTAGAATAACTAAGTCACAATGTCCCCTAGCTAGTGCATCTCAGGAAAGGCAATTACACAACTGCTTAGGATAAGTGATTACTGTAGTGATAATGAGATACACCCACATAAAGCAAAGGGTGATATCAAGGATATGTCTGTCTGTGCGTCAGCAGGTTGCAGCTCTTGATTGACCTTATCTGGGCTCACAAGCTAAGAAGAGTTGAACTTGTTAGGACTTGGATGGAAAACTATGAGGGAATATCAAGGATGTAGGCTACATGGGATGGTAAAAAAAAAAAAAATCCCAGAAGGTGGCATTGGCAAACCATGTCTATATTACTGCTACACATTCATGAAATTAGGAGTCAAGTTCTGCTTGAAGGAACTTCCATCCCTAAATTGTCATGACTGGAAACCAATGATGGGCAGAATGCCATGGACACTCTGGTTTGAGTACAACTCTGTTGGCCACTGAAACCCCATACATGTTCTCCAAACTAAGCAACACAGATGGTGAGGGGCTTGGAAGCTAAATCCTATGAAGAATGGCTAAAATAACTAGATATGTTTAGCATAAAGAAAAGAAGGCTGAGTGGAAACATGATAGCAGTCTTCCAATGCATGAAGGGCTATTTAGAGAAAAGAAGCTGTGGATTTATTTTTTTATAGCGGGTGGAAGGTTCATAAAGAGAGATCCAAACTTGAAATAAGGAGAAATTTCCTGAACTTGAAAGCTACTTGGCAGTGGAACAGCCTACCTCCAAGAATCATAGGTGCTCCATCACTGGAGGTTTCCAAACAAAGGTTGTACATCTTTTGTTTGTCTGTTTTTTAAATTTGTTTGAGATGGACTGAGGATTCCTGCCCTGGGTAGGTGGTTGGACTGGAAGTCCTCCGAGGTTGCTCCCAATCCTATGATTCCATGATTATCCCACCCTTATGGTTTATGTAAGTAAGGATTTTTTTTTCTATTCTTGTTTTGCCATGGCTGAAGTAATGCTAACCTTTACAGAGAATGTCTTATTATATACAAACTAAAAAGTGAAGCTAGTATTAACTATAGTATATTGAAACAAATCAGGATTAAAATGCTTTCAATAAATCAAAGTTAACAGCTTAATTAACCTAGCGTTCTCCATTGTCTGCATAACAACAAAGGGAAATTGCACTGGCCTAAGGGAAAAGACAGTTTATTCCCACTGACCAGAAGATAATACTTTCTGTGTTAATGTCAAGCCCATCTTGTTCACTTATATCCATATAATACCTGTATCACATAAATCCTGGCCTATCCTGGCATTAAAAAATATTCTTACCCTTGTCTCTATGAATGGGGGGCAGGGCAGGTTCCCAGGTTTGGATTCTGAGCCTCCCTCAGGCCTGTCCCTCCACCTGTCCCTCCCAAATCTCTGTCCCACGTTCCTTCCTCCTGCTGGAATATAATTTGGGAAGAAATGGCCAGTGATTGGCATTCCCACCACCCAATCATTCCACATAAGAAAAGGGTGTTCTTAAATACATATTTGCATTTTCTTCCTCTAATCTGAGGAAGGCAAATTAACCGAGAAAGCAGTGATATCATTAGCTAGAAAACAGTAGTAGTATGTTGTTTTTTAATTCCCTCTGTATTTCTAAATGTACAACTTCCCTGAGAAAGTGATATTAATATTTTAAGAAGAAACCATACAAAAAATTTAGTATGAAGACCGATAGACTTCCTGTATAATGGGAATATTATTAAAAAAAAAAGCTTAAAAGGAATACGTTTGCTAGGCAACTGAAATTCAAAATATTAAACAATAAGGAATTGGGTAAGTTATTAAGATAAGAATCAGAAGTAATATTTAGCCTTTTGTTTCATAGTTAATAGAACAAGTATATATTGCACAATGGGGCTTTCCATTCCTCCTCTCTTTCTTGCCATCCTCTGCATTCCCATAAATCTGCTTTGAAGATTCCTCAAATTATCCGTAGCAGACTGACAGTCTCATGGCAGGATTACAGGGAGGAAACAGAACCCTGTTTGACCAGTACTTTTCTTCTATCATCATTGGGCACGATGTTTCAATTAAATCGCAGATCTTAAAATTAGGAGTTACTCAAAATATACATCATTGGGAAATATTTTAAAACTAAACTTCACCAAGAAGAAAGATTTATTTTCCTTCATAATAATTAGCAGCTCTACCACGTGTCCCAAATTATGGCCTCCTACTAATCAGGGTGTCATTAGAGGATCCAAATCTGCTAAAATTATCTTTTTAAATTGATTAACTTTCTACCCTTTATACTTGATATGTTGAGAATCCAATTATAATCTCTTTCTGTTCTGAGCTCTGATACAGTATATGTCCTTAAATTACACACAGGGGAATGGTGTTCAGGGCTGGTGCTGAATGACAAATTTCAAAAGTGTCACACATGCTGTATCATGATTATTAAATTGTATTCTCTGGAGTGTTTGTGGGGCCATCTGGGATAGCTTCAAGCATTTGGAATTTCACTCCCATTACCTAGTCACCATGGTTTCAGACAACTAGAGTAAGACCATCTGTAAATTACTAAATACCATCCTTCTGTGTTATTTCCTTTCAGTCTTCTCTGTTATACCATAGCTTTCAGATCTACAGCATTAGCTGAAAAACAGTAGTAGTATGTTGTTTTCTTTATTCTCTGTATTTCTAAATGTAAAATTTCCCTGAGAAAGCTATGAGTCAAGTTATACTGTACGATTAAATATAGCTGATTAAGATGTTGCCTCAATGATTTATTACAAACCTGGCCACTTAAAATTCATAGTAGGAACACTAGGCATGGAGAATGTGTTCAGTTCTCATTTTATTTACCCTTTCAACACAACGTTTTGATTTCTTAAAGATAAAGATGAAGAGGACTTTTTCAGTATAGCTCCATTATTGCCATTCAGACATTTGCGAGAAAAATATTTGAGTATATGTGTGTGTATATATATATATATATATATATATATATATATATATATATTGCATGCCTGTTGGATGTTACATTGAGCAAAGGAAACACTGACAGCAGCTAATACAAAGATCCACCTAGTTTAACCTAAAGTACCAATCAGATGGAATTATAGTGGGGGGAGGGGGAGGGGGACGTGTTTACGCTGCCCTTCTAAGAAAAAAGATGATTGGCCATAAGAAGCAGTACCATTGGTAGTAATGCAGACTGGCTGTGCACATGGGGGGCTAAAACTAGGAACCCCAGTTTGTGGAGGCCTTCTGGTATAACTGTCTCCCCAGAAGCTCATACTGCATCTGTATTATTGTCCTTTGGACATCCATTAAAGTGCTTTCTTATTTTGCCAGGCTTAACCTCTATTGTATTTTTATTTTTCTTGTAATTTTTCTTAAGTCTACCCTTTGCAGATAGTATTTTCACTAAAGGGCAGTTTAAAAAGTTTTAAAATTATAATTAAATAACTGATTTGAAGGGCTGAACTTTAATCCTGTAGCACTACTCTCAAACCTGCTGCTGTAAATGTACTGCAGAATTAATTTGAATTGCCACGATCGTTAAACTGTATATTTTTTAAAATTGAAGATTTATGGGTCTTAGTTACCTATAATCTAAGCATAGTTGTCTTGGATAAGGATATTCATGGTATAGATTAACCTAAAATGCACAAATTCTGCCAATCCTTACTCTAATAAACATTTTCAGAGATCTATTAAAGTACTTTATGTAAATCAATTTTGTATAATTGAATTGTTTTTCATCTACTCTGAATCTGCCAAGTACACCCCATATTTTTTCGTTTACTGTAAAACAATCAAAACTGTGACAGATTGCACACATCCACACACAACCACAACTTTAATTTTATGCCCAATAGTGACAGTTGCAGTGTTTTCACAGTGTCACTGTAGGATCTATGACATAATATTCCTGAGGAAATCTAATCCATGGAATATATTATTTTCTAGATATATATTTTATTTTTACCTATTAATCTCATTTATAACCTATCAAATCAACCATGGATTCCCAGCAATTTAAAATAATAAAACATCATACATAAGAAGAACATAAAAATTAAGATGTCTCAGTAAAAATCAGATTTATATTTAAAACAAACTACTCCTACTCTAATAGAGCCATCAATTTTCAATATGCTCCAAACTGAATAACATCAATGCATTAAAATCCAAGTAAAATCAAGTAAAACAATATAGTTCTAAAGATTTTTTCCTGTAGAATTAATGAATATACACAGGCAAAATCTTGTGAACTTGATTTATGCAACTGATTTAAAAATATTTATGACTCCTCAAGAATGTAAATGTCTATACTAAAACTTCATTAATTATTTTCACTGTAATTGTGATTTGTATCTTGATTTATACCTTGATACTGCATAGAAATGAGTGATCAATCTTTTAAATTAAAATTGCTTTGCAGAATAAAAGGTTCACAGCAGTAATAGCATGATATTACAGTACTGGACTTTGTATCGGTTTTAGAAATTGCTGGTTTTCATGAGAAGAAGTTTGGGGGGGGCAAGTTGATAACTTACCTTGCCCAGTATAATTAAAGCCTGAGTGAAGTATGCAATTAAAATAATTTACACAGTGAATGGTTCACATTTGTTATAGCATCACTCAAGTACTTTCTATGGAGCCTATCTTCAGCTTCACTCCCAAAATAATTCTCCAGGAACTTTATGCTAGATAGGGTAGAAATAATTTTACCTGTTCATTATAGAAAATGATTGAAAGTATTGTTAAAGAGAAAATAAACAGACTCATAGAAGAATGAGTCTTGCTGGAAAGAAACCATCATGGCTTCTGCAAATGTCAGTTTCTTGCTAATCTTTTAGATTTTTTACAGTATGTATCAACAAGCATGAGGGCCAGGGTGACTCAAAAGCTTTTGCAAAGTCCCTTATCAAAGGCTCCTAAGCTAGTTAGCTGCTATGAGTTATGGGGACAGGTAGTTTGATGGATTAACAGTTGATTAAAAAATCCAGACAGTAGAAATAAGTGGACAGTCCTCACATGGGAAAGATGTGTATTGAAGGGTCCCTCAGAGACTGTGTTTGTTAACTTATACTGTATATAAATGATCTGGAGTGAGACTCCAGTAGTGAAGTAGCCACACTTGCCCCTGATGGTATTCATGGTAGCGAACACTACCATGAAAAGAACTCTGAAGAACTCCAAAAGCTTCTCTCCGAATTGGGTGAATGGCAAATGCAGCTCAATGTAGAGTAATGTGTGTGGGCACAAAGAATCCAAACTTGACCCAAACATTAATGGGATCTGAATTAATAGTGACTGACCAGGATCTTAAAGACAGCTCAATGAAAATGCTTAAAAAAAGCAAAATCCTGCCAATATAAAAATGCCCTTATACAAATACCATGCACACATTTGAAGTATTACAGTTCTGATCACCATGCCTTCAGAAGGGTATTGTACTTCTACAAAAGGTATAAAAAAGGGGCAGCTGGTTAGCAGCTCCCTTACAAGGGATTGGAGCAATTGGAGTTCTTTACTTTAGCATGATAGAGGATGAGAAGGAGGTAATAGATAAAGATAATAGATAATAGAAACAGAGATAGATAAAAAATGTGCATGGCATAAATGATCCATACCTCTCCTGGCTATTTCAGACAGCTAGGTGGGGTGTGAGTGTGGGAGATATCTGTGCTTCTCTTGGAGAGTACAAATTGCTGTCTGCTTGGAAAGAGGTAATAATAGTCTTTCTCCAGAAGAAGCCTGCCCTGGGTTTACTGTTTGATAACTTTTGTTCAGTTCAACCTTAACTTTTTAAGGAAGTTGTTGAGAAGGGGTAGTGAATTAACTACCAAGGATCTTGGAAGGAGCAGATTGTCTGGCTCAGGACAGTTCATGGGACAGAAATGGCATTGGTTTTCTGGTAGATGACCTTTGTCAGAAATTAAATGGGGGAGTGACCCACCTCTTGGTCCTGTTAGATTTCTTGATGTTGCTTGATATTGCTGACCTTTGGAACCATCTACAAGCATTGGGAGTTGTGGGCACCATTCTATAGAGATTCTGTTTATACCTAAAATGGATGGTTCTAGTTGGTACTTATGGTGGGGGGCACAACTGAGCACTTGAGAAAAAAATGTGGGGTTCCTCAGGGCTTGATACTTTTCCTTACGTTATTTAACATCTATGTTAAACAGCTGATAAAAGTCATTTTTTAATTTCCCTTGGGGATACTGTTGGGGAATAGCAAAGCCCTAGGAAGTTACCTCTTTTATGGTTGGAGTACTTTGTCAAATCTAGTAGATAAGACACTAGATTAGGAATGGGGAAACCTGAGTCCTGTTCTAGTTCTAGTCCTGCCTTAGCCATGGAAGCCAACTGGGTGATTCAGGCTATTCACTCTCTTGCAGCCCTGGAAAGAAGGCAATGGCATACTACTTCCAAAAATATTCCCAATAAAACTGCAGGGACATGTCCAGGCAGTTGCTAGGAGTAAAGCTGACTGGAAGTCAAAACAAACAAAGAAGCAAGCAAACAAATAAACAAACCCTTTCTTGACTAAACAGAAGGACAGGCAACCACTGATGAAACACTGCTTGGAGATACTTGAAGACCAGGTTGTGGGATCTCTCACATCCTCCCTTTTCACAAAGCCTGCCTGTTTTTCAACTTTCTTATCTGGAAAGATGCAGATGCAAAACTAGCTCACCAGGAAGCTGATGTTTTAAGAAATGTTCTGAGGATCCATTCCTTCCTTGTCCCCTTTCCAAATAAGAAAGTTGGCCAGCGGCCAAGGCTATTCAATTATTTCAAGGCTATTCAACCACCTTGAAGCAATATCTGTCTCTTGGTAAAGACAAGGGTTGGGTGATTCTAGCTTACAGTCACTGCTCCAAGGTATTCCTATCATCCCAAAATAGTTATTTCCCACACAACAATTAAATTTCAAGAGAATTCCTCCCACAGGCTTTTTCAAATCTGAAAGTACGGACAACATGGACAGCTACTGTTTGATAGAGATGTGTTAAAAAAAAATCAGCTGTATCTTTATCATCCCTTAGTAATAAAAAAGAGCTTAAAAATGTCACTCAAAGTTAATTCTGAAGTTTCCTGAAAACGAGGTGGAAAAATAAAAGTTTCCTGTGGAGGACAGATTTTAGTGTAGCATTTTTTAAAAACTACTCCAACTTCCATCAAAAGTTGAGCTCCCTATAATTCTTTTTTTTTTTTTTTAATGTATCTTACTATCTTACATTTATGCTGTTACACTGTTCATTGTCATGGTGCACTAAATGTTTAATGGGCTAATTAATTAAGTACAGTTTTAACCATTTGTTCTTGCTATACATTTAAAATGCTCTATAAAAAGAAACCGCTTTGCTTTCTTTTTCTGAAGCACTGTCCTCAGAGATTGGTTGAATATCTTGGAATACTGAATTTATTTCTACTGGATTGAAACTGACAAAAGTCTGGAGTTGTCCAAATTTTTCTAGTTGTTATATCTTTCAAATTTTATGGATTCTGGAGTAAAACAATAAAAGGACTTTAGATTTTTAACAGTTAAAAGGGGAGAATCATCCTGACATTATCAGTGCTTTGCATCTGAACTGAAGGTAACATTGGCCTTTCCAACAGTCAGTGTAGATGACTAGGTAAGTAGCTGTTTTCATATTTTTTTAATAATAATTTTATTAAGCATTACAGTTATACAGATAAAAACTAATACAAACTACAAAAAAGAAAAGAATAAAAAGAAAAGAAAAGATAGTACAGGAAAAATGAAAAAGAAGAAAGAAAATAGAAAAAGTAAAATGGAAAAGAAAGAAAAAATAAGAATATAACAAAGAAAGAGAAAAGAAATATATTGTCAGGTTCAGCCCAAGGAACTCCAGGAGACCATGCAGATTCAATCAAGCAGGGTTTATTAGCTGCTACCTCTATACAGAAAATCTTCCCAGACTGGAAATAGTTCCCAGGGTCAACCAGTAAATACCGCCTGCATTCCTCAGGGAGGTGCCAGCCTCATCCTCTTATCTCTCCCCCGCAGCTCAGGAGACGAAAGAATATTTTTCACTCCTCGACTCTGGCCTCTATCTTCTCATATCCCCACATCACCCCTCCCTCCATCTTCTTCCTCCCCCTCGGAGTTCTCAGCATAACTTGGCAAAGGCAGGAGGGACGACATGTCAGGTGATGAAGGTCTGTCAGCACCTCCTGCCTCCTCCATACCGTCTTCTGCTGGTTCCTGAAATCAGCTACAACATTAATAGAATCAGCCCCCCTCCCTCCTACCATCTGTAACCCTGAAGTAGAAGGCTGTGGGCTGCCAGCTCGAGTCTGCTCCCCCCTTACATTCCCCACCAAACCTTACTCCAGCGCATTGCCCCCTCCTTCTTCTTCTTGCTGATTAACTGCTGGTGTTCCGGACAGCGCTCGAGGCTTCGGCTTGCTAGGGAAACGCCTATGGAAGGCAACAACCAGCTCTGGGGCATGAACGTTCTTTGCATTCTCCCAAGAACGGTCTGCTTCAGGGTAACCCTTCCAGTGAATCAAATATTGAATTCCTTTTCCTCTCCAATAGTTGCGTGAGGGGTTTCACACGCTCCGCAAAATTGGGAATAAACTTTCTGTAAAAATTAGCAAATCCCAGGAAACGTTGTACATCCTTTACATTACGGGGTGGGTGCCAAGATAACACTGCTTGCACCTTAGCAGGATCCATCTGTAATCCCTCTGTTGAGATTCTAAAGCCCAAATAGTCCAATTGTGGCAAATCAAACGCACACTTCTCAGGCTTGGCAAAGAGCTTATTTTCTCTCAGTCTCTGTAACACATTCCTGACATGCATTGTGTGTGATTGGACATCGTCAGAGTATATTAGGATGTCATCCAAATAAATCACCACATAGGAATCAATTATGTCAGAGAAAATTTGATTCACAAATCTAGAAAATACCGCTTCACAATTGGAAAGCCCGAACAGCATTGCAGTGTACTCATATTTGCCATATCTCGTATCAAAAGCTGTCAGAAATTTGTGCCCTTGTTTCACATGAATAAGGTTGTAGGCATTTCTCAGGTCTAGCTTTGTGAAAATGCGAGCTTTTTGTAGCCGGTCTAAAAGATCTGAAATTAATGGGAGTGGATAATGATCTCTAATTGTTACTTTGTTCAATTCCTTGTAATCATGCACCGTGCGCATTGGAACGGTCCTGCTGGTGGCGGTTCCGAAAGTCTGCGGGTCTGGCTTTTTTGGTACAAAAAATGTAGGAGCTGATGCTGACGATTTTGATGGCCTGATAAATCCTTTCTTCAAATTTACTTCTATGTAATCCTTGAGAATAGCTAACTCTTTTGCAGACATGGGATATTGCTGCCTGGCTGGGATTTTAGCACCTGGCTTCAAATCAATCGTGCAATCACAGTCTCTATCGGGGGGTAAGGCTGTAGCTTCCTCCTCCCCAAAAACATCTGCAAAGTCTGCATACTTGGCAGGCAAACCCCTTCCCACATCCTGGCTGCCTGTTAGAGGATTGGCGAGGATAGCTCCCTGTACTTTGTGGTGTTGACAATCTGGAGCTGAAAATGAGAAGGTCCCCACTGACCAGTCAATGTCAGGGTTGTGCAACCTGAGCCACGAAGTCCCCAAGATCACTGGAACATGTAAAGATGCTGTCACGTACAGGGGTAACAACTCCATGTGATCGTTAATGGTCAGTTGTAGAGGGACTGTGGATTGCCGCACCGGACCCTCCCTCAATGGTTGAGAATCTATAGTCTCTACGTTTATGGGTTTGTTCAAATCCACTGTAGGTAACTGCCATTTCTGTACAGTCTGAACATCTATGAAACTCGTGGTAGCGCCTGAATCTATGAGAGCCTCCAATTTAATTTTGGAGCCGGAAGGCAATGTCACTGTGAGAAGCACTACCATGAATGCCTGATTGCCCTCTCCATTGTGAGCTCTCCTTAATTGCTTGATAGCCCTCCCTGTGAGCTCTGCGGAGGGGGGCTTTGCCAGTTTCTCTGCTGCTGAGCTGGGACGGAAATTGCTTTCTTGAGAGATGTCTGCTGTGTGCGCTTGGCTCCCGCTAGTATACCTCTCGCCGGGCAAACTCTCACCATATGCCCTGGGGCTCCACAATAGAAACACAAGTTAAGATCCCTTCTCCTCTGCCTTTCCTCTCCTGATACCGTTCTCTGAGCAGCTCCCAACTGCATCGGCTCCCCCGCTGTAAATTCTGGTGTTCATGTATGGGGGGAAGGAATTGTGGCCAAGGGAGGCTGAGGAGCAACGAAAGGAGTTAACGGATCATACTGTTTCAACTCCATGAGCCTGGCTTCAATTATTATACAAAGCTGATATAGGTCATCCAGAGTATTTGGAATGCCTTGTTTTACCATTTCTGATCGGATTTCAGGGTCCAACCCTTCTCTAAACTGGTCTATAAGAGCCACTTCATTCCACTCAACATCTCCCGCTAATAACTTGAAATCCACAATGAACAATCTTACCGATCTGTCGCCTTGTCTGAGTTTACGAATGTCCCGACAGGCAGTTTACCATCTCACTGGGTCTCCAAAGTGCTCCCTGAAAGCTGTGACAAAATTCCGGTAGTTGTTGAGCATTGGATCTCCTGTCTCTATGAGGGGAATAGCCCACTTGGCCGCAGAGCCCTTCAATAAACTCATCACAAAAGCCACTCTTGTTCGATCTGTAGGAAATTCTCCCGGTCTACCGTCCATGAACAAGTCACATTGTGGCAGGAAGGTTCTCATCTGTTCCACCTCACCTCCGTACTTCTCAGGCATGCTGCCAGGTGAACGCAGTAACACTGGCGGTGGAGGAGGTGGTGGCTGGACTACCGGTCCGAGTTGCTGTATTAGCTATCCCATAGCTGCCTGCAGGTTATTAATCTGTGATCCACTTGCTGCTGATGCTGTAGCAGGGTGGCTGCCAATAATTCTGGTGTCAAATTAGCTCCCTGCGGATCTGTAGCCATGATGAACTCCTTCTTCTGGAAGGTAATATGAGTCTGGGAAGATTGATGTCAGGTTCAGCCCAAGGAACTCCAGGAGACCAAATCAAGCAGGGTTTATTAGCTGCTACCTCTATACAGAAAATCTTCCCAGACTGGAAATAGTTCCCAGGGTCAACCAGTAAATACCGCCTGCATTCCTCAGGGAAGTGCCAGCCTCATCCTCTTATCTCTCCCCCGCGGCTCAGGAGATGAAAGAATATTTTTCACTCCTCGACTCTGGCCTCTATCTTCCCATATCCCCACATATATAAAGAAGTAACTTCCCTCTTCATCACAAGTATAAACAATTTTAACAACTTATCAACTTCTCTTAAAATACAACAAGCAATATCTTCATCCCATATCTTATCTCTTATCTATAAACAAATCCTTAAAACCTTGTCATTCAGTCCTGGTCAGCAAAAGTCCATTAAGGGTTACCAGAAACAGCAACATCTATTTTAACCTTGATCAAATAAACCAACTCTATATTCCTTCCCTTTATTTTTAACAATCTTAGTCTTTAATCCCTTCAAATAATGTCCTAGAACTTGATTTCTTTTCCTTTTTTCTTTGTCCCTTCTCACCAAATCTTTAAAAACTTTAACAGATCTCCTTTGTAAATCGAATATAATAAAATTATCCAAATCACTCTTCTGGTTTGTTATTTGTATGTCCCTATTAAATATTAAAACATGACCAGTTTCATTTGTATATCCAGTCTTTTTCCAGATCATTCTTGTAGCCTGTCAGTTTTAAATCCACGTCCAACTCTATCTCAGTCTTATCTGATAGAACTGTTCCTTGTTCCTCTTCCATAACATCATCTACATACAGTCTATCTATGATAGCAGACATTCTTAAAATTAACTTCTGAGTCCATTGTTCACAAATATCCTTCAATACATCCAATGTTAAAGTATTTTGCTCCATCCTATGTTAAATTTAAGTGTTCTTCTCCTTTAATTATAACCTTTAAATCCTTCTGGATCCGTCTGGTGCCCAACCTTCAAAGTCCCATCTTATCTTTTTTTTTTTTTTTTAATTTAAAACAGCAGCCATTTCCCATGGGAAGGATTTTTTAAATTAATTTCAAAATCTTATTTCAAATTCATCTGGACCCTTAATCCATTTACAACTTTCCATAAACAACACTCTAATCACCCTTTTACCATTTATTCCGAAAAACTTCTAAGTTCTTAAACTCATACTTAAAAACTTCTTTTGTTAAGGATTGAAGGAAATTCACCCAGTGAATGCCATCAAACTTAATATTCCAAAGGTTCTTAATATTTGAAAAGCAGTAAAAAAGTAATTCCAAAAGAGATTAAGAAATGAGGATTGGCCAAGCTTTGTGTTCATATAGGCTACATTACAACTGCGAGTGTAGTTGGAATCTCTCGACTCCCAGCTGCTCAACTCAACCAGCTGACTGCAGAAACCTCAGTTCCTGAAGTCTACTCATTAGGAGTGGTTGTCTGGAGTACATGTGGACGATCTTATGATCTCTCCTTTCTCTGGAGACATTTCATTGGCCAGGATCCACCCTCTGGCCATTGATCTCTGCTGTAATGTTGTCCCTGCTTCTTCAGGAATGTCTAGCTCACCATGTCCTCCCCAGACGTCTTGCTGTTTTCAGATACTAAACTGTTAAGCCCTGGCCCAAACATGCCCAGGAGTATCCACTGGGGTGGGGATGAGGTAAAAAAAAAGTCAAGATGGCAGTCACTATCATGCAATTGAAGTCCCACCCCTTTTTGTACATATTGTGCATGAATACCACATGTTAAAAAGGAGTGGGGCTTTGATTACAGTTGTGGCCAACCTCTTGATTTTTTGACCCACCTTTGGATCCCCTATGACAATCTTCAAAGAATCGTTTCTGCTACGGTGGCAAGAAGTTGTTGCTGTGTGTATGTGTGGTTTCTTCAGTTTCTTTTACAATAAGTAGAGATGTCACTGAAAGAGTTTCCCAACTGTGAAATTCTCTGTCAAGTTAGAGGGGAAAAATACCCTCAACCCTTCATGATTTCATTGCTTCATTTTAAATCCCTGTCACATTACACCTAAAAATGGTTGATAATGTGATGAAAAGCAGGGTTGGCTATATTCAAGTAAGATATCAAAATAGTCAGGCAAAATAAGCTGTAAACTGATTTTATAAAGGCATTTTATTGCTTTATTTTAGGCTTCAGTATAGCATTTAAAAAATGACGCATTTTAATGCCTAAGCAGTATGCAAACAGACTGTGCTATTCTCTGGTAAGACTGCAAAATATATTCAATCACTCAGAAATTATATTCATGATTAATTTATTCTAAGGCTCATCTCTATTATGCATCCCAACAAAGAGGACAAGCAGGGAATTTTTTAAAATATTAGATTAATATATTCATCTATGAAGGAATAACTGAAGAATCACAATGGGATTTCCTTCTTAGACAAAATGCAGAATATTATATAAACTCTGCCAATTTCAAGGTTTTTTTAAATGGTTAGTTGAAAGTACATGCTGAACGTTAGATCCCATGGAATCTTTTACAAAACATTATTTATGATATTCTTTAAACATCTTATACAGAAGTCAGGCCAGAATGAAGAGGAAAGTCCCATGTAGGGATCTTTTCCTTTTCCAGCATCCTCTTTCACTAGCCACCGAAGTGTAAGTATTGATCAGGATGTTTCATTAGGACAAATCAGCCTCAGAGAAGGTGATCTTCTCTCAGGCTCTACTAGGACTTATTTCAGCAGCAGCCATGTTTAATTTCGAAAGCAAGAAGTGCTTAGGGCTGAATTCTCTGAAGTGGAAACTGGGAATGAATTTTTCTACAGTCATTTATCCTGGAATAGCGTTTCCCAAACTGTAGCTGTCCCGGTGAATATGATGGCTTCAGCTTTCACTGTTCCCAACAAATCTAGATAAGAAAGATGGGAATTGTAAACAAAATCAGTGCCAAGCTGGAGATAATAGGCCTGGCCAGTAGAATAATAGTGAGCTAAAAGGGAGAATGGGAATTTTATATTTGTAAAGGACTCTAAAAGTATACGTATCCAATGGCCTAAGGAGGGTTGTTTCTATTACCCTGCTGGCTGGGGAACTCTGGAAGTTGAAGTCCACACATTTTAAAGTTGCCAAGGTTAAGAAACACTGCCCTAGAGAGGCTTCCCCAATAAAGGGATAGATTTTCCATAAGCTGCTCTTTTAAATTTTAGAGTAAAAAGCAGAAGTATATTAATAGGATAGTTGAACTTTTCCCTTGTTTTAAACATTCCAGTTTTCTGCTGGTCAGTGGCAGTGGTTCCTAAAGAAATATAATCAGATAAAATCAAAGGAACAGGACTGCCATGCAGGTGGTCATAATATCTTTAAGGAGATTTTCAATGTAGGTGAGGCACCTTACCCAGAAAGGTGTTTTAGCACAGTGAAACATTACAACAATGAAATGGCATGACAATCAACAAAAAGCTGCACAATGAAGGGTTCCTATTTCCAATTCCAACCAGCTTTTCTCTTACCCTTGTTAGGTATTAATTCTCCCAAAAGTTAACCAGCAAATAGTCTAAAGATGCTCAATCTGCATTGAGCTTTTGGATCTCCCCCCCCCCCCCAACATTTTTCCTACAGATTTTCTTGTACAGATTTTCTAAAACTCTTGGGCTTCCCCCAAAACTGCCAATACCTGCTTTTTGAGTAGCTGATTTTAGGAATTCACACTCAGAAAAGGATTAGCCATTAGCCAGAGTATTAGACAATGTTGCCATAGAAGAAAACATAATCTGCTGCGAAGCAAACATATGCTCATATCAATTCCACCACATTTAAAAGATTATGTGTGCCTTGAACCTTGCTGCATAATCCTATGCATGTCTACTCAAAGTAAAACCCTTGAGTGCAAAGTTCTTGTTCCCAGGAAATTCTGTATAGGGCTTTTAGTCTTAAACGTGTGCTTTCCAATTTTGAAATGGTATTACTCTGTTTATCTATGACTAAGAACATAGCTGGCAATGTTTGTCTTCTAAAGAATAAATTTTGTTCACCTACTCTTTCTCCACAGAGGAACATGAACCTTTTCTTGTCTTTCATGAGAAATATCCAACAGGAGACACATTTATGGGTTTGTTTACTTCAGATTTATGTTTGACCTCTTGAGAGGATCTGTGAAAGATGCTCATTTTCAGAGCTACCTGTTCAATACATTAAGTAGAAATATTAGCACTGATAGCTCCATTGCTTTGTTATGATAGCAACTAATAAAAAGGTTACATGACAGTGCAAAACATTTAGACTGTGTAGAAAATCATATACTATGGATCTTGTTGCCTGAAAATCTCTTATTTCAGTACGTGAAGGGTACAGATGTTTCATCCACACAGCTCAAATGATTATTAATTAATGAGAGTTGTCAGATGTAAATCTGCTGACAAATACATGTCATACTGACCTTACAAGATTCCAGTTATTCAGCTAGCAGCTGTGCAATGAATTATCAGAATATACTGTACCAGCAGTAACCATTACAAAGAACTAATGAACTGGTGTCTTTGATACTAGCAGGTCATCTTCTGTCAGTCAGTCACACTGTTAAGAACATGATTTCCATCACTGTTGGTATTCCCAAGTCAATTTAGGGTTGAGTAGATTCTAATTAGCTGCTGAGCTTACATCCTATATGACAAAATTGCACAGCAAACCTTTGGTTCATTAAGATGTCACTTTTCATGACATTATCTTGTTCAGAGTCCAAAGGATTGATAGTGGAAAGATCAGTAAAACAGATAATATTTTAAGCAGAATAACTTGAAAAAGCTACTTTTTCTTTTCATATATACCCTCCTTCTCTTCAGTTCCTAGAATTTTTTTAACTGCTGGAAACTGCCTATAAAATAATTTAGCACAACAGAGGATTTTTACCATCATACGGTTGTCCCAATCTGGAGTTCAATGTACATTTCAGTCTGTATTAATAAAGGGAATTAGTCCGCCCATGCTTACAGTGAATGCTTCTGTGTATTTAATTCCCGAAAGAAACCAGATGTAGGCAATTCCACTGGCTAGAATGTCCCTGTCTATTAGAAGCTGTGGTTTTGGTGGCAAATTTATTACAGGAAGGCTATGGCTACATTTGTGAAATGAAGAGCTCTAGAGTGATATTTTTTAAAAAATGGGTGGTTGTTTTTTTCCTAACTCAGGTTTACTGTTGAAACTTCACATAGAGTTTATCAAATTTCAATAAAAATGATTTCAAGCCTTTGCAAGTTTCCATGGGTCAGAAAAGAATTCCAAGCTTTTTAAAGAAGTCATTTCATCTTCCTAACCCTTGATCTATAAGGATTTCTCTCCTCTCTCCCCTAGGAAAAACTTATTAGTCTGTTTACTGAAGGGCTTCCTAGACAGCCATGTTAACACATCTTTGATTACTAGTCCTTAATACTATTTCATGTTAACTTTTAGAATGGAGGAGGTTAAGCTTTTCAGGATTTAGCAACAGCAACAGCAACAGCAAGTTAAAGGAAATTTCATAGAGATAAATACTAAATATTTGAATTCTTCTGAATCAAAAGAAAATGCAGCCATTTTTCCAGGGTAATCTGCAAGGATTGTAGTAAAGTCAATATATTGGCCAATTGAAGCCCCACCTGTTTTTGCATGTGTTATACATACAATGCACATAGAAATGTGGCAGGGCTTCAATTGTCTGCTCACAGCTGACAACTTTTTTTTTTCCTCTCCCCCCAAAGATGCCCCTGTATCTTTCTTTTCTCTTTTCTTTTCTCTTTTCTTTTTGACACAAGACGGAACCATTGGCTCCATAATCTCAGAATTGTCATAGTTAATCAAGTTTCTTTCCTTTGGCAAGATGTCATTTCACAATAAATCTAATTTACTGCTATAAGAATACTGTATTCCTCAATAAGATGTGCCATCCATCTGGAGAACACTAGCTTTCCCATTTTATAAAAGTCAATAGTTAAAGTTTTAAAAGAATGCTTCAGTGGATTCTTCTTTTATTCTATATTAACACAGGCTACGTTTCAGCATTTGATGCACAGATATATGATTTATACTAAATAGGACGGAAAGATGATGGAAGGCTCAAAGATAGACAAGAAGGACTTTTAGATCTATGAAATAGAAAAATCATATATCATGCACATAGCCTAAATTAGCTAAGTTTTTGAGACCTAGCAATCAAGTCCTAACTTCCACACTGTACCATGGGAAACATTTATTTGAAGTTCCGAGACTCTTCCAAAAATGATCAGAACATTAAGGGTCTGAATTGCTCTTAAACTATAACCAAATGTGGTTTCATTACTGATACTGTAGTGCAGTGTTTCTCAACCTTTGGAAATTGAAGATGTGTAGACTTCAACCCCCAGAATGCCCCAGCCACCCAGGCTGGCTGGGGAATTCTGGGGGTTGAAGTCCACACATCTTAAAATTCCAAAGGTTGAGAAACACTGCGATAGCACATGAGCCCTTGTTCTGGAATCATCATTCTCATAATGCATTTGACTTCAATGCATTCCTAGGCACATGGCACAACAGGTGTTGATGTCAATGCCACGGGATCCCTTGTCTGTAAGCAAATGTACCAAGTGCTCAGCAGTTCACAGGGGATTCATGTAAGGCAATTTCAGAAAAAGGAAAATTGTTTTTTGTTTTGGTTTTAAATGACCAAGTGGAGAAGCAGGTTTCAGTCCTGAAAAATTGGCAGGACATGTACATGTTGCAAAATGAGAACTCCATTGTAAACATTTTTAACATAGTATATATCTGTAGGATGTTGCTTTGCCACATCCTGGGTTGTTGTTGGGTTTTTTTCCCCTGATTCTTTCTTTGTAAACAAAATGAAGGGAAAGCAACATCTGTTGGAATTGTCATATTTAATTAATTCCACTTCTTGTTTTTTTAAAAGAATGAGATCGCTTTCTCAGAGCAAATTTACTTAATCTAATTTAGCTAGAATAACCATAGCAATTATTATCCAAAATTATAACCTTCCACTTTGAGCTTCTGTAGTCAGACATACAATTTTTAAATGATAGCTGGTGAAATATTGAGTAGGCCACTGTCTATGCAAGAGACAAAGTTTATTGGCATTGTGATGAAACTCCTTTATTCATCATTTGTAGAGGCCTTCAACGAGATTTATTTATTGATATCAACTCTAAATGGACATTAATTCATATTCATATACACTCTAGACAATGTGTTGTAATGAGTGAAGAATGCCACAATTCTTCCTTAATTAAGATTATACATGTTGCCAAACTTAAAAAAAAATCTTGGCTCATAAATGGATCATTTGTAGCTCCCAGTGCTTATCTAAAATACAAAGTGATAATTATTAGGCTTGTAGATACTTCAGAAATTATTCTGAAGAAGTGTTTTAGACCTTGCACAAGCTTACTCACTGCTATTCATCTCTGTGCTGAAAAAATATATCTCCTTTTAAGATATCACTAATTAAATTAATGCATCTCTTTAATCAACAAGACATTTTTTTCAGGCTTATACAGACATTTGGAAAGAGTTGGGCTGCTTTAGTGAACAGCATAAGCTCTGGGCATCTGCAAAGAGGTAAAGGAAGACAAATGATGAAATGCACAAAATGAAATTCTCACACAAATTTTGCAACTTATGCATCAGACATCAGGACCCAAGCACATAATCATAGCATTTACGGGATGATGTCACGACATGCGTATCATTATTTTGGCATCATTGCAGATTCCTGCGGATTGTAGAGAACAAGGGAGATTACCTGCCACAACTGTCACAGTGTCCCCACGGTCACATAATCGAAATTTGGACATTTTGAAACTGGCGGGAATTTACAAGTGTTGCAGCATCCCGCAGTCATGTTATCGCCATTTATGTGCTTCATAGCCAGCTTGCAACAAGCAGAATCAATGGAGAAGCTGGCAGTAAAATCGCAAATGGCGGTCACCTGATGTCTTGCTTAACAACTGTGGTAGATTCGCTTAACAACTGTGGGGGAAGTGAAGTTGTAAGTCCATTGTGGTCATGTGAAGTCTCACTTAATGACCATGTCGCTTAACAATGGAGTTGTTGGTCTCAGTTGTGGTTGTTAAGCGAGGACCTTGTATAACCTATCTTGAGATATTCCCTGGAGTTGATTTAGCCCCTACTTAGTGGGGCTGCCAAAGACATTGCTGGCTGTACTTGTCCTTGAATGAGGGCCGAAGTACTTCCTTCAGAAAGTGCCCAGCCCTAATATCTACTACTTCATAAATTCTTGTATAGGTTGATTTAATCCATATTAGAACATAACTTGGTATCATCCTCCCAGTTGTAACACCAATAACTTTTCTGAAACTGTGATACCAGCCATTATTGTGACAGGAAGGAGAACAGAAGATTGTGGCTCTTACCATAATGATCCACCCCCCCCAATCAAATGATGTTGTTGGCCACAAAAGGTGACCCCATTGCTCTCCTATAATCAATAAATTGGATACTTTCTGCAAATTTGGAAAGGGAATTAAAAAGAAAATATTATTCTGGCTGAAATGGTCAAGGATGAGAGAGGTAAGTTTAGAAGTTCAATTTTTACAGTATATTACTCTTACATAAACTTGGTATAAATCTATAGAAATGGGCAAAGCGTATTCAAATCAAAGTGATATTTTTCATAGCTTGTTGTGTAAAACCAAAACAAACTGCATTTAAATTCAGCCTACTCTAATGCCTTTGAATTTTTAAAAAAAGTTATTTGGCTGGAAGTTATTTGGCTACACAAATATGGTACAATAGGGATGTTTTGAGACCAGGAGGCCAAACATTTGCATCCTAAACAGTTGAAGCAACAAGCCACATTATACATTCTCAAGCAGTGTAGTGTGTTTATGTGGTACGTAGAAGAATGCACTGTTATGGTATAATGTAAATGTCAAGTAAAAATAAATATTGATGGCTGTGATTCACATATATAGAGCAATCCCTCTAAAGGGCTGTTTAAAATAATGAATTAAATGATACATGGACTTTAAAGCACTTATAAACCTCAACAGGAAATTGTGGAAAAAGGCCATCAAGAGCAAACAGGAACCAGGTTCTGAATAGCATTTTTTTTTTTCAAGTATAGCCTTTTAGGCATAATGAGCAGCAGCAGTCCCATTCATCACTACCACCGCAAAGTCTGATGTCTGAGTCACCACAGCAGCATCTTATTCACTGGACAGCTGAAAGAAAAATCTTTCTTCCATTCAAGAATAAGTGAGCTAACTGCAGCACTTGCTGGAGCTGAGTCATTCGAGTCATATCCAGTAATTTAGCTCCAGCATTCTTCCTGCCAGAATATAACTGGGTAACTATCATAGGTTTTCAACCCTGCATCCCATACATTCTGAGTCAGTGTCAGATGGTCAGTTGAGGGTCTGAGAGCTAGTAAGTACCCGATAAGGTCTGATAAGTACCTGAGGCAGTATGCAGACTAACAAACATTGTAGTATGTCCTAAGAAACCTATGGCTCTCTTGGAGTTGCTGATGCTCCCAGCATCTCTAATCACTGACCATCTACGTACATCTTAAGGGCAATGGTTTTTCCATTTATTGCAAAGATAGGTAATATCTTCATTCAAGGACATAATGAGCCATTGGGCCATAATAGAACTTGTATCATTATGCTACATAATATTACAAAACCTTCTGAGATATCTGCTTTTCAAAGCCAAGAGGATGGTGTATGTAGTGTTTGTATCCTAACCAGAGAAGATGGGCAGTTGGTGACAATATATAGGACAGCAGCACAGCTATTTATTAACAAGTCAAAAGTTTTGAAATATTTTCCTTCACTGCAGAAAAGAGGCAGAGATCTGCATCTAATGCTTGTGTATTTTATCAACTTTGACCAGGAAATACAATGCAGACTTACCAGTTCCAGCAAGGATTATGGACTGAGTAAGCCCTGTAATCTTCTTATAAGTTGTGTGAAGCTGTCATTCATAGTCAGCAAGTGTGAACTTCCAAACTTTCATGACCACCTGCTGCAAATCTTTGGGCAGAAGACAGAAAGAAAGGTTAAATGCTCCTGAAATGTAGCTGTTTTTATTCTAGCTTGAAGGAGGTAGATCTAATTCAGTGATTTCAAACTGTGTTCTGCAGAACCATAGGGTTTTGAGGGAACTTGATGAGATTCCATAAGAGAATAAAACAAACAAACAAAATTCACTCAAACACAGTCAGTATTCTATTGCTAGAGCTTTGTCTCTTGATTGAGGGTTTCAAGAAACATTTTTAACAGGTTCTATGGCCTGAAAAAGTTTTAAAATCATGGCTTAATTCATGCTGTCTTCCCAGGTTCTAGCCGTTCCTGGAATCATGCTTGATTTCTCCTGGTCATTTTCTGCTTGCTGTTGCTAAGTAAATACTATCTAAACATATTCATGGAAGTCAGTGAATGAGCACTGATACAAAGTAAATCTTCTGTACTTGTATACAGGCATATAGTAAATCTTGTATACTTTTGAACAGCACACACAAGCTCATCACCAAAGATACCCAATAAAGAAACAAATTAATCTCATTTTGCACTGGTATGTATGATCTATATGATTGTTGAGTTCAACATGACAAAGTGCATAAATAATTTATCTCAGTGGACTCTGAATGCAAATTTCACAAGTAAAATATTGAAAAAATGTACTAAAGTTTTGGTTGGAGAATACATATATATATATATATGTATTTGTGAATGACTGAAACCTTTATAATTTACTATATTTATTATACCCAGTTTTCCTGAAACAGTCAGATTTTTGAACCAAAAATGTACAGAGGGATATTTAGAACCTTCTCCTAAAAAAGACCCTTGTGCTGAAATGATTTATTGATGAGAACCAAGTAGTACTTGAAACATTAACTATAAGAAAGATACATACAGGGCAAAGTTTGCTCTGCAAAAGCTGGTAAAGTTTGCTCAGCAACAGCTAGCAAAGTTGTGACTTTCCTGGCCAATCATATAGATACTGGTAGCCCCCACCCCATCCCTGGTTTTGGTTTGCGTATCGTTCTTTTAATTCAGAATTTACTGCAAAACTTTTGAAATTTTATTCAAGCGCATCAAAATGTTGATTATACTATATAGGAAAAATCTCTGCACAAGTATTACTTATCATTCTTCTCCATTGGGCTTTAACCAGACCATGCCTAGAGTATTGCATTCAGCTCCTGGCACTACATTTTAAGAAGCATATTAATGTAGTAGAGCATGTCTGTAATATTTTTATATCACAGGAACTGTCAGAGGAACTTCAGGAAGAATGTTTTTATGATAAAGCTGTTCAACAATAGAAGATGGAGATGATGGATTCTCCTTCGCTGAAAGTATTAATCAGAGGCCAGATGGCCATCTGTCTGGGATGCTGTAAAATGGATTCCGGTATTGGGCAGTGGGTTGGACTACATGATGCCCAAAGTAGCTTCCAACTCTTACTCTATGATTATTAGAAATCAGTTGCCTTCCTTGTTATCAAAAGTGTCTTGAACTTCCCAACAAAATGTGAGGCAAGCAAGGATATGTTTTGAATGCTTGTTATGCCTACCTATGGATGAATAATGTATTCCCAATTTTAAGACACTTTGACCTTTTATTTATGGAAGGATCCTGGATTCTGTGCAGATAATTTCTTCTGACAGTCTCCCATGCTGTCTTCCAGGAAGTACATGTACACACAAAGATATCTATAATTTCTATCTCTATCTTTGTCTCTGTCTCTAGCAGGTGGAAGGGGTAGCATGATAAGATCTTTTAACTAAGAGTATAATTCTTTATCTAAGATAAATAGAATAGATTTTTATTATTTATTGCAGCCCGTCTTTCAAAGTCTAGTATATTGTATTTTGGAGGATGTTTCTCTGAGAAAGAGAATATAACTTAAGAGTCTCTCTACACCAGCACTTCATCCAGCTTTGGGAAAGGTTCAATTATTTTGTTTTTGTTTTGTGAAGGCCAAAGGAATACCTCATGGCTATAACAGTTAATAGCAATTATTTGAGCTGTACATTGTTAAAGCATAGTAGTGATCCTCAATGGATCTCATAGTGCTTTATCTCTTCACACGGTATTATTTCCTTTTCACATTTTTTTTTGTGAGTTTCAAAAACCTACATAAAGAACAAAGCTGCAGCAAGAGCTGTTAATTATCCCGTCACTAGCTTCTTTTATTAATGGAATAATGCAATCTTTAACTGAAGCAAAAAGAGTGCAAGTGTGATTCTTTGGGGTTCTCAAGATCCCATATCTTTCTTAATAATAAAAGAAAATCTGAGTTTCTGAATGGCAAGTTCATGTTCTCCTGTTAATAGCTTTCTCATTTTGTGGGCTACTGCTTTGTGTCTTTAATAGTGTATAGAAGAATACACTGGCAGCCAGGATAATAAGAGTGCCTGCCCTTTGAAATACCCTCTCCTCAGAAGTTTGGACTGCCCCAACCATACAGTACAAGCCTTTAGATGATCTCCAAAAAGTTGGCTTTCCCCTCAAACTCTGGGATAGGTCAACATTGTGCACATTTGATATACATTGTGATAAGTGTTTTCCCATGTTACATGAAGACCTTTTTTAAAAAAATTTGGTTTGCTTTTTTATGTACTGCACAGGTTTTAATTGTAATACCCCACAGCTGGTTTCAAGTTGGGGTGATCTTATGAATTGAAATTATAAATAAATGAAAATGCTTTTATCACATCCATACTACTAGTATCCCTAACCCCACGAACACATTTTCTTCCTAAATGTAGATATAATTCATGTAAACAAGTATATTCATTAGTTATATGACCTCTATGCAGTTATACAGTGTCTTTACTTACATTCCAGGCATTACTATAAGAAATGTTAAAATACTGCATTTAGAACACATCAACAGAAATAATGGCCCTTACCCAAAAAAATTAAGTATGTTTAAGTCCTATTAAACAATATGAATGTAAGCAGATGTGCATATGCATTTCAGTTCCACCTTTTTAATTTTAGCAGAAGTACATATACATTCCCTTTCATGGATCATTACCTTGTAGCATGTAGAGGTCTGTACATCCAATGACACTGCGGGAGTACCCATTCTTAAGATAGTTGCCATGATGGGCAGGTCATAGATGAAGGGTCAGATTAAATCCAAACCATTTAGAGAAGAAAATGCAACTCATCTCAGTTTTCTATCAAGAAAACCAAATAGGTATTCACAGTTAGGACAATGTCAGCATGGACTTCTGGGGGAGGTATGGTGAACTGAAGATGGCTCTTTGGAAACTCTCCAGATAAGGAGAGGATGGGAGATCACCCACATGTGCTCTGGATGACTGCTCCTCATAAGGAGACTGCAGGACAGCAGTTTTCCCTGGGTTTGAGCGCCAGGAGATGATGGGATCAGCCATCTAGCTCGCAACCACAATGGAGCCTTTTAAAGGATGTTAAGTTCGCAAACCTCACTTTCTAATCACTTTTGGAAATTGCTTATTAACTATCTTAAAGCTATTAGAGAACTTCAGAATGACAAGTTTGAAAAGTCTTCATTGGGTGAGTCTATCTTCAACTCTGAACAAAAGAAAAATCAATTACAAGCTTAAGAACTTAAAGAATCTGAAAAAGAGAGCAAAAAGCTAAGTAAGATTTTGATCTAAGAAAGTTATAAATGGATTAAGGGTACAGATAAATTTGAAATATTGACTTTTACTATAAGATTTTGGAATTAACTATAAAAAATAAACAGCTTCTCGTGGGAAACAGATTTATTTTGGATATCCTGGTTATTGCAAGTCATAACGAAAGATAAGTGATGATTTTAGAAACTGGACACTAGAGGAGACTAAAAAATTTAAGTAGAAGGAAAAAAAATACTAGTTTGATGTCAGTTAATACTGGGACTTACGAAATGACACAAAAAATTATAACATTGGAAATATTAAAAAATATTTGAAGAATGGAGCCAGAAGTTAGCAACTACAATATCAACACTGTCAGTAATGATGTTTGCTTCTATGGATAGACTATGTCTAAAAGATGTTAATGAAGGAATGACAGATGTGGAACAAATTTTATCTGACAAGATAGAGAAAGTGCAGAATGTGGAACTACAAATGAACATTTTGTTTTTGCAATGTTCTGGCAACCCTTTATGGACTTTTTGCTGACACCAGGATTGAAAAATTGATATTTTATGGATTTGCTACGATAAGGGATGGGATATGGGATGAAGAGATATCTGTTTAACCTTATAGGAGGTGAAGAGTTATTAAACTTGTTTATACTTGTTGTGATGAAGGTTGGAAGTCACTTATTTATATATTTCTTTTCTTTTTCTTTATTATATTATATTATATTATTTCTTTTCTTTTCTTTTCTTTTCTTTTCTTTTCTTTTCTTTTCTTTTCCTTCTTTCCTTCTTTTTCTTTTTTCCTGAACTTTTTATTCTTTCTTTCCATTCTGTTTTTTTTCTCTAAGTTTAGTTCGTGTTAGTTTTTATTACTGTAATTAAAATTCTTAATAAAAGATTATATTTTAAAAAAAGGACAATGTCAACATGATTCAAAATGTGGCTGCGTGGGCAATTTTGGCTGTCCCAAGGATGGCACATGTAACCCCTTTGCTATGGGAGCTGCATTGGGTGCCAGTTTGCTTCCAGGTCAAATTCAAGGTATTGGTTATTACCTTTAAAGCCCTACATGGCATGGGACCAGGCTTCCTGAGGGTCTGTCTCATCTCCATTACATTGACCCATCCCACCCAGTCAGGCAGAGAAGGTATGTTACGGACCCTGCCTATGAAAGAATGTCAACTGGCAGGGCACAGAAGAAGAGCCCTCTGTGCTGTGGCCCCTGCCCTATGGAACACTCTCCCCCCAGAGGTGAGGTGGGCCCCACTCTCCCAGCCTTCTGGAAAGGAGTGAAGACCTGGGTCTGCCAACTTGCGTGGGGCATGAAGGGAGGTAACCAACCTTGGGGATGGATGGCACCCTGAAGATGCTCCCGTAGGTTAATAACCTTTATTTATCATCAGTGTCTTGAAAGAGATTATTTATTTATGTACATTGTTTTATTGTATTTTAATCTGTATTTATTGTAGTTTTATTGTAAACTGCCCCAGAGTCTCTCTTTGAGTGACATGGGTGGTGACTAAATTTGAGATATAAACAAACAAACAAACAAATAAATATTGGCAGATGAACCCCCAGGCTGAAAGATATCTGATAAGTTACAAGGGAAAGGAAAACAGCAAGTATGAATAGCACTGTTCTTATGATGTGGCTTTATTAAAGCTGAAATAATGTCCAGCTGCTAAGAAGGCCAGAAGAAAGAAGAAAGTTCAGTGCTGCAAAAATACGTATACCATTGGTGCATGGGATGTCAGAGCCATGAACCAAGTCTTCATGTTGTCAGAACAGAAACATCAAGGTTCAGCGGTGAAATTCTGGGAATCAGCAAAACTGAAAGGACTAGAATGGGTTACCTCACATCAGAGAAACATCAGAATTTCTAGTGCAGACAACTAAATCATGGAAGAAATGGACCTTTATGAACGAAAGGTGTTAAGTACTCAGATACAACCCTTAAATCATATAATAAGATGAACATAATGTGTATCCAAGGCAAGTGAATTAATAATTTGGGGATACAAATCTATATTCCCACCACAGATGCAATCTAAGCAGAAGCTGAATAATTCTATGAACAACTTCCAACACCAAAAAAAAAAAAAAAAGTATATCCTAGTAGTTCTAGGAGACTGGAATGCTAAAGTTAGAAGTAAAATAGCATCTGGAGAAACTTGGCCATGGTATACAAAATAATGCAAGACAGATTAATAGAATTCTGCCAAGAAAACTCAGTGTTCATGGTGAATAACTTCTTCCAACAATCTAAAGGGTAATTGACACATGAACACCACCAGGTGAAAAAACTAAAATCAAATAGACTCTTTAAGCAAAAACAGGAGTTGCAGCTCCATCTTGCAAGATTGTAACTTAAACTAAAAAAAAAAAAAAAGCAAAAGCATCAAACCAACAAGATACGACTTCAGCAATATTCTATATTCTATATGATTATGCCATGAAGGTGAAAAAAAATCCAGATATATTGGATTAGACTTGATAAACAGGTGCCTGAAAAACTCTGGAATGAAATTTGTGATATCCTGAAGCAAAGAAGAAAGCAAAACAAGAAATGTAAAAAGGAAAATCAGGCAAAATGGCTACCTGCAATTACTTTGAAAATTGCTGAAGAAAGGCAGAAGCAAAAGGCAATACAGACAGAACAAAGTTTGCCCAGCTAATTTCCAGAGAACAGCAAAAAAGAGACAAAGACTTCTGTGTAAACAGTGCAAAGAAAGGATAACAATCAAGTGGTTGGGACAAGAGATTTATGTAAGAATATTACAGAAATCAAGGAACTTCTATGCAAGAAAAGTTGCATAAAGAGGAGAAAAAAAGATTAAAAAATGATGGCACAAATATATAAAACTGTCCAATATTACAAAATCTCAAAATTGTTTGATCACTGAACTACAGCCAGATATTCTGGAATGTGAAATTAAATAAGACCCTTGAAAATATTGCCAACATTCATTCATTTGCATGCAGGAGCACTAGTTGTATCCAATTAGCACTTCAGTTATATTTTGTGTCAAATCCACTTATGTATCTTTTACTGGAAAAAAATTGGGCTGACATACCCTTTTTCCACAAGAGCTCTGGTACGCATGTTGTTGACCGAAGCTGAGATATTAGAGCCATTAGGAAACCCTCACTGAAATCTTGCAAAGAAAGGGTAATTGGTGGGTGGGTGGGGGTGAGGTCTTCTCTACCAAATACTCATTTTGTTGAACCCCAGCCTATTCTGTTACCGTTATTGCTAGGACACTGCCTCACAAGCAGTAATTAGACAACAGAATGACAGAAGAGGGATTTGTTTTGTTGTTCAAAGAAGTGGCAACTTTAATTATATTTCTCATATATTTCTTTCATCGTCAATCACTGAGGTTAAAACTATTCTGTGCACTCTAGACCCAGATACCGCCTGCCTTCTATAAAAGAACTATATACTGTGAGGGTCAAAAGGAGGGCAGAGAGGATATCTGCAGACTCTTCTCATCCTGGATATAATCTGTTCCAACTTCTTCCTTCAGGATGGCGCTACAGAGCACCATATGTTAAAACATCTAGACACCGGAATAGTTTTTTCCCTTGTGCCATTGCTCTGTTAAATACCATATGATCTGATATGTACTGGACAGTGGCTTCTCCCTTTGGAAAAGTTATTTTACTGGGGCAGTGTTATTGTTACTATTTATTAATTTCCTGTTGCTATCCAAACGCACTGTTGATCTTGCTGTTCATCACCGAAGACAAATTCCTTGTATATATTTTATACTTGGTCATTAAAGTATTTTGTATTTTGTATTTGTATTTTGAAAAAAATGGGTGGGGGGGGAGGGAGGAAACAAAGGAAATCTCAATTAAAAACATAAACCTGGACACATTATACAAAGACCTAGCTCTCTTGAGAAGTCTATAATGCTGGGAAAGGTGGACAGGAAGAGAAGAAGAGAGTGTCCAGCAGCAATGTAGACTTGATTACTGTGGCAATAGGTGTACCGTTGGAAGAGCTGAAGGGCCAGGTTGGGCACACATCATCCTGGGGAATGTCTGTCAATGAGGTTACTAAGAGTCAACACTGACCTGGGAGCACATCAACAAACAAACAAATAAACAATCTGTAAAGTAACTGAGAAGGACTTCTTTGCAGGCTGGGGCTCTGCCATTTAGCACTCATCTTTAACTGAGCTTAGCTTTTGCTTCTTCACTTCTGATTCTTCAACTTTATATTAAAAATATGTATCTTGGAATCTATGATCCTCATTACGCTAGGAAAGACCAGGAATCTGCAGAATCCAGTCTCTGTACAAGCTAAGACAGGAGCCATAGAGTTGCTTGAAATGAAAGGAAGGACCAATTTTCACTGAGCCAAGTAAGGCTAAGATTTCAATATTTTAGAACTTGTGGTGCTTTCTGATGTTATAGCAGGATCACCCTACTTTCTGAACTAGTAGTCCAGCCAGCTATTTAGTTTTTCTTATTTTGTAATACCAGCATAATCAATTGCATGTTTCTAGATTTACTGACCTTCCAAATGTAAAGTTCTTACTATACTGTAAATAAATAGAAACATACTATTTCAATGCAAAGTTCTTACTTATACATTCATACTACTCATAATCAAGACTATTAGCTGATGTAACAACGAGGCAAGCTCTTATATTTTGTATTTAATGTTTCATGTTTAATACACTCCAGTTAAATTCTCATTCTGCAGTGAAGTTTAGATGTGGCTTGATTACCCAGTGAGATGTGTGGGCCCTTCTTAAGTCCAGATTTTGGCATCAGTAATTTTCATCATCATTATGCTTGATCACATCCTCATTTCTGAATGCCAGGAAGGGAAAACAGCTTAACATAAGCAAACATAGAACTACATATGGTAAATTACAGATGGAAATAAGGAAAGGAAGATACTTAAACACAAAAGTAAGAACTGTACCAACTTTAACTTCTTCCAAAGGATAGTTTCATCCAAAGGGCATTAACTGTCCAAGCAATAATAAGAAAGCAGCAAAGACTATTTTTTATATTGTTCTATTATTCTGACTAACATTATGGGTAATGCTTATGCATATAGCAATGAGTCATGCTTATTGAAAATTTTTGCTCCCATTGACTTCTCAAGGTTTTCCTATTCAGTATTTCCTCTGCTAAAAATACAAAAGAGAGAGAGAATATTTTAATTTGCTCCACCAAATGGCAGCATCTTAATGAAAGCACTAACACAGTTCTCAGTATATCAGTGCAATAGGATTGCAAATAGCGATGCCGGGCAAAGGTCACCATTAAAAAAACATGAAAATACAGTTAATGAAATACAGAGTGAGGAGGTTTTTTTATAGGAGTTTCTGATCTTTGCCAAAACATTTCTAAAAATATCAATTACAAGTTCCTTTATGAAATCATGGTACTGAAAGGTGGGTGGGGGAGAGAAAACATTTTGAAAAGATTTTTTTAAGATTGCTTCTCACTCTGAATAAACAGAAACTCCATTATTCTTAGAACTTGAATTTAATGTAAAGTATGGTTATTTTTTTTTAATATTCCAGAACTCAGGTAAATGGGAATGTTGGTGTTAAAGCCCAGTAAAAATATAGCCATGTACCCAGCATGTAATAATTAATTGCTCACTTCTACCACCTTGTGGAGGAATGCATTTATTATGGCTTCTCACATGAAGGCAAACGTCATTGTTCTCCAAACTTTAAAACATAAAAATCAGCCTCAATATACTTGAGCTTCTCTAGAAAAACCTGACCAAAACTGTACCAAACACAATAGAAGATTGCAAGGAGCCCTTCTATTCTCAGGCTATGAGTACAAACACACTGCAGCAACCCAGAGCAGCAGAAGAAGGAAACAGACCACCTATACAACATCTTCCAACAAAATGGATATCCACGCAACTTTATCAAAAAGTGCCTGACCACTCAACCTATTACAGCTCAACCAACACAAGCTATGAAACGGATCGCACTGCCATACATCAGAAACATCTCAGAAACAACCACAGACTATAACAATCACATGGCATCTCTGTAGCACACAAACCAACTAAAGCCCTCCAAAGCATTTTAAGTAAATCAAAAGACCCAGTACCAAGAAGAAAAAATAGGAGTCATCTACAACATACAGTCATCTAAGGACTGTAACAGCCACTATGTAGTACAGACAGGCAGAAGACTAGCAGAGCGCATCCATGAACACCAACTAGCAGTCAGAAGACACGATGAAAACTCCTTAATCTCACAACACATGGATAAATTTAACCATAATTTCAACTGGGAAACTCAGCATCTTAGATCAAGCTAAATCCAAAAACTCAAGGGAATTTCTGGAAGCTTTGTATTCAGACAAGTCACAACCACAAAGAGATAAACAATATCTGTGCACTATTCAAAAGAGACAATAAAAAGGAAACAAAAAGATCAGAATACCTCCTCGCCAGCAATCATCACCCAGATAAGCAGAGGTTAACACCAGGATGAACACGACAAACAATCAAGCAGTAAACAATACCTTAATCAAGGAACTACCAACTCAGACAGACAACCAAGCAGTAAACAACAGCCTAATCAAAGAACTACCAGGGAGAAAACAACACCCCCACCAACACTGACAGAGCAAGCTACTGTATATAAACAGAGAGCAAACCCCACTCCCTTCTAGCACTGAAGGTGTTACTTAGCTGGCTAACAAAACATCTGCAAGAAAACAACCAAGCTCAGAGTACCCCAAGGACTCCACCTAATACTATCCTGTTGGTTCTGCTGCGGTAGTCCCATATCAGTTCCTATAGATCAGGTCCAGATAGATCACAACACCTGCCTGATCTTGGCTGATCTCAGATGTTAAGCAAGGTTGACCCTTGTCAGTATGCGGAAGGAAGTTACCTGGAAAGTCTAGGGCTACTGACCAGACTAGGAAATTGTGAAAAGCATTTTGGAAGAAGGCAGTGCAAACCATTTCCTTATTCTTGCCAATTTAAACTGTGTGGATGCATCAATGTAAGTCAAAGCTGTCAAACTCAGTTTGAAGATGCCTTAGTCACCTGCTGAGGGATTGGAACTGAGTACCAAGCTCAATCCCTGTAGTATTTGACTTTCATTACCCAACTTAATAAGGCTGATTATCTGCTCTGCAACCGCACAGGACGCAGCCTAGTAATGGGCACAAGGAATGTCTTACAGTTGCAATCATACCTGCAATAGAAACTATTTGTATGAAATCATACCCAGATCACATTTTATAGTTGTAACAAAGGGATTACTCACATATACATCCCACTGGCTTATGCTCAGCACCACCATACATTTCCCAAGTCTCATATGTGGGTCTGCCATATTCTGCCTAAAACTTAGCACTCAATTGTTTATTCATCAGTTATGCAGGTAGCCATATTCTTGAACCGATACAGCAGCCTATCTTCATTTTTAGAATTGTCTCTCAAAATTTAAAACTTGTTGGCCTCCTTCTGAAAACATTTTTTATGAACCATAAGAAAGACAGAGTCATCATGGGAGAATACTATTTCTCGGTACCAATTTTGTCCACATCATTGTTATATTGTACATAAAACATAAGACTATGAGAATGAAGAAAAATGGAACATGATGAAGTATAAAGATAATGTTCAACATTAAAACATCATATAATCACCAGCCCATACTGTAAATTGGTAATGTAGCATAAGCCTTGGTACTGTATATGCATTTTCAAGCTACTTTCTCAGGATGTTGCTTCAGAGATTATTCAGCTAGAACAATGATGGATTTCAGAAGCTTTTACTCCATCAGAATAAGATATCAGTATTGATACCACAAGTCAAAAGAAAAGAACTTGGCCAAAGAAATGTGTGACTTGCAGAGTCTTGATGTGCTGATTAAACACATCCCCCCTCTAGAAAAGTCCTACATGGGTATGTATACCAAGTAAATTGCAGATGACACTGGGTTGCTACCAGCATGGCAGTTCTTACATAAGCTGTATTTATAACCACACAGGTTTTCATTAGGCTGACAGCATAACTGACCTTTCAGTTCAATAGAGTTAGAGCTTAATTAATGTTGTAATCCAAGTAGATTTTTCTTCCTTTTAAAAATATTTACTTATTAGCTTGTGTCCTTATATATGGTGTAAGTCTAGGAGTGATCTTATAAAATTTCCCAGCCTCAGAGATGAATTAAATTTACTGCAGGAAAATCTTCAAGGGAGCTTACAGAGGACATACAGATGAAGCTTTGTCAGTCAACTGACTAGCATCATATTAGCATAAAGTTTTATTCCCAGTATTTGATAGTTTGTAAGTGTGGTTGGTAACTTTCAAATATACTGTAGAATCCTGTCTCCTGAATCAGGCACTGAAAAAGGTAAGTCAGAAACAGTCTCCTTGTGAGTTTGGACTGGTCCCTCTTTCTCTGGTCCCAACCTTTCTTACAAGGTTCTTGTTATGGGGAAATAGATATGCCTCCTTGAGGTCCTGTATGAAAAGCAGGGTATAAAGCTGACAAATAAATAAACAGAGCATATATTAACCGCTGGACCTATTTTGTCCAACACAAATTATCTTGCCAGTCACAACTGAGGTGTAAAAGTAATTTCTTGCAAACTCATTACACTGTACCAAATTGCACAACCCATGTATAAATAAAGCCCAACACTCTTTTTGAGAATACCTGTTAATTTATGTATTATTTAAAATGCTTTAAGCAGCCCTTCAGAGTTCAATACTCTCCCACAGGTGTAGAAACAGTACAAACTAGAAGTATCAAAATTAGTAAGAGCCCGAGCTGCAGACAATATTGTTCCCTATTTTCCTTGCTGGAGAACAGAAATAGGAGGAAACTCTTATGTTCTCCTTGTGGGCTTTGTAGAAGCTTCAGTTCAATGGCCACTATGGAGGCACAGGTAGACTTTGGTCTCATCCTATATGGCTTTTCTTATCTTCTTAATAAGATGTAACCATGAAGAAGAATGGGGAAAAAAAGGACACTGTAGATAAATTCATGAAATTATTCCACTGAAGTTCCTTTTTTAAAAAGAATGAGGATTGTTTCTCTGGAACTTCTGGGCATTTTGAATTCACTGTAATCCCAATCAAATGTCAAGCAATTGGACAGGCCTATTCATCGTTCCATGAAATCCTTTGAAGCATTGAGCTAATTCCATTAGCATTTCACGAAGATGTTGTTCTTAACATTGATCAATAACATGTAATTTCTGATTGAATTTATTTAATGCATAACCTGTAGCTGTCAAAATTTTCAAATTATCTCTTTCAGTTCTTTTATAGCAAAGACAAAATGAGATTTTATAGCAAAATCTTTCTTTGAAAATCTTGTTATATAAAATATTAGTGCAATTTCCTTCTGTTCCACTGATTTTAGCAGTGGCTAAGGCATGGGAATGTTTAATTTCTCTTTTTATTATAGATATTTAAAGAATCATGTTTTTATCATTCAGATCTGTGCAAGAATTAAATAATATTTTTGGATTTACAAGGATTTACAGAGATTCAGGAAATGTGTTAGTGTATCTGGATGGATAAAAAAAAATCTATACTGGGTAAAGCTAAATAGAGAGACACTGAAAACAAACAATAACAACAGAAAAAAAAAATCCTGTTCTTTTTCAACGTCTGGGTGATAGAAACCATGGAAAGTTTTCAGACATTTCCTCTGTTGTTTTGACAAAGGCAATGAAATGACTTATAGGCTTAAACCTGAAATAAAACTGAATGCTTTACCTATTCAAAACTGAACAAAAAAATCAGTTTTCAGTTTCTTTTTCAAATTCAGCAAAAATCAGTAAAAATAAACAAACAAAAGCTTAATAGGCATAAGGTAATGATCTCTACTTCCCATAAGCAGTGGGGAAAATCCTAAATTGCTCTTCCATTAATGATCAGGAAGGATTATAATTCCTGCAAAATCATTCCACAACCTGAAGATCTGCTGCTGCCATGCCGTATCCCACACTATCCAGAAGACAATATAATGGAGATAGAAAAGTACCACTCCATGATCTGATTTTTGTACATAGAAGGGAAATTAGAATCCAAGCAAAGTTTTACATATCAAGATCTAAAGATTCTTGCATTTACATGCACAAACTTTAGGATACACACTGAACTTTTCTCCATTATTATTTTCCATCATAGCAAAAGAAAGTTCTAAGCAAGTTTCTAAGAGGTCCCAATTTCAGGGAGTTAAATTCATTAATTTTATCCACAATAATGTAAATTTATGTAATGTACATTGTTGCATTATTGCCCAAAGTATTGCCTAAACTATACCTCGGTACCTCGGTTCACGAACGCTTCTGTTCACGAACAATTCAGTTGACGAACAGCTCCAGTCTCAAAATTTTGCCTCCGTTCGCGAATGCCGGATCGGGTTACGAACAGGATCCGCGGCCATTTTCCCTTCCGTGACACGTGGTTGCGGCTTCCTGTAGGGAGGGGGACTCTCCCTCCATGCAGTAACCACCTCTCCACCCGCCTTCCTGTCCTCCATGCCAGAAGTCGCGTCGAGCAAGGTTAGCTTTCTCTCTCTTCGTACTGTACTTTGTGTCATATTTTTGCGGTTTAAAAAAAAAAACATGGTTCAGAGCGGATTAACCGTAATTACATTGAACCTTATGGGAAAATTTGATTCGGTTCACGACCAATTTGGTTCGCGACCAGAGTCGCGGAACGAATTAAGTTCGTGAACCGAGGTACCACTGTACTTTAGTTGAACACTATCTGAAACTTTTAAAATTCTAAAATGTAGGGAAATTAAAGCAGGAAATAGATCTAGTAATCAAAATAAAGAGTATTACTCCAAATTTATGCTATGAAGTAATTGACGTCAGCCATCTTTGCTGCCTTAAGTTGCATAATTTAAAAGCAGGCAGATTTAAATTCAGTAGGTTAAACTATAAAAGCAGTCCAACAATTTCCTCTCAAAAGCCTCAATATTTGGAAAGTCTCCCTAGCCACACACTGTAAATGATCATAAGTCTGAAAGATCATAAAGCGGCGTTTGAATGATTTAGCATTCACATCCCAGAATTATCAACAGTGATATGGAGGATGGTATCTTGATCCCAAAAGCACCTACTAGAAATGAAGGTGCCATTCTGTTAACTTGGATTGGCTATCCCCTTAATATTTGGTAACAGTTAGCATTTCTGTTCTGCAGTTTGTTACCCTCATAAGTTAATTTAAAATTTTAAACAGCTACTAGCAACATTTCCCTAGTAATGAAGCACTTCCTGTTCTTTACTCTTTTGAGTACTTTCAAACTGCCAGCAGCCTACTTCTGAATTTTATTTCTAATGGTGTTTGTCAAGCAGCGTGACAAGCTGGACTTATACCCCTATTACACAGAACATAGTGGAAAGATAGCTTTGCTTCTAAAGACCTCTCTATATTACAATTAATTTTCATTGGCTTGTCCTACTAGGAAATGCTTTAGGCACAGGAGGATAAATTTCTGGTGAGATATCATTAATTGTATTCAACCATTCTTGTGGTAAATGATTGCGTTAGTCCCAATGACATATATGTTCAGTTGAATTGTTGGCAATTCAAATTTTCTGTGATTACCAAACACATTTGTGATTATCACTCATGAATATGTATGACCCTCCATTAAAAAAGAATCTCTAAAATCTGTCCCATGTACAAGAATGTTTATATTACTGATGCTCTCAGTGCATTTAACTCATAAGATTCTGCCATAGCAGTCCCTGCTGCCTCCCAGCCATGTCTTTTCTTGACCATTTAAGTGGCTATGATTTACTTCAAACTGCTGGAGGACCTTGGAGGAAACTTTTTTCATTTCTTCAGAGGCTCCCTAGATCTCTCCTCAGATACTTTGGAGGATCCGTGAAAATTAATAGATCTGCACTGAACATTTGAGACATCTCACTGAAAAAAAAGTTTAATGGTTCAGTCTATAATCACTTTGGGAAGATATTCCAACTCCTCCCTCCTTCATACTTGGCTGCACTTTCCTAGAGCTTCATTACCAAGAGCATCAGTAGAGGGGGGATCAAAACAGACAAGGTAATTGAAGGCCCATCCCTTTTTACTCACAGTGCATGCATTAAAAGGGCAGGGCTTCAATCATATGGTCATAATAGCCCTATCTTGAGTTTTCTGACCATCCCTCATCCATGCCCCTGTTCATTAAACAAAGGCTCAGTCTGTAAAGCTTGTCCCAGAGTTTTAAAATATCACTGAGCTTTGGGAGTTGTATTTGCTTTTCCTTCATGATACCAGCAGAGCCCAGGGTGGCAGGGCCAGTGGAGCCCAGGAAGACAAGGCCAGCAAAGGTGGCAGAGTGCAAGATGGCCAAATGGGCAGATTTGGAGGGGGGAGATAGGTAGGTAGGGGAAGTTGAAGTGCCCCTGCAGTCGTATGTGCAGATGGGCTGCCAAGTGCCCAAATTTCGATCATGTGATTACAGGGACACTGCAATGGCCATAAGTTTGGGGACCATGCATAACTACTATTCATTTGGCACCACTGTAACTTTGAACGGTCGCTAAACAAATGGTCATTAAGGAGGACTACCTGTAGTAACTGCTTTGGTTATAGCAGAGCTTTGTCACTGTCCATAGAAAGTTCATTCTATATGTTTGAAAATAGTATTACTATTTTCTCATTTGGAGACCGAAAAAGTATACATGTATGGCGGTATGAGAACTTGTTTTATTTCCACTTATTTATAAGTTGTGCTTTATACTTATCTAACGTTGATAAAGATTGGTTTTATTTTTAAAAGATTTCTTAAGAGGCTCTCAAACAATAGCTTTGCAATGACCTTTGGCATTTATCTGCTGTATAAATTGTTTAAAATTTGGATGGTCATTGCAACCTCCTTTGAATCTGCTAATTATTTTCACTGTTTATGATAAGTGTGCTCCATTGGGTACAATTACGAATGTTTATTGAATAATTGCTGTCTCTGTCAAGTATTTGATTGAATATTTACCCACTCTCAGTAACATTTTTACTGAGTAATTGTCTGCACTGGGTAATATCTTTTCTCAGTAATTGCCTACACTGAATAATAGTTTCATTGTCTCAATTCCTTTTTCAATAATTCAATATTTTAAACAGCACTGAATTGTCATTTGTTATGACTCTTGATAAGTTTGCTGGAATATGTACATTTGCTGCTATATTGTACATGTTGCTATAATATTTATTATATACATTATTTTCTAATAATTAATTAAATATATTGCAGTGTTTTGATTTTTCTTGCTGATTACAAGGGGAGATCAGCTGAAAATAATAGTTGGGAACATACTGAAGACAGCCAATACTGATTAAAAAGTTGAAAATGTATTGCTCTGGAAATGGAAAAGTCAAACCACTCAAGAAGGAATACTTTCATCTTGTTCTGGTTTTTTTAGAAGTAAAATGGCAGAAGGAGGAGGAGAAGGAAGGGGAAATGAGGGAACAAGAGGACTTGATCTTTGTAATTCCAAGCAGTATTCCAAATACTGCCTCCATAACCTGAAGATCTGCAATATTTATTTGCTATTTATTACATTTCTACTCCACCTTTCTGTTACTTTTATTTTTTTAAATCAAGGTGGCTTACAATGATAAAATGTGCCTATCGTTTTGTGATATGTTACAACCTGTTGTGCACCTTGTGTATGTTAAGGACACATACAAATAGGTCTGCCATCAGCATACAACATCCCAAGTCAGCTGTCCCAATAGGACTTACAAATGTTTGTTTTAGGGGCCTCTTTTTCTAGTGTTAGGAGAACATTATTTACATTCCCTTCTGTGCCTCCATCTGAAAATGGCTGGGTTCAGAAAGCATGCCAATTCCTAAACCAGAATTAACAAAGAACAATTACTGTGTTCTCACTTTGCCAGAATAAATAACCATATTAAGATTAACATAATATGGTAGGATAGTGACTGGATTCCCACAACACACTGAATCACAGACTGATTCAATGTTAGCCTGTTATGCAAACCCAACTATTGTGCCAGATGAGCTGCAGGACATTATAGCACACATCAGTGGCTGCTGCAAGCTGTCAGAAGATCCCACTGCTGCTTGATATCCTCCAACCAGAAAACTCAGCAAGATCACTATAACCCTGTGTGGATATGAAAAGACTGATCAGAAGACACTGTTACCCACAGCATCCATAAATCAGGAGTTGGTCCTGATGGCTGTTACAACCCTACATTCTTTTCTGCCTCCTTAACATTTTAAAATCATAAATTCAGTGTGCTCATTATCTCTGAATGATATTAATAGATTGTGAGAGAAAGTCAAGCAGCAGATTTCAGAGAATGTTTAAATACAGTGCGGGTAAGGGCAGTACTAGATCAGCATCGCAGACTCTCTTATTGAATATACAGGGGCCTAGAAGTTCCATTTGATGAAAATGTCATCAAGTCTCCATGCTGTCATATCTTGCATAAATAGCACAACTGTACTAAGTGCACAGACTGAGTTATTATTTCCACTTAGATATTGCAGATAGGTGATGGAACTGATGCACTTCTGACTAAAAATAGAATAGAAATTCACTGCATTTTGGACACGTACAAACTCTGTTAAATTCAATGTAATTTAAGAGAATATGTAATTTTCATCATCCATATTTGTAATAATTAAGTTTATGACACAAATTCAGAAATTCTTTTTAGTTCCAAGGCAGACAAATGTTGAACAATGACAGCCGAAATCTGTATCAGTCAGCAACATAGGCCCTTTTTACTTGACAATTATTTGGAGGAAAGGGGAAAAAAAGTTCTATGGGAAGTGGCTTGCTAGAGAGGATGTAAGCCACCAGAAGAATAGTGTAAATTTCAAGGGGTGGGGGTGGGGACTGTTTAGGGGAAACCAGGGTTCTGTTTATTAGATATAAAACCCAAACTAATGAAGACTGAGTTTACTTTGATTTAGAACCTTGTAACAACTAGTAGTATTTTCCATGAACTAATTAAATTCACATTATTAATGTTTGCTTCAAGTGGTTTTACTTACTTTTTTTTGCTCTGAAGAGGTCAGTTAGTAGTTAATGAGCTCTTATCTCCTAGCTTTTGAGGTTGGAGCCTTGACCAGGAATAAGTGTTGCCATCAGGAATGCAACTAAGATATTAAATCAGAGTTGCAGGAAAAAATCTGACCTGTCCATTACAGCCATTCTGCCACTTTGTCAGCCACTGAAAAGAGACTAAACTTCTAGTGGTTGATTCCTAGACCTGGAGATTCTGCAGATGCTAGCAGGGTTTTGTATGAAAATACCTAAGTGTATCCTCTTTATTTTCTTTGGGGGACAAATAAAACTTGTTTGCTTGTGCATAGTTGTGACTTTGGGTAAACTTTAAATTTAATGCTTTTTACCTAGTAGATCTTATCTCCACAAAAACTGAAAAATACTTGTATACCACACTATATATGAACTGGACCTAGGTTCATTAAAGATTAGATGAGCAGAAGAGGGGGAACATATATAGACCGCTAAAAGTTGCTGACATATATCTCCTCAGCATACCTAACCAGCACGGGTGATGGTGAGGGATGCTGAAACAGAAAGCGTCTCCCTCAGGAAATTTTGGGACTTTCAGTAGCCAAGGAGCTTGAATGATGAGACAGAAACCCTGTGATAATTTTTTGGAAAGTTTATGCTAAATCAGCAACAAATATTTCATATTTGCATCCCCAAAGATTGGTAAAAATACCAAGAATGCAAAATTATTTTTCTTGGAAGATCCCTGTATTTTTCCCAGGACCATACTTAAGGTAAGTTTAGCCTTTGTAATTTTTTTCATGATGCACTGATCAACCTATTAGCATATGATTAATAGTGATTATGCCTGCTAAAATTTGGTTATATTTGGATAAAGTTTCATTTTTCTTTTCTGTTTTGATCAGTGGTTTAGAAAACTAGTTTCAGCAATTTAATTTCAGAAGTCTGTGAAGCACAGACTTCACAGGAAATCATAGGAAAGAAAAATATCGATCCTTACTTAAAATTAATGAAAATAGGACAGATGAAATGGCTCTACCTGTACAAATCTTTATTCAGTTTTTCAACAAAACAAAACAATAAACAGCTGTAAGGTATACTTTGACATCCTGGCAGAAATGGAAAGCATGTGATAATGACAGATTGCCTTGGGAAACTGGGTATAAACATCACTCAGATTTATTGTATTTATTTTTCATCAATAGCCAGACTGAGAAAACTTTAATTATGTCACATACCACAATGAAATACTAAATCTGGCAGAAATTTATATTAATTACTGACAGTGAATTACTGGTTAAAAATATTATTTATACTGTAGCTAATTTTGATGTTTCTTAAAGTTTCACTTATGTAATAAAGATAAGTTTATTTCTTTAAAATTAAAAAATAGGATCTCAGAAAAATCAAATAAAAAATAAGTGTGATAACAATAACTAGCAGAAACTGATGATCTGCTACATCACAACATAAAGTTTTGATATGTGTATGATTGCATAAGTAGTAATGGGTGTAATACATTTTATGAGACACCCCTCTAATTAGTCAAGTATAAGATTCAAAGATTAACTGCCACCACTTCCTACTCAAATCTACTTTTAGAAAAATATGGGTACTAAAAGAAGAAACAAAGTGAAATTAATCTAGTTATTGCTTCAAATCTTCATTGTTTCTCAACAATAGAATGAATAAGAAACAGAGCATTTTCCTCTCTCTGAAATCAATTTTGGTAGAGTGTTTGAACCCCATAGAAAGTTCTGTGGCTCTGTATGTCTGTTGAGTCACAAGCAAAGGTAAAACTGGTCATGCGCTTCCTCCTAGGACTTTGAAATGGCATTTATGTCACCTTGAGTTACACAAAACAAAGACAGGATATAAATGTAGTCAATCCATCTTTTGAAATATTTGAAACCTTTAAGCATAGCCCTATTCTTTCTTAATATCGCCAAAGGATTTTTCTTCACATTCTTCTTTGCTTTTGGATTTGTCCATATCCTTCTTCAACAGCAGTTCTCTGAAATGAAAACAATATTCTTTAGGTGATATTAACCAAAGCAGTACAATTATTGTCCAGTTATTATCCATTGTACTAATAATTGATCTTCCTCTAGGCTGAACTTCAGATAAACTTGGGTTTTGGTCTCATAATTTGATATTGTGGCTGTTTTACCCAAGACATTGTAGATCTGGCATGGAAACACCAGAAAAATGTCTAAACATTTTTCACCTCTCCTTAGGATGTAGACCTTTATTCTGTAAAAAAACACTGTTGTTAAATTTCGTGACATTGCTGTAGACTCTGATCTTCAATATCCAAAGACAAAGGGAAAGGAAGATGTATGTATGCCAGCTACATATTTAAAAAATTGATTCTAGGCAAAATGGTACATAAAAATGAATTCAGGGTGCTTTGGGGGCTGCAGATGAGGTGCTGGCTGGGCTTCATGTTGACCACAGGCTGTCAGACTCTGCACTAGAGGAAGCACAAAACTTCAAGCAGAGTTTGTAAGCTGTTCAGAAGAGCTCCAGGTAAACCCTTGCAGTTGGAATAAAAGCAGATGCAAAGAGCCTTGATGTGTAATGGAGATTCTGGAGGTATATAAATTCTATTGTGTTATACTTGTGAATAGCATTACTCTCAAAGCAACATTAATTACTTCTTTGATAAGAAGGAAGGTCACATTTGCTGATGTATGACAGTAATGGAGTGGGTAGATTCAGCACTTGTTCCCTAAAGAGAACAAAAGCCTTTTACCTTTATAATTAAGTATTCTTCTCTTTGCAAAAAGCTGCCAATTAATAGCACATATGTTGCAGCTTGCCTATAAAATCTAAATGGCAAATGTTCTCTGGGCAAATCCTGTATTTGAAAAGAAGGTGGACTTTCATTTTGTCACAACAACAAATGGCTTCAGTCTCAGGTTTAATATGGAGGCATTCCTCTTAAGATGGAAAAGTATTCTCTAGCCAAATATGAACAAAATGCAAATAATTAAAAGAAGAGCATCTTTTTGTGAAGATTAAGGCAAATAAAAGAATGGGAAGCAAAAGAATTAACAAATTCAGCACAAACAGTTCTTTAAAACTTAACATCAGATCTGATAAAGGAATAATGTGTTGTGAGTATGAGTTTTTCTCTGCAGCAAAAGGCATGGTAAAGAATTATTAGTCAGTCTTGTGTTTACTACTATAACTGGTCTCAGCTCTGCTTTTTATCTTCATTTCTCTCCTCTTCTTTCTTCCTCCCTTCTTAAGCCAATTGCTCCTCTTAAAGAATTACACCATCTTCATACACACAAACATGTACTTTACTTGCAGTTCAGAAAATACCAACATTTCAAGGAGGTAGGACAAAAGGCATTATACTATGAAATCATACTATGAGAGAGAGAAAAACGGATCAGTAACAGAGGCAACAAAAAGGGTAAGGTTAAGAGAATCTTCCAGAACTTCATAACCACCAAGGGATGGCCTAACTTACACATTAACTTAACAAGGCACTAGCTGCTTCAGTTAACCGTTTCCTGTGCATACGGAGGTGCTTAGCCAACATAAAGAGCATTCATTTTAGTGTTTTAGAATAACAAAATAAATAACTTACACAAGAGAGGAATTAAATCCCACCTAGCCCCAAGACCATCACTTTAAATACTATAACTATTAACTCCCTATGGTCCTCCTGCTTTACACATGGCTTCTACTTTGCTTCCCTTCTTCCTTCCTTCTTGCCCCAGTGGAGGACTAGATCCATGGATTAAAAGGATCTTGTGTGTCAGTTTTGAGCTCTGGCTACAGGGGTAACATTCTGAACTTCAGTGATGCCTCTTTTAATTTTCAGCACTCCACAGCCCTTGGTTGGAAGCATGATGTAAAATTAAGAGGGACAGATCACAATGCCAGCAGAGGTAATCACATGGTAATATTAGTCCTGCTGTGGGAAAAATATTGAGCATCAGGTGCTCACTTTTTTTTTTATACTCTATGTAGCTTCGCTGCCACCTAGCAATCTGTCACATTTCTGTTTTCCAACTCTATTTGCTTAAGTAAAAATCCACCCTGATATTGACAGTAGATTGGAAATTTTATGTTGTCCTCCCCAACTCCTGGTGCAGACATTCTACTTACATTTTCACAATCTCTCTGGAGTAGCATAATCCCTGGTTTCAGAATGGTCCCAATCCTCCTATGTTTTTGGAAGGCCATTAAGACATGGCTCTTCCAACAGGCCTCTGGGGAATAAGTTGTCTTTGTTCCTTTCAAGGTGCATTGCTTGCTGCTAATTGTGTGGTGGTCATATTTTCTTACATATGATTGTATTTTATTTTTATTTTCAACTTTTTACTATATCTGGAATTACAAACTGTTCAGAATCATTTTTCACTGGAGCAGCATAAAAGCTTCAGCAAATATGGAAATAAATACGGTAACTACATAGTAACCCAGCTAACAAGATGATCAAAATACCCAGCCCTAATTTAGAGCAGCAAAAGTATATGGAAGATGGATGGGATCTCAAAGTGAAAAAGTGTTGCAGTTGGATATCAGGGCAGAACCATATTCTAAAATTCACTTGAAAGCTTTGGCGACTCCTTCTGCTCAAGAGTTTGGATAAAACATTGGGAAGTAAATGCAAAGTGAGTCTTTCTTCCAGCCAATGGTCATCTCCTACTGAAATATGGTTTGTAAATCCACCAGTCGTAGTTATATCACTCTGAATTATTTTAATTGCTGTTTGCAGACAAAGTGACAGCCTCTTTTCTGCACTGCTTCATGCTGGCTGATATTTTACATGATGTCTAGAAACAGTAAGCAAACAATTCCCAATACAAACATTCTTCTATGCTCATTTTAAAAGATTCTTTCCTTTTAAAGCGTTTGAGTTCATAACAATAATTGGCACTAACAAAAAATTCAGAGCCATCTTCCATGGCAAGAACAAGAGAATGAATATGGGCTGAGATCAGTTATTCTTGGTCTGTGGAATATAAATTAGGCGAGGCTATTTTTCTTTCATTTGACATACCTTTGTTTGCAGAGAAACATCCATGCATACTTGTAATAATACAGTATGTAGTGCTATTGTCAGGTACATTTCCAATCTGATATTTAATAGAGATCACAAGCTGGGCTTACAGGGCAAGAGGATGCATGGAGCGTGGAAAGGCAGAATACATTTTCCCATGCATCATCAATTATAGCATAGAGTTCAGGCTCCTATCAGTGTTTGTGCCTGGAATCACGCAATGGCTATTTGTAATATTTTGAATGGGCACAAGTGTTCTACAGATGGTCTTTTATCTCCCATGTGGGTTTCCAGCACAATGGGAGAGAACTGCTGATATACCCTGAGAAATGCAGTCGTGATTAATTAATTAATTAATTAATTAATTAATCAATCTTTTAACAGACTGGTGTGCTATTTTGTGCCTGGACTCCTCAAAAGACTGGTAAATGACTGAATGATCCATCAATGTTTTACCAATCCTCATAGAAGGTCACAGGCTGAATTTCTGCATCAATCATTGTTTTAGTTATGTGTTATGTCCCCAAATTAAAATCAATGGGACTAATATGCTGAGGCTCAAGCAGCTAATATTTTTTAGTGCTTCAGAATGAGTGTTTTAAATCTGTTATTTATTATTACATGTCTATCTAATCAAAGCAGCACAGATGGGGATGGAGTAGGGGTGTGAATGAGGATGGGGATCTTCTCTTGTTTTTTTCCCCACAAACAACTCTGGGAAGCCGATGGGGCTGAGAGATTGATACTGGTCCAAAGCCACCCAGTAAGCATCATGTTAAGTTGGGACTTAAACAGGGGTGTCCTCTATTTATAGTCCAAGACTTGAAACACAATGCTAGAGTGGCAAATGTAGTTTACAGATGTAAAATATTTTATGTTTTTATTTCATGAATGTAACATTTTATTTCACCATTTTATTTAATTATTAATTCAGCACAATCATGAAAATAAAATTGGGGACATTCTTTTCATTTAAAGCCCAAAGCATGAGACTTTTTCCAGGTAGAATTATAAACCCCATTTCAATTACTTTACACTGTCACAAAATTAAGTTCTAGCCTTTTTGTTGCAATTTGGGGTTTGGTGTATAGTACACCACATATAGCGTTATGTTAGTTGAATTCTGAAGAGGATACTGCCTTACCTGGCCCTGGATGTATCTTCCTGTCCCCAGACAAGCTCACTTGCATAATATCTTCACCTACTGCTAACCATACGTCGTTCAGTTTCATGGCCAAATAGTGTTGAAGCCCTGAGCTGGTACATCCTCTGTGTAGCTGCTATACAGCATAATATTATACAATCATAAGCTGCAATGCAAGTTTACAATTAAACCTAGAGGAGAAAGATTATTCTTTCCTCTCATAAATTTCCTATGGTTTATGCACAGGAATTTTACTTTAACTGGGAATGCATTCAGTGGAAGTCCCTATCTGCAGTCTGAAATATACTTTCCATTTTAAAAGAGATACAATTAACTCTTTAGGCACCATGCCTAATATAGCAGCATTCATGTAATGGCCACATGAACACTTGAACGTACACTCTAAAAAGAGTAGTAGACATATTGTCATTACCACACGACGTGCATAAGGAGGCCACGTGTCTCACTGACGCATCCTGTCTTCTTGCCTTTGTTTCTTTTTATAAACTTGCCATGTGCATAAATAAAGCTAAATAAGATAACAAATTATTTTAAGTAAAATGGTATGTACATTAATTTGCAAGTCCTACTGGAATCTTTTTCTGTATTTCCTTGATAAGTAAAAAATAGCATGGGTATAATGTGACACTCAAATTGTGAGAAAAAATGCCAGTGTGTCTGTTCTGGTTGTGTATTAATTCAATTTAACTTTTTGTAATCAATTTCTTGTATAAGGTTGTGCAAATAAATTCAGATCCAGAGGCTGATTATAGGTCTTTCTCATTATCATTTATAGCTCATCTAATTGCAATTCATCAAGGTTTTTGTCTCTATCATATCCATATCTTGTACAGACATGTTTCACTGCTATAATCCTAATCCCAGCTGGCTCGGGAATTCTGGGAGTTGAAGTCCACACATCATAAAGTTACTAAGGTTGAGAAATATTGGCGTGGAGTAAGACCTATAGTCATCCAGATGATCCTCTTAAATATAGTACCCATCAAACTCACCTGCAGCAAAATAGCTATTGCTAGAGATCCCATACTTCTCTCATAAAAATAAATGGAAAATTTCTTCCTCCTTAAAGTAAGAGTGGGGAACCTACATATTGCTAAACTACAAGTCCCAGTATCCTTTAACTATGGCTATGTGGGGCTGGTCATTACTGCAATTTAGCAACATCTGAAGGACCACTGCTTTTCTACTTGTATGTATAGAAGTTTCATGTGCCATTGGAATGAACCTTTAATTTCTAAATCTGAATGCTTTCCCATAAAAAGTTTGGAAAAAATTCAAAATAAAGGCACATTCTGACAAGTAAGCAAAGATTACTAGTGTAATTATAGCTGGGTTACAATACTATTTTCATGGCTAGAATCCTAATGTAGATTATTGCCAGGATTTGCAATATCTGTCATGCCCTTGAAGATTTTCTGTTCAAAAAATATTTCCCTGTTATATTTTTGGATTACCATGTAGTACCATTGACAGTAAGAAAAATGCAGGACATTGCAAATATTTCAATAAGTAGCAGAGCATAAACTCCTATTTGGATGCTTGGGAGCAGAATCAAGGCAAGCAGGGCCTTGTTTGGAAGACCCATACTAGTCTAAGTCCTGTTGCATAGACTTATCAGCTCCTCTTTCCTTACTAAGGCCTATTCATTTATCCTGGAGCATAAAACTATAAATGGCCAGTAGTGGGTGCTCCCCCAGCCACAAAGTAGTATCTCCCACCACACATGCGTAGGCCCTAGAGTATTGTTCCTAAAAGGTAGCTGGACAAAAGACACGTCCTTGTATGTCATTTCCACTGGGAGAAACCATTCTTCAGGATTTGCACAATATCTGTCACAGCCTATCATACTGGGCTGAAGAAAAACAGCAATGGATCCTTTCCAAGGACCTTCCATTTCTTTAGGAGCATTCATCAGCAAAAAGCTTAAGCATTCAGCCTGAACACTTGCACAGACGTAGCTTCTTGCAAAGCCATAGCAGAATGTTCATGCCTTATTAAGGAGAGTCATCAGCTTTGCTGCATACAGTAATCCAACAGTGCCTACACTGAATGACCAGAATTGCTCATTCCAGGTTTTTTTTTTAATGGCTACTAATCTTTCTTTAAAATGGTCCAAAGTTTGTTACCCTTGAAACTGAGTGTTTACCATTTGTGCTAAGGCACAGCAACAATTCAAAGACTAACCTTTCCTTACAAGGCTACAGCCCACTGCAGTGATAGTATGACAGTCATCAATATCCCCTGGTTCTCATCTGCATACTTATGATTTCCCTTAGTAATCTTCAAAATGAGTTTGTTTTTTCCTTCATACTGCATAAGTGTTGGAGAGGGCGATAGATCCCCTTGCCTTGTGTTTTGCCATCACTGCAGTGTTCCCCTGTTGTTCTTGTCTGTGGGTGGAATGGAGAGAGAGATTAGAAAACTCTTCAATGTTTAGCTCTTACATTCCACACTAACACATTAGATTTTATCTGCTTGCATCACAGCAAGCTCTAGTGGTAAGATATGTGGGAGAAATGTAATAAGTGAAGGTAAGTTAAGGGTAATATCCACTTTCAGTCACAGGCCAAGGCTTTATTAATCTCAGCTATAATTACATTGCAATTCCCTGCTTCCCCAGCAGCAATGAATAAGAATAACTACCACTCCAAATTAATAAACATCAGGAATGACATTAGTTAAGATTTTGACCACCCATGACATCAGACTTTCCTCTCACTTCTCTGCTTTCAATATTGCAATGGATCTTCTCAAAAAATGTAATACTGTAATATTTTAGAAGGCCATAAGGCACAAGTTGTTGCTAGAGAAAATAGTAATGATGGAAGCAAAGTTGCAAGTAACATGGCATGTCAGATTCTTTATTACCTCCTTCTTTATACCCATTCAAAAATTCAAGGAGTATTTGATATATCCAGTTAAACCATGTAAGTCAGTTGAACTGGCTTTGGGATTATTCTTCAGGGGCTAATCTAGCCTACAATGTCTTAAGAAATTAGTAGTTGCATCATCTATTGAGTTAAAAAAGTGGTTGGACTCTTATATGTCTTTGAAGAGACATACAGCTAGGGTACTGGGTCATCACTTGCTGGTTTCCAATCTCTGGCTATTCATCTCCCTAAAATATCAATATATCCTTATGTAGTAGTGGAAAGTGTTCCACAGTTGGAATGTTGCTATTATTGGTCACTACCTATTGTAGCTCTATCTGTCGGGGTAGCCAAAGAAGGATATGCAAGTCAATCAGTGCACTTATTATCAGACAATGCTGTTATCTGACACCTGTGAATATCCATTTTATTTGCATGCTGTTCGGAACTTAGGAGGCAAAATGATACGCTCTAAAAATGCAGTCCTCATTTCTTTGGATAGAAAAAAAATGATGGTAGCAACCTCAGATTTCCTATTATTCTATGGAATCCTAAAGGTCATCCAGAGGGAACATCATTACTAAAATTGATCACTCCATCCAAGTAATACATCCTTAGAATAGCATTCAAGGATGTAACGTGCTACCTGAGTACAATCTACTGAGAAACATTTAGACATGCTGTTATTCTGTGAGAAATATCTTAGTGAAGCCATTATAACAGAATAAGTAAAAGAACTACCCTTTTCTTATAATTACCAACTGCTCTTTAGGTGTTAAAATTCACATTGTACTTAATAGTACTGTCACATCAATACATTAAGAATGATCAATTGTCCAAATAGACAGTGTGGCAATTATGGAGGCTGTGTGCAAGACATAATGTCTAAACTTGTCCTAGGAAGATGGGGGATAAAATACTCTCCTTCTGCCCCCCCCCCCCACTTCTCACAGCTATATATTACATTACTTTGAAAGGTAATTAAGACTGAACCACAACCCTCAGTGTGAAAGGTCTTTGAAATCCTTTGGAATAAAGATGTATACTGCAAGACTACTACAAGATATATTTTATCAAGAGTATTTGCCAATTACTCTGAATTGCCAGATGTGAATTTGCAGCAAGAGGGCTATATTTAAATCTGATGTTGCCAAGATGTAAACATAAAGGAAGAGGCAATAATGTCCAGGGGATAAATTAGGCTTGAGGGATTTATTATCAAATGGGTTCATTATATTTTAAAGTTTTGGACTGATTAAACTGTAAATTCAGAAATGAACTAATAACACAAATTAACAAAAGTAAGTAATTTTATTTTTCAAATATGGAATCTTGTGGGATGTCGAAGACTCACATTTATTATGGCATGTGGACTGCAGTTAGTTTTTAAGATGACACAAGATTTGGGGGGTTTTTGTTATTTTTCTTGCAACAGGCTAACACGACTACTCTTCTAAAAATTATTTCAGGTTCTTTTTTTAAAGATTCCTGAGGTGTTTCATTAAATCTAGATAAGTAGATAGTTAAAAAGCAAGCTTCAAACTGCCTTTGCTGTAGAATGTAATACCTTGCAAGAATATCAATTTTAAAAAATCAATTTGTTTTTTTGCTTAAAAAAAAAAGGAATAAGAATCAATGCAGCAGACTGGGACAGACCCAGAATTTATGGAAAAAGTAGTGGGAATGTGTGTGTAGAGATAAATGCTGAAAACAGTGTAGAATAAAAAGTGTTAAATGCAGTCTTTCCCATTCATTTCAGTTGAGTTGTGCATGAGTAATATAGGTACTACAAAGTAGGTTTTTTTCCAAAGAAACAGGCAGGATAGAAGCTTGTCTTTATTGTGTACTTTATATTTTGTTTTGACATTTCTAAAATCTTAAATTTAGTGCCATTTGCATTATAACTTTTGGAATACATTAGCCTCAAAAACATAACATCTATCCATAAGCAAAACCATTTAAGAGACGTACCCAGATCCAGTCATCTGTGGTGAAAGGCTCATTGGAATACAACTGCTTTGAGCTGTTTCTGAAGCAACATCAAAGTATGGGATGCATACATTTTGGGGGGGGCATAACTTGAGGGCTACAACAGAGAAGGCCTGTCACCTCATCCATTATCCCATGTACTTCATGAAGAGGAAAGAGCTTTTCTCTGGATGACTGGATCAGATAAGCAGTCTGCAGTGGCCAGGTGTTGCATGATGTATGACCAGTACCTTGAACTGTGTACAGAAGCTTACTAGCAGCCACTGCTATAACTTATATATAGGTATAATTCTACATTTATGAGAATGTCACCAGGAGCTTGGCCGCCATGTTTTGTAGAAGTAGAGCTGGTGGGTCATCTACAAAATCAGCTGTACCTGGAATGGATTGCAGTAGTCCAACTGCATGGTGGTCAGGGCATGAGTTACCAACATCAGGGCATCTTGGTTCAGGTAGAGTTTTAGTTGCACACGCACCTCCCCAAAGCTAATAGCCATATAGTGGCATGACTTTGAGTGGCTATTCTCAGATTGTAGGGAATTCTTTTGGGAACCCTCCTGGCTCTGGTGCTTGCAATTTTGAATGTGATTGTTGTTGCTAGTTTGGGCTAATGAACCTCTGAGGCTCAGCCTAAGAAAAGGCACCAATAGGTGCAAAACAGCTTTACGTTACTCATAGTATTCTCCATTACTGAAGATTGAATAGGTCGGTGGCTTGAGATGACATAACATATTTGTCTCTTCCTAGTATGGACACAAAAATGTACAAAATGAAATTAGTCTGTCAGTGTAATGTGGAACAAATGATCAACTAGCATTTATTCCTTAATTAGTATCTCGTATTTCTATTAATACAGAATGGATTCCCAAATGGACTTTATAACTGTTAAAATTAAAGTATTAATTGCAACCATTTCTGTTCCTTTAAAATCATTCTTTAGGTGTTGCTGTTAGAAATAATTGTAATGGATTATTGATATTCCATTCTTCCAAGATAGAGACATGCATTTATCTAGTATGATTTCTCTTACTTCTTCTTAGTTTCACAAGATTCTGTCACATTGCAAGAATATTTTAGGTAATTATAAATGAATATTGGGATGCAAGCATATCCAGGATTTTACCTATCAATAGGCATTTTCCCAAATTGAACTAGAACATCTTTCAGTTGATTTATACTTGGATCCTACGTGTCTTTACTCACAATAATATTTCCCAATTACATCTGGAGGGACCAATTAGTGATCAAATAATAACCTAAATAATAAAAATAATAATTGAAAACAATCTATCAAAAATAGTTTAATAGCCTTTAAATTAATTAAAAAATGATGGAATACAGGGAGTAGCTGCCTTGTTGTTTACTTGCCTAAAAAAGTATACAGCTTTCAGGGACTTAAATAAGATTTCTTCAATTTATGATCCGTAAGGTTGAACACAACCCACCAGGGAATCAATGTACCTGTTTTCCTTGTCTCTCTTAGGCTGCATAAACAAGGAAGTTGCTCGCAGAAGTTACAGTGCACAGCTGGTCAGCTATATTATGCCCAATAGTGATTTACATAGGCAGGTTTGAATGAAAAGCCAAACTAATGATTCAGATATGCAGATTTAGGAAGCACCTTAGCTAACACAGTATTGAAATTTGCTTTACAATTTTTCAAATGGTTTCTTTTTCTGTGAAAGAGGTATTTGTTTTTCTTCCTCATTTTCAGAGTTCTGTTTCTATCAAACTATAACAGAAGAGTTTAAAACAAAACTCAAAGGATGCTTTTGACAGAGCAATAGTTTTAGCATTGCTGCTTTTTATTTTTACATAGATAACCTTTGTCTCCCCCCGCCCCAGCCCCAACGTAGGTTGAACGCTATATCTAAGTCTGGCCAGGCAGAATGGGCATGATTTGGGTCCCGTCAGCTAAGGAATGCCAGTCGGCAGGCCCGGAAGATGTGCCGTTTCTGCCATAGCACTGCCCTATGGAACATGCTCCCTCCAGAGATCAGGGTGGCCCCAACCCTGCTGGCTTTCTTAGGCCCCAAAAACCTGGCTCTCTGCCCAGACCTGGGACCCCAAGTGTGTGCAGAGACATGTTTCTTGGTTGGATTAGTGATTATAGGGTATGATATTTTCTTCACTATGTATTTTAATTTTTGTATTGTTGCAATTGTTTTCACTTTATTTTGTTTGCCACCCAGACTGACTTGTTGAGATGGGTGGCCATACAGATTGAATAAATAAATAAATAAGTCTACTGACCATGGTTTTTACAAAATAAATCACAGAATGGTGGGGCCACGGTGCTGGACAAATGCCACCATTTTTATTATTATTTTTTTTAACCATACCCTGTAGACACCCCTGGTCTCATAATTCAACATGCAAATCTCACTAAGTGTTTCAGTGACAATAGCAAATTCTCTGTGGCTACTGTTGCATTTTCTTAAGTATTGTGCTCCAAGTTTTGTTTTCTGTTTTTGTTTTTTTAGTAAACTCTTGAAAATACCAAGTACCAAGTGTGCATGCACAAAACCAGTAGAATTGCAAAATAAACCAATAGAGCTATCTCATTATTAATAGTTTGCAGAAATCCAAATATTCATTATCATTGGCAACTGAACATTTCTTTTATATGAAAATGTTAAATAATTTCTTTAGTCACAAACCACAATTATTATTTACCATGAATTCCAATTAAATAATAAAGTATGGTTTACTATTCTTCCTTGAAGAAATGGTGAGAATGGTGTGTAAAATACTACAGTATCTGTTAAACTTTTAGGCACCATTGTTTATAAAGAACTATGGCATTGTACTGATTCAGTAACCTGAGCATAGTTTGAATTTAAAAAAAAAAAAAAACCTTGCTAACAATTCTATGTTCACTTCAACAATTATAATTATCCATGATTTGTCAACTTCAAAAATACATTCTACAATCAACTTGTATGCTTGCCTTAGGACCAGCCAAATATTGCACAAATCTCTCCATTAGTAGGTGTTACAAAAAGCTAATTGGTGAGTGTGATGGGGGCAGGGAAGGGGGGAAAGCTTTCTTGATGCTGAAATAGAGGGGTGGTGGTGGTTAGCATGTTGTATGAATCGAATCACCACATTCAGCCATATTGGGTTTTTTTGTTCTTTTGGCAGAGCAATTTTGGTTTATGTGGTATGAAAATACTTGTGTCAGAATAATCAAAATCTTTGGATGGAATGAAGAAAGAGGCAGAAGTTTTAAGCTCTAAGGTTCATGCTCTAAGCATTAGGTCCCTATTTGTCTCTAAATTTAGCTGAAACATACAAATAATTTGCTAAGAAGAGACAGAAAGTTAATTAACAAATGACTCTTTTTATATTAGCAAAGCTGAAGTTTACTTTTTGGAAACTCATTAAGCAGAAAAAGTAATCCAAATGGATGTTATCTAATGGGTGGAAGGAAGAGAACCCTCATTCCTTATACCATGATAAGTTAGGAAACAAACTCTACAAAATACTAAAAAGTGCACATAAAAATATTTGTTATATTACACTCAAGACAAGCATAGCTTTTCTGTATTTCTCTTCTCAGACTGCATCTTACATTTTCTTGCTTTGTTGCAAGCCTGGGAATTAATGAAGCTGTTTTCATCCACATTCTGTGTTTTCTATTTTCTTCCTAGTGTGCTCCAGCCAGTATATAAAGCACCACATCACCTCATCTTGAAAGAGTTCACTCACAGTCTATAAGACTGCATGCCCGTTTGATCATTGACATACTTCATTTTATTCATTACCAAGTTTTTGTATCTCAGTATTCTCTTCTCCAATAATATTTCCATAACAACCACTGTGTAAGGTACAGATGAGAGTCAGTCACTTTGGGCTGTGGCTGCCTCCTCCTTCTCCTTCTCCTTCTCCTTCTCCTTCTCCTTCTCCTTCTCCTTCTCCTCCTCCACCTCCTCCTCCTTCTCCTTCTCCTTCTTCCAGAATACATCATTCATATCTCCTTTGGCTTACATATGAGCCAGGTTCAAAGAAAGGACTTTTGCATTTTCCCAAATGAGGAATGGGAGCCATTTTGGTGCAGTGGTCAAGACACCAGGCTAGAAATCAGGAAAGCATGAGTTCTAGTCCTGCCTTGGACACAAAGCCAGCTGGGTGACCTTGGGCTAGTCATTTGCTCTCAGCCCTAGGAAGAAGGCAATGGCAAACCACTTCTGAAAATCTTGCCAAGAAAACCTTATTTATAGCCATTTTCTGTGGCTACAGACACAGAACATTCCTTCCTTGCAACAGACAGCGTACTGTCAACTACCTTTCTACTACCATTTGCAAATCTTAAATTTTCTCCATCCATTTTCCCATATTTAATAAACATTCTACTAAGGTACACAAATTGTGACTGAATGACTGGAGATTACTTATTAAGATTAAATTTGAAAGGTGTAGTTGGGGGAGGGGCTGATTCAGTGTTTAGCCATAGCCCTATGAGAGGCTTAATTCTTCTTCACCATGCCATAGTCCTGGCTGGAATCATAATAATTGAAACTATATGTTCTAGAGGGTAAAATATATGCCTTTTCCCTAATGTGGCAATTAGCCCCTTTGAGAGGAGGGATACTTTTTCATTAAGAACATGTCACAATAGGAATAGTTAATACTTGTTCTCTCAGTGCCACAGCCCCCAGTTAAAACTCATTAACTGCTGAAACAAAGACTGGAGATGAACAATCCAGTCATGAAGTTTCATAATCTAATTTTATTTGGTCATCAATGAACTATGTGAATAATATACATGAACTTGTGAGTATAAATGTGAAGATTCAGTAATGACTGAAAGTGCTCTAACTATGGGGATAGGCAGAAGGAGTGTGTGTGTGTAATAATGTTATTAAAGATTATAATTACAACAGTAAAAAACTAATACAAACCAAAAAAAGAAGAATAAAAAGAAAGAAGGTGCAGAAAAGAAAGAAAAAGGGGAAAAGAAAAAGAAAAGAAAGAATAGTAAGAATATAGTAAAGAAAAAGAAAAGAAATATATAAAGAAGTGACTTCCCATCTTCATCACAAGTATAAACAATTTTAGTAAGTTATCGCCTTCTCTTAAAATACAACAAATGATCTCTTTCTTCCCTTATACCTTCTATTATCTATAAACAAATCCATAACTCGTTATTTCAATCCTGGTGTCAGCAAAAGTCCATTAAGGGTTACAAGAAATAACAACATATCTATTTTAAACTTCATCAAATAAACCAAATATTTCTTCCTTTTACTTCTAACAATCTTAATCTTTAGTCCCTTCAAATAATGTCATAGAACTTGGTTTCTTTTCATTTTTTTCTTTGTCCCTTCTCACAAGATTCTTCAAAACTCTAGGAAGCCTCTTTTGTAAATCCAGTATAGGAAAATTATCCAGGTCACTCTCTTGGTTTGTTATTTGTATAACCCTTTTAATTATTAAGACATCAGCCACTTTCTTTTGTATGCCCAGTGTAACATCTTTTTCCGTGTCATTCTTGTAGCCTGTCATTTGTAAATCCACTTTCAACTCAGTCTCAATCTTGTCAGGTAAAACTTCTTCCTCTTCCATAAGATCTTTTAGCCACAATCTCTTCATAGAGGCAGATGATTCTGTTGACACTATTAAAATTAACTTCTTGAGTCCATTGTTCAAAAATATTGTTCAATATATCCAATGTCAGAATATTTTGCTTCAGTCTATAACTGTAAATTGAGTTTATGTGTTCTTCTCCTTTAACTGTAATTTTAAATTCCATCTAGTTCCCTCTAGTATTCAATTTTTTAAATCTTATCTTTTTTTTTTTTTAATTTCAGAACAAAAGCATTTTCCCACAGGAAGGATTCTCTATAATTAATTCCAAAATCTTATTTCAATTTTTTCTGGATCCTTAGCCCATTTGCAACTTTCTAAAATCAAAGTTTTAATCACCCTTTTGCTGTTTATTCCCCAATTTTTTTTTTAAGTTCTTAAACTTGTAGTTAAAACTTTCTTTCACTAAGGACTGAAAGAAACTCACGTAGTGCTGACAAACTTGTCAATCCAAAGGTTCCTAATAGCTGAAAAGCAGTTAACAAGCAATTTCCAAAAGTGATTAGAAAAGGAAGTATGTGAATTTAGTGTCCTTTCAGAGGCACCAACCACGGTTTGAGCAAGATGGCTATTTCCTCATCTCCCAGAGCTCTAAAGCCACCAGGGACCACTATCTTTCAATAGCTACTTTGGAAAAAGTAGATACAGAGACAGTGTGATTTAATCTGAGAACTGGATTGTGCATTTTAATTTCTCCCTCCACCATTGATGCCACTTGTGAACCCAGGATTTATCCCCAGTATCCATTTGTACCAATATTGGACTGAAGCTTTTAAATATATGTGGCAAAAGCTGCATACATCTATCATTCAAGCATGGAAGAGGCAGCAGATCTGTGCTACTACCCAAATCCTTGAATGCTAGCATGGTACATAGATATCTCAACAGGGAAGGTACTATTTACTCCATAGATTTTCCAGCCAAGCCTAGTATGTGAAATTATTCAGGATATTGCAAAGGCCTGCATGAAGGTCTGGCTATTAAAAAAAAAAAGTGAATGGAGATGTACCCATTGAGAGGTGTACCATGTCAGGGGCTGGACAATAGCAAGTTAAAGCTGTCCTATTAACGTGTGTATTACAGAAAAAAAGGACTAAGTATCCCCTTTCAGTATTCAGCATTCAGAATGTGCTAAATGCATTCCTTTCCGATGAGTAAGCTCTTTTTGAATACATATGTTGATTTAAAAGCACAGTGATCCATTACATCTTGTATGAGAAATTCATTCCTGAATGTTATGTAAAACATGTCAATTCAGTAATACTATTAAATCAGTTTTAACATAAACGTACGAGTTGATAGACTCCTTGCTATATTTATTATCACAATATTATTTTGTACTTCTAGTGTTATTCAGATTTTATGCACATTCCTTGTCACCAACAAATTGATTGTTGTCTGAATCTTATACCCATGTCTACTGATTTTTCTCCATGACTCAGCAACTGCGTCCATTATTCATTGTCATAAATAATTCCAAAAGTAACAGGAGGGAAAACCATGATGAGAAAATGTTGTTGTTATAAATATATCATAGATTCAGTGAACTCTTGATCAATGTTATCCCCAGGACCACTCAGAATATATTATCAACCACCCTGCAACATTTGGTTGACATTAGCACATGCTGTGATTGACTTGTCCATCTCTCCTCCTCCCCTTTTTTGGACATCTGCCTGGTATTTTCAATGTCTTTACAACCTACCACAGGCCATTTGTGTTACCACAAGTCAAACACCTTCCACTGCTGAAATTAAAATAGATTGGATTGGTGATAATTAGGTAGTAATTAAACTCTGAAATGTGCTAGAAGATCATTAGCACTATTAGTCTTTTTGACAACATTTGTTGGTATAAAGTCAGGTGACTTCACTGATATCCCCTTATCTGCTATTCTGGTTGGAAGCTGAACAAACCATTATATTGGCAAAATTCAGACTGATAAAATAAGAATTTTTTGTTTTAAGCGTAACCCTCAGGCACTTGATTTTTCTTTCCTCCACTCCCCCCTCCCCAAAGTATTAGAAGCCTCTAAGAATAAGTGTTTCATTTATGATTCACTGTCTGATGAGCATGGCTATAGTCATATGATTACCTTGAATTCTGGCTTTTCCTATAAATCTGTATCTATCCAATCTCCCAGTGACCTCTTTGCTGGTCAAAATAACATCTTTCTGCAACCTGTTTAGAGCTGGCTGCTCTTGCCAATATGGCTGTGCCTCTTTTTCTTCATGTTCAACAGATCCTTGTTGTCTGCTTTTGCCCTCTGGTTAAAGATGTTGGTCCTTTGCTCTTTGTGGTTGTCCTTATGACCTTTTCTCTGTTTCTCTTGGGTTATTTTATACAGATTTAGCATACATACATGCCCATCATGCTATACTCTTTTGGGGTATTACTTATGGAAATTATATGATCTGCATATTTAGATCTAAGACTACATGATAAGAAAACAGGTTGTTGATGCTAGAAAAGAAATCGCATGCAAAATTACCATTCCATATCTAGCACATGTATTGTGAGTATGGTTCTATATGCTAGTCCTATCACCACTTATATCAATGACAGGCCATTATGGACAACAGGTACAAGGAGAGAGTTATATTCAGTCATTTTTAGAATGCAGAGGAGAAAAGGCATATTTCTGTTTGCTGTTTCCTTCCCCATTTCATTTTGTTACAAAAGAAAAAGAAAAAAAGCAGTTCAAAGGTCTTCCCTGATCAGACACCCCCAAGGGTGACCCCTGAACTAATCACACACAGAGGCCGTGGTGGTTGGGCTCAATGCTTGCAGATAATCAAGACTTTTTGTGGAAGTCTTCTCAGTGATTGGGTCACTCTACAATTCCTCATATTCAAAGCTCATAGAGAGTGATAGCAAGATAAATAGTCATGTCCCTGGCTTCCTTGCAGTTGTTATTGTCACAGCAATCTATTATCAGCCAGCTGTCTGTGTTCCTGCTCTTCCTTCCTTCCTTTCTGGACTCATGAAAGCTCCTTTTTCTATAGTCAAAGTGTGAAATCTCACAGGATAGGTCCTATACTAATGGCTCTTAGAACACTTCAAAGGTCTTCCAAATAGCTAGCTAGTGATGGTCTCTTGTTTGATACATCATGATGAGCTTCAGACAGCTGAATGTATAATAAAGGCTATGCCACTTGGTTTTCTTCGTTTAATGAAGCCGCTCATAACTGTTGGAAGTCTTCTCCAACACAGCTCTAGGAAATGGCTGCTGTTGCTTCTGTAATCCCAGGAATTATATTTCATTTACCAAGCAATATTAACAAGGCCATTCCTTCAAGCTATTCTCTTGTTGGATATGATGCTTCCAAAACAAATAGGAAAGTGCAACAATATTCTAACCTTCAGCCAACATTATTTCATCTGCCTATTTTGTATTTTCTGTTAAGCCACTCAGATAACCCCTGGCTGAAGAAATAACTGTGGTAAAAATTAGGTGGGGTAGGTCTATCATAACTAGCTTTTCAAGCTATTCATTTGGAGCACACAAGACTGAGAAGGAAAAGTAGCCATGCTTTTCTAAGCAACAGCTGGTTACCTAACAGTTTTTACTAATACACACTAGGCTATATTGTGAAGCATGTAATAGGCATATACAGTTAAAAATTCCTTTGTGCGCTTCTGTTTGTATTGTTTTTTATTATCATTATTGACTTAATTCATAGCTCTAGAATCTTCTGCTACCAGATATATGCTAATGGCTGGACTTCTATGTTCATATGGAATTGCATTACAGAGATCATCCCATCACCGAAATAACTTTTCTTTTTTTCTTTCTTTCTTTCTTTCTTTCTTTCTTTCTTTCTTTCTTTCTTTCTTTCTTTCTTTCTTTCTTTCTTTCTTTCTTTCTTTCTTTCTTTCCTTCCTTCCTTCCTTCCTTCCTTCCTTCCTTCCTTCCTTCCTTCCTTCCTTCCTTCCTTCCTTCCTTCCTTCCTTCTCTCTCTCTCTCTCTCTCTTTCTTTCTCCCTCTCCCTCTCCCTCTCCCTCTCCCTCTCCCTCTCCCTCTCCCTCTCCCTCTCCCTCTCCCTCTCTTCCCTTCCCTTTCCCTTCCATTTTTTGAGTCTAATTGTTTCCCATGATATACAGTATAACCCTTTGTATTTTTTCTATTCAGTCCCACACATGTTCCTAACTCCTGGGAGGGTTCTTTGTTATCCAGGGTATAGCAAAGCTGTACAAAATGCTTTATTGCAGCACACACCTTCCCCAACAACAGGCTATTGCTTTTCACCCATCTAGGACTTGCAAGGTGATACACAGTCCTTTAATGCTTGTTCAAGCAAAAGTCTATGAAATGTATACAGTCTGTATAAATATATAAAGTCTGTAAAGTGGCATACAACCTCTGCCTTTTCCAAATGTTCCTGCACTAGTTGAGATAAAGTGCTGCTTCAGTGTGCTTTTTCCTGTTTTAGTTGCTACTGAGCAACCAGCAAAGCTCCAAGATCCAGGCAGGACCCCCACCAAGATAAGCTGCTCACCACAACCTGTGGACTTGGCAGTTGAATACTATTCCTCTAGCCTGCTTGTAATAGCTATAGTAATAGACATCACCTCCTCTTCCTTGTCTGTAGGGTGTTTGCTTGCCATGTTTCCTGCCACACACATACTCCTCCTCCACTCTCTCTTAATGTTTGCTTTTCTAAGCTTAGAGCCTGGGTGGGGTTGAGGCTGCTTGTGGACGTCTGCACGTCCTTGAAAACGCCAGGTGTGGCTCATTGTCACAGGCAGCTGGAAAGCTGGCCTGGATGCTTGTGAGTAGTCAGGGAAACAAGGGAAATGGGGTGAGAAGTGTTTCTGTCCGGCTTCAGCTTACCTTTCCAAAGCACAGGCAGCTACTCCAACTTCACTCCTTCACAAGTCCTAACCACAAGTATTTGGGATAAAAAAGCAAATATATATTAAAGTATGATTAAAACATGGATGTTTTGCTCATGCTATATGATCAAAGACAAGGCCTTTTACTTACTATCAAGTTTAAATTATGATAGTAGCAATATTTCAGGGAAGAAGTTGAATTCTTTAAAGTGATTACATTCAGACAAACTCAAAAGTGCAATCCTTTTTGTTACTTATTTATTTCATGATGGCAAAATCTAGATTTATTCTCTATGGAGCCAGTTGTTGTTGTTTTTAAGATGACTGGCAAAGTGTGAAATAGTTATAAAAGATAAATGGCATGTCTTGAATTTGACCAGAGGAAACTGCTTTCCCATCATGAAGTTGTTAGAGAATATTATTGGCTACTTATTTATTATCAGTAAGCAAAAAGTAGCTTTTCTATGGTGCTATGTGTAGACACTGAATTTGAAAAGATTATATCACAAAATCTTTTGCTATGTTTTCACTTTAACTGGAATCGGAAGTGAATCTTCTTACTAATATGAATTGATTTGGAATGCTATTCTCAAAGGGATCAGAGTGTATTCTTCTCAAACCAGGCTTTAAAAATGTGCCATATAAGTGAGAACCTGTATGATTATTTTGGCACAGAAATTCCCTCTCCTTTCCTTCCTTCTCACACATTAACCAAAAAATGTTGCAGAGGTTGGACAGATAGGCCGAGCATTCCAGTCTCTGCTGTTTGGGAGCCTAAACTGAAAGGCAGTTTATAAAACCTATAGATAAATACAGCAGCATCCACAAGGGGAGATCAAGAGGAAAACTGCCACCTTATTACATGCATCCCACATGTGACACATTTAAAACAGGAATGAGGCTTCAACATGCAACTACCATCTTGACTTATTTGATTCCGCCCATGGATGTCTCCGCATATAGATAGAACTAACGGGATAGGTGCATTTCTAAAACCAGTGATTATTTGTTTATTTATTTATAGCATGAAAGGCTGGATTTTATATTTGCTTTTTGTATGTCTTTCCATTGCCATGACTTTCTGATGGACTATTCAAGTGGCAAAGACTGTATGCTGTCTTACTTTAGCCAGATTGATCATCTGCTGAACCAATTTAAAAAATATGAAATCCTGTGATGCAATACTACCAAGCTCATTATAAATAACCAAAGGGTCAAAGCTGAATGTTACAATTTATAAGGAATTTCTAGCAATGAGAAATAGCATAAATATGGTGCCAAAGTATGGTGATTTTAGTTCTGTACAGTATCAGATAATAATGCTATGTGATTACCATCATTTCTTTTGCCTGCCTTTTAGTTATTAATTAATTTTAATATTAGTTTCACTTTACCTACTTTAACATTTTATTTTGCAGTCTGTTTTGCCAGCCATTTTAAGTTCTCAGCTGAGTTGAAAGGAGTGATAGAAACAATGAATAAATATCCTTGAAGCGCCCACTTATAAATATTAGTCAATGTTAGGAATGCATACTCTAATTGCAAGATTTGGTTCAGAACTTGATATAACACTTTGGAACAGAACCCACTTTAACTCACAAAAAAATTAGGGACTACTTCCTTGATTCCAGGCCCAATCTAAGGTAGGATCATGCCTCCTGCTGATTAGTATGGGTTAAACGGAAACAATTGTAATATTTTTATTTCCGGACAGAATGGATGACATTTTCTAGTATGGTTGACACTTCTAAGAGGATGAAGATAGCTATGCTGTATGGAAAAAGCTCTCATACATGTATTCATTCATGTGTTAATTCATTTGAAATTGTCTGTAACCTTGAATTCCTCTTTGCAAATAGGTTTTCCCAGACTAAAAGCCTACCAATGGGTAGCACGTGAACTTCAGAGGGTGGGTAAGAGAAAGCCACATGTTAATTGTTGGGGGATTGAAGCAATCATGCTGCCACTCTGTGTGTATGCATCACATTCATGTGAATAAAGTTTAGGCTTCCTTATGTCTCTCCTCTACGAAGTCATAAATGCTGTCAACATTCTATGAGCTGACATGTTCCTATTACATAAGGTTTGAGGGAATAATTGTTTTATTTTTAAAATAATATGCATTTTGTGTCCTTGAGAATACAAAAGCCATTAGTGCATATTTTGGTTGCCTTATTTTTCTTTCAGAGCATAAGCATGAATTCTACCTGAATTCTCTATCAGAAATTATTTTCCATTTTATAATATTTTGGTGTTTTTATCTGCCTTACAACTAAATTTAAGTCATATTTTCCAAGCTTGCTGGAGGGAATGATTAAATTAAATAACATCACCATTTAACAACCATTTTATGTGGATGGTTATATGCCTAGAATAATTTTTTTTTCCAGATGCCTTGCCGTGCATCTGCAACAGTTACCATTTTTAGAAACTGGCAGTATTACTCAATCCTGTAATATCATATAGCAACACTAGGATCCAATATAGATACATTAATCTGTTGAAATTTGAATTATCCAGAAAAAGAATAGCTATCACAAGGCAGTCAATTAGCACCTGTTTCTATAAATACGACTCTTTGGGGGTTGCCAACTCTGTGATTCTTTTGCCTCTGAATAATTGAATGGTTTATAATCTATCTATTAAACAACAGGGAACACGCAAATCTTGCCAGGAGTGATAAGCTATTAAACCCACACAATACAGAACTGTTTTTTAAAAAAGAAGCCATGATTTCCTTCAAAACCTTATAAATGATTAACGAACTGTCTTCCTAAAACTCTTATTTTTTTCCTGTATAAGGCTAAGTGTAAGAATCATATTCCAGTTTTCTGTTTACAAGAATGCACAGAGTTATCCCAGTCCTGGAATATATTGTCTTGTTCAACGGTTGCTCACTCCTAAGTGCTGAGATCTTTACATAACAAGTTTTAGCAATTAGTCTTCTGAATTTCAGATAAATGGTAGGATATGTCAAGTAAAAATGTAATTGGACTACACCTCAAACTAAGAATAACAGAAATTGTATTCCTGAGAAGGGAAGATCTCTGTTACTATGAAAATGATGGTAAGACTATTTCGATTTTCTTTCTTGTTATCTCTCTTTGACAAAATTACATCTTGAGAAGACTTGAGAAGACTTGAGAAGGAAAAATTACATCTTGAGAAGACTTGAGAAGACTTGAGAAGGAAATATGTTTTTCATTATACAATTCAAATCTCCTACTTACGTCATCTTCATCCAATAATCAGCTGGAAAACACAACTGACAGGTTTGCTTAGAATTTAGCAGTACAACTACTGTATGTCTATCTGAAGGTAAGCACTTTGTCTAAAGATCATGTCACTATTTTCTATTAACTACCAAAATGCACTAAAGAAGAAAAGTACCGTATTTTTCCGACAATAAGATGCCCCCATGTACAAGACGACCCCCACTTTTCCAACCCCAAATTAAGAAATCAATATTTTAAAGATAGTGCAGAACACATTTTTATTTAGTAATTAGTTAACATTGACCTGCTACACTCGGTGGGAGGAGGTCCAAACCGTCTCTCTGCAGCTCTGTTTCCAGGCTCTTTTGCATAACTGATTACATTCAAGCACGAGTGAAACTGCAAAATAGCTTCTCTCTGCAAAAGCCTTCCTCTAATTGGTTTGTTCAGCATCAGCTGACATCAGTTACATAAGGCTCGTGATTGGAGGAAGTCTGTTTGGGAGACAGTGCATTTTGGTTATAGCCATATTTATATCCTCTTGAAGTAAGTTTGAAAAAAGGGGTCCTATAGATTTCAATGGACCTTAAGTGCAACTATAAAATCCATAATTAAGAATAGTGTTAATCTGTTAAGCTTGAAGGTTCATCTAACCTATACTGTAGAATATCTGGGCCTGATTTTTGGTAAACTATCTTATTACTGCATTTCCAATACCTTATGCTATATGTAGTTGGCTAGGGCAATGTCTGCATTTTCAAAGGAAACTTCATATTTGAGAAAATGACATTTGCAAGCAACATTATTTCTAAGGAGTGGACAGTTTATATAATAACATTGGTATCATCTAGCTATGAGAGTCAGTTTGGTGTAGTGGTTAGGGCATCAGGCTAGAAACCAGGAGACTGTGAGTCCTCGTCCCACCTAGGCACAAAGTTAACTGGGTGACCTTGGGCCAGTCACTTTCTCTCAGCCCTAGGAAAGAGGCAATAGCAAACCACTTCTGAAAAACCTTGCCAATAAAACTGCAGGGACTTGTCCAGGCAGTCTCTGAGAATTGGACATGATTGAATGGATTAAAAAAAAAATTATGCAGCTACAGAAAGGTCATGGCTATGGAGCTCATGTGCTTAAGCGTTTTCATTTCAAAAGAGATGAAAAAATGTGATAATCTATGTTTTATAGTGAATATAGATAATCTATATTTCATCTCAAAAGAGAAGAAACATTAAAATATAAATTATCACAATTTGTTTTGAACCATTTCCCCCCTTTTTGAATGCATGAAATCGTGGGCAAATGTTTATCACACGTGATAAAATTTGATAGCTTAATTACATATTTTGGGACTGAACCTGACTTGTGCGTTGCTACCTGTTGACTGTAATGGAGTTTTGGTAAGCTGAAATCCTTGGCTAACCCATTGTCTTGGCATAGTGCCATGCAGCTGTCTGCAAGCAATACATTCAGACTACAGTAGAAGTGATCTGTCCCTTTCTTGCAGTCTTCAGCATGGAGAACACTGGGGGTGGGGGGGGGGGGAGGGAGAGGGTAATATAAAAGGAAATGACACAAAGGGGAGGGGGGGAAATGCCCCAAAGATATACAGCTGATAGCCCCATGTTTTTGGGCTAATTTCTGGCTTACCTGTGGTCTTTAATTGGATTATCATTGAGGAAATGAAGTCCTGAAAGAAAAAGAGGCTATCTGCTCAGCTTTAGAGGAAATCACAATTCTGCATGGAATCTGGGGAATGATATGCTTTTAACAATGTAATAGAACCTCCTGAAATGGGCTGAGTTACCTTATTATTCTTATTTTGTCCCTCAGTGATACTGCAATTAGTTATACTTATCACACTAAGGCAGTGTTGTCCAAACTTGGCCACTTTAAGATGAGTGGACTTCAACTCCCAGAATTCCCCAGCCAGCATGGGGACAACACTGCACTAAGGGGATGATTCTGCATGGTAATATTTGGTGAACAAGCGCAGGAGATTAAGTAAGATTTCACTCACTCCATGAGGTCAGACTGTGTTTGGAATCTCAAGCAATGTAATATTAATGTTTATCTAATTGGAGAATTTATCAGCACTGCCTTGCCAGTAAACAGCCAGCCATCTGGACGCAAGAGGTTTATGTGATCACTGTTGATTGTCAAAACAGTGGCATTTTACTGACCTTAAGAAATTTGATTTAAAAATACTGTATCTCTTATCACATAACATTAGATACACAGAGTATTCTAAATAAGATTCCTTAACAGACTGCTTTTTTATTTCTTCAATACTGTCTTGGTATTGCTTTATTTAAAAAAAAAATTAAGGAGAGCGGAGAAAATTTTTAAAAAGCAAAATATGGAGAACATGGAATGGAGAAAAGGAAAAGGTGGAAGAAAGGAAAGGAGAAGCAGAAAAGTTGAGGGGAAAAAATAGATCCCATGGCTGAGTGGAATTAAAGGTAGAATCTGGTCCAGAAAAGCCAAAGTCTCTGCCTGAAATCCTAGATAAATATGCTAGATGGACAGTGATTTAACTGTTCTTGAGCTCCGACTTTGTACTAAATCATTTTGTGATATCATAAGCACCCAGTATGACCAAATGACCAAAACTGACTAAAAAAAAAAGACTGAGCATGAGACACAACCCAAACCACAGCCTTTTCTGAATTATGGGATTTATGTTGTATGATTCATGATGTATGATGAATGAATGTTTTGCAATTGGTCCCTGCTGGTTTGTTTGTTCACCTGTTTAGTATTGTGTACAAATGCAACCTTTGAGACTTAATCAACAAACAATTGCTCAGCACATGTGTGAACCCAAGCAGAATAAGGCGGCTTATAACATTTCTTCTTATTTACTGATGAGCTTCAGTTTCTCAGTATTCTCATTTATTTGGCCACTTTCTGTGATACGATTCTGAATTTTGTTTAATACAAAAATGGTATTAAATATTCCCAACATTATTGTTGTATTTTATTTCTATTTTAAATAGAGCTTTGTTACACAAAGTTGCATGTATATCTTGGCCCTTCAGTATGTATCATTAAGTGGGAAATATATATTTTCTCCTGCAGGAACCCATTCCAACCATATTCACAGGGTTTACAGAAGCAGCCAGCATCCTGAAGAATAATTTTGTGGAGTTTTTGTTCTTTGCATGTTCTTCATATGGCCCCATCTACTCTTGCTTAGAGCTCCATTTCTGGCTCCAGCCAATGTTTGTTTCATTTTGCATCCTGCATGGTTTGATCTCTAGATAGTATGAGACAGACTTGAATATCTTATTACAGTAGCAATTCAATAGCTAAAGCTCTGTCTGAGCCATGGAGGAAAACAGAAAAGGACAGTTTATGGAACAAAAGTAATAGACAATAGACAAACATTCTTAGAAGAAAGAAGAGTATTTAGTGTAAGCACCACTACACTAAATGAGGGTAAAGTTCTGAGCAAAGGTTCTTGTGGTAATATAAAGTATTTATGTCCATTGAACAAGCATACTTTTGTAAACTTCTCCAGAACAAAAAATTACTATTTACAGTGATCAGCTCTACTCCTATAGCTCCACAGATAATTCAAAGAATACAAAAGAAAGATCACAAAGCATTTGCTAATTTCCCCAGTGATGACTGTGAATAGCAACATACAGAGGCAAAACATCAAGAAAGTGGACCTTGGGCCATTAAGAGGATCATAACACAATGCCAGATGCAGTGGCATTGAAAGAGTGGAATTGGAAACAGGAAATACAAAGCTAAACTAAGCAAAGATATGCCAAAGAGAAGGCAGTCTAGTGAAAGATTCATTTTGACAAAAAAGAGTGGATTGGTTGTATATTCCATACAGATCTCAGAAATTCCAAACAGAGGTAATACTGTAAAAGAAAGCTGTAACTTTGAAATATTGAAGGCAGAACAATCCCTTTGAATCCATTGGCTGGGCAGAAGCCTAGAAGGACTTCAGCATCAGAGAGAATGCAGAGGAAGCTTCAGAACTGGGCCACTATAATCAGTCCAAGTTGATAATTTCTGTTAAGAGAAGTTCACAATTTAATTCATATATACACAGTAAATATTAGAATACTTCTTCAGTTTAACTGCCTGCAGGTTTTTTGTAACATTGCTGCCGTGCTATTTCCTTTGTGTGCCTAGCTGACTTTTCTCTATGTAGCAGCAGGCATATGAAAAAAAGCTAAATGTGCATTTATAGAATGTAGTATAAAACATGTGTTACATAAATCTTATGATGATGAAAACATTGATATCAGAAGGAAAGAAATATAAAGGATGTTTTGCACAAAATTTGCCAATTGTCTGTCATCAACTTCTGCTATTGATATTCAGAACAACTAAGAGATTGGCTTAGAATTTAGAACTGAAAGTAATTTAAATAAAATATGTGATGGTTTGCATATCCAGATTAAATCTACAGCCAACAGCAAAATCTAATTTATGAATGCCATAGAATTCATAATCTTTTGTTTTGTTTTATTGTATGGTTATGAAAAAAAACAAGCAAAATTTTGTTAACACATCTGTATGAGCACCCTATTGTAAAATTAGTTCTGTTCAATGTTATTAAAACCATCCAGAAAAAAAATGTGTTCAGACACATCACTCAGCAATTAAAGAGTAGAATTTTCAGAAGATTTTAAAATGAAAGTATTCATCTTCAGAACCTCACCATTAAAGGAGCACCATTCATGATGTCAGTACCATTCAGCATCTGTTCTGTAGATAAAAAATGAAAATACCAACAATTCTTTCATTAAGAAGCAATCAAATGCTGATTTTGCAATTACTGTACATGTACTCAAAACATAAATGATATTTCTTACATGTGAATAATATCTACTTATTCCTAAATGGTATTCATATAACCTCGCATCAAGGTTCCTCAAGTCTTTGCTGCAGCTGAGATTGTCCTCCTTTTCTCACAGAGATACTGTATGTACTGAACTGTGCTCAGAGACAACACTACTTCCAGAACCTGGTGCCCTTGCCTGATGTACTAGGTTTCAGTTCCCATTAGTAGCGGTACGGTCATAAAGTCAAGCAACTCACTGGCTGAGAAAAACTTGCCTATCCTAATTCCACACTGAGTTTACACAATGCAGTAACCCAAAATGTTTGTTTGGATTCATTTTAGAGTATTGTACGAACCCAGTTCACAAACATGGTAGCTGGGCCCATGATTTGTGAACTCAGCCACCAGAGTTTATTCAACAATCCATGGTTGAGTATACCATGGCTTAGCATGCTGAGTGAATCCAGCCGTTATGGTTATGAAGTTAAATACTTGGATGCTTGTTATAATGTAGGTTTGTTCCTTATCTTATTGATATTGATTATGCAGATTCCTTCAGCAAAATATTACATATAAAATGAAACAGGTTTTTGCCCTGGGCTGCAGATACTAGAGGGGGCACTATTTCCTCCCTTCAAACTATGTCGAAAACAAAACAAAACAAAACAAAACCAAAAACAAATATCAGTGTAGAACAGATGAATAACTTAATTCCACATTTTACAAGCAAAAAATAAAAAATACAATCTCCCATATCAGAAACAATTCACATCACCTTGTTCTAACTAGGTATTTTAGTTCAATCTGGATTATTTTTGTTTTTTACAAAAGGATATGCCACCCTTAATCATATATTATGAGTTGGGCAGCCTCATAAATGTTTTTAATAAATCTGTCTGTCTGTCTATCTGTCTATCTTGGCTGTGTGAAGTTTCCATATGTAGCTAGCTATTTTTCCACTATTGACTCAGAGCACCACCCAACCATTACTGAACTGATAGAAAACTTGTTCCTATTACTATTATTTTGTCACAGTAATGTTATATCTCTCTAGAAGGTGGTATAAGTTGCTAGTGGGGAAATACCCTTTATCTGAAAGCACTTTGATTGAACCTCTTCTTTAAATCAGATCACCTTCAAATCACTTTGATTCAATAAACTTTTGCACAAGTGCACTTGTGAATCAAAATTTCAAATAAATTAAACCATTTAAATTGAAATGACTCTTCAAATTGAATTGAAAATTCTAAGTGAATCAAATTTATATTTCAAATGGAATGACCAATACAAATTGGATCTTACCTGATTGAGACATACCCCCAACTGATGGTCCCTTTTGTTCCAAGAAAAGAAAAGCCAATTCAAGACAAGATCAGCTTGAGCCATTGGTGCTCAGATTATCTATCTATCTATCTATCTATCTATCTATCTATCTATCTGGCACAAAACCTCAATTAAAAAGGACAAGAGGAAATCCAAATGAAGGCCCTACCTCCCCCCCCCCCCCCCCTTAGTCTTTCATTTTGGAAACATTCTCCCTCCCATGATAGCCTACAAAAACGTAATAATCCATTTTTTTCTCTCAGAGACTAAGCAAATAACATCTTTTGGCATACAGAAAGAAAATAAGCCTAGGGCATTTGCATGAAGTCTATGTTCCTTGGAACTGCCCACACAAATTCATAATTCTAGCCAAGCAGTTCCAATTACTACTGAATTCCTGAGAAATGCTACATTTCTTTCAACTAATTTAACCAGTGCATTTTTATTCACATTCCATGTTGAATCCTAAAATAGATCCAGGTATATGTGCAATGTTCTCTAAGTTGCTAATAAGCACAAAGACAATGTATTTAATGCTAATAAGCACATAGACAGTGTATTCCCATTAACTCTTTCTAGGCATAATTTGGAAGTGCCCATTATTTATCATTTTAATACATCCAAGGAACAAAGTTGATACTGCTCATTTTGAAAAGCTGTGGGTAGTTTTTTGATAGGATTATAGGTAGCATAACAAAGTTATTTCACTCATTTGAATTCTGCTACTTGTATTGAAAAATTTACTCATTCTTTAAATATACTATTTTCAAAATCTGAAAATTAGATCTGTGATGATACACTGTTTCTTCGAGATTATATCTGAACTTCAATCAATTTAAACTTATTTTGAATAATGCAGTATATCTGCTCTAGTGGGGAAAATGTATCAGATACATAGAAAGATGAAAGCTTGCTCGAGTATTTAATAAGATTTACATAGTTCTGGAAATAATCAAAATTTAAAACATAGACATATTGAAAGATAAGAAAAGGGTTTTCTTCTGAGCAAGAACATTAAACTTTCTAATGAAAAAAAAACCCTTCATATAAGTAAGATGAAAAGAAAATACTGTGTAAGCAGTATGATTTATAAGATATTAAAATAATTTATTTTCTTAAATGTTATAGCACTGATAATGTAAAACGCAACATATATGTCATAGCATTGATACTGTGAAACACTGAACTTTAGATCATGATTTTGCAACAAAATAAAAATATGTCAAGGAATAATATATATTTATTTCCCATCTAACAGTCTTCCAACTTTCTCCATTGTACTCTGCTCGCCTTTTTCCATTATTACAGTATAACACAGTGTTGTTTTCATTTTGGCAGATCATGATCAACTTTTTTATAGCTGAAGTTTCATCTGTTATTGCACCATATACTATTTGTATATATCTTAGATATTATGTGCACCTGTCCTGAAATGAAGCTACTTGTCCTAAGTGTTTCCCAGTGAGATTTATATTTGCAAGCCATTTTCACTTAATCTCCCACTTGTTACAATAAAAAAAACCTTAAATATTTTGTTCTTTTTTATACATTCTTTTTTCTAAGAGATACTGAGAAGCAGCCAGTTTTTCAAAGTTTTGCTTTGGACCATAGAAGTAATTGCACAGAAAGTTTTTCCATACAGGAATCTCTTTCTCTTTTCATCAGGTATTCACATATCAATAATTCCAATATACAAGTTGCTTTCCCATGGCCACTAACATACATACATACATTTAAAAGTGCATTCTAATGTGCAAGCAAGTAAAGAAATGTATCTGTTTAGCTATAAACCTTTACAACAACAGAATATTTTCATCTTTATACATATCCTAATTAAACATATAGGGCAATGAATAGTATACAATAATATACAAAGCAAAACATGTAATATTTATTGAAGTAAACTAAGTCTTAGAACAAAACTGAGAGAAGGCAAAAAGAAAAGTACCCCCTTCAGGTTTGTCCATAGGAAGCAGGTCAAAAAAGTCAAGATGGTGGCCAGAACCATGTGATTGAACCCTGTTTTGTGATGCATGGTTATGGCTGCCATCTTTCCTTTTTCCCCCCACCCACCCGGGGAACATCCTTGAGCCACTTTCTTAATAATTCTAGGATCTTAATTTAAAAAAAAAAACAGCAAATTTTCTGAAGCCAATTTATACTAAGCTTAAGATTATCATGAAAATATATCTCTGATCTTTTGATCAGATAATGCCAAAATTCTAACTAGTTAGTATTACAACAACAAAAAATGAGTGATAAGAAATTTTTGAGTATCTCCCTATAATACAGCATACGCCTCAGTTGAAATTTAGCCAGTGTATATACTTTTGATAGATATATTTATCTAATATAGAAAGATATGCTTCAACTACCTGATAAAATATATTTAAAGCAAAGAGCTAAGACTATCTCAGTCAAAGGAGGACAGATCAATCTGTAAAGACAAATCTGATTTTATGCCTGTATTCTTTGTCCACGCTTGTTGGTTCTGGGAGAAATATGACCCAGAGAAACCAAGTTTTGACATAGACTTGATAAATGTGCTGACCAAAAATTATTTCCTCAATAGATATAAATTGTCCTGTACAAGCTTAATTTATGTAGCCTATCTTCAGACATCTGCATCAGTTTTAGTCAGTAGTCATACATTTGTTGATATGCTGGCATAAACAATGGACAGTTTTCATCCCCAATAAATAGGTGACATACATTTAGGGATGCCTAATATAATCTTCAAGATTCTATTTTTAAAACTATTTAGTTGATCAATAATTTGTCAGCCCTGTATTTTGGTCCTGTATAATATCCAGGGTGGTAATTTGAGCTTGGACCTGTCCACTGTCAAATGTGGCCCAAACACTAGGGACACTGTCAAGTTTCTCCCAAGCTGATACTTGAACTGATGATAAACTGCTGCCTGGTAATGAAACATCTGCAAGAGAAACATCAAATTCCGTGAATACTATTTGTATTCAACAGCACTCAAAGATTTGCATGATGTCTATAAAAGCTGTCACCTTTACTTTGCTTGCAGGATTTGGCTGAGAAGGTTCTTGAATTTTAAGAACATACTTTAAATCAATCTCATCTCCGTCTACTGTTATTGATTGTGATGGAATAACTCCATCATTATGATAATACTCAAGTGTATCAAATGCAAACTAGTGATTTCACCAAATGATGCTGTGATCACTGGTGTGGGTCTTCCAGGCTGTGTGGCTGTGTTCTGGAAGTTTTGTTTCCTAACGTTTCACCAGCATCTGTGACTGGCATCTTCAGAGGGCAGAAGCACAGACAGAGCATCAACAAAACCTGGCTACCAATCCTGAAAAATACAGCCTGCAAAAGGTCAATGAACTCAGCTCAACCATCAGGATGCATGAACAATTCACACAATGAACACGCTAATCACCCTCAGCAGCCACTCCTTAACAACTCAATAGAAGAAAAAACCCTGCCTAACCCCCAGGAAGATACACACATATTTGACACCAAAACAAGCAGCCACTCATTAACCCAAAACCCACCCCCACCCCCACCCCACCCCCTTCAGGCACCCTCACTGATCTCTATAAATACCCACAAAAGGGTCACATCATCCTGGGCATAGAGAGAACTGCTCCTGTCTGTGCTCCTGCCCTCTGAAGATGCCGGTCACAGATGCTGGCGAAACATTAGGAAACAAAACTTCCAGAACATGGCCACACAGCCCGGAAGACCCACACCAGCCATCGTATTCCAGCCGTGAAAGCCTTCGACAATACGATGCTGTGATCATTTGACTGCATCACCTTCAACTGTTTATTGTATATCTGGATGCATTTGCTCAGAGGAATTATTTATCAATAGTTGATGAATGATTCTGCATAAAAGAACAAACAGGCTTTGATTATTATTAATCAAAAGAAATTTGCAGAATGTGTCCTTTGTGTCTGCTTTTTCACATAACCGTTCAGATTTTGTGTAGCCATGATTTTATGCTGAGTTCTTAAGGTCAACACTATATTGCTACACATAGATTTAATTAGTATGCTGCTAGTAGCTTGCTGCTGATTTGAGATTTCAGCTAAGCGAAGAACTCCAAAGAAACTTTTAACCCAAAACTGGTTTGAGAGTAGAATTGTGCAGAAAGGGTACTTCACTTTGTTGAAGATTCAAGCAAAGCATCTCTCATGTGCAAAACCACAAAATGAAGCAGTATCTAATTTCTAATTGTGGAATGACTGCATCACTGCAGGTGTACAAAGGATGCTCCTGTGCATGCTCAGCTAATGGGGAAAAGCCACTGTCACTGAAGCTAAGTGCCCCCTTAAGGCATTTCTCTGGCAATCTGAACAGGCCTATTAAAGAATATTCAGGAAACTGTTCTTTCTAAAAAGGCTATCAAAATGGTATACACAGTTCCCCTCCCCTTCACCTCTCAGAGCATAAAGGTACAGATGTTACATTATGTTATGCCTCCTTGTACATAACTTTTACTCCTCCTCTTAGAGGAGGGGAAAATTTATCTGTTTCCATGGTGTGTATCCTGTGTGACATTTTCAGTTACACTGACCACCAGCAGGCACCATGTTACCAGTTTCAATTGTGTTGGGAATTGTCAGTCATGGGAGCCAGATGGTATCCTATAAATGGATGCATAACATTAGGAAAAACATAGTGATATGAAAAACCGAGACACATTTGCAGAAATCTTAGGACCACTGATTTTCTTTTGTTATTTGTTTCCAAGTAATTCCCCTCTCCATACTCGGGCATACAGAAAAGCCAGTGGCATATGGGCATATATAAACCCTGTGTATGATTTTCTTTTTTTTCCATAGTGTGGGTCCTATTCTCATTTCTATCACTTCTACCATATTTTACTTAAATTTTAGATACTATCACATCTCTGTAATTTTTAAATATGATCACATTTTATATAATTTTAGAGTCTATTTTATAACCTAGAGTTCCTTTTGGACCTCATTCACAAATTGTAGTCAGGTTGCTTTATAAATGTATTATAAATTTGCCTTAAATTTTATTTTATTTACCATCTATTAAGATAGATTCATAAAAACTTACAGAACACTCACGGACACATTGCTTGAACTGGTCTAAGACCGTAATAAACTGACTGACTGACTGACTGACTGACTGAGCATTTCTAGTTTTGACAATGGAAGAATATAGGTATAATAACAGCTCCTGAGCAAATGGTTGTTAAATGAAGCTCAAAACTTTTCAGATCCTGAAAAATATCCACAGGAGCTTCAAAACAGTTTTTCAGATCACTCTGTTACTAAGCATCATTCTCAAAAAAGTACAGGTAGTCTGTTACGATGGCACTGAACAAATGGTGCTTATGCCTGGTTCCCAAAGGTAGGGCCATTGCTGCGCCCCTGGGGTCACGTGATCAAAATTTGGGCGCTTGGCAGCCCATGCGCATTTATGACTGCAGGGGTGTTTCAATTTCCCCACCTGCCCTTCTCCCCCCATCTCTGCCCTTTTGGCCACCCTGCACTCTGCCATTCCTGCTACCCTGCACTCCACTCTGTACCCCAGCTGCCCTGTACTCTGCCATCCTGTGCTTTACCACTCCTGCCACCCCAGCTGATCTTCATCATATTTTTCTTCCATTTTTATTGGTCAATGACCAAAATAAAGTTTCTGTCTGTCTTCTTCTTCCTCCCACTGACGAGATGCACCTGGCCTAGCCCCTTGTGAGGCAGCTGCTGGCTGAACGGTGGAGCGCAGGGTGGTGGGGTGGCTGTGTCTAGGGCTTGGGACTGGGGTGGCTGAGGCTTCATGCCATGGAGCTGGGGTGGCTGTGGCAGCTGCGGCTTCGCACTGGGGTGGTTGGGGCTTCATGCTATGGCACTGGGGTGGCTGGCCATAGTACAGGGCTTGAGGCAGCATTCTTCGAGAGCAATGGCAGTGCCTGCAGTGCTGAGGCTGAAGTAGAGGCTCAGGGTCAGCAGGGGTGGGCTGAGACTGCTGAAGGCCCAGCACCAGCACCACCAAGGAATACCACTGTGGAGGGTGCCCAAAAGGGGGAATAGGCGGGTGGGGGGACTTGAAGAGGAGGCAGTCCCTTACCTTACCAAAGCTTGAGGCAGGGAGGAACCAAACTGGGAATGGCTTGGTTCAGGGTGGGATTCACTTAATGACAGCAACAGGGATTAGTCACCTAACGTTGCACTTTACAACCGCGTTGCTTAGTGATGGAAATTCCGCTCCCAATTACCATTGTTAAATGAGGACTACCTGTAGCTTAAATTCTGAAGTTAGAGTGTCTTTGCAATGGTAGACATCTGTCATTATCATAACATAAACAGCAAGTTTATCTGCAGGATCCAATGCTTTCATCAAAATGAAAATGCAAGCTCTAGCCTTTTTGCACATGCATGCAATGTCATAATACAATATATAATACCCATATAATACACATAAACATCTCTTTTTTGCACATGCAATGTCACAATACCCATATACATCCTATATGCACAGGCATGCATTGTCATAATACACATACCAAAGGGGCAGGGTTTGTGGTACATCAGAGCAACGCTGCTTTTGAAATTTGCTCCCTTACTCCACCCACTGATGCTTCTAGCAAACACTTTCAAAGGACATGATCAACTATTTTTTTCCACTGCACAAGCCTCACACAGTTCTGTTGCATCCCTTCTAGTTCCAAAGATATTCCTCCCTAATGCATAACAACCTGACTAGACTCTGAAAAGACTAACTCATTTCACATGGCCCTGAGAATTAGAACACTGAAAATCAATCAGATCAGGACAAAAGGAATATATTTTCCTCCCAGTATGTTCCTACCCCCACGATTGCTGCTATTCATGTCTAATCTGCCATTTGTCTTGACTTGATCTCCAAATGAGATAAAAGCAGAGGACCAGCCACATCAGCATGACACCATCCTTCTTTATTTATACTACCTACTTTTACTTTTTTCCAAATACCACTGACACTAGGATCCAACAGAGATGAATCAACACCCACCCTCCAGTATTGTAATTCTGTGTTTAGAAAGTAATTTCATTCACCAGATCATTCTTACATGATACTCCTCCATTACAGATGGCTGTCAACCCTGACAAAGAAACAAATCATACTACTGATCTTTCAATTTGCACCCACCTAATCTATTCCAGAATACTGACATTACCATTAATTCAGCTGACCCAATTGAAAGCCAGTCCAACAGCTAGAAGCTCTTGCAAACTCTATAGGCAGGAACATTAAAACTTGTACTCACTTTTCTAAATGCCATGTGCCTTCAGCTATCAGTAGAGATTGAACAGGATTGACTCCAATGCTCAGATATAAACATAAGAATTAGATTGTATAGGCCAATTTTCTATCCTCTTAGCCCCTACATATTCCATATCCACTATGTTGGTATCTACATCTATACAGAGAAGAAAGCTGCTTTCCTGTAATCCCCATTTAGCAGTACTTAACCAAAAGCCTATCTTCCCAAGTAGGACATTCTCATAATTTCATAAAAAATAGTTTTCCCATTTTCTGTTTTTGGCTGCTGCAAATAACTAAGTATAAGTAAGTTATCCATCACAGCTATCATAAGCCCAAGGGCAAATGAATTCTTTAATTTATGTACTTATGTCACCTCTGAGATATTTTACTTCTCTCTTACTGAAACCACATTCAGGGTAAGTCATATTGAAATGACTGCAAATAAGTAGCCTCTCTTATGTAGTCTTTCTGCTGTCAAACACTGGTTTTATATTTCCTGAATAATACTGCCTTCATTTTTATAAAAAGTGATTTTATTTTAATTACACAACAGAATATAAGAGAATAGATATTTTGGATAAAATATATTCTGTGGGAACCACACTGATATTGCATTAAAGATGCAGCGTTATGCTTGGGTTTGTCACATCCTAACTGCATGGGAAACCAGTCATTTACGTTTATCTGAGTTGTCAAATGACTGAAAATTAAGGGTATAGCTGCACTATTTATGCCATTCCTCTCTTGTGTGCTTGACTCGGACAGTTTAAGCAAATCCTTTCCAGACTGAAAGACTCAAACAACAGCTTACAAGGTATTCAACGTGGACCACATCCTTGCATTCTGAACTCCCCCACCTTTCCTTTCAAGGAAAGCAATTGCCAGTCACTTTCCTTCATGTTGGTGGGTCTTCCTGGACATATATACTTTTATATGCTTGTAAACTTGTGTAAAGTTAAATGGATTTTTTAAATTGCTTGTGTGTCATCAAGTCATTTTTGACTCCTAGCAACCTCATAGATAGATTTGCTCCCTGACAACGTATCCCTAACCTGGTCTTTCAGGTCTTCTAATGGTGCACTCATCAGCACCATAATGGAGTCCATCTACCCTGATGTTGATCATCCACTTCTTCTCTTTTCTTCCACATTTCCCAGCATTAGAGACTTCCCCAGAGAGCTGTGTATAATGTGTCTGAAATAGAATAATCTGAGCCTGGTCATTTGGGCCTCAAGTGAGAACTCTGGGTTGATTTATCTGTTCAATGATCCATTGGTTTGTTTTCTCAGCTACCCACGGTATTCTCAGGAATCTTCTCCAACACCAAAGTTCACAGGTGCCAATATTCTTCCTATCCTGCTTCTTTAAAGTCCAACTTTCACTTCCATAGAGTATCACAGGGAATACCATGGCTTGCACCATTCTGATCTTTGTAGATATAGACACATCACGGCATTTGAAAATCTTTCCCAAGGCCTTCATGGCTGCTCTTCCAAGTACTAGTCCGCAGCGTATTACTTGACTGCTTGTTCCTTTACTGCTGATGGTTGATCCTAAAAGGCAGTAGCTATCCACCACTTCAGTACCTTCATTGCCAATTCTAAGGCTGGTTGCTCTACCTGTCATCATGATTTTGATCTTCTTCATATTTAATTTTAGTCCCATTTTTTTCACTGTGCTCCTTAACTTTTGTTGTTCAGTCGTTAAGTCGTGTCCGACTCTTCGTGACCCCATGAACCATATTGTGCCAGGCCTTCCTATCTTTCACTGCCTCCCTGAGTTTGCTCAATTTCATGCTCATTGCTTCAGTGATGCTATCTAGCCATCTCATCCTCTGCCGTCCTCTTCTCCTTTTGCCTTCCATCTTTCCCAGCATCAGGGTCTTTTCCAAAGAGTCCTCTCTTCGCATTAGGTGACCAAAGTATCTGAGCTTGAGCTTCATTATCAATCCTTCCAATGAGCAATCAGAGTTGATTTCCTTTAAGATTGACTGGTTTGACCTCCTAGCAGTCCAGGGGACTCTTAAGAGTCTTCTCCAGCACCACAGTTCAAAGGCATCAATTCTTCGGCGTTCAGCCTTCTTTATGGTCCAGCTCTCACAGCCATACATTACTACTGGAAAAACCATAGCTTTGACTATGCGGATCTTTGTCGGCAAGGTGACGTCTCTGCTTTTTAATATGCTATCTAGGTTTGCCATAGCTTTCCTCCCAAGGAGCAAGCGTCTTTTAATTTCATGGCTGCAGTCTCCATCTGCGGTGATCTTGGAGCCCAAATAAATGAAGTCTGTTACTGCTTCCATTTCTACCCCTTCTATTTGCCAGGGATTGATGGGTCCAGATGCCATGATCTTAGTTTTTTTAATGTTGAGTTTCAAGCCAGCTTTCGCACTCTCCTCTTTCACCCTCATCAAGAGGCTCTTTAGTTCTTCTTCACTTTCTGCCATTAGGGTGGTATCGTCTGCATATCTGAGGTTCTTGATGTTTCTCCCTGCAATCTTAATTCCGGCTTGTGATTCTTCCAGCCTGGCATTTCTCCTGATGTACTCTGCATATAGGTTAAATAAGCAGGGTGACAGTATACAGCCTTGTCATACTCCTTTCCCTATTTTGAACCAATCGGTTGTTCCATGACCGGTTCTAACTGTTGCTTCTTGGCCTGCATACAGATTTCTCAGGAGCTCCTTAACTTAGAGCCTGCAGATTCTTTGCATTTTTGTCTATCAGGGTAGTGTCATCAGCATAGCACAGGTTATTGATGTTTCTTCCTCCAATTTTAAAACCACGCTCATGTTAATATATATTCAGAATATAGGTTGAATAAATAAGGGGAAAATACACAGCCTTGTTGCACTCCTTTGCAACATGCAGCCACTGTGTTTCACCATGTTCTATTCTTACTGTGACTTCCTGACCTGTATATAAGTTTCTCATAAGGACAATAAGATGTTCTGGGATTCCCATTTTTCTGAGCACATTCCACAGTTTGATGTGATTGACACAATAAAAGGCTTTTCTATAATCAATGAAGCACATGCAGACTTCTTTTCAGTATTTTTTGGCTTTCTCAAGTATCCAGCTTGCATCAGCAATAATGTCTGCTTTTGGAAAAGGCAGATCAACAATTGATCAGTGTTTCATATTAGCTTACCTAGCAGAAAAATATTCTATTTTCCTGAAAGACAAATTATTTGCTGCTTTTATAGATTTTAAGGCAGCTTTTGATTCTGTTAATTTAACCAAACTCTGGGCTTCATTGGAGAAGTTGATCCCTAGAGGCATCTCATATATTTAATACAGGCACTATATCAAGATAATATAATGCAAGGTAGATGCAACAGGATAACAATGAATAAGGGTGTGAGACAAGGTTGTATTCTGGCCCCTACGTTTTTAACATCTATGTCAATAATTTGGAGGCTACATTACTTCAGGTTGATGACCATTGTCCATCATTAGCCAAAAGGAAAATTTGTGCTTTATTATATGTGGATGACACTGTTCTTCTTTCATGTATCAGATTGGGTTTGAAACACCTACTTGAGGCACTAGTTAAGTATTGCCAAGAAAATCAATTACAAATCAGCTATGATAAAGCTAAACTTTTGGTTTTTGAAAAAAAAAATTAAAAAGTACATCTGGAAAATTCAAGATCATGTGATAACACAAGTAGACAATTTTAGTTATTTGGGCATTTTATTTAATCATGCTCTATCCTGGCAATATCATTGCAAGGCAATACTTCTGAAAGCAAAGTCTACTATGACAGCCTTGCTTCAATATTTTTATGCAAAAGGAAGCAGATTTGTTCTTGTAGCAATACAGGTTTTTAATACAAAAATTGCATCTCAAATTTTATACGGAGCTCCAATTTGGATTACATTTGCCAATAATAACATAGCCCAACTGCAGGTAAAATTTTTAGGATCTCTTTTACGTGTTCGAAGTTATGTTCCAAATTCTGCTATTCTCCTGGAAACTGGGCAATGAGCTTTGAAAACAAAAGCTTGGCTAAGCACTATTAAGTTTTGGTTGCAAATATGCTTCAGGAAATCCCACATTAAACTTTTGTATTTATGTGGTTTAAACAGGTGACCCAAAAGATTAGTTGGATTGACATTGATCCTAAGTATTTATTTTCCAGGGGTATAACATCAGCATTTCATTGCATTAAACAAAGATTCTGAGATAATTCAGTACAGGAATTAATGGCCAATGCCAAAGTTTTGTGTTCGCCTGTATCTTTTGGAATTAATTAATTTGGAGTAAAGATTCTGATGGGGTTAAGATTCTGATATTGGGAATTTATGCCCCAAATGAGGATTAAATAATTTTCTATAAAGGACTTATGGACAGGCTAAGTTTCTCTCTGCCCCATCTTATACCAAACAAAATCAAGGGATGGTTATTTTGAGTTTCTTTTACTTTCTACTTTCTCAGGAATTAGTTGCCGTTTCTCCTTCATTAACATTTTGGTGTCTCCTTCCTCTTCCGAAGGCCATATCTACCATTTTTCATATTCCCTATCCCTACAGGCCTGAAGGTGACCACCTCCCTGCCTTCTTTATATTTATGCCACTACATATGTGGGCAATGTGATATTGGCCTCATATTCAAGGAACAGCCTCATATATGAGCTTCTGTTTCCAGGTTATACTTGGTCTTATTCAAAAAGGCAAGTGAGAAGCACTAAATGTTTTACAACAAATTATTAATACCATCCAGAATTCCTAAAGAATAAAGTTATACCTGCACACTCTGGCTCTAAGTCTAATTTAAAAGTCCAGCTTAGCAAAGAATGTGCCAGACCCAAGGTTAAATTAATTAATGTATGCAGGGCTTTTGGAAATATTAAGTGTACTACTTGCAGGGAACTAGAGATAAATTTGGATATAAAGTGGGCAATAGTGCTTTGGAACTGGTGCAGACACCCTCATTGTACTTGCTGGCAACTCTTTAAATAAACCAAGCCTTTTCAGGCTTTCACCATAGCTATTGTGATAGAATGGAATTATGAAGGCCAGGCTCAGGGAGATAAGCATTTTCTTAGCTCACCGCAAGAGTGTGGGAACTACAAGAAGATGAGACTGGCACCTCCCTGAGGAATTCACACTGTTGTGGCTGGCTGACTTGGGACCTGGGGTTTCAGTCTGGGAAGATTGATGTCAGGCCTAGCCCAAGGAACTCCAAGAGACAACGCAAAATCAGTTCCTAAGTCAGCCAGCCACAACAACAGTGTGAATTCCTCAGGGAGGTGCGTCTCATCCTCTTGTAGTTCCCACGCTCCTGCGGGGAGCTAAGAAAATGCTTATCTCCCTGAGCCTGGCCTTCATAATTCCATTCCATCACAGCTATGTAGATTCAGGAAAAGAACTTGTGACATTACAGAGATGCAGCAGCCATGTGTCATGATGTTGTTCCCAGCTCCTTAATGCCTCCTGAACTCAAACACATAATCCCTTAAGCCTCGGTGGCTACTGTACAAATTGAGGAAAAAAGCACAACTTCTTTAAAAAGCAAGGTACAGCCATAGCATATCCAAAGCACTTTGCTTGCTTCAGATTCAAATATTAGACACCACTACAGGAAATATGTGCTTTGAAGAAAGTCTGGAAGGCCCTATGAAAAGAAAAGAAAAAAATGAAAGCCCAAATACTTAAGTGGAAAAGGTTAGTGCAATCAGCTAAAGAGAAAAATGTCCACATTTTGGAGGCTTATAGCCCACTCATCTCCAAAAATAAATTCAGGAGCTGGGAAGCTAATTCCTCCTTAGACAGAGATTGAGTAATTTTGCTCTATATTTAGTGTAGCTTCTGGTGAGGCAGGTCCTCTGTACCTACTCTAAACTTCCTACCTAATTGGTCTTCTGTTCCATATGTGAGGCCTCTTTACTTACTGCTTATTTAAAGAATGGAAAAGCTATGAGGGAGGGAGAAGAGTTGTTCCCCACCAGAACTTTTAAAACTAAACTTTGACTGTTGAGCTCTGGTGCCGGTCCCCTTATTTACATATATTGACCACTCCTTTCATTTGCTGAAGGTGTGGTGTCATACTAATTTGCTGAAAATTGGAGAGATCAGTTTTATCATCCTGTTTGAGGGTGAGAACTGTTATAGAGTGACACTACTCCTACAGATTACCATCTCCATGAATTAATGTTGATACTGCATAAAAACATGCATATGTAGGTCAGTGGTTTGGATCTTTAGAGGCCTTTCTGCTTCAGTACCTATTTTAAAAGGAGTTAAACAAGGAAACATATTTACTCTCCTTCTTTTTAACTTTTACAGTAATTTCATAGCTCAAGCTCAGTCGAAAAGCCAGTCTCACCCTCTGGTGCTGCCAAATATTCTTTCTCCTCTATGCCATTGATGCAACCATCTTATCCTTGACACAGGTGGGGCTCAGGCACAGTTTTCAAGTCCATGCAGGTTTCTGCAGGAAAGAAAAGATGGTCCTCAATTATTCCAGAACAAAAGTTGTTGTATTCATTCAGAAGTACATTAACTGCTTTCACAATTGGAAAATAAACTGAATTAATGCCAAACAAGGCAAGGACTTCAACTATCTAAGAGTTTTCTCTGAGTCATCTATGTCTAATCTGAACTGCAAAGACAATACTTCGACAATACTTCTGTTCATTAGCTACAGTTGTTACGGGTGGGAGCAACGCAACATTTATTGATGACGAGACTCTCACTGGGTCATTCAGGGAGAAGCTTTATTTGCGCAAAGGTTCAGTTAGGACTCGCAGGTCCCTGCAAAGAACTGAACCCCGAAAAGGAGTTCAGCAAGCCTTTTTATCATTACAAGAGCCGTTTCTCCCCAATCCCCCCCTCAGTGCCCTCCCCATGCCTTCCGTACTCCAAATTTGGTCAATTGCTGGTAGCTAAACCACAAGTCCTTGTCTTCACCGGTTGTACCTTGTTTTGGGTACATTTCGGCCTTGTTGTCTAGAGCATTGCTATCTGAGGAGGGGGGGAGATAAGAGCACTCAGCATCAGCAGAAAGGAAAGTTACAGAGAGTTACATTTAAAATGTAAAACTTCATACAAAATATAGGATATAACAAAAGACTTCTTCTCGTATTTGCTTCCGAGACTTATCACTGCAAAGCCTCTAGCTAAAAAAACACTTCCAGAGAAGAGGTTCACTACTTGGTTACTAGTGAGGACTACATAACCCAAAAATGTAGGATAGGACTACATAACCCAAAAATATAGAATAAAGATCAGAATGAAGTTACAAATAATTTTCCATTTGTATCCTGCCACCTCACAGTGGCAATAATTTTGCCCAATTGCTGGAAAATTATTCAGTACCATGCATACAATGATATAAAAACCTTAGAAGCAACCACTTCAAATTCATGAGTATTGTTATATGTCCCTCAATTTATGACAAACTCTCCTCTATGTTTGCAATCCAGCCCTGCCTCTAGAGAAGCTCTGATGAGACTTTGCTGACTTAGGTATTGGCTAAAATACAGTTTTGTGGAAAGATCTTGGGGCATGTAGTTGTTGTTGATATGTTTGCTTTTTCCTGGAAAAAAACTCCATATCCTTGGTTTTAAGACATTGTGGCCTTTCTGACTGCAGTTCCTCATGCTGCTGGGTCTTGGGAGAGCCACTTTAAAGACAAAGCAGGGAGTGATCGGAGTAAAGCTCCGTATTATTGTAATGGCAGCTTCTGGGGTAGACCTTTCATCTTGCCCTCATCTATGTCCTTTCCATCTCACATAGAACAGCATTCTCACTGGCTAGACTTAATGTTGTGTCATCCAGGGTTTATAATATTCCACTCCAAGATGGCCTGTGCTCTTGTTTGGATGGGTTGATCAAGACAGGATTGCATCTTTTGCTGTGCGCTCTTTGTGTGAAGTCTGTTTCTCTGAATTAATGTTTAGCTAACTTAAGTAATGAATTAGCTTTCAACTAACCTCTCAGGCAAGCCTGAGGGTAGAATGCTTTCTTCTTGCTAGCAGATCATCATCCGAAACATCTAGGAGAGCTGCCAAATTTTGTGGTGTTCTAATTGCTGTAAGCAGACTCTACGTGTCACAGGGAAAATGTCTACTGGTGATTTACTGCTGTTTGGATGTGGCTTGTTACCCACTTGATTAATCATTGGGCTTTTTTACTGTGCTAATTTCCCAACTTGGTTTTATTTGACTGTGTTGCATTGATATTTTGATCTTTGACTTTGATTGATTTATTTTCCAGCTAGGCTTCAAAATAATCAGGAATTTCCATGAAATTGGAAATCTTAGTCATGTAGATTTATTGTTTGCCAGATCTATTGGCAAACAACTGCTCATGCAGTTGTTCCTTCATTTCACCGATCCTACTCAGCACATGAATATTTAGGCCACAGGAGCAAGTTCAACTTCCTGTGCCTTAATTCCTGATCTCCATACAATCAGGCTATTTGCTCCTATAACAATTTACACCGAAGTCCAAAACTCAAGTACCATATTGTCTATTATTTATTTATTAAGAGAATCAAAGGCATCTGCAGCTGTGTAATACAATTAGCAGCTGGAATAAATGGTTTTAAACACACACACACAAATACACACACTGAAATAAAATGATATTAAATAACATAAAAATGACCGTCAGGCTAATGCTTCCTAATGGCACTTGCAATAGAGCAGAATTTAGCTACTTTTGTGGTGGTATTAGTGGATTGATCCTCTAACAGAAAATGTATTACTTTGTCTTCAAACTGACCTAAACACTCGAGTCGAGTTAATAAGCTTGAAGTGTCTGCTACCATAAAAAGTACAGTGTGGCAATACATAAGCAATTGTTTTGACAGCTTCACCAGGGCACGGACATAAACGTTCTGAGAGTGGGGCACTGTTATAGCTTCCCTCCAGCACCCTAGAGGGTAAGACATCAAAGTTCACTAAAGTAAAGGCTCTCCTGTGAGGAATACATAGAATATTAAAAATATATTTATATGTAGAGAAAGCCCTATAAAGGGGTTTTCATCTGCAATGGTTGTTGGCCGTAAATCTGTCTCTGCAGATCTAAATCAAGGATTCTTTGTTTGACCTTTATAAAGACTTGTTCAGGGCCAGGCATGATCGAAGCTTCAGTTGAATGTCTTTGTTCCATGAAAAGACAGGTCTATCAATAAACATGGACTGAATCAAGGGTCCAGTCCAAAAGATTAGTTTTATCCAATATTTTAAATTCTCATCCAAGCCCCAACACTCAAGCTTTGTACAGAGAAGTACAGTAGGAGTGCACTGAGAGATACAAGCAAGATTCTTTAAAATGTTGATTGTATTGCTTCAAGTGCATTTAAGTTTTTGCAGAAAGAGAGTTTTGTCCCATATAAGAGGAGGCTCAGCACCTTTGCCTTAAAGAGCTTGGCAGCAGCTGGAATAAAATTATTATCATCATGTCTGGCAGAACTCATTGCAGCATTTGAAGCCTTCTAGGCACAGACTGAAGGATCATGAGTTTGATATCTCTGCGCAGTAGAGGATTGAAAGTAAATTCCCAGATATTTAAATACCTTAGTTTATTCTGTTACATGCCACTGATATTCTACTTATGATATCAGTTTTCACAACAGTTAATAAATAAGACCATGTTTGTTTTGGAATAGTTATTTCAAGTTCTTCGTTGTGACAAAATACTATGAGGGCTTACAGATGTTGCCAAAGGCCAGTCTGGATTAATGAAAGGATTATGGCATTATGCCATATAGTAAAATGGAAACAGGATTGTTACCAAGAGTTGCAAGTGAAACATTTGGACAGGGTTTTTATGATGGAATCAATGTAAAAAATAAACAAAAGTAGGGCAAGAATACATCCTTGCTTAACATCTTTCAAGAGGGTAATTGGAGCAGCAAGTCCATCAGTCACAGTATATCCTACTGTAAAATATGTTCTCATGCAGCATAATAACCAATCTTTAAAAATGTCCATGTTTAGAGAATGCTGTCAGCTTCCTGCATAGCCTGACTCTAGAGACCCTAGAGAATAGAAGGAATGGCCTTGAGAGACAGAAGGAAGAGCCACTACCAAGACAACAGTCAGATAAAAGAGAACTGAGTCTAGGGTAGGAATGCAACCTGAGTAAACATCTCAGACAAGACCTTCTGTAGTTCAGACGAAGATAAAGTGGTGTGGGGGGGAAGCACATTCAAACTTGCAAGATTCTGCTACCATGGCTTTATGATAAAAGTAGTACGGACCTACATGACATTGGATTCCTAGTCTGATCTACCTTGAAGGGCTGACAGAGACTGAATCAACAGCCATTTTTAAATCAGTAAAATGGCATCAAGTGTTCCTTTTGGGCTGTTGGAATATTCATCCACCAAATGGTACTATGGTGCAATATGATGCATTGCTCAAGCATTAACGATCCAGCTTGGAAGCCAGCTTGTTCCTTGGCCAGCATCTTTATTTTATTTATTTTATTTACAGGACTTATATGGCTGCCTATGTCATATGATGACTCTAGGTGGCTCACAACAATCCATAAAAAACATACTTAAAAACAAAAATATCCTTCCTCCAGGCACCAGACCAATCATCCTTGCAGCTCAACCCCATCCTAGCCCAATGCTTGGGGAAAGAGCCAGATCTTCACAGTCCTCTGGAAGGCTAAAAGGGTAGGAATCCCTTAGATCTCAGGTGGGAGGCTGTTCTAAAGGGCTGGGGCAGTCACCAAGAAGGTGCATTTCTGAGGTCCCATCAGATGGCAGCATGTAAAGGAGAGGACCTGGAGCATTCCCACCCTATCTAACCTCGTAGGATGGGCAGATACCCTCAGGGAGAGGTGGTCCAGTAAGTTACCTGGCCCTGTGCCATGTAGGGCTTCAAAGTTGATAACTAGCACCTTGAATTGCACCTGGAAAGCAACTGGAAGCTAGTGCAGCTCATGCAGCCCTGCTGTTACTCTGGTGAACTGTGGGGCACCCAAAACTGTGTATGCTGCTTCATTCTGGACCAGTTGCAGCTTCTGGATGGTCTTCAAGGGCAGCCCAATGTAGAGTGTGTTGCAGTAATCCAAATGGGAGGTGACTAAGGCATGGGTGACCCATGCAGGAATGGATGCAATTAGCATACAAGATGGATTTGTGGAAAGGCCCCCCTGGCCATGGCTGCCACCTGCTCTTCCAGCAGGAGCTGTGAGTCCAAGAGGACCCCAAGATTGTGTACCAGATCTGTTTGGGGCAGTGATACCCCATCCAGAGTCAAAGATGGCAACTCTTCTAACCCTGGGGGTGTGTGTGTGTGCAAAAAACCACAACCACTCCATCTTGCTGGGTTGAGTTGCAGCCAGTTTCTCCCCATCCAGGCCCTTACAGCTTCCAGGCACTGAGCCAGCAGCTGAACAGCATCACTTTCATCTTCTTTTCCATTAGCCAATCAATAAGTTTCATATATTGTTATTGAAATATGATATGGAGACTGGACAAATTAAAAAATGTATGATAAAATTGATGCCAAATTTGAGGTATGAAGTAATCATAGTGGATCAATGGGAAGAGTTACGGAAAAAATCAATAAAATTTACTCCAAGCTACAATTCAAGGGAAAATTGATACAAATGTTCTACAGGTAGTTCATAACTCCATCAGTGATTGCCAATATAGACAAAGCATACAACAACAAATGTTGGAAATCCTGTAACAAAGAAGGAACATTTTACCGTGTGTGGTGGTTATGAAAAAAACCCTCAAAAGCAGGGGTTCTCAAAGTACGGCCTGCGGGTCATTTATCCGGCCTGATTGGCTGCCGCTGCTGTCTGTCAGAAGCGGAAGTGTCAGGGCTGTCTTGGGAGCTGCAGGCGATGCACAAGGAGGGGGATCACAGAGCCGGACTATTCTACATGACAGGTATGCCGGGTCCAGTGGCCTTCCTACTCTCTTCATGTTTTTTTCAAATTATAGTCCAGCCCTCCAACATTCTGAGGGACCGTGAACTGGCCCCCTGTTTAAAAAGTTTGAGGACCCCTGCTCAAAAGTATTGGAGATAAGTATTATTACTGGACACATAGCCAGTTGTTTAAACTGGATTTGGAATTTTTATCCACCAATCAAGTCCTTTCCAAGGACCTGGGATAGGCAGATGTTGTTTTTTGATGGTGTTAAAGACATAATCGCAGGATGTAGGCTGTTCCAAGTAAAGCTGCCTTTTGCAATTGACTGGTGGTGATTTTGTCAATGCCAATGGTGTTCAAGTGGTGCTCCAGATATTTTGGGATTGCATCCAAGGCACCTATTACTATTGGTACTATCTTTGCTTTCTTTTGCCACAATCATTCTATTTCTATTTGCAGGTCTTTGTATTTTGTGGTTTTCTCCAGTTCTTTCTCTTCTATTCGGCTGTCTCCAAGTATTGCAATGTCCACTATCCAGACTTTTTTGCCTTTCTTATCAACAGTTGTTAAGTCTGGGGTGTTGTGTGGCAGGTGCTGGTCTGTTTGAATTCTAAAGTCCCAGAGCACTTTAGCTTCTTCATTTTCTATTACTTTGTCTGTTTTGTGGTCCCACCAGTTCTTGCTTGCAGGCAAATGGTATTTCTTGCAGAATATTCCATTGCACCATTGTTGCTACTTTGTCATGTTGTTTGTAGTCAGTCTGTGTGATCTTCTTGCAGCAGCTGACTAGGAGGTCCACTGTTTTAGTGTTGTCATCGTTGTTATTTAAATGTATTGACCATCCAATTCCAGTGGACTCTGGGCACTGTACATTAAAATATTTTACAAATCCTAAAAATAAAATTTGAACTGAAACCATATATATTTGTATTATATATAATTCCAGAAAACATAAATAAAAATATCTAATTTATTAAGATATGTGTTAACCACAGTAAGAACAAACTTGGTACAATGTTGGAAATGAGAAACTTTGTCAACAATATCAGACTGGGAGACCAAAATTGAAAAATATTCTGTAGTGGCAAAATTGACAGTAAATATCCATAATAGAAGTTTAACCAATTGAAGTAGGAATGGCTTCCTTATATACAACATATTACACAGCTAGGCAGATTTAGACATTTGGAATATGTTTCTAGGATTTAAACAGAAACCAATAAGAATCATTAATATACAATGTAAAGCATTAAGATTTAAACTGTTAGTGGCTGGGGACATAAATAGAAGGGAGGGGGAGGATGTGTTACTAGAAAGTTTTCTCACTATGCTTTTTAAAATATATATATATATATATATATATATATATATATATATATAGTCGTTATTCTTTTGATCCATCTTACTCTTTTTCTTATTTGCCTTTGCACTCTGCTATTTTAACAATTAAACAATACTGGCACACAGTTTAATAGTCATGCTTAGTAAGGTAGGTGGTAATTGGCTCAATTAAGCTTGTTACCTTTCTTAAAAATTGGAACTATTACTGATTGGCAGCACTGTAGATATCTGCAAAGATTAATCAATATGGGTAAATTAGAAGGCCAAGGCAGGGGTCTACCAGTCTAAATTGGATTTCAAAAGTTCCACTAAAATTAGATCCCCACCAGCTGCTTTACCACTTTTCAGCCATTCTAAGCACTTGGAGACCTCTGAGCTAGTAGCAGCTAACTAATCAGGGACACAATCTGAAAATATGGGTAGCAGATCCAGGTTACTGGGGATGGTACTAAATTAAGGTATTCACACCATGTCTTAAGCAAAATTAAAAACCCCATTCCAAAATACTTTTGAGTTGGTAACGAAGCCAAAGATAAGTAGATTTTCTTTCTTTCTTTTTTAATGACAACTTCTGCAAACCTCTCCCAATTTTCTTTTCTTTTTTTTTTTTGTGCCTCCAACTTCATCCTTTTCAATAGGGCCTTATATCCTTTTTTCAGGATTCATACTACATTCTGTAAAGAGGGTTCACTAGTTTGCCTGAAGTCCTTATGTGCATCTATAAAGTTAGCTTTAGCTGCAACATACTATTTATTACACAAGAATCTGAAAAGTTTAGGATTGGACTTCTGTATAAATAAGACATTAGACCTTAAACATTTGCCATTCACTGTTATAAGATTAAGGCTATCATTTGTCTTTCATACCAGCAAAGCTTGTCTGAATTCAGATATATCTGAAGTGTTAACTGGAATGCAACATTTGCAAGATACTGCAGACCATTTAATTTTGATTCATTGATTGATTGAATGAATGAATGATTATGCGCCATCAAGTTATTTTCGACTCCTAGTGACCACATAGATTTTCTCCATGACAATCTATCCCTAACCTGCTCTTTCCCAAAGGTCTCCCAAAGGTGCGCTCATCACCACCATAACTAAGTCCATCCACCTTGTTGCTGGTCATCCTCTTCCCTTTTCTTCTACCTTTCCCAGCATTAGAGACTTTTCCAGAATGCTGGGTCTTTGCATAATGTGTCTGAAGTAGGATAATTTGATCCTGGTCATTTGTGCCTCGAGTGAGAACTCTGGGTTGATTTGTTTGATGATCCATTGGTTTGTTTTCCTGGCTGCCCACAATTTTCTCAGGAGTCTTCTCCAACAGACCATTTAATTTGGGGATGCCTAAACTGATCTGTTTCTTCCTCACTAAATGTCTTGGTTCCTATGATCAATCTTACCTTTTTGGGAAGTGTGAACACCAACACAAGTGATTCTATGATAATATCTCCAACTTTGTCTCCTAGCATAATTGATTTTAAGATAACTTCTCACCCTGGCAACAATTATTTGCCACTTACCACAAGATTTGCTTTTATTAATTTGGTGTCAAGATTGATTTATAAGTATATTGATTTTGATAAAGCTTATTTCTAAATAAAGCATAGCATTATTTGACTTAGTTTATCAACTAATGAATATAATATCTTGATCTTGGAAATCCTGGCCAAAATCCAAAGAAGTAGCACGCATGTAGTTTCAAACAGCAAAGTCTGTCCTGCTAGAATTTTGCTTCCTCTTTTCACTATAGATACTCCCACTGTCAATGTGATAAATTATCTTTATATTTTAACAATAAATGAGCAAGAGGCAACTAGCGCTGGAAAATCAAGGTTGAATTCCAAGATCCTGCAGCAACATTCCCATGTCTTCCCAAAGAGAATCAGGAAGTAAGCTTAGCAGGAAATGTATTCAGCATCAACACTTTGCCCATCACAGAATCTTTAACATTTTATAGTTAGGGGCCAGGCAGCATGGCACATACAGCCTTACAGAAGCTTTTCGTTTTGCTAGAAAAATGAATTATTTGTTTCTTCTACAAAATGCTTATGTATTTAGCTTTAAACCAATAGAAATAAACTCAATTTTCTATGTGTGTTTCTTGGTTTGTCAGGGTTGCAAACAGATTATAATGCTGTTGAAGATGATGATGATGATGATGATGATGATGATGATGATGATGATGATGATGATTTGCCAGACATATCATAACCAGAGAGATGTACCCCTGGCTTATCTCCCACATGCACATGGTCCTCTGTACATTCCAAGCCCCCAATTGCTCCCACTAGATTTATATATAAAAACAAGATTGACATCTGCCAAATAAAAGGTTTCAGCATTTCTATACAAATAAAAAGCTTCCTGCAAATTTTAAAAAGCTCACGTGAAAATAATAGAATTTCTTGTTCATTTTACAAGGAGTATGGTTCTACATTGACTTATACAACTGCATTATTAGAACAGCTCTTCTCTCCTTAATTTGTGGTGGTTGATTCCTAACCACAGAAGGTTAGTTGCTGTCTCCAACTGCCCTTTTCAACTGCAGCTTGTAAATATCAGTATCGATTGGATGAAAACCTGTTAATTCTCCTAATCAATACTTCATTCACCCCAGAAATTCACTTGCTCCTATTCATTTAAATAAATGTCACTCAACCCTTACTTTGAAAAGATCTACAAAAGGCTGTTGAACAAAATAATTACTATTGGCAAAAATACTTCCAGACTCATCTTTAGTGCACCTCTTGCAATGCATAGTAATAAGAGGAATGTAGTCTTTCTAAGCTACAACTACTCTAATATCTGCTCTATGGAATACATACAGAACATTTGTCAGGTTAGATAGACAGGTGTCCTGAACATAACTTAGTATTTATTAATTAATGATGTTTATCAAGCTGAGGAAGGAGTATAATTCAGTGATATAGAATAAGATTTTTCCTATGAAAAAGAGACAAAGTTCAAGCTCTTGAACTGCAGATATGGCTAGAGAAATCCGCTTGAACCTCTAAAAAGCAACTGCCAACGGATGGAGACAATATAGAGCTAGATGCAATATAATTAGATGTAATGGAGAATCCTATCTTTCTAAGTCTTTCATAATGCAAACCTGTTATGTTCACGTGTCACGTTTACTGGGTTAAAGGAGGATTAACAACGAATGCAAAAACATCATAATTCAAAAAACACTGAGATAGTTGAGGACTAAATTAACAGCCATGTTGTGTGAACATGGAACAGAAGGCTATCAGAATATTAACCCATTCTTTCTGCTGCTGATAGAGAAAAGTGCCTAGTAGAGCCTTGTAAAAATGAAGCTTCTCTAGGAACTCCCTCCCCAGTAATTTTATTTTTCACTCCTGTCTCCATATGGGAAGAATAAGAGGTAGAATAGGTAGGGTGGATAAACTTTTCTTACCTCTGTATGTGATAGCCTGAAATCAGTTAAGCCATCTGAATTATTTTCTTTAAAATGGGTGGGGAAGTAGGAAGGGATAGAATTCCAGCCATGTTTGTTCACTGGGCTTCCAACAAGACTGGTGGTTACCCCTTTGATTAGAACATGCTGTAATGTCTGCTATCTGTTCACTGGGTTGAGCATTTATCCAGGAAGGCCACAGGCTCTGACATTAAAGTTAAATGTTTCTCATTGGTTAAATGCAGGTCATTATCAAAAATTCCAGATACATACACATACATTTGTCCTTTTTCATCCAGACACGAAATGTTATTGTTTATTTTTATTATAAATACTATGACAAGAAGTGGCTTCATCCATGAATACATTATTCATTTATATGCCTGATCACCTAGCAAAATTAAAAGGTTCTAATTCTTTTATATTAGTCTAGCTTGCCTAGTTAGATGAATTCTTAAAGGAGAGCAGTTAAGTCAGCAGAAGGAGAATCTACATAAGTGCCAACATCTAGCCAACTGAAGTCTTCAGCCATGCAGTACATTTATTTTACTTGACAGGTCTTATACTAGCTAAATTCTGCCTATGACTTCTGATATTACTACTATACTACATTGGAATATATTTGCATTGGGCAATTGCTTTTTACTCTTTATATCAAACTATATTATGCAAGTTTAAAGGCATAGGCTACAGATCCAGATAGAATCAGCAGGTCTAGATTTGGTCAGCATTTGGTTGGACACGACTTTTGAATTCTATGTGTGCCATTGACTTTAATGATAAACGTTAATGGTGAAAATAACTATTTTTAATTATCTTTTTAAAAATAATTTTTATTAAAAGAAGATTTTACAGAGATTTAAAAAACTACTGAAACAAAGAAGAAATAGAAAAAAAAGATTATAAAAGGGTAAAAGTAAAAGTGAACAATAACAAAAATGAAAGAAAAAGAAAGATATCAAAAGAAGCGACTTCTGATCTTCTTTGGAGCAGTTACAAACATAGCAGTTACCATCTCCAGCCTCCCATATTACATATCATAGTTCCCTTCTTCCCATAAACAAACCCTTTTAATCAATAAATTCTGGAATCAGCAGTTCATTTTTATCTGTTTTCAGCAAAAAGTCTATAAAGGGTTTCCAGTCTTTTATAAAAATAATTGTAGTTCCCTTCTTTAATTATCAATGTTAATGGTAAAAATAATTATTGGCATTCTTCTATTTAGAAGATGTTTCCATTATTCTTGATAAACAGGAATGTGATTTAGTATTTCATTGAGAATAACTACAGACAGTAATGAAATCTGATCCTAGTCAGTGACCAGAAAAAGGCTGTAGAAAATATTAGTTCTAATTGGATGGCAGACCGTGCCTTTTTTTCACTAGGCTATTGTAAATTCCAAAAGCAAATCCCCAAAATGCAATCAATTTGTGATGCCAATAGAAAAGAACATGTAGCTCAGAGTTGAACTGTGGAGTCTTTGGTGCAAGCCACTGTATATAAACAGGGAGCAAACCCCACACTCACTAGCACTGATGATGTTACTTAGTCAGGTAATGAAACATCTGCAAGCAAATGACCAAGCTCAGAGAACACCAAGGACTCCATTTTGTGATGCCTTTGATTTAGGGTTTAGGTAAACCTTTACTGCCCACGTTCATAATATTTTGGATTGGGCTATATGAAATCATGGAATGAATGAAGCACATCTTTCTTGTTGCATACATCCTTAGAATGAGACATGCCATCTTTCAAGAACTGATCACACTTCCTGCCGACTACTCAGTAGTTTTCCTCTTGGCACCTATTATCACCTCAGTGGGCAGGAAAAAGTCACAGCTTGTTCATTACAGTTCCTTTAGCAGGTAAGAATGACCCTGACAGTGTCTGCTGAGAATTATGTCTGGCATGCTATTCTACAGGAGAGGAGGAGGAATAGCAGATCCTTTTGTATTCTTCCTTCCTTATCTACGAGTTAATACTTTGCATGAATGGATCTCTAACTCCAGAGTTTTCCAAACTGCTGCATAATCCAAAATGTAGATTATGTCATAGAAGTATCAGTGGGCAAGCGGAGAGACTACTGACAGTAAAGGTTTCCACTGCTCTTCAAGAAAGTAACATTTCCAGTTCTCACTATCAGTTTTTCGTACAAAGAAAAGGTTTAAAAAACAAAAACTGGCCTAGTCACATATGAATATTGACAAATGCACACACACACAGACATATACACATTGAGAAGCGTGCATGGATCACCATTTCCTACCAACATTTTCAAATTGTAATCACACAATATTAAATAAATATCTCTGCCAATTGCCATGCATAGATTATAAGTAATTGCCCTTGACGAGCATGACTATATTTATTTGACTGTCAAATTCTGGCCTTTCTTATTAAACTCCTGGTGATCTCTTTGCAGGTTAAAATATTTCTACGATTCTGCCGTGAAGTTGGTTGCTCTTGCCATTTCTCTACTTCTGTGCCTCGTCTTCTTCGTGGTCATCACTTCCTCATTATCTGCTTTTGCTCTCCAGTGAAAAATTGTGGCGTCTTGTTCTTTATGATTGTCCTGATGAACTTTTCTCTGATTCCCTTGGGTTATTTTGATATAGATTTAGCATACATACCTACTCATCATGCTATTCTCTTTCAGGGTAAGCAACATTATGACGAGCACAGAAAAAGAATAAGAAATAGTAAGCAAAACAAATTTAAGGCAAGAGGTAAGAAAAAAGGGACTGTAACTAAATCTAGTCTATCCCAACACCATTCAATACTTCTCCATACCTTTATATCCTGGCAAATTATCTTTGCTCCCACCACATCCATACATTGCCTTTTGTTCTTTAGATTTAGACATGTAAACATTTTGTTTCCCTTTGTAATTTATGGTTGGCAGCCCATATGTCTGATGGTTAAGGGACATAGTCCTCATGATCAATACCCACATATTTTTGTGATGAAGCTTTACATCCCAAGCATATCCTGGTTATATTGGGATATTAGTTTTGACAAATTGATCTCTCTTCAGTCTTCATTTGTCCATTAGGTTTCTTTTTATTTTTGTAATCAAAAATATGCAAACTATAATAAATTTTATCATGTTAAAGGTAAATACTTGCATTTTTAGAATATACCTATACTATACAGTACTGAGCAAGCCATACTGTCTTGTGTAGGTCTATGGCTATTGAATGGCCAGAATGGACATAATCTGTCACTTTTTTGTGTATGTTCAATGCTAATCATAACTATTATTATTATTATTATTTTTAAATTGATCACAAGCATGGCTACAGCATGAATATGTGTGACAGAAGTTGCAACTCAGATATGACTTTATCAGTATATGTTCTGTGGGCTATTATTGAATATATAAACACAATTTAATTTTTCCATTCCTAGGACCTTGGTTCCTTGGTTGGAGGGATTGCTTATTTGGTGGTTTTTTTTTTTAATTGTAAGCCAATTATTGAAATTTGTGTTGAATCTGGATAACACTATTGCTAGTTATCAAGTTGAGTTCTAACATGACTTCCTGTAAGTACATGTGCCGCTGTGAGTACATGTCTCTCACCTCTGTCCTGATTAAAGTGCTTTCAAACTTCTGAATTATCAGTCTGTGTGGACACTTTGATCAATAGTAAATATAGCTTTTTATTACATATTACCTTATTTTTAATGAGCTGTTGGGATGGCAACTAGACCTAAACATTCAACAGCTGGCTCAATTTCAACTGCATCACTATCTGCTGAGTCAGGCAAGATGGCAAAAGAAGATTCTTTTATTAATTCGTTAAAAGAGATCCTAGCTCAGGTACAAGTCTTGAAACCAATCCAACAAGACCTGGCATTGCTTCGATGTGATTTAAAACTGATGCAAGAAAAAATGGCTTGCTATGAGGATCACTTAAATGCACATGAGACAATTCCTTAAGCCAGTCATAACATTTTAGATAAACAAATTACTTATTTAGAATCACAATTGCATAGGAAAAATCTATGTGTGATTGATATTGAAAACCCTCCAAGTCAATCAAACCTGGCTGCATTTATGGAGGATTTTTTCAGAAAGCTCCTTCCTTTGGGAACAGATTCTCCAGTCGAGATTGATCATGTGATTAAAATTCCTTTAGCAAGAAGGAAGATCAGAAGTAGTTCCAATATTATTATTGTGCGATTCCTCTGTGTCACCATGATAGATGAGATTTTACATATATTTCGCCAGGAATCAATAAAGTCTCCTTTGAAATGGGGTTCTAGTCAAAACAAGATAATCAGATTATCCTTACTAAAGAAGTTTCAGAAAAGAGGAGGAAGTTTACAAAAGCTCAAAGTCTGGCCAGATCAATGCAATTTCAATATTTAATGTCTTTTCCAAATACATTCTGTGTTAGTAATCAAGATCAGATTCACAGATAATCCTTTGAATGCAGAGGCCTTTATCCTATCTTTAAAATCTGCTGATGGACAAGCCTGACTATTTCATTCCATGGAATCTGCTGCAGAAGTTTGAGTTTGTCTATAGCTCTGCTGTAAAAGCCTTATTTTAAAAGCCTCTATCCCTGCATTTTTTTTTCCTGCACTCTTTTTTGTTTATGATTTGGTTATTTTTAAGATAGGATGTCTGGGCATATTGCCAAGTCTACCACCTATTCTTAACAGACAGTACATTTCCTTCAACTGGTAATGTTTGAAACTGTTTTGTAATTTAAATTGTAAGAAGAGAGATGAAACTAGCATGCCATCCCCTTTGGGAAGTCGTCAAGTTCTGTGATTTTATTTTTCTTTCTTTCTTTTTTTTAGGATTCTTTTTAATCTCTTTAATAACTTTACTTGCTTGTTCTTTTTTTTTTTTTTTTTGCACATAATCACATTTTTCTTTTTTTTTTCTTTTAAATAGAATGGTATTTGAATGCTAAATTGAGTCTTTATGGAGGTTCTACATCCTAGAGCAATACTAGAAAATATGTTAAATATTTAAACATAGAAAAGTTTATTATTAGATAAAATTTGTTAAATGGTACAGGTCATAAAATGAATTGTTATTGGGAGAATATTGATAAGTGGGCCAAAATGGATAAAGTTAGTTTGTCTCAATGTAAAAGGGTTGCAAGAATCTAAGAAACAAAATGTAATCTTAGCATATTTAAAATCATTAATGGCAGATATTGCTTATCTATAAGAGACTCATTTAATGGAACAGGATAAATCTCTATTAATGAAGGATTGGGTGGGATGGGTTTACCTCACAGATACAATGAAAGCTAAAGTGTGGCCATTTTCTATACAGTTAGGGTTTTTCTTTTTCTTTTAACAATACAAAGTAGTAAAACATGTGATTATTTTCCCCAAGTACTGTCTCAGGTAATGTAGCCTACTCCACAGTTCAGCTTCATCAGCTCTTCCCCACTGAATTGTCCTGTATAAAAGGGAATCATATTTTCTTTATTGGTGGTAATTTGATGGAGCTTTTTAAAGTCACAAGCAGAGGCTAATTTGCCTCTGAAGATCCAGTTAAAGTCAGTTATTCGAATGGTCAGTAGAAACCAAGAAGGAAATCATAATCAGACAACTGAAACTTCAGTTTTACCTTCTCCAAAAAGAATAAGAAAGAGAATGAGAAATGAATCCTATTAAATAGATGTGTACTGTTGAAACTGATATCTGAATGTAGGCTGGGCTATAGGATAAAATCGTAAAGAGAAGTATTAAATTGAATGCTAGAGCACTGAAGAACCAAAAAGTAATAGGAGTTGTATAAAAACCAATAACCTTCAGTAGGAGTGAGTGACCATGTTCCCATAAACTATGTTTTAGAAACTGAATTTCTAAGCAAAGCACATTATGGATTACTATGATATAAATGGCCTAAGGCACTTCTAATGTTTATTTTTTTTATCTTTTGAAAATAGTCTAATAAAATACTGATGCGATGGAATTGAAGTCAACAGGACTGATACCACCCTAATGTCAGAAAGTGAAGAAGAACTAAAGAGCCTCTAGATGAGGGTGAAAGAGGAGAGTGCGAAAGCTGGCTTGAAACTCAACATTAAAAAAACTAAGATCATGGCATCATGGCACCCATCAATTCCTGGCAAATAGAAGGGATAGAAATGGAAGCAGTAACAGACTTCATTTATTTGGGCTCCAAGATCACCGCAGACGGAGACTGCAGCCATGAAATTAAAAGACGCTTGCTCCTTCGGAGGAAAGCTATGGCAAACCTAGGTAGCATATTAAAAAGCAGAGGCATTACCTTGCCGACAAAGATCCACATAGTCAAAGCTATGGTTTTTCCAGTAGTAATGTATGGCTGTGAGAGCTGGACCATAAAGAAGGGCCGAAGAATTGATGCCTGTGAACTGTGGTGCTGGAGAAGACTTTTAAGAGTCCCCTGGACTGTTAGGAGGTCAAACCAGTCAATCTTAAAGGAAATCAACCCTGATTGCTCATTGGAAAGATTGATAATGAAGCTCAAGCTCAGATACTTTGGTCACCTAATATGAAGAGAGGACTCCTTGAATAAGACCCTGATGCTGGGAAAGATTGAAGGCAAAAAGAGAAAGGGACAGCAGAGAACGAGATGGTTAGATAGCATCACTGAAGCAATGAACATGAAACTGAGCAAACTCAGGGAGGCAGTGAAGGACAGGAAGGCCTGGTGCGATATGGTTCATGGGGTCACGAAGAGTCAGACACAACGACTGAACAACAACAACAAGCAATACATAACTCAGGATCCCAGAGCAACATCTTTATCACATTGCTTTCTCTAAATACTTTCATATTTTCCATGTTGCCACTTTATTTCTATTATGTATACATGCTCAAGAAAACCATAAGAAAAAGTGATATTTTTTCTACCAGAAAAAACCTCCAAGAATAGAACAAATATTATTTTGAGGATTCCCCATAGGGATGTTTCAACACGAGTGGTTATCTGAGCACAGAGGCACTACTGTATCTGCATCATCGAGGAATTATTTGTAATTAGCATATTGCTCCCTTTTGAACTAGAACTGTTGGCAACTAAATAAACTATAAGTCATCATAAATTATATATTTTGAAGCAAAATCCTTCAAGTCATAGGCACACTGCATATGCAAATGCTGGGAAATATCTTCTTATAACAATATTTTGATTAATAGTTTGAGGTATTGTGTGGTTCTTAATCACATAATTAATCAATTTAAATGTAAAGGAGACCAACAAATAATCAGAATCCGTTCAGTATGGAGAAAAGTGATCTGTTTGGGGACTAGTCCCGGTACTTCTGTTTTAAGAATATAAGCAGAAAGTAGTCATAGTTCACAGTTCCCAAATCAATATATGAGTTGAAACTTAGTTAATCTGTGGCATGAATACCAATTTTCCATTTTTTATTATAGTTCTTCAGTCAAAAAATGTAGAAAAACATTCATATATGTGAAAATAAATAAACACATTACTTTAAGAGGGAATAGTGGCAGAAATACAAATCTAAGGAGAAATGCGTATGAAAATCTATATTATTCCAATGTAGACAGCTTAAACATTTTGCCAATTGATTTAACCCCAAAAATACATGAGAGAGAAACCAAGAGAAACCAAACTGAAAGATTCATCCATCCTTCATCATAGTTAAATAAATTTAATTGAAAGTTTGCTTTGATAGGGGATGTCAGCCCCACCAGGTAGACCAGACCTGGAAATCAATTCCACAGGAAGTCTAAAACTACTTTCATTGAGAGTGGCTATAATAACAGAACTTTGTCAATCTGATTATGTTGTACTCCCCTCCCCCCACACACACCCTTGTTATACTCCTGTGAATTAGGAAGGTGCCTGAGCCTCTTCCACATAGTTTCTGTCTATTGATGACTTAAGATATGTTTCATCCCTCATCACTTGCATATCTCTGGCAAGGTCATCTTCCTTACTCTATAATATTAAGCATAAAAATATGGCTGCACACATTTTTGTAATGCAGCCTACAGAATGCCAAATCCTCAATTTACAACCACAATAGGGACTGGAAAATTTGTCAAGTGGTGTGGTTGTTAAGTGAGGCATCATGTGACCACAGCTGATTTTATTACCTTTTTTTGCTGTAGTTGTTAAGTGAGACATCACATGACCACAACTTGTGACCTTCCCTGTGAGCTTCCCCATTGAGTTTGCTTGTTGGAAGCTGGCTGGGAAGGTCACAAATGGCAATCACGTGACCGCAGGACACTGCAACTGTCATAAATGCACAACAGTTGCCAAGTGCCCAAATCACAAACATCTGACCGCAACGGTCATAAATGCAAGAAAAATTCATAAGTCATTTTTAGTGCCATTGTAATTTCGAACAGTTGCTAAACTAATGGTTGTAGTCAAGGACTACCTGTATCTGGCATAACCTTTTATCCAACTGAAGTTGGATTGAATTATTACCACTGTTATTCAAAGTTGTTTTAAGTGATTTACAGGTGAAACTCGAAAAATTAGAATATCGTGCAAATGTTCATTTATGTCAGTATGGCAACTCAAAAGGTGAAACCAATATATGAGATAGACGCATGACATGCAAAGTGAGATATGTCAAGCCTTACTTTGGTATAATTGTGATGATTATGGCGTACAGCTTATGAAAACCCCAAATTCACAATCTCAGAAAATTAGAATAGTGTGAAAAGGTTCAATATTCTAGGCTCAAAGTGTCCCACTCTAATCAGCTAATGAATCCATAACACCTGCAAAGGGTTCCTGAGCCTTTCAATGGTCTCTCAGGCTGATTCAGTAGGAATCACAAGCATGGGAAAGACTGCTGACCTGACAGTTGTGCAGAAAACCATCATTGACACCCTCCATAAGGAGGGAAAGCCCCAAAAGGTAATTGCAAAAGAAGTTGGATGTTCCCAAAGTGCTGTATCAAAGCACATCAATAGAAGGTTATGTGGAAGGGAAAAGTGTGGTAGAAAAAGGTGCACAAGCAGCAGGGATGACCGCAGCCTGGAGAGGATTGTCAGGAAAAGGCCATTCAAAAGTGTTGGGAACTTTCACAAGGAGTGGACCGAGGCCGGAGTTAGTGCATCAAGAGCCACCACACACAGACGGATCCTGGACATGGGCTTCAAATGTCGTATTCCTCTTGTCAAGCCACTCCTGAACAACAAACAACGTCAGAAGCATCTTACCTGGGCTACAGAAAAAAAGAACTGGTCTGTTGCCCAGTGGTCCAAAGTCCTCTTTTCTGAGGAGAGCAACTTTTGCATCTCATTTGGGAACCAAGGACCCAGAGTCTGGAGGAAGAATGGAGAGGCACACAATGCACGATGCTTGAAGTCCAGTGTGAAGTTTCCACGGTCTGTGTTGATTTGGGGAGCCATGTCATCTGCTGGTGTTGGTCCACTGTGCTTCATTAAGTCCAGGGTCAACGCAGCTGTCTACCAGGAGATTTTGGAGTACTTCATGCTTCCTTCCACAGACGAGCTTTATGGGGATGCTGACTTCATTTTCCAGCAGGACTTGGCACCTGCCCACACTGCCAAAAGTACCAAAACCTGGTTCAATGACCATGGGATTACTGTGCTTGATTGGCCAACAAACTCACCTGACCTGAACCCCATAGAGAATCTATGGGGCATTGCCAAGAGAAAGATGAGGGACATGAGACCGAACAATGCAGCGGAGCTGAAGGCCGCTATTGAAGCATCCTGGTCTTCCATAACACCTCAGCAGTGCCACAGGCTGATAGCATCCATGCCACACCGCATTGTGGCACTCATTGCTGCAAAAGGGGCCCAAACAAGTACTGAGTACATATGCATGCTAATAATTTGCAGAGGTCCGATATTGTTCTATTTCCAGTCCTTGTGTTATTGATGTCATGTAATATTCTAATTTTCTGAGATTGTGAATTTGGGGTTTTCATAAGCTGTACGCCATAATCATCACAATTATACCAAAGTAAGGCTTGACATATCTCGCTTTGCATGTCATGCGTCTATCTCATATATTGGTTTCACCTTTTGAGTTGCCATACTGACATAAATGAACATTTGCACGATATTCTAATTTTTCGAGTTTCACCTGTATTTAATGTAAAGAGGATGTTGGAGACTGAACAGAAACATCATGGTTGGTATTTAAAAGGCTTCCAGTCTATAGATTTTAACTATCTATTTAGTATTTTAAGGGGGAAGATAACATTCATAGGTATTATTGAAAGTGCAAACATCACATTTTAGAAATAACTCTGCTTGTATAAAGAAGTAGAAATAAATAAATCCAGCTGTATTCAAAGCAGCTTACTTATAGCTAAATATGTAATGAATTTCAGATTAATGTATTTAAGGCAAGTAACATATAAACATATTCTAATCTATGCCACTGTTATTTTCTACATATCCTTAAATAGCTATGTTTGCTCCAAAATGGTATTGGAAAGTCCTGTAAAATTATAAATGCAAAATTAGAACACAATTTGTCTAGGCCAAGGTCTTACTTTATCTCTGAATTGGGTTTACCTATTTAATGTTCTTGCAATGAATGCCAAAGCCGTTAACATGTTAACCAATCTCCTTTAAATGCCAAGGTACTAGAAGCCTGGAATTATGCAGACATATTCAGGTTTCAGTGATAATTGAATACATTATAATGCAAGATAAAACTGTAAGTAATAAGGCTATACTTCATTATCTAGAAGAAAATTAAAGAGAAAATTGGAGTATTTTACATCTAGTGACAATTCAGGAATTTTTGTCTGATCAGTAAAATTAGAGGCATACCAGGTCAAATAATTTGGGCTCTTTCTAACAGGAGCTTGTTGTTAAAATAATAGGGACTATCAGATATAGTACATCCAAAACATGTAAATATTTTAAATTTATTCTAGGTTACTTGACTTTAAAATCTGATATTGCGGCAAAAAAATTATACTATTAGTTAATGCATATATAAAGTATTTAATTAGCACCCTTCACTTCAGAAGTAGTATCAAAAAATAGTATGCCCCATATGTTGGTCAATCTGCTTTGTACCTTTCTGTGTGGTGTTCAATCTCACTTGTTCTCTGAATGCAGAGTATGATCCTGAAAAAAATGGAATTTTATTCTTTAGTCTCCCTGTATCATTACAAACAACCCTAACCTTCCAGGGGATGTTCTGTCTCCTGTTGTTCAGTTGAAAAAATGGTAAGAGACTTTAATGATTATTAAGTTCTGTGTCTACCTTACTTTATTCCCTTAAAATATTATTTTAATATTTTTATTAAAAAATATAAATGAGAAAGCTAATATGCTACAGAACTAAGCATCAGCTTCTGGATTTTTTATTTACCTCCTGGGAACTAGAGATAGCAATGAGGGGAAATCTCACCATTTGCTTTCTGATAAATGTAATCTTATTACTTGACATGCCTACCATGGAGCCATTTTGTAAGACTGCCCATGAGGTCTTCTCAAAATTCCAGATGTGCCACCAGCTCAAGCAGAGTGGGAAAGGGAACCTGAGTAAGAAGAGGGGTAAATGCTGATATTCCGCTTCCAAAGCTATGAAGTTCTTCTGATTAGAAGAGATAAAAGGCACTGCTATAAAAAAAAAGGAGGAAAAGGCACTTTGCATGCCATTCATGAGAGGCTAATATTTCCTTTCAGTAACTATTTACCTTCCCCTACTTACTACTCTTCTGTCAATGACTGATGAGGTTGTCTCCAGGTGTGTGCATGGAGGTAAGAAAAGTCAATATGGCAATTGCAGCTGGGCAATTGAAGTCCCACCACTTTTTTTATGCATTGTACATGCAATGCATGTAAAATAGTGGCGGGCTTCAATTGCACAGCTGTGACCCTGATTGTTTCTACAATATACTTAATACTGAAATTGATGGAACTATGGATTGCACTCTAGGATTTGATTTAGATTTTGATATTCTCTTTTTACAGCACCTCACTAAAACAGAGGGGAGGCTGTGTTGGATAGGGAAGAAGCCCAGGATTATACAACATAATAAGCAGACAAAACATAATGTTTTATCCCATAATCAAAAGAAACAAAATTTAAACTAGGAATTCTAGGAATTAAAATCATTTAACTACCACTTAATTTCCAATGGATACTAAGCTTTGGAGTATAAAATATATTGAAAAACTGATTTTTAGGAACCAGAGGAATGAAAAAAAATACCTCTGCAAAACTTAGCTACCACTTGCATTTCAATAATGGGATGTCAAAAAACTATATTAAATATTAAACTATTTCACTCTCCCTTTCCAGGGTTTTATAAAATAGTGTTTGGAACAATAAAATATAAAAAGCAACTAAAGAACAGCATAAAACTTTAATGCACTGTAGAATCTTCAGAGTGCAAAACAAAGACTAGCATTCACTTGAAAGCAGATGGAACATCCAGATTATTACCACCATTGAAAAACAGCCACAGAGACCATCTTAGTACTGGATTCCATAAGGAGGTACTACATTCTGTTTTCCATCTCTTTACTGCATGCCGGACTAACAAAGTTTATCCACAGATGTTTGAACACAGCCTACATTTTAATGCTTGGTCAGATTTATGCAGGAACATGTGTTTTTTCACATGACCTGATCATAAACCATTTAGGAATTTAAAGTTGAGAACTGTCAGTTTAAATTATGTCCAGAAATACCTTTGCAACTAGAGCTCCTGCTACAGAATCAGTACTCTGTGTTATGATTATTTAGCTGGACTATTTATGTTCTGCATTTTACCTCAGCTAAGGCTTCCAAACCTGCCTAAAAGCATCACATTTCTACTTAAGCTGGATATATATAAACACACACCTGTTTGTTGTAAGATTATATTTGAATTAAATTACACATATTTTAAGACTGCTTTAAAATTTCCATGTCAAAAGCATGTGTTTTTCTTTAAGTTATGTTTAGGCCAATTCATTTCATTGTTTTGTTTTAATTATAGATTATTTCCCAGATAGCTATGAACAGACTAATGAATTATTTTTTAAAAAATGCTGCTACTTGTTTAACTGTAGGAAAGAATGTCAGTTACTAACCTAAGAAACAAAAGAAATCCCAATAACAGTGGGATATTCAAAACTGTATAAAACAATGGAGATAACACAATGTAATAAACCTATAAGAAAAACCCAAAGGAAAAATCCTAGTTCCATTAAGGTCAACATAATAATTGTCTTTTCATTTCAGAGCATTTAAAACCTCACTTTCTTTTTGAACATATTATTTTAACACCTGAGTGCTTGACATACTCATATATTTTGGTATGTGATAGTAGCATTTTTCATATTACCATTTAAGCTTCCTCTCTTTCTCTCTCTCTCTCTTTCTCTCTGTGTGTGCAACCTTTCACAGTACAGTAATACCTCGGTTCACGAACGCTTCTGTTCACGAACAATTCGGTTCACGAACAGCACCGTTCGCAAAATTTTGCTTCCGTTCACGAACTCCACATTGGGTGACGAACACGACCCGCGGCCATCTTCCCTGTTCTGACATGTGGTTGTGGCTTCCTGTAGGCGAGGGGGACCCTCCCTCCAAACAATAACCGCCTCCCCACCCTCCTTCCTGTCCTCCACGCCAGAAGTTGCCTCAAGCAAGGTTAGTGTTCTCTCTCTTCATACTGTACTGTACTGTACTTTGCTTCATATTTTTGTGGTTTAAAAAAAAAAATACATATGGTTCAGAGCAGATTAACCTTATTTACATTGAACCTTATGGGAAAATTTGATTCTGTTGGCGACCAAAATCGGTTGGCGCCCACATTCGTAGGGATCAGAACGGATTAACCTTATTTACATTGAAACTTATGGGGAAATTTGATTCGGTTCGCGACCAGAATCGTGAAACGAATTAAGTTCGTGAACCGAGGTACCACTGTATATACTTCCTAGTTGAATGTATATTATTCTAAAATATAGGTAATCCATTTTCTGAATTCATACATGTATGCATATCTGGTTATCTCTAAATAGCAGAATTATTTACCCAGATGCTTAATTTGTTTAATAAAAGACTAGCTCAAGGTTTTCACATACTATTGTCAATATTTTATGGTCCTCTATTTATATATTACAAAATTTAATAAACCCACAAGTACTAATTCCTTGATTCCTTAACCATTAGATAATTATGAGAAATATCAAAAGCCGTATATAAGAAATATAGCTATTAATATTAGTGCAATTATAAAATGTAAATAAGTCTGCATTTTTTAAATCTTATTTAGGTTCAGGAATATGCTTTAAGAATTAAATTAATATTTTAAAAGAATTAAAGGAAGAAAGGGGATAAGGGGTGACTAATCAAACAAAGCATTTCCAGAAAAGTCATTTTTTAATGTAATGATCTCTCACATATTGCTAAAATAAAGTAATATGAATGTGTCAATAGCAGGAGTTAATAAGTTTCCATTTCCAAAATCTGAGACAGTAATATAATAAAGCTGTTGGTGTACCAAAGTCTAGCAAAATTCACCTTTTTTGCCACTGATAGAGAGGAATACATCTATCTTTATTTAAAATATTCATGCTCCATTTTTTGTCATAAAAAATCAGGACACCTTTCAAGAGGGGCCTAGCATATTGTCATTTCTGTCATGCCTGCATGACATGCTAGGCTTCAACCACATCCAGCTAGGCTCAAATGCTTTCAGTTCAGTAATTCACTGTACTTGATCTTTGTCGAGATGTCAAAAAACAATAATGTAGTCCATTTGTCTAGATATAGTGAACCTTGGATGTATACTACAGTACTATTCTGGTGCCAAAGTGGAAGTGTGAAGTCTTTTTTTTTTTTAGCCCTCCTTCTTATTGCTTTTGTTCCTTACCATTTGTATTGAAATTTGCCTTATTTCCAGAATCAGGAGCGCAAACTGGTAATTAGTAACAGGACAAAAGCAACAACAAAAGAGTGATGGCATACTAATTCTGTTTGCTTGCATCGTGCTTTGTCAGTCTGGTTCCTTTATATCAGTGCTTCTCAACCTTAGCAACTTTAAGATGTGTGGACTTCAACTCTCAGAATTCCCCAGCCAGGATCTTAAACACATCTTAAAGTTGCTAAGGTTGAGAAACATAGCTTTATATAATCCCTGCAAAAATAACTAGGGCTAGAAAAATATGCTTCAGTCAGCTATCATTTAGACTGGCATTGATTCTGGGGTGTTGTCTGGATATACTGCTTTACTAAGGTGCACTTCAAATATTCTGTTTCATTGCCATAGCTTATACCTTCTTACAATACTTGTTATGTTAAAGGCTTGTTTTTAAACCAAGATCACTTTGTCCTTCATTCAAAGAATTGTTGATTTGCAAACAGCAACTTCACTTATTTTGGGAGGTGCAAGAATGAATGCTATTGACAGTTTAAGACTATGACACTACCATATGACTGATTTAAATTAATATGAGAATCTAGATGTCAGGCAGAACCATCTAAAATGAGAGGTCTACCAGGAGACAGCTGTGCTGTACTGAATGAATGAATGGAGAATAATCCAGTATATCCAAACTATGCTGGCCTTGGATAAGAGGGGAAATCTCTGGGAAGGAAATCAAAATCATCAAGCTGATGAAGGTGGGAAATGAGTCATGCCCCAATGTCCATAGAACCTGCACTGCCAATAACTAAGCAACAGCCACTAGGTGCAATATACCCATCCTTCTCTAATGCAATCAGCCCATGGAAGACCAAAATCAGATATCAAAAATCAGATCATTTATATCCCCTATTCATAAACGTGAAACAAAAAGCTTGGAAAGGGGAGAAGCTAGATCCTGTGGCTTCATCATCTGGTAAAAAGCCAGGCATAGAAAGTATTATCAGACAAGGCCTCAGATTCATATGGGAAATGAATTGAGCCCCCACTGATCAGGCAACCACATTTCTTGACTTTTTTTCAGATGTGAAGGGCAAGTAGTCAAAAGCACCATTAGCAAGAAGCTCAATCCATCCTCTGAGCAGATTTGAAGCTGCAGTTAGTAATAGTGACAGTATTAGAATGCTGGCAGTTTTAATTTTAGAGGCAACCTATTTGTTTCTGAATCACCCTATCCTACAATGAATCATAATAAATAACAATAATCATCCCCAATGGAATCTTACAGATCCTGTTCAAATATATACAGTATGCTTTTATTTGTTCAGTCTCCATATTATATCTAAGGAGAAGTTTATATATGCCACCTAATAGGTGGTCTTGATTCTGTATAAGCATTAAGATGTCTTATACTCATTTTTGTCTCTCCCTCATTTTTGAGGTCAGATTTTATTCTTCTAGCAATCTGAAGGTACATCAGCCATGGTATGTTGTGGCCTTTGCTAAGTAATTCTTGCTGTATCTTTAATCTATTTTTTCTTTGTTTCCCCCCCAAGGAGAGATAGATAACTTCTGAGTTAATCCAAACTGTTCACTTTGTCCATGAGTTATTATCATGCCAAAAAATGTCCAATAGTCATCTTATTAAAAACATCCAGGTAAAATAAATAGCCTTTTTAATATTGTTTGGTTTTATTAAAATCATATGGTACTCTGTTGTTCCTAATGGTCTTGATCTTTCAGTCGTTATAAAAGCAAGTTTCCTATTGAAATCAATGGGTGTGCTGGTATATATGATCTGCAGGATTGATCTCATGACTCATAACTGATGAGTATTTTTACTACTATTAATGAATTTTTCTCACTATGTATTACTACTATTCAACTTTTTAATTATTGTTGTATCTTGAGAAATCACTGTGCTGTTGTAGAATTGTGGTTTAAATGTTAATCTTCTGGAATATCTGAACTCAGGACATTGGTGCTATAATGGAATGGCCTATATTACTGAATTATTTAAGAGCACTATTTCAATCCTAAACATGCGTGACAGTGGCCTTAGAATAAAAAGCTTGCAGTGTTTCTGGCCTCATTCCCTTCATTCTGGCAGAAAAGAATACATTAGTACCAAGAGAGAAAAGTGAGAAGAATGAGAATAGAGAAGCCAAGCATGCAGACCTCATATAGTGCTCTGCAATGCAATAATGTTAGACTCTCCTCTTCATTGGAGAAACAAAATGTAAAAGGGAGAGATCAACACCAGCAGAGGTAGATTTTGTCCTGTGTTATATTTGAGCTATACTTTTTTCTTGAAATAAAATGAAAACATTTTAATTTAAGCATTAATTAAAGGGGCTGTGAATACTTAGCTAGCAATTTATCAGAGTGATTAAATATATGCTCAAGTGATTAAGTCCTCTAAAAATTATGGACACGACAAGCAAAATTTAAGCTCTTTCATATCTTTGGATTTCATATACTTAATTCCCATGGAACACTATGGAATTTGAAAACACTTCACTGTAGCTAAATTCTGCCCTATGGATGTAGTTGAAAAGTTCTTCCCCAATCTATCTAGGATGAACAATGGTGCGTCGCAAGGGTGACAATTTTTTTTTTTTCTGGGTGAGGGTTCCCAACTGGCTCTTTTAAATCTTTTTTAAGACTTTGTGAGGGTGTAATGGAGAGAATGAAAGCATATCATTTTAGTACAAAAATTATGCTGTTGAAATTTTGAAGGCAAGGTTCTATGCGATAATTTAGGGGTGCAATGGGACAGCAAATGAAGTTCTGCCCACCCTTGTGTGTGGAAGAAAAGTATAACTGCAAAGAGAGACATCAACAAACATGCATCCCATATATTGGGGGGAGGGGCAAACACATGTGCCCATTTTTCCACATGTTCAGATATCTTTTTCAGTGTTTGTCCTGAATCTTCACAGCCAGTATCTTCATATCATACTGAATGTATATAACACTGTCACTAGAATTCCCAGCCACTGCCCTAAGTTTTCTATGAACATAATTCTTGAGGACCCCAGCACCTATAAGCATGGATATTAACATAAAGATCATTAGTAATAGTTGCCTTGAGTATTCTATGGGATATTTCTTTCCCACTCTATCAACAGAATGAACCAGTATATATAAAACTGAAATCTGTTCAGCTAATTCATGGTGAGGTCAATAGGAAAGAAGTCACTCATCAATGTCTTGCTGCTGCTGACAGTACCCTTATTAAAGAGCTGCCATCCACCTAATTATACATGAAGAACTAAACTAATTGTTTGCCAGGTAATGATTTAATTAGAGTCATTTTTAAAACTGACAAAATACTTCCAAATTTGAGACAGCTAAAGCACACAAACCCCAGATATATTCCAATTAAGAAGCAAAGAAGGTGGCAGGACCAGAGAGCTAAAATTTGGTTCATTAGGTATCTTGTAATGTTCTCTAGAAGATTTTATTTCAGTACAAGTTCTGTAATTTAAACACTCAGACAAAAGTAAAGTAGCAAGGAACTATATTTCATTTCTGATTTTCTGTACATAACTTTTGAATGAAATGCTATATAGATCAAATCAGATTCTTATTCTCCACTTTAATTAAACCAAAATCTTGTGACCTGCACTCATACACACATTTCTTATCAACTATACTAATATTTTCATTTTCCTCTAATTAGTGTATACAGCCTTCTGGTTATATTGTAAATATTTACTTATTTTTCTTGTGACAAAATAGTGAAGTTAGAGAATTGTGGAATCCTTTGAAAAGATACATTGCCAACCAAATAAGCTTCTATTCAGAACTTACGTAACTGCAGCAGAATGCAAGAATGGGGTCGCACTATACGCCAGATTTAACAGTTGCTCCTAAAAATGATGGGTATTCCCAGCCTTCCTAAATAATAGTTCTGCAATTTTGTGGGGCTTTGTCTTGCACAGATGCCATATAGGGAAGAACAGAATTCTTTTAAGTGGGCAAGCAGGGGCAGTATTCCAAGGGAATATATATTTGGGGCAGATAGCAATCCCAACACTACTTCAGGGTATCCAGTGGTACCATGCTATTTTTCATTTAACTGGTTAAGTTAAGAGAAGGTGTCATTCACATAGAAAGCTGCCTCTAATAATTCAGCATTAGTTCTATGTGAAGAACACATACATTAAGATGTGGCTTTGCTATCCTGTCACTTAGATTACTATGTCCTGAAGGCTAAGAAATAGAATCGTAAAACTGCTTCTTCAGCTCCATTCCACAATAATGATGGCTGCGTCATCTGATCTGGTTCTTGATTGTTCAGGCTTGTTGTATTTTCTCTTATACACTTTGAAAATAGAGAGAGCTTTTTCACATCTGCCATTACCTGTAGCAGGAAAAAGAGAATCCGGCTCTCACCAGTTTTGCACCCCCACCTAAACATTTATTTTTTAAAAATTCCCTTGAAAGTACCCCTATATAGCTTAGATTTCAAGAAAAAGGTTTCCGTTCATCCCACGCACCTTTTCACTGTAAAGAGATTTTAAAGCTGAGCTGATTCTTATGGAAGTTCAGTCTGAGTTCCGTCTCCAGAACGACAAATCCAATCTTAGCTTTGTCATTACCGTATTTTGTTCTTTATCACTGAACCCTCAAGAAGGTGATGGTGCTGCTTTCCAATGAGTTTCAGCTTTTTCTTGTCCATGTAGTTAGCTGTTGTGTAGGTTATGATTATTTCCTCTATGGAATTTTAACACTGCATGGCCCTTCTTACAAATCAGGACATATATAAAGAAACCCCATATCCATTGGGCCATAGGAAATTTGAAGGAGGAGCTATCAGGAGACTTACTTTTACCTAGTGTAGTGTGCCTCTGCATGGTGTAGGGAAAAGACGCACTGCTTTTTATTTTGTAGCATCCCATGCTTTGATTCTATGGGGATTTCCTTTATAACATCATTATAGTAATGTATTTGCTAAGAAGTACCTGTAATTTTTGTTCTTTTAATTCTTCCTGCCCTTCCTCCCAGTACATTTTACATACTGTCATACATTTGATACAAATTATTTGTGGTGTTATATGGAAAAATAAGGATGTCCTAATTAATTATATTAACATACTGTAGATGTAATGTCTTAACTAGATTATGCTGCCCAGCCACACAATATTTTGACGTTAACTACTTGATCTTCTATTAATTACTTTCTATATGTTCTTTCTCAAAGCAGAGGGCAAATAAATTATTTAGAAACTACAACAAGCATGGTTTTTCATTCATGTCCAGTTATCCTAAGGGGGCTATGTTTGTGTTTGCTGTTGCTTCTTCTGAAAGGACCAGAATTTACTAAGCTAAGTTGTTACGCTCTATGATACCTCCCTTGGACCTCTTACCCCACTCTTTTTAGTCTAAAGAAAAATTATCTGAATTTTTTAAAATATTAAAAATGGTGCAAGCATGCTACAAAGCAAAACACCAGTTTCCAGAATCATCATTATGCTTAAGAAGTCCCTTAGGTAACACATTTGTCTCATAAGCAATCTTTAGACAATAAAACTAGACAGACCTATACTCTATACCTACCTATCCAGAAAAAAGGAGGTGGGGCTTCAATTGCATGCTCATGTCTGCCATCATTTTTGACCCTCCCTTTGTAGGTGTTCTGGCTTCCATTTATTCTTCCTCATTGATTTCTTCTTGATATTATGGGGACAAATTATTCAACTGCGGATGACTGCAGTTACACTGATCAGAAAACATAATAAATACTTATTAAAATATCTGAGAAACATGGGTAGCTCTCAGGCCCAGAGGTAGGTAACTTTGAGGTAAGGAATAAGATTCTTCCCTCAATCCTTTTTTAATCAACAGCAGAGAAACTATTTTCTAACCTAGATCTTGTTTATTTCCCAGAGGACTTTTTTTCATGACCCAGTAGAACCAGTGCAAATAACTTATAAAAGTGATATATATCTGTTGTGAAACTTCCCTTGAGATAAGCAATTGGAAAAATAGCTAACTTTAGAATCCACTGCCTAATGCAAAGCAAAAGTTTTCTAGGTAGTTTCTGCTGATTATTTTTCATCAGAGAATACTTAGGTGGATGAATAAGCATACTTTTCTTTCTATGCAGCAACTGGCTACTTTGCATATGTGCAGAATTATGGGCACTTATTTCTCTCTAAATTAGATTTTATCAGTTATCCAGCTTGTGGATTGCTTGAATGGCAAGGACAAACTTTTCATGGACATCTTACTAGAGAAATAAATTCAAGGATTTAGAAGGCCGTTTTGAGCCTATCTTAGCTGAGCAAGACAATGTAATCAAAGGAGTGAATTAACATTTCCTAGTTGCTAGGAAATGGCACCTCTGTCCATTTGACAGGGGAGGGCATTACAAATGGCTGTCAAAGATACAAGATGTATTAGGGAGATATTAATTTGATTTTATTCATTTTCCATAAAAGGTGAAACTATTTGTACTATCTGGGCCAGTTGCAATAATTCAAGCAGTGTTCTGGTTGTTTCCTCTCAGATGCAGTACTTTGTAGCCTCTAATTATTTGATAAATGTAAAGGCAAGTTATTATCAGTAGAGTTCCATTTGTTTTGCAGATAAAGAGTGAATTCAGTCATAGGTTGAGTCATTATTTAATCTAAATGTTACACTAATATGAGTGTCAATACACTGACAGACTATATTCATCTTGCATGTGTGTCAGTACACTGTATAAACCTCCTAGTTGGTGGAATCCAGACAATTGTATGTTGGCTTGCAAAGTAGTCTTTACATTAAAGATCCTAGCTTGCATAAAATAGTGTGCGCATGCTTGGGACAAAACTGGACTTAGGTTGTGCTTGTGGCATACAGGCCAAAATGTGCCATAACTGACTAGTACTGTTAGCAGGTTCTATTACTATGCATACAGCAGAGGTACAACTAAGGCATTTAATCTAGTCTACACCGTGTCTATCTTACTAAAAAGCGCTACATGAAAACCAATTAAGCAAAGCCATGATGGGTGGCAGAGTTGAATATTTATGAGCCCATCTGGCGATATAGAAGATTGCAACTTGAAATGTGAAAACGGTAAAAGTATAAAGTAGATAATATGAATTGACAAATGAAATGTGTGTGCTTAAAAGAGAAAGGGGAAGGATGTAATAGATCTGAATGAAAATAATCTTGTGGAATGTGGTGTATGAATACATGCAGGGAAATGAAAGTCTAAGCTTAATTATGATGAAAGGGCTATTATGGGTTGCTAAAACAAAAAGTTTTTAATGGGTACTTATGAAAATAAGAATCCATAGGTTGGTGGTAGTTGTATGTTACATTCCAATAAATGGTTTTATTCAGAGATGAGTTTGGGGGAAATTACGCAACATTCCACATGGATGTAATGCAGAGGAAAATGTATTCAGCTAAATCACATGAGTAAATAGGTGGAAAGGAGATGAGAGAGTAACCGAGAAAAAGTAACCGAGCCATTTGGAGAGCCATGAATGAATGAGGATGGTACAAGAATTAACTTAGAAAAAGGCCCATTTGTTTCAGATGTAAGGTTTAAAAATAACTCTATTCAAATGTACATGCGGCAAAGGAATGGATAAAATCTAGAAGCATGATTGATTTGATTATTTAAGATTTTGATTGTTTAGTGGAGTATACAAGAGTGATGAAAAGTGCTGAAAATAAGACAGACTTGTTTTTGGTAGTGTAGTGGGTCCTGAAATAAAAAGGATATGGAAAAAAGAAAGGAAAGAAGTGAAAGAAATAAAATGGAAGTAAAACAATGGCAGGAAAGTATGAATCCTGTATGGAAAAAATTTAGAAAATAGATTAACCTCCCAACAACATGAATGGAAACGGACATAAAGAAAGATAATGTGGCAGCTGCTTTGAAGAATGGCAAAATGAAGTGCCACACAACTGGTGAAGTGATGTCAGTGGAAAGTAGGAAAAAGGATTCTTGGTAGAATTATGAAGGAAATGAGCTGTGAATGAGGGGGAAAGGTGCTGGGGGTCAAAAGAGCAGTCAGTCTACTTTTATCCCATTCCTGCACTGCTTAACAATACTACTGCTGCTATGCATGAGCCCTTTATCTGACTTTCTGCTTCAATCTCCACCCAGTACCTGCTTCTGTTCTTTCTGGGTTCTTCCTTGCCATAGATCAGTGTTTCTCAACCTTGGGGGAAGCTGGGGGAATTCTGGGAGTTGAAGTCCACACATCTTAAAGTTGCCAAGGTTGAGAAACACTGCCATAAATGGTGTTGCCTCTTTGCCTTCTATAAACTGATACATGGCAAGAATGATGAGCCAAAATATAAGATTCAAATTCAGATTTCAATATTTGAATGTATATACAACTACCTTCTTCAGCAAGATAGACCTGACATTTAAGAGTTTTGTTATGCTCAAAATATAACAAATGGGGTTCTCCCTTGAAAATAAGTGCCCTTCTAAACACCCAACGTGTTTAGAGAGGAAAATCAAAACGTATATCTGTCCCTGGCCATTGTTCATAGGGTAGTCTAAACAAAGCCTTATCTATACATGGATAATCTTCAGATGAATAATCTCCAGATATACAAGAAGTCACCCTTATTTTTCAAGATTCCTATTTTAGATAGAAAGGAGGATATGTGCATGGTTTTGTTCCTGAACAAATATTCCAACAGATATCCTAAAATAAGATCAGAAACATGAAAGTTATCCCAAGCATTCAGTGCATGTTCAGAGTAAATGATTTTGAGCATCTGAAAAGGACAAAGATAGGCATCCTATGTAGAGGGCAATAGTCTTTATTCAAAGAGAACAGTTATGTATGTAATCATGAATTCCTGAACAGTAACAAACACTACCAGATGAGAATTGTTCTCGTTTATTCCATAGAAAGGTATTAATTCATCATCTAGTCCCAAGGAAGCCTTATAAAATACATTCCTCTGACTGTCAGGCATGCTGAAGTTTTTCTCAGATAATTAATGCTGGTGGTGAAGAGAAAGTCTGGATGATCTTGCAAAGGATTAATGAGTTTGTTATTACCTTCAGGTAGAAACTAATTCTGAACCTTTCTAGAGGAAAAGATGAACAATTGTAATGAAAGTAGCCAAAAGGAGATTTGCTGCTTAATAATCAATTCCTTCTTTAACAAATGTCACAGAAAAATATCTTAATATTGAAAGCAAAAAGTCTTTTTTACACAAGGAAAGTTCACACATGAAAAATGAGTCCTTCACATAAGAAACAAAACTACATTCTAGGAGTCATGAGAGACATTTTCATTGAACAAACGCTCAAGGAGACATATTTAGGCATTACCTTTCATGGATAACACAACAGAAAAGTAACATTATTGTTATTTTTGCAGCTAAGCTAGACTTGCTAGTAAACTACAGCAAATTGCAAGTTGAACAGGTGTACTTCAGATTGATTCTGGGTCTTCAAAGATGAAGCACAATCCCACAAAGTGACTTGAATCCTGGTCATAAGGAGGCTTTATGTCCAATTCTTTTGAATGCAGCAGAAAGGCAAACATTACACATGGAAAAAGGCTACCATTTAGATTATATTTCTCAGTAAAAGTCAGAGTGGCAAGAGAAGTGGCAAGGGTACATTTTGAAATTTTTTAAAAAACATGCCTGTGCATTAAAATCCATTATCTGACTGAAATTTGGCAGGACTTAACTCCATAGATGGGACTCTTAGACTTGCAAATGTTACGTAACTCCATCCAAGGCCAAAGCTATATAGATTTTTCTTGAAACTCAGAATTAAAAGGATATTAGCTCCTGTACCTTCCTGAATTCAGTTGTCTGCCCCTTCTTAGAAGTGGTAAATTTCATTGCCTTCTGTGAAAAAAAAAGAGAGTGTTATGGCCATTTTTTTCACTCATAACAATGAAAGAGAGGCTCCAAATTAAATCATTCAGCAATTTTACAACAAAGATCTGAACAAAGCGTACATTTTTTCCCCTAGCCTTCAATGAGGTTAATAGCCTATGTTTCCTTATTGGTTGCAAGAGAAGGTAAACTTCCTTCTCTGGAACAAGTATTGTAGTGCAGAATGCTAAGGGGGAAATCTACAAGCCAGCTGGTAGAGGAAGGATGGAAAGAAGAATTTACTTTCTATTGCTATATTGGCCATTGCTTTACCTGTGATCAGCATAGAAATCAAGTAGACTGGTATAAGCAGAACAGAGATGTGACTTCCCTACCAGCTTTTCTTCTGGATGCAGAGATTCCTGTTGCCCAGGGCTACCAGCTGAATTCTTAAATACAAGGCTGAACTAAGCTGCTGCTTCAGTGTTTCATCTGCAAAACAAATGTACCTAAATAGAGCTGCTCAAGTATTAAAGTCATGATTGAGGAATAAAGTGATATTCCAAAATGTAGTTCTTTTTATCATTACAGTTGAGTTTAAATAATAGTTTTATTTTCCTTATAAATCAACTGAGAAAACAAAGCCTGGGAAAGTGAGCTTGTTATTGTTGATGTGCACATCTATATCTCTAATGAGCTCATTCCTCATGTTCTCATGAGCTAATATCTCATCTTGTTCAGTTGAAATAAGGACTGAACACTTCGTTCAGAAACAGTCTCATCCAGGACACTATATTTTCATACATATTGGGACTCTGACGGACATACTGAGCTTCTTCAGAAGCAATTCATTAACTATATTCAAAGAGCATATTGTCTTATCAGAAACAGAGCTATACCTAATACTGAAATCTGCTACGATACCCCCAGCCACAGCCACCCCTCTCCTGATATTCATCAGGGGTTACAAGCAGTAGTTTTCTCTCCTCTCCTCTCCTCTCCTCTCCTCTCCTCTCCTCTCCTCTCCTCTCCTCTCCTCTCCTCTCCTCTCCTCTCCTCTCCTCTCAGATTTATGTATAATCTCACATGCACATGAATTCATGTATATACACTTGTATGACCAGCAGATGGCCAGAAGGTTGTGTGTACCGGGCTTTTGTAGTTGTGCAATCATTCACTTGTTTCTAACTGATTGTGACCCAGTACGCAACAGCCTGCCAGCTGTTTTTCTGTCAATAACAGCTTCCTTGAGTTCTCGAGAACTCATGCTCATGATATCACTGATAGTATCTAGCCATCTTGTGTCTAGCCATATAGCAGGAGATACTATTCCAACTATTTGGGGAATAATTATTTCTGTCTCAAGAATTGCAGGGACATTTTTATATTCAAAGGCATATTTAATATTTGGAAACAACAAGGAACAGAATGGGTCAACAAGCATACTCAGATTCATAAGCAAGAGGGAAGGCATTAGCTCAGGCTTATTAAGAGTTTTATTTTATACATAAAAGTGAGCAATCGAAGCATGATGATGCAAACTTCAAATTACAGAGAAAATTACTTTGCTATCATTGACACAATACCTGTAATCTACCCTAAGACAGCCAAGACAAAGACAACACCATTTTCAAAATACGACAGGAAAGGTGGATCAAGGGACTTACCAGGGATTAGACAATTACACTGACCAAGAGAAATTCAGACCCTGGATGATATCAAACAGACACCAAAATACATGTGTCCAGATTGGATCAGAGCCATCCTCATTAAACAAATAATGACAGTAAAAGCAATTGATTAACTGTTTCTGTAGTGGGAAATGTTGAATAAGAGTAATACTCGATATTTAAGCTGAAAAGCTTAAAGTTGTCAGATTTGGCTTTTGCAATAATGGTGAACCTGGGATTTTTACCAGTCTGAGAATCTTCCACTTGTCCTGGATGTTTGCTTTAAATATTTGAAAAGTCACAAAATTTGATAATTTTTCATTTGGCACAATCTCTTTTGTTTTTGAACACTGAGGATGCACCAAAGTTTGTTTTCTTTTTTTTCTTTTTTTTAATGGAAGACTGCATATATTGAAAAAAAATTGTCCAACTGTTAAGGGGTGATCATTTTGTACATACTACCAACAGTCTTCAGAAAACTACTGGACATGCTGATCTGCACAGTGAGTTCTCTTTTTATGTCCTGCTTTACGCTGAAGCACCCACCCAACCCTCTGATCAGGCACTGCTTTTTCTTATTCTTTCTATATCAAGAAGAAACTTGAGCAAAACTGAACAAAACAACAGTTTTAAAAAATGGTAAGGTAATCTATACCTAGTTTCATATTCTCTTTGTGTACACACCAAGACGTTTCTTAGATTCTAGCCCCCAGGACAAATGACGCTTACACAAACATACTTGCTGCAATCTGGTTGACATATAACTTGCAATACTAGCAGAACATGACCCTTTGTAATGATAAAACACAAGCACACCAAAGTGATGCAAGACAGTATAAGTGGTTTTGCTGATTATTTGCTGCAAAAGGCCAGTTTTGAAGGGCCTGCTACAATTGATACAATTAATAATCTAAAGAGAGAAAGGAAGCTTTGCAAGAATCTTATCATAATGAATGTCAAGAGACACAATCCTTTGCAGGTTAATCAACAAATACTTAACATAGCTAAATTAATATGTGTGATAATCTTGGTTACACTTAGATAGAGGCATTTGCATTATAATTTTAGAGCTCTACTGATGTTGCATGTGTGATGTTGGGATCTGACAAAGTATGATCTGCCATCTCAAATAAAGAACTATCTACAGCAGTGTTTCTCAACTTTGGCAACTTGAAGACGTGAGGACTTCAGCTCCCAGAATTCCCCAGCCAGCCATGCTGGCTAGGGAATTCTGGGAGTTGAAGTCCACATGTCTTCAAGTTGCCAAGGTTAAGAAACACTAATCTATAGTATAGGAAGCAGTGTAGGCAGAGTTGGCAAGCAGCTGCTCCATTACACATGTTCACTGCCCACAGCTTGCAAGATCCTAAAGAGACGTAATTTCCAAATAATATATTTAAAATCAAAATAAGGAGCAACATTGCATAGAATAGATCTTTTTTAAGGGGAATTTCATAAATAGACATTCATTTAAATATAGTGCATGTGCCACTGAATCTAAATACATTTAAAAGACATCATTAAAGGTCTGATTTTATTCATGTTCACACATCAGTGCAAATTTTAGGATTTTGCATTCAAGGAAAGACCAACATGTCCATCTTCTTGACTTTTAAATCTGCAACATATAATATTTGCACAATATTGGATTCTATTTTTATGAGTAATAGATTTAACATCAACAGTAATATTGGAAATAGAAGCAGAAAATCAAATTATTGTTCAGTACTTGACTCTTACTGTAACCTCTTTGGCTTATCACCAGGGGTCCTGAGAAAAAGACGATTTTTATGAGGTTTAATAATGGAAACATCACCAAAATTAATATACTGTAGTTTGATTTAGCCACAGTTGTGATACTTCTAATTTACAGGTTTATCTATAGTGTTTACACAGTGTTTGCATTTTATGAAAAGAACACAGTGAAGGCACCAGTAGTAAAAACTAGTTACTAATTATTGGTTTGTAATGAAGACAAAAAAATGATCCCACAATTTCTGAATGAAACAGCTTGAAAGGCAAAACAAGAAAGCTAAAAAAGAAGCAGTTTCATCTTAACAAGTGCATAACATTAAGCTAAGTTTATTTCTAAGTGGAAAGGATGTTGTTCTCAAAATGAGGGTCTAGTAAAGTTCATTACTTAAAAATCAATAGAATAGACCTGAATAATTGTGGTCTACTGAACTAACCCTCTTCACCCACAACATATATGATAGGTCACCTAGGGCTTTACAATCCCACCAATGAACCTTTGTTCATTGTGAGGGATTGCTAAACAATCAAACACCAGAAAGGCCTTACCACATTGCTTTTGGTCTATATTTGACCTGATGAGTTTCAAATTGTATAGACATGCAGTTTCATTCAGTGTTTAAAAAAAAAAAAGGGGATTGTCTTGGGAGGCAAAAAAGTCAAGATGGTGGCACCAATCACACAGGGATTATATGCAACACATATAAAAAAGGAGTGATGCTTCAATCATTTGACTGTGGCCACCATCTTGGCTTTTTTGCACCCTGCCTCCACAGATTCCACCTTGTCCAGTGTATTGGAAGCACAGGGAATAGAAATGGGAAAGGTAACATACATGATTTTGAGATGAAATCATATATAGGCCATAACTAGTTGTTATTCACTGCATGCAATCATACGATCACTGAACAAAAATTAATGGTGCCACGTGTATTCAGTCTGTAAATGTAACAATTACAGTATAGATTAAACAAAATATACTTTGACATAGTATTGATGGAAAACATAATTTTGTGATTAATCAGATCCACAGCAAAATAACTAGCATTCAAGTAAGTGCTGCTTTCCCCTTTTCATGTACCATGTAAATATGTTAAAAATGACATTTTCAGAAAACGGTTTTGTGATTTAGGATCCAGCATCTATTCCAACCAAGGGGTCTAGCAACTTACACATGCAACCTGTGCCGTTATACCACCCTAAGAAAGAATAAAAGAGCATTTGCAAAAAACAAACACCAAAGCAAAACCAACCAACCGCTCATAGAGATACTGTAAATGCACACAATACTAAAATATAATTACTCTTAAACCAATTAATTATTTTGATATTAGAATTATTTTATAATTTCTTCCACTACTGCTATCATTTTAAGAGTTCTGAAGATCATCTTACTGATTTCTTCACTGGATATGTCGCCTCAGTTACATGTAACTTTTAAGATTCTGTGTCAGAGCTCCTCAAATCTCACATATCTGCTCCCTTTTGTAATGGTCTCTTCCTGTACATCTAACTGTCTTCTTGTTTGTCAAGCCAAGCTTTTGCAATGTCAGACTAATTTCCTGAACTGTACATGAACCAAAGCTTTGTAGTGTTTCATATCGTTTCCCCACCTCTAAATGGAAGAATATTGGTTTTATTAATGAGTTTGGTAAACTTATGAACAATATTGTAAGAGGGAGGGAGGGAGGGAGGGAAGGAATTGCTTCATTGCTTATTGCTTATTGCTTCAGTTTTGACAAAATATATTTATTAAAACTTTTAACAGATGTGGTGGTGGGGGTTTGATTCTATGAATTATTTATCTAACTCAGATATATAGATTCTTGGGGATCAGTTTGGTGGACAGTAGGGAATGCAACATTTAGAGTAAGAAAAATATAGAAGGTCACAGAGAGAAAACAGAAAACAGCATCATTGGGAGAAGCTATAATGGAGTTGAATTTGATCCTTGTAGGAATGAGAAAAGGGGGCCATTTTAAGGGATCCCCTTTTCTGTCATACATCGTCTAATGTTACCTTTCAAAATCACTGTAACAGTACTCTGCAGATTCTAGAACAAAACAATTTGTCCAGGCTTTGCAATTTTGAACAAGAAAAAAAAAAATCTGAACTCTCTAGGCCAGATTTTTCCAATTTACTATCCTTCAGTTTAGGTTTATTACAACTTACATAATCTCTAGCCAATATGGCTAAAATAGGATGAGACCACAATCTACAAGTGAGAATAATCAGAGTATAGAATTCCATAGAAAGAGTCTTTGTTTTGTTCATGAACAAAATTAGTAAATAGGGGGATCTTTTCCAACTACATAGTGGTTTGTTTGGTTTTTGCTTAGTGGGTTGATTGAAACCGGGTGATTCTGGTTACTTCAGTAAACCATAGCTAATCATGCATTATTGAGGTGATCACTAATTCTGTAGGCAGGTGACTATATGTGTATGTATTTTAGGGGCAACTAAAATTCAATCATGTCTAACTCTTACAGTATTATTTTGTTTTTTACAATCACAAACGAAGTATTAGCTTTAGAAACAGCTATGTAGCAATAATAGTTACTGGATAAACAGAATTCCAGTTTTTGTTGAATAAATGGAGTTCCTCACAAAAATACAGAAGTAATGTCTAATATTTATACAGAGTAAAAGCAATTTAAAATTTTGAAAGAGGAACACAGAGAATTCTAACACTGATTCAACAAACAGATATATTTAAGGCTTTTAAAAGAGTTTGTTTGTTTGTTTGTTTAAAATGGCTTCATATTTCTGTGCATATTTTCCAAATAAAATCTACTCCATTTATCTTGAAATATAACTTTGTGTTTCCCTACTGCCTTAGTATGTTATATCAAGGCCAAATTAGTTTATCACTCACATACCAGATTTATATGAGAAATAACTGTAGTTGAAAATATTGACAAAAGAATGGAAAGAGGGAGGAATACAGTAGGTTTTTAAAGATAAAAATACAATGGTTTGGTTAGAACCAACCTGACAGCAGAGCTATCTCACAGAACAATTCTAGGATTATGTGGAGAAATATGCTGCTTTTTACTAATTTACTTTCACTTTGGATTGGGCAATGGACCTGTTTTAGAATCTAGGAATTTCAATTAAATATAAAGAATGGATATAAGAGAATTACTGTGGTTAAATATTTATAAAAAGAGTGCTTCTCTTTTCTTTTAAAATGGAAATCTGGACAGAATAAGATGGAAAGCAAAAATTATAAGATTTTGAGAGGAAGAACATGGAGTTGGGAGGCATGTATATAACATGTTATCATGAAGAAGGCTTCTCAGGGTAACAAAGAGCAAACGTATTTGAATTGCTCATTCAAATCAGAAATATGGAAGGAGGTGAGAAATGAAATAAAATTGTCTTGGAAAGTTGGAGGAACTTATAAATAAGATTATATAAAGGGAGCTGAGGATTATCAAATTGGGGGATGGATATCAATGCAGAAGAAAGAACCATAAGAAGGATGGACAACCTGTGGCATTCCTGATGCTGCTGAAGTATGATTCCAGCAGCCAGCATAGTCTATGGTGAGATATGTTGGGAGTTGTAGGTCATCTATTCTTGGTGGGCCATATGTTACCTACATGTGGTGACTTTTTCAGACTCAGTTACAAAAATGGTCTATAAGATATTTCTTTCCATTTCCTTCTTCCGCATATATTTGTAAGGACAATTCTTCCGACTGAGCTGAGAAAGAAGGCATGTTTTTGTAAAACTCTTTTGTTAGGGAAGAGGAGGGTCTATTTAGCTACAGTTGAATGAATCTAATCTTGTTGAAGGTCATGCTTTTATCCTGGAGTGTGCAATTGTTGAATGTTTCTTTTCTCTATTTTTTCCTGGCATGAAGCACCTGAATTCCAACATAGCAACTGAATAATGAATGACTGCAAAACTCTGCAAAGTTCATATATTAGGTATGCCAGTAACCAAGGTCAACAATTTGTTACCTAAATGTTCCTGTTATGACAACCGAAAATTTCATGTTCAGAATGTGAATGTCAAGAGTATTAAAAGAAATTTATGTGACTTTGCTGTAAACATTTTGTATTCTCAGGGCATTCTGAAAAGAATATTAATACCAGGCTAACCTCCTACTCTGAATTGCAAAGTATTATCTAAAGTTATCTTTGTTTGCTTTAACAGTTCAAGTCTAACCATATCTACTCAGAAGTAGATCTTGGCTCAGAAGGGCTAACTTCCCCAAAAGCATGCACAGCTTAAAATAACAATTGTGTGTTTGTTTATTGTGCTCATATGCATTTGGATTTTTAAAAACTGTCTCCCAGTGGTTTACGACATAAAAAAAAGCCAACATAACATAAAAGCCAACAAAAACAAGAGCAAACAAAACAATATCTGTAATGGTGACCATTCATTCCCCAAGGACCCTCTGGAACAACTCTGTCTTTAACAGCTTCTGGAAAGTCAGTCTTATCTCAGGGGGAAGAGTGTTTCGTAACATAGGGGCTACATAGAAAAAGCTTGCCTATGTGCCCCAGACCTTTTTACCTCCCTACGTGGGCAACCTTAAAAAGAGGTTGGTGAGAGGTCCACACGGGATGAATTGGGTGGGCCACCTCTGTGCAGATATACATACACATACCTGAGATGAAATCCTACTGAAATCAGTGAAACTCACTGCAAAGTAGACAGGATTGCTTTGCAATATATACTTAATTAATAATATATGTTGTAAAAGGTAATATTCAGCCATATCTGAAAAAGTCGGTCAATAAGTAACAAATTGAAATGCACATTCCTACTCATACTTGATTTTCAGATTGCTTAGAACCCATGCCAAAATGTAACATATGCTGCAATACAAAAAAAATTGTATACAAAATTCAGACAGCTTGATAAATCTAACATACAGAAACATGCAAGTGTTAATTTCAACCAGCAATATCTTTAAAATACCAAGTCTAAAACTTAGGAATACAAAACTGCTGTATGTGAAACAGGACTATTCCTCCCTTTTACTCAGAGTGCCAAAGATTAAAGCTGGGTCCCTTTACAGGCAAAGTAGGTGCTATGTCACTGAGGTACAGCCTTTTGTCATGTTCAGCAGCAATAAAGAGGTTGCCTTAGAACAGTTCATTCATGGAAACATTGAAGAAGAGTCAAACAAACAAAATAGTATGTACTCATTTTGATGATGGAGAGCCAAGAGTAGGTGTTAGTTTAGATTCTCATAAGAATTGTTCTCATAGGAAAGGAGAGGCAGCAGTTGGGCTGGTATCTGCATCAGATGCCACATCCTTCAGTTATCTAAGAAGTAATTGGCCCTGGTGAAGATATAAATATTCAGAATTTCAGACATTTCCTGACCATGTTTCTCTCAATGTAAAGCTCCATTCTGCTCTTCACAACTTTTTTTTTAGATTTTTTATCCTGTCTTCATTATTTTTTTTATAAATAACTCAAGGTGGCAAACATATCCAATGCTCCTTCCTCCTACTATTTTCCCCACAACAACAACAACCCTGTGAGGTGAGTTGGGCTGGCCCAAAGTCACCCAGCGGGCTTTCATGCTTAAGTCAGGACTAGAACCTACCATCTCCTGGTTTCTAGCCTGGAGCCTTAACCACCAGACCAAACTTCCTGGTGAAATACATACCCACTTGCTGGAAAAGACAAAATAGGAGTTTCAGAGTCCTGCTTTTTCATTGTTAGTAATTTAGATACCAATTAAATGGGTCTGGATCCTGGTGACTTACAGCCAAATACTCACCATCTTCACATACCAGTAAACTCTCTGATCCCATCCACCTACGTTATCCATTTGCCACTTCTGCTTCTCTATACCTAGTCAAGCATGACCATGTTTTCTAATCCATCATCCATAGGCAGAGTCACATCCAAATAATGTTTTTAAAGGAGCAGCCTTATTTAATCCAGGTTTGAAGGATTGATCTTGCAGTACATCTTACTCTTAGTAGCCATCTTCAAATCCAGCTGTCTTCTTTCTCTCACTCTTTCTTAGTACCAGCTTTTACTGCTGCTTTACCTGATTTAATTTTTGTTCTCACTGAAGTGACCTTATCTTTCATGATCTTGTCACTCCATTACTGCTTCTGTACAGTGAACACATTTATTCTTGAGCCTAAGAAAACAAATGGCACTTAACTAATTAGCTTTTCAGGGACTCCCATTCATCTCAATCTTCTTTTGCCATTAGGTTCTACAACCATGGAATCCTACTATCATTATTCTGCTTTTATTAAGATCTGGTATTTTCAAGTCCAACATATGGTTTTAACTACACTTAGCTTCAGTTTCACTTAAAGCCAAGAACCCGAGCATGCTTCCCTTCCCTTCAATATTCCTACTATATCCTCAAGTAATTCCACATTAGTTAAGATCAGGTCAGCTGATAGCTGATCTTCTACTCTTTGAGGGAGAAAGTTGCCAGCAACAAAGGTGAGGAATTTCCTGCAACAAGCATGACAGAATTTGTCTCCCAAGAAATGTTAAAGTGGTCTGATTGAAAGATCTGCAGTTTGGTTTTTGAAAGCATCATCTACGTTATCTCCTTGGTTTGAAGTGTGATAGTAGACAGCAGCAACAGTATTGCTTGTATCCATTCCTCAACTGTACTCTACTATATCACAAGTTCCGTCACTTGGATTTCTAAGCAGGCGTAGATACATCTGACTTTCGGTGTAACTCCTTCTCTCTTTCTATTGCTTCTGTTCCTTTTGCCCAGATTGTATCATTCAGTTATTGTATTCCAATACCTATTAAATTACATTTGTCTTGCTGTATTAGAGGTTCAAGCTCATCTCATTTGTCTTCTATATAGTAGCCATTGGTGTATACACAGTGAAGACAATGAACTTTATGAGCCAATGTTCTCTCTGATTTTTTTATTGAGTGGGTTAAAGTGCATTAAAGCAAATCTTCAACATCCAGATCAACCACTGTTAACTCATTTGTCTTCTGCAATTTTTGTTATGTGCCATGTTAGGGTTTTGGTGGGCAGGATATTTCAATTGTGAATTAAGAGACCTATATGATTTATAATTGGGATTCACCTAAAATGTTGATTTAAACAAAGAGAAAAGTTATGCTCACATAACCAAATACTTCAATTCAGCGCTAAAATGTTGAATTTTGGTCTGTCTCCATTCATTTGAAATTCTTCTAATATTAATGCAAGCATATCATTATATTAATATTTAATCAGAATAGAATTTTAACTCATCTCTCATCATAAAATAGAAATAGATTGAAGCAACAAAGACCTATTTGCATGAGGAGTTAAATCTATATTTTTCTCTCAAAACTGTTAATTGTATATAAATGATAAATCAAGTTGTAACTATTCACCACAGTGAAACACGCACATTTTAAAAGTTCTACTTGTGTATGACAGATTGTCTGCTCTTACACATTTCCAGGATCAGTCAGGCTTCAACACCAATATGAATTTAAAAGAGTAGTGTACATAAACCCTTTTAACATAGTACTGCTTAGGTGTCATCATGTCCACTCTATCAATCTTTCCTCGACACTACGAAAGATATCAGATCGCAAGCCCTGATACATTTTAGTAATTTCTATTGATTGTGTTAGTGTGCTCTGAGCTACAGTTGAAGCCATATAAGGAATATTAAGATTTTCATTCCCTGGCTTTAATATTCTTGCACTACAAGCTGCGATCACAAAATTCAGTATTATGTTTGCTTATTCCAGGATTCATTATATTGCCATGATTTTTTTAATAGGACTGAAAAATAATCTCTCTCACTGGATCACAATGTAATCCTAGCACAAATACCCACTACTAATTACAATGCTACTAATTAGCTAAACTAGATACTAACCTAGCTGGGTCTTTATGAAAATTCTCTGTTCTCAGAAAAGCTACAAGAATATCACAGCCATCAATCATCTTGAACAGCAGCAAAGTTTAACATATAAAAGAAAAGTTGTTTGAAAGTCTTTTGATTTAATAAAAATGCCAGCAAGACTAATAAACCCCTTTCTTAGAAAACTTCTTGGAGTCAATTAGTATGACTATTTTTAAAATACTGAACAAAGCATAATTGCATATAGTTCTTTCATAATTATTTATTCTACGTAATGGATCATTGGCTGGCATAGTGAGAAATTTAACAAATGTTACTTGCATGGAGCTTGACAAAAATATTACACTTATTACAGGTTCAATGTTGCTGTATTTGCAAGCCAGAAATACTACAACATTTTGATGCAGTTTCTTGTGAATGTTTTTGTGTGACGTATTTCATTCCTTATTTTTTCATCGTATGAGCATTTTTCAAGGAATATGTATGTACACCTTGATTGAAATGCAATAAAGGCTCAAGGCTGTAACTTGAATCTGTGGGTATAAATGCTTCTTTTCTGTTTCATCTGCAAGTTGCTTTAGTACAGAAAAAGTGACTCCTGGCAGGAATAATAGTTCCATTAAAGAAGGAATAAATGCTCTCTCCTAACAACACAGTGCTGCAGAAATGTCAGCCCCACCAGGTAGACCAGACAGGGAATCAACTCCACAGGAAGGCTAAAACTACTTTTATAGAGATTGGCTCTATAATAAAAGAACCTTACAAGTCTGATTGTGCTGCACCTTCACCTCCTCCTCCCTATAATTCAGTGAATTAGGGAGGTGTCTGAGTCACTTCAGAACGTTATCTGGGTGTTCTGGACTTTAAAAAAATGTTTTACCCCTTGTTGCCTTGGCAACAGAGCTTGCATATCTTTGTTAAGGGCAACTTCCTTACTCCCGACAAGGAAGATCTGGTATGGGAGGAAGGACAGTTCACAGTTTCCCTACATCTGCTTAAATGGATCCCAGAGGAGAAGGAGAATGTTAGTCTGGCACAATACAGTCATAATAAGCTCAAGATGACTTGGCAATCAGTGCATTTCTTCTTCATTCCCTTTCCACTATGGACGTTCACCACATGAATTTAAGCTAGTCATTAACTCTCAGAATTGCAGGATTTTTGTTGTGAAGGAGGGAGTGCTACATATGCTGCCTTAAGCACCTGCATGAAAGATGGACTATGTATTTAACTAGCTAATAAACAAATCATTGTAATACTATATGTACTAAAATATAAAATAAAATAGGGTCCTGGAGGAAACGGATTATCTGGACCCCTATCAGTCAGGTTTCAGGCCCGGCTATGGAACGGAAATGGCATTGGTCGCACTTATGGATGATCTCTGGCGGGAGCGGGATGGTGGAAATGCGACCATCCTTGCTCTCCTTGATCTCTCGGTGGCATTTGATACCGTCGACCACGGTATCCTATTGGGACGGCTCAGGGATATGGGGGTGGGCGGCACGGTTTTGTGCTGGTTCACCTCCTTTCTCCGGGGCCGATCCCAATCAGTGGTGATAGGGAGTGAGAGGTCCCATCCTCGGCCCCTCCATTGTGGGGTGCCGCAGGGTTCGGTTCTCTCTCCGCTCCTTTTCAACATCTATATGAAACCGCTGGGTGAGATCATCCGCCATCACGGGATGAGGTATCATCAGTATGCTGATGATACTCAATTATATATCTCCATCCCTGGTGAGGTAAGTGATGCCGTGACCGCCCTCTCTCGGTGCCTGGAGGCTGTGAGGGTCTGGATGGGGAATACAGGCTCCAGCTGAACCCTGGCAAGATGGAGTGGCTGTGGGTTAATGGCTCCTCTGTATCCGGGACGTTGTCATCGTTGGTTCTGGATGGGGTGGCACTGCCCCAGACAGACCCAGTGCGTAATTTGGGGGTCCTCCTGGACTCACGGCTCCTGCTCGAAGAGCAGGTGGCAGCCGTGGCCAGGAGGGCTTTTGCACAGCTTCGGGTTGTGCACCAGTTACGCCCTTTCCTGGATCGGGATGCCCTACGGACAGTCACTCATGCCCTTGTTATCTCCCAGATAGACTACTGCAATGCGCTCTACATTGGGCTACCCTTGAAGAGTATCCGGAAGCTTCAGCTGGTCCAGAATGCAGCCGCGCGGGCAATTTGTGGGGCCCGAAGAAGGACCCATATAACACCTTTGCTCCGCGAGCTGCATTGGGTACCGGTTTGCTTCCGGGTCCAATTCAAGGTGTTGGTTATCACCTTTAAAGCCCTACATGACATGGGGCCAGGTTACCTGAAGGACCGCCTCGCCCCCACGACTTCAACCCGTCCCACCCGATCTCATAGAGAGGGCATGCTCCAGATCCCCGCAGTAAAAGAACTCCGACTAGCAGGGTCCAGAAGGCGGGCCTTCTCTGCTGTGGCCCCCGCCCTTTGGAACATCTTGCCCCCGGGGGTGAGACAGGCCCCCTCACTCCAGGCCTTTCGGAGGGAGTTCAAGACCTGGCTCTGCCATCTGGCCTGGGGCGGGGAGGGAGGATATCAGAAATGGGGTTGGCTGGCCCCTTAGCGGCCTGGTGGGGCCCTATTGCCCTCTTGGAGTTTTTAGCTTTTTATTTCTGTAAATTTCTAGTTTATAATGTGTATAATTTTTTAAACTTTTTTAATTTAATTGTGATTTTAGTGATTGTAAGCTGCCCAGAGTCCCCCATTGTAGGGGAGGTGGGCGGGGACAAGTCGAATAAATAAATAAATAAATAAATAAATAAATAAATAAATAAATAAATAAAATATTGTCTGGCACTAACGATAGGTTGTGGGATTTGTGTTTTCCTGGATTCATCCTGATTGGCAAAAGTTTTGCCCATTCTGGGAACTAAACAGGTGACAATGGTCATTCTGTCAGCAGAGTACCAGAAAATTGGAAATTGATTAATGTCATCCCAACCTTAAAAGGTGGGACAAGATGGATCCAGGAAATGACAAGTCTGTTAAACTTTAATTAATTTGATGGAATATTCCAGATTAGATTATGTACATTTAAAAAGAACACCATGATTACTAAGAACTGGGTGGGTTTATATGAACATCATGCCAGAGCAACCTTATTTCTCTCTTTTTTAAATAAAGTCAGTGATCATAGGAACACTGTGGATTTAGCATATCTTTGCTCTTACTCTGAATTAATGTATTTCCTCTCAAGTGACTTTGCTGTATAGCTAAATCTGTGTCTGAACAACAACACCATTCTCAGAAAAACAGACATTTTCAACAGTGAAAGTGGTCACTTGTAAATACTGAAGACAGTCCTCTAATAATTATTTACTAGCATGCTGTATTTGGTTATTGTTTACTTGTATTTCTGTTTCTTCCAAGAAGGTCTATGTGTTCTTTCCTTCTTTTCCTTTTTAACCTGTTGCAGAGATACTGAAATTAAAATGCTCCTGAGACCATTTGAAGCAGAAGCTTCAGACAGTATGCCCTCAGCAAAGAACTATGAGGAAGATTTTGCAAAGAAAATGGAATTGTTAACAAGGTAGAGTGCTTTAAATAGTCCTCATTAAATTCATATCTTTGTCAAATGCAAGCTTTTCTGGATAGCAGCAGTGGAAAAAATATGACAGGCACAAATCTCTGCAGGGTTACCCCAGATATGCCCTCACCTCTTGCTCAAGATTACCTCCTGAGAGACACCAAAAATTAATAAAGTGCAAACTGAGCTTTTTAAGACAAAGGACTGAATGTAGTTTCCCACGGATACAAGGCAGGTTTTGGGCAACAGGCACAATTCACCATCCTTCCTAATAGCCAGTCTCTTGATCCCCTTTCATCATTATAGTTACGTGTCAAAATGCTATATTCTATGCGTCATTTATGTAGAACATTCATATGTAGATTATGCAAATCTATCAAATGTATTCAAAAGTAATTAATAATCTCATCCTATCTTGATGGATGACGATAGGAGCCGATAAGAACAGCTTAATCCAGTGTTAGCTGGAGGACTACAGGGTATTAATTAAAGCTCATTCCAGCTACAATGACTGTAAATATGCCAGTTATGCACCAGCATAACATTATACTAACATAACTATTACGGTACAGAGGCCATTTTCAAGAGGAATAAGAAATCAGAGGAAATATCAAACCTGGAAATGTGAGGGATGGCTTATAGCTTGGTCCAATCCATACTGTATCAGCAGTGGCTGCTCATGATAAAGATGGCAACCTGTGCCTTGTGGTAGACATGCAGCTGCTCCTCCACCACCACTACTCCATTTGTGCTTGTCCAAACTTTGAGAGCAAGCTACTGAATTTTACAGGCAAAATGGCTAATTTGGGGCAGTATGAGTTTGGTGGTAGTGGTGGTGGTGAAGTCTCCAAAACAAGAGTAGAGATAGAGCAGGAGGCTTCTGAGAAGTAAATGGTTCTATTTTCCACCCTTGAAAACTTCCCCAAATTGCCCAGAATCATGCTACCAAAATTCAATTAATTTTCCACCAAATGGTGATGATGGTAAGTCAGGCTCTTCTAAGGGAAAGTTGGACTGAAAATAGGAAAAGTTTCCTTATTCCTCTTACCCTTAAAAAAATTAAATCTTCCCTCCCTGGCCCCAAAATTGGCTCTACCCCTTTCTGCCATATCACCCCATTCAGGTGACATCAGATGTAACTCTTCAGCTCCCCCTCTAGTCAAGGATCAAGCTACATTCCCCAAAGTTACCAATCCCTGGTTTATAGCTTAATCTACCTCTACTAAACTTTAAATAATTATCTAGTACCTTCTCCAATTCTACACCATATCCTCAGTGAAGGATATGATTCTTTTCCTATGAACTCGATAGTTATAAAGAACCTACCCAAGTTTGTACTAACTAGCCATGTAATTATATTATATTATATTATATAATTAATAATATAGATAAATAAATGGCCAGCCATTTTACTGTTCATGCAGTTGCGAGATTCATTGAGTCAAAGTCACCATATATAAAATGTATCTTGAAATTTTCTTTCAACTATCATTTGCTTCATTGATGTACCATAAGGGCTATCTCTGTATTTTTGTATAGACCTAATGACCTTGATTCAAAGCTTTTATACTTCAGTCTTCATACTGAAAGTAAAATCATAGTAACAAAATATGTAAATCTCCCATTTTAGTGAACAACCCAAAAATATAATTTAAAGTGAAGTGTTCTGACCTGCTGGAATCTGATAAAGCATTTCCTTTGCTCAAGTCAAAATCATATTAGAAGCAGATCTCCGTAAATTAGAGGGTGTGCATGCTTTCCTTTCTCTAGTTTGTTCTTTGAATGTTAGGGTGCTGAGAATATTCAAGGGAGGTAAAGCCTTTTTACCATTAGTTCAAAAGCATTCAAGTACCACCCTATTCAGATCATAATAGGTTCTTCTCAAAATGAATTGCTGTTGCAATAATTGGACTCCATCATAATATACCTATTATCTGTATGGATACACAAATGATACACCAGCTCAGTCTAATAACCTAAGTCATTTGTTTTAACTCTATTTGGAATTCACTCTATTTGGATACCTTGGGAATGAAGGAATTTTTATACCACAATTGTTACTCAATCTTATATAGTGAGGTGAAAAGTTCAACCAGTTTCTAAAGGTTCTAGACCTTCCCCTCCCAAGAACTTTGAAAAATTGTCCCAGTGTGACCGTGGGTTCTTCGACAGCTGGATGTGCTTTTATCATTAAGGAGGACAACTGATACACAACAACAGAGATGGTGGAGGCTTTTATGATTCTTCTACTATGTACTACTATTTACAGCAATTAGGAATGTCTGTTTACAACAGCCCCCTTCTCCCAGCTCTCTCTCAAGGCTATTCTCTAACAACCGCCTGCTAAGCTAACCTCCCGTCATTAGGGGTCAGTTGAGTCAGAGTTCCCTTTTGCTTGTTTTATATTTTATATTTTGTATTTACACATTGTATAATGTACATGGTGGGGTTTTGTTTGGATTTTTTCATTTTGTTTATGGTTGGCTTTTTATGCTGAACGCCGCCCAGAGTCACCTTGTTGAGTTAGGCAGCCTTATTCATCAAATAAATAAATAAATAAATAAATAAATAAATAAATAAATAAATAAATAAATAAGAAAACTACCAGCTCCCCCCATTTCTCCTCCTCTCTCTCAAGTTTCCTGGCTCCTGGAGGGAGAAGAGAGTGAAGAGGTCAGTGGAAGACTACCCTTGCAGAAGAGAAGCAAAATCCTGGAGATGGATGACCTACATCTAGAGGCTTCCTTGCTTATTTTCTTATTAAGCATCAGTAAACATCAAAACAATTAAATGGCAAATTGGGACAAAAAGCAGGCAAAAGCTTCTCAGCATCTTTCCAAAGTGGTCCATGTTCTGCACCACTTGCTATAAGGTGGCGATCTATATCTCCATTGTTCTCTCTCTCTCTCATTCTTCTTCAAAGGCCAGACCAGCAGCACGTCCCCCACTGCGGTAATGGGTTTCTACAGGGCTTTCATCCCTGACACCTACATACAAGGCTTGACCATCTGCTTCATAGTTCCTCTGACCTCGTAACCACACAACTGCCCTCCAAGGCCATACCTGAGCTTCTTCTCCCCCTTTTTTCTCTTTCCTTCTGCTGACTCACCCCAGAACAACAGCAGCCAGGCCAGGCCAGGCCATTAGAACCCATAGGCCACAAAAACCTGAACTAATGAACTAAACCTGAACTAATAGGCATGCACATTAAAGCTGCCTTAACCTACACAATGGAAGAAAGTTAAAACAAACTTATTCAGTTCTGGTGCCAGGAAAATTACATGGACATATCATGAAGTCACCAGGAGTCAAACTTGACTTAAAAGAGACCTTTATTTTTAATATGCACAAAGCCCTATACTGTAATAGTTAATAGGCAATTAAGATTTCCATATCTCATCCATCTATATTAATCATACAGTTAGTGCCTGTCTTATGCATTTTTCCATCCCAGCTTCTTTTTCTTATTGTTATTTTCCTTTTTCTTGGCATGAAAAAGTACTCAAAATAGAGAAATCAAATTAATACAATCATGCACACATCTTTATATCACTGCAAAGTAAACAGACAGCAAAGGAAAATGTTATTAGTGTGGGAGGGATATGTTAAGTACATATTGCATATCTCCTCAGTTTTCTGTAACTAGAATAAAAAGGGAATGGTGTAGGAAATCCATAATGAAATCAATTTTCAAGGATTTTCAAAACTAAGAGATCCAACTGTATTTGCTTTGGCCCTCAATTATGATAAAATTATCTATTTATTATTTATTTATTTATTACTAAATTTGTATGCTGCCCATCTCCCCCAATGGATGACTCTTATTTATTTAACTATATCCTGCCATATTTTAAAAAATAGCGTTCTGCTAAGCTTTAATTTTCAAATTCATTCAGATTTGAGGAACATGTGTCATGTGTTTCATTCTCTGCAACAAAATTTCTGGTAAAATGGATGGTTCTTATTTCTACTATACTAATTATTGGGAAAACTGTTAAGCAGAGAACGCATTTACCTCAGAACAAATAACTTAATTTCCCAAGCTGCATCCTATTATGTCTATTTGCATTACTCAGAAGACATTAAGTTTCGCAATGGATTGTAATGCATGGTGACTAATGCACCAGACACTGACACACTCATTTCTCAGTTGAGTTTCATTACTTGATATATCAGCCATTTTTAGACCAAAATCTACCTCGGCTGTCATAAACTTGTCATTACTGGGCTGTTTATCAACATACATTTGATAGCTTAAAGAAGTTATGAATAAAAAATAAATCCTAATTTTGGATCAAATCTGAGCAGCCATTATGTATAAAATCACAGCTTAAATTTTCCTAACTACTTTTTAAAATTCAGGTAAAGTTGTTAGTTTATTAACTTCAATATTTTCATACCCAGAATTAGACCAAAGCAATGAGTAATATAGTATCTGCCACAGAAAATACATGGAAAATTCCTCTGAATTAAAACATTCACCTAAGAGAAGACTTTCAAATGAATAGATGTTCGAACAAGAGAGGAAGCAAATCCAATTACAGTGGTACCTCAGTTCACGAATGCTTCTGTTCACGAACAGTTCGGTTCACGAACAGCTCCGGTCGCAAAAATTTGCCTCCATTCGTGAACTCCGCATCGGGTTACAAACAGGATCCACGGCCATTTTCCCTCCCGTGACACGTGGTCGTGGCTTCCTGCAGGGAGGGGGACTCTCCCTCCAAGCAGTAACTGCCTCCCCACCTGCCTTCCTGTCCTCCACGCCAGAAGTCGCGTCGAGCAAGGTTAGCTTTCACTCTCTTTGTACTGTACTTTGTGTCATATTTTTGCAGTTTAAAAAAAAAACAACATATGGTTCAGAACGGATTAACCATAATTACACTGAACCTTATAGGGAAATTTGATTCGGGACGTGATCAAAAATCGGTTGGCAACCAAATTCATAGGGGTCAGAACGGATTAACCGTATTTACATTTAACCTTATGGGAAAATTTGATTTGGTTCACGACCAATTCGGTTCGCGACCAGAGTCGCGGAACGAATTAAGTTCGTGAACCGAGGTACCACTGTGCCCTTGTATAGGCTACCATTACTAGAAATAATACGTTCCTGAGAAAAGTTCCTGTCACTGTGAACTAATTCATTGGGAACACAGGGACCTTTTAAAGCAACTTCCAGCATATTTAATTCAGGGTTTTAGCACACATCCAAGCCAACAGGAAGCCTTTCCCCAGAGATAATTCTACATGAACACTAGGAGAATGTGACAAATACCGGTTAGGTAATCCTAGCATTGCTTTGTTTTACATGGAGGATTTAATACCTTGCCCCAACTTTTCATGATGATAATGCAGCCTAAAACCTGAAGAGTTTTCCCTTCATTATAAAATTTGTATCTATCATTTAAATGGCATTCTCAGCATTTCTGGAATTCACAAATAGAACAACTGCATAGTGAAGAGCCATTGAAAAATAAGAGGAAGGTAGAACTGCACTTAGGAGAATCTGAGTTACAAAACTACACAAACATTGGAAAAAACAGAATTGGGCAAAAGCATACACATGCACACAACTCCCACAAATTGCCTAGTGAAAACTGGATGAGTTGAGCAGTTATGGAAAGTTAATGGATCAGAAGCAGGAGATGAAGCCTACAAGCAGCCATATTGCCATATCAACAAGCATCCAGTAAGTAAAAGTTGTATTCACTAGTAATGGCTGCAACCATACATACTTTATTTTAAAATACAGTTTATTTTGCTAGTCCCAGCAGGTGGTCTAGCAAGACATAATAACAAGATTCTGTTATTGTAACCTTATAATAAAAGTAGTATTAGCATGCATGATTTTGGTTTCCTAGTCTGGTCTACCTTGAAGGGCTGACATCCATCTTGTAAGTCTAAACGCACTTCCCCATTCCCTCCCTTTATCTTCATGAAAACTAGGAAGGGTCTGAGCTCTTACTCAGGTTACAATTCTGGCCCAGACTCACATTTCCTTTGTCTGACCATTGCCTTGTTTGCAGCTCTTCCTCCTGTTCCTTAAGATTATTCCTTCTGCCCATTACAGGTTCTGACCTGATTAGCATTTGGAAACAGCAGCATCCACAGGGAGAGGTAAAAAAAAAGGCAAAGTAGCAGAGGTGCTGTTGTAATGCAAGGCCAACTGCTTTAGTATGTGCTTTGATGTCACACCCATGTGCAAAAGGGGTGGGCCTTGCATTGCAGTGCTGCTTCTGCCATCTTGCTTTATATTCTGCAGATGCCAATGCTTGAATGGGAATCCACTAGGAAATGCCTGGTTTGTAGACTGGGCTGGAAAGCTGAAAAAGCATCTGTGAGAAGACAATAGCAAATTCTTCCATACTGTTGCCAAGAAAAGTACATGGATGCCTCCATGAAGTCACCATCCTATTTCTTAAGGCAATATGGGCTGAATCAATGCACTGCTTTCTTGGGAGCATGCCAAAGCAAATGAAGTCATTGGAATGATGAAAGGAAGAATTGAGCTTAAAAGTGTGCAGGCAAAGCTAAGTCTTAACCAGCTAGCTAGTACTGCAGAACTTTTTTTTTCATAAGCTGTAAGCAGAACCTGGAAAGGGGTTGCAATTGGAAGAATTGTGAGAATAAACAGATGCATAAAAGCATTGCAGGAGAACCTAAGTAAAACAGTTTCTGCTAAAAAACAGAATCTTGCAAAAATAAATTTTAGTTATTACCAATTCCTGCCTCAAGCACAAAAAAACAGACTTTAAATGGATAATATAATAAAAAACAAAAAATGGAGAAATGCTTCTGGTCAGCCAAGACATTTCTAGGTTCAGGCAGAGGAACAGGCTCAAATATACAGGTTAAATTTGGAAATTAAAATGGGGTGCCAGCAATATATGAAGAACATTTATAGCCAGAATATGGAATCAGTATAATGAATAATTTACGTGACTTATATCAAAGAGTATCTGATGAAAAGATAAGAATGAGAAAACTGAAGTAGAAAAAATATTCCCAAAATTTCAAAGAGGAATGGAGAAAGAAAGATTTGGGTATAAAAAATATGTACAAAGACTGAACACAGACTTCTGAAGTCAAGCAAGAAAGGACAAGAAAAGATATTACAGTCAAGAATGTCAAAAGGAATGTAATAACAAAAGGAAAATTGTTTTTAAGAAAATCAGAAAAATCAAAGGAAATTTTACATCTTAGGCAGGAAAAGTCAAGATAATCATGAAAGAGGTTTAATAGCAGCAAACCTATCTCTCTCTCTCTCTCTCTCTCTCTCTATCTATCTATCTATCTATCTATTATCAAACTTAAATTATTACTCCTCTATCCAGTGAAATTCTGGGTGTGGCAAGGTTAAAGGAGGATGGAAACACTGTAGTGATATCCTTTACAAATAGGATTATAGAATGAACAGAAATGTCTGTAGAAGAATATGTTCAGGAATCGACTCCACTAAAAACTGAGGTAGAACAGACAATAGATCAGCTGTCAAGTAGTACTATGAGCAATTGACAAATCTATTCAACTATTTAAAGCTGTAGAAGAAGAGACAGTTATATGCTAGTAGCACATATTCACCAATATGGAACAAGATTAAGTAGTCTTGAGATTGAAAAAGATCTGTACATTTACAAATACTGAAAGGCATGGAAGCAAGTATACAAATTATTGAACCACTGCATCAATTCCTGACAAAAGCAAAATTTTTTTTAAGTAGAGTCATACATGCCAAATGAAGGCAGATTTCAGAAAAAGCAGAGGACATGAGATCAGAGAACTAATGTAAGAATAGCTAATGTAAGATAGACAATGGAGAAAACAAGAGGATATTTACCTTTGCTTCACTGATAATAATAACAAGGCCTTTGATTGTATAGATCATTTCAGAATATGGAACACATTAAAGTTAATGGGAATACTAGTACCTGTTATAAAAAAATAGTTCAATAAACAATCACCTACTGTGTAAACTGAATCTGAAGAACGCTCTCTGCTGGAGAAAAAGAATGGTTCAAATTAAGGAAGGGAGTAAGAAAAAAACTGTTAATCTGTTTTTGTTTTTGTTTTTTTTAATGTCAGATTTGGAAGAAATGATACCTGGAATCAAAACCAGAGGCTATTGAGATATGCAAATGACACCACTTTGTTAACCAGAAATAAAGAAGATTTAGAAGAGCTCATTATGAACATTAAAATGTGAATAATCTGGTTTAATGTTAAATATCTGGTTTAATGTTAAATAACACAAAGTTAATGCCACCGTGCATGTTGAACAAACTTAGAGTTGATGGTGAGGAAGTAAAGGTAGTAGACAGTTCTGTTTTCTTAGGTTTGCGAATAGATAAAGATAGACAGCATGCTGAAGAAGTAAACAGCAGATTAATCCTAGGGAGGGAAACCATATTTCTATGCAGCAAAGACCAATATAATTCAAGCAATGGTCTTTTCAACGGTAATGTTTTATCCAGGAGTGAATCACTTAGGTAAGCTCACAAGAAATCTAAAAGCCTCAGATAATATATTTTGAAGAAAACGGTTCAGTAACTGCTGTGTTTCAAGAACAAGTTACACAAATATATAGAAGCAGTATTCAAAACCTCTTTCTCCTTCCCATCCTCACATGGCAAATCACTTGGCCCCTCTTTTGAGTGAGATGGTTTCTATCTGCCCTTTGTTTTTGCATCTCTATATTTGTTATCATATTGTTTTTTCACTGTGTGAGAACTACCTCTTGGACAATATTAGGCTTCAGAAGCTGGACAGTGAGAAAGAGTGAGTGAAAGAAGATAAATGTCTTTGAATTACGTATCTGGAGACAGTTATTAAGAGTAGCACAAACTGCAAGAAGAACACATCAGTCATAATGGCTGACTGCTCTCCTGAGATGGATGATCAACAAGCAGAAATTCAGTATACAAGCTTTTTTGTAAAACAATATCTATTCAATTGCAAGTTCCCACCCACCCAAATGCCTAACACATGTACTGTAAAAGTTTAGTGACCTTATGAGAAATGGAAAGTGGAAAAGATTAGAACACCTCACAATGGGAAGGATATCAGTTACCAGTTCTATTAAGTATAAAACCTGAAATGTGTTGTTGTTCCACAACCAGTACCAAAGGCTTGTTTGTTTGTTTGTTTGTTTGTTTTCTTCCATAGCTCCCACTGTTTGTACTTCAGACACAGTTATATAACTAGTATTCCCCAGCTAGGATCTTAATGAGTATCCAAAAGTCAGTATTTTTGTGACCTTGTCCAGAAATATATCTATCATGATGAACGGGGCTTCATGTTGTAGATAGACCTTGACTGCCCACAGAATGAAATATGTAGATAGACCTTGACTGTCCACAGAATGAAATCACTATTCCTAGTGAGTCAGAACCAGCAGCAATGGTTGGATATTCCAGAACTACCCTTTTAAAAGTACATTCACCTTTATGAAAGACAAAGACTAAAGGGATAAATCTAGCAGATGTACAAGAAGGTTCAGAAAATTGTTGACTAGATTTCTGCAAGCAGTCCCATACCATTGGCATAAGTCATAATTTCCTAATGGGTGTCACATAAAATCATTCCAATTCTATCAACATCATTACTAATTTTATCTTCAAATATGTTCATGCCAAAGACTTAAAGGGGATTACTAGATTCAAAACATTTATATGAAATAATAAGTTGTAATCAGACTCCATACTCTTTCTTCTACTCTAAGATGCAAATGATTGATGAATGGTATGGAGGAGAGGGTCAATTTATTTCCATGAAGAAAGTTATAGCATCACATATGCTTCTATCATCCTTCACACTCTTATCTTGGATTAGGCTAAACTTCAGAGCTCAAGAAAAATGTAATTTCAAGAATCTCCCGATTTAAGGCTACTGTACCATTCTGGCTTGTGTCTCATTTTGCTTTTGTTCTTTGGTAGAATAATATTTGAAAGCAAAGTGGAATTTTTTCTCACATCTGGATGTAATTGAATCTTTTGAGGCTTTTGTGAATAATGATATATATAATGAACAGGAACTTCATAAGTAAGAGGAAGATATTATAGACAATTATTTGCAACCTCTGAGGAGAATCTTATCCAGATTGCCATGCACCAATGGAATTCTGTGCAAGCTAGAGTTGTTAGATTCTCTCTCTGACCGCCATGCAGAGAGATCTCACCAACCACTCTGGAGGTTAGTGTAATTATCATTCATCTGTGGCAGTACTATGGTTGAAAAGTATGAGGCAATTCTAAAATCATTTCTCAGTTATCTAAGCTTCAATTGTTTCATTAATGTTTGAATACTTTTCAAGTAATTATTCCTGCTTATTTTAGAATTCAGTCATTTAAGACAGGAAATAAGAAAAAAGGTGCAATTGTCAAGTAATATAAGAGGTTATCCTGCAAAAGATTTCTTGCTCTTTTGGAAAAACAAAGGGAGCAAACACATGACAAAGCAGAGCGTTAATAGCTAAGAAAACCAAGGAAACTAGATATGCCAGCAAGGTCAAGAAGAACTAATCTTGTGTTGAAAGGTATTTGGTATATCATTTTGTTAACCCATTAGGAAGGAGACATATTAGCAATCCTGTTCTTATTTCTATTCAAATCTAAATGAAAAAAGCTAGGCAGCAGGTGATCAAAACTTTCTTGGCAAGATTTCAGAAGTGATTTGCCATTGCCTTCTTCCTAGGGTTGAGAAAGAGTAACTGGCCTAGGATCACCCAGCTGGCTTCGTGCCTCAGGCAGGACTAGAGCTCATAGCCTTCTGCTCTCTAGCCTGATGCCTTAACCACTGGACCAAACTGGCTCTCTAACAGATACAGGTGAAACTCGAAAAATTAGAATATCGTGCAGATGTTCATTTATGTCAGTATGGCAACTCAAAAGGTGAAACCAATATATGAGATAGACGCATTACATGCAAAGCGAGATATGTCAAGCCTTACTTTGGTATAATTGTGATGATTATGGCGTACAGCTTATGAAAACCCCAAATTCACAATCTCAGAAAATTAGAATATTACATGACATCAATAACACAAGGATTGGAAATAGAACAATATCGGACCTCTGCAAAGTAGAAGCATGCATATGTACTCAGTACTTGGTTTGGGCCCCTTTTGCAGCAATGACTGCCACAATGCGGCGTGGCATGGATGCTATCAGCCTGTGGCACTGCTGAGGTGTTATGGAAGACCAGGATGCTTCAATAGCGGCCTTCAGCTCCACTGCATTGTTCGGTCTCATGTCCCTCATCTTTCTCTTGGCAATGCCCCATAGATTCTCTATGGGGTTCGGGTCAGGTGACTTTGCTGGCCAATCAAGCACAGTAATCCCATGGTCACTGAACCAGGTTTTGGTACTTTTGGCAGTGTGGGCAGGTGCCAAGTCCTGCTGGAAAATGAAGTCAGCATCCCCATAAAGCTCGTCTGCGGAAGGAAGCATGAAGTGCTCCAAAATCTCCTGGTAGATGGCTGCGTTGACCCTGGACTTAATGAAGCACAGTGGACCAACACCAGCAGATGACATGGCTCCCCAAATCAACACAGACTGTGGAAACTTCACACTGGACTTCAAGCATCGTGCATTGTGTGCCTCTCCATTCTTCCTCCAGACTCTGGGTCCTTGGTTCCCAAATGAGATGCAAAAGTTGCTCTCATCAGAAAAGAGGACTTTGGACCACTGGGCAACAGACCAGTTCTTTTTTTCTGTAGCCCAGGTAAGACGCTTCTGACGTTGCTTGTTGTTCAGGAGCGGCTTGACAAGAGGAATACGACATTTGAAGCCCATGTCCAGGATCTGTCTGTGTGTGGTGGCTCTTGATGCACTAACTCCAGCCTCGGTCCACTCCTTGTGAAAGTCCCCAACACTTTTGAATGGCCTTTTCCTGACAATCCTCTCCAGGCTGCGGTCATCCCTGCTGCTTGTGCACCTTTTTCTACCACACTTTCCTCTTCCACATAACCTTCTATTGATGTGCTTTGATACAGCACTTTGGGAACATCCAACTCCTTTTGCAATTACCTTTTGGGGCTTCCCCTCCTTATGGAGGGTGTCAATGATGGTTTTCTGCACAACTGTCAGGTCAGCAGTCTTTCCCGTGCTTGTGATTCCTACTGAACCAGCCTGAGAGACCATTGAAAGGCTCAGGAACCCTTTGCAGGTGTTATGGATTCATTAGCTGCTTAGAGTGGGACACTTTGAGCCTAGAATATTGAACCTTTTCACACTATTCTAATTTTCTGAGATTGTGAATTTGGGGTTTTCATAAGCTGTACGCCATAATCATCACAATTATACCAAAGTAAGGCTTGACATATCTCGCTTTGCATGTAATGCGTCTATCTCATGTATTGGTTTCACCTTTTGAGTTGCCATACTGACATAAATGAACATTTGCATGATATTCTAATTTTTCGAGTTTCACCTGTACATTAGACTCTGAAAAGTTTTGAAGGGATGCTTTATTTTGATGCTGCTGCAAATGAAGCAACTCTTCAGAGCAAAATGCTCCCCTTGTTCTAACAAACAAAGTGAAGTGGTCATACTGCTTTATTTCATGTGTCTGATTGCCTTTTCCAGCACATCTGGAAGCAGTTGGACACATTTCTGTGCATGTGAGATGCAAGTGCAGAAACCTCCTCCAGCTACCAGATGTGCCAGAGCAGTTAGATGGATGCACATACTTTTTATGAGGTAAACAGTAAACCTCTATACCTTGACAACATGAATAGCATCTGGAAGGCAGAGATGTTCACTTGAGTCAACAAAAGAGCTGCAAATCTATCAGAAAATAACCTTTCTTTCTCTACTCTCTCTTCTCTCCACTTTCTTTTCTCTTTCTCACAAACATACACACATGCACACACATGTGTGTGTACACACACACACACACCACTAACCCAGAGCAGATGGAAAATTATATGTCCTTAATAAAGGTTCTCAGTTCTTCAGCCAAAATAAAGTCAGATAAGACACAGAGCTCAAAGTATGTGCAAAATCAATTATTAAATGGCTGAAAAGCCATTAAGAAGCTTAGCAATTATTACTTTTCTAACATCCCCAGTCTGTCACTCAAGAACATTAGTCAGAAAATTGGGAGTAGTCTTTTTGCTAATAATTAGTTGAATGAGCTTACCTCTGTTCTTCTGGTTAGATGCCAGAAAAGGACATGAATGTGCTTTAAAGATTCTAGACCTACTTTTGGGATCTTGTGATACAACCTAAGTGACATTGCTTGGGAATCAGAAGAAGGCAATGTACAATAGGTACTCAGATACTGTGTGTCTCCAAAAGGGTGTGAGCAAATAAAACAAGTAAAATCGCATATATCAGATAATCTAATCTACATTAGCAGTATCTCTAGAGAAAAATTTCTCAGGTTTCTATGATTTACCTATACAGGAAAAAACATTCTTTTTGTGCTTCTACCTTGTAATGCTTTTTAGAGTGTAGAGCCTGCCTCACCCCTGATGTTGCAGTGTTTTGCTTGTCTTCTCATCTTGCATTGAAAGACAGATATAGATTTTTACAAGATTCCAAAACCAGGTACCTTTTTCATACTAGAAATATAACACAAATACGTGCTGCTGTGAAAGCCAGCAATATTCACAATACTGTAATCTCCCTTCCAGTCTAGATGCCAGACAGCATCTGAATTTGAATAAACAACTTCTCTCAGGCATAGACTTTCGCATGTGTGCTCAAGAGATTCTCTCAGCTGCTCCCTTCCCAGATAAAAAGTTATGTTCTGCTAAAAGACAAAACAGAACTCTTTGTGGAGGGAGACAAACAAGAATTGGGGTGCTAGAGGAGACTAAGGGAGAAAGCTGAGATCATTCTTCTTCAGCTCTGGATTAAAGAGTCTGTACTAGGGTAGAAGAAGATAAATGATTAGTTAGAATTACACTAAGTTAAAATTTGTTTTATGTGTGTGGCAACAATTTTTATTTTCTCTGCATAATTTAAGGGCATTATATTTTATGTCAGTTTAAAGCAAACCTTCAGGGAATCTGTACTATTCATCTCTTAAAAACCAGTTTCTCTTTATTGGTGGCAGATCAGCACCCTCTTGTGGTCTGCCCTATCTTATATTTATGTATTTTATTAGATACTTTTCTTGTTCCATTAATTTGCAATTGCTGGATCTCCAGGTTAGGATAGCACTATAATTCTTTTTTTCCAACATTGCATAGCTACATTCTAATATGGATAACTGTGTTTTTCTACAATTGTATCTTTCTTTTTAATGAAGTTTAATTTTATCTCTGCCCTGTGAGATTGGTTTATCTCCAAGGATGGACGGGTTGATACCTCTAGTCAGATTCCTCAATATTAGATAGCCAGGAGGTAGCACTATAGCAAATATAGTATTGCTTTCATTTTTTACCCATTAATTGCCAGAGAGTAACACATGATGTGGGATCATTATTTTCTCACATGTCAAGGTACTCCTAAAAGAGAGGTGATAGCAACAAGAACTACCAGACTGTTATTCCAGGGGTCAGGGCAGGATGTGAAGCTCAAGGAGGTTTCTACCTTTCACTGTGCCATTATGCATTTTGGAAAAGTCACTTAACTTTGGAGCTGGTATTTTTGTTGAAAGATAGAAGTGAAATTGGAAAGAACTCTTAAGAAGAAATGAACACGATGAATCCAAAAACAAAGACCCAGTCTGCTCAGTGCTGTACTATCAGTGGCAGAATTTTTAAGTACAATTATAAAAGTTCTAGAAAAATATTATTTTTTGGATTAAACAGCAAAAGGGTCTTTAGAGAACAGATTTTGGAAAATTAACAACAGATTAAGGGTCCAGATGGACTTGGAATTATAGTTGTAAAATAATTAGAAGAATTCTTCCCATGGGAAATGGTTGTTGTTTGGTTGTTTTTTTTTAAGAGGAAATATGATACAATAATGAGACCTTGAAGTTTTGATGCTAGAGGGAGCTAGAGGATAATAAATTCATCTCGTTAATAAAGAATGGAGCAAAAACCTTTGATGGATATTTTTGAATATTGGTCTTTGGAATTATCTGATATGATAGATAGATTGTGTGTCAATGAAGTTACAGAAGAAGAACAAGTTACACCAGATAAATTTGAAATTAATTTGAATATGGATTTAAATGTGTCAAGCAATGGGAAGGATATGGTGAAAGATGTACTGTAATATACAAGCAAAACCGGTGGATGTTTCATTGCTTAAAGGAAATGTACAATTACTAAACCAGAAAACTGATTTGGATAACTTAATGGATACACAAGAGAAATCTGTTAAAGTCTTGAAGGACTTGAAGGACTTTATGTGAAGTGATTTTAAAAAAGGACAAATTTTACTTACTGGATGTACAAAAGAGGTCTGTTAAAGTTTTGAAAGATTCTTGGGACAAAAAAAAAAAAAGATGAACAGAAATCAAGCTCTGGAACTATATTTGAAGGGATTAAAATTAAGATTGTTAAAGGTACGGGAAAGAAATACAGGGTTGGCTTATTTGATCAAGGTTAAAATAGAAATTAGTTATATCTGGTTTCCTTACTGGATTTTTGCTGATAAAAAACAAATGATGAGGCTTCTGGATTTTGTTTTTTACTTAAGAGAAAAGTTATGGGGTGAAGAGAATATATGTTGTGTTAAGAGATGGTGATAAACTACTAAAATTGTTTTTACTTGCTGGGATGAAGGAGGAAATTACTTCTTTTCCTTCTTTTCCTTCTTTTCCTTCTTTTTTTTTCTTTTTTACACTTTTTTCTTTTTCTGTATTTTGTATTCCTATATTTTTTGTAGTTTGTATTAATTTTTATTCTTTCTATTTGTAATTCTTAATAAAATTATTTGAAAAACTATTGGGGGAAACAGATATCCATTAAATCTGAAAGTCTATTAAATCTGATTTATGCAATTAGTGCAATGTCTGTAATTTGCATCAATTTATATGATTTGCATAATTTTATGTCATTTACATAAATTGCAAAGCATATCATTACATAAAGCATATTATTACATAAATTGCTACAGGAAATGTAAAAACATCTATTTCACATTTACATAAATGGTGCACGTTGATACAAACGACATACTTTCTATCAATTGCCTGGACTATTTTCCATCAGTTGCCTGGACTTTGTCCACTGTTTGAAAAAGAAGTCTGAACTCGGACTTTGTCTGTTACATCCTAAGTAAGCTAAATGAAGGTTACGTAAAACTGAGGTTTATTGTGTGATAGACCCTTATAAACTGTGAGAGTCAGAACGAGAGGAATTAAGAACGTGCTCTCATCACCAGAGCAACGAGGAAGAGATAAGAGGATGAGACTGTCCCCTCCCTAAAGAGTGCAAGGGAGGTTGGGAGGGTGACCCTGGAAATTACTCTCACTCTCAGAAGATTTCTGTAATGGGACTGAAGCCAATAAACCTTGCTGGATTGAATCTGTACTGTCTCCTGGAGTTTCCTGGGCTAATCCTGACATAAACAGATGAATCTACTCATTTGAAAGAAAGAAAAAACATTCAAAGTTTTTAGGGCTGCATTCCTTTAAAATGTATTGTGTTTCTACAGATGAAGAAGGTGCCTATATTTTTTTTAATCAAATTGGTGCCATCATCCATATGTGTGGGGATAAAATGTGTAAAATTTTAGAGTAATAAATTTTTATGTAGGAAGGTCCTTTATGATTTCAGAATTATAATGAGGAGCAAGAGTAGCTGAGAAGTTTATTTTCTTCTCCTTGGTAAGAGGAAAGGAAGGAAAAGTTGCAAGCAGAAAAATGGTTGGAAGTTGAACTTGGAGAACTGAAAAAAAAACTAGTGGACTGAAAACTCTGTCTAAGGAGAGTTTTTCCTTCACTGAAGGAAATTGCTACAAAGACGGTTATTTTAGAGCAGGAACTATGATCAGGAGAAATCTTAGATATATATTGCTAAGTTAGGTTGGCTCCTTTATTAACTTTTGTTTATAAATATTCTTCTTGAGTAGAGGAATCAGAATCATGGGCAAAAGCATTTTCCGAATTCTGCTGTGTGAAAAAAGAAGCACATATTGCAATAATATATAGCCACTGATATCTACATGTTTTTAGTTGGATCAACATCCTAGGAAAATAATATCAAGATCTTTTCCACTATATGTTTTAACTGAGGAAGCATCCTGAAACAAAACGGTACTTTTCTACAAGCTGAAATCATAATCTAACACCAAACATGAATACCTCATGCAAACTGGTAGGATATTAAGTGGGCCACCCCCAGGCTAACACGGATAATTTCTGCACATTCAGAAGACTTCCAAAGTATGCCAAAAAACATTGCTTATAGTAAAGAGCAACCTTCTAATTAATGTAGTATATGAGCAAAGTCCACCACTGGAGCCAAGAAAACATGGCTATTTGTAGCTTTTAGAGTTACAAACAGAGCCACAGATCATTTTCAGAGACTGTGAATGATGTGACAGGCAGCAGTCCATAGGGGAGGATTAAAAAAAAAAATAATGTAGATACAAGGAGAGAAAGTCAGCGTAAAATTACAAAGGCAATGAAGATGAAAACATTGGATGTCTAAAGAAAGAGAAAAATGGAAACAAGTTACCAGCAGCTGGAATACAATGGGTAAGGCTCCCAAGCTCAGAGAAGAGTAACTGTTTAAAGTTAGAAATGACCTGGTATGAAAGTTAAATAAGAAGTGAACGCTGTAACTGTAGGAGCAAAAACAGATTTGCTAAAGTGAGAAATCATTCACAGCATGTCTCCACTGAACAGAAGAAATGGCTAGCAATTTAGCGGTTCCATGAAATAATTAAACATAATTCATTTTTTTAAAAAACATAATGTCCCCAAAACTGTTCAACACAATACATACAAGCAAACAATGAGGCTGAAAAATAATGTTCGCTTTATGTTCTGCCACTAGGCATTAATGATAGTCTAGTGGAGATTGATACAAAGATACTTGGAAAAGGAAAACACATTTTTCTGTCCTTCCCTCTTTGCCTTGCTGGCTTATCCACCTGAGCAAAGGATAATCATCCCCAGAATATTGTCATGGGTGATTCAGGGAGTTACGTATTTATCTAACAGTGCCTCATATGTGTGTGTGTATGAATGGTATGAGTGTGTGTGCAGGTGTGCATGCATGCACACACTTGTAAAGATTACAGTATGTGTACATGAATGCAGAAGTCAGGGGCTATGTGCTAGGAGAGTGATTCTATCTACCGCTGCCACGTACACTGCCCCTAATCACAAGTTTGGTGGCCTTTTAAATCTAGTTAATAAAGAAAGAAATAATAAAGCTTCTGGCATGCTTGTTAAGAGGGGTCTGTAAGGGAACAAGGGAGGGCAAATGATGAAAGCCACATTGTGGTACTGTGACACAAGTCCCAGCCTTCTTGTACATGCGTCATGATGTTGTACTCTCATATCAAAGGGATGGAGCTGGTGTTGTCATAACATGACGCTGCTTCCATCATTTTGAGAAAGCTCTCAATTCTGGAGACACCTCAGTGGTTGTTCACAGCCAGACCAACTCCAAGGCTGGAGAAAGAGCAATCACAATCTGAAGAAGCAAGCATTGCCATTTTTTATATTACTTCTGTTCTCCTTTTTAAAGGAACAAATTTAGGACATACCAATTAAGCATTAGGCAAGAAATGTTTTCCTCAGATTCGAAGACACACTCATGCTACATAATAACACATCTGACAGCATAAAGACTCAGGCTGACTACAAAGTAACATGGACGTCAGAGTTGACAGTCCTCTTCTATAGCCTCAATTTAAAAAGTAGATCTCAGTGACCATGGATTAAAAAAATGAAAGTATTAGATAGACTTGGTCACAATACATGACCTAGCATTCATGGTTTATTGGAAAAAGGAGAGGAGGAAGTGACTTAAAATGCAATCTATTAAGTAGCCCAAGCCAATGGCTATGTTGGAGGCCAACAGATGAGAAACAGGGAAATAGCTGCACTGTGCAGATTTCTTTCTTTTGGTGGCAGTTCTGTGCACTCAGTAATCCACTCATTGGCAACAACTGGTCACAAACATTTTTCCCATTGGCAACAATCCATTGCAAACATAAAAAAAGGCCATTAAATTTTCAGTACTGAAGAATGCCATCCATTCAGTCTGACAAATCATGCTATTCAATTTTATATTAGATGAATTGGGACAGCTCCAGTTATTTGCTCAGTAATGTTGTAGTTATTACTGCCTATTCACTCAACACATAACACAATCTTTAGGTGAAGTATTATATGATTATTCCAATTCTAAACAAGAGGCTCGGAATCAGGGAGGTACTGTCATGTTATGTAGAAAGTTCCATACAATATTTTTTGCAAAGTCAATGGCGTCAAGTCCAGTAAATTTAAAACTTTCAAATATTTGGTGGATCTCTTTGGTACAACTCCCAAGTTTCCAATTACTGTTGATATTATAGTTGACTTTTTCTTCCAAAAACCTTTCAACTTCAACTTGCAAATTCTGATAGTTTGTTGCTTTTTCCGTTTGCTTTTGTTTTTTGTCAGTTCTTTTATCTCCTACTATTACTACATCTGTGAACCCCACTTTTTTTTTTATTTTCCTATGTATACGAAAATAAATAGTAAAATCTGTTGTGTTATGTTTCAGGTTCTGTTAAGCCTGTGTTTTAAAATCCAACAAGATCTTGACCTCCTTATTTTCCAGGACTTTTTCAGCTATGTGGCCCCAGTAGTTTGGGTAACAAAAAGCCAAACTTTTACATAAATTACAATCCACATGTTTTGCAATTCTATTGTGGCATTGCTTATACTCAGTTTTGGCAATACTACTACTACAGTGATGATGTTGATGATGATTTTATAATTGAGAAGCTAAGGTGTAATTCCATAGTCACTTACTTATAATAAAATTTGATATAATATCCAATTATATTCTATGTAGAGCTATAGGATTTTATTTATTTTGTCTATGAATTTATAGACCAGTCAACGAACTCTAAGCAGTATACAAGGACAACAGCTGAAGCCAATACAAGAGTCAAATACAATATTATACAATAAAAACTAATTGAACATAAGGTTACAATTAATAGGTATAATTGATCACAGTAGGAGTCATAATATTCCTGGGGCTGGGTACTCCCAACTCTCATATCCCAAAGGCTTTCTGGAATAGCCAGGTTTTTACAAGCTTTATGAGGATTGTACTTTTATAGTTTTCTCCTATTCCTATTTTCAATGAAGTATTTATCACTAAGAGACTTATGCCCACTTAATATAAATTCTACTCTGGTACACAAGACTGAATTCTTTCTTAGCTACTTGCCATTACTTTCACTGACTGCATTTTAATTTATTCTGTTGAATAGATATTCCAGTTATACCAAACATAATGAAATTTCCAAGATTTTGTTATGCAAAACTGATTTGCAGGTAGCTGTTCTTTGGGTGAAATCATTTAATTGCCTCATTTGCCCATTTTGAAGCCTGTTTCCCCCCCCCCCCCCCCCCCCCGGCTAAAGATCCCTTACATAGATTTAGAAGAAATCAATGGTATCATCTAAGGATTTGTGATGGGGAGGAAAACTTCCAGTTTAAATTCTATACTAAAGGAAACTATGAAAATAGTAATGCTCAGTGTATAGTTGTGTTCTTCCAGATCCTCTGATTCACATTCAATCCTTCTTTTATTCTCCTTTCATATAGGCTTTTTTTTTTTTTTTACCAAACCATAAGGATCAGTCAAGAGCAGAGAAAAAATCTTTCTCCTTTGTGAAAGAAGAAACCTTTATACTGCCATTTACTTTCCACCATTGCAGTGAAGAGAGTACTATCATATTCATTTGAATGGCAGTGTCTGTAAAATTCTTTCTTCTCTATTCCACAAAACTCTTGAGAGAGATAGACTGCAAAAATAATAACCATCAAATAAAGACTCCAAAGCAACCTGAGATTTAAAAAAAAATAATTCTCATTCTTCTGCAGCTACCTCAATGTTAAAATGATAACAGATTCAAATGCTAAAGTGTCATGTGGCACAATCCTCAATATGACTATTTTTCAGATAAATGTCATTGTACTCAGTTCACGACAGTGATGGAAAATGTATGGCCGCATAAAATTCCTTCCCATTATTGGAATGGAAATGAAGTTCTCGAGTGATATTAGACAGGAGGAGGCCCATGATTGATCCTGATATCCTGATCAACTTCTGAGGTGACTCTCCATTTAGTACAGTGTCCCACAGTTCTTGGGGACTCTGTCAGTGAGAACATTTTTATTTTCTATTTCATCTTTAGGTTTCCAATTGTGGACAGCTTTTCAATATAGTTTACTTTAGAAAAGGTGTCTTTCTGATTTGCTATACAATCCATTACCATTGTAGCTGGTAGGCAGATAATTTCACAGAGCAAATCCATGGGAAAAAATGTACCCAGATAGAGGCAATGTGCTCTTTCTAGATGTGGGACATGCAGAGTGGGGGTGACTGTTTTTAATATGCATTTCACATGCATCGCACACACAACTCACATGAAAAATGTGATCAGGGTTTATCACATGAGCATGACTTCCAACCTGACTTTTTGGACATGCACACACATGCATACCACAAAACCCTGCTGGATCCTCCATCATATCCCCACATCTACCTGCAATGAGAAGAAGAGATTGATGCTTTAATTGTGTCTTCCATATGTTTCCAGGGAGATTTTATTATACAAAACCCACTTCATGATTCTTACTTATTTCTAACTCTTAGCATTAAATCATACCAAATAGCTGTGTGCTTATGCCTACATGCATTATTGATGTAAATCCAAAATAGTCCTATGTACAGTTGTGTTCCACTTAGTCTTACAAATATGTTTGCCTGAGCCATAACTGATTCTTCAACCACCATTTAGCCACCTTGGAGTTAGTTGGCTCCTGTTGCTGGCTGGCATTCTGATATGATCAGCTTTGCAGTGCCACCTGCCATTCTGAACTGCTGCCCAGGCATTGTCTTTGCACAGTCCTGAGTGTTGGCAGGAGGGTGGGAAGAGAAAAGGTGTATGGCTGGATGTAGGTTGCTGGCTGGATGTAGGCTGGCGATATCTCTGGTGGAGATAAGGGCTGCGGGGCTCTACTTCCCTTTTCAGCTCTTCCACTCTGGGTTTGTTGGAATTCACTCCTGCCCCTCCTTCCCTGCCAGTTACCCTCTCAGCTACACTTTATCCTGGCATGTGCTCCCCTCCCTTGCCTGCAACTTACTCCACTCTTGCTGCCCCACACTCCTTCCAATACACACCCACACTCAGATACTAAAGGTGATTTCCTTTTATAGTTGGAGCCCCATGTATGGTCCAGCACTCTTCAAAGTCCCAGGGAGGGAGAGAAGAAGGAAGGAAGGGCTTTCGCTGATTACCTCCAGACTGTCCTTCCACAAATAGTAATCTCTGATCTGAACACATAGTTTCCTGTTTTCATGGAATATTGATTGTTCACTCCTTATGTAAGTGCTTTCACTGAACATAATTATCATCCTTATATTCACTTTCTTATTAATTTTACAATCCTTGGAGGGGGGGGAGGGAATTCCCAGGCTTCAAAATCTTTCTTTAGGTAAATAACCTTATCAGCAAACCCCATCTTTACCATGCCCTGTAGTGTCTAGTCAATTTCACAGTCTCTGTAAATAACAAGAACATGCCTGCCTTGATTTTCCTTGCTCTTATAAGCAGCATGTACCAAAATATACCTCTCAGCACTTGTACTTCAAAAAGCCAGCAAATAGTAAATTACATATTGAATCACCATGCAGTATAAACTGCAAAAACTGCTGGCTTTGTCTACTATTATGGATTTAGAAGTTCCACTTCCTCTAGCTACAGTCTGCATTGGTATTTTGGGACAAGCTTAGATGGGGAAGGGATGTGTCCAAGCAGATATTGATGACATAGCGCTATATCAGTCATTTTGTATGGATGCCCTTGGTGAATTTGTACTTAATGCATGTGTAAAAACAGGACAATTACATTTCTAAAAGAAAGGGAGTATGTAATTAGTGGACTTTGTAATAGTAGAAAACATTTGCAAATAGTTCTAGAGAAGCAATCATCTTTAATACAAATTGGGGCCTCCCACAATTCTGTACATGCACCCACTCATATAAATATCACTGATAATTCCTTTTGAGTTTGAACACAAAGGTTCAAATCAGCATGTATTTTACGTGGCAGCTTCTCCTAAGGTGTTGCCCATCAAGCAGTTTCTGCAATTTTACAAGCAATAAATCAGAGGATGGGAAACATTAAGAAAGTCACCAGGTGCAGGGAATGCTTGCAGACATTCAGGTATCTCTTGGGAACCTTTTCCTGAGTTTTAATGCCATGGATCCGCTCGTCATCTGAAAACTACCTTTAGCCACATCTGTGAGAGCTGCCTAGCAGTTCTCTTGCTGTTCATCCAGCAGACCAAACCATTCTTGCTGTAAAGAAAGCTAGAGGTGTAGATTGAGAGAGAGTGAACCCCAAAGACATCGAACAGGAAATATTTGGTAGCTGAAATGATCTGATGCTGACTGGCACTCTCTGATGACACCAGACTGTTATAATGGATTTGTTTTGAAATATTTTTATTTGTTTTTATTGTTTTAAATGTGCAGAAATGATTAAGGAAGGAAAGCATACATTTTAAAAAATTATATTATACCTGTAGAAGATACAGGGATCTACAAATTCAGTGTCTGGATTGGTTAATAGCTTTTCCTCTGGGCATGAAGACAAGACAAAGGATAGCTAGAGAATGTGGATATTTGCTTACATACTGAACAGTCACAGACATCTCTTATGCTAATATCTTCCTCCTAAATCTGTCAGTGTCTTGTTAAAATGCAAGAACTAGCCATGCAAACTGGGTGGTTGGAAAGGTCATCCTGGGGTCCTTTTTAATTTCATTTTATGAGTGGCTTGGCCAAAGCCAAACACTGATCTAAACTGGAGTGCAGTTTAAGGCAGGGTTTCTCAACCTTAGCAACTTTAAGATGTGTGGACTTCAACTCTCAGAATTCCCCGGCCAGCTTTGCAAGAAATCCACACATCTTAAAGTTGCTAAGATTGAGAAACCCTGGTTTAGGGTGTGGAAGAACAAATCAGGAAACATCTTCATAATTTTTTTAAAAAATAATGTTATTGCTATTTTTAAAAAGAAATACAGAGCAAACAATATAGATAAACAAATTAAAATAAAAACAATAATATATGCAGATCAAACAAATTAATTGATTATCAATTTATGATACCTAAACTGTAGAGGACTATGGAGAGAATCTTAAAGAAGCAATGCAAGAGCTCAACTCAGCTATGAAAAACAGGAAAGGGTAAGAAAGAAACTCAAGATTGCCCCACCTTGATTCTTTTTGGTATAATAGGGGTTTTTTTTTTTTTTATCTGCTTAACAGTCATTACTGACCCTGCAGTGACCGCCCCCTAGCGGTTTTCAAGGCAATTGCATCTTTCTAGTTTCGGAATTAGACTTTTGCCAGAACCTAATTCCTAGAGCGTCAGCCCAGCTGGCAGCACAGGAGGCGGGATTTCCGTTGCTTCGCGCCCCTTTTTCGGACGAGCGCGGTTTTCGCGCTTTTACCGGCAACTTGTCCCGTCTCTCTCTGTTGAGCCGCTGCCAGCATTTTTCCTCCCACTGGAGTGAGAGTCCTCATTTATCTACTCACGTATGTTTTCGATCTGCTGAGTTGGCAGAAGCTGCGGGTATAGAAACAAGAGCTCACCTTGTTAACGCGAGGCTGGACTCGAACCGCTGAAGCTTTCAGCCATTTCTGGCCGGCGCTTTCAGCGTCATTAAGCCGCTGCAGAGGCTATTATTGTACCCTACAATAAAGTAGAGTTCCAGTAGTCTTTGTGGTATCTATTTCCTGGCCTAGCCTACCTTGAAGGGCTGACATAAACAAAGAAAAACAAAATTAAAAAAATAACATCAAGAGACAAATAGAATCACCCCTAAAAATTAACATACTGTCAGGTTAAGGTCTAAAAATAAGGTCTAAGAATATATAATCTCTTCTCTGTTGCCACTTGGAGTGATTACTGATAATCCTGTGATAATGTGAATAAGTCCTACAACAAACACAATGCTTCAGGGTAGAAGCTTCCTATGGGATCTGATGGTCTGTGGTGTGTGCTTGCTTCAATGTAAGGGATAGTTAACATCCAACCCTGCAAAGAAAAAGTCATGGGACAGCACTCATTAGAGAAGAAAAGAAAGAATCTGTTACTTCTTTTTTAGTGAGAACTTACCAAAAAGAATCATAAGTACTCCAGAAAAGTAAAATAAGGAAATAATCCACACTGTAACAATCATCAAGCTTTGATACCCCATGCCAATGTATAAATTCTAAAGCTTAAGTTTCAGTACAATCCCACACCAATATATGCATAATCTTGGCCACTTTAGAGCACAGCTGGGGGGTCGAGCACTACCCATTATACCAGCACACAGAGATAACTATGAAAAACATCTTCAGAGTGTTTGCCTCAGTATATAATAGGGACCTGCCCAAAGTGTCTTCTGAACTCTTGGCTTGAACCAGATTGATACTTCCAGGGCTTCTGCCTGAGTTTGCTATTGGTATTTCATGCCTCTGTTAGGGCTATGCCATTAACCATTGGTTATCAGCAACATGCACAGAACTTGTGACTAATTCACAAAAACAGAGTAGGGAACGAGGGTGGGGTGGGGTGATCCACCCCAGGTGCAAGCAATAAGGAGCAAAGAGAAGAGCAAGTTAGCAGCAGGTGTGTAATTGACTCCTGGCAGCTACCCTCAACAGTTTTCTTGACAGTATTTTATACCAGAAGTGGCTTGCTACTTCCTTCTTCCTTGGGCAGAGAAAAGTGACTGGGCCAGGCACCCAGCTGGCTTTGAGGCTAAGGCAGGCCTAGAACTCGACCTTCTGGTCTCTAGCCTGAGACCTTAACACTGTACTGTACCCAATGGGTTCTCATGCACAAAGAAGGAGGGTGTTAAAAACTGGTCCACTCTGGCTGTCAAATATGAAAGGTACACCACTGCAGAGACAAAGACAACCTGCCCCTTCCTTTCCCTTTCCTAGAAAGCTAGCATGCAGGCCTGGCTGACTGATGCAACACCAACATAGTTGGTAAGTTGTCTTTTTGGCCATGATCTACTGACATACTAAACTGATATAAATTCCCTAAAGTTATCACATATTCATCATTTGGTAGCAGTGTATCAAATTGCACATAAACATTTATCTATGCTTCTAAGATATTATGAAATTATACCAATAGGAAATATACTTTATCATTTTTTATTAGTAGAAAAAGTAAACTTTTCAAAAACTGGTGAGTAACACATTTTGCAATATGATTCTCTTGGCTATTCCCATGCCCAGTATTACCAACATTCCTCAAAAACAGTCAGATTCCATGATTTGGGGATATAATTCAAGGTAACATATCTTCATAATCCCCAGATTGCATTTCTCTGTCCCATTTTCAGTTTATCCAACTTTTCTGATGTCACCATAGTGTTCTTTTAAATACCTTTGTCTTTGCTTCCTTTGGGAATAAAAGTCACGGTTGTTTTTAAAATATTTAATAATTTAAACAATTGTTGCAAACTTAGGCAGTGAGGCTTCTAACTAGTGCAAAGTACAGGGAGCATACGATGTCTGCTCTGAAAGATTTGTACTGATTGCAATTTCCTTTCTAACTTAATGTAACATGATGATTTTGACCTTTAAAGCTTTGAATAGCTTAGGTCCTAAGTTATAAACTTGTCTGTCTGTTAAGATCTACAGTGAAGCCTTTTTTGAAGTTTCCTCCATTGTCAGAAGCTTATTCTTCCTGCAGGAGGAAGAGGGCATGCCTTCCATTTATTTCTTCCTAGATATAGAATGCGCTCCTTTGCAAGCTGCATTCAAACTCTACTTCTCAGCGTTTAGAAAATGTGCAAAGATACCTCTATTTTGCCAGGTATGAAATTCTTAAATAGTTTTAGTATCAGTTTTAATCTGAATGTATGTTTGTAACTTTGTATATTGTTCCTGTTTTTTAAATTTTGTGAACTGCCTCAAATATTTATCAGAACAGAAAGATGGGGAATGAATGAATGAATGACCTAAACATACACACATGTGTGTCCATGCACCAAGATTTACATAAACACATACAGATTCATATCCCCTCCCACAAAACATACTCTGCACACTCATACATGTTTATACATGCACACCCATACCAGTGAAGTCCCATCATTTTCAAGATACATAGAACATTAAGTATTTTATCCACAGAGTTTTAAGCCCAGTTAAGAAAAAGTCTATGTTCTCTGAAGAGACAGTGCACTGAAGTATATAGCCAATGTGTCAACAGAATTTTTGGAAATAAATATTTTAAAGGAAATTTGTTGCCAATTTTAAATGAATAATTATTTTCTTGGGAATTAACTATGTTTTCCCATGCAACTTGTTGGTAGAGTAGCTGATGAAGCTTACACACAAAATGTCCTGGTCTTGATTTTTCTTCCATTCTTTAACAGGACGGGATTGTCATTTTATTTCAATGTATGAATCTAATGGGGAATCTATGTACTTTTTAGCCCACTTACTTACAACTCCTGCTGTATTTTAAGAGCTTTATGAATAGGCTTAGGATAACAACTTTGTAGATAATTCCTATGCATATTTTTTTCAGAAGGAAACTCAGATCAGTTTGGTTATGGATTATTTTCTGAATGTTTTCAGGAAAATAGCAATCTTATACAACCAACAATCTACAGTAATCCACTCACAGTTAGGTGTATAATATTCACCTTCAGTTTCTTGTAGGATTACAAAAAGAAAAAGAAAGTCAGGATTCTGTCTGTAATTTGTCAAGCAAGCAGTTTTGATATTGGATTATCAGGGTGAGAAATTCTTCCAAATGCCCTTGTTACTGTAGGTTAGGGAGCATATTGTGGAACGTGATTGTGGTTGAATTATAGATCTATTGAATGTCTACCTAAAACAAATATGGGAACAGCAGAAGCTGTTGAGAATAATGGGAATTATGTCAACATAGATCAGGAAGGGACAATGACTTCTAAATCCATAATAACAGATCAGGCTCAGCAAAGTCTTTACTGTTTATGTTGTACAGACGTGAAGCACTTAATTTCTAATTTGTTGGCTTGTTAAAATGTAAATAGAATTGGAAACTGGACTAAGCTTCATATGCTAATATAAAACCAAAAGCATTTTGATTATAGAATATATATATGTATTTATTTTTCGTTTACAGAATATGTGTGTGTGTGTCTGTATGTGTATATATCTACACACACCTTTGTGAGATACATTCATATGTTATGTATTTGCATATACGTGATTAAACTGAAAACAATGAAAAATAATAGCAAAACAGTTTCCAGCTTCCTCAGTTACTGAGAGGGAAAGGTCCTACTAATAAAAATAGCAGCAATGAAATGTTAATTCTGTGGTACTAATGTATCGAATCTATAAATCCAAAATGTTCCTTGTATCTAGTTTGTCAGGTTCGGATGTTGTTGCTATAGATTTAAGTCAAAGAAACAGATTCTCAGAATTAAAGCATTTCACAACCGGCTGCTCCTCTTTTTGAGTTAATATAGTTGAGTTACGATTTCTGAAATGGGTATGGAGATTACCTACAGTTTTGTCCACATTCTCTATGTAACAAATTGGATGTTTATATTCAGTTAAGTAAATTATATGTTGAGATTGCCAGTATGATCTATTAGATATAGAAAGTTCTGTCCATCTTTGTTCTCTTGAAAATGACCATACTTTTCAGATATGTGCATGTGATACAGTACTTAGAGTCTTAGTAATATGCTCCTGGATCTTGATTGCTGATTTTAAGAATAGCTTTCACAAGTAGTTGGAAGAAGGTGGGAAGGCTACAGCTGGTTGTTTGCTATTACCAGTGATCCCATTACAATCTCTCTATAAATAAATTCGCATATGATAGTGCCATAAAGTTTCCTACCTTGAATTTGCAAGTAGAGTTTTTACAAGTAAGAACAAGCACAATTAAAATAGTGATCTTGTGTGGGGATCAGCGGACTCCTTATTGTTGAGGAATTCATGGATGGCCTAGATGTCATTCTACTGTGGAATATTTGCAGAAAGTAATGTAACATGCAGTGCAAAAATAGAGGTATTTGGGTCAAATTAATATTGTCAATGTAGAGATTCAGGTTTTATCACAGAAAGTCATTACTATATTTTCAGAATAGATCTAAAGGAGGAGAAAACTGGAAACTTCCTTTCTCTGTTTTTTTTAGTAACTAGAAGACTGCTCTAGAGACGAAAATAAGCTTTCCAGGTAGAATATAACAAGTGAAATGTGTTGGAAACTGTTTTTATGCAAATGTACATATACTAAAAGCCTTTTTGAGGAACTGCAAAATAATGGAAATTAGTTATATCTTTATCTTACTTTTTTTTTTTAGATTTTTTATCCCACCTGTATTTTTTTTTATATAAATAACTTAGGGCAGCAAACATACCTAATGCTCCTTCCTCCTCCTATTTTCCCCACAGCAACCCTGTGAGGTGAGTTGGGCTGAGAGAGAGTGACTGGCCCAAAGCCACCCAGCCAGCTTTCATGCCTCAGGCCGGGCTAGAACTCACAGTCTTCTGCTTTCTAGCCTAGACCAAACTGGCTCTGTTAATTTATTTTATCTATTTTATTTTATCTATTTTATTGATTGATTGATTTTACTGTATTTTGTTTTGTTTTATCTATTTTAAATATTAAAATGCTTTATATTTATGGGGAATACAGTTTCTTGGCACTGCATGATAATGAGTTGGGAAGTGTTTCATGCAAGATTAAATTTACTGCAAGTCTTACACAGGAGCTACATGATAAGAGAAAAACTTGGGAGCATTATCAGATTCAGTGTTGATCTCCTAGGGGCCTCTTGCATAAAGTATCCAGGAATATGCTCTAATGTAGGGAAATTTTGTCCAAATAGCCATTTCTTGAGCATCTTAAGAACAAATTTTCCGAATGCATCCCTTTCTTCTCTAAGTTTAGCCTAATTTTATTTATTCTTAAAAAGCGGGGGGGGGGGGATTCCTATATGAACAGCCCCCTTTAACTCCTGTTTTGCTGGCTTATTATGGCAAGAGTGGTCCTGGGAGGGATGAGCAAAGGATGTTGGGAGTGTATGCCAAGAGTATATACTCCCAGCAGGGTCACCCTAGGTGTGAGGGTTATCCCAGCTGCCCACTTAAAGCAAGCAGGCACCTATATTGGGGAGCAGCAATATAGGAAGATGCTGGAGGCAGGTGACCACTTTTGTGACAATGGCAAAGGCATCAGTTCATACTGCACAGGAGAAGGCAATGGTAAACCATTCCTGTATTTTATCAGGAAAACCATATGGATAGACTATATAAAGTGATTGACAATATAATGCGAGATGGTGGGCCCCTCAGGTCAGATGGCACTCAACATGAGACTGAAGAAGAACTGGTGATCTTTCAGAGTACTAATGAAATTTACAGCACAGCTAGAATGAAGGCTTCAGGATGCCTAGCTGCTGAAAATACCCAAAGCTGAAAATTAGAATTACAGTGGGAATATGGAATAAGAAGCATGAACACAGGAAAGTTCAACACAAGAAAAGACAAATGAATCAACTACACATTGGGATCTTAGGCATCAGCAAATTGAAATGGACTGAAATTGGACACTTTCAGTCTGAAGATCACACTGTTTATTACTCAGGACATGAAAACAACCAAGCCTTGCTTTCCTAGTTAGGAAAGATTATACATTTTGATGACATACTGAAATGGGTCACTTTAAGTCAACCTGTCTCAAACGGGTGCCCTTTATCTGTTTCAGAGAACAATGTTCAGTATTCATCTATCCCAGCCTGCATGTCTTATAATCAGGGATGATGAGAGTTGTGGTCCAAACCGTCTGAGAGCATCACAATCAGGGAATGCGATTAAACTTTCACCCTGTCCTCTGTGATTCATAGACACTATAAAGATCACAGTATAGCAATGGCTGTTAATCCAGTTCCCAATTGTAGCCAGTAATCTACTTCTGATATTACAAGATATCTCATCTGACATAAGTGAACCAAAAATGTTGCCACTGGGGATAGGGAATAGGGAAATGAAAAAAGGAGGTACAATCACAACTGGGGATAATTTATCTTTGTGTCAGCCTTTTGCCAATGTCCTTTGTCGACATAATGTAAGTACCTCATGGCATAATAATCTACTAGCTAAAATGGGACCGCAATGAGATCTAAGCATGGCATAAAATGCAGCCCTGTTATCTCTGGGTATCTAGAACTCCTTGTTCATCTCTTTCCCCATAACAAAATCATCAAAAGTTTTTCAGGGGCTACTTCTATATTTAGGCAACTTAAAAATCTCTTTTGGAGCATTATGAAAAGGCGGCATATTGTTCTGTCTTTAATTTATTGTTACTGCATTTTTATTCTCTGGGTGAAGAGCTTGTGGGAATCACACATCTTAATTAACTCATTAGATTTTTAAATCTATAAATAGAAACACCATGATAAATATATCTAATCATTTTACATATCAATTTATTCAGTTGATTTTCACACGATTTCATGGTGATGAACACTTCTGACTATTCTTTTTGTTTTCTTTTTTTACATCAAGACCTAAAAAAAAACAAAAACACCTTGAATAATTAAAGCATGTTTGTGCTTTTGGATTGCAGTCATTTCCAAACTGTAGGCAAAAAAAAAAAGGGGGGGGATCCTCTTTCACCCATTTATTCCTTTGGATATTAAAGAGGTACAATGCATTTTTTTAAAAAAATAAACAATACGACAATTGGAATAAGATTGCACACATATTTCTGCAGAAATCTCAGGCTATGATGACTAGCCTCATCTATCAACCAAAGGTACCAGAGCCACAAATTGCTACTCCTCATGCAGGGGTTCCAGGAAGGGAAAATCATCCCAGAGTGAAATGTCTATAAATGCCAGGAAATTGTTTGTTACTTCTTTAGAGCCCTAAGGAATTGTGCTCCCTACTGTCTCTTTTCTCTTCATTTCTCACTCTTGGTGAAGTCTTGCCTTCTTAGATTGTGAACTAAGAACAGGGCTTCACTCTATTTTTAAGTTGTTGTAAGCTGCTTGGGAGATGATAATTGCCTGAAAAGTAGGATAGGAGCAAAGTGAGTAAATATAATAGCAGTGATGCTGGCAGCTCCAACATCAGTCACTTGGAAGGAGGCAGGCAAGTAAGGAGGCAGGAGCAGGGTTCTAGCCATTACCATAGGCCCAGATAGCCACATGTGACCCGCAGTCTGCAGGTTCCCATCAACAATCAAAAGAAGGGTTTGTTTCAATGGTGTCTGTGGAAAGCAAGGGGGAGGGGTATCAGGATGGCACCAGCAATGTTGTAGCATTGCAACCAAGCCCCAACAATTTCCCCCATGTACCACAATGTTGCATGCACACCTAAAAGGGGCAGAGCTTGTGTCACAATGTCAGTTTCATCCTTCTGATGAAAGCAGTGAACTGTTGGTTCATTTCCTTAATCACATGTTTAATCCCATACTTTAAGTGGGATTTCAGGGCAAATTACCATTTGTCAGTGAAGGAAAGGAAATTCTACCAGAAGGAAAGTAATTCTACCAACAGCCGTAATGTGGTGCATGAAAACGAGTGACGAAAAAATTAAAAAAGGCACTGCACCTCTGGAGATTAAAAAGATGACAAGATACACAACTTTATTGGTTTCAGATACAGGGAACTGGCAAAGCAGAGAGTCGGGTCTATTCTCTGCCCAGCCTGTCTACTGGATGATTAATCGACAGCCCACCTTGTACCTCCAGGGAAGGTGTGTGTTCCATTCTGGTTGTAGCCAGTCACATTCTTGAATCTACCACCTGGGGACAGGACTTTATATTCAGCTTCGCAGGGCTGGAGCTTTGATGCTTCACCTCTTGGCCTATTATGGGGATCCCCATTTCCTGGGTCACAGGTATGCACTGCACCCGCTTCCTCTATCAGGGGTCTGATCCAACGTACCAAACCACAGTGCAGAAATTGTGACAAATACAGCTAAGGAGACATAAGCAGTCATGTGTTAACGAATATTCAGACAAAAGAAACAGATGGTGGGCTGCATTAACAGCCTTATAGGGAAGAGTAGGTCAGGGAGTTTGGCACCCAAATGAGTACACATAGGGATCCTTTCTTTAAATAGGAGTGGACCAGAGGAGAGACTGAGTCTCCAATCTGCCCAATCACCTGGGAACTGATTGAACATACACACCCCAAAATTCCCGAGCTTCAGAAAGCATCCAACAACCTTTTCCAGGTCACTGCCGTATCGGACCGGATCTTCCCAGCTAGGCTTCTTATGTGGTGCAAAATAAGCCACCAAAATAATTGGGAAAAGGCTTTGTGTGATATTTTTCTAATTTCTGAACAGTAATTGTGTTGAACATTTTTCTTTTATCTTTTTTATAATAAATGAAAACCTTTCACCTAAATAGGGTAGTAGTTTTTATTCACAAATTCCACTTTTCTCCGAACACAATATTGTTTGAATTTGCTTGTTGATTTCTAACCTATGGTTTGAACTTGCTTGTTGATTTCTATGATTGATTGATTGATTGATAGATAGATAGATAGATAGATAGATAGATAGATAGATAGCCAGACACACACACACACACACACACACACACACACGTGTCTGTCTGTCTATCTATCTACATTTCTTGACAAGTGGGGACAAAAGGAACCTTTATAGGAATCATTTTGTTGGAATGCAGCTTTCATAATGAACATAAATTGTTGGCATTTATCTTCATGTTATGTAATCATATAAAGGCCTTCTCCATCTTCATCCCCATAAGGTACTGTTTGTTATATTGCATTATCATGACAAACGATCAGATTGCTTTGATGACATTTAAGCTATTACAGGACTCTGAAGGGAATAGTTCTGTATGATAGTAGCCACAGTATTCTAAAATATAACATTACAAGACTTAGAAAATAACCAAGAACCCTCAGAAAATGTATAACTAACTTTACTTACTATATAGGCTATCCACTGTACTGCAGTGAGTATCACTTTCATGACTTCATGTTAGATGCAAACTGGGTATAGATGTGTGATTTCTGCCATTCACTCCAGGAAATCTATGGATCATCTGGAAATCTATGGATCATAGTGAATAGTATTCAGTAGAATCAATAGTCATATTACAGGCAGCCTCAAAGATGTGAAAAATGTAGAAGCGCAATGTAAATTCTAGATAGGCATTTAGAGTTACAATTTCCAAACTAGCTTTAACAAAAATGCTACCTAGCTTAAACATGAAGGTAGTTATATTGGCAAAATCAAGAGCCTTTCTCTTATAATAATGATGAAATTCAAATGCTGAGGAATTCATATCAGATAAAAGGAAATATGTCTTCACACTGCATATGATTAAAACATAGAATTTCCTATCTCGGGATATGATGATGACAATGAATTTCGAAAGCACTGTTAAGTCCAGTATCAGAGATGGCATAAATCTCCAAACAAGTTGCTGGGGAACTTGAGAAGGTACGGTTGTAGTTTTCCAAGCCATTGGGTAGTCCAAACTGCTGGATTAGATGAGCTCTTTTATCTTAGGTCATCATTTTATCTTATTTTATACCCAGCATAATTTAATATATGACCCAGCAAAGAAGAAATATGAAACATTTCTAATGGAAGCAAAATAAGGATGACTGAAGAAGAAATCAATGTGGCTGCAGAAAACCCTTAGTGAAACAAAACAAAAAATAAACAAAACTGAAAACAAAAAAGGGCATCCATAAGAGAAGAAAGAAGTTCATCAAGGAAGACTATACGTAGCCAGTCACAAACTGTAGACTTGGTATCAAAAAACCTAAAGCTAAGCTGAGCTTAGCAAAGGATGCTAGGAAGAAAACAAGGGGCTTTTTCAAATACCTTCAAAATAAAAAGAGAATTGGTATACTAGCTACTCAGTGAAGATAGCCCTCTTCCAGATAACCTTGCCCAAGCTTGGAAGCTAAGCAGACCTGAACCTGTTTAGAACTTGGAGTGCTAGGAAATACCATTCAACCCCAATGGGCATGTTTTCAGTTTCTGCCCAAGCTGGTTCCCCTTGCTTTCCCATCCCCTGCCCCACAGTACTGCAAAGCTTCCCTTTATTTATGTCTTTATTACTTTTGACATCTTCAGGTTGCAACATAGGAACATTGCTGCTTTGTTTCTATGAAGTTGAACTATCCGTTCTTCCTGAGTATAAAGTTTCCATGGACCAACAATGTACGGTAAAAACAAAAGAATGGCCTTTTTCCTACTGCCATAATTATTGTAACATCAGAGCAATGACAGTACAATGAGAGAGAGAGAGAGAGAAAGAGTCAGGGTCAAAAGAGATGATGTGGGAAGGGGTGGGGAGGTGAAGGCATCCAGGTGTGTAACCTTCTGAGATAGCAATGGAAATGCACAGGGAAAATGAGGAGGCAACAATCCTTCAAAGGAAAAGGAAGGCCTCTGTAGGATGCTCCATCTGGCAGCCAGCCAGCAAGGCATGTTTTCTCTGCCTGTGTGGGAGGGGCAAGAAGCAGGGGACCACCAGTCAGGTTTGGAGTAACTGAGTACCAGCCTGGCTTTGTTGCCAACCCACTGCAATCTGGACTGGAATTTCCAAAGTTGGCTTAAGAAAACAACTCATGCCAGGAACAGCATGAGAGACAAGCATCTTAGGCGGAAGTGTAGAATTGCTCTAAAATTCCAGTTTAAATGGGAACTATAGAGAAAGCAAATTCCACAAATACCATCTGATATTATAACTTGGGATGTGAGTAATTTTGAAATTCTTGTGATGTAACCGCCCAGAGTCTCTGGGAGTTGGAGATGTATACATTTAATAAACAAATCAATAAATATCTGTCTTTCAGAATGTCCTGATGAAGTTGATAAGATAAAAAAGATGTCAGAATTAAGAAGAATGTAAAAGAATAAGAAGCTAAGGTAAGAGGCAAATGAGAAATTGATTGCAGCTCTAGCTGCTCCCAAAACAAAGTAAGATATAAAAAGCTGGTAGCCCGCCAAGAAGGTTTGGACCGCATCCAAGGTCAAGCAAACAAGCATAAATAAATAAATACAAATGCAATCACTTATTTTTGTTTATCTTAGGACAGTGTTTCTCAACCTTGGCAACTTGAAGACATGCAGACTTCAATTCTCAGAATTCCCCAGCCAGCCATGCTGGCTGAGGAATTCTGGGAGTTGAAGTCCACACATCTTCAAGTTGCCAAGGCTGAGAAACACTGATCTAGAACTTGAACAGTCTCTAGCAGAAAGTGCAGGAAAATACTTTGAGAACCTGTTTCAGATAAATTGTCCTGAATCCATTCAAGCAGCTTATCGTGTACCACCTAGATACAGATCCTGTTCCTCACAGTCTCTGGATTCCATTGTTACTGAATTTCTTCAGAGCTTTGATGGGCACAACCCTCCTCCATGTAGCCATGGCTGAAAAAGGGAAAGTCTTATGTTATTTCTCAATCTACCTTCTAGGGTAGAACAGAAGTGAACTAAAGAGTTCTAAGCATATCTTAGGGGACAATAGGGGATAAAAAACTTTATTTTTATGCCCCGCAGTATTTGGCTTATTTTTGGATACTGGTGTGTGCAAATTCTACCATCCAGAAAAGACTGTTAACTGTCTCAAACAATGGATAGATACTCATGTTGTTGCAGAAGTTCACTTAGAAATCAAGTATTGGTTTGGAGGGCTGATGGCTGTATTGATTATATAGATTTGTTTTTCTCTTTTTTCTTTTTTCTCTTTTCCATTTTCCTCTTTTTATCCTCCTATTGCTGATTTTGCAGTTTAGGAGGGAGAGAAGGTTAGTCACTAGCATTTCCCTTCTGGAAGTCCTTATTTATTGCAGGGTGTGTGTGTGTGTGTGTGTGTGTGTGTATGTGTGTGTGTGTGTGTGTTTTCCTTAATTTTATTTATTTCTTTTTCTTTTTTCATTGTTTGTGACTATGGCATTTTCATTAGTTACATTTGGATTTTTTATTTTTATATCCATTCTTACATGGTCTTTATAAGTTCTCTATTAAAAAGTACCATAGATTTTTAAAAGTTAATAATTGTGTATTTTTTAAAGATAAAGGCTCCTCCTCCTCCTCCTTATTCTTTTGAATTTTTGGCAGGTTGGATCTGGGAACTTGTGCAACTGCTTCTCTGACAAATAATATATTTTAATTCATATTCAAAGAAGTACATTTGTGACATGGAATATTAAAAGGCTAAAGCACTGAGAGGGACAACCAAGCAAAGACAGATCTTTTTTTAATAAATTGAAGTTGATAAAGTCAGAATGGTTATTATTATTGGTTATTATTATTATTATTATTTTAACAAAAAACAAATACTCTTCCAGTGGAGAAACATTTTTTGAAAGAAAATGGATTAATCAGATTTTTGTAAGTTAATTTTTGTAAATTCAAAATTGTCCAAAGGAGTAGTGATCTTAGTTAAAACATTGACTAACTTTATTGTTGATCAAAAGTTACTAGATTCTGAAGGATTTTATATAATTTTAATAGCTGAAAAATTTACATTGTTCGATGGCATGGATAAATTTCTATGGCCCCAAAAATAAACCTTATATTTAACATAAATTGCTTTGCAAATCTTTTCAGGTTACAGGTTGACCGGACAATTATTGCTGGGAATTTTAATTTAATTTGGGGCTGTTTTTGGTTTGGAATAAGATTTCATGGAAAAAAGAGCCCTCAGATTTGAAACATTCTTTTTTTTAAAAAAAAAAATAATTTATTTGTTTAAAACATTTAAAGGCCAGAATAAATAGCTACATAAAAGGGAAAAAAAGAGATGGAAAAAGATATAGAATTTAGAATTTAATATAAAATTAATTAATTAATTTAATGTCAGAATTTAGAACTTAATATTGTTTTTACTGATTTTTCTCCTTTTTAAAAAATATTTTTTATTTTATTTTTATTTTTTATTTATTTTTTATTTTTTCGATTTTCTTCTCTTTTTTCCCTTTCTTTTCCATTTTACATGATCATGTGTATTTATTTTTGGAAAAATGATAAATAGTGGTGATATTAATGTTTAGAGTTTTATAGAGATTTTTAGTTATTTCTTAAGATGATGTAATGAACCTAATTCTATACATTTAATTAATTAATTAATTTTTATTATAATTGTAAATCCTTTGGTTTGGAACTTCATTCATACACTGAGGAATTTAATTTAGTGGTCAAATGGAGACAGTTTAATATCTCAATTACTGGTTAATTTATTTGAGAAATGTAATAGTGGTTCAATTTTAATTTCTGATCATGCATCAATAGCAATGCCATTGGTTTTGGGGGAAAAGAAATCCCCATCAGTGAGAAATGTTATAATTTATTTGTTGGAAAACTCTCAGTCTGTGAAACAACAATAAAAATAGATTTAAAAAAAATAGAGAGGTGACTAACTGGAGACAGATGGAGATCCATTTAAAGCATATACTTGTGATAAGATGATAGCTTACGCCTCCTGTCAAGGAAAGAATGTTTGTATCATAACATAGAAAAAGTGAACTGGAAATACAAACCACTCTACAACTGAAATTCAGGATGCAGATCATGCTTTTAGATTCATTAATTTGGAACTGGATAAATTATTTGCACAGAAAGTTGAATATTTCTTTTTAAAAAATTTCCCAGGGAGATAAACCTGGGAAATTACTGCATTCTTGTCTGAAATACATGAAATAAAGTAAGATAATTCCCAAGACAAGGGATTTAGTAGAGTTAACTGATTGTAAGGAAATTAATTTCCTTTCCTTTCCTTTCCTTTCCTTTCCTTTCCTTTCCTTTCCTTTCCTTTGTTCCTTTTTCCATTTTTGTTTTATTGTTTTTGGTTTTTTACATTTTACAAAGATTTATACTCTAGAAAAGTAGATACTACCAGTAAGCAGAAAAAAGCTTTTTTAAAATGTAATAAAAATTCCATGAATCTTAATTGTATAAAAGATTGTCCCACTTTTCTGTAATTTGATTGGTCATAACAAAGGTAGCATCAAACTATGATTTTGGATAGTTTTTTTTCCCCCCATTGACTGTAAGGCTAAAATTACCTTTATATGAAATAATAGAAAATCTTATCTGACATGTTTGCCTTTTGTCTTGTCAAAGGAAGAGCCAATGGTGACAAGTATTACACATTTAGGAAGCAGGGACTTATACTTTAACTTAACTATAGATAACAATTACTACAGATAGTTCTCACTTAATGTTCTTTCATTCAGTGACTGTTTGAAGTTACCCCGGTGCTGAAGGAAGGGACTTATGACTGGCCCTTGAAGTCCTTTTAGCCAGGTCCTTCTTTCACACCAGTGCAGCTGGGGCCTTCTTTCACACACTGGGCTTCTTACACAAAAGAAGGCCCTGGGTGGGCCGCAAATGGAGGCCTTGGGTAGGGCACAAACGGAGGTCCTGGGTGGGGTGCGAATGGAGGCCCTGGGTGGGGTGTGAGAGAAGCCCTGGCTGCACCAGCACAAAAGAAGGCTGCGCAAAAGGAGGCCCCAGATGATACAGTAGTGGCAGGTGGTATGGTGGGTGCGGCGGCAGCAGGCAGGGCTGGGCGGTGGGGGCAACTGGTGACAGCAGGTAGGCAGGCAGTCAAAAGGGCAGAGTTGGGGGCAGAAAGGCAGGTGGGGGGAGTTCAAGAGGAGGTAGAAGAGACAGTCCCTTAACATATATTGAGGCTCAGGCCTGAGAGGGACCAAACCAGGAATGGCTTGGATTGGAGTGGGTACTCGCCTAATGATTGGTGGGATTCAGTTAACGACAGCAATGGGGACTCCCGGGATTGCCATCACTAAGCAATGCAGTCATGTGATGTTGCACTTTATGACTGCGTCACTTAGCAATGGAAATTCTGGTCCCAGTTACCGTTGTTAACCAAGGACTACATGTATTGTCAAATGGAAAAATATTTATGATTTATAGAAATATATCATAGTTAGGAAAGCCAACCATTCATAAGCAGATATTTCACAAAGCATGAAATAATGGTAGGAAGTCACCCCAATCTTAGCCATAATTCTGGATTTCCAGTTATCTATATTCACACACACAGTGCTTAAGTAATTACATATTTTGTATGCCCTGCTTTAGATAGATGAAAATGCTTAGTTGACTTCCTAGTTTTGTTTATTTAGTTAAACACTGTTTAGGAGCTACATTGCTATAACTTTCAGTTCTACATAGATCACATCAAACCCATTCAATCCTTGCAAGATCAATCAATAAATGTGAGTTTGGACAAGTGGAGGGAAATAAAAGAGTTATCCATTTGTTTGCTAATTCATTTAATTTTAATTATTAGGCATTGAATGCTTTTTCTTTTTTATATTGAAAAAAGACTCCTTCCAGGTTGCAGAACAAAAGGAGATAGAGACCAGCAAAATTGATTAACACTGAAACTCTTTTTAGGTAATACAGGTATTCCTTGCTTAATGACCATTTGTTCAGCAATCATTCAAAGTTACGAAGATGCTGAATGAATGGTAGTTACAACAGGTCCTCAAAATTATGGTCCCTGCAATGCCTCCATGGTCACGTGATCAAAATTTGGGTGCCTGGCAGCCTGCCTGCATTTACAACCGCAGTGAGTGCTTCAACTCAGCCCACCTGCCTATCTCCCCCTATCTTTGCCCTTTTGGCTGCCCTGCACTCTGCTCCCCCCCCCCCGCCCTGCCACCCTGCACTCCACCGTCCCTGCGGCCCCCACCGCCCCAACTGATTTTGCCGTCATCTTCCTCCTGCTGCTGACAAGGCACACACAGCTGAGGTAGCTGCTGGCCCTTTGTGAGGCTGCACAAGGCTTCTGCGAGGCCAAGCAAGGCCAGGCAAGGCCTCCCTGAGGCTGAAGCATCGAGGAGGCCTCACAAAGGGCCAGCAGTGCCCCGGACAGACACACCTCAGCAGCAGCAGCAGGAAGAAGACGGCAAAGATCAGTTGGGGGTGGCAGGGGGTGGCAGGGGTAGGCTGCTGCGGCAGAGATGGGGGTATTTAGGTGGAGGGGAATTGAAGTGGAGGCAAGCATGGCAGGGCAGAAGAAGCATGAGGTCCTTGCCTAACGACTGCAAGCAGGACTACCGGAACTGCCATCACTTTGCTTAGCAATGGAAATTCTGGTCCCAGTCAGAGTTATTAAGTGAGGACCACGTGTAGTTTGGCTCTCTCTGTGCACATTCTAAATTGATGATAAAACTCAGTGTCCTATATACCTGAAAACTGGTGGGTTTGTTAGGCACTCGCCTTTGTTTATTTGTTTACCCAAGTTCCAAGAGCCAAATAGAACTTGAGATGAGACTTCATTAGGCTAACAGAAGTTTTATTGGCCAAGAAACATTCTGGATGGCTCAGTCAACACAGTGGCAGAAGTGTTGACAACCACCACACCTTGCAAAGCAAACATCAGAAATGTATAGACATTTACAAATGTAATCAGATAGTACATCCCCTCATACCCATACAAGGAAATGCAGGGGTGGTCTAGGGAGGAGTAAAGGTGGGTCCTAAAGAGGTGAATCTAAGTTTAACTTTTTCCTCCTGGTTACCAAGGAAATACGATAGTCAGTACCTCCTTATCTCTTGTGGAATTTGGAGGGCCTCTTTCTTTGCAACTTCTTTGGAATTCAAGGTCTCTTCTGGCAACTTTCTCTGCCTGATACAGCTTGCTTGTTCAAAAACAGTCAGGCATCTAACAACTAATTGTTTCTAAAGGAAATGGGGTGGGGGAATGCTGTGCTCTTTAAAAAGCACAAAGCAACTTGTAAGTTAAACCTTATAAGATAGAATGCACTGTTACATGTATGTTTTATACATTATGTGAAATATAGAGAGAGTATAAAATTGTATATTAAAATAATGCCCTTCAGGTTTAAGGCAATGTGGAGGTACTAGAATTCTAGCAAATGTTATGCCACTTGGATCAAAAACATAAAAATTATGGGTAGCTGGCACATGTATTTTTAGGTAAAAATGTTTCCAACTTACTGCATATCCATATCTGCAATAGAAATGTTAGTGTCAGGTTCAGCCCAAGGAACTCCAGGAGACCATGCAGATTCAATCAAGCAGGGTTTATTAGCTGCTACCTCTATACAGAAAATCTTCCCAGACTGGAAATAGTTCCCAGGGTCCACCAGTAAATACCACTTGCATTCCTCAGGGAGGTGCCAGCCTCATCCTCTTATCTCTCCCCCGCGGCTCAGGAGATGAAAGAATATTTTTCACTCCTCGACTCTGGCCTCTATCTTCCCATATCCCCACAGTTAGATTGTTTGGAACATTTAGAAGTAGTTACAGTTAGTAGCCCTGGAACCAAGATCTAATTGACGGACTGTTGTATTAAAAATTAATTTTAAATTCATCTTTTTCCCTCAAAAAGAAAACAATTCTTGAATTCCAATTATTCATAGTAGAAAGATGTCCATTCTTTGCACTGAAGGATCTGTCCCATTCACTTAAATGAATAGAAAAACACAGACCTGCATACATATAAAACCTGTGTGTATACCTGAAAGTATCTTATAAGTAGCTAACAAGTAGCTTACAAGTATGACAAAGAAAGTATCTTAGAATTGTTATTTTTATGTACAGTTCTAGGACTTATGTAAGTAATAGATTATGCTTTAAATGCACATTGTACTTATGTATGTATGGATGGATGTATTAACAAGATTCTCTCACCATGGGCATTTAATATATATTAATTATATGTGATGGAAAAATAATAAAATAAGGCTGGAAACTCCCCCCCCCCATGCAGCAAACTCTTTACTCCCCCTTCCCTCTGCCTCTCTTTCTGCACCCCTCCCCCTTGCTTCTCCTGCAAACTCTTTTCCCATTTCCCTCTGCCATTTCTTGCCCCCCCCCCCCCATTTGCACATGTAAAACAGAATCAGTCCCAAGCTATGGCATGACCCAAGGATGACTATGTTTCTGCTGCTGAAAAAGCCCTCTTAACGAAATCACATTGAAACAATGGGAGGGCCATCACCTGTCTGTCTGCTTAACGGCTTGCCGAAGGGGCAACCCCATAAGGAAATCCATTCTTTTTAAGAGCACACCCCTGATCTTCGCAACATTCCATTCTCTTTTGCAATCGATTCTTTGACTCACAGAAAAAAAAATTGTCCCTTTTTAACACCTATCCAAAACTTGCCCACCAATCAGATCCCGAGGATTTTCTGCCTCTCAGCCCCAAAGTGTATTAGAATCTGTGCCTTTCTATTGTTCAGGGTCCCTCTTTCTTGGAAAGCAGGCCCCCAATGATTTTTGCAATAAACATGGTTCTTCTCCTCAGCATTGTGCTCTTTTCTTTGGCAAAAATTCCACAACATGTATATTATGAGACAGATAGATAATGATATTCATATGTGCAATATGTCAAAAAGGCTTAATTATGCCAGGTCAAACAAAAATATGAGGCTCGGGCAAATTCCAATTTTTAAAACATCAGAAAAGAAGAAGCATCTCACCAAACTCTCTGTAAGGTAAATTAAAAATGCATTTATTCCAACTGTTGAGTGTTTTCCTGTCTCATGCACTCACAGAGGACCTTGATTCTTGAAAGGAAATGAACCCCCATTTCTTACTAAAGGACCTGAGTCATTGCTCCATGTAAACCTCAAAACGTAGGCTACGTGCCCCATACTCTGTGTCAAGAATGCACAGAAATGAAATTGAAACAGCATGTTTTCAAACATCACCATAGCAACTCTCAGAAAAGGGAAAAGTAGAGGTACTGAATCAGAATGAAAAACTTGTAGCATGATATGATTTGCACAAATCCATTTTTGTAAAACTTAAAATACCTATTCCTGTTAGATAAGCTACTTAGTTTTCTTTAAGGTTTTACTAGTAAGTTAGATATAAGTAAGACTCAGTGGAATTTTTTTTTTCCAAAGAAAGCTGCATAGGATAATACATAAGCAATATATTTTTCAGTCTTAAAGATGAGAAAGTACAAATAGTGTCATACTGTGTTTTTCCAGGAAAGAAAGATAAAGAGAACACCCCTAGTTGGAGCTCCAGGTTTAAGATGTAGACTGCCTATAAACATTTTGGGGGGCTTTAGTTGGGTGCCTTGGAAAGACCTGTCTGTCTGAATTAACTGGAGGCCCCATTTAAGTTGGACCCAATCCAATCAACTATTCTGAGAGAAATACAAATGGCTGGAAATCCTTGGGCTGTAATCTCAAGAGAATGGGATGAGATCTGTAGCATCCCTAGACAATTAGGATCTGGTGAAGACTACCCTGTTGAGTAAATACTGTAAAAGAGCATTGCAGAAGTTGTAGCAATATCTTTGACCAGAAATATATTCCATTTCAGAGAAATTGGTCCCAGACTTCAGGTCTTTTCAATTCTGATTTTTGTCAATAAGGCAAGTGCTTATAACATTAGGGATAAATCTCATCCTAAGCATTACTTCTGATAGACATAGAGAAGCTCCTTCTTTAAACCAATGTACTGTAAGTCAGCAAAGTAGTATAGGTCCAAACCACTCCTGAATATTTTTTTCCTGTGTGGTTCCATCAACATGAGAAATATTTCTTTCACATTCTCTGGGATATATGTTTATCATATAATAATCACACATCAATGTATACTGCTATAATTGTGGGGAAAATCTGATTTTGAAGATATGTGCTGTGTCATTTCTAGGAGCTCACATCAAAAGGCACAATATATTGTTTAAATTGCAAGAGAAGTGGAAGGTCATGGGGAAAATTGGTAGAAACTGTTATAGCAGGTAAGTACAGCTAGCCGCATTTCCTTGATCTTGAAAAGCTGAACAAGATTGGAACTGCTTAGTACTTAGATGGGAGATCATCAGAAATCTCATGCTATAGACTAGACTGGAAAATAAGAATTCCCCAAAGAAAACAAACCACCACCATATTATCAACAGGAGAACAACGTGATCACGTCCATGTTGTTGCAAAGAGTTGAGGCTGACTCAAAGGAGACGTTATCTTTAACGCCAAACCAAATAATGACAGAGATAGCTGAGTCTCAAAAAGTGGTTCACACTCAATCTTTTTATAATTATTCAATTTTAATGTATCTGTTAACATTAAGTGAACCCTTTATTTTCACTGCTCTTTCTTTAGAACTCTTATTCCTGTTATAGCCATGCCTACTTTTTTGGAGATCATATTCTTTCTCTGCCTTCAAGAAAAAATTCAAGAAGGCAGAGAAGTTTTTATGGGACATTTATTTGAAAGTAAAAAAATTTTTTCAGAGACTTCAGCAATCAAATCATTCCTTTCCTATGTCTGCTGACTTTGTATCAATGAAAAATATGCACTTTATTGCATTGGGAGATAGATGAGCAAAGAGAACTATGCAGTCTTTAACAATTTTGACTGATAATCAGTTATGAAAATGTTTGGTCCATTTGGGCTGCAATAGCAAATTACTAAACTCATCTTTGCTGTTATAACCGTCCATGTATTTGTCAGATTGCTGGACTGATTGTCATGTCATGTTAGCTCCTTTTCTATCAAGTCTTCGACCATCCTTCCACGTCATACTTCACTCGAAGCAATTCACGTGAAGCAAGAGAAGCCTTCCAGGGGTCTCATCCACTTTTACATCTAGTCCAAAAATGTGCTATGCAGTTTATTGCAACACAGAATTTGTCACATTCTTCATCATGCTCTCCTTGAACTTTTGTGCCAGTAATCTCCTTATTGTCAGAAATATGCAAGTCTTACAGTCAAAATCAATATTTTCAGCACTTCCAGGGCAAAAGTTATTTTCTTTTCAATTTCTTGAATGTTTGATTGGATTATACTCAGGACAAGACCCATGTGTCAGAGATAAATTTCTCTGAAGTCAAGTTCAAAAAATGTTTTAAATCACAATCAGTGTTTTATGCTGCACTGTAAGAGAAATAACTTCAAAGCTGAAATGTCTGGATCAACCTTGCAATGCCTAGAAATAATCACAATTGCTCTGAATTCAACATCAACAAATTCACAGTATTCTTTCAGCAGCTCCATTTGGACAGTGTGGATACAAAAATACTGATACATTTTTAAAGTAAAGGTCTGAGTGCCAAATTCCCTGCCGTACAATGATCTGGGCAACCCACACCATTGACTGTTTTGCACCATACTTCACATTTGCAAACACATTATTTCCTCCTTTATCATACCAGAATCCTACCAACTTTGTATTGCAAATATAAGGCACTTTTCAAACAAATCATTTTTTATAAGAGTTTCAGTTACATACCTAACCATTGTTACGGCAGTATCATTAGGTATATTCTGAATCCCAATTAATTTTATTGGAAATCCCTATTCTTTTAATTGAAATATGAAATGATTGTTGGAAATAATATTACTAATCCATGATTGTTTCTGCAGCAACTCTTCAGTATGCTATGTTCTCTTCAAATGCTTTTAGAACAGCATCAACAGAATGTGGTGCAAGTGTCGAGATAACAACACTTTCAAGTATATAACAATTCTCAGGCTGCTTCAGAATTCAGGAAATATCTTCATCAAAAAGACTGAGGAGCAATCTATTGTCTTGAAATCATTGTAATGTTTAGCTGTGAAATGAAAGCACCCTCAGCTGCAAAAAACAAAACAAAAACAGCCTTTAATTTATTGCCTAGTTTCACAAAATAATCTGTCAGTTTTCCCAATGAGCTCTCTCATTCTCCTCAACTGCTTTCGCTTTTCTGAGTCCAAGTGAAATTATAAATCAACAGTGTCTTCATTTGCCCTGGATGTTTACATATCAGCTGTACTATCACTGATATTGTGAGGATGAGCTAGGCAGACAATCCTGACCAACCAAGCCAAGTCTCTTTATTCAGGAATAGTGGATGGTAAGTTAGATGACATTGTACTGGCTAATTTCAATGACTTAACCAAACTGTTTCAATCACTGTTACCTGCCCCTCAACCTGTTACAGTTGGACATGACCCAAGAACACATCATGTTTGGTTTGACCACAAATGCTGTGAAGCTTGGAAATCTCTAAACTGCTTTTTTAAACTATACAAACAGAATCCTGGTTCTTGTTCAATCCCTGAGTTAGTGAAATTGAAAAAACAGTACAGTATTTTCAGATCTGTCAGGAAAAAAGGAATGCTATGTGGGTATCCTGGCAATGCATGATAGCAGCTGCCACTGCAAAAAACCCTGCCATCTTCTGGAGGTTGGTAGCCCCATCTTTTTCTAATAGTATTTATAGCCCTTCATCACATATACCAGCCAGTATTTGGAAAAATAATTTTGCTACTCTATGTGGTCAAGCAGACCAACTATTGTCCCTTGGGTCAGAAAGAGCCAGAAGCAACTGAATGATTGAACAACAAAAACAATGAACTCTACTTACATATCAAACACTTTGGCTTCCCATTCATGCAGATTATTTTAAAAATATATGGATAGGGTCTTCATTGTACGCTTTCTTTGGCACAAGAAGAAGGGGTGAGGGGTATTAAAATAAAAAAAAATTGAAGTCGTTGACACTTACAAATAGTGTCTGCAATATGAAATCACAGACATTGTGCAACTCATTTGATAAGTGAAGTGTTGCTATGGATCCATTCCTCAAGGATGAAAAGCAGCTGTTTTTTGTTTTTTTTTCAGCTGGGCAAAAACTGAGATGGGCTAGCAATACCTAAAATTCAAATGAAAACAAGTTTGATTGACTTCTGTTTTCTGCAACAATAGCGTGAGTGAACTGAGGGAGAAGGTATAAGCACTTTTGGTTTAATAAGTAAATAATAAAGAATTAGTAATTCACAGAATGTGAGCCAGTTTGGTGCAGTGGTTAAAGACACCAGGCTAGAAACTGGAGACTGTGTGTTCTAATCCTGCATTAAGGACAAAGCCACTGGGGTGCCTGGGCCAGTTCCTCTCTCTCAGCCCTAAGAAGGCAGCAAGGGCAAACCACTTCTGAAAATCTTGCCAAGCAAACTGCATGAACTTGTCTAGGCAGTCATCAGGAGTCAAGAATGACTTTAAGATACAATCATCATCATCATCGAATAAAGATGGTTAAGAGACTCCACCTTAATTAGTTCACAATAAATGAGGCATGAGGCTGGGAAATTCCTGTCAAGTTTCCAAGATTCTGTATTTATCCCCAAGTAGCATGAAAGATACCTTACTGAAACTCGGGTAGTTTTCTTGCTTCTTTGATCTTGCCCAGCTGCACGGGGCTTGACAAGAATTATACGGTTAAATTCTTTTCCCCCTAGACCACTGTTCTTCTCCATGTTATTATTCGTGAGGCAACTGCAACTCAATTTCAGTGAACTGTGTCTTACATAATGGGGATTCAGTAGATATAAACCACTCCACCCACCAAAGGTATTCACGGGAGGGGTGCAGGAAGGCCAGGATCTTAGCTGAGACCTCAGAAACAAAGTCCCACTCTTTTTTGTATGTCACACATGGAAAGCATATGAAAAAATGGTGAGGCTTCAACTGTGCAGACACAATGGCCATCTTGACTTCTTTGCCCCCATGCAGATGCCCTGCATCCAATTATTTTTATTTAAACTAATTGAATAATTTAATTTAAACTAATTAAATAGGCTCCAATCCCTTCTAAAGACTCTAATTATCTCAGTAATTTGTTTTGAAGCTTGGATTTTGTTTTACTTTCTTTTTTGTTAAAAACTTAAATATAATGTGGCTCCCTCACTTGAACAGAACGGGCATATTTTTGCACTTCTTTAAAGCATTTAGATCTGGTCTTTTGATCAGTGATGGCTCCTGAAGAGTTACAACGATAATTACAGATGCTTCTCATCAAAATAAAAACAGTCAGGCAGAACAGCAGACATGTAATATAAATAAATCATAAAATAACCCTTATGCACATCCAAAAGCTTGGGAAAATTAGAAAGACTGTATTTGGCGCCTAAAAGATGGTAGTCTAAGACATATGGAAAATGTGCCTGGGGGTGTTATTCCAAAGTCAGGGTGAGTGTTTTTAAGCATAATATCCCTTTGCCTTAGAAACAGACAGAGATTGTATACTTTTCTCTTACAGACAACAGTCTTGGTGGATAGGGGCTTTGTTTAGAAAAGGTAGCCATCAGTCTGGAAAAAGGATTAAATGTAAGCTCATTACAATCCTACACTTTTAAGAAATGAAGAACTAGGAACAGAGATTTTGTCTGTAAACATATTCCCTTCATGTTTTCATCATCCAGTGTTGGCTTTGTCAGACACCATTGCTTGAATGCCTCTGTATAATTTGACCAAAGTGTTTATCCCTAGCATTCATGTACTGCTATCAATTCTTTAGTCAGGCTTTTATTGCTTCATCCATGTTACACATCAGAGAAGAGGGAACAAGAAGGTAAGAAACAGGTAAGAAACAGATTCATTGTCTCACTTTTCTGTTGTTTTAATGCTTCTATTGGAAGACACACAGGCATCTATGTACATGCACATAATTTGAGCTGTGTTTACAAAACAACAATCAGGCACCATCACGGCATGCAACGATTTCAACACTACGTGCAACCTTTTTTGCAGATGGTTCTGTGAGAACTGTACACATGTAGGTGCACAAATTACAGTACTGGATCTAAAAATACTGGGAAATTCCTCATATAAACAGAAAGCAGTTGTCTCTCTTGTTGCCTGAACTTGCATGAAGCTTCATTTATACAGTATCTTTTTTTCTGTCTACACTGTTCACATTGAAGGCAGGAAGATAATACTCTTAAGAAGCATTTTACCACATTCCCCTCTTTTGCCACTCCAGAAATTCATCTCTATGGAGCAGTCCCAGCTGCACGTGACAACAGTTTGGCAAGATTGTTCTCTGGATCCTATTCAGGTAGATTTGCTGTAATGATAGATTGTCATCCCCTAGAACCAGTAGTATGTTTAGATCTAGATTTCAAAAAACTGAAGATATTTTATTTTGTTTGTCGAACTTTATGCTAATGCTATTGCTTTGGGCAACAAACATGAGACTCTTTCAGATGATTAAGGGAAAAAAACCCAACAGTATCAAATCCAAATTTCACAGTCACAAAAAAGCAAGATAAAGGCAACAACTCAAATGACCAATGGTTGCCACTTGTTTAGAGGGGGCTGTTTTTGAAAGACAAGAACATGTTTGGGGTCTTGTCCTTCTAGCCAACAAAAGCTAAGCTGCACTAATCCTTCTTAAACATGGTGCAACTGATAGTTGTGGTAGAGTTTTAGCTGTAAGGCAACAAGCTTTTCTAGAAAAGATGACGCCATCCTCCCTTGGCTTAAGTAGTCAAAGGTAACCTGAAATCTTGTTGGGTGGAGAGTTATTATTCACATTTTACAGAGGAAAAACAAAGACAGTTACTTTTTAGCCCACACCTCTGCTGGGATTTGAATCCAGGTATGTATGTTTATGTGTATGCGTTTATTTTCTGGTATTTGTAGAAAATGAAAAACAGCATTTTCAAAGGCTAACTTCTGCTACAAAATATAAGTGTTTCATGAATATTTTATTATGCAGCAAGGACACAAGAGAACACAAGGCAAGAAAACCTTGAACAACAACTTAAGAAATCCATTACAAATCTAATTAATGTGCATTTTGTTTAATGGGCAATGCAGTACATGTACAAAATGTTACTAAATACATCTGAGAATTGGGAAGCAGATTTTTAGTTCTTAAAAAAACAAGAATACCCAATAATTTAAACATTCACAATTTAAACAATTGCACTTAAGAGGTTTATACAAAGGTGAAAGAGAGAGGGGTCAATCCAACAATCAGTATGTTAGTCAAGTTAGTCATGAATAACTCAATTTCCATTGATATGAATACAATTAAAGCTTGACTACCATAGGTTGGATTCAGCTCAATAGTTCAAGGAGACCCACTGCTGTAATCGGCTCAGCCATGTACTATGCAAATAAATTGTTATGTTGATTTTTATCCTTAACGTCTTTACCGCAGTATCAAAAAGTATGAGTGTGGCCTTCTCTGAAGTGGTGACATCAGGCAGTTGCCAGATACCTGCTGTTCCTGTTGCCCAACATCTCCATTTCCAGCATTCAAAGGAGCATAGGTAATGCCTCCTGTAGTTGCACATGGTGCACAACAGTGGGATTTTTAACAAAATGAAAAATGATATATAAATATTCTAATAACAATTTTAAAAAATGAGTCTGCAACACAATCCAGGGGCATGATGGAGAACAATGAGGGTGGCTGCGGGGCATATCAGAAAAGCCTTGCAGAGGCTCTCCTCTTCTGTTTTCTACCAGCAGAAAGAAATAGGTAGGGAAAAGAGGCCAATGCTGAGCAGCTACTAAGGGGGTAACTTCATGCTGGAAGCTTCCAGACATCTTCAGCTGGCCCTGCTACTAACACCAGAATTCTCTCAGGTTAATATATCTCATACACAGTACACTGGTCAGCATTGCATTCAAGTAAGGTAAAAGTAACTTTACTTTTGACTTCTTGACAAGTTTGCTGATTGGCACTGGAGAGTTACAGTAGGAGAGTACTGAGTCATAGAAACAATAATAGATTGTTTCCATCCTAGTGCCTGGTAGGGGTTAGTGTGATTTCCTGAGAGCCAACATTTAAGAGTCCTCATGCCTCAGCATCTGCTGCTGTTGTTGCTGCCCTTAATGACCACATTTGGTGATTTACTTGGCAATAAAGAATATACCCATTAAAACAGCACAGCACTTATCTGTGCTATGTCAAGAGCTGCATTATTTTATCTTCAGTTTCTCCAAGGCCTATTTTGTTTGATTTTGCTTAGCTTCAATTTTGTAAGTCAAAAAGGAGCTCAACTGCTTTTGGTGAGAGTTTGCTTTATTTGGACTACCTCACATCAAATTACCTCTTCCCTCACAGTGCATATTTTTCTGTCTTAGAAATTATTCAAGTACCTGTCGAGTGAGGTAGGAATGTTTTGTCAATTAATATTTTTGCAAGGGATGGGGCAACTAGGATGCAAGACTTATGCTTTGAGTATTCTTGATTTCCTATTGACTCCTAGTTGTTCTGCTTTGTGTGTGGATGTCTTCACCTGGAATACCTAGTTTCTAGATGTTAGGTGTAAGTTAATAGCATATTGAGAAAATACATTGATAAGTTTTTTGAAAATAGGTTGCTATCAGTAGTCACATCATACTCTGCTGTCAGCCTTGGGTGTTTGTATCAATGTTTCTTCCCCTCCCCCCCCCCCATTAACTGCTTTTCACTACAGTTCCCATCACCAAAGATTTCCTGATATGCTCACTGTTCTGTAGACATGAAGATAGAAGGATTGATGCATGCCATAATTCTTGATACATGAAATGGGTATTTCTTGCTGGAGTTTATTTATTGCTGCATCTCTACCACAATTAATTAATGTCCTCCATTGTAATTGTAAATACTATGGAAAGAAGAGGTGTGGGGGCAGTTTTGGGCTCATATCTCGTGGGAATAAAATGCTTTCCATGGTTGTGACTGACTTGGAATATGCATACAGATTCAACTAAATCTGTTGGTTTCCTGTCTCATTTCAGTTCCATTGATTCTGTGCATCACAAGCCACGCTGATGATACAGCTTTACCCACACATACACAGCAAATACAGTTTGGAACCAGAACAATAATGTCCCACCAACACAAGTATATTTACTATTAAATGTATCTTTTTCCAGTACATACTATGTTCATAATAGTTCTTAATTATTAGGGAATTATGTTTTCAAAAACAATATAAATGATGATAACATTTTTTCTTTCCTGTTTCAAAGAGGGAATTGTGAAGAAACTCTGGGCACTGAGAATGCAATGGAAATGACTAAAAATAAATGTTTTGGAAAATATATATCTTCTATGAATATTTTTTGTGAAATTAAAAAGTCACCCAGGTCTTCATCTGTATTTTATTTATTTATTTATTTTTTTACTGTACCCTTTAGAAATCTGTGCTGTTTTAACTTCAGTTCATTGAAATAATGAGATTGTTTTGACATGTAAAAGCTATGGTAAGCAGGGTCGTGCTTTTGAAATATAATTTCCATCAAACCTCTCTTCTTTTTGAATTTTCCTATGCCTAATTTGCTTCCCTCATCCTTCTGTCCTTTTTCCTTCTCTCTGTTGCTTAGATAATTATAAACTTGTGTGTAGGACTGAGTTGTTTATACTGACTTATATAAAATACATAGGTTGCTTTTTGGTGAATAAGATTAAATGCTTTTAGGAAACACCAAAGAATCTGTGTAAAGATTTGATGGCATTTTTATACTGGATCCACCCAATAGAATACATCATTTATAATATAGATGCAAGCAGCCAGATAAATATTCCTTCTAAGATTTTTTATATTATCTCTTTGCATTAGTTAAAGATACTCAAAATACAACAGCACTAATGGATTAATAATATGCTTGCTACTTAAACTATAGTACTAGCAATATTCAGATAATTTTTACTTAAATACATTTTACAAATTTAGCATCCAAAGTGACATGTCTCTCTATGAGGAAGGCAATTTTAAAATGAGCAATGGGTTCATGCTCTTTTCTTAGTTGTCTCTTTGTTAATATATCTGCATCAGTGAATGAAACAAGAAAGAGAGAGAGAGAAAGAAAGAGAGAAAGAGAGAAAGAGAGAAAGAGAGAAAGAAAGAAGGAAAGAAGGAAAGAAAGAAAGAAAAGAAAGAAAGAAAGAAAGAAAGAAAGAAAGAAAGAAAGAAAGAAAGAAAGAAAGAAAGAAAGAAAGAAAGAATCTTGTTTTGACAATAGGTCATAACAATTGAAAGAAAAACAACAAGGTCATTAAAAAAGTACTTTTTTGTGAATCTGGATAACCCTCCTTCCCCCTGACATTAGGTACAGTATAAAAAGTTTGCAGTCTAAACTTAAAATAGGGCAATAAAATATTATGGAAAACACCACCTGATTATTGTTACATGGGCAATGCCTAAAATTATGAATTGTTTTCTTAAAACATCTCTCAAACAATATGGTTTGCATTTGCTGCATTCTTAGCTTCTTAGTTCAAAGAGGGAAATGTAAAATACAGGTGAAACTCGAAAAATTAGAATATCGTGCAAATGTTCATTTATGTCAGTATGGCAACTCAAAAGGTGAAACCAATATATGAGATAGACGCATTTCATACAAAGCGAGATATGTCAAGCCTTACTTTGGTATAATTGTGATGATTATGGCGTACAGCTTATGAAAACCCCAAATTCACAATCTCAGAAAATTAGAATATTACATGACATCAATAACACAAGGATTGGAAATAGAACAATATCGGACCTCTGCAAAGTAGAAGCATGCATATGTACTCAGTACTTGGTTTGGGCCCCTTTTGCAGCAATGACTGCCACAATGCGGCGTGGCATGGATGCTATCAGCCTGTGGCACTGCTGAGGTGTTATGGAAGACCAGGATGCTTCAATAGCGGCCTTCAGCTCCGCTGCATTGTTCGGTCTCATGTCCCTCATCTTTCTCTTGGCAATGCCCCATAGATTCTCTATGGGGTTCAGGTCAGGCGAGTTTGCTGGCCAATCAAGCACAGTAATCCCATGGTCATTGAACCAGGTTTTGGTACTTTTGGCAGTGTGGGCAGGTGCCAAGTCCTGCTGGAAAATGAAGTCAGCATCCCCATAAAGCTCGTCTGCGGAAGGAAGCACGAAGTGCTCCAAAATCTCCTGGTAGACGGCTGCGTTGACCCTGGACTTAATGAAGCACAGTGGACCAACACCAGCAGATGACCTGGCTCCCCAAATCAACACAGACTGTGGAAACTTCACACTGGACTTCAAGCGTCGTGCATTGTGTGCCTCTCCATTCTTCCTCTAGACTCTGGGTCCTTGGTTCCCAAAGATGCGAAAGTTGCTCTCATCAGAAAAGAGGACTTTGGACCACTGGGCAACAGACCAGTTCTTTTTTCCTGTGGCCCAGGTAAGACGCTTCTGATGTTGTTTGTTGTTCAGGAGTGGCTTGACAAGAGGAATACGAAATGTGAAGCCCATGTCCAGGATCCGTCTGTGTGTGGTGGCTCTTGATGCACTAGCTCCAGCCTCAGTCCACTCCTTGTGAAAGTCCCCAGCACTTTTGAATGGCCTTTTCCTGACAATCCTCTCCAGGCTGCAGTCATCCCTGCTGCTTGTGCACCTTTTTCTACCACACTTTTCCCTTCCACATAACCTTCTATTGATGTGCTTTGATACAGCACTTTGGGAACATCCAACTTCTTTTGCAATTACCTTTTGGGGCTTTCCCTCCTTATGGAGGATGTCAATGATGGTTTTCTGCACAACTGTCAGGTCAGCAGTCTTTCCCGTGTTTGTGATTCCTACTGAACCAGCCTGAGACCATTTAAAGGCTCAGGAACCCTTTGCAGGTGTTGTGGATTCATTAGCTGCTTAGAGTGGGACACTTTGAGCCTAGAATATTGAACCTTTTCACACTATTCTAATTTTCTGAGATTGTGAATTTGGGGTTTTCATAAGCTGTATGCCATAATCATCACAATTATACCAAAGTAAGGCTTGACATATCTCACTTGGCATGTAATGCGTCTATCTCATATATTGGTTTCACCTTTTGAGTTGCCATACTGACAACAATGAACATTTGCACGATATTCTAATTTTTCGAGTTTCACCTGTATACCAAAGTAAGGCTTGACATATCTCGCTTTGCATGTAATGCGTCTATCTCATATATTGGTTTCACCTTTTGAGTTGCCATACTGACATAAATGAACATTTGCACGATATTCTAATTTTTTGAGTTTCACCTGTATATCTGAAGTTCAATCAATTTAAACTTATTTTGAATAATGCAGTATATCTGCTCTAGTGGGAAAAATGTATCAGATACATACAAAGATGAAAGCTTGCTCAAGTATTTAATAAGATTTACATAGTTCTGGTAATAATCAAAATTTAAAACATTTCACCTGTAAGCTTGAGATAACAATCACATTCAATGTTATAGTTAGTCCATTCATACTAAGGTGCATGCTTATTACTTGCGGCTGCATACAGTTCTATCTAAATAATGAGAATTCTGAATTTAAACATTTGTTTAGCAGCAGAAAAAATTGTTAAGCTACGAGGAAGAAAAGTATTTCAGGGAGAATCCATATTGTTGGATATGGAGTACCCATACCTTTACAATCTTTACAATCAGTTGTTTATCCAGCAGAAAAAAATTCCTTTGTTTGCTGCAGCATATTTAAGGTGTCTGTCATTTGAAAGGGAGAGCATTTTTAACCAATAATTAAATGTTCTAATAACAGCTAGTGAGTGAATTGGTCACTTTCCACTATCTCTCATAACTAGGGAGCCTAATATTAATCTCAAAATCCTGGTTTGAAAAATGTTCATACTGACATATTTGGACTCAGTTTCATAAAAGACAGAAACATACCATTCTTAATGAATGCAAAACAGGCTGGATTTAATGGCCACTAGTAGAACACCAGCATCTCAGAAAATCATTTGTTTAGTATTATGCTTTTCAGTAATGTAATGTTGAGTCCAGCCTCCATAAAAGAAAATGTTAACTCAAATAACAGTTAGAAGAAAGTAGCTTGGCTTAAAGTTGGCCTATTTGCCCCTTACGCTTTGGAGTTTTGCCCAGATATGAGGACCTTAGCTTTCTCTTAATTAATTTCAAAGAGGATTTTAACACAATTGATGACAGTACCGATGATTTGCTTAGTGCTATTATCAATCTGCATACCCCAATCTTTGTGATATGAGAGTCTAATCATCAGCTTACATTAGAAGAGATTAACTCCTCTCGGCAATCTTCACTAGTAAAAACTGGATGCCTCTTAGTTCTGTGCCATCATTAACAAATAAATTGGAAAGCAGTAGAGTGAAGACAGATCCTTGCCTCATTCCATAAGATGCAGAGATGTTATTTGATAGCAGCCCTGTGGTAGAAGATAAAACCAAGTTTTGTATCAGAAACAACATATTTGGATTCATTTTGGCATTGCCAATTTATGTCACACTCTACATCTATTTATTGAATTGAATGCAACCTGGATAGTCATAAAATCTGAATAAGGTTATTTCCTGTTGATTCACATGTTAACTAAGTGAGCCAACACATTTGAGGCAAGGTTGAATAACCTTTGCAAAGACTAGCTTGTTCTTCAGAAACTTATTTGTCATAGCACATTAATTTGTCTAACATATTTAGCATGTCATATAGCCACAATAATAAACTGATTGGTACTGATTGGATTAGTTGACATTTAGCGACTGCCTCATTTAGCAACTGTTTGCAGTTATGATGGTGATGAAAAAGTAACGTTACAACCAATCCTCGCATTTACAACCTTTGCAAGTCTGCAAAGCAAAGGAAAGCTGAAGAAAGATTGTAAGCACAGTCATGGTTTCACTTAGCAGCCACTTCAGTTAATGACTGATTGCCAGTCCCAATTGTGGTCACTAAACAAGGACTACCTGTATAATTTGTTGAAAGTTTCTGATTTTCTTTCTTACAAACAGGATCTCCATTGCTAGTATTACACCAATCAGACAGATTGTCTATAAAATTGATATGGACATTCCCCAATTCACATTACATTATGTATGTTAATCAAAGATACAGAGGTACTAATAAATATTTATTTAAAATACCTCATCCACTCAGATCTTGATATTTGCAAGATTGCCATATCTTCCTCTGAGCATAACCTGCTATTCACTATTTTCTAAAAAGTCACGCTATGTTTCCTACACTGTTCCAGTGCTATCTTTGAAATGTCTTATTTTTTCCTTTAATTATATCCTTAGATTCTCTTAATTAAGAACTTACCTCTGGGAAATGATCTACTGTAACCTTCCTGGCTTATTTCCTAACCCTAAACATGCTTCCCTGTACTCCAGTTAAACCAAGAGTGAATGCTGAAACTGAGATGCTACAATTATTTGAATCATTAAAGGCTTCAGGCATTCAATAATACTTTATATCAAAACAGCTGGCATGTTTGTCTTTTTGTAATGAAGAATCTCATAAGTGTGTCATGTTTTCTTAGAAAAGTATAATATTCACTGTATTTGCCATGTTCCAGAACTGGAAATTCATGGGCTGATAGTCACTGTAATCTATAGGGCTGAACTCAAAATTTTAAAAATTAACTAGCTTGATAAAGGGGGATGCACATATAGTCAATAACATGTTGTTTCCTAAAGGACAAATAAATTTAATATCCTGTAAAACTGCAGTTTCTCTGATAAAGAAATTTCATATGTTTCATGCCCATCAACTTCTATGATGATACAAGATGCTCCATTGTTGTGTTCCCCAAAAAATTAAAGGCTGTTGATACATTTCTAGGTTTCTGTATCCATGTCTCATGTAGACTTATCACATCAACAGTTGTAAAATTTTATTTTAAAATTTAAATTATAAAAATAAATATTGTGGGAAATTACAAAACATGCAATAATGTTCCAAATCAAGAAGCAGAGTCCCTTTTCCTCATTTAAATTTCAAGTGTCCACCTGTCAATTTTGTGCCCAATTTTGCTGCCACCATGTAATCTTTGTGGGATGCCAAAAGCAGCTAGAGATAAGTTCTGATTATTTCTGTAAGATTCTTTTAACACAATAAAGTTTTGCTGCAACATTTGTAGAAGCAAAATTGTAGAGGAGATATTTCTACTTCCATAAGGTCATTTAAGCTATTAAGAGATTTAACTAGTTGCAAGGAATGGCTTTTGCATTCTATTATTTCCCTTAGCTTAGGAATGTTTCTAACTTTTGCTGAATTAATTGCACACACCAAGGATAGGGCTACCTCTGCTGCTTAAATCCAGATGGTTACTAAATGGGATACAAAAAATTCTTAGTTCTTTGCTGCCATCCAGTTGTCACCCAGAGGTTTGCAAGCTACATCTGGTAACCTTACATCAAGTTTTGTCTAGGATTAAATGTGAACATTTAAGGAATTAGAGAGATCCTAGTTTTCTACAGCTGACTATGGAACTTAGATCCTTCTAACTACTTTGTTTTTTTGTGGAGGAAATTGCATGCTTCAGGAAGCTTTCTTCTCTAACCACCTTTTCATGCCTTATCACCTTTTCACCCTTGCCTATAATCTAATATATTATTTAACACATAAATAATGTATTAAAGCTTATCTTTACTCATTTTTTACAAGTACCTACATTTTGATTGTTTGTACTCATGTTTCCCTTTCTGTGCTGCTGCTTTCTTTTTGGTTCTTTTTTCTTTAGGTTATTTTGGCTTTATCTGAGATGTTTTCTTGTAAGGGTTGAAGTCAGTGCTATGCTTTTTGTAAGGCTTGCATTAAAACTCTGCAGGAATCCTTCAGATTTCTCCTTACAGTTACTCCCTGAGATTTTTACAATCAACTTGATTGGTACGTATCTAAAGGGCCTTACATCCATATGAAAATTCTTCACTGGGCTTAATTCATTTGACCAAAATCTTTTGAAATGAATCATGCACATTCTCTAATGAATCCACTATAATAAAAAGGGAAGCACCTTCATTTGCTACCATTAGATAAATATAGCCTGAGTGTAAGGCTCTATCTGAAATCTTACTGCTGTTGATAAGCCTAGCTGATTGATCAACAGAGAATAAAATAGACTAACTTCCAAGATTTCTCTGTTGCCTTTTGTATGTTCAAGCTTGTTGTCTAAGTCTTGGAAGGTAAATTATTTCTCCTCACCTATCACGTTCTAAATTCATTCAAGACACATTTAGGATATAGAGACACATCTTGCTCCATCATCATCTATTAAACTAACCTCCTGTTAATAAGCTCTCTACTTTGGGGTGGGAGGAGGGGTAAAAATCTATGATGCAAAGTTAATTCTATGCATTCACATGAATTACACTATTAGGAGTATAATTTACTATGATTTACACTCAATCAAGTAACAGACAATCCTTGATAATACTTTCAGAAGAATCTCTCATTCTTCATACTCTTAGCTGCAAGCAACACAACTACATCAACACCAGTAATTTCTCCTTAATTCCCACCACACATTGCCCATAGCTATGTCAGGTTTCCATCGATTACAAACATATTAGATAACTGGCTTGACATTCTAAAACTGCAAAGTATCTCTTGTATTTGTCCCTAGGACATGCTTTGCTTTCTACCAGTGTTCTGATTGCAGCTAAAAGAAGAGACTGCTGGACTGGCTGCCTCAATGCACCCACCAAGTGCAAACTTAACAATGCCTTACCTTTGGCAGGGCATAAGTTGCTGCCTTTTCAGCCTAGGCTTAAAGTGTGCAGTAAGTAACAATAACTCAGCAGCAGAGGTACGGCATGAGAATCCTTGCCCTGGCTCTCACACCCAAGGAAAAGCAAAAACACTGTGCCACCTGTATGCAGGAACCATTTCTCCTGTAAAAGAAGACAAAAAGGCAGAATTCAGCCCTCCTACATTCATTAGATGATACATTGTCATATCTTCTTTTGAGCGAACCTCAGAAAAGGAGCTACAGCATTGTTGTAGTTTATCTCCTCTCAAAAAAAAAGTTATTAAAGAGATGTCATTTGAACATTTCAAACAATACGACGACATCTCTCCATAGGGATCAATATGTTCAAAAGAGAGGGCATAATCCTTTTCAGTTAAAGTAGTGGATAGCTGCTCCTGTTTTTCAAGTGCATTTATTCAAGAGATGATACAATAACAAGCCTCTTGCTCTTTTTTGAGTAGAATATGGTTCAGTGTCTCCTTATGACTAATGTTATAATGTGTAATACAAATTTGTTCAAGGATACTGAAAAATGGCCAGGATGTGAGATTTGTTCAAACACTGAATTCCTCCTTGTCCCATTTTTTTAAACCTAAGATAGCCTTGATAAGATATACTGTATAACTCGGGATGAGAGGCAGACTCAGTCCTCAATTTGTGGAATGCTCAATGAGCTATCATAATTGAAACAGATATAATGTGCAATTAAAAAAAAAAACTTCTTTAAAAATTGGTAACATGACTTTGGGGTAATGCTGCATGAGACAGTGTGTGCTGACTTTTTGCTAGCCATGCTGCTGGCTCCTTCAGAGCAGATCCGAAACTGAACTTGGCAACAGATATCACATCCTCATATAACTGCCTGAGTTCAATAGAGTGAAATACTCGGTTGATAAACTTTCTCCCTATTCACATTATTCAGATGTATATAAAGGTCTTTCAATGTTACCTTTAAACAATGAGATTCCAGGGTATTTGTGGATATAGTTTGTTAGTATTGAGGCACAGGAAATGAATGTCCTTCTATTAAAGAACCTTAATTCTAAGCAACAGTGTAAACCTACAGGCTCAAATTTACTGAATGCAAAGTACAAAAGAAGTGAAACACACAATTAAGCCACAAAAGAGTATAGACACAAAAGAGTATTTTCACATATATATATAGGTAATTGACTGTACTGACATATTCAAGGTTGTTCTATTATGTTTAAGTAAAAGCTGTGCATTTATTATTATACAGTTATGCAAAAATGCAGCTTAACAGTAATAATATATCAGACTTCCCTCTCATAATATGGAAACTAAAGATGACACTCACATATCACCTCATGCTCATTGAAATTGTTGTGTTCTTGTCACATTGTAAAAGGAGAGAAGTTCTGTGTCTCATCCAAGGTCACCTGGTTATGCTATAAACTTTACAACTTTTCAATAGACATGAGGCAAAGTAGAGAAAAATTATTCACAATGTCTTTGATTTATGTCATCTATTCATGTTCACTTCATAAGTATGCAACTCAATGTTTAGAAATAGAGAACTGAATTGATATATTGGTCCTGGCTCCATTTTTAAAATAATTTCAATTTTTTCTCAGCAACTTTTCTGTACTTTGCTCTTTTTTGCCTGGATTTCAATCTCTTATCCTGATGCACTGGAGAGCAGATCATCCAGATGGGCTCAGAGTCAGGGGCAGAAAAAGTTCTATTGAGGAAAGCAGGTTTTCTATCAATGGGGCTCTCTGCCCTCCTAACCCTCTGCAATCAGCAAATCTTTCAGATAGCAGTAAATGTAGATAAGTGGAAAAAATATCCAGAAAAATAACACAATAAACTATTACGTTCTTTTAGATTTTATAGTATCAGCAGATTTCATTTTTGACTTGTGTTGTTCATACAATTTTACCTTATCAGTAATACATTGCTGAGTTTTTCTCCACTCATGGAGAATTCGTGATTGTTACAGTTTAAAAGCAAGATTTAAGGGGATAAAAAAGTATGCCCATCAAAAAATTTTGCATTTCCTCCTCCTCTGAGATAAACAAAGTATTTCCTCTGTCTTAGAAACACAAAATGAATTTGCTAAAGAAATAAATTGATGTGAAATTAAATATGAGCTAAAATAAGGAGTATTTGTATTATTCTATAGGTCTTTCATCACTTCAAAATTCAAGTGATACAATATTAAGGATCTCACAAATATTCATAATAGCACAAATAAAAGTGATAGTTAAATTGTCCCTATTGAAATGAATCAAAAAGCTACAAGGAGAGATTAAGGTGATAAAACATAACATACAGAGATAAAATGTGATGCCATAAAAAGCGTGGTAATGGTAAATGATTATGTGTTTTGCTATAAGGATTTAAAGGTATTGCTACAGCAAAATGTTGATGATGATAATAATAATAATAATAATAATAATAATACTGGAAAATAATAATAGTAATAACAACAACAACAACATCTGCCTATCCCTGATCCTTGGGAAGGACTTGATCGGTGGATAAAAATGCTAAATCCAGTCTAAACATCTGGCTGACTGTGCGATCAACTATAACAATCATAATATGGTGAGAAGTAATTTAAAGAAACCCATACCAGATTGGTTATCACCCGGGTCAACAAGGACTACGCTAGGTGTTCTAATTCCTGGACATCTGGTAACAAGTGGGCTACAGGACTCAGGACTGTTGGCTGAGCAACCAGGACCAGCAGCTGGAAGAAATGGAAGAAAAGTTGTTTATCCATCGTAAATATACAAAGACCAAAAACAGAATCAGAACACAATGCAACAAAGGCTAGCAGATCAGCACTGAGTTATAACATGAAATAAAATATTCACAGAAGTAGAACAGGAAGAACTGCAAAGGTCTACCCAGGGCAAAGAAATTGAAGCCTTGCCAGAAGTAGCTCAGACAGTAGAGCCTTCTCCTCAGAAACAACAAAGCCCTCTAACTAAAAAACAACAGGAATTGAAACAAAGAATAACTGAGCATCTAGAACAGCACCAAAAAAAAAAAAAAAAAAAAAATCAGAATAAGACTGCCTGCATTGAAGCTTGTTACAAAGAAACAGCTAGAACAAGTATAAATGATGCCCACACTGTAATATCAAATATAAGCACCAGCTCACTGCAAGAAACAAACCAACTGATGTACACAGCTGCAGTTATAACTGAATACCTTGGATGCAAAATCAACAAACAAGAAAAAAGCCAAAAAGTGCACCACCAAAATAGAAGATCAGGTTGGAAAATAAGATCAGCATGCTAAGATCAGATGCAAGCAAGCTAGAACAGATGAAAGAAAAGAAGCTGAAGAACCAAAAGACCAAAGAATACCTGATCAAGAAATATCACCTAGAAACAAGGAAGATCAAGGAAGCACTAGAAATAATAAAGCAGCAAATAACAGCCATAGCCAAGAAGATCAGCAGATATGAAGCTCAAATTACACATTACAGGCAGAATCTCCAATTTCAGTCGAATCAGAAACATTGCTACCAATCCATCAATGGAGAGACTGCAATGGAGCAGTCAACGCCTGACAAAGAAGAAACAGTGCAGTTCTGGGTGCAGCTATGGGACAACCCAAAGAAATACAACAAAAATGCAGCTTTAATAAAGGAGGTAGATAAGAATAAAAAAGAAGCTGAAATGAAAGAACTTGTAATAACAGCAGAAATGGTGGAGAAAAGGGCAAGGAAGATAAAAAAATTGGTCAGTACCAGGTGAAGATGAACTGCATGGTTTTTGGTTGAAACATCTGACTGCTCTGCATCCATTCATTGCCAAGCAGTTTAACAACATACTGCAAGGAGGTGAAATTGAAGATTGGTTAACATCTGGCAAAACCTACCTGATAATGAAAGATCTAGCAAAAGGGGCAACACCAGACAACTGCAGGCCAATTACCTGCTTGCCAACAACTTTCAAATTGCTAACTGGTGTGGTAGTTGATGCAGTCCAATAGCACCTAGCTGAAAACAAGCTCTTTCCATCTGAGCAGAAAGGAAACTGCCCAAACAGCAGAGGAACAAAAGATCAGCTCCTAATTGACAAGATGATTTTGGAAAACTGTAAGAGAAGGAAAACCAACTCGAATGTAGCTTGGATTGATTACATGAAGGCATCTGACTCCCTGCCACATGACTGAATAATCAAGTACCTAGAAATAAGAGGAGTCACTAGAAAAATCAGAAGCTTTCTGCAAAGATCAACAGCATGATGGAAGACACAGTTGCTGGTCAGACTCAGAGAAGTTAATATCAAGAGAGGAATCTTGCAAGAAGACTCACTATCACCACTACTGTTTGTCATTGCATTGATTCCTCTGTCAACAATACTGAATAAGTCAGAACATAATTATCAAACATCAAAAACATCTGCCAGGTTATCCCACCTTCTTTTCATGGACGATCTGAAGCTGTATGGAAAAACACCATCTGAAATGGAATCACTGCTCAACATGGTCCACATATAAGTCCAAGATATTGCAATGGAATTTGGGCTGGACAAATGTGTTACCCTTACCATCAACAGGGGAAAAATAGTGAAAACTGAAGGAATCAAGATGCCCAGTGGAAATAACATCAAGAGCCTGGATGAAGAAGATCACTACAAATACCTGGGCATCCTTCAGGCTAACAACATCAAGCACACTGAAGTCAAGAAGAAGTGAAGAAGATCTTAAAGTCCAAACTCAGTGGCAGAGATACCATCAAGGTGATTAACACCTGGGCAATTCCAGTCATTAGATATATAGCTGGAATAGTGAACTGGACCCAAGCTGAACTAAAAACCCTGGATAGGAAAACCAGAAGAATAATGACAATGAATCATGCCCTTCAGCCACACAGTAATGTTGACAGACTCTGTTTACCAAGGAGCATAGGTGGCCATGGAATGTTACAAGTACACTAGATAATCAAAGAAGAAAAAAGAGCATTGGAAGAATATCTGAAAGACTGTGAAGAAGATAAACTGAAGCTAGTACACCATGAAAGCTTACTGAATACCAGAGAGAGGAAACTGACCTACAAGAAAGACCAAATGAAGGATAGAAAAGATACATGGCAAGGCAAAGTATTACATGGCCAGTATACAAAAAAACTAGCAGACAAAGCAGATAACAACAAGACCTGGCAATGGCTAAGAGCAGGAGAGTTGAAGTAAGAGACAGAGGGCTAATTCTGGTTGTACAAGAGCAAGCCTTAAGAACAAATGCATATAAAGCCAGAATTGAGAAGACAGCAACAGACAGCAAATGCCATCTCTGCAAAGAAGCTGAAGAAACAGTGGGCCACCTAGTTAGCTACTGCAAGAAGATCACACAGACTGACTACAAACAACAGCACGACAAAGTAGCAACAATGGTGCATTGGAATATCTTCAAGAAACACTATTTGCTTGCAAGCAAGAACTGGTGGGACCACAAAACAGACAAAGTAATAGAGAATGAAGAAGCTAAAGTATTCTGGGACTTCAGAATTCAAACAGACAAGTACCTGCCACAGAACACCCCAGACTTAACAACTGTTGATAAGAAGGACAAAAAAGTATGGATAGTGGACATGGCAATACCTGGAGACAGCAGAACAGAAGAGAAAGAACTGGAGAAAATCACAAAATATAAAGACCTGCAAATAGAAGTAGAACGACTATGGCAAAAGAAAGCAAAGATAGTACCAATAGTTATAGGCACCTTAGGTGCAATCCCAGCACCATCTGAACACCATCAGCATTGACAAAATCACCACCAGTCAATTGCAAAAGGCAGCTTTACTTGGAACAGCTTATATCCTGTGACGATACCTTTAACGCCATCAGACAACAACGTTCGCCTATCCCAGGTCCTTGGGAAGGACTTGATAGGTGGATAAAAATGCCAAATTCAATCTAAACATCTGGCTGACTGTGCAACCAACTGTAATAATAATAAAACTCTTATTCGGTAATTCTTCTTCCTAAACACAAGTGACTAGTCAAGTTGGGAATGTGATTTTAAGAAGTATAACTCATGAAGATGGACTCAGTCTTACCACCATTAAGTACATATTTTAAAATAAAAATGTGAAGCCATTGAGGAAAAGTGTATGGACTACACTGCAGAGAAAACAGTATGTGGAATATAAGCATCTCTCAGTGCCTTTCAAAAGAAATCTACCAACCTGTTTTTTCCCCTAAAATAGTTATTTCTGTTTGAACTGTCTTGTTCAGGCAATTTTTTGGACAGTAAATTGCATAAGGGTATTTAGGTTACTACAGATTTGACATTGCCCTTGCAGAATTTGGTTTCCATGGCAACCTCTGATATCTTCAGCATTGTTTTAGTGTCACAAAAAGATGCTAGAGCCAAATATTTAATTAAAAATGTTATTTAATATATTGATTGAGTTTAACCAAGACAAAAACAATGAGGAAACCAGAGCTGCAGCCATATGCACACTCAGTCAAGAATACACTGACTTTTATGGTAAATATATTAGAGCTACAGGTGTGGAAGCATAACACAGACTCTGCCCTCAGTGTCTCTATGTGGGTGACTTCTTCTTGAACAAAGGTCTGAAGAGGGTTTCCAAATACATTCAACTAAATTAACTTAGAGGTCTCAGCATGCATGGGAAAGTATAGTAAAGCAGCAGTCCTCTTCAGATCTTTGTGTTCAGTGTGTATGAAATTTTAAAAGTAGCTGGTTTGTTGGGGAATGTTTTTCTCTTGGAAATGACTGGACCTGGGGGGACTTCTCATTGTAAAACTCCAGTTGTAAAACTCATTGGATGACATGGGGTAATTCATTCAGTCTAATCTCCCACCAGGAAATGTTTTGTCCGTGCCATTTGTAACTCTTTGAAGGAATAGCAGATTATATGGATCTGTCCCTATTTCATTTGTCATCTTAAATGCACTAGCTGCTACTTCATTTTAAGATGGAATTCAAGGTGGATTCCTTTTGGATTTAGCATCCTAGACCAAGCTAAATCCAAAAACGCTAGAGAATTCCTGGAAGCTTTCCAGCAGCAGAAATAGAGAAAACTCATCCTTCTGGCTGAGCTGCTGGAGCATCAGTGGGATTGACTGCACTGTGATTATGGGGATATCTACGCTTCAAATCCAGCAGGGTAAAACCCCTTACTTGTATATTTCTATGTTAGCTGTGCTACCACTATTCATGATTTAAGTCACTTGATCTTAGTGTAAACATGCAAGAATCACACTAAGGACTGTGCTTCTAGTGAATGACAGGCTCCTTTAAGAACATAATATAAGAACATTAGTAGTGCCCTTGTGGATCAGACCCATGACCCATCTAGTCCAGCAGTCTGTTCTCACAGTCGCCAACCAATTGCACAAGGAAGCCCATTAGTATCCCAACAGATGGCTTTCAAAAGCAGTCACACTACCATCAAAGCTAAGAGCCATTGATCCCCATGATTTCCACAAACTGGTCTGACCCTTATTTGAAGCCAGCCAAGCTGGTAGCCAGTACCACATCTGATGGCAGCAAATTCGAAAGTTGAAATATGCCTTGTGTAAAATAATATTTCCCAGAGCTTTCCTTGTCTTTCCTTCAGTGTACAGGTGAAACTCGAAAAATTAGAATATCGTGCAAATGTTCATTTATGTCAGTACGGCAACTCAAGAGGTGAAACCAATATATGAGATAGACGCATTACATGCAAAGCGAGATATGTCAAGCCTTACTTTGGTATACTTGTGATGATTATGGCGTACAGCTTATGAAAACCCCAAATTCACAATCTCAGAAAATTAGAATATTACATGACATCAATAACACAAGGATTGGAAATAGAACAATATCGGACCTCTGCAAAGTATAAGCATGCATATGTACTCAGTACTTGGTTTGGGCCCCTTTTGCAGCAATGACTGCCGCAATGCGGCGTGGTATGGATGCTATCAGCCTGTGGCACTGCTGAGGTGTTATGGAAGACCAGGATGCTTCAATAGCGGCCTTCAGCTCCACTGCATTGTTCGGTCTCATGTCCCTCATCTTTCTCTTGGCAATGCCCCATAGATTCTCTATGGGGTTCAGGTCAGGCGAGTTTGCTGGCCAATCAAGCACAGTAATCCCATGGTCATTGAACCAGGTTTTGGTACTTTTGGCAGTGTGGGCAGGTGCCAAGTCCTGCTGGAAAATGAAGTCAGCATTCCCATAAAGCTCATCTACAGAAGGAAGCATGAAGTGCTCCAAAATCTCCTGGTAGATGGCTGCATTGACCCTGGACTTAATGAAGCACAGTGGACCAGCACCAGCAGATGACATGGCTCCCCAAATCAACACAGACTCTGGAAACTTCACACTGGACTTCAAGCGTCGTGCATTGTGTGCCTCTCCATTCTTCCTCCAGACTCTGGGTCCTTGGTTCCCAAATGAGATGCAAAAGTTGCTCTTATCAGAAAAGAGGACTTTGGACCACTGGGCAACAGACCAGTTCTTTTTTTCTGTAGCCCAAGTAAGACGCTTCTGATGTTGTTTGTTGTTCAGGAGTGGCTTGACAAGAGGAATACGACATGTGAAGCCCATGTCCAGGATCCGTCTGTGTGTGGTGGCTCTTGATGCACTAGCTCCAGCCTCGGTCCACTCCTTGTGAAAGTCCCCAACACTTTTGAATGGCCTTTTCCTGACAATCCTCTCCAGGCTGCGGTCATCCCTGCTGCTTGTGCACCTTTTTCTACCACACTTTTCCCTTCCACATAACCTTCTATTGATGTGCTTTGAGACAGCACTTTGGGAACATCCAACTTCTTTTGCAATTACCTTTTGGGGCTTTCCCTCCTTATGGAGGGTGTCAATGATGGTTTTCTGCACAACTGTCAGGTCAGCAGTCTTTCCCATGCTTGTGATTCCTACTGAACCAGCCTGAGAGACCATTGAAAGGCTCAGGAACCCTTTGCAGGTGTTATGGATTCATTAGCTGCTTAGAGTGGGACACTTTGAGCCTAGAATATTGAACCTTTTCACACTATTCTAATTTTCTGAGATTGTGAATTTGGGGTTTTCATAAGCTGTACGCCATAATCATCACAATTATACCAAAGTAAGGCTTGACATATCTCGCTTTGCATGTAATGCGTCTATCTCATATATTGGTTTCACCTTTTGAGTTGCCATGCTGACATAAATGAACATTTGCACGATATTCTAATTTTTCGAGTTTCACCTGTACACCCAGCAATCTTCACAGGCTGTGGAAAAAGACTGAATCAGTTCCAATTCCCGATTCAGCAGTCAGCATGTTTATTAAAGAACCCAGAAAGTAGCATCAGAAATGATCAATGCAGTTTTAAATAAAACTACTGGATGCACTGCTTTGTACAGAGTGAGCAAGGGAGTTATGACTCCTCACTTTCCCAGTTTCCTTAGTGCACTCTGGTTTCCAAGAGCAGAGTGTAACTAAGTGGCATAACTTATGTAACCATTAATTCCAGCCCTGACATCACATTGACTGGTAGAGCAAGTGCCTAAATGGATGCAGCCCTTGGCCAGATCCATTTCCCCAATCTTGATATATAATATCAACAATACAGTAAAGCTGAAACAAAAGCACAATGTAAGTTGACAGGTCCACAAGATTCTATAAAAAAATGCAAAGCAATATAAAGACTTTGCCTCAAACACAGGAAATGGCTTATGCTCCTTATTTTTGTGATAAATTGGGACCTTTGCATACAGAAGAGTTTCTAATTTATCATAGTTTGTCACATAATTTTTTTAAAGAAATAAGATGTCCATGTGGTATGTTTTCAGAAATAACCTACACTAATTGTTTCTTCATTATATTATTTGTACACTTTTGCAAACTTGCAAAGCTATTTATATGACTTTCAGGGCAGGGTAAGAACGTTTGCAAAGCTACTTGTCTGAAATTATATGTAGAGCAGTAAAACATTTGTTATCACAAATATATTTCTATTTGTATAGGCCATAGGCCATAACAGTGATATCAAAAGTAAATATAGATCTTACTTGCTCCATCGAGTTTATCTTCATGAGTAATTCCTCAACTAACTGCCTGATTCTTTACCAGTTTTAAGGACATCAAGACCTATTCAAATCAACAGGTTTAGGCATAAATACACCACTGTGCAAAAGTTTTTGGCAGGTGTGAAAAAATGCTGTAAAGTAAGAATGCTTTCAAAAATATATATTGTAATTGTTTATGTTTATCAATTTACAAAATGCACAGTGAGTGAACAGAAGAGAAATCTAAATCAAATCAATCTTTGGTGTGACTACCCTTTTCCTTCAAAACAGCAACAATTCTTACACTTGCACACTTTGTACACTTGCACAAAGTCAGGGATCTTGTAGGATTAGAATCAGGTGTATGATTAACCAATCATACCAAGCAGGTGCTAATGATCATCAATTTCATATGTAGCTTGAAACACAGTCATTAACTGAAACAGAAACAGTTGTGTAGGAGGCTTAAAACTGGGTGAGAAACAGCCAAACTCTGCTACTAAGGTGAGGTTGTGCAAGACAGTTTCATGTCACAGGTCATATACCATGGCAAGACTGAGCACAGCAACAAGACACAAGGTAGTTAGACTGCACCAGCAAGGTCTCTCCCAGGCAAAAATTTCAAAGCAGACTGGGGTTTCAAGATGTGCTGTTCAAGCTCTTTTGAAGAAGCACAAAGAAACGGGCAACGTTGAGGACTGTAGATGCAGTGGTCGGCCAAGGAAACTTAATGCAGCAGATGGAAGACATATTGTGCTTACTTCCCTTTGACATCGGAAGATGTCCAGCAGTGCCATCAGCACAGAACTGGCGGAAACCAGTGGACCCAGGTATACCCATCTACTGTCTGGAGAAGTCTGGCCAGAAGACTGGTCTTCATGGAAGAATTGTGGCCAAAAAGCCATACCTCTGATGTGGAAACAAGGCTAAGCGACTCAACTATACATGAAAACATAGGAACTGGTGCATGGCACCAGGTGCTCTGGACTGATGAGTCAAAATTGGAAATATTTGGCTGTAACAGGAGGCAGTTTGTTTGCCGAAGGGCTGGAGAGCGGTACAGTAATGAGTGTCTGCAGGCAACAGTGAAGCATGGTGGAGGTTCCTTGCAAGTTTGGGGCTGCATTTCTGCAAATGGAGTAGGAGATTTGGTCCAGGATCAATGGTGTCCTCAATGCTGAGAAATACAGGCAGATACTTATCCATCATGCCATACCATCAGGGAGGTGTGTGATTGGCCCCAAATGTATTCTGAAACAGGACAACAACCCCAAACATACAGCCAATGTCATTAAGAACTATCTTCAGCGTAAAGAAGAACAAGGAGTCCCGGAAGTGATGGTTTGGCCCCCACAGAGCCCAGATCTCAACATCATCGAGTCTGTCTGGGATTACATGAAGAGAGAGAAGGATTTGAGGCAGCCTACACCCACAGGAGATCTGGTTAGTTCTCCAAGATGTTTGGAACAACCTACCTGCTGGGTTCTTTCAAAAACTGTGTGCAAATGTACCTAGAAGAATTGATGCTCTTTTGAAGGCAATGGGTGGTCACACCAATTTGATTTGGGTTTTTCTTCTGTTCACTCACTTTGCATTTTGTAAACTGATAAACATAAATAATTAGAATATATATTTTTGAAAGCATTCTTACTTTACAGCATTTTTTCACACCTGCCTAAAACTTTTGCACAGTACTGTATATCTGAGGAGAATTGGATACATGTTTTTTGTTTTTGTTTTTAAATCTGCATGGCCATTCTTGATTTCCCTTTGGATTACCAATTTCCTTATATATCAGTGTAGTTGGGCAAATCAGAGATAAGAAGCTCTAATATCTAGGGACAGACTTTCAGGGTGCTTAAAACTGAAGTCTATGCAAAATAATAAAAAATAAAAACAATCTTGTCTGTCATTGCAAATGTATTATCATAAGGAGGTAAGGATTATAAAAGGAAAGGAATTGTATACCAATATCAGTCACAAAAATACTTTAAAAATAACTAAAATCAAACAAAAAAAAGGGACAAAGTTAAAAGATTCTCTCTCTCACACACCTCCCCCCCCAAATACAATCATTTAAAAAATGTACATTTGGGGGTTAGCTATTTTTGCTGCATATGCCTATCCCATTTCTCAATATTTTTCTTTTCCTAATCTGCAGATTGCTATCTCTTCCTTTCAGTTTGATGTAATACTCAGTTCCGACAATTGCGCAATAACAAGAGTCCTGCTATAGACACGCAAAGTTAATGACTTACTCATTTCGTATGATCGCATTCTTAAAACTGAAACATGCTTTCAGTTTCCAAGGGTCAGGGTCATAAAAAGACGAATAGGAACATGCTTGAACATGTTAAGGTCACTTCTCTCTTTAAGGAATGGTTTCAAGAATAAATACTTATTGGTAAATAGCACAAAGAGACAAGAGAGAGTTAAAATTTATAAGTACATAGCTGTTTTTTCACTAATATGAGATGATATCAATGGCCCAATTCTGGCATCATTAATACTAATTTAATTAATACAGATTAATCATTAATCTTAATTTAATTATTATGGATGAATTTTTGGTTCATTATGTGCCATCAAATCATTTTTGACCCCTAGTGACCACATAGGTTTTCCCCATGACAATCTATCCCTAAGCTGTTCTTTTAGGTCTCTCATAAAATTTTATTGAAGATTTTAAACACAAAAATAAGACGAATACAAACTAAAATAGAGCAAAAAATAAAAAAGAAAAGCTAAAGAAAAAAAGTAGCAGAAAAATAGAAAAGCAAGCAAAAAGATATAAAAAAGTGGCTTCCAATCATCTTTACAGAAGTCATAAGTACAATTATAAATTGACTTCTCTCTCTAAAGTTATATCATGACTCTTTTCTTTCTATACTCTATCCTATCTAATCATCAAAACCATAAATCATAAGTTCATTTTTTCTTGCAAAAAGTCCATAAGGGGTTGGCAGTCAGCAATAAATGTAGATGTTATCTTCTCTCTAATCAAACAAGTCAATTTGGCCATTTCAACGAGTTCTGTCATCTTCACTAACCATTCATATCTTCCAAAACTTTAAACAGGAAAGTCCAGTTCAGACTGCCCAAGGCTTTCTCTGAATCTAAGAAAATCAATGCAGCCTGTTTTTTATTATGTTGCTCTACATATTCCAAAATATCCAACACATTTCTAATATTGTCCTTTAACTGTCTTTTAGGTAAAAAACCACATTGACCCTCATGAATAAATTCTTGTAAAATTATTTTCAATCTCTCAGCCAAAATCAGTGTAAACAATTTAGGGTCATTATTCAGTAAATGATATCAGCTGATAATTTCTTGTTCAAGTCAGTTCTTGTCCCTGCTTAGGTATTAATGCTATATTAGCCTCTTTCCAGCTCTCTGGCATGTTTCCCCTCTGCAAAATAGAATTCATCGTATTTTGTGTAGGTTGTAAAAGTTCATCTTCAAAACATTTATTGTAAGAAGCCAGTAAACCATCTGGTCCAACCACCTTTCCTGTTTTAGGCTTTTTTATAGCTTTGCAAACTTACCTTATTGTTATAGGTCTATTCATAATCTGTTTCTGTTTCTTTGTAATCTTTGGTAAATTTTGTTTCTTTAAATATTCATCTATTTTCTCCAAGGAAATTTCTTGTCCTTTATATAAATTAGAATAACATCATGAAGTACTTTTTGCATAGCCACATTACCTGCTACTACGGTATCTCCCTCTTGTAATTTCAATATCATTTTCTTTTTCTTTTTGTAATTTATATGCCAACCAGTTCCCTGGTTTATTTGCCAACTCAAAGTTTTTTTGTTTTGCATAACTCATTTTTATTTCCATTTCTCTTACTCTTAAAATAGATAATTATCACTGTAGAAGCTTAATTTGTTGAGAAATACTTATCTTCTCTGGAACCTTCTTTAATTCTTTTCTTTTTATCTCATCCAAAATAGCTTGTGTTTTCTCTTGCCTCTTCTTTTTAAGTTCACTATTATGTTGTATAAAGTAACCTCTCATGAAAGCTTTACTTGTGTCCCAAACCATTCTTATATCTGTACCTTTATTAAGGTTATTTTCCAAAAACTCTTTTAATTTTTCTTTACACTCTTCCACTATTGCTTCTTTCTGTAACAGCATGTCATTTAACCTCCATCTGAAAGAACTGGATTTCCGTTTTAAGAACCAAACTCACTGGATTATAGTCTGAAAAAGTATTTGGTAGTATCCCTACTTTATGAATCTTAGTAGCCAAATTCTTTGAAATCCAAATCATATCTATTCTTGAAAAAGATCTATGTATTTCAGAAAAATAAGTATACTCTCTTGAATTGCCATTTTTATGTCTTCATGTGTCAACAACCTGTAAACTACTTTTGATAGTTTACCTTTTGTAATTTATATATATATTTGGAAGTTCTGTTTACCCATGGGGAGATCACTCCATTCCAATCCCCCATTAAACACCAATTTTCATAAGGAAAGCCCATTCGTCTGTCCATCAGTCCTTTATATAACATTACTTTAGCCTCATTTGGGATATAAATTCCCAATATCAGAGTCTTAACTGCATGCAAATTAACTTCTACCCCAACATACCTACTATGCTCATCAGTCAGTATAAGTTCTGGTTGTAGTTGGGGTTTTATAGACAAAACAATTTCCCCCCCCCCTTTTTTTTTTTTGTTCCTGATGAAATAAATTCTTCATCCAAATTTTTGTAAGTCAAATATTTTATATTCTTTTTTCTAATATGTGTTTCTTATAATCAAATTATATCTTGTTTTAATCTTTTAAATAATGATTTTTTTCTCTCTTTTGAGGAGCATTTTCTCCATTTAAATTCCACGTTAAGCATTTATAATCCATAATTTGGCCAAAAATTTAGAAAAGTCAATACCTGTAGCACCTAATTCAGTAACATCCCTTTCACTTCCTTGTTGCACCTGTTGAGGCTTTTGTGTAATCTCATCTGTCATATCCATTTATATTTCTTCCAGTTCTTTAATTTTTTCTAGAAATTATCTTACTTTCTGCACAGAATTCAGTCAAAACCTCTGCTGTTTGAAAGTAAAAATCACTCCTTCCAGTTTGTCCCATCAAAATGGAATCTTTTTCTGTTTATCAGTCAGAAAGAAGTATTCATTTCTCTTATGCAGTATTCTAATTGGAAGTTATTTATGCACAATTACCTCTGTATTATCAACCTTCAATCTTGTATTAAAATGTTGCTGCAGAACCTGGACTCTTGTCTTCTTCCTGCCAAAATGCACCAGGACATCCCTTGGAATATTTCTTAATTTCACAAATCTTGCATTTTTTCTATAAACTTTATCAATTTCTCTTCATCCCATTCCAAAAAATTTGATAAGGCTTTAATAATCTTTTCTCTGATATCTTCACCAAAATCCTCTGGAATCGCTCTGAATCTCAAGCAGAATTCTTTCTCTCTCAATTCTAATAGTGCCAGATTATCTAAATCTTTTTCCATCTCTCTACTTATAACTTCTGTCCTCCCAAAATGTTCACTTTGTCATTAATTCGTTTTACATCTCTAGTTACTTGTCCTATAGATTCTTTAATCTCCTTAATTTCTTCTTTTATTTCCTCTTTCCTCTTTACTAATCTTTCTTCCATTCTCTCTTCAAAAACTGCCAAATTAGCACAACATCTTCCCCAATTCCTCAAACATTTTCTGCAACAACTCTGGTGTAATTCCTGTTTCTGCAGGCTGCTCTTATGATCCTCTCCTCCTTATCCTGCTTTTGCTGTTTTTCTGGTGGTTGCCATTCTAATATTGTAATCCAAAAGTGAAAGTGTCTCAATTACAAGGGAAAAAGTAAAAAGCAGGCTTCCCCTTTTTTTCTGTTTTGCCTTTCTATATCCTTAATATTTTAGTCTCAGTCGGAACTCTGTAGTTATAGTCACAGTCACAGTCTATCTCATATTTCCTTTATCTTCTTTGTTTTGTAAAATCCACCAACTGTCTACATTCTGTAATATTAAACAAACAATATTCCCACAAAAGTCCAGTCCATTTGTCTATTTAGTTCCAATATTTTCAAAGACACTTTTGCCAAAAAATTATATTTAAAAATTATGTCCCCTTTATCCATTTAAACTTTCTTACATCCAATCCTTGTTAAGCTTTTTGCTAGAGATTTAAATCCTTTAAAACCTTTTTTTTTCTTTCTTTAATCCAGAATGATGTTGACTTACCAAGTGGTTTTATCTTATCCTGCCAATCAGAAGATTTCTCTTTAACTGTAAATTTTATTTATTTTTATTTATTTGATTTGTCCCCACCCATCTCCCCTACAATGGAGATGTAATAAAATTGATTATAAATTGATTATATCCAATAGTGATTCAGAAAGTGAGGCTTTTGTAAACCTTATGTCCATTACAGGCTGCATTGCAGTTGTGAGCCTGATTGACTCGACTCCCGGCCACTTGACTCACAAGTTAACCACAAAAACCTCAGTTCCTGTGGTCTCCTCACAAGGAGCAGCTGTCCAGAGTACAGGTGGGCAATCTTACGATCTCTCCTTGTCCAGAGAGATTCCGCTGACCAGAATTTGCCATCTGGCCACTGACCTTCACCACAATGCTGTCCCCACTGCTTCAGGGTCATCTAGTTTGCCATGGAACCTCATTCAGAAGCCTCCTGTTCTTTCAAGTCTCTCAATGATGCACTCATCGCCACTGTAACTAAGTCCATCCACTTTGCTGCTGGTCATCCTCTTCTCTTTCCTTCCACCTTTCCCAGCATTAGAGCCTTTTCCAGAGAGCTGGGTCTTCACATAATATGTCCAAAGTAGGGTTATTTGAGCCTGGTAATTTGTGTCTCTAGTGAGAACTCTAGGTTAATTTGTTTGAGGAGCCATCAGTTTGTTTTCTGTTTTCTTGGCTGTCCACAGTATTCTCAGAAGTCGTCTCCAACACCAAAGTTCAAAGATGTCAATATTCTTCCTATCTGGCTTCTTCAAAGTCCAATTATGGATAAAGAATTAATTACATTCTTAATCCATGCTTTGAAATGCCTTGTATATTTTTGTTTCCTTTTTTAGCTTCCTTTTCTTCTATTATAATTTTGTGTTTTTTTCTTTTCTTTGTTTTTTGCATCTAGTTAATAGAAGAATGGGAGATGTTCCCTACTAAAGGCTACTGAATAGCAGCTAGGAACCCAACAACAGAGCATGTACATTAGAATTGGGTTCAGTAAAGATCACCAACTAGGGATCCCGGTCCAAATTTAGGTCCTATCTGCTCTTTGGGATGTCTTTTGAAAGGTAAAAAAGCTGTAGAGAAGCAGCATGTCTTGTGTATGTTGCAACAAAATTCACAATTTTAACACAGGGGAAAGAGAAAAAGCTGGCAATTCTCCCTGATAAAGAAAAGCTGGCGGAGAGCTAACTGTGTACAGTATGCAGCCTTGATATCAACTATTAGGAATCAGCCAGAGAGGACAGATAACCTGTGATGACAACTGCTGTGACTTTATCTTGGCACAATGGCAAATGTAGAACAAGTAATACGGAGTAAGCAAAGGGTTTGAAAGAATATTAGAAAGGAACTGAAGATTTTTAAATACTTATAGAGGCAAAATCACGAATGTTGCTAATGTATTTACTGTACTAATTTACTGTCTCAAACTGCTTGGTTTAGCTCTGAAAGTTAAGGGAAAGCTTGGAGGAATGGAGCTTCCTGTTCTTCTGATGTGAACAAGTGTTTTATAATCAGAATTAATATCTGTTCATGACAGATGATGAATTAATTTCTGTATCCCTAACATTTGTAACTTTGCACTGTTATTGTCTGGATATTTCCTTCAAGCAGCAATATCGTGAGCGTTACCTCTCATACTGAAATAATGAGGAATGGCCATTATCAGAACAGTGAAGAGATGCAAACTGCCCCCTTCCCTTCATATCCCCTTTATATTGAACAAATTCAAGGAGCAGGAATGTCAGAGTGCTGACATTCTTGCTCCTTGAATTAACTGCGAGGAGAGAAGAGGGACAATTATGTATATGGGCAACCACTGTTTCTATCCTGAGTTTTGGAGCTAGAGTTGCTTGCAGAAGGATAATTGAAATGTACAGGACCTTGATGAACCAAAAGACCACTAGATCGGCTGATACCATTTTGTTAAAAAAAATTCTGGAAGCAATCTACAGTAGTGCCTCCTCCTTTCCAAACCAAAGATGATCCTCTCCATATGTAACGGCTATGTTCAACAAGTTCAGTGAATTATACCCTCCTTTAGGGTTATAGAGGTGCTATGGCCCAGGACTCAGACACTGATTCTGCCTCTGAGGAAGCTACTCCAGCTAAACCAGTAGAATGTCAGCCTCAGGAGACACCCAGGAATCACCTGAGGCTGACCAAATACAGACACCGTCAGAACAGCTGGAGCAGTCGGATAATGAGGTATGGCCTCCAAGCCCTAGGACTTGGCGAGTGGAGCAGAGAGAAGAGCCCAGACACTCAAGGAGGCTCCTTGAGTGCAAGGGATAGCAAGGGAGCAACTATCTTGATTGAAGATAGCTGTCTGTAGCCTGATTTTAGAGGCAATCCTGACCCACATTTCTCCATTGGAAAATTCCGTCTGATTGCCTGATCTGGCCTGTTGTTCCTGTGAATTCTGCTCTTGAACCCTGAAACTCTGACCTTCGGACTGGCTGACAAACCTGACTTGGCTCTCTAAACTTTGGACTTTGGATTTTGACTTGTCTTCTGTGTGTTCCTGTGGAAAACAGAAGTACTCAGGCAAGCTTTCTTTGCCAGAGACTTTCTTTGGATTTACGTTCCTTTCCTTGTCTGCTGGTTATCTACTCAAGCTTGAGTAAATTGCTATCCACAAGCTAGCAACTCTGTGTGTGTGTGTGTGTGTGTGTGTGTTTGAAACCTGAAACAGGACGGTAGGCTACTTTTCCACAGGTATGCTTAAATGGAGGTGGACAGCATAAATAAAGTGAATATTGGTTTCAGAATGGGGTACTATTTCCAGAGTACCAATCTCACTCAGTCTACCACTCATGTATTATCTTTACAAGGGAAAATGAGATGGGGCAGCCTAAGGTGTGTTAGAGGTTTCAGTCCTGAGTTTATAATGGAGTCAAATACTTTCCAGAGACCTCAGTAGAAACAGAGTATCCCCAAGTTGATGCTAGGTACTCCATGCTGAGAGGAACCAGATGTTGCTTAGATAAGGTATTTGAGAAAGCTTAATTTGTATTATACTACTGGTAGTAAAAGGTCCCCCCCCCCCCATATATTTGTGAGCTGCATTAACTACCAAATCCATGAGATGGCCTCCCATACATGTGAATTGCTTGAAGTGCCCTTATAATAAAGCATTCACAGCAAACTGAATTGACTTGAGTGGTGGCAGGGGGAAGAATTGGTCAGGAACCAGTGGCCAGTAAACCAGATTGGTTACTTTCACTGGCCATATCTCAAAGATAATATAGCTGACATGCCAACCCAGTAGAATAATACAAAGGCCACCCAGCTGGGTTTATCAAAAACATTCCAGTGTCAGGCTGTCATTGACACAGTCTGCCTTTTCCTTCGTCTTCTCTTTGCAATGTAGAAGGCCAAGCTGTGGTTCTGCTTTTGCTCAGGGCTGCCTAGCAAGCTGCCAAGGCTTTGCTGGGAGGTCAGGGTACCTGGCCTTGTTTCAGGCCTAATACAATTACCTTGTATCTTCATGGTGATTTGGTTACTATAGGTGAGCCAGGTTTTGGCCACAACACTACTTTGAACTTTTATTAGCAAATGCATGCTAATAGATTAGTGGTCGTCTTTGTTTTTATGCTAAATGAATTATGTGTGACTGGTTCTGAGCAAAGAAATGTTGCTCAGGTTAGCTCAAATCCCATTGGTTTCATAGCACTTAGCTCAAATCCCATTGGTTTCATATAGGTAGTTACATTTGCTTGACATTTCCAAATGGGCCCTTAAATATACTGTCTTTTTATTAATAGGTCAAACCTCCCAAGAGAGTTTCCCCTTTTTCTTACAGATCTTAAAGGCTTTATTTTCTATATAAAACCATGGGGGAAACTGGGGAGAAAATCTGCAGGGGAACTTATCCCGAGCCCTTTTATATACATGGTCTGATTCGGAAGAAGGTTAAGGAGTTGAATTGACTCTTGGAAGATTGGACAAGTTATTTACCTGGGGCCTACTGTTGGCTCTGAGGCAGAGCAGTGACTGAATGAGACTTCTGTAAGAACTGTGATCTTTTAAATGATTAATTTAAACTATAGAAACCGGCATAATAGGACTATACTGTCTGATAATTTGTTGTGGATGGAAGAGTAGAAATTATTGGGAGAAGAGGGGAAGTGCTTTTTATTGTGGGAATCACCTGTGCTTCCAGAGTTAAGGAGGATCCTGCCAAAAAGAACAGTGGGATCACTCCATTTAAATATTCTTATCTCATGTGGAGAATCTGCAGCCCTTCTGTTGTGGTGTCCCGTGAGAATCTGTAGCCCTCCCATGTTGCTGGAGACTGAAATGGAAAAAAGGAGAAAGGAAAATAATGATTGGATATTGAGAAAAGATATTGGATGTTTTCTATCACATTCATTTCCAGCTGTAGATATCTTGTTTGGGCTGGAGGAACATTATTTTTCTGTAAAGAACAACTGATGAAGAGGAAAGCTCTTATAACTTACCAGTTCTTGGCTCCAACATCAATTCTAGTAAACTGGCAGAGTTTCAGTGCTCTCATTACAGCTTTTGACATTTTACATCAGCTGACAAGTAAGCCCCCAATAGTCTTACTATTCTATAACTGGAATAAATCCAGTAATGCATTCTTTCCACAGAGATGCTAATGTAACTACCGTTTGCCTTCATTTTTCAGGCATTAATGTTATGAAGAATGCTAAACACAGTTTGCTAATTACTAACCATTGCAAATTAAGATTTAAGTAATCAGGCTTTTATGGTGCTTCTGTTTTTTGTTTTTTATACTAATGCATTTATAGTACAGATGCCTTGCCTGGATATATTTTACTATGTTGCCATTTTATTGATTGTTAAATAGGGAAGCTATCAGATTTCTGACTGCTTCTCATGGGGAGACTAATTAGATTATTTGATTGTCTGGTTCATCATAATAGGAAATACTTAAGTGTCACAGCTGGTCTCAGACTCAATGTCTTGCACCATTATTTTTAAATGAAACAATTATATCTTCACTGGGAAATTTTTTTATAAGTGACTGGACAGTAAAAATGATCTAACCAAGAGATAACTTCTTATGCTTACATAGGGAGCCTGAACATCTGCATTGCCTCTGAAGTTATTTACATCATACCTCTTTTCAATTTTGATTCGGAGAAGGTTCTTTGCTCCTTAAGAATCAGACACTTAATTAGGTTGCCCGTAAAGACCTCAAGATGACATTTCAGAAATAAGAAACAGGCAAGTTTTCCATTTTAACAGAACCCTCAATATCTGTTACTGATATAACCTTTCCAAATGGTGTACTTGTTGCTACAAATTGTTCTGCCAATGAGATTTTTGAGGAGAAAAAAATTGTCAATTGACTTGGTTTTGCTTGTCTGAGCAATCTTTACCAAGATGTTACCATATGTTTAGCGTTCTCCTGCAAATACCTGGGTGGACAAGAATTAGCTTCAGGAGGAATGGATAAGCAACATCTTTAATTTGTCCCAATCCTAAAAGACTATGGGCAGCACACAACATGGTAAAGCAAAATTAACAAATCAAAGAGAAATTCCAAGCGAAGTAATCACAATGGATGCCTTCAATCAGATCAGCTGGGGCCAAAGGCTCATTGAAGCAGAAAAGATTTTAGTTGTTTACAAAATGTAAACATAGGTATCTTTGGGGAGGGCGTTCCACAGAGTGGTGGTTACCACAAAGGATGCCTGTCATCTTATCCCTCCCCTACTTCTCACTGGGGGTGGAATCTCAGCAGGCCTTCCCTGGATGACCAGACTGTATGGGCAAATTCAACTCTGACAAGGCACTGCCTGATATATTCCAGTGCTGTGCCTTAAAGGATTTTAAAGGAAATGACCAGCACTATTGAGCCTGGAAGCCTAATGGTAACCAGTGCAGTAACTTCTAAACTGGGGTTATTTTACATTGGTGGGGTTGCCCAACCAGCAATCTGGCCACCATTGCAGTAGTCTAGTTAGGTGGTAATCGGAACTTGAGGACATCCTGATCAGGTAGGATTGTAATTGGCACACCAGATAAAGGTGAATGAAGGTCCTCCTATACATGGCTTCCATATGCTGCTTAGGCAGGAGCCATGTGTCCAGGTGGATCCTTAGATCATGAACCACCCATTTTGGGTGCAACATAATACTACCCAGAGGAACTACTAGGATAAACATTTTTGGATTGCCAGATGTTTACTGATGACTAGCAGCTCCATCTTAAGATTCAATATGACCTTCTTTTTGCCCCATAGAAATCCTTACAGCCCTCAGGCACTTGAAGACCTGTATAGCACCTTATGCTAATAACTGAACAGTCCCACAGTGACTATTCACTTCAACTTCTCTCCTTTCTGTTGCCTGCTAAGAACTTTCTACTTTGCAAGCCACTCTCCGCTTTTCAGCTCCGCTGCTGTTCCTTTCACTGACTGCAATCGTCACCAAAGAACCCAAAACAAGGCAGCACACTTCAAAATCCTGCTCCCTGTAGCTGCCATCATTCCATGGCTCTGGTGGTAATGGTGGCTGCAGCACTCTCACTTGCTTCTCTATCAACCATTCACAATAAGAAGGCTATTTGTAAAGCTCACCTCCTGTTACCATTACCTCTCTGTGGTAATGATCTCTTCTGCAATAGCCCTTCAGTGTATCTAGCACTAATTTCAATATGATATTTTCTAATTTCAGTTATCGAAAACCTCTTTCACTTCTTGTTTTAACAGTACATTTCCACTTTTAGACCAACTACTTCATTCATTTTCAATTCCAATTGCAAAGCTCTCATTTACACTTTCACTTCCTCAGATTTTCCAAAGTTCCAAATTTCACTAATTTCCAATTAGTTTCACTTATACTTCTTTTTGAGTGCACAGCCATCAAATAGCTATCTCCCACAGTAAAATCCTGCATCAACAACTGGCAAGTATCACTGGAGCTAACTATAGTAATTTCTAGCATAAGTACTATCTTAAAACCATCATCATCATCACCACCACCACCACCTTGGGTGCAATCCCAAAACATCTGGAGCACCACTTGAAAACCATCGGCATTGACAAAATCACCATCAGTCAATTGCAAAAGGCAGCTTTACTTGGAACAGCTTACATCCTGCAATGATACCTTTAACACCACCAAACATCTGCTATCCCAGGTCCTTGGGAAGGACCTGATAGGTCGATAAAAATGCCAAATTCAGTCTAAACATCTGGCTGACTGTGCAATCAACAATAATTTCACATTTTGCTAGCAGAAATTATGGGGAAGGAAAGGGAATGACTCACAAGACTTACTAGTGTTATTCTGTATCTTCAGGAGACATTTCATTTCTCCATAAAAGTGCATGAGCTGGCAATGTCAGATTGTGGGAAAACCTGTAGAGGGTTTCCTAAATTAAGGAAGGCTACACAAATCTTGTACATATGAATTAGAGGAGGCGTTATCTGCAGAATGTACTTCTGCACATCCATCACATCTTCCAGAATATAAAATCGTGTTTTATATATAGAAATTCTAATTGTATTTTACATGATGATGAACATTAATAAGTCAATATTTTAATTGCCTCCTAACTAACTACAGTAGTGCTCTAGGGAAGAGCCTTCCCCTTCCAACTGAATTTTGATCTTTATCATCAACAGTTTAGACCTAGTGAGGCATCTGAATGAAAAGAACTGATAGTGCTCAGGTATTTTTGTCTACATCCATATTAACCTTCTCATACTGGAGTCCCTCTAGAGCTTGCCAAAAGATTTCTGTGCAAGTTTAATTTAATCATTTGCCTCTGTGAGTTTATCTATTTAAAAAAAATCTCAGAAAGCATTACCAACCATGTTTTTGCTTATAAGGCTATAAAAATAAGAAAAGGTCGAATGCTAATTTGACATTTTCAAATCAAATTCAGTCCTCACTTTCATTAAAAGAAAAAAGCTGATAACATTCACTGAGATAATCTAAACATGAATTTAGAATATATTAAAAAAATAATTTGTCTTGTCTAATATCAGACAACTGCCACACCTCTTGCTGTCTTAAATTGTTCACTTTAAAGTGTAGGGACTTATTTTTGACTCTTAGTTGCATCCTGGGACATACAGTTGTGTGAAAAAGAAAGTATACCCCCTTTGAGTTCTATGGTTTTACATATCAGGACATAATAAAAATCATCTGGTCTTTAGTAGTTCTCAAAAGTAGGTAAATGCCACCTCAGATGAACAACAACACATGACATATTACACCATGTCGTCATTTACTTTACAAAAAGAAAGCCAAAATGGAGAAGCCATGTGTGAAAATCTAAGTACACCCTTACTGCTTCCTTAGGTATGAAGAGGCTAAGTAGCAGCCAGGTGCTGCTAATCAAATTCCCTTGGTCAATTGATCATCAGCAAGTGTGACTACCTCTATAAAAGCTGAAGTTTTAGGAGTTTGCTGGTCTCAAGCATTGAGGTGGGTTTTAACACAATGCCAAAGAGTAAAGACATCAGCAATGATCTTAGAGAAGCAATTGTTGCTGCCCATCAATCTGGGAAGGGTTATAAGGCCATTTCCAAACAATTTAAAGTCCATCATTCTATAGTGAGGAAGATTATTCAGAAGTGGAAAACATTCAAGACAGTTGCCAATCTTCCCAGGAATGGACATCCCACCCAGCAAATTCACCCCAAGGTCAGACCGTGCAATGCTTAGACAAATTTCAAAAAATCCAAGAGATACATCTCACTCTACAGGCATCAGTTAGCATGTTAAATGTTAAAGTCCGTGACAGTACAATTAGAAAAAGGCTGAACAAGTATGGTTTGCTTGAAAGGGTTGCCAGGAGAAAGCCTCTTCTCTCTAAAAAGAACATGGCAGCATGGCTTAAGTTGCATCTGAGCAAATCATAAGACTTCTGGAACACTGTCCTTTGGACAGATGAGACCAAAGTGGAGATGTTTGGCCATAACGCAGTGCCACATTTGGTGAAAACGTGCATTATCAGCATTATCAGCACTATCAGCACAAACATCTCATACCAACCGTCAAGCACAGTGGTGGAGGGGTGATGATTTGGGCTTGTTTTGCAGCCACAGGACCTGGGCACCTTGCAGTCATTGAGTTGACCATGAACTCCTCTGTATACCAAAGTATTCTAGAGTCAAAGTGAGGCCATCTGTCCGACAGCTAAAGCTTGGCTGACATTGGGTCATGCAACAGGACAATGATCCCAAGCACACCAGCAAATCTACAACAGAATGGCTGAAAAGGAAAATAATCAAGGTGTTGCAATGGCCTAGTCAAAGGCCAGACCTCAACCCAACTGAAATGCTGTAGCAGGACCTCAAGAGAGCTGTGCATAAACAAATGATGCCCGTAAACCTCAATGAACTGAAGCAAGGTTGTAAAGAAGAGTGGGCCAAAATTCCTCAACAATGATGTGAGAGACTGATAGTCATACAGAAAATGATTGCTTCAAGTTATTGCTGCTAAAGGTGGTTCTACAAGCTACTGACTCTAAGGTGTACTTAGTTTTTCACACATGGCTTCTCCATTTTGGCTTTCTTTTTGTAAAATAAATGACATGGTGTAATGTGTCATGTGTTGTTGTTCACCTGAGGTTGTATTTGCCTACTTTTGAGAACTGCTAAGGACCAGATGATTTTTAGTATGTCCTGATATATAAAACCATAGAACTCAAAGAGGACGTACTTTCTTTTTCACATGACTGTATGTAGCAAAGAACAAGAATGTCAGATATTCAAATTCTCTGGTCCATAGTTCATAAATCCTGGTGGTATCTATGTTAACTTTTGTTGAAGACATGTTGTACGTTTAAATTCCATTGGATGGATTCCATCAAATAAGAAAACACCTCAAGTACCCCAAGCATCTAGCCCACACTGAACTGTCAAAGCATGCTTAAGTTGAAGATACTGCCACAGTTGTGAACTACAAGACCACCAAATCCAGTATGAAGTCAAGAAAAATCCTTGAAATAATAATTACATATTAATTGATTTAAAGTAACTAGTCTGGCTTCTGCCCATACCTTCCAACTGAACATTTCCCCCCTATTTTTAAAGTAGAAATTTCCAAAGCATTAAGTACTCATGAGCTTCAGTATCAAAACCCAAACTGTGTCCCAACAGAACCCAAAGACTTCTTTCAGCACACACTCCTGGAAAAACAACACCTTTTCTATTGTATGTTGATCCAAGAACTTCCCAAGACCTTTTTTTTTTTTTTGTCTGCGCTCAGTCATTACTGACCCTGCAGTGACTGCCTGGACGAACCCTTGCAGTTTTCAAGGCAATTGTTTTTCGGAAGTGGTTTGCCAGAGCCTCCTTCCTAGAGCATAGCCCAGCTGGCGAGTGCAGGAGGCGGGGTTTCCGTTGCTTCGTGCCCTTTTCGGGCGAGCGTGGTTTCGCGCTTACCGGCAACTGGTCCCGCCTCTCTGTGCAAGGCGCTGCCAGCATTTTTCCTCCCACCGGAGTTAGAGTACCCATTTATCTACTCACGTAAGTTTTCGACCTGTTGGGTTGACAGGAGCTGGGGAGGAAACAGGAGCTCACCCTGTTAACGCGAAAGCTGAACTCGAACCGCCGAAGCGTCAGCCATTTCTGGCCGGCAACTTTCAGCGTCATTAAGCCTAGAAAACCATTTGAGAGGATGTCTGTGGCCACTGTATTACCAAAGAAAATGGCTGTATATATGAAGATTAAAGGTGCAATGTTTTATCCCTTGACAGGAAAGCAAGCCCTTTGAACTAAGTAGCTATTACTTCAGTGGACTTATGCAGAAGATTGTGTTGTAAAAGCAGCACTGATATATTATTTCCTTCTGTGTGGAATTTACCTCCTACTATTTTTTTAAAGCACACACAAACCAATTATTGTTTTAGATTGTTGGTCTCAAGACAACAAAGAACACAATTTCAATTATACAACTTAAAAAATTATGAGGCCGGTAAATAATGTATCAAGGAGAAATATTTCTGAAATTGATTTTTTAAAATTAAAATACAAAAAACCCTTACCAGTCTACTTGGGAACATATAGTAGCATTCTAAAGGTTATCTACTTTGTGGGACACAGAAATTTATTTTCTTTTCTTTTAAATAATGGTTTGTTTTTTTTTCAGTCTTGCATATACAGGTGAAACTGGAAAAATTAGAATATCGTGCAAATGTTCATTTATGTCAGTATGGCAACTCAAAAGGTGAAACCAATATATGAGATAGACGCATTACATGCAAAGTGAGATATGTCAAGCCTTACTTTGGTATAATTGTGATGATTATGGCGTACAGCTTATGAAAACCCCAAATTCACAATCTCAGAAAATTAGAATAGTGTGAAAAGGTTCAATATTCTAGGCTCAAAGTGTCCCACTCTAAGCAGCTAATGAATCCATAACACCTGCAAAGGGTTCCTGAGCCTTTCAATGGTCTCTCAGGCTGGTTCAGTAGGAATCACAAGCACGGGAAAGACTGCTGACCTGACAGTTGTGCAGAAAACCATCATTGACACCCTCCATAAGGAGGGAAAGCCCCAAAAGGTAATTGCAAAAGAAGTTGGGTGTTCCCAAAGTGCTGTATCAAAGCACATCAATAGAAGGTTATGTGGAAGGGAAAAGTGTGGTAGAAAAAGGTGCACAAGCAGCAGGGATGACCGCAGCCTGGAGAGGATTGTCAGGAAAAGGCCATTCAAAAGTGTTGGGGACTTTCACAAGGAGTGGACCGAGGCCGGAGTTAGTGCATCAAGAGCCACCACACACAGACGGATCCTGGACATGGGCTTCAAATGTCGTATTCCTCTTGTCAAGCCGCTCCTGAACAACAAACGTCAGAAGCGTCTTACCTGGGCCACAGGAAAAAAGAACTGGTCTGTTGCCCAGTGGTCCAAAGTCCTCTTTTCTGATGAGAGCAACTTTTGCATCTCATTTGGGAACCAAAGACCCAGAGTCTGGAGGAAGAATGGAGAGGCACACAATGCACGATGCTTGAAGTCCAGTGTGAAGTTTCCAGAGTCTGTGTTGATTTGGGGAGCCATGTCATCTGCTGGTGTTGGTCCACTGTGCTTCATTAAGTCCAGGGTCAACGCAGCCATCTACCAGGAGATTTTAGAGCACTTCATGCTTCCTTCCGCAGACGAGCTTTATGGGGATGCTGACTTCATTTTCCAGCAGGACTTGGCACCTGCCCACACTGCCAAAAGTACCAAAACCTGGTTCAATGACCATGGGATTACTGTGCTTGATTGGCCAGCAAACTCACCTGACCTGAACCCCATAGAGAATCTATGGGGCATTGCCAAGAGAAAGATGAGGGACATGAGACCGAACAATGCAGCGGAGCTGAAGGCCACTATTGAAGCATCCTGGTCTTCCGTAACACCTCAGCAGTGCCACAGGCTGATAGCATCCATGCCACGCCGCATTGCGGCAGTCATTGCTGCAAAAGGGGCCCAAACCAAGTACTGAGTACATATGCATGCTTCTACTTTGCAGAGGTCCAATATTGTTCTATTTCCAATCCTTGTGTTATTGATGTCATGTAATATTCTAATTTTCTGAGATTGTGAATTTGGGGTTTTCATAAGCTGTACGCCATAATCATCACAATTATACCAAAGTAAGGCTTGATATATCTCGCTTTGCATGTAATGCGTCTATCTCATATATTGGTTTCACCTTTTGAGTTGCCATACTGACATAAATGAACATTTGCACGATATTCTAATTTTTCGAGTTTCACCTGTATAAACATAGGATTTTTTTTTCAAACTGAAGCCTAAGGGGAGAAAAGAACTCCTACAGTTTATTGCTGAAAAACGTAATTTAATTATTGTAATAACCATTGTAAGAAATACATTTTTAAGATCTAATATCAGAAAAATAGATGCTCAGTAAAATTCAATTCTGGTATGTAAAAGGAAAAAAATAATCAAAGCATAGACACAGGATTCAATCCAACTGACATAAATCCTGACCAAAACCCTGTGGAACCAATAAACAAAACTGCTCAAAATACTGTTTTCAATGGGATATTATTAGGAGAGGCTTTAATTGCCTTTTTAAAGCCATTATTTCTAAGTCAGAGAATGCTAAAAATTATCAAGTTAAATTTTACATTCATTTTTAACCCTTGTTTTCAAAATAGAAAGGAATATGCAGTATCAAATATAAGATGTAAAACACTTCTAATAACAGAACTAGAAGTTACAGAGGCAATATGTAACATTTATTTATTCATTTATTTTTCAAATTCATACATGCCGCCCATTTCACTACAGAAGTGAAATAAATCATTGTTCAACTATGGCAGCCATAGAATGGCCAATCTTTCAAAGAGCCAGAGCCTGGATATGCAGGAATGATCCAGAATTTTACTGGGAGGATTATGGGAGCAGGAGGCAAAAACCACAGTGTCTGACAGAAGATGCGAGAGGTTGGGTTGGCTGTTCCAGATATCAGACTGGCCTCAGATTACTGTTAGCGAATGCCAGGTCAGTTTGTAGTACAAATACAATACAAAAAACTTTAATGACCAAGTATAAAATATATACAAGGAATTTGTCTTTGGTGACGAACAGCAAGATCAACAATGTGTTTGGATAGCAACAGAAAAATAAGACCTTGATACTCCACAACCTCAGCATGGAGGAACAAACTCCATCCTTGTTACCTTTTAATTGGACTACAATAATTTACTCTACATAGGTTGTTCACACTACTGAAAATGTAGGGTTAGAATGAGCAGAGGAAATTCAGAACACAGAAACAAAATCTTCAAAAATTATTAAGTATCATTAGTCATTATTCTGTAAAGCAGTGAAGTAGTCCAAGTGCTGGAATTTGAGGACTTCATTGCCCCAACTGGTCCATCCAGGCTGCAAATTCCGAGCAAACAGCTCCAAACATTCTACATCTGGCTTGGTATATTCTTTCAGAATCTCTGGGAAGTGGAAAAAAGAAAAAAAAAATAGGGTGAGGATGATGAATTTCCTCTAAGCTGTTGGAAGCTGGGGAATAAAGACAGAATAATTAACTTTAAGGATTTTTTTTTTAAGCCAATTTTATTATATACTGTTAGGAAGGAATATGAAATATCCGTCCTTGGAAGAATGAACAATACGACCAAAACTTTCAGTCACTCTCATTTATGGATATTTATTTAGAGACAGGAGATGAGGATTGTAGTACTATCATAAGAATCCAAAAGTTCATTTATGAAAGTTGCCAGTACAACTCTTGATTGAGATAGGTAAACATTTACATCTTTTACCATTTCTTCCCTCAAATTTTGAAGTTAAGATTCAAAACAGATATAAGTATAAAACAATCCTTACCAGGTACCATTTGGTTTCATTAATTATACACTTTTGGTAACAGCATTTTACATTTAAGAGATAATTATTCCATTTCAGTAAGACTTACTCCCAGTATAGTCTTCACTGACTTCAGATGGCCCTTTTGGAGAAGAAAATCTAACCTTAAGCCAATTAAACTGTTGCGATTTCCTATTGATGATCCCTGAAGACTGTAATTTACTGAATATGCAGCAGATTATTAATTCCTTACAATACCTTATTTTTTAAAGTTGAAGATACCAGATAAATCAGTCATGCTCTTCTGTGTATAAATAGCCAATTAATCCTTTATACTGCAATTTGAATATGTATAATCATATATAATTCTTAGTATGTCTTAAGGATATTCTCACTATAACCAGACAGCAATTATGTTTAAGCTTGGAAGTATTTTGGCACCAGTTTCACAAACTGTGACCCAAAATATTTCAACAATATTCACAGATCATAGCTACAAGTACCCTGTGTGTAATTTGGGCTACCAGTTCCAGGCTTTGTAAATCTGTACAACCTCTAGAAGGCAGCAAAAAATGAAAGAAACAGGAAATGAGAACAAATCCCTTGTGTTCAATCCTGTACTTGAAAGTGCCCTTTCCACTGAAATAGTTTCCATGAAAAGCTTTACTTGGTGTTGATTGTATTGTCATCCTACCTACATATTTTCTTGTCACAAGGTATTTCTACTAAATGTTCCATACCTTCCCTCCAGCAATTTCTGATTTTATATTAAAAATAGCCTTTAAGTCTTCTCTGCTATGGTTGCTGTTCTGACACTTAAACTATGAAATGATTAATCCCTAATTTTTCCTGCTCACTGAAAATGCCACTTTTGCTATTGTATCTTATGCTGAACATGTTTTAACCAGGAGCACTAGATTATTTAATAAAATGTAACATTTGTATTGTCTTAACTGGCTTAGAAATAGCTTGGACATAACTGAAGAGGTGGTTGCCCATCCTCTGCTCTGCATTCTTGCTACTGCTCCCCTTTCCCTTGCCAGCCATAACTTTGCACAGCAATTTCACTCTTCCCTTTCTGACTCTAGAGGACTGGTATCCATTTCAGGCAAAAAGAGTTTGCTTGACTCACAAACTCTTTGGTCATCAAAACAGGAGTTGTACTGAAACAGGCCAAAGGCTTGGCATTCTATTCTGTTCCCAAAGCATGCAAACACATGTCAGTGGGAAGCAAAAGACCCCAAAACATTAAACAGCAGTCTTTAGTGCCATCTAGTTCAAGTAATTCTTCTTGTTTAGATAATAAATTCCTTTTTTCAAGGAAACCTTATCTTCTCCAACAATTTGCCTGACATACATAATAAATTGATTATTAATTTGACCTTTTGGGCTTGGTGGTAGTTTTCCTGATTTACAATCTATATATTATATGAGCTTCCATTCTTTGTATTTGAAGTACTCCGTTTCCCCAATTTAATACTGTATCCCAATTAATCCCGGTATTATATTTAACATAATATCCTGGACCATAATTGGTGAACAACTATTTTCCCTTTTAACAGCAGTACGGTCATTGGTTCCAAACACCTTTCAAATTCTGCTTTCTCTAATACAAAGCTTCAAGCAACACTAAGAATTAAAGCTTCCTTTTGGTTTCATGAATACAGTATCTGTTCCAGGATACAAGTGATTAGGATGTTTAAAAAATTTACCTCTTTTTGTCATAGAGCATTTAGTTCATCTTCCTTTAAACTCACCCATTACTAACATACTTTCTCTTTTGGCTCCATTTCAAAGTTCATTCTCCAGCTGAAGGCTAAGCATTCTGAATAGAGGGAGATACTGCACTGACAGTACCTCATTATGTTTTCAGGGCAGTATTAATATTCCTAGCTTATTTTATGGAAGAATATCTGGACGGATCTTTTTCACATAGGGCATCACTGAACTGCCAGCTGTACACACTAGTCAGATTTTTACATCTTTACAACAAAAGCAGGTACCAAAAACAGTGGAAGGTTCTATTCTGATGTTTGCTTGGGGAGTTGGCAAAACAATTCTTAGAAATAGAATACATTTATTTGCCTTTAAATAAGCATAAATACAATGCAGATTAATTGCAACCTGATATATATTTACCATACCCTCTTTCAGGGGATTTAGTATTTATTCATTTTTATTTATTGCCCCTGTCTTTTCATAATTCAGTGGGGCTTACTCCTAGATAAATGAGCATTAGGCTGCACATGTAATTATCGAGAAATATTATTTCACCATGGAAATGGACTGTTATTCTCTGAGTACAAAGGAACAGGCATATGGACTGGGATGATAGTCTGTCTAGTCCACGGGCCACAATACTAGTCTCAGATTTGTTATCCTGCCTGAAGTTACCATAGTTGCTCCCAGAAGCTACTGTTTTACATATATGCCTACTACAAGGGGCGTAATTCTCAACCTTGGCATTGCATATCACTGAAAATAAATAAAACATGATTATACAATAGATAGTTTGGTGCAGTGCTTAAGGTGCTAGACTAAAAACCAGGAGATCGTGAGTTCCAGTCCTCCCTTAGGAATGAAAGCTAGCTGAGTGACTTTGGGCCACTCATTTTCTAAGCCTAACCTACCTTGAAGGGTTGGTGTGGAGAAATTAAGAGGCAGGAACATTATGTATACTGCCTTGAGTTATACAAAATAAGGGGAAGATGTAAATATAAAAAGAAATAAAATATAATTTTACATAACCACATAACCAGTCTTGCAATTGTGGCAGGCATACATATAGTAAATAAATAAAAACTTCTAAAATATAGTATAGAGGGAATAAACTGGTAGCATAGATTAAATAATACTATAGAAAGTGCAAGATTAAGGTTTTCCATACCTATTATTGGTATTTTAAAATCACAAGAAAGCAAATGTAAGAACTAATATTTAAAATAATACAACAATAAATTTCATTTTTATTTCTTTAGCCAAGTTCCTTTCTGAATCCATTTGTACTTTATGAGTAATTCATATCAATGAATTATTTTTGTATTATTGCTTAAAAGGACACTTTGATCATGGCAATGTCTTGGCAGTGATCCTGGTGGAAGTGACTTTTCTACACACACAAGTACGTGCAAATGAGCTGGGAAAACATCAAAATGACTGCTTCAAACCTACAGGATGACATGACCCCTCCCCTCTGAATGATTCACGCAGCTGTAATGTGTAGCATGCATTGATACTAATAAAGCCCATTCATGCCAGTAAGGATTCTTCAGTCCTATAATTTCTCATGGATATTCTTCTCTCTCATTTTATAGAAAATTACCTTGATTTTATACTGCATTACATATTTTTTCAATCCACATTTTTAGATGGAAAACTTGCTAATGTAAGTTCTTTATCTTTACATAACAAAAGCTTTATAAATTAAGGAACACTATGAACAAAATCAGATGCAGGTTTGTAAAAGCCCAATAGTAAAATAAAAGAATCTTCTTTTCTGACCAGGGCAATAAAACAGGACTTACATTATTCTATTCATGCTTAACCTTTATGAGTTTATGAGGTTACTCAATGGAAGGTCCTTTGTGCTAGTTTTCAAGATCTGAATCAAAGTAGACAGCTTTTGATTCAGTCTGTGATCATCAGATTGGATCCTAGACTGAATCTTGTAATTGTGAATGATGGGAGAATGAGGGCTTACAAGCTGTAAAATCAGACAGAAATGAAATGCAGAAAATACAGACAGTCTATGTCTGAAACTCATGCAACTGATGACACAGACTCTGCACCATGAAGTATGTGACATACTGAATTCATTAGTCTTGAAAGTGTCAAAAGTGAACATTTGAAGCAATGATACATTATTAAGGAAAAGAAATTTCATAGATTTTCTTTCTCTTAGCCTATGGATAAAAATAAAAATGTAATCAAAATAATTAAACACTGCTATTAGGAGCAGGCTGCCAAAGAAACCACTGTGATCTATAAAGCAAAATTAAAAATTTGGAGTTAGAAGAATTAGAATTTTAACTCTTTGGGCTCTGCCTTGTTCATTCCCTAAACTGAGGGTGGAAATCTAATCTGGCATTAAGGATTGTAGGTTACCAACATGAGAGCCCAATCTTCTCCTAAATTTTTACCCTAAAGTTCTTCCTTGCTGCCTAAAGTCAGTTTATCAGCTCAGTCTGGCTTTGCAGAAAAGCAGAAGCAAAAGATGGTTCAAATGAGGTGATGTCATTATTCCAAAAGATCTCTTAGAAAGATGCTCCTAAAGAACAATGCCAGATAGTGAAAATCTGCTCTGAAGCTATATTTTCATATACTATATAAGTATACAACAGTAACTAAAATGGGAGCTTCTTTGATATATGTCTGGGATATACATTTTCTTTCTCCCAGAACAATCAGGACCACAAATATAAACTTCTGTAATCTAAGTTAAATTTTATTTGCCATATTTACATAAAGTAAAAGCTCACTTTAATAAGGTAAGCATTAAACAAAGAAGTCTAGTTAGAAACTCCTAGTGTCACAATTTCATAGTTAAATACACATCAGGAAACAAACTATGTTTTTGATTATTTACTTTAATATACAAAGTCCTCTTTTTTTCAGGAAAAAAATGCTATAATCAGCCAGGAGGTTTTCATTAAAATAAAATGCTAATGGTAAAAAATATTATTGTTAATTGCACTGGTTGCTTTTTAAAACAAAACAATGTATACAGATAATTGTCTTTTCTCATCCCAACTTTTTCTTCATGTTCATACTATTAAATGATTTGGGAAAAACTTCCCTCTACTGGCAATTCCAGGTAATTGTTTTTCACCACTGCAACACATTTTCTCTCTCTTCTTCTACCGACAAGACTTGAATATCTTGTCATATATCCAAGCCCTTAAATCTGCAGTTCAGTTGTCTGAAGTTTTATGCTGTTTTGAATAATCATTCAAAAATTGCTTTCTTTTACTCAACCTTAGAAATTAGCCACATGTGTGTATAAAATGAAATGTGAAGTATACAAACAAATTATAATATTGTCTTATTTGAAAAAGCAGTTAGCTAGCAAAGAACACAGCTGCAAACTTTTCTATCTGGTCAAATTAAAAAGTAACAGACACCAGCAAATAAACTAATTTTTAATTGTAGCCTTCCTGCTTCCTTCATTAACTATGCTTGAAGGAAATTATTTCTTCAATTTTGTAACTACAAGAGATGTGTCCTGCTATAAACATGGGGATGGCCCTTTCCCAGTTAGTGGCCCAGATTTGTTAAACTATAACAGAAATCAGCAATGATTCCATCATGTGACATCCTCCAGATGTAACTGAACTAAAATATATATTTTAAAAAATATGTTTAAAATGGCCCAAATCTCATGATTTGGCTTCAATTTTTAAACTCTGAAGTGGGGTCCATCTAATGGTCACAAATGCTTCATTGCTATCCTTGGGTTACAGATCTCATTGTCATGATATTTCTGGAAGGTACCAGACTGAGGTTCTGGAAGGTACCAGATTGGGGAATACTGAGCTGCAAAGTAGTAATGTTCATTCAGTAGGCCTCAGCTCTAAGACTGGAACCTTCTTCCTTTAAAATACTGAAGGTAATCCTTCTTGCAAAATGTGACAATTTTGTAAATATTGCCTTCTGTCTTTATACACTGCCATACCCAAAGAATACTGTAAGCTTCTGCTGTAATTAAAGTAAATGAATATGTGAAAAGCTCTAAAATAGATATGTTTACACAGCTATATTATTATTTTCCATACAGATTCACTAAAGCAAGCTGCTTATTTGCTCATCTAAATTTTTGAAGTTAGATCCTCAAAACTAGTGGGAGTGAGGAGAAGGCTAAGAACCCAACTTTTGAATCAAATATTGGCATGGTGCTTCAAAGGAAAATACATTTAGTGATTAGCAATAGGGGTTTGTGGAAAGAGTGAATGTCGTATGTAGTTATCATGGCAGAGTAGCAACCAAGTGAGAATGGGTATTAGTTCCCCTACCAAAAAGCAGTACTGAGCAAGCCATACTGTCTTATGTAGGTCTACGGCTAATGAATGGCCAGAATGGACATAATCTGCTCGTGCCTTCACAGAAGGCTCAGAAGAATTCAAGAGTAAGTGTCCCCATTAAGCTGATTTATACTCTGTTTCATGTAAGAGACAAGATAACTGACCTGTAAGCATGGTATTATATGACTTAATCGTGTTTGGTCTACAACCATATATTTTAATGAACTTCATAATCAGGATGACTTAGTGAGTAGCCACAAATGGAGTGGAAGGGGTGGAACACACAAAAGAATATTTCTCTGCCATCACTTTGTTTTACTTCCCCATATTTTGCTTGCAAAGTATCAACGCTATATCTGCAAACAGAACAATTAGCTCAAAATCAATTCGCAGGAAATGCTCTGAATAAAATCTGCTAGGCTATCATCTTTTAAAGATCAGCTCATTTTAACAGTTGCAATAATGATTGTTAAGCCTAAGGTAACAGAACTATATATTAGTGTTTCCGGTAAAAACTGAACAGACTGACAGACAGACTGACATTCACAGTTAAGTGTCTAATGAAAATGCCCAAACTTTCAGTAATTTCCTACAAACTTTCATTTATATTAATGATGGTCCAAAACTACCAATACAAATGGATAAGAGTACTTAAGCCATTAACTAGCAAGACAAATATCAACAACTGAAAATATAACACCCTAAAAATATTGCGCTGTAAGAATTTATTTCTGGAACTTACCTGAAAGAGGCGGCTTATGTGAATGAAGAGTACAAGGTACACTAACAATTAATTTCTGATCAGGGATTGCAGGAAACTTTTCATCTTCTGAAAGCCTGTTTGATATATCACAACAAAATATAAAAGGAAAAACTTAAATGAGATATACAGATATCTGGGAAAGATCTGTACATTCATTGGTTCTTCTCTTCCTAAACAGAATAATGACAACGATAAAACAAAAAACAGAGACCACTCTCACACTGGAAGCTGTAGGGAAGCTAATCTATAAACATTGAGCGTATTTCTTTTTCTGAAAGATAAAAGGCAGCTTATGAAATTTCCTAAGCTTTTGCAAAAAGAAAGCCAATAAAAATATAAGACTACCAGAAGACGACAAATACAGCACAACCAATATATGTTTCCAATGCAGAATACTGCCTGCCTTTAAAAAACAGATCAATATGTAATTCCAGGGCACAAATGATCCATTTGGCGGCAGCAGCCAATGCTCTTTCTAGGGCTAACACAAGATGGCGTAAGGAAGATTTAATTGCAGCTTTTTCCTAAGTAGATGAGGGGAGCATAGAAAACACCTGGCTTATAGAATTTCAGCCACCTAGTCCTTTTCTTGCTGCAACAGGATAACTAACTAACTACCCACTCTTATCCCTCAGCTGTCAATTCCCAACCCTTCAAAAGACAAAACTCTGACTGGTAGTAAAGAAAGTGTGATTCCTAGTTATTGTTAACAGCAGCTTTCCCTTTCCCCACCTGCCACATGCTAACAAGAAAACTGAGTGGAGCTTCAGAAGTAGAGGGCATTCTCTCTTTGGAGAAAGAAGCAATCTATTAGCCCTATTCCCCATCTGGATAGATTTCAATTCCAATAATTTCCAACTAGCTGGTTGGACATAATGGGAATAGAAGCCTAACAGATCTAGAGGGTGCCCACTTGGTGAAAACTATTCTGTGAGTAAGAAGATTTCAAACTTTTTCAGGCCATGAAACCTGTGGGTTAAAAAAAACAACAACAACACAATCCCAGAACCCCTAGTCCAGTGTTGTCCAAATTTGGCCACTTTAAGATGAGTGGACTTCAACTCCCAGAATTCCCCAGCCAACATGGCTGGCTGGGGAATTCTGGGAGTTGAAGTCTACTCATCTTAAAGTGGCCAAGTTTGGACAACACTATCCTAATCAAAAGGCAAGGCTCTAGCAATAGAAAACTGGTTGTGTTTGAAGGAACTTTTTTTTCTTTGCCCTTAGTCTGCTATGAACCCCCACCAACTTCCTGTGAACCTTCCCTGTAGTTGCCTCTATTGGCCCTACAATGACATTCAATCCACCCATTTAGTAATAACTGGATATTCATTAAAGGCATTTAAAAGCATTTCTTGAAAAAAATAATGTTTCAGCATTATGGGAAAAAGGCAACTAAGTCAGAGAACTAAAGAGAATTGAAAAAAAAATAAAAACTACAGTTTGCAACTTGCTTAAAGCTAGCATTCCTCAGTCCTGTATCAAGAAACCCCACTCTTATTCCTTGACACCTGTTTGCAAAACTCAGCTAAGCATTTCTAACTAAATGCTATGCAATAATACTATACATTAATAATATAACAAAATCAATATCCATACCTTAACGGTACATCTGTATTTCCCTGCACTTTGCCCAGCACAAGAATTTCATAAGGCTTTTTGTGAAGAGAATCTAATGGGATCACAAATTCTCCAGACTTTGTAATCTGAGACAGAGAAACTTGAAGAAATGTAGCAAGTATAAACCCAGCATAACAAGCTATTTTTGTGTGATTTACACAACTTCATTATTAATACAGAAAACAGTTGCTGTTTTCTATATTAGTAGAGTACTGCACCGATGACTACAAATAAAAGTCCATATCAATATATAAATTTCTCCAGATCAGGGTTCAAGAGCTGTCCAAATCTGGTCAAATAAAATCAATTCTAATGTTTTATTATATCATTCACTGAGGCTAAATACTAAACATTGCCCAATTTAAGCTTCCGTTAAAAATTAAATTTAAACTTCAGCTAATTGTGTCAGCTTTAGTAAGTACAAAATAACTGTTAAAGGTGAGGAATATTGAGATTCACAGATATTCAGAGAAGCTATTGAATAAGGGATTGCTCCAAATGTAAAAGCAAATTTGAAGCTAGTGCTTTGACAAAAAAACAAGATTAACTCAGTTTTAACTGTGGATACAATTTCAGTATAAGATCTAAGTAAAACTAATAGAACTAGCATGAACCTCATTAATAATTACTATTTATTGCTATGAATATCACATTTCACAATTACTGGGAAGAGGGGTTGGAAAACTATTCTAGAGTTTTCATTTGCTGTTATCTGTTACGTTAATTATTCTGCATCAACTAAAACCAAGACTGCTTTCTTATTTTATACATAGGAAAATACATATTAGTAGTCTGCAGCTTTACAGACCCTTATCCTAGAAGTGGCCTCCATTGAACCAAATTAAATGTACAGCTGGACAAACATGTACAGAAAGTGCAGCACCATCTACTCACTCTGGGTCCCAAATGAGGCACCTAAGGGTGCCACTCTACCAACAGAAACCTCATTTGGGCCTGCCAGCCTCCCTATCCCACCTTTTAGTTTTTTAAAAAAAGGTTCTAGCCAGTGTGTGCTAGAAAACAAAGCATTAGCTGCATAATGCACAATCCACATTTCCAAAAATGTCTCTGGGTTTTCTATAAACTTCAAAGGCAACTTTCGAAAAGAACATCCTAAGGGGCAGCTTTCCAGTGCTTGTTCATGTGTTCATCTGCCCAGAAAACGACAAAGATAAACTAGGGTGGCAAAAACCACCCTGAAGAGCTAGTAGAGCTGGGCGGCAGGCAATTGCTTCACAGGAATTTTGTGACTGACTACACCCATCACAGCTGCCATTTTGCAACGGTGCCTCTCCATATAACTGTGTCTTTAGGAGGAGGGCCGGAATCTGGACTGCTGTTTTCTTTCATGGCCTGGTGTTAAGAGAGCAGGAAAATGGGAGAGATTGTGGAATGGAATATGGCATGGAAATGAACACTGATAAAATCATTGACAGGGGAGATTTATGCTGAAAGGCTGCAATCTGGTCACCAAGGGAGAATGGCATTCCTCCCTTTCCTTTCCATTTATAACTTAACTAAGGAAATCAACAACATAGTGACAATAGCTTCTCCAATCTAAAAGTCCTACTCCTTAATGTTAGATCAGGCTAAGATTGGAAGGCAGGTAGTAGAAAGGATATGGGCTACAGAAATTTCATCTCACTAACCCATGCTCCATCCTGCAGTCTGCCAATTCTGAGCATAACCTTCTGCATTTGGGTGGCTGGAACAGTGGAAGGAATAGACCTGTGTGAAACAGCTTGGATTTGCTTTGCACCTTGGAAACAATATCATTCACTTCACCAAAGCAAAAAAGTGAGCCAATTAGTCTCATTAGTGGCCTCAAAATGCATATGGCCTACATAAATACAGCAGGACAAGTCTCCCCTCAGCTCCTGCCCCAGTCTTGGCCAATGTGCTTCCAGGCTAGACATTTTTATGACTGCTCATGACAGCATTTTTCACATAGGCTGAAGAGTTCTAGGCAACATGTAGCTGGATGCCAGTTGAGGGACTGCCCAGAACTACAAAGCTGGAAGTGGTAACCTGTCTGGAGGAGGCAAATAGCACATCTTCTGTAGTGCTCTTCAAAGGAGAAGGTGACTGGCAAACAGCAAAGTGATTATCAAAGCCAGGTGTTTTGCATACTGTAGTGTGGCCTAAAGCATTCACAAAGCCACTCAGCCTGGAAGACCTTTTGCCATAACCAGAACCTGGTGCTGGGGACAATGGTCTGCCAGCTAGAAAGATTCAATCCTATCCATATGCTGTTTGGTATCTACACAAAACTGCTGGGGAAGGTCATCCAGAATTTTCAAATGAGCGTCATCAGCTCTTTACCATACTATACCAAAGAAACAATTGATATACTTGAACACTGTCCAAATTTAATCATGGGCTGAATGAGAAGTAGCAAGCTGAAGTTACTCCAGACAAAACAGCAGTGCAGTTAGTAAGCAGGAAAATGGATTTGGAAATTGAAATTCAGCTTGTTTTGGGCAGAGGTGCACTCTCTCTGAAAGTTTAAGAACTCCTCGATCCTCAGCTATCATTGAATTTGCAAGCTGCACCTTTGTATATTTATGGTCTAGCCCACTATCTACATGACTTCCTGTACCTGACAGGTTTGGCAATGGTTACCCACTGTGCTCTGCATGAGGCTACCCTTGAAAAGTGTCCAGAAGTTGTGGCTGGTGTAAAATGTAGCAGCTAAGCTGCTAACCAGTGCAAAGTACAGGGAACATATGATTCTATACAGAAAAGTCTGCATTGCTTGCTAATGGCTTACCAGTCAGAATATAAGTATCGATGTTGGCCTGTAAAACCCTAAAGAGACTGACTATCTATAGAACATCCTCTCCCATTTAGACCTTGTCCAACTTTTAACACTGGTAGGAGAGGCCCTTTTTAAGATGCCACTGCTATCAGAAACTCATCCTTCTGATCTATGAGAAAGGACATCTCTGCTCTCCAGCTATGGGATATACTCCCTCAGGAGGTGCCTTTATTTTGTATGTTTATTAATTTTAATGTTTACTTTTTATATAGTTGTTTTTGAGTGATCACCACAGCAGAAAGATGGGGTATAAATCAAATAAATAAATAAACCTATCCTCCCACCCTAATATTCCTAGTAGAAAAACAAAAAACAGTATAAGCTTTGCTCTGGTATTGATCACACATTTCTGGGCTGAGAATGTTCTGAGAGGCATTTGTTCTTTTAATTCTTAATCTTAATTGTAACAATAAGAGAAATACGGTATGCAAGGCTAATGTTCCGAACTGAGCTGTATGAGTTCTTTCATATCTCAACTCATCACTTACAAATTAAGAAAAACACACATACATACATAATGAAAAATGCATTTAAAATGTACTCTAAAATTAGTATTGGGATTACTATAAACAAATATTGAATAAAGAAAAAAAATCCAGCAAACTTACTTTTACCCAAAACCACTCAACTACACCATGTATGGACCAGTGAGGATAAAGTTCATTCTTTACAAATCGTAAATGCTTCTGTCTATTGGTCACCCATGTGACCACAAGACAATCTGGAGCTGCCAGTGTTGGCACAGGAATTTCTTTGATTTGCCAGTGAGACAAGAAACCATACCTACGTGTGGATATAGTGAGAAAGTTTAGAGCTCATCCAAAGCAAGAAAGGAAAACAGATGTCTGAAATTGTCTGACAATTTTTTACAAACTTTGTCTAATTTAACAACATCTCACTAAATTAAATCTGAGACAAGAGTGACATCCAGTGGTGGAAGGCTTTCTCTTTACATTCAGATCTACTGAACGCAGCAATCAAATTATAATACTTTTTCATTTCCAAAAACAGATATGTATTAAAAAAAACTTCTGAAGCAAAATGAGCTTTTAATGAAATATTTCTCTGCAGTTCTGAATATTAGATGAATCATTGGAGGTGCAATTTGACTGTAATTTATTCTATTTATACAGTATTTTGGAAACAGCATCTTGTTCAAGTATTAAATCCACTCCTAAAGATTGGCTATTGGCCACCAGGTTACAGAATTTTAATGTGGGATTATGAAAATTCTGATAGGATAAAACTGTCAATGGCTGACAATAATGATTATCTACTTCCTGCGATATGAGGCTGTAGGCTTCTGAATGACATTTACTGTGGATAAGTAACAAGAGACTTATATTCATGTTCTGCTTGCAGGCTTCCCAAAAGCATGCAGTTAATTATCATGGATATAAAATGCTGAGCTATTCAGATGCTTAGTCTGGGCCAACAGTCCTCTTCTACTATTTTAAAAATTGCAAAACTATACATTTCTTTTTAAAAGTGCAACAGTTATCAAGTAAACTTTGGAGATAGATTTCTGTGTACATTCACCTTTAAAAACAAACCAAGCTCTCAGCTTTTTGGGAAAGACTCATTCAATCTGCTTATTTCTCATTTCATGTAAAGCCACTTTTCCTCCTAACTGACAAATCAACCCTTTAAGGCAGTGTTTCTCAACCTTGGGAACTTTAAGACATGCGGACTTCAACTCCCAGAGTTCCCAAGGTTGAGAAACACTGCTTTAAGGACTGTTTCTATGATATTTCTAAAACATCCACATACAGGTAGTCCTCACTTAGTGACCACAATCAGGACCAGCAACTCAGTCGCTAAGTGCTACAGTCACTAGGTCGAAAATCACACAACCGTGATGGGCTTACGGCCTCACTTTCCCTTTGGCTGTCAAGCAAAACATCACGTGACCGCAACTTACGATTTTACTTCTATTAACTCTGTTTGTTGCAAGCAGTTGCAAAGCACCCGAATGGCAGTCACATGACTGCGGGGATGCTGTGATGGTCATAAATGCGAGGACTGATCGCAAAGCTATTTTTTTTACACTATCATAACCTTGAACTGTTGCTAAACGAGGCAGTCAATAAGCAAGGATTACCTGTATTCCTTTAAATGGATGTTTGAAAGATATTGTATTCCCTGAATATATCACTAATTTTAAGGAATTATCTTGCCCATTTTCCAATTCACTTTTTATTTTGCTCACCATCTTTTCTAATATGCGAAATAATTGGAAACACACCTGAGTAGTTCTGAGTTACAAAAAAAGCACTCTAGGTCCAATAAAAGGATAGTAAAAGAGCAGAGTAAGTTACTTATTTTTAATTTTTTATTTACAATATTTATAACCAGCATGTTTTCAGCCAAACCAACCCTGAATTACATTAGAATACTCTTAAATTAATATTTTTATTTATGAAATATTCTCAACAAAAATAATAATAATCCCAAATTATGGTAATCTACTAGTTAATTAGTTTTAAGCATTTTAATAGAATAATTCCATTGAATAAAAGCTAACCATTATAACCTCTTGCATTTGAGAATTCCAACCATAAAAAACTTGTTACGGTGCCCTTAACTGATTTTTTATATCAAGCATACACAACAAACTTTGTGATACATTCAGATACCCTGCTGCAAATTACTCTCTTTTATTATACTAGCAAACCATAACATGCCAGATGACATGGTACTAAAAGTTATTTACTCAATTTATATAAAAATACACATGGGAAATCCTACCTACTGCTTCTTTTCACAGACTTGTTCTCCCATGGTGGGTCTATAACAATTATGTCATACTTTTTTTTATCTAGAAAAAAGAAATATTTTTCATTAATTTCCATAACAATTCTTTGAAATTATAAAAGTGCTTCCCATATTTTAAGCACCTAATACATCTTTCAAAAGAAGTGAAAGTGTGATCTTTCCCTGCATTTTAAAACAATAAAAATATAGAATAAAATCTGCTGTTTTAAGTTTATATCAACCACACTATTTTATGTGTAAAGCTGTTCTTAGCTGATGACTCAATTTCATATCACAGGCAATTATAACAGCTTCACATGTACCATAAAATATTTCTTATCAATCAAGGCAGACTTTGTTCTAGAACCTATACATTAGCCAATTATTTTTCAAGCATAAATTATACCTAAGGGAATGGGCCATGAACTAAGTTGGGTATTCGCTATACACAGAGATAAATATAATATTTTGCTTATATCAAAGCAAAATACTACTGCTCAAATCAAATTGTTCAAGCGGACAGTCAGGTATCGTTCAATTCCTTCTTTACTAAAATATACACAGAACTGCTATGGCAAAATATTTAGGGATTGCTGAACAAGTAGATAATTTTACTAAGATATGTACTTACAGTTCAAAAGTGGCTGCATACATGAAATATCTGATAAAAGAAATGCACTTTTGGGGGGAAATAAGTACTTCTGTCCCATTAGTGTTAACATCTTTGCGTTGTTTGTATTATTTTCAGTGACACAGGTTAACTGAACTTGTTCTGGGTCAGAAGTTTCCTTGCCTATTACACATTTTTGCTCTCTTTCATTCACAGGAACGAAACACTTGGCCATCTCACATAGCTCAGCCAAACTGAAATTATTTTGTCCTCTGTCAGAGGTCTTGGAGTAAAACTGTTCTATAGAACTAGGCTGAAGGAAACCACTTCTGCGTGCCTCCTGGATTAAACTTCTGGTCCCATCCAAAATTATGCCACTGATCTGTACAGCAAAAAAAAATAAAAGGAAATTGCTTGAAACATATACATTTGTCAATCGTGATCTATTAATAAGTTATGTGAATTAATGATTGCACAATCTAAGCATTAATTAGAAAATGCTTTCATAATTGTTCACCTTATAAATTATTTTTAGGTGTTTGAAAGGAGAATGTTATGAATCCTTCAGATGGACATTTTCACAAACAGAGGCATTACAATAGAGATAGGACAATTATAAATTTCATTGTATTAGCAATCTTCCACTCACCTTGAGTCCCTTACAGATTCCAAACCACTTAATTTAGAATTTGAAAATGAAACAAAACAATAGAGATAGGACAATTATAAATTTCATTATATTAGCAATCTTCCACTCACCTTGAGTCCCTTACAGATTCCAAACCATTTAATTTACAATTTAAAAATGAAACAAAACAATCTCAAAATATTCATGGTATTTAGGAATGCACAAGATCAAGAAACAAAGCCAATTAACAATCAGCACCGTCAAAACGCTTAATTTATTAGGCTTAATTTAAAAAGGTCTATGTACACGTAACAAGAGTGTTTTTCTTTGTACAGGTAGTCCTCGACTTGGGACTGGAAGTTCCATTGCTAAGCAATGTGGTTGTAAAGCATGACGTCATGTGACTGCATTGCTTAGTGACAGCAATCCGGCACTCCCCATTGTCATCTTTAACCGAATTCCACCAGTCATTAGCCAAGGATCCACTCCAAGCCATTCCAGACTTAATACCTCCCATCCCCAAGCCTCGGTAAGGGACTGCCTCCGCTTCAATTCCTCCCACCTGCCTTCCTCCCCCCCATCTCTGCCCTTTTGCCCACCCTACATCCTGCCTTGCAGGGCAGCAAGCAGCCCCAGAACCACATGGCTTTGGGGCCGCTTCCACGCTGTGGCTCAGGGGCTTCTTGGCACACTGCAGCTCTGGGGCTGCAAGAAGCCTGAGCCACAGTGCAGCATGAAGCCTCAGCCACCCCACCTCACCCCAGCCTAGTTCAGGAGTGTGGTGCAAAGCTGCAGTTGCCCCAGCAGTGCAAAGTCGCAGCCACCCCTGGAAGCCTCAGCCGCCCCAGCCCAATCCTAGCTGCAGTCACACTCGCCATCCTGCACTCCAAGGCCCCTGACACCCTGCAGCTGACCTTCGCCATCTTCTTGCTCCTGCTGATGAGGCGTGCCTGCCCTGGCCCTTCGCGAGGCAGCTGGTAGCCCCACGAGGCCGTCTTCCCCAGGTCTTGCGAGGAAATCACTGTGCACGACCCGGGGAAGAAAGCCTCGTGCGAAGAAAAGAGGACCCAGCTAGAAGAGGTCCTTTTCGAGGCAGGTGCGTGAAAAAAGGCCCCAGCTGCACCAGAGTGAAAGGAGGACTTGGCTGGAAGTGTCCTTCTTTTGCAACGGTGCAGCTCGGACCTTCTTTCACATGCTTGCCTTGAAAAGGACCGCTTCTAACTGGGTCCTTCTTTCATGCCAGCAGAGCTGGAGTCCTCTTTCATGCACCTGGTTTCCAAAACCTCACAAGGAGGCTACACGCAATTTAGACAAGGCCATGCAAGATTTGGACAAGGGGTGGGCGTGGCCTTGGGAACAAGGCCTGGCGCGGTCAGCAGCTGCTTTGCAAAGGGTCAGGCTGGATGTGCCTTGTCAGCAGCAGCAGGAAGATGGTGAAGGTCAGCTGGGGCAGCAAGGCCGGCAGAGCCAGTGAGCACAGGGTGGCCAAAGGGGCATGGATGGGGGGCAGACAGGCAGATGGAGGGAGCTGCAGCACCTCTGAGGTTGTAAGTGCTGGTGGGCTGCCAAATACCCGAATTTTGATCACATAACCATGGGAGCGCTGCAACAGCTGAAACTTGAGGGACCGGTTGTCCCTTCACTCAGCACTGCTGTAACTTCAGTCGCTGAACAAATGGTGATAAGTTGAGGACTACCTGTAGAACAAGCCAAACTGCATTCATACATCGCACTTAGCCATGGCTTAGCCACACATCTAAGCAAGAGATTCACCCATCAAGCTATGTAATAAACTCATGGTTTATAAATAAGAATAGTGAAAAACAAAATCATACAAAGTATATTATGGCTTTGGACAGTATGTAAACCTGTTCCTAGTTAGTTCAGAATACTAAGCCATAAAAAGTGGCTTTATCATAATGCTAAGCAAAAACCAAACAACATTATGGCTCAACACATATGTTACTCAGAATATATTCTTTCAGCTGTGGTTGAGAAATCATGACTTCATGTACTCTCACAGAAGCAAATAATTCCCTACTGTCTAAAGCTGCATTTGCCACTGATGTGAAACACAATTAAAGCTAACTGTACTTTTAACCATGTCTAACTGTGGTTAAAAGTACAGCATACTCTGGCCCATGCAGAATCTCTTAGGTCATTTCTCAACTAGTAACTTATAGTATATTCTAGAGTCATCTAACTACTGTTATACCAAAATAGTAATAATTAGGATAGGCTTTATATCACTTCAACAATAACTGGATGATGCTATTAAGACATTAAAAGTCAATAATGGGGAAATGGCCTTAGTCACAGTAAACAGAACGTGTCTGCACTACCACTTACAAAAGAAGAATTTAAGGAATTTTTATTTAAGGAAGTTTCACATTAGCTGTTTTTTCACTGGGATTGCTATTGGTTTTTAATCATTCAGTCATTTCTGAGGCTTTGCATCCAATGGATATCATTTCACCACGACTGTATCTGCTTCTTTGAGTTCTTATGCTTGTGTCACCAGTGAGAGTACCTAGCCACACTGTTTTATGTTGGCCTATTTTTCAATTGCCTTCCATTTTTCTGAGCACCTGGGTCTTCTCCAATAACACCAAAACCGTCATATTTTGTGCCCCAAATATTTAAGCTTTAGCTTCATTAGTAATGCTCCCAGAGAAGTCTGCTTTTACCTCATCTAATATTATTTGTTCTCCCTATAGCCCAGAGTATTCTCAATGTTCTTCTAGCAGCACAACTCCAAAGGCATTAATTTTTCCTTCTTCAACTTTTCTGATGATCCAACTTTCATCGCCATATGTTACAACTGGGGAAACCATGGCCCTGATAATACATACTTTTGTTAGTAGTATGATGTTTTGCCACTTTAATATTTTATCGAGATCTGTCACTGCAATCTTTTAATTCGTTTACATTTTACAAAGCATTCTGAATATATTCTGAACCATTTCAGAATAGTTGACATGCAGTATCTCTGTCATACTTTGTAAAATATCATTTATAGTGACTTTTCCATACTAAAATATGGCTGAAACACCACTCTGTCCACTGTAGGCAAAGCATTAGTAAGGCTTTAAATGAAACATATCCTTTTTGCATATTACTTCCTAATTATCATAGCTGAGGGATTAACTAACCATTTCTCCTTGAAAAACGATTTCATTACCCTGTATTGATTTCTCTCCCAGGAGATGAGAATTGTCTAATATTTACCAATGTATACTCATTATTTTTAGAAGAGTGAAAGAGTGTACTTTATAGCAGAAACTGCAACTAAAACACCTTTATTAGAATTTTCCAAGAAAAACATTTCAGTATTTATGATTTTAGCATGGTTTGCACTAAGCAAGACTGGGTTCATACAATGTATTAAGTCATAACTAACAAATCACATTCTAACTTAACACAAAGTGGGAATTCAGCTTTTAGTTCAAGATACAAAGTAACTCTCTCTTAACATGGATCATTTCATAAGATAAGTATATATGTCACAAAAACAAATGGTTATCCTCCCATTATAACTCTTCAAACTTACCTTTAAATGATACTCTAAGATATCACTTTCACCGTGATTAAGTTCATTGCTTCTTTTTCGTTTCTAAAGTTGAAAATGGGCACACATGTGAGAGATACTACCACTCAAAAGCATTAAGATTCACTACATTCTGTATATGGGGAAAAGGTGGATTTTGTGATGAACTTGCATCCCTTAAACTTGACAGACTACTAAAAGACAACTAAATGAATATGTTAGTAACAGCAAAGATATCTCCCAGGTGTACAACCTGCAACCTAATGCAGTTGGACATGTGAGGGTGGCAGTGCTTCTCAGCATCTCACAATCCACTGACCATAAGCTTCCTTTGTGGTCTTTCTTTATTTTCCATTCTTCCTGTTCTTTGGGAAATGTTAATTTCACGGAATTTTCTTCCTGCTTTTGGTTTGCAGGTACATGCTCTAATCAGGTCCTTCTTTCACACCCTAACTTCTTTTGCAAAAGAACAGAGGGCTGGGTGGGGCACAAGAGAAGCTGTGGCTCTACTGGTGCAAAAGAAGACAGCACGAAAGAAGACCCCAGCTGGTACAGTAGTGGTGCGCGGTAGGGGCAGCCAGCAGCAGTGGGTAGGTGGGCAGCCAAAAGGGCAGAGATAGGGGGGAGATGGGCAGGAGTTGAAAAGGAGGCAGACCCTTATCTTACCAAAGCTCGGGGCTGGGAGGGACCAAGCCAGGAATGGCTTGGATCAGGGTGGGTTCTTGCCTAACGACTGGTGAGATTCGGTTAACAGCAGCAACGGGGACTGCTGGGATTGCCAGCGCGAAGCAATGCGGCCACGTGATGTTGCGCTTTACAACCGCATTGCTTAGCGACAGAATTGTCAGTCCCAATTACCATAGTTAACCGAGGATTACCTGAAATGCTAATTACCTAAGATAGCCTTCTCCAATATGCAGTACTCTCCAGATGAGCTCACACACAACTCCCATAATCCACAGCCAGCACTGGCTGGAGATAATGGAAATTATAACAGTAGGGGAAGTGGTATTATCTGACTAGTGTTTCTTACCCTGATCCCTTCCAGAAATGCCAGTGCTACATTTTCCTGGAAACTGTAGTAGTAATATATCCAGAGAACACCAGGTGGTGGGAGAGTGATCCCGAATAAATGAGCAATAGAAACAATCTTCAAGTTTAGGTTTTTGAAGGAAAAAAAACTACAGTTTTTGCAGCACCCTTTTCATTCCAAACTATTGGCTATAGTGGAAATACAGGATTTTCAGAGGACTGATGGGAAAGAGTCCCTCACTTTTATTATTAGATGTGTCACTATATATGTCTCAACAAAGAAAGAAAGTCAGACCATGTGGCTTTTTGAAAGAGAAACTGCCACATAAGGAAACCAGCATTAAAAGTTAAATTCCTTCTAACAGTGCAACTCACGGATGGCAAACACATATGACAACATGAGTTAAGACACATATTAACACTATGTTACTCAGTGAACTGCTAGTATGGTCCTTCTAGAATAGGACCATTGTTATCTATAAATTCACTACAATAATAAAACTTTATTAGCACATGCTAAAATTAGATTTACTTAATTTCATTTACCACAGGTTTATTAAATGTTGAAAGCATGAAAGATTTATACAGTGTGTATTACCAACAGTCTACAGAGTACACTGCTGGGCTGCAGAAGTAGCAACCTATAACTATTTTATAATAGATCAGTGATTTCATTTCATGCCAATTTTGCAGCATGCAAATGTATATAAATATGTAAGAAACTTATCTTTATACTCTACCTTTTTAGCTTTAATTGTAATAACAGGCTTGTCCTTGGCACTTTTCTGCTGTCCTGATTCACCAGTTTCTAGATTAGTCCCATCATGCCTTTCCATTTGGAAGCTTGCAGCAATATGGGGCTTAAGTACGTTAAAATATTCTTCCCGAAATATGTATGTCCTCTTGACTATCTGACCATTTTTTTCTCCTGCGTGTCTAAAGTCAGGAACAAAACTTTTTGTACATGATTTTATGGGAAGCAGAATTGTACCTGAGGAAGCAGGAAGAACAGTATTGTCAAAAGAATCGTGGGCTGAGTGCTCAAGGGAGTGGCAAAAATAGTATCCAGTTTTATTTATGAAGGAGAGGTGATCTAGCATCCAGCCAGCTGGTAGATAACATACAATTGACATTGTCTGTTTTCCAAGGCATAATTCTTCCAAATGATTTATTAAAAACTGTATTTCCTGGGAGGAAAAAAACAGAGAAGTAAATCTTTACAGAACTGTTGCATTTACCCAAATGTCAAGTATTTTAATTGAATCCTGTGAACATTTACTAGGACTTCCTGTGAGCACAGCACCTGTCTTCTGTTCAAGAGCCTGACCATTTTCAGGCAGCTGTGTAAGCCTGAAAAAAAGATGCTGTTGCTTTAAGAAATTCACTTAAGGCTATTCTTAAAGCCAATGGAAGGGCATTTTCCTGCATTCTGATGAGACACGTATTCAATATATACAGATGATAAAGCTTATAAGGTATTTTGCATGAAAAAAAGAAAAATAGCAATAACAATATATGGAGAATAGATGCTCCAGATGCTTTGACAGTGAAAAATTGTTGACATATGAGATCCTGTACTGTGACATACATTATTCACTGTCCCTGTAGCTACCAACTCTTTTAAGCAAGGCTTTTAAATCCAAGATGCTAGTTTAAAATCCATATAAGCACATATAACAATAGAATTTGGTTTGTATGTTAGGATAATATTCAAATTAAAAACCTAGAAATAATTGCCCACAAGTAGACAATAGTCCTAATCCCATCAAACCATGGAGCGAGCAAACAAAAGTTAGTTTTGTTTATAGAATTTGGACGATTATTATAACATTTAGATTAATATATTTGAGAGAGTTCAGTGCTTTAGGTACACAGTCTTGTTACAATTCTGGAAAAGCCCTTGCACTACAGCGGTTTCCTACAACTATCTAGCGAAGTCCCAGGAAGCGATGAAATCTGAGCTGGGTTCTTTCCTGCAGTCTTACCCTAAGTTATAGTTATAAGTAAATCGTGCTGAATTCAATGGAATTTATTTCTGAGTAAACGGTGCATGTTCGATCGCGGTGAGTGGATCGCGTAGCCTTTGAGCCGAGTCTTCTGCCCCATCGCGGACTCGAATAGCCGCGCTCAGAGAGGCCGTGAAGGTCAGACACCAGCCCGTAGCATGCCAGCTGGACCTATTCCCCTTACTCCGACAGGGAAGAAGAAAAAGAAGAAGAAACTTCGCTCACAAGGGAGAAGCCTCCTTGCAGCCTGTAACGCACAGCCCGCGAGCGACTCCGGAATTCACAACTGGTGGAACGCCAGAGATAATCATAGAGATGGAACGTAGCCGTCCCCTCGAGCCATTGTAGTCTGAAAGCAATTTCCTGTTTCTGAAGGAAATGACGTTGTAATTTGCCCGTCGGCTTCTTCCACTCCTTTCAGTTAGCGGGAGAACGTCATGACGTTGTTACTGGCGGGTGAATTTGAAAACAAGTGAGAAGCGGGGCCGCGACAGAGCGAGAAAAGGCGGTGAGTGGCGACGCAGCGGAGAAAGGTTCCAAGGGAGTAGCGCCATTACAGGTGAATATGTTGCTATTATCTGACGGAGGTCGGGCGCTGCACTTTTTTCCAGCTTGGGAGAAGATGACGACGGCAAATATATAAAAGCTCTTCTTGCGGAACCAAGGCGCGGTTTGTGAACTAGTTTGAACTTTACCAGCTGATAAGCGCTGGTAAAACCCTCTGCTTTTTCTCGGAGGACAAATTAAGTGTGCCGTCACACTTTTCCTTTCCTTTCCCTTCACAAGAGGAGAATCCCCAGCTCTTTTCTTTCCTGCCCCTAAGGAAAAAGCTAATTTTAAACTACAGATTCTGATTCGTTTTTACTGGGAAGTAAGTCTGGCTGTGTTTCCTCAGCGCGCCACCAGATAAATGTGTTCAGGGTTGCAGCCCTCCTCTTTCCCTCTGAGAAGCGAAGCCAGAAGCCCCCTTTGTTCCATCCGGGAAAAGAAAGAGAGAGAGAGGAAAAAAAGTGTTCAGCAAAGCCACCCCATTCTTTTATTTCCAGTAAACAAAAGGCTTGATGCCTTTTCAAATTTGTTTCTCTTCCCAATTTTCAGAAATCTCCATTTTGGTGGCAGAGGCGGGGCAGGAGTGGGAGAGAGCTTGCTTTGTAGCCAAGGGCTTTTCTCCACTGATCTCTTTCCAGTAGTTTATCAGAAGAGGCTTTGCCACCCATCCACTCCAATCCTTTCTGCTGCCCTGGGCAGAGCCGCATCTGCAATCCTCTCTCCTACGAGTTTACTTAAAGATGACGGTATTCTATATTACAGTTTTCCTTACAACAATGAGGCGTAGTTCAAGTACCAGTCGCATCAGTTGCCGGCAATCCATCCAGCCACTCAGGGTGCAGGATTCTAACAAGACGGGACTTCATACACCCCAACCGTAAGACACTCAGATTGCTTTTGCTGAGATGGCATTCATTTACCTGACCTTTTAAATTTCTGAAGCGTGCCTGTTGAAAATACTAGTGTCAGTTTAGTTTGCCTGTTACTCTTAAAGGAACATACATACATGTATTTTATGTGCAACAATGATTAGACAAATTCACTATTTTGTTTAGGCGAGCATTAAAGTATGATCTATTCTTTAATTTGTGTGTGCATGTACACATGCACTAAACTAGTAGAAAAGTATATACATATTAAAGAGTAGGCCACAGTAAAATGGGATTACATGGGAAAAATTAAACAGCAGGTGACCTTATTGGATGGTATATAAAGATGATTTCAGGTTTGTGTGTGTGTTTTTAATGATTTGTACAATTCACCAATATTTTCTTTTCAAGGCAAGAAAGAAGGACAACATTCGGAAAGCAGAGTGTGGGAAAGCATGCACCAGGGACATCAGAAAGGAAAACCAGTTTTTTTGGCAAAAGGTAATCAGCACTGTTAGTAAGGCTTTCAGTTGGTAGGATTAACTTGAACACTACAATGTTTCAGTATCGCTTCCAGTGTGGATGAATGCTTTATTCCATTAGAATAAAGGACTAGAAAGAGCATCAAGGACTTGAATAGTTCTTAAATGCAGGAAAGCCTTACACCAGGAGTGAAAGAATTGTATCTAGGGATTGTGTAGAACCTGCCAGTATCCCTTTTGTAACCCCCAGAGCTTTAGAGAATTGGTGGGACTCTCCTCCAAAAATGTGCCTTGGCGGTTTTCGGAAAGGACCCTTAACATATCATGCAAAGTCTGCTATAGCCCTCAAGTTGGTGAAAGTTGTACTACCCTGTCTTCTCAATATTCTGTTACTGAGTTGGAAGACTTTGATATGACAGAATTAATAGCCATTCTGTTCACTCTTGAAGTCTCATTCATTATTATAAATTGCATTTTCTGTGTCTAAATAATTTTGCATAATTAAAATTAATAATGCCATAGTTAACTTGGGATGCACATTTTATGGTTTCAATTCTAGGACTAGTGGCCCTGGGAGCTTACGGAACAGCCAATATGGTGCTTTCGGAAGTATGGAAAAAATCAAGGACCCTAGACCACTTCATGATAAAACATTCATTCAGCAATGTATCCGTCAACTTTGTGATGTATGTGGCACTTGTTTAGTTTAACTAGTTAAATCTCTCTTTTATCAGTATAAATTGAACCTGCTGATCAATGAAATTTGGAAAAAGCAAGGTAAAAATAGCCTAAAGAAATAATGGGTCATCCAACTTTTTAAAAAGGTATGATTTACCTCCATGCTTACATTAAAACTATCACACTTTTCACAAAAATAGAATGCTTCTTAGAACCTTGAGCAATGCATTTTAATTATGACAAAATATATGTAACCTTTTGTTGATTAAAATATATGATTAATCTGCAGAGTTCTCTCTAATTGAACAATAATTTGGATCATACAGAGATTTGAACTGCTCTGTAAACTGGCATAAAGCCCAACGCATGTAATACTTTTTAATCTCTTTTCCTAGTTTCTTATAACATATGGATATGGTCCTACAGTCTCTGTGAAATCACTCCAAACTCCATCTGTTAAGGACTTTGTGAAAATTTTCAGTTTTATTTATGAACTCTTTTGCCCTTCATATGAGCTTCCGGGTTCTAAATTTGAAGAAGAAATCCCAAGAATTTTTAAAGAGCTTGGGTAAGTACAACCCCCCCCCCATATTCATTTCAGTAATTAAAAAGAATCAGTACAACTAAGAATATTTGGTAGATAATACATTTCTTGATCATATATTAGGAAATTACCATTTTCCAGAGTTTATCTAAGTTCTTAATTATATTTCATCTTAATTTAGTAACCTTTAAACAATATAGTAATTTTTACAAGTAGTCAAACTATTTGTGTTACAGAAAGTCCTCATTTAGCAGCCACAAATGGGACAGGCAAATTAGTTGTTAAGCAAAGCAGTTGCTTAGTGGAAAATCATGTGACTGCGATTGTGCTTATGATTTCATATTTCCTTTGCTTTACAGCATCAGAAGGATATGACCCCAAACAGCTGGGTGAGCACAAACAGTGGGGAAGATTTCCAGCACTTGACTCACAAGAAAATCGGATAAAAGGGCAAATATAGCCCTTTTTCCCCACTCCCCTGCCCTTTGGAATGCTCACCCTGGTGCTGGGTTAATTAGCAAGAACAGTATTGATTTTTGTATTTACATTCATTTGAGAGGAAGGGCTTACAAGAGAGTAAACAGACACCCAATGGGGAATACACATTAAAAGGAATGTGCTAGCGCCAGCTGTTTGCTTAGCTTGTTCCCAGCTCCGAGCCCAGAGCTGCTTAGGAAGCAAACAAAAGCCGAAGATTTGAAACTGATTAAAGTCTTGTCAGTCATAGGCAACAGTTGTGAGCTGACTAATTAAGATCACAGAGCTGAGCTTGTTAATTTGCTGTTAGCACTTTTTAGGGAAGCACTGCAGAGAAAAGCAGCTCAGGAAGATATCACTTCTTTAGGCAATTTCTCCACTACGTGGGAGGGAGTAAGAAAAAAATGGGTCAGGTACAGGACAACGTGTACTAACTGCATATAATGGCGAATGTGTGACAGACACCGCGAAGTTCATAAATGTGGGCACTGGTCGCAAAGTTACTTTTTCATCACTGTGGTAACTTTGAACAGTCGCTGCCCAGAAATTTGTGACGAAGAAAAGTACATGGATATTCCTGAAGTCACCAGGATTTTAGCTCAATTTGAAGGGGGATATCTTTATACAGCAAATATAACCATATATATATATGTCCCCTCTACGAAATGTTCCTGACTTCAATATAATATTGACAATTGAATTTGCAAGCTATTCGTATTATTTTATGCTGGCATGACTGTCTAGCCATATCTTAGATAAATATAAGATTCTTATATATATTTTAATTAATATTTTGATGAAAACTAAAAATAAGTACAGTTGCTTTTTGTGTCTGAGTGTACCTTAAATTGTATGTAACATTTTCTTGAAAAATTAAAATATTTTATAGAAAACTTGCATTTCCCTTACAGCTATCCGTTTGCTTTGTCGAAAAGCTCTATGTATACTGTGGGAGCTCCTCATACATGGCCTCAGATTGCAGCAGCTCTGGTCTGGCTGACAGATTGTTACAAGGTAGTATAAGTAAATAAATATATCTCTCACTAATTTTATAGGTATTTGCTGGCATTTCATCTAATCAAAATTAGACGAATTGCCTATAAATACGGAAATGGATATATTGCAGATATTTTACTGTGTTAGTGAAATGTTTGATGTTCTTGTGATTTTGACAGATTCTTTGTAGTTTATAATGTATGGTTAGAGCTACTGTTGCACTTTCGTTGCCATATCCAATTTGATCAATCAGATAATGACAACAAATTTGTTGCCAGTAAGTTTTAGGCAATGGGCCACATTTGAGTTACGTGCCAGGAATTGCACCAAAAAGTGAGTGAGTCCAGAACAAAATAAATTTCATTAAAAATTCATATTTTTTCTGTTAATATAACTCCTAATGGATTTAATAATGTTCGCCTTCTAACTGGCAACAGTGTTTAGATGAACTGGGTAGGGAAGCATAAATTGTATTCTGATTTATTCAGGAAAAGGAAATAGCAAGCATGATATACTATTACTATCTATGAAATATTATTATTCTGTGTGAATATGTCATTGTGTCTTATTCAGTTGTATATTTCTATGAAAGAAAACCCGCAATCATTTGATGAAGGACAGATTTTGGGAGAGACTGAAGATGGAATTCTGCATAACAAGGTATTTTAGCCATTTCTCCCTAATGTCTGTTGTATATTAAAGGTAATCATTTTTACTGGCTGCCTTGATCCAAGAATGTGAAACCTTTTCTTAGTAGAGAGAGAAAGCAAACATAATCTGTAATACAGTACTACTTAGCATATTTTGAAAGATCCCTAAAATTGAACTGATTTTATAATTATGTCCTCAGCTCTTTTTAGACTACACTGTAAAATGTTATGACCATTTCATGAGGGGTGGAGACACTTTTGAAGAATTTGATGCTGAAATACACTCCAAATTAAGTGAGTAATTTACATGGTGAAATGTAAAAAATAGGTATTACTATTAATCTTATGAATCTTTTACCACTTGCTTTCTATAATTTCTTCAAACTGTTTTTTAAATTTCCACACCTAGTTATTGATGTAGAATTTTTCTGTTATGATTCTATTAATGATAGTATAAAAATAGTGGTATTGCCTCCTCCCCCCACCAAATTATCTCACTTAATCTAAGGATATGAGGTGAAGTAAGTTTCTGTACTATTTCTCAAGATATTTAGATTGGTTGCCAGAGCTTATGTGGCTACGAAAAGTAATTTTATGTTTAACTCTGCATGATTGCTATCCACTATACCTTTTAGAGTATTTTTACCAACTAGTAAAACCATTTTAGTTGTACAGCACCAAATAGTACAGTATATTTTATTATATAAATAATAGACATTTGGTATCTGGTCTATCTGTTGTGCTCTGTAAACCTTTTCTCACTGGCTTAAGCTAACTTCTAGGTCAAACCTGGGCACACAGATCATAAATTCTTTGGTCTTTAATATGAATATTCAGCAATGAGATATAAATCCAGAGCCATACTGTTACTGAACTAATATATGCAGATTATACTATTTAGGATTTTGATTAAGCAGTATTTTTTATGTTTCTTGAATAATAAAATATCTAAAAGTATTTAGTAGAATGGTGGCTAGGGTTATGGACTAGGACTGGGTTCAAGTCCACCCTCCATCCTGAAAATTCAATAGGTTACGTTGAGCCAGTTGCTCTCTCAGCCCAACCTTTCCTATGAGTAGTTGTAGGTAAAGCTGTTGAAGGTAGTGCCATGTATGTTCCCTTGAGCTCCTGGACACAAAATGGGATATAAATCTAATAAATAAAAATAATAAATAAATAAAAGAGCATGGTCTAGTGGTACATAATAGAGATACACTGATGCAACTAAAAATATGGATCTGATTGATATTTAGGTGGAAGAACACCAAGAAAGCTCATATGTTCAGTACCTTCAATTTTATGATAGAAGAAAAAAAATACACTCAAATGGAAATTGTTGATTGGAAGATTCAGTGTATTTGATACATTTAACATGCATTCATTTTAAAAAGCTTCAAAGTATTCCATATCACCAGAAAAATAGTTTTCTGTTGAAGCAGCTTGATAGTGTTATAGGTAGTCCTCGGGTTACAACCACTCATTCAGTGACCATTCAAAGTTATGATGCTGCTGAACGAGGGGGACATGATCCCACAGTCATATGATCACAATTAGGGCGCTTGGCAACCAGCTTGTAATTACGATGGTTGCAGCATCCCACGGTCACATGATCACCATTTGCGACCTTCCCTACTGGCTTCCCACAAGCAAAGTCAATGGGGAAGCCAGCAGGAGGTCACAAGTCACTCCTACCACTTTTTCTCCCAAGGAGCCCCGGGGCAGCATGGGAATCTTGTACTCCATAGTACCCTCTTGCCCACTGGCCTGATTGCCTTGGACTCCTGCCTGTCACAGTCATGTGAGGTCCTCGCTTAACAATGGCAACGGGGACTGCTAAGATTGCCATCACTAAGTGATACGGTCACGTGATGTTGTGCTTTATGACTACATTGCTTAGCAATGGAAATTCCAGTCACAATCGTAACCTTAGGACTATCTGCATGCAGATAATGAGATTATGACAATAGCTTTTAGGAAATGGTTTAAGTCTGATATTTAGTAAAGCAAAATGTCATCTTGTTCCCAGGGTATACTTTTTGTCCTCGATTCCCTATTCAGATTTATAAGTAAAGTTATAGAAGACTTGAGTGATTAGAGGGTTATTTTTATCTTCATTCTTTCAGGGGATCTGTTTAAGGTACATGAAAATCGTTTAGAGGTGTTAGAAGAAGAAGAAAAAAGGCTGAATGAAGAGATTGCAAGGCGTGAAAAAGAAAGAGAAAGTGAACCAGTGAGTAACTGTGTATGGCTCTGGGAAGATGTTTTTATAAATTTGATGTTGGTTTTTAGTTAACGCACTGCAATTTGCCTCTTTTTCTATGAAAAAGGACCGTTTACAGCATCTGCGGAGACTGAAATCATCTTTACAGACAGATGTTAAGAAATATGAGGCTTATATGGCCAATCTGGAATCTCACTCAAGTGGTATCAGTCAAAAGTCAAAGAGTATTACAGAGGAGCATGAAGCTGCTGGTAAGGAGAAACTGCTGAACATCACTAACTTATTTTAGAGTTTGTTTCATTCAATCTATTAATTTTAAAAGAAAATACTAATTGGGTAGTTCTCAGCTCAAGGGAAAGATCTAAATAGAAGTACAGAATTTCTTTTTGAACTATTTATGGAGGTAGTTAGAGCCAAGTTAGTAAGAAATCATTAAAACTTATTTAGTACTAGTAAGTTTCTCATGCCTTTTAATAGATTCTTCTTGTGAGTTCAAGTTCCTAATATTCTGAAATTTTATCCAAGTAAGTATTAAGCTTCAAGGTAATTAAATATTTTAAAAAGTAAGGTAGAAATAAATACTATTGCCCACAACAAAACATATTCATATATGGGTTTTTTTTTTCTATTTTCCTAACAAGATTTTATTTTTCTTGAATTTTAGCCCTGGAAATTGAAGCACTAAAACAAGAAAACATACGACTGAAGCTAATTTGTGATAATCAGAAGTATTCCACTGCAGATATTGAGAGACTGAATTCTGAAATAGAGGAGCTGAAACAGACAGTAAATAAATTAACCAAGGAATTGGAGGCAGAGCAACAACAACTGTGGAATGAGGAATTAAAATATGCAAGAGGAAAAGAGGCGGTATGTATAGCTAAAACTGACGTTTTGAACATCTGAGATTTCCATCTGAAACACTAATGGTTTTATTGCTGCTGCTTTATTTCCCATAAACTGAATTGAATAGTAAAATGTTATTCTGGTAGTAGAAAAATAATTAGTATCTCATGAAAGGACTTTCCTGAAGTTTTTTTTTTTTCCCAAGAATCCCAGGGTGGGGTATATAATAACCCTATATTTACTATTTTGGTAACCAAAAAAAAAAGGCAAACCAGTACATTCACCAGGCACTGAATTCCCATTAAATATTGCTGCACAAAGTGGGGGAGGTTAATCTATACATTTGGATTGTGATAGCAGCATCTTAATGACTCCTAAAATATATGTTATAGTACACCTAGTGTTACATTTTTTTTTATTTTATATATAAATGTTTTTAAAAAGGAAGATAGAAACTAATACAAAGTAATGTAAAATAAGAAAAAGAGAAAACAAAGAGAAAGCTGGAAGTACAAGAAAACAAAAAGTAAAAGAAACAGAAAAGAAAGCAAAAAAATACAAAGAAGTGGCTTCTGGTTGTCTTTATAGCAGTTATAAGTACTTACAAATTTATCTCTTACTCTATGGTTACAACATGACTCTATTCTTTCTATAACCTATACTATCTAATCATCAAAACCATAAATCATACATTCATTTTTTTCTGTTTTATGCTAAAAGTCCATAAGGGGTTTCCACTCAGCAATAAATGTAGATGTTGTCTTTTCTCTGATCAAAGAAGTCAATTTAGCCATCTCAGCAAGTTCCATCTTCTTCACCAACCATTCCTCCACTGTGGGTAATGCCAAATCTTTCCATCTTTGTGCATAAAATAATCTCGCTACAATTATATACAAAAACCAAGTCCCATTACTTTTCCAACTGTTTGTCCATCAATCCCAAAAGAAAAACCTCTGCTCCCAATTGTATATTAATCTTTGAAATCCTCTGAATAGTGTGTGTATATGAATCTAAAAATTTCTAGCTTTTTTACTTGTCCAGCAAGCATGATAAAATGTTTCTTCTTGTTCACATTTCAGCATAAATTTAAAGTCCCTTTATATCTTCTAGACAATTTCTTTGGTGACAAATACCAACAATACATTGTTTTATAAAATTCTCTTTACGATTATAACATAATGTAAATTTCAGTCCTTTCAACCACATATTCACCCTGTTGTTCCATCTGTATATTGTTACTAAAAATTTTAGCCACTTTATCATACATTCTTTCACTTGTTCTTCTGTTTCAAATTTCAGTAAAAGTGTATTCATTTTAGCAATTACATGTTCATCATTTGGACATAATTCTATTCAGTCTTACAATATTCAAAACCATAAACTCTTATGTACTTTAAATCTTTCTAATAACTGTAGATAACAAAACCATTGACAACTATATCCCTCTGCCACCAGTTCTCTTAATTTTATTTTATATTCCCCCTGACAGAATTCTAGTATCTCACAATAAGTTATCCATTTGTGTTTGCCTATTATTTCCTGTCTATAAAATACTTCTTGTGCTGAGACCCCCAAAGGTGTTTTTGGGCACAACCTGGGTTTGCACCTATTCCAGATTCTCAATATGGCATGTCTAACATAATGATTTTTAAAATACACATTAACCTTGACTTTGTCGTACCACAAATAGCCATGCCACCCAAATCTCAGGTCATGTCCTTCTAACTCCAAAAGCCTTCTATTTCTCAGCAGCACCCACTCTTTCATACAAACCAAACAGCAAGCTACAAAATACAATTTCAAATCAGGTAGACCCAATCCTCCTCTTTCCTCTACATCCTGTAACACCTTATATTTAACTTGTGGTTTTTTCCCCTGCCAAACAAATTTCAATATATCTTTCTGCCACTGTTGCAATGGTGCATCAGTTGTCAAAACAGGTATTGTTTGAAACAAAAACATCATTCTAGGCAAGACATTCATTTTTATCACAGAAATTCTTCCCAACAACGACAATTGTAGTTTCTCCCATCTTAACATGTCTTTTTTAACTTCATTCCATGTCTGAACATAGTTACTTTGAAATAACATACAGTTCATATTTGTTATAGTGATACCCAGAAGATTCTTCTCAATCTTAAAACCCATTTTATTCACCAATTCTATTTGATCTTCTATTTTCATATTTTTTGTTAACATCTTGGTCTTCTGTTTATTAATCTCGAAACTTGCTAATGCACCAAATTCTTTTAATATGCCCATTAATGTTTCAATTCCCTTTAAAGGATCTTCCAAAACCAACACCAAGTCATCTGCAAAAGCCCTTAACTTACAAGTTTCTTTTTTAATCTTTACTCCTACAATTCTCTCATCCTGTCTTATATCTCTATTCAGTGTTTCATGAACCAAAATAAAGAAGAAAGGAGACTGGGCATCCCTGTCTTGTTCCTTTTTGTACCTCACATGATTTTGTTAGATTCCATTAACAATTATTTGTGCTTTCTGTGAAGTACAAATCGATCTTACTCATTTTATAAAGTTCTCCCCAAAATTTATATGTTCCAAAACCTTGAACAAGAAAGGCCAGTTCAAATTGGCAAAGGCCTTCTCTGCATCTAAGAAAATCAATGCAGCTTTTTGTTCATTATATTGCTCCAAATATTCCAAAATGTCCAACACATTTCTAACATTGTCCTTTAACTGTCTTTTAGGTAAAAACACACCTTGATCCTCATGAATAAATTCTTGCAAAATTATTTTCAGTCTATCAGCTAGAATTGTAAACAGCTCATCATTATTCAATAATGATATCAGCTTATAGTTTCTTTTTAGAGGCAGATCTTGTCTCTCTTTAGGTATTAGTGCTATATTGACTTCTTTCCAACTCTCTGCTATCTTTCCTCCCTGTAAGATACAATTCATTGTGTTTTGTAAAGGTTCTAAAAGTTCATCCTCAAAACATTTATAATAACCTGATAATCCATCTGGTCCAGGCACCTTTTCTGTTTGATCTTTTTTATAGCTTCAGAAATTCCCCTTATTGTTATAGGGCCATTCATAATCTGTCTCTGTTCCTCTGTAATCCTTAGTAAGTTTTGTTTCTTCAGGCATTGATCTGTTTTCTCCAGAGAGATGTCACTTGCTTTATATCAGTTAGAATAATATTGATGAAATGCTTTTTGCATGGCCGCATTATCCATTAATACAGTATCTCTGTCTTTTAATTTCAATATAATTTTCTTTTCCTTTTCTTTTCATAATTTATATGCCAACCACTTCCCTGGTTTGTTTGCAAACTCAACATTTTTTGGCTTTATCTAGTTCATTTTTATTTCCGTTTCTCTTACTGTTAACATAGAAAACTGCCATTGTAAAAGTTTAGTTTGTGAGAAATACTTATCTTCTCTGCAAATTTCTTCAGTTCATCTTTTTTCTTTATCTCTCCAAAATAGCTTGTATTTTCTCTTGACTTTTCTTTTGGCGCTCACTATTATATTGTATAAAATAACCTCTAATGAAAGCTTTACTTTCATCCCAAACCCTTCTTAAATCAGTACCTTTATCTAAATTATTTTCAAAAAATTCTTTTAATTTCTTTTTACAATCCTCCACTATTGCTTCTTTCTATTACTATTGCTGTAGCAACGTTTCATTTGGTCTCCATCTAAAAGAGTTAGATTTTCTTTTATAAACAAAACTCACCAGATTATGATCTGAAAAAGTCTTTGGTAATATCTCTACTTTAGAAAACTTAGTAGCCAAATTCTTTGAAATCCAAATCCTATTCTTGAAAAGGATCTATGTCTTTCAGAAAAGTAAGTGTACTGTCTTGAATTGTCATTTTTCTGTCTCTGTATATCAACCAACCTTAAATTATCCATTGAATTAAAAAAATAATTTTTTTGGTAATTGCCTTGAGTAATTTTAATATTTTTCTCAGAAGTCCTATCCAGGTATGGGGAAGCCAACACCTTGTATTAAAATGTGAACATAGGAAGGGCAAACTTTGAAAACACAGAGAGATGCAAAACAATATTGTAATTATGAAGCAGTTCTAGTTTTCATATACTGTATCAGCTGTAAGGTTTTTAGGTTGTACTTCTTAATTTTGTCTGTTCTTTGTAGATAGAAGCCAGTTTGGCAGAATACCATAAACTGGCTCGAAAATTAAAACTAATTCCTACAAGTGCAGAGAATTCTGGTGGTCTTGATTTTGAAATTAAATTTAATCCCGATGCAGGGCCTAATTGTCTGGCTAAGTACAGAACTCAGATTCGTGTAAGTATATGCTCACTTTTCACGTAAAGCTCTTTTAAAGAATCGATCACTTTCTTTCAATAAGTGAACACAATATTTTAACAGTACTTAAAGATGAAGTTCAATTCCTTTATCACAATGAATGTCTGGAGAAATTGATATATCTATCATGTACAAGAATTTGCTTAAGCACTGTTTATGGATTGGTATATGTTATTGAAGGCTTAGAAATCCCTGTACATTAGGTTAAGGATGCTGCATTAGAACATCAATTGTTGAAAAGGCTGCTGCTGTCTTGTTCTGCTAGACAGCTTCCAAGTGGCTTCTCATTGGCCACTATCGGGAACAGAATGTTGACCAGATAGACAATTGGTCCGATCCAGCATGGCAATTTCTGTGTTTTATAATTCAAAACCCCTCCCTGGAGTATGAACTAATATAAGAATACTTGGGTAAGAAATTGCCTTATCAGCTTATATGAAGATCTTTTCTATATTGTATGTATTTGCCACTTATTTACAGTATTTCTTTCTTGAATCCCTATAACTCGACTACTTCACCTGAAAACTATGTATGTTTTCCTTTATGGTATTTATGTAACCATGGCAGGCTCCCCTTCTGAATCTCATAAACAAGACTGAAGAGGAGATTGCAAATGCAACAAAGAGAAAAATTGGCTTAGAAGACACCTTAGAACAGGTCAGTTCCTAACGATCTGTGGTCTAGTGGAAAACCTACTGTAATGCAACCTATATTCATCCTCATCTTGTTTATCTGTGTATCTTATTCTTCATAACATAATTCAGTGCTCAAAACAAGTACAGAGAGCTGCTAATAAAGGAAAATGATAATAGAATGGAAAAAAGACAAAGGACAATGCAATCTAATTTCTAGATGTTCAGTAAATACGCCTATACATCTTCAAACTATATTCTGTGTATAGGCTAAATGATTTTTTAAATGTGAAAGTGTTTGCTGGACTCCAGAATTCTTTTAATCATTAAGAGAGTACTGTGGGAAGTTCTCTGTTTGCTGCTAAATTAAATGTAGACTTGAAAGCAAAGGACATGAACTGGAGGCACTCATGACTTTCAGTACTAACACCCTTCATTAAATAATATTCTTTAAGGTAAACACAATGGAAGCTGAACAGAACAGCAGTGTGAAAATGCTAAGAGAAGAAGCACAAAAACTGGAAGATTTGTATCAGCAAAAAACAAAGGTATTGTGATAAATATATATACTTGTAAGTACATTCTATAGAATTCATTACTAGGAGAATATATTTTTTGGTGAGAAATGTTTACACATAAGATAAAAAGACATTCTGGTATAGTGGGTAAGATGCTGGACTAGAACTGGGAGAACATGAGTTCTAATCCTCCCTCAGGCATAAAACCTGGCTGGGTAACTTTGGTCCAGTCAATCTCCCTCAACCCAATCCACAACCAGGTTGTTGTGGAGAAAATGGGAGAAGAAATGTTATGTACGCAGAAAATAAAGGCAGGATGTGAATCTAGCAAAAAACATGAATGTATTTCTAAAAACAGCATTATTAGTCGTATTTTCTCTAGAATAAGAATTATCTAAAAGATGAGCACATACAGCACTTCTTACAATATAACAGAACTGGAGCAATGTCACCATATTAAATTTACAATGCCTTCTTGCAATAGATAGGATTTATATATGTCATAAATGGATGATTCCTTGGACCTGCTGCATGGTCCAGCGGAGGCCCTGGCTGCTGCCTGGAACAGAGAAGCGGCCGGGGCCTTGGACAGGATCGTGCCTTTGCGGCCTCTCTTGCCACGTCCGCCCTGACACTCCCCGTGGTTTACGGAGGAGCTGAGGGGGCTGAAGAGGGTTAAGAGACGCCTAGAGCGCCGCTGGAGGAAGACATGGACTGAATCCGACTGAACACACGTTAGAGCCGCTATTAAGGCCTACATTGTGGCGATAAGGGCGGCGAAGCGGCAATACTTCTCTGCCCTTATTGCGTCTGCAGAGTGCCGCCCGGCGGCCCTGTTTGGAATCACCAGGTCCCTCCTTGGTAAGGGGGATCTGGTGGTTCATTTGCAGGGCTGCACGGAGGAATTTGCAAAGCACCTGCAGGATAAAAATCGCTCGGATTCATTCCAAGTTGTACTCCAAGTGTGGTGCAGGGTCTGGGGAGATACCAGGGGATCGTTCTTGCCTAGTTATCTGGGAACGGTTTGATTCTGTGGTTCCTGAGGAAGTGGACAGGATCCTCCGGACTGTGAGGGCCACCACTTGTCATCTGGACCCATGCCCCTCCTGGCTGGTGAAAGCAGCTCGGGAGGTGACATGTGGTTGGATCCAGGCAATGGTTAATGCATCCTTGCTGGGGGGAGTGTTTCCAGCGCCCTTTAAAGAGGCGTTGGTGCACCCCCTCCTCAAGCCCTCCCTGGATCCTACTGTACTGGACAACTTTCATCCAGTCTCCCACCTCTCCTTTTTGGGGAAGGTGGTTGAGAAAGTGGTGGCTTCGCAGCTCCAAAGGGTCCTGGAGGAAACGGATTATCTGGACCCCTATCAGTCGGGATTCAGGCCCGGCTATGGAACGGAAACGGCATTGGTAGCACTTATGGATGATCTCTGGCGGGAGCGGGATGGTGGAAGTGCGACCATCCTTGCTCTCCTTGATCTCTCAGCAGCGTTCGATACCGGCGACCATGGTATCCTATTGGGACGGCTCAGGGATATGGGGGTGGGCGGCACGGTTTTGTGCTGGTTCACCTCCTTTCTCCGGGGCCGATCCCAATAGGTGGTGATAGGGAGTGAGAGGTCCCATCCTCGGCCCCTCCATTGTGGGGTGCCGCAGGGTTCGGTTCTCTCTCAGCTCCTTTTCAACATCTATATGAAACTGCTGGGCGAGATCATCCGCCATCACGGGATGAGGTATCATCAGTATGCTGATGATACTCAACTATATATCTCCATCCCTGGTGAGGTAAGTGATGCCGTGACCGCCCTCTCGCGGTGCCTGGAGGCTGTGAGGGTCTGGATGGGGAACAACAGGCTCTGGCTGAACCCTGGCAAGATGGAGTGGCTGTGGGTTAATGGCTCCTCTGTATCTGGGACGTTGTCATCGTTGGTTCTGGATGGGGTAGCACTGCCCCAGACAGACCCAGTGCGTAATTTGGGGGTCCTCCTGGACTCACGGCTCCTGCTCGAAGAGCAGGTGGCAGCCATGGCCAGGAGGGCTTTTGCACAGCTTCGGGTTGTGCACCAGTTATGCCCTTTCCTGGATCGGGATGCCCTGCGAACAGTCACTCATGCCCTTTTTATCTCCCAGATAGACTACTGCAATGTGCTCTACATGGGGCTACCCTTGAAGAGTATCCGGAAGCTTCAGCTGGTCCAGAATGTGGCCATGCGAGCAATTTTTGGGGCCCGAAGAAGGAGCCATATAACACCTTTGCTCCATGAGCTGCATTGGGTACCGGTTTGCTTCCGGGTCCAATTCAAGGTGTTGATTATCACCTTTAAAGCCCTACATGGCATGGGGCCAGGTTATCTGAAGGACCGCCTCGCCCCCACGATTTCAACCTGTCCCACCCGATGTCACAGAGAGGGCATGCTCCGGATCCCTGCGGTAAAAGAACTTCGACTAGCGGGGTCCAGAAGGTGGGCCTTTTCTGCTGTAGCCCCCGCCCTTTGGAACATCTTGTCCCCGGGGGTGAGACAGGCCCCCTCACTCCAGGCCTTTCGGAGGGATTTGAAGACCTGGCTCTGCCATCTGGCCTGGGGCAGGGAGGGAGGATATCAGAAATGGGGTTGGCTGGCCCCTTAGCGGCCTGGTGTGGCCTCTATCGGCCTCTTGGATCTTTTAGCCTTTTCATCTTTATTTTTATCTTTGTAAATCCTGGTTTTTATGACTTTTAAACTTTTTTATAATTTTAATTATGTATTTCCGATTTTAGTTTGTTGTAAGCCTCCCAGAGTCCCCCGTTGTGGGGAGATGGGCGGGGACAAGTCAAATAAATAAATAAATAAATAAATAAATGATTCCATTCTGAAGTATTAATTCATATACTTATTGCAGGAAGTTGTAGAAGAAGAAGAAAAGAGTAACAAAGAGCTGGAGTTGTTGGAGAAACATAAAAGTTTGCTTTATAATGGTGTCAATGAGGGTGTCAGTGAAGCCATGAAGGAACTACATGAAATCCGATGCCGGTTAGTTTAATTAAACAAAGATTTGGCTTTTGAGGTTTATCCTAAACTTTTTAAAAAAGCTTGCTTTCTCAGTTGAACTCCCTCCCTCCCTCCCTCCCTCCCTTATTTATTTATTTAATATAGCTGCCCATCTCACGTTCGTGACTCTGGGCAGCTTACAATTAAAACATAAATAATACCAAAAACCTAAACAACCATTCAAACAGTACAAAAGTTTAAAACAATTAAAAACCATACAATACAGTCACCGGGAGCACAGTAATTCCTGAACAGTACAGCCATTTTATGGGCTCCAATATCACTCTCTGACCCCAGGCCAGATGGCTTATTCTAGATAAATTACTGATATTGCATCATGATCATACATAGTGTTCTTTAAAAATAGCTTGCAACTGAAATGTATGAACTGAATGGAGTAGAGGAAAGGTAAACAGGAAAAAAGAATGTGAAAAATGTAGGTAATTGTTTTCGTTGAAGATGGGACAAGGCTGCAATCCTGGTCACCCTTTCGAGTAAGCTCCATTGAAATCAGTGGGACTTATTGCAAGTTAATATTGCACTCCTATAAGTTTAAGTGTTAAGGTTCATAATAAAGATGAGTTTATAGGAATTATATGGAATATGTTAGGCAACATAATACAAATATTAATCTTAGTTAAATGGGAAAATTTTAAATGAAACATTGTTAAATACTGGAGTAATGCTTCATGTGCTAATTATAATAGACTGTTTATACAAACCTTGAATTTACAGATAAAGGGAAGGTTTTTCAATGTAAATAATGCAACATTCTCTTCCATCTTCTGGTATTTACTCCTTAGATACCAAGTGGTTATGCAAACAACTTCAGAAGAGAGCCGGAAAGTAGATAAAAATCTGCAGTATCTTCTGGAACTAATATTTACTCATCTTGAGTCAGTTGAGGTAACTCATGTTATATTAGTTAAAACTGTCACTCTCAATTTTAAAACATTGATCACGAAAGGACATGCCTAGTTCAGTATCCTGATATCCTTTCTTACGTGAGGAAGACCCATAGCTTGGTAATCAATCATACTGCATTTGCATGTAGTGGGTCGATCCTTATCATGTCTGCTTAAAGCAAGGTTGAGAAACTGTTGCTGCTTAACTAAAACTGAGAGGATGTGCTCACAGTTCTGTTTAAAATAGATGTTTTAAATGTTCTGTGCTCAGAACAACAAGGTTTTCATTTTGAGGACAGGCCATTTCAAGTGGTACTGTTTTGAGTGTTCTTTGCTATTCTAGGGCATGTGATTAGAGTATTATCTTCCTCTTACAACTGGATTGTTATAATGAATTTTCCAGCCTGGAACAAGATAGCAAGAAAGATTGGTCAGTTTTCTGTTGTTATTGGCTTAAGTTGGTTAGGGTAATCCACAGGGGAATGAAGCTCTGAGTTGAAACAGTAGACACTGAAGGAGCATTTCTAGGACTAAGTGCTGTTGTCACTTAGCTGTCAAGGTTCACACTAGGCTTGTCAGTAAATCATAACTTTTCAGACATTTAACGTCTTACTGGACTTGGTTTACTTTCCCATACTCTTAACAAGAAAACTTGGTAAATCCATGAAGTTACCAGAGGATGAGGGAAACACTACTGTTTTAGCAGACCTAAAACTTAAAACTATGAAGTGCTGCTGAAAAGTCAGAATAGGATGGTAATAGACTAGATGGACTGGTTATATTTTATTTTTTATAACATGGTGGCCTTATATGTTTTTATAAATGTGGGTAAAACACCAAAAGTGTCAATGCTAAATCTTACTACATGTTTAATTCAAGTTCTTTTATATGTTGTAACCTAAAATACAACATATTTAATGTTCCTAGGTAGGTGGGATATTGTTTCTTCAACTATTTTTTCTGATAGTTCAGAAAGATGGCAAAAAATGGCTTGTCATTAGAATCATTCTATATTTTCTGGAAAAAAACCCAGTTATCTTTATCCAAGCCCAATTGTGTTTAATTATATATAACTAATTGCACAAGTATATAGACATGTGTTCAGATACATATTAATCTGAAGCAATGCAATGCAAGTATATCATATTTTCTTTTGATACCTATGGTAAGTAATGCAACAAGTGAAAGATCCTGTGGGCCTTCTTGGTTCAGAGAAGTAAGGCTTCCCAACATCTGTCTTTGCTTTTCCTACAGTGGACAAAGATGTTCTGAACATTAAGTTGCTATTTCCATGTGTACCAAGAGATTGTATTAAACAACTGGTAACAATTCCTAGAATGGGAGAGGGTACCACATTCCCATTTATGTCCCTGCCTAGCACTGGTTTATAGCACATTGCTTACAACTCTACTGTTTTCTCCATTTCTGTTGCTTTCTTCTATAGCTGGGAAACATGGACATCCCAGTGCTTTCATTAAGATATTTGTCTCCAAGCTGTCAACCACGTTGTTAGGATTCAGCCTCTTGACTGACTGGCTTAAGAGGTGCAAGGATGGATCTCCCTAGAAGCTATCAATTCTGCCATGACAGGAGAGGTACCAACTGTAAGCCTGACATCATCTGAGCCACAAGTGGCCCTGCCTCCACTCCTTCATGGACCCAGGCAGCTCAGGCAAAGACAGAATGAAGTCTTACATCACTGGGTGGAAAAATGCCTCCACTGCCCTTCAGTGATTTAGCTTCATTACAGTAAGAGGCTAACTGTGCCAGACTTTTCCTATAGAAACATTGGAAATGGACAGTAAGAGGCTGGGGGGGGGGGGAATGGGGGACAAGCTCCCTCCTTGAGAGAGTTTTCTAGCCTTGCATACTGTGACTGAACCTCTAGAGAAGCAGCAGAAGATCATTTTGAGATTAAGACTTACAGCTGTCTCTGCTTTCCTCCCTGGACTGAGAAATTGGGGGGAAATTCCAATGGCATCAACATGAAATCCTTTTAGGTCCTGTGGTATGTTGTAGTAATAAATCACTTTATTGTATAAGAATACATTCATTTCCTTTTTTCTCCAGAGCACTAGAACAAGAAAAACAGCACCTTTTCCTCCCCTAATTCTTAAAGACTATGAATAATTTGAAAAGCAGCTGCAGAAGAACTTGTTAGCTACTCTTGCTGCTATAGTTAATAAATATATTAATATCACTGTATTGATAACAAACTAAGAATAGTCTTGGAGGAAGCATAGCATTGAGCTCCCATAGTAGATATCCTTGTGACCTAGGATGAAATTCACCTCAGTATCAGCTATTAAGGCAGTATGATTTTTTAAAAAAAGAATCTCTACCAGGCTTTCCGAGCTTTTGTCTTGAAAATCTCCAGAATTATGCACCAGGGTAGCACGTACTGCACTTGCCAGGTTTCTTACCTAGGCAGCAAAATCTTTGGTTCCGTTACTCAATCCAAGATCAATTGTCATACATACTTCTGCCTACATTGTGATAATAAATATGGTCAATATACATATAAAGCTATAAGTTAAGGAATGCACAACTAACATTCTTTGCCTCGTGGAGAAGTGGCAGAAAATGTGCATTTTCTTGAGTTTTTAAAATAACATTTTAATATAACCTGGAAATAAGAAAGCTTTTTCAGAAGTTCCTTCTGTTGACAGCTGGTTGATTTCATTATATTCAAGGAAATTGATATGTCCAAACTCTCAACACAGTCCATGTTCAAAAAATATTGAAGCCCTTTAAATGTTTGCTTCCATTAGTGAGAAATCTACAGAAAGGAGACAATATTGTATTCCATAATCCTTGGGGCCAAAATCCAATAAAAAGAAAAATAATTCAGCAGCAATTGTTATGCCTGCAAGTTACTTCCTCCTTGGTCGTTTATTTATGGATAAATCTATAACAAATGTTGTTGTAATGCAAGAGTTACATTGCTGGGATAATATACTGTTTGTATGTATACTTTGTATACAGGTGGTACCATGTTGTTTGCTAAGAATGCAAATTATTTGCAGCAAATGTTAGACTGTCTGATGCAGTGTTTCTCAACCTTGGCAACTTTAAGATGCATGAACTTCAACTCCCAGAATTCTGGGAGCATGGCTAGCTGGGGAATCCTGGGTGTTGAAGTCCACACATCTTAAAGTTGCCAAGGTTGAGAAACACTGGGTTGATGCAACAAGAATTATAGATCTTAAAAGTAATGTATTGAGAGTTTGACAGGAAAACTGAGCGAACAGTTATATATAAATAAAAAAAACCTAGAGCCTTTTGTGTAAAATGGCTGTCCAGTTGGTTATATGGAAGTGAGAGTTGGGTATATCAGAAGAAATAGAAAAGTAAGCTAAATACAGTGGGAATAGTGTATTTAAGAAGTGTGTATGTGGTAAAACATAGATAAGAGTCAAGACTGAAAGAGCTGAATAAATATGGAATAAATATAAAAATGGCTGACCAGTATTAAAGAACTATGTTGAGAAGGTTTGGTCATACTGGGAGATGAACAAGGACTGAACTGCAAAACAATATATGGGGGATGAGTCACAAGAAAGGCTAAGAGAGTCCATGGCACAAAGTTAATGAGGCCCTGAGAGTTGAGAAATTTAAAGAACAAAAGATAGCATATGAATTGGTATATAACCTGGTGGAAAGTAGGATGGTTGCAAGAATAAAAAGGTAAGGAGAGGTATAATGAATGATCTTGGTGTAAAATACTTTTAGCTATCTTTTGTTTTCTTTTTCTTAATCCATTAATTTTATTTACTATGTCTTTGCATAACTGTTTACCTGAAAAGGGAATAGTAATGATGGGTATATTTTCAAATTATTTCCTTCCTACCCAAATATTTAACAGAAGTACAAGTGAGATGTATAATTATAACTTTATTTAGCAATTCTTTTTTTTTTTTTAATTCATCATTTCTATCATGTAACTGAGCAAGCCTGTCTATATTTTTTTGTACTCTAGTAAAGTTTTTATTGGTGCACAACAGTTAAAACACATTACTCTGGTTTACAGGATATATATCTAACACTTACCAATAATGCATTGCCTTCTAATTGAAACATACTCATTCTCATTATGAAAATCATCAGAATGTGTTGTAATTTTAAACTCCCAGCTCAGTATCTGTTCTTCAAACCACTTTTTTATTCCAACCACTGTAGCAGTTCTGTCTGTACTGACAGGAGTTTTTAATAGCATCATCTATCTCTCAAGGAGTTGATTGTACTTCCAGGCAAAAGTTGACTTGGTATCATCAAATCTAATATAGGTGTACCTATCAAGAAAATTCTACTGAGAAAAGCAAGTAAATAAGCATGGATTAGAATATGATTGGCTTTCCTTATCCTAATGGAAGGAGAGAAACATTTTTTTTCAGTAACCAGTCAAATCAGCAAGTTTGACTGGGAATTACAGTGATTCAGGCTTAACTATTTCCTATTCAGAAAGGATCTTCTCTCCTCCCCTGAGTAAATCATTCCCAAGGCTTTTCAACAGTGTTTCCTCTGGAGAGAACTCAGAACAACTTCATTTGCCAGGGACTGAATGCTAGGAATGAATAAACTATTAAACATTTTTATGTGATTATAAAAGGCTCAGTCTTCTGCTAACATATCTTTTTAGTTGTGTGTTCAACTATGGACATGGCAGAATTTGCAAATATATATGTGAATTAGTAGGAAACACGTACTCTACCATTGTATCATATAGGTTGGCCTATATTGGAAGCTTGAGTGCAAAATAAAGGTAGCCCTTTACTGGTCAAAAGGAGTGCATTTTTTTTTCTTAGCATTATGCACAAAGCAGAAAATATGTTTTGTTTTGAATTGTGGGGGGAACACTCTAGACATTCTGTCAAACTGTTTTGAATCAGCTGCAGTTCAGTAGAAATAAAATCCAGAATTACTTGACAGTTTCAGGGGCTTCAGCATGGGAAGCAGCTAAACTCTTGTTGACCCCCTAGGCTATAGCAAGAGAGAGAAAACTTTTGCCACCTAGTGGAGGTCATCTGTGTTTTTGCAGCCTCATCTGGTAGCTATAACCCTAGCCTGTCTTGAACTAGAATACAACTGTTTGTGTTGAGATATTATGATTGAAAAGAATGTGAGGAGAATGATTACTGGTAAGCTGGCTCTGTATTTTTGATGTCTCACAAAATGAACAATCTTTTAGGTCAGTTACCTCCTCCAGAGCATGAAGACATCCTAACAATAAAATAATAATTTAAAAATAATTCCCGTTGGTCTGTTAAGGGTTACTTTTAAAAATGTTCTTTTTTCAATATATGCTGTCTTTCCCTAAGCCTAACCTTGCAGGCAGTCAGGAACACGGTCTCTTCTTCCTTCCTAATGTTTAAAGGTTCACCTGCAGATTTAGCTTTTTTGGTGGAGCAGCTAAGGGTCCTGATCTGAAAAGCATGGGAATCCCTCTCTAGGTGAGGGGAATCCCTCTCTAGAACCACCATCCATCCCACCACACTGAATTGAAACTGAAGCTTAGAATAAAATGAAGTTGGGTCTTTGGAGTGCCTCAAAGGCGAGCAGGCAACCAATTACTTATCACCCATCACTACTACTGGGCAAGACAGAAAAGATTCCCATACTGAAACAGCAACCCTATTCCCACTTCCCCAGAAACTTAACTTGTAAGAAATTCCCAGAGTAAAGATAATTGGGTTCAGAAGTACCTTTCCAGTGGTTTCTCTCATTTCTACAAGGAGTAGAACAGAGAAGAAGACACTTTAAATCTTGTCTTCCTCTTACCAACCTTTAATGCCTCCTTTCCCTTCCCTACAACTTAGAAGAGGAGGAAGAGGCCAGGACAAGAAATCTTTTCTATGATTTTCCATGCTCCCAAGTGCATAGGCAGTTGCAAAAAAATTCATAAAGCCAGCAGTCCAGCTCCACCAACCAGTAAGGGATGTGCTGTGAAATGACACAGAAAATGAAGAGACAGACTCATTCCATCCCAAGTCTCCAGGAACTAGGAAAAGCAAGTTGTTCCAGACAATCCAATGTCTCCTAAATGTTAGTGACACAGAACATATGCCTTTGGAAGAGTTTCTCTGTTTTTATCATCTTCAGTGTGTCCAAGAAGGAGCAATGGAGTGCAATCCTTTGATTCAAGCCAGATATTGAAGGGGATTTTATTCTAGGGGTCAGAAGTAAGTTATTTTTGGCCATATCCTCACCTGAAGAGTTTTAACCCTTTTAGGTCTATTATACCATAACCAGAATACTTCATGGTAAATTCAACTATTGTTCTTAGTGATTCTCTAGATTCTTTGATTCATATTTGAAGATTCATATGCAATTCATATGGGGTATATAGTGAAAGCTTACCAAGATACAGTTTGTCTGGCTGAATTTCTTGTATACCTATATCTTTTCCCAATATCGGTCTCTGCCTAGCCTATCCGTTCAACAGAGAAAAACTGCTTCTGTCTAACATGCCTTCTTAGTTAACTGTCATGCAGCCACTTGATGGCATTCTATACATTGTAGTTTGTATTTTATGTCTGTTAACGTTGTTTCTGCCATGGCTTTGAATTAAACCTAGGCCACTTTGGACAAGGCTTGATGTAGATTAAATATGCTCAAAGTAATGGAGATACACCTTCTTCTTTAATCTATTAATTCTTATCAGGATTACTCTATGATATAATATTTCCACATCCTTGTTACCATGTGGATAAAATCTTATGTTTTCTTCTCTTATGAGATTTTGCCACCAATCTGGAGAGAGGCCACGGGTCATCCTGTAAGAAGTGTGGTCCACTTAGGCTATTCCTTCCACTAAGGCTCCCCTATAGGAAAATAGAACACTTATTCTGAAAGTTCATTTTCTACAGTGGGTGGAGAGTATACATTCCTCTGTCATAAGATAATGGTTTTCCTGTGGAGAAATCCCATTTTCCTGTGGTGTTTATTTTTGTTTCTTGAATTTTCTTTGGAGCTCCTATAACTTTGATCCCACTACTGTGGGGGGTGGGGTGGTATTCTCTCCCTATTCTTCCATTGTTACAAATATTTGACTCATGCCAATGGAAGCAAATGGAAGTCTTCAAGGTATCTTTCACTCAAAACGTCTGTTTTTGTAACATTTCATAATTGTGTACTTGTTTTATATCAAAAAGAAATTGTCTACAGATACCAGCTGCATTTTCCAATAATCTTATAATGCCAGAAACTTCTGCAAGTTATGTATTTATAAAATAAAAACTAAAACAAAGCACTAAAATATAATCTGTTATCATTTTCTTCTAGAAGTACTTGACTGAACAGAATGCAAAAATTGACAGAGAATTTCATGGATTTTTATCTCAAGATCCACTGATGAACTTGAAAGAAATCCTAGATAATTACAAAAAGAAGATGAGTACTCTGTATGCCTCACACACATGAGTGAAAATATTATCTGTATAATATATAAAAATGTTTACTTGCTAAGGTTCCGTAATTATTTTAGGATAATGAATATTTTCAATGTGAAAAAATGTTGAAAGTAAATAAAATATCTCTGTAGCAATAAATTGGTCCAGCAGTATATCTTACTGTTAATTTCTAATTTCTTAATATGAAAGAAGTAATAATTAGCAATGTCATTTCTAAATTGATGGGCCCTGGTTAGCAGTCTTGTTCATTGTCTGGTGCCCAACATGGAAAAGAAAAAAACTTATGTACAACACGGAAACAAAGAATTATAACGTGTTTGGGAGAAAAACCATCATTTTTTTGGAAGAAAGACTCTAAAGTCCTATTCAGGTGTTCACATGCATACAGGACACTTAAGATTTAAATAAGAAAAGGGTTGCACTCATGAAAAAGAACATCCCATGTTTGAACACCTGCTTTGGTTATAGTTTTCCCTACAAAAGTTTATGCTTACCTTATCGATATTAAGTGTCAAGAATAGCCAGAACAGGACCAGCACTATAGTGGCATTCCTATTTCAAAATATGAATACTTGGTATATATAATTTGGGCCTAATGTTATGATTCCCTGGTAAACAGAGATCTAAGGACTACATCTGAATTTTGAACTGCTTTCCTTAAAATTTAAGTCTCAGGACTTGATATCTTCAGGTTATCAATCAATAAAATATCCACAGTTTTGACTTTAAATTTTTTTTCCAGATGAAATGCTAGGAAACATATGCAAGTAGTTGTAAGCATATTACATTGCATGTAATATACATGTATGCTATAAAATATTTAGAACAGGAATCCTAGCAATGACAATGCAGAACAGATACAAAAATATCTGAAGCTATATAACCTCTTCAAAATGCAGCAGCCACAATATTAGTGGCTAAAAAAAGGTCCTAGGTATATTTCTAACTACATGGATATCCTCCATAAAGGGAGGAACTGATTGCCCAGAACCCCTCTTATATAGGTTCTATTAATGTATGTAGCTGATATAGGCTATGAATGGAACATAGACATGACTGCTCACGTTCTTTTAATGAGTGTAAATTCCACCAGCTTCATTCCTTGACTATTGCAATATGTTCTATATCTAGGATTCCTGTTTCTAATTTATATCATACTGCATACAAACTAGGAAGTTCCCTTTAAATACATACAAAAGATCCATTTTTTTCATACATAAATATATTTTGTTTTTTTGAAGGCTTCATCCCATTTCTGGATAAGGAACTCTGGAATATTTGTGCCTTTCTGTATACATGAACAATAAATAAGGAACAGATATGGTAAATTCATTATAAATTACTGTGCCTGTGGTATTCATTTGAATGTAAGCCTTGAATCTGGTGGATCTTGCTATAGCTCATTTAATCCATGTTTTAATCTTGCTTTTACATTGTACTTTTCACTTGCTATAGCTCATTTAATCCATGTTTTAATCTTCGCTTTTACATTGTACTTTTCGCTCACTTCTTCAAGGTGACACCTATATCCGTAATACATTCCTTTGATTATGGAATATAGTATTTAATGGAATATACAATATTGCTATGAAAGCTGTTTATATTTGTTGAATTTAAACCATTTTATCTTACTATATTTATCACGCAAAGTAGTTTTAAAACCTTTTTACAGGATTTGTTCAGATCACTTGGAATAAGATCTATTACAACTCCCTTAAGATTGTAAATATGCTAAAAGAACTGTTTAAAAAATACAGGTTTAATAAATGAGATTTGACATAGTGACCAATGTAAGACTATAGTTTCAATTCAGTATGTACGTATACATTTTGTACGTAAACATTTTGTAATGTTTTGAATCATATTTTCTATTGATGTGATCTTATGGCATCTAGATAGCATCTGTTTTTATTGTAATAAGGTTAAGTTATTAAAACCAGTATTAACTTGTCTGATGCCGAAGTACACCAAGCCTTAAAACCTGAGTCTGTGTTTCTGGAGTATGAGCACACAGACAATGAGTAATGTTCATGGTTTCATATATTTGTAGTATTTGTTTGTTCTTGAAGGCACTAATTAAAATGCAAAATCCTGGAGAAGCGTGCTTGAAAATTGGGTCACTAATGTAAAGCCTGTAATTACAGATTCTCAACATGGAGAAACAAAATAAGAATGGCCAATATTTCACAAGATCTCAGGGCAAGATTTGGGGGAAAGGAAACCCTTGTTATTGCAGAATGAGATGATTCATCCCATGGCCACAACAGTAGCTGGGACCAAAGTCCATGCTGAGTGCTGCCTAGCATGCACATTGCATAATATGTGGCTATGAAGAATATTTTTTAAAATCAGTAAAATTAATTCTTATAGGAAATGGTGGAACACAGCTCTGTTCTTACCTACTGAACAATCTATTTAGCATGTTATTTTAAAAAAATCTCTGTCTCAGCAGAGAACATAAACATAAGTCTTTTAAGTTAAAATACATTCTTTGGATCCTTCATCCAAAAGATTTACAAAACAAAGGGAACAGATAATCTTTTTAACATTTCTTTCCACTAGCATATCATACAGGTGAAACTCGAAAAATTAGAATATCGTGCAAATGTTCATTTATGTCAGTCTGGCAACTCAAAAGGTGAAACCAATATATGAGATAGACGCATTACATGCAAAGCGAGATATGTCAAGCCTTACTTTGGTATAATTGTGATGATTATGGCGTACAGCTTATGAAAACCCCAAATTCACAATCTCAGAAAATTAGAATAGTGTGAAAAGGTTCAATATTCTAGGCTCAAAGTGTCCCACTCTAATCAGCTAATGAATCCATAACACCTGCAAAGGGTTCCTGAGCCTTTCAATGGTCTCTCAGGCTGGTTCAGTAGGAATCACAAACACGGGAAAGACTGCTGACCTGACAGTTGTGCAGAAAACCATCATTGACACCCTCCATAAGGAGGGAAAGCCCCAAAAGGTAATTGCAAAAGAAGTTGGATGTTCCCAAAGTGCAACTTCAGGCACCAGTCATATGTCACTTTTGTTAGCACCACTGTAACTTCAAACTGTCACTAAATGAATGGTTGTTAAGTGAGGACTACCTGTATAACTTTTGTAATTTTATTCTCATTTACCTCTCTGTAAGACCAAACTCCCCTTCATGGATCACTGCCTTGTCGTGGCGAAGGGGCTTGTGTAACTCAGTGAAGCCATGAGCTATACCGTGCAGGGCCACCCAAGACGGACAGGTCATGACAGAGAGTTCTGACAAAATGTGGTCCACTGGAGAAGGAAATGGCAACCCACTCCAGTATCCTTGCCAAGAAAACCCCATGGACAATGTTAAAAGGCTAAAAGATATGATGCCGGAAGATGAGCCCCTCAGGTCGGAAGGTGTCCAATATGCTACTGGGGAAGAGCGGAGGGCAATTCCAAGTAGCTCCAGAAAGAGTGAAGCGGCTGGGCCAAAGCCGAAAGAACGTTCAGCTGTGGATATATCTGGAAGCGAAAAGAAGGTCCGATGCTGTAAAGAACAATATTGTATAGATACGTGGAATGTAAGATCCATGAACCAAGGCAAGCCGGATGTGGTCAAACATGAGATGACAAGATTGAACGTCGACATCTTGGGAATCAGCGAATTGAAATGGACGGGAATGGGTGAATTTAATTCAGGTGACCACTATATCTACTACTGTGGGCAAGAAACCCTTAGAAGAAATGGAGTTGCACTCATAGTCAATAAGAGAGTGGGAAAGGCAGTAATGGGGTACAACCTCAAAAACGACAGAATGATCTCAGTGCGTATCCAAGGAAAACCATTCAACATCACGGTAATCCAAGTCTATGCCCCAACCACTGATGCCGAAGAAGCTGAAGTTGACCGGTTCTATGAAGACCTACAACACCTTCTAGAACTAGCACCAAAAAAAGATGTCCTTTTCATCATAGGGGATTGGAATGCTAAAGTATGAAGTCAAGGAGTAATCGGAATAACAGGCAAGTTTGGCCTTGGAGTACAAAATGAAGCAGGGCAAAGGCTAATAGAGTTCTGTCAAGAGAACAAGCTAGTCATAGCAAACACCCTTTTCCAACAACACAAGAGACGACTCTACACATGGACATCACCAGATGGTCAATACCGAAACCAGATAGATTACATACTTTGCAGCCAAAGATGGAGAAGCTCTATACAGACGGCAAAAACAAGACCAGGAGCTGACTGTGGCTCAGATCATGAGCTTCTTACTGCAAAATTTAGGCTTAAATTGAAGAATGTAGGGAAAACCACTAGACCACTCAGATATGACTTAGATCATATTCCATGTGAGTACATGGTGATGAATAGATTTAGAGGATTAGATTTGGTAGACAGAGTGCCTGAAGAACTATGGACGGAGGTCTGTAACATTGTACAAGAGGCAGCAACTAAAACCATCCCAAAGAAAAAGAAATGCAAGAAAGCAAAATGGCTGTCTGATGAGGCTTTACAAATAGCTGTGGAAAGAAGGAATGCGAAAAGCAAGGGTGAAAGGGAAAGATATAAGCAACTGAATGCAGATTTCCAGAGAATAGCAAGGAGAGATAAGAAGGCCTTCTTAAATGAACAATGCAAAGAAATTGAAGAAAACAATAGAATGGGGAAGACTAGAGATCTCTTCAAGAAAATTGGAGATATCAAAGGAACGTTTACTGCAAAGATGGGCATGATAAAGGACAAAAAAGGCAGGGACCTAACAGAAGCAGAAGAGATTAAGAAGAGGTGGCAAGAATACACAGAAGAACTATACAAGAAAGGTCTTAATGTCCCTGATGTCCATGCTGGTGTGGTCACTGACCCTGAGCCAGACATCCTAGAGAGTGAAGTCAAGTGGGCCTTAGGAAGCATTGCTAACAACAAAGCTAGTGGAGATGACAGTATTCCAGCTGAGTTATTTAAAATACTAAAAGACGATGCTGTTAAAGTGCTGCACTCAATATGCCAGCAAGTTTGGAAAACGCAACAGTGGCCACGGGATTGGAAAAGGTCAGTTTACGTTTCAATTCCAAAGAAGGGCAATGCCAAAGAATGCTCAAACTATCACACAATTGCACTCATTTCACATGCTAGCAAGGTTATGCTCAAAATCCTACAAGCTAGGCTTCAGCAGTACGTGAACCGAGAACTACCGGATGTACAAGCTGGGTTTCGAAGAGGCAGAGGAACTAGAGATCAAATTGCCAACATTCGCTGGATCATGGAGAAAGCACGAGAGTTCCAGAAAAGCATCTACTTCTGCTTCATTGACCATGCAAAAGCCTTTGATTGTGTGGATCACAACAAACTATGGCAAACTCTTAAAGAGATGGGGATACCAGACCACCTTACCTGTCTCCTGAGAAATCTGTATGCGGGCCAAGAAGCAACAGTTAGAACCGGTCATGGAACAACCGATTGGTTCAAAATAGGGAAAGGAGTATGACAAGGCTGTATACTGTCACCCTGCTTATTTAACCTATATGCAGAGTACATCATGAGAAATGCCAGGCTGGAAGAATCACAAGCCGGAATTAAGATTGCAGGGAGAAACATCAATAACCTCAGATATGCAGACGATACCACCCTAATGGCAGAAAGTGAAGAAGAACTAAAGAGCCTCTTGATGAGGGTGAAAGAGGAGAGTGCGAAAGCTGGCTTGAAACTCAACATTAAAAAAACTAAGATCATGGCATCTGGACCCATCAATCCCTGGCAAATAGAAGGGGTAGAAATGGAAGCAGTAACAGACTTCATTTATTTGGGCTCCAAGATCACCGCAGACGGAGACTGCAGCCATGAAATTAAAAGACGCTTGCTCCTTGGGAGGAAAGCTATGGCAAACCTAGATAGCATATTAAAAAGCAGAGACATCACCTTGCTGACAAAGATCCGCATAGTCAAAGCTATGGTTTTTCCAGTAGTAATGTATGGCTGTGAGAGCTGGACCATAAAGAAGGCTGAACGCCGAAGAATTGATGCCTTTGAACTGTGGTGCTGGAGAAGACTCTTAAGAGTCCCCTGGACTGCTAGGAGGTCAAACCAGTCAATCTTAAAGGAAATCAACTCTGATTGCTCATTGGAAGGATTGATAATGAAGCTCAAGCTCAGATACTTTGGTCACCTAATGCGAAGAGAGGACTCTTTGGAAAAGACCCTGATGCTGGGAAAGATGGAAGGCAAAAGGAGAAGAGGACGGCAGAGGATGAGATGGCTGGATAGCATCACTGAAGCAATGAGCATGAAATTGAGCAAACTCAGGGAGGCAGTGAAAGATAGGAAGGCCTGGCGCAATATGGTTCATGGCGTCACGAAGAGTCGGACACGACTTAACGACTAAACAACAACAAAGACCAAACTATCTCAACATAATTCTTCAATATTGATCATCACTCATTTTAGTAGTCATTTCATATACATTCAGCATCCATTCATTTTTTCATATTCATTCAGCACCTATTTTTCTTTTACCACACGTTTCTTAAATATCCCAATTCTACTGCATTCAACTTTTATGTTTCTCCTGACATATTTTACTCTTATTTGCAAATGACAAAGTAGACGAAAGAATACTTTTATATATAACCATGTTATTTCTTTTGACAAATGCTGATTCCTCACAACAGACCACATACTAGCCATTACTGCTCTATCAACATCCATATCTTAAAATTTCTCAATTTTTCCACCTTTTAAAACTTTGCACCAAGATACACCCATTTGTTAGTTGCTCTAGTTTTTTGTCATTTATGTTTACTTAGCAATTGTTCACTTCATTTCCTTATCAGACACAACTACTTTGATCTTTAACAAATTAATTTTCAAATTCAGTCTCTTCACTGCATCATACAATCGTAAATCTAACATTTGCTGCAAATAACTAGGGTTCTCAACCAACAACATGGCATTATCGACATACTTAAGTAGTAGTCAACACCAACTTGATGGCACATAATCAATCAAAATATCCACATACCAATATGTACCATTCCCTAATAATGGTAAAGTCAGTGTCAATCTGTTTTGGGATATTTTTAAACAGTATGTTAGCAACATAATCAAAGCTCAGTTTATGCCAAGCATGCTCATGCTATTCTATACTTACAAGTACAGTATCTCTAATCTAGACACTGTCTCGCAAGCCAACATCCTACCATTGCCCACTTCCTACCAACTAAGATATATATGCAGTGCACTGACACACACTCATGATACACAGACAAAATGGAGTATAGGAGTGGTCCAAAGGAGTCTAAAGGAGCAACTGAGATGATAAGGAGCCTAAAAGGAGAACTTATGAGGAGACACTGAAAGTGTTCTGTATATTCAGCCTAGAGAAAATTGCAAGGAAATATAGTTGTTCTTATAATGCATCTAAACTTTTGTCATGCAGACGATGGGGCAGAATAGTTTCACAAGACAGGACATGAAAGAATCAAGGACAGAGACTTCAGCTGGACATCAGGAAAAAATGTCTAGCAATGAGAGCTACTCAAAAATGGATAGAGTGCGTTGAAAGTGGTAAACATGCCTGCAGGGGAGGTATTTAAACAGAGCCTGGATAGCCATCTGTCAGGGATGAAATGGATGAAATTCCATTTTATACTTGGTCATTAAAGTATTTTGTATTGTATTGTATTGTATGCTGTAGTTGTGGAGTGCTGCATTGCGCAGGGGGTTGGACTAGATAATGCCCAATGTAGCTTCCAACTCTTACATTCTTACATTCTATAAGCCTATTAAATATTGCTGGTCTTCAATAACTTATAAAATAAGTGAGTTGATCAATAATTTGGATGAATTTGCCGAACAGTATGAGTCTTTTCTGTCCCCATATGATGTAGTATGGAACAATGCCCATCTCACATTCACTTAGCAGTCATTACTCCTTAATCTTTAAGTCAGATGTGTATATGCTTTCCCTAGTACTACAGTATCTATTAGTGCTATTGGATTCATTACATACATTAAATACATTAAAATGTCATTATATTTTATTAATAATGGAATAAACAATTTTTCAGAAGAATACAAAATATAAACCAAGTACCAAGGCACACTAAAATAACAAAATTAAATGAAACAATCCTTAAACTTTAAAAAAATAGTTGAAAGCAGAAAGAGGAGAAAAAAACTAAAAAATGAAAATCTACCTTATACAGTACATTAAACTTATAGACAGACACTGGTTTGTTATGTTATCTAGGGGTTTTTTTTGTTTTTTGGTGTTGCCTTAATATTTATATTTTAAATTTTACTTTTCCTCTTGAAAAAAATTAAAATTATTCCCCCAACCCAAACTGAACGACGTAAGGCATCTGCAGAAAGATACTTTTGTCGTTCTTCTCCTTGGCGTCAGGTTGCGCAAGTTCTTCCCTCTCCTGTCTTGTGTATCACAGAGCAGCCAAAGGGCCATCGCTTTCATTTCCAATTCTTTGTTCATAAGGGAAGTATGAACCACTTCCCGAGCTCGTTCCGCTCTTTCTCCAGGTTTCACTCCGAAACGGAAGTGACGTCCCTCGCCTCGGGCTACTGTTTTCCCGCAAACGAATCAAAACTCCCGCAATCGGTTTGGTCTCTCGGCTTGTCCCTGCGAAAGGGTGGGGACTCTCGCGATCACTTTCGTTTCTTGGTCTGCACAAGGATGGAAGCTCCCGCGATCACTTTCGTTTCTTCGTCTGCTGCGTCGTCCCTGCCTCTTGATTTTTGCTTCTCTTTCGTTTCCCGTTCGCTCCTCCTTCCCTCCCCCGCTTCCGATATTATGCAGGCTACGCCTCTTTCTCCTCAGTGCCTTCGCCACTTGATTCTGCGAAGGCGAAGCAATCTGTTGCGTTCCGTCAGGCGAACAGCGCCGAGCGGGGGAGCGTAGACGTTTAGCGCTCTAGCTCAATATGGCAGCGGCGGAAGGGACCCCCGGCAGATGAGTCCCAAGTGTCTTCGTGTGCCACCGGCGCCGGGACCAGTCAAACGATGCCAAAAAAGTCCTTCGATGGCATAGGGAAAACTGTGGGGCTTCCTTGACGCCGTCCGCCAGGTAACCGGAGGGGATGGGGGAGGAAAATTAAAATGCGTCATCGTTAACGGATCAGCGGCTCAGGTCTCGCCGGCCGGCAGGCTCCCTATTATCCCCTCCCCGCACCCCCGCCCTCCTTTCTCGCGCCCACCTGTCACGTAAGCGCTCCGGGACGAGAATTGGAGTTTTTGGCGGCAAGTGCAAAGGAGCGAGAGGTTCTTTTGAACGTCGGAACGGCGCGAATTAGCACGTGCAGCCGAGAGCAAGCCATCGGTAGCCAGGAGAAAGTGTGGACGGAGGCGGAAGCTCTCTGGCTCCTAGCAGGGAGCAGCCACCGCCGTCTTCCTGAGCCCATCTGCCATACTGACGAAAAGTGAGAAGCTGTGGTTGCGAACGCTTCAAGTTGCTGCTTTCCTGTCTTACAGTATGTTTGCGCCAGCCGCTGCTTGAAGTAGGGCGAGAATAGCCTCCTCCTTGACAGGTCATCAGACCAAAGGGAGTCTCAGATTTAGTTGATGGAAGATCGTTTCTACTCTATATTTGTGTAACTTCTGCCAATTGCAGAATTAATAAGCTTACCAGGTCACAGTTCCAAAAGGAAGGGAAAATGGGAGGTGTAAATGGGCTTCTTGACAGGCTAAAGTGGAAGATGTCACTTGGGAGAACTTTATATATTTAGAGGGCCTGAGCTATTGATGTGAATGGTGATGCAGATAGAAGTTGCTATGTATTTTTTTCTGTATCCCAGTAGTGAGTTGATTAAGAAACAGTTTACTAAATAGTTTGGAAATATGCTTCCTGCGTGTTATTAGCCTGCTTATGTTGGTTTTTTGAATCATTGACTGCTATATTGAGAAGTTCTACTTTTCCATCAGGTGATAATAGAATCAGTTCCTTCTAATTTACTCTTTCTTAATGATAAAAATAATACAAAAAATGATATGCAAATGTCATTAAAAACCCTGCTCTATTACAGCCCAGCTCAGCCGTCATGGTATAAATCCCAGATGTATTCAAAAGTTTACTCACCCATGGTAAAATTGTACACTTCGGTAAATTCCTAAATGTACAGAAGCAGACACAATCTCTCCATTGTACAGAGCTAAACATGAAATCTTTCTGCAAATTGGGATGCATAGTTCCTGTTTGTGTGCAGTTGTTTACAGATTCAGAATAAGACAACAGTGAGTATCATTGGTGCAAAATCAGTCAGTATTTTGTAGCTTATCTTTTGGCAGAAATTTTGGGGGGGGGGCATGCCTTCAAGTCAGTCTTGACTCCAGGAGACTGCCTGGACAAGTCCCTGCAGTTTTCTTGGCAAAGTTTCGGAAGTGACTTGCTACTGCCTTCTTCCTAGTGCTGAGAGACAATGACTGGCCCAAGTCATCCAGCTGCCTTTGTGCCTAAGGTGGAACTAGAACTCATGGTCTCCTACTTTTTAGCCTAATGCCTTAACCACTACACCAAATCAGTGGCCATAACCCAAGGACTACCTATACAAAGTATGTCCAAGGAAACAGAAGAATCTTCTGAGGAAAGTGCTCTGTTAATAAGTACTCAGAAAGTGCTTTTACCTGTTGTAATTCACTGTACCTGAGTCTGCAGAGACATCTGGAACAAACCCTTGTAGATGATCAATGTGGGTTAGATATAATGAAAACTTCCAAGTATGAGAACTCTGTATGTACTGAAATGGAAGATCTCTATAATTATTAACAATGTCATATTAATTTTTTTTAAATAGTATCTGAAAGAACCAGGGATTGCTCATGTTTTATTGAACTTTCTCAAAGTGTCAGTCCTGAATTAAGCAATATTGACAAGAATTGAGCAAATAAAGTAAAATTGTAGGCTTGTATTATATTAAGATTTAGGATTACCAAATGGGCTTATAGAAATTTAAAATTAGAGACAAACAAGATTTAAATTTTCTTAGAGAATAATCTAGAATTGTGGACATTAAAATACGGAAATATTTATTTGTTTTTATAAATTAATAAATGGTTTCTGTCAAAGCTACTCTAAACAGTATACCAATAATAATAGCAACATAGAGTATCAGAATAGAATATAAAATTACAGAAAAGAAGTATGACTAATATAATATTTGGCATTGAGAACCCAAATTAAACCCAAAAAGCCTTTTGGGACAGGCAAGTTTTTATGTGCTTCCGGAAGGCCATGACAGTGGGAATCTCCTTTGCCTTGGGGGATGTGATGGAATGGAATTATGAAGGCCACACTCAGGGAGACAAGCATCCTCTTTCGTCTCCAGAAGGGCGAGGAAGAGATAAGAGGATGAGGCTGGTACCTCCCTGAGGAATTCACTCTGTTTACATAGCTACTGTGGGAACAGAGTTTCAGTCTGGGAAGATTCTTGATAGAGGTTGTAGCTAATAAATGTTGCTGAACAGATTTTGCATGGTCTCCTGGAGTTCCTCGGGCTAAGCCTGACAGGGGGCAAACTATTCCAGTAGAGTGGATGCATAGATCTGTAGAGGATGCTCAGTTTTGGCCCTCCTCCTCTAATACCTCTCAGTAGTTGGGGACCCTCAACAAGCATTCTCTGTCCTTGGATAGGGTAGGTGGAATCTTTATGGGATAAACAGTTTCAAAGATAACCATATAAGGCTTTATAAGTGATAGCGACTTCACTTATACTCAGAAACATATCAACAACCAGTATAGCACCCACAACATTGCCCAGTAAGCATTCAAGATGTTGTATATTACACTAACTGAAGTTTCTGAGTGGTTTTCGAGGTTTTCCAAGGCTAGCCCCATATAAAACAAATTGTAATCTATACAAGTAGTCCTCAATTTATGACCATTCACTTAGTGACTGTTTGAAGTTACGACAGTGCTGAAAAAGTGACTTGCAACCAGTCCTCACACTTACGACTGTCACAGTGTCCTTGTGGTCACGTGATCAAAATTCAGGCATTTGGCAACCGACATATATTTACAACAGTTGCAGTGCCCCGGGGTACAAAGTAATGGGGAACTACATGATTCACGTAACAACTTAATGGAAATCAAATTAAATTTTTGGACCATGATTCCTACATTTTATTCAGAGGCCATGGGTGGCCCTCAGCTTGGATAAAGTTGTGGATCCCTGCTGTACACATATGACCATTCAAAATGAATTGCAGCATTTTATTTTGCAGTGCAAACCATTCCTCAATCTACTGTGTACTTAAATTATTGGGGATGTTTTTGTATGGGTACCTTCAAGTCATTGTTGACTCCTGGCAACTGCCTGGACAAGACTCTGCAGTTTTGTTAGAGGCACTGTCAGAAAATGCTTGCCATAGTGGTGTGGCCACCACTAGATTGCAACTACTCACTGTTTTCTAAGAACACATCTGGGATACATGAAGGACCAGATTATGTTGAGTTGTTACTTTGCTTTGTGACATGCTAGTGTTAAATTCATTCTTTTAATTAATACAATCTAAAAATAAAATTAGGAAAGGTTGGGAGCTTGGTGGATGCCAAGGAACAAGTCATTAGGCAAATTCTTGCCCCTGGATGCTATTATTTAGGATGCTGACACTAGCTGTTCCTAGATATGTTCCCACCATCTTCATTTTCTCAAGGAATTTGGTCTGATTTTTATGTTTATTCAGAGAAGTTTATGTTTAGTCAGAGAACTTGGGTGTAATATATAATTTCTGACTTCATTTCACCAGAGCCATTTTAGATTCAGAAGCTGGCAGGAGGTAAGGGTAGGAATCATGTTCTCACTGGCTGGCAGTGATGCTCACATGTGGATATATACGTACACAATTTCTTACATTTCATGTCTATAGCCATGGTAGCTGCTCTGTTAGAAAGGCTTTTTATGAGACAATGACAGCATTACTGTCTTGAGAAATGTTTCCTTTTTTCTTGACTTCTATTTGAAATTATTAATTTTACCTACCAGATAACAAAGACTGTTGGTAGAGCCACATGACCTGCTCAATTTTGGTTTTCCACATTGTTAGTTATGGCCTTGAGCATGTGTATAGGCTTTTTGAGTGAAAACCTTAAAAAATCATATTCTAGCTTGAGAATTTTCCTGAAAGAAGTGCTGTTCAACTATGGAACTCATATGTCTGATTGCATTGATTATTCCTTACTGAACCTTTAGTTACATATTAGACAACTTGTGACCTCTTGGGTCACCATTTCAGAGATATTTCTTTATGCAAACAGAGAAACAGAATGACCAAGGGCAAAAAAGCAGTGGGAGTGGGAGTGACTTGTGACTTGCTGCTGGTTTCCCCATTGACTTTGCTTGTAGGAAGCTGGCAGGAAGCATCAGAAATGTCTTCCCTTCCCTTTCCCCCCTTCCCCCTCCCCTCCCCTCCCCTCCCTTCCCTTCCCTTCCCACATATAATATAGGGTTCCGCCATTTACTCTCCCCTCATGACTCCCAGGATAGCCCCCATGAAGCCTCCTCCTTCTGCTCCTCAACTGAGCTATGGAACTGCCTGACACTTTGCTGGGGAGAAGTGGAACAAAGGGAGCTGTGGACCATGAGGAATACTGCACCCCCAATCCCCATTCTGGCATGTCCCCAAGGGCCCCCTCTCTCGAGGGAGGAAGAGGGCTTACCTGTCAACTGCTGGTGCCCCCCAACCTGCCCTGCCTTGCCAGGAGGCATCCAAGTTGCTCCCTCAATGCCCGCCGTTAAGAGGTTTCAAATGTTGGCTTTGGTCCCAAAGCAGCCAATCACAGGTCACCCATTGGGCCTTGCCACCAGCCGATTGGGCATAGGGGCTAGAGAGAGGCAGGAAAGAGGTCAGGGATCCCTCCTTCCCTCCCTCCCTTCTTCCTTCCTTCCTTCAGTTCCACATATAATATAGCCTTGTGCCATTTACTGTCCCCTAAGAACCTCAGGATAGCCCCTATGAAGTCTTCTCGTCCTCAACTGACCCACGGAACTACCTGCCACTTTGCTGGGGGAAAGTGGAACAAAGGGAGCCGCAGACCATGACATAAACCGCACCCCCGCTCCCCATTCTGACATGTCCCCAAGGGCCCCCACCCTCGAGGGAGGAAGAGGACTCACATGTCAACCACCGGCATTCCCCAGCCAGCCCTACCTCACCAGCAAGCATCCAAGTCGCTCTCTCATTCTTCCATCATGCCCATGGTTGTTAAGAGATTTCAAATTTTGATCTTCCTTAGCCAGCAGGACCCAGGGCATGTCCATCCTGCCAGACGTGATGGGACAGGTAGAAACAACCAAGAAGAGATGGTACCTTAAGTAACCCAGCCCCAAGCCATGAACAGCTTTAAAGGTGACAACCAGCACCTTGAATTGCACCCAGAGGCACATTGGCAACCAACGCAGTTCACCAAGTACTGGTGTTACATGCACAAAATAACCAGCACCATTAACTACCCATGCCTCTACATCCTGCACCAGTTGAAGCTTCCAAATGCTCTTCAAGGACAGCCCCATATAGAGCACATTGCAGCAGTCTAGGTGGGAGGTCACAAGGGCATGAGTGACAGTGAGCAGGGCCTCCTGGTTCAGGGAGCAGTAGCTGTGAATCCAGGAGGATCCCAAGTTGCATACCAGTCTCAAATAGGAAAGTACAACCCAATCCAAGACCAAAGGTGAAAAAGTATTTAACATAGGGAGCCCAAGTAGCCACAGCCAGTCAATCTTGTCAGGATTGAGCTGATGTGTGTTCCTTCCCATCCAGACCTGAAAAGCCTCCAAATACTGGGTCAGTACATTGAGAATGTCACCTTTGCAGCCTGGGGTTGATATGTACAACTGGGTATTATTAGCATACTCATGATACCAAATCCTGAACTGATGGATGACCTCACCCAATGGTTTCATGTAGGTGTTAAACAGGAGGGATGAGAATATTGATCCCTAAGGCCCCTCACAAGTGAGTGTCTGTGGGTGTGATCTCTCCCTTCCTGTCAGTACCATCTGGAACTTACCACTGAGAAAGGAGGTGAACCATTGCAACACAGTGCCTAATTGGAGTGGGTCTAGATAATCTGTTTCCTCCAAGACCCTCTGCAACTGCTGCTCTGCCACCTTCTCAGCCTTTTTTTCTTCATGCCTTCGAGTCAGTCTTGTCTCCTGGTGACTGCCTGGACAAGTCCTTGGAGTTTTCTTGGCAAGATTTTGGAAGTGGTTTGCCATTCCCTCCTTCCTAGGGCTGAGAGAGAGTGACTAGCCCAACTGGTTTTGTGCCTAACGTGGGACTAGAACTCATGGTCTTCCAGTTTCTAGCCTGATGCCTTAACCGCTACACCAGACTGGTTCTCACCTTCTCAACTACCTTTCCTATAAAGGGAAGGGAAGGTTGGAGACTGGACAATAACTATCCAGGATGGAGGGGTCCAACACTGGCCTCTTGAGAAGTGGGCACACTACTGTCTCTTTCAAGGCCAGGGAGACTACCCCCCTCCTCAGTGAGGGCAATACCATTGCATGGACCCACCCAGTTGTCACCTCCTGGGCTGCCTTAACCCAGGACAGGCCTGGGTCTAGCACTTATGATACAGAGGTCCTTCTCCACTTCATTGGGAGTCACAGAATCAAACTCAGGGTAAAATCACAAGACTGTGCCCCAGGCAAATCATCTAGACCTGCCCAGTCAATTCCAAGTGAATCCAAGCAACTTTATTTGCCGGATAGCATGAATACACTTGCTAGATGGCTCGGTGGTCTATCCCTCACCAGCAAAGAATGGGTCACCCTGAACAGAGCTGCAGGGCAGCTGTCAGAAGATGTAGTAAGGGCAGAGAAATAATGATGCTTCACAGCCCTTATTGCCATAATGTAGGCTAAATATGGGCTCTTACTCGTGTTCATTTTTTGTTTTCCTCCAACAGGACTCCAGGTGTCACTTCTGCCATTTTATTTCCTGGAGCCCCTTGGAAAACCATTGTGCAACCAGGGTTGGCACCCAGAGAAAGGCTGCATTGGAACAATCTGGTCCAAGGACTCAATTACCCATCTATTTTAGGTTGCAACCAAGACCTTGGCCAAACTGCCCTCCAGATCCTCAGAAAAAAACCCAAATTCCCTCTGAGCCCAACAAGGTCCATCAATGATATGTGGTAGGTTAATCGAACAGGCCCATTCTCTCCATGGGGATAGGTGGTACCAGTGAGTTGGAGGGCAACCGGCAAGTGATCTGTCCACAGCAATGGATTGATGTAATATCTTCCAACATCAAATCACACTGGAACTACCCCAAGACAAAAAACAGGGGTAATGTGTGATCCCCAGCGCGCATCAGGCCCTCTTTGCCTTGGGACAGGTCCATAATGGACATAGAGGCCATGAACTCCTGAGCCACCCCATACTCAATGTCCCCAGGAGGCAGGTTAAAATCCCTGAGAACCATCAACCTCAGGGACTCTGCTGCCAATAGCAGTTCATGCTGCTTTAACCAGAGGGGCTCAAATCCAGTTATCTGCAGAGCAGAGCCTCTAACAGTCCTCAACAATTCACAAATTACAGCCATCCAATCCCCCTGCCTCCAGGGTCTTGGTTGATGCAGAAGCTGAAACCCAGATGGGCATACTGCCAAGAGGGGAACACCCCCCTCTAGGCCCACCCAGGTCTGCTGATACATACCAGGATAACGCCCTTATCCACAGTTAAGTCATGGATTAGAACAACCTTATGACACACTGATCTGGCATTTAACAGCAACAGCTGGAGCATGGGGCCACCAAGGATCTGGTTAACTGGTCCAGAGGTTGAATCCTCAGAGCAAGACATCAGGATCGCTGTCAAACAGTGCTCCTAGCATCCCCGAGTTCTGTTAACCCAGCATCCCTAAGTGGAGCTCACCTTCATATTCCCACCATATCTATCTCTGACCATCATAGTTTTGATAATGGCACCTACCCTTTCTTCTCACCCCATCCTCCTCCATCTCCAGTTCTGCTGTCCCAGGCCCAACCATTCATGCTTCTCCACACATAACAACAGACTCATCCAAACCAAACCCACCACAACTGCATTCTGCCTGGTCTTACCCAAGGTTCCCACCTCCCCCAGCTACTCTGCTCCTGGCAACCTGCAACTGTGAGGCAGCAGGTCCTATCAGGGAACCTGTAAGCCTTGCAGGACAGATAGGAAACGACCAGATGAGCTAATTCTGCTTTATTGTAAAGCTACACTGACAGAATCTTGCAAGTCTGAAGGTACATTTCTCCTTGCCCACCCCACCCTGTCTCCTTTACAGCCTGAGACACTAGGGAGAGTCTCTTCTGAGCCTCTTGCCCCACCCACTATCCAGCTGTGGGCTATACTGTCTCTTATCTGACCATTCCCTTGGCAGTATCTCTTTGCCCAGTCTCCCAAGGTCATTCCCACACACCATTACAGAACCACTACAGCCCTACTCTAACCTTGCCCTGGGCCCCGCCTCCCTCAGGTTAGGTAGGAAGGTAAAAGCCTAGACCACTGGGCAGCTGACACAGGCCCAGGCCCCTAGGTCCAAGAGTGAGGACCTGACAGGGTAATGTCCCAGAGCCCAGTCTCCAGGTCAGCATGTTGGAGCTGCTGGAGGCCTCCCAGCAGAAAGAAGAGCCTTTAGCTGAACCAGGTGGCCCCCCAGCCTGTTGCTTCAAATAGCACCTCGACTCCATGTTGTGCCTGGTGCAGGGGCTACCCCAAGTTCCCTAGTCTTGGGCTAATAGCACCCCAGGGGACGTCAGACCTACCCAGTCCAATCAAAGGTCCAGGGAAACAAAGGCGAGTATAGTGCTGAGTCCCCCATGGTACTAGGCCTTGTTTAGCCACCAGTCTTCTCAGAAGCAGGCTTGCCTCCTTGGCCTCAGGTCCCAGTGCACTGGCCTCACCAACTCCCCACAATGATACAGTCCACAGCTCCACTGTCCTCTTCACTGGTAGCTCTGTCACATTCAGCTGACTAGGGATCATGCTCGGTCCAGCCATTCCTTCAGCATCCTCTACCCTTACCAAGCTTTGCAGAGGCTTTATAGCCCAGGGCAAGGCCTTCTTGGTTCATTACAGCTTTGACTGCTCTAGGCACAGTATCTGCCACGACTCTGGCCCACTGCTCATTGCATGTAGAGGAAAGAGGGAATGGCCTTGAAAGACAGGAGGAAGAGCTGCTACTAAGTCAACAGTCAGAGAAAAATGGCCTGAGCTCAGGCCAAGAAAGTACTCTTAACGACCCTAATTGGGACTAGAATTTCTATCACTAAGTGATGTGGTCAATAGGTGAAACATCATGTGACCACACTGCTTAGCAATGAGAGTTTTGATTGTCCCAGTTGCAGTTGTTAGGCCAGGACCACACCATTGTTAGGCCAGAACCTCACACTTCTCCTGCCCTGCCATGCTTGCCTCTATATCTCCCCCCCCCATCTCTGCCCTTCTGGCCAACCTGCACTCTGCCACTCCTGCCACCCTGGGCTCTGTTGCCCCTGCCACCCCTGCCCCTGCCACCCCACCACCCTGTGCTCCACTGCCTCTGCCACCCTGCGCTTCACTACCCCTGCCACCCCTAGCTGACCTTCACTGTCTTCTTTCTCCCACTGCTGATGAGATGCACCTACCCTGGCCCTTTGCAAGGCAGTCACTGGTCATTAAGTGAGGGCTACCTGTATCATGAGGAAATGTCTCAGGTGAGCCCCTCCCTAGTTCACATGGAGATAAAGGGAGGAATGGAGGGGGAAATACATTCAGACTTGCAAGATTCTGTTACTATAGTTTTACAAAAAAAGTAGCACTGACTTACATGATATTGGTTTCCTAGTCTGCTCTACCTTGAAGGGCTGACCCTGCCCACTTTGGCTCCAGTGCCCAGGACAAACTCCAGGCCAGTCGGGACTCCATGCTCTGCCGCTCAACCCCCAGATGGCTTTCCTCCTGCCACCATCATCCATTGTTCCTTTTACCAGCGAGGCCCCTCTGGCTATAGAATGGCCTCACAACTTCATGAGGCTGTAGAACAGGTTTGCACAGCTACAAGTGGCTTCAAAAAGCTCACCCCCCACACACTATATTGCAGGTGCTGGTGAGTAAATGAGCACCTGTTCATATACCAAACCAACAAAAGAAACAGAAAAAGCTACCAATTTTTTCTATCTATCTATCTATCTATCTATCTATCTATCTATCTATCTATCTATGAAAACTACAAAGAGCAAGCCCCTCTTACACCCAAACACACAGGTATCATTTTGCTCACACAGTTGCCCATTTCTTGACTGTTCCTTTACTGCTGGTAGTTAATGCTAAAATCAGAATCTATCCCCACCATTTTAATATCTACACTGTCAGTTCTAAGACTGGTTGCAGTACCTGTTGTCCTTATTTGGTCTTTATATTGCATCCGAATCCTTTTTTTAAAAAATTTTTTCACTATGTTCTTTTTCTTTCACTACTGTAATTTGCATATCATTTGCATTTTCAGCCATCAGAATATCTATCAGAATAGTCTGTACAGTCAACCTTCTTTTAAGGTTTCAGAACAAAGAGATACAGATGATACATTATGCCATGTCCCTGTGTATGGGGTTTTGCATAATTTTTGCTCCTCCTCATGGAGAGGGCAGGATATTTCTCTATTTTGCTACAATAGTTATCCTATGTGGTGTTTTCAGTCGCACTGACCACCAGGAGGCACCACTTAGAAATAGTAATAGCTATCAGAGTAGTGTCATCAGCATAGCAAAGGCCATTGATATTTCTTTCTCCAATTCTAAAACCATGCTTATCTTCTTCCAATCCAGCCTTCTTCAATATACAGTAGAGTCTCGTTTAACCGACCTTCGCTTATCTGACATTCCATCTTATCTGACACCCCTAAAAAACACACAACAACACGCATAAATCGGCGACGGGAAAAGTGTGCCACTTGTTTGCGATCGTGAGTGTACTGTTTCTATTTGCTCCTGACGGTGTGGTGCCGCAACGCAAAAATCGATTGCAACAGGCGCAGCGGATCGGTGTTTTTTTTTTTTTTAACCGCACTCAATCGTTACTGTGTGTTATCTGACATTTTCGCTTACCCGACATTCTGCCGGCCTGTTTATGTCAGATAAGCGAGACTCTACTGTACATTCAGAATATAGATTGAATAAATAAAGAGAGAATATACAGTCTTGTCTGACTGCTTGCTGATCTGGAGCTAGTATGTTTTGTCATTTTCTCTCCAGACTGTGACTTCTTGTCTTTTGTAAAGGTTTGTAGAGTATAATTAAATGTTCTGGAATTCCCATTTTCCTGAGGATATCCCATAACTTGACATGGTCAACACAATCAAAAGAAGCTCATATTGACTTATGTTAGGTATTCTTTGGTCTTTTTGTCCAGCATGCTTCAGTTATAATGTCTCGTTTCCCAGCATTTTCTCAGTTTGAACATCTGTTTACATGTAGGTCTGTAATCTGAACTGGATGGTCCTAAGCATTATTTTGCTAGCATGTGAAATGAAGGATATTGTATGACAGTTTGCACACACTATTAAATCTCTTTTGTTTGTTATTTGTAAGTAGATTGATCTTTTCCAATCTGTTGGCCACTGTGTTGTTTTCCAGATTTGCTGCCATGTTTTGGTTAGCACCTTTACTGCCTCTTCTTCTGTTGCTTGTAATCAATCAAACCTTTATTGCCATTAAAAGGACAAACAAAAGTATAAAAACACACAGTTACATATCGAAAATTAATCAAAGGGGTAGCCATACTCATTGTGGGTATTGTTTGCATTTACTTTTAAGTATTTCCTCCAAGAATTTAACAACAATTCTGGTAATTGCAGGCACAGTGTCTCTCAATAAATTTTGGCAGGATGAGACCGTGTTTAGTGGGTATAGACCCTGCAAAGGTTTTAAAAGCAGTTTGTAGCGGAGGGTCTCAACTAAGTGGCAGTCAAAAATTATATGGTGGATTGTATCAGGAGTGCCACAAGAACAGAGCCTCTTGTGCTTGGGGATGTGTTTATTTCCTTCCAAAAAGTACCTTGGAAGGAAAGGAGTTTACTCTGGCCAAAAAGAAGGCCCTACGCTGAGATGGAACCTCAAGATCATACAAATAATGTGCCATCTTGCCCAAATAAGTTTCAGTACCGAGCATGGCAGGCGAACAAACACGGGTTGAGCAGGTCTGAGTTTTTAGTACTCTAGATCTAAGAATATCTGTTTGATTATTCTAAATACATAGGTTTCATCTGATAAATATAAATCATCAATTGCAATCCCAATTTGTTTGAGTTTAGACATAATATGCCGAGACCAGAACTAAGTATATTTGTCCATATTAAGATGTAATAACAGACTTTGAGGAGTAGCTCGAAATAAAATCCTAAGCCAATATGTGATTGTTATTAACCAGGCTTTGGTTTCTATCAAGTGTGGACTGGTTTCTGAGCAAATTGTGAGATAAGAGACACAACTGGGGGCCCCCAGAAGCTGCTGCAAGAAAGTTGCTTGAATACTCTCTACTTTACAATTAAAAGCTCCCAGCCAAATAGGCATACCATATAAAGTTTGGGAAAAAGGTTTGGCATTAAATATTCTAATTGCTGCAGGTACATATTGATTTCCTCTTGTAAAGTAAAATTGTTTAATCTGAGCAGCGGAACAATTAGCCAAGTTAATTGTCTTATTATGATGAGTGACCCAAGAAAGATTATAACTAAATGTGATGCCAAGATATTTAAAACTTTTAACTTGTTCAATTTCTGTATTACCTGTAAACCATCTCTGTGAGCGCCATCATTTAGCAAAGGTTATTACCTTTGATTTGGAATAGTTGATACTGAATGAATTCCGTTGACAATAGCTATAAAATGCATCCAAATATCTTTGCAAACCCACTCTTGTATGGGAAAGAATTGTAGTATTGTCAGCATAAAGAAGTAATGGGGTGGAAAGGCCACCAAGCTTGGGAGGATGACCATTAACGGAGCTAAGGGAATGTGCTAGATCATTTCAAAAGAGATTAGAGAGATGAGGGGCAAGGACACAGCCCTGTTTAACCCCCTTCTGGGTGGGTATTCTCTCCGTTAGAAGGCCGTTAGGCGAGTATTTTACTTGGCAGGAGGTAGCCGTATGGAGTTTCTTTAATAAAAACAAAAGTCTCAGGTCAATTCCTTGATTCATCAATTTGGTCCATAATAGGTCCCTTGGAATGCCGTCAAATGCTATTTTAAGATCAATAAATCCTACAAAGAGCTTCCTCCTTCCTAGGTTCAAATATTTTTCTGTAAGGAAATTCAGTATGAGACAATGGTCAACAGCAGAATTTCCTTTACAGAAACCTGTTCAGGACCAATTATGTCGTTTAAATGTATCCAATCAGTTAGGCGGCACTCAAGATGTTTAGCATAAAGCTTGCCCAGAACTGATAAGAGACTGATAGGTTGAAAGTTACTAGGCTGGTCAGTCCCTCCTTTCTTATAAATTGGGATTATTATCGAATTAAGCCAAGCATTCGACACTATACCATAATGGTCAATAAGTGTAAACAAGGTAGCCAGTGGTTGGGCCCACCAGTTAATATGTTTTTTAAATAGCTGGCAGGAAGCCATCCGGACTGGGTGATTTCCTGATTTTTAAATCATTAATTAGCTCAGTAACTTCGTCTATGCTCACTGGGGGCCACAGTGGCAAATCTGCAGGGGTAGGGTCTTTGACCTCAATATGGGATGCTACTGGGGCATCGTATAATGTTGAGAAATTTACCACCCATTGCTGGGGAGAAATCACAGGGTTGTCAAAAAAAAGTTTGCCTTTGGGATTATTTAAAGTTAATCTCCAAAAGGATTTGCTATTGTTAGTTTTTATAGCCCTGTGCAGCAGATCCCATTTACCCTGAAAATATAATTTATTTTTCTTAGATCTTGAAAACTTTTCTTATATTTTAAACATTCATTATAATTGCTAGGGTCCCCAAATTGGCATAATTCTTTGGACATAGCTCTTAATCTCTTTTTCCCATTATAACACTCTTGGTCAAACCAAGTGGTGGGTTTTAGGGCCACCGACTCTACTGGTTTGGCTTTAGAGCTACATTTACTAATTAAAGAAGAGTAAGTAGTGAGAGCCTCTTCAATCAAGTTTGAATTACTTAGCTCTAATTGCAACCTAGTCATTGGTTCCAACCCAAGTAAGGTATAAAATTCCTTTTCTAGGGCTGTAGTGTTGCGCAGAGTGCAGCAATACTACCAGGAAATGGCCAAAAATACACATCAGCATGAGAGAGATTTAAAGAATGCAATGTCCATCTTTTGTTCTCCAAAGAAATCCAGCCAGAAAATATAAAATATCTGGTTGTTTATTGAGAAAAAATACAAACTACATAAAATACAAGTTTCATACAAAATATAGGAAAAAATCATTTCTTCTTCTCATATGTAGCATCCAAGACTTATCCACTACACAAGTATAACAAAGTCTCTAGCCAAAAACTCTCAGAGAAGAGGTATACTACTTGGTTATTAGTTACTACTACATAACCCATAAAACTGACTAATGATCGCTAAAACTCTACTGACCAGCTGGGCATGTAATCCTCCCGTTTTATTGCCACCTCTTGAATAACTAGCATACAAATGCCAATAAGTGGCAGTAAATAGCAGTATACATGCAAGCCAAAAGGCCACAATAAGTCACACGATTTTTCTAGTCACAATGCGTTTGAAAATAGCGAGATGACTTTCTTCCCATGAGAAAATCCTAACATGTAGACTAGCTAATTCTTTTAAAGATATTCTCTGGGTCTTGACTGTCAAAAGACGATACTTATTCAAGATTTAGACAGGTTGCAATTTAGAATGGTAACCAAAGGTAGATGGTCGCTTTCTGTACATATTTCAATATCAAAAGAGGTAATATCTAACAGTAAATTGGGTGAGCAAATGACATAATCAATCACACTTTGACCCCGGACAGATCTGAAAGTAAACCCTTTTGAGGCTGGGAAAAGACATAAACCATTTAAAATTATAAAATTAGCATAATGCAAAAGTCTAACATTTTATCTCCTGCAGTATTAAACACCACATAGCTAGATGAATGGGGTAGACACAAGATCAGCAGTAAAAGCTCTTCACCGTCAAAGCCAGACTTTATAAGCCAGTCATAGATGTTATCTCCAATTCTGGTGTTGAAGCCACCGGCCATAAAGACCTGATCAGTAGGAAACTTTTTAGTTAGAAGCAGTATATAGTTAGAGAGCTTATCCCAGTTGTCAAAGTGTTCACCACCTTCCATGTGATGAGGTAGGTAAGCATTAACTATAATTAAGTTTATGGAAGGTAATGCTAGCCTAAGCATTTGTGCTATTGGAGGGCATGGGTCTAGGGGTAAAGTCTCAAGTCCAAGCTTGGCTTTTACTAAAATTGCAAGGCCTGCCCTAGAACAGCCCTTGCAATGTAGCTTATAGGCTAGAAGGAAAAAATTTCTAAAACCGTTAAGATTTAAAAGGTCCATTGACCATGTTTCCTGTAATAAAATACAGTCAAAAGAAGTTAAAAAATTTAGAAAATCTGGATCATACATTTTGTTTTTCCATCCCGCTATGTTCCAAGAGACCAGATGAAAGGGGCCAAAGGAGTGATAAGATGCTAGTCAAGCTAACTCAGTTATCTGGTTCAAAGAATTAGAAATGTCAAATATACAACCATTTGGTGGTATCAACTTTGGCGTGGAATGGCCAGCTTCCATAAACGTGGTGTTTAAATCAATCAATAGATCCTAAGAATTGGGAGTGGCCTAACAGTCCCCTGGGGCTTTAGGAGCAATTAGAATAGACTTCTCGTAAGACCTTCATGGAGAAAAGATCACGGTTTCTTTGTTATTCACTGAGGAACAGGAAGCTATGTTTTCTCTTATGCTTTGAAGTCTATTTTTTGTGATCTCTAATCTCTATGATCGTCTGTAGCTCCATGGAGGATAAAGTTCCAAAAGAGTGAAAGAGATCTACTTCCATTGAATTCTCTAGGAAATTATGGGTTGTAGAGTTCAGAACCTGGGCTCGTTGTTTGCCGATAGCTTCTGATGACTGTTGGAATTCTTTTACAGTCCCATCTGTTGAGACCAGCTGTGAATGCTTTAATTCCCTTGGCTTGGTTAGAAGTTCCTTATTTGCTGTTTTGATTACCGAAGACTTTGGGAATAATGCTTTGATTGTTGTATTAATAAAGATGCGTGCTCGGAAGACCCCTTTTGACCATAAGGACTTTTTGTACTTTTGAATTAAAGAGGGCAATTTGGCAGATTTAAATATTAATATTATTCTTTGGGCCCAGAAGGTATAATTAAGGGATTCTATGGACGCAAGATTAGGTAGGGTCCAATATGAAGAAGATCACAGAGATGAGTTTTAGCCTGGAATTTATGTTTCCAGCTTGGTATTCTCCCTCTATAGCTACAAACTGTTAGACATACCTTGGTTGGTTGTAAGACCAAGCTTTGAGTGTTGTCTTTACCTCCTAGAAAATGCTCTGGCTCACAGTTGTTTCTCCAGGAGGCTTCACTCTCCTGTCCATAGGCTGGATTTTGAAGTAACTCCTGTGTTCTTTGTTTAAGTGTCAGAGAGGGCATCTGATGCTCTTGAGGTATTTCATCTATTTTTGCATGAAATTTCTTCATTTCAGCAATGAGACAAGAGAGTTGAGATTCAATTTCTTTCATGTTCTCAAAGATACAGTTTACAGTTTGTGCAATCAGGGCAAGATGAAACTGCACATCTAACACTCCCTTTTTCTCTGTCTCTTCCTCTTTCTTCTTCTCTTTTCCCTCTGACTCTGACACTCCATAGGGTGAAGATATGTGATGCCCCTTTAATTGCCCCACCCCAGATCTGGCTTCGGCATTTGTTTGCTTCCCTAGTACAGACCTAGATTCAGTTCTGTCTTCCAGTTCCACAAACTCATAACTCTCTCCCAGGGGAGAAAAACAATTTGCTGTACTGAGAGCAAACTCCCACCTACAAGCTTTGCTTTCAACGTTTGAGGTAAAAAAGTCTCCTATTTTAGATTGCTTGCAAGCTGGCAGTGATGTCGACTCCTCCGAATTCCTTGATCGCTTGCCAGGAGCCATCTCAGCTTGTTTTAAATAGGAGGATAAATATAAAATAAAATAGGCTGGTATTTAAAACAGTAGATTAAAAGAAAGGGATAAAAAAATTGTCTTTTGTAAGAGCTCTTTATAGCAGTTGCTGTCTTGTCGCCATCTTGATTCCCTGTATCCCCATTGCTTGTCATATTCCTGTAGATATTCCCTTTTTTTTAAATAAAAGGTTTAAATAAATTAAAAGTTGCCAGTAAGTATTAGTTTTGATGTCAGACTTAGAGCTGGGTACAGCTAAAAATCTTCACTCTCAAGAAACCTAACTCTGCATTTAGTAGTGAAATAACAGCAGAAGTTTCACAGACAACACTGCTAAATAAGTTTCCTTATTATAGACATCAAATAGTAATATATACAAAGAATATCTGTTTATTGTATAATACAGAAATCAAGCCCAATACTTATTCAGCCAGAGGTTCAAATTTTAAGTATTTTTCTCCTGTCTTTTTGAATCAATGGACTTTTGGTTGTTATTTTCCCAGCCTAAGAGTGTCCTGCTTAGTGATTGCATAACAATGCCGCCTGGCCTCAGCTATGCTAGTTCTTGCCTTACCAACTTCTGCTCTTAAGGTAACCAAATAGAACCTCCATATTGGAGGCATTGTGTCACTGAATACTATTAGCTATGATAACTGTAAAAAAATGTTACTGCTCTTCTATTTGCTTAGGAGCTTATTCAAGAAATCTGGAAGGCCACTGTGGGAAATAATTATTGGATCAGGATTCCAGCAAGATATTCCTTAATGTTCTTAAATACCTCAACCCTGTTCTCTCTATTAACTTGGAGATCTCTCTTATAGCTGTTTGCTATTTCCTTTGAAGAAACTTTTGTTATCACAACTACTAGTAAAGCAATAACAAGTGAAAACTTTGCTAAGTATATTTACCTGACAAATCAATTTTACACCAAAATAGTATTTTTTTAATAAAAACTTTTATTATAATATATAAAAAGTACAATTAAAATACAAAACAGAGAGTACGGCAAAGAAAGACAATAGAATTAAAAGAAAAAAGACAAAAACTAAAATAGTGAGAGTAGATAGAAAGATGAAACAGAAAGTGACTTCCGACTATCTCCAATACAGATATAAATACAAATTAAAGGAAAGTTAATCTCTTACAACTAATTAATCCAAATTCACATTATTTCTATCAACACAAACCATCTAATTATTAAAACTCACAATCAAAGCCTCATTTTTTTCCCACACAAGTATGTAATCTAAGAAGGGTTGCCATGAGGAGACAAATTTAGAAACAGTATTATCTCTTATAAACGCTGTTAATTTCACTATTTGAGCCAAGTCCATTAATTTAATGATCCATTCTTTCACTGTAGGTATTTGTGGATCCTTCCATCTTTGCGCATATAGCAGTCTTGCAGCTGTGATCATATACAAAAGCAAAGTTCCATGTTGTTTCTCCAATCCTTTCTCCCTCAAACCCAATAAAACGCTTCTGGTTTTTTTTGAATGCTCACTTTAAAAATCTTTTGAATAGCAATATATATCTGATCCCAGAATTTTTTAGCCTTTTCACAGGTCCACCAAAGATGATAAAAGGTTCCTTCACCCTGCAAACATTTCCAACAAACATTTGTTACACCAGCATACATTTTTGGTAACTTATTAGGAGTTAAGTACCAACGATACATCATTTTATAAAGATTTTCTTTTAAATTATAGTTCAACGTAAATTTCAACCTTTATTCCACATATTTTCCCATTGTTCCAACATAATATTGTATCCAAAGTTTTTAGCCCATTTGATCATACATTCCTTGACTTGTTCATCTTCTGGATTCATCTGTAACAACCTTATACATTTTAGGAATAACATGTTCATCATTTGTACACAGCTGAATCTCAAAATAAGTTCTTTGATTAGCAAATCTATAATTCTTACTGTGGATCTGGAATAAATATAAGGTAAGATTGTCTCCTAATGTACCTCTGTGGTTGTCACCTCAGGAAGCATTTACTAGAAGAGAAAATGTGGGAGAAATGAAGTGGTTAAAATATAAAGACTTGTTAAATTTTGAGGAGGATGAATCAAATTTCAAAACAAGAGAACAGTTAGAGTTAGAAGGTTTTATATGTCATTGGTTTATTCATATGCAATTGTTTGAACGTTTCAAGCTGGACAAAAATTTTACACCAAAATAGCATTAATGAAATATTAAAAGTCTATTACCATACTTGCCACCAGTGTTGTCCTTGAAATACCACAGAACTGCCATTTTTCTCAAGAGACAATTTTGGCCCTGAATTTTAAAAAAACAGTAAAAATATGGAATGTATGATCAGGACTTCAAAAATATTTAATAATCATGATATGAGAATTAAAAATTAAGAACCAGTGTCACAAATTTTAAAACATCTAATCACTTTAATAAATGTTAATATTAACACTGTTAATTTTTTTTTATGAAATACAGATTGTAAAACTGCTTTTCCATATCTAAAGGGACCTAGGGTTTATCCACACTTACCATTTAAGATGCTAATGTCTTCTACTCATGCTTGACTCTAAATTGGGTTAAGAAAATCCTGTTCAGACTAAGATACTTTGGAACAGCTTGCTAGGTGTTCAGATTGGCCTACAAGTTACATGTTCTCCCATGGAAAATTTCCCTGCTGCTGTGCTCCTGCCTTTCTATTCCATGATAGCAGTCGCCAGTCACTTTTTCTCTTATGGATTGGGTCTTCCTGGACATGCATACTTTTATATGCATAGGTATGCATTTGTATACATACTTACATGCATGTATACATATTGGGTTTATACACACATGCACATACACAGAGTTCATTCAAGCATGAGGGCACAACAAGAAGCTTAAAAAGATTTCTACCATGCACTTTAATAGGTTCTAGACTAACAAGTACTGTATAAGCATTCCTGAAATAGTTCAGTGATTCCAAACTTTACTTATCATAGTGAAAATTGCCAGTTAAAACCCAGCTGAAAAGGTATTTTTCTTCTGGGCTTTTTAAAAAAATATAGAGGAGAACAGAGATAACCTTGATGAAAGAATGCAATAACCATTAAAAGAAAGTAAAAGACCTCTCAGTATTGGGAAAATATGAGAAGGAAACTAAAAGTAATCCTGCCTTGATAAGAAAGGGGAGATGGATATTCTGGCAGGCTTTCCCGATTCTGTTATACCCAACAGTAGAGTAGCATTCCTGAAATCCTTGCTTTCTGACCTAGCTTATCTTGAAGGGGTGACAAAAAAATAAAGCTACTGTAAAACCTAACTTATTTTTTAAAAAGCGGTCAGAGGGAAAACTATTAAACAAAAGAACAATTGCAGGTAACCTTCACTTACCAACCACAATTGGAACTGGCAACTCCATTACTAAGCAACATGGTCGTAAAGTGAAACATTATGTGATTGCACCCAACTTATGGCCTGAGTTTCAGTTCTGCCAGCAGTCATTAAATGGATCACCATGGGTTGTTAAGTGCAACATCACATGATTACAACTTGTGATTTCCTGCAGTCTTCCTTACTGACTTTGCTTGTCGGAAACCAGCTGTAAAGGTCACAAATGGCAATTATGCGAGCATGGGATACTGTGACCATCATAAATGAATGACGGTTGCCAAGGCCAAGTGCCCAAATCGTGATCACGTGACCATGGGGATGCTGCAATCACCACAACTTCAAGGCCAGTCATGAGTCTACTTTTTCCGTGCTTCATAACTTGGAACAGTCATTGAATGAGTGATCAGTAAGCGAGGACTATCTGTATAATTAAACAAAAATTCTGCCTGGGTTTGAACCAGCAACCTTCTCCGTGCTAACGAAAGTCCACAGCCACTGTGCTATGACAACTCTGTTATTAAAGAGAGGTGTAGAATGTATTAGAGTGTGTGGTAAGCATTGGCTTAGATGAAGGGTCAGTCCTTCTGCAAAGTAGCAGGTGAACCTCAGAGATTAATCTACAAACTAAAGGGTTGTATTCCAAGGAGAGGAGTACTTAAGGTGACATAACAGTGAAAGACTGTACTTTGGATGTGGAGGAGAAAAAAGTGACTGAGGTTACTTTAAAGGTGAGTAAGGGATTTATGTGGCAATGTCATCCATTACTACCCTTTAGAAATGTTTGCCTTCCCTTTTTGGCAATAGGGCAACTGGACAGATTATAAAGCATTCATATTTTAGGGAGTCAGTACAGAAAATAAAATTTTCCTTATTTAAAGTTCCATATGTGTCTTATAGGTCAAATCGTTAAAGACAAGAGGATTTTCTACTTACTACAGAGAGTTGATCAGTTACTCACTTCAGCAACAATGGAGCGCATTGAGTTTGTGCCACATTATGACACAATTTTGAAAAGTGGAATGTATGAATACTATGCCAGCGAAGGGAAAAATCCTCTGCGTAAGTATTTAAATATTAACAATATTATAAGAGAGTAAGCAGGCATACAATGGGTAATACAGCAGCTGTTTGCTAAGCACATGCCTGGCTCCTAGCCCTGAACATGCTTGGCAAAGAGCTGCCACCACAGCATTCCTTTCAATGTGTATTCCCCATTGTGTGCCTGCTTATTCTCTTGTAATCCCTTCCTCTCCAGTCTTGCTGCTCTGCAAGTGGGGGGTGGGGGAGAAGAACAACAGGTCAGGCACAGGACAATGTGCACTGACTGTAATAGCAATCATGTGACTGAGGGATGCTGCAAAAGTCATAAATGCGGGCATTGATCATAAAGTTATTTTTTTAGCATCGCCATAGCTTTGAACACTCGCTGAATGAGGCAGTCAGTAAGCAAGGTGTGCCTGTACACTGAAGCTGATTTGAGTGTGCTCTTCCTGCATGAGTAGTTATGAAATATATTTTTCCATGTAATATCAAAAAATGCATGAGAATAAGATTGCTTTTCTGTGCTTGATTCAAAATATCCACAAAGAACGAATGTATTCATATAATGGTAAAAGTCATTATAAAATCAAATTATAAAGCACTTTTTTAGGTACTGAAGAACTTTAGAGTTGTTGAAAGTCAGATGGTGTACAAGTTTAATAAATTATTATGGCTGGTCACAGAGCCAGATGTTTAGACTGGATTTGGCAGTTTTATCCACCTATTGAGTCCTTCTCAAGGACCTGGGATTGGCAGATGTTGTTGTTTGATAGTGTTAAAGGTATTGTCATAGGATATAAGCTGTTCCAAGTAAAGCTGCCTTTTGCAATTGACTGCTTATGATTTTGTCAATGCTGATGGTGATCAGATGGTGTTCCAGATGTTTTGGGATTGCACCTAAGGCGCCTATACTGTAGCTATTGGTACTATCTTTGCTTTCCTTTGCCATAGTCATTCTACTTCTATTTGCAGATCTTTATATTTTGTGATTTTCTCCAGTTCTTCCTCTTCTATTCTGCTGTCTCCAGAATAGAAGAGACAATTCTCTTGCCTCTTCTCTTGTCAATTAGGAGCTGGTCTTTTGTTCCTCTACTGTTTGGGCAGTTTCCTTTCTGCTCAGATGGAAAGAACTTGTTTTGACTATGCACTATCCAGACTTTTTTGTTCTTCTTATCAACAGTTGTTAAGTTTGGGGTGTTGTGTGGCAGGTGCTTGTCTGTTTGAATTCTGAAGTTTCAGCTTGTTCATTTTCTATTACTTTGTGTGTTTTGTGGTCCCATCAGCTCTTGCTTGCAAGCAAATGGTATTTCTTGCAGGGCTTTTAGTTCAGCTTGAGTCCAGTCCACTATTCCAGCTGTATATCTAATGACTGGAATTGCCCAGGTGTTAATCACCTTGATGGTATTTCTGCCACTGAGTTTGGACTTTAAGATTGTCTTCAGTCTTCTGAAGTATTCACTACTAACCTTCTTCTTGGCTTCAGTGTGCTTGATTTTGTCAGCCTGAAGGATGCCCAGGTATTTGTAGTGATCTTCTTCATCCAAACTCTTGATGTTATTTCGATTGGGCATCTTGATTCCTTCAGTTTTCACTATTTTTCCCTTGTTGATGGTAAGGGTGACACATCTGTGCAGTCCAAACTCCATTGCAATATCTTGGCTATATACAGTGGTACCTCGTGTTACGAACTTAATCCGTTCCATGACTCTGATCGCAACTCGATTTGGTTGCGCCGCGAGGCAAATTTCCCCATAAGGTTCAATGTAAATATGGCTAATCCGCCCTCCGAATTTGGTCACGCTGTGAGGCAAATTTCCCCATAAGGTTCAATGTAAATACATACGGCTCTGCATTTTCTTTGGAGCCATGCTGACAAGCACACCAAAAACCTTCCAAACGCCACAAAACACACCACAAGCCTCACTGAACGTCTCCTTGCTACCGCGATCTCGCCCACAGGAAGCTGCGACCACGTGGCAGCAGGGCAAATGGCCGCGGATCCGGTTCGTAGCATGGGGCGGAGGTTGCAAGGCGAGGTAAATTTTTGGGGCCGGAGCTGATCGTATCGCGAAAAATTCGTAAGGAGGGGCGTTTGTAACCCGAGGTACCACTGTATTTTGACAGTGTTGAGCAACGATTCCATTTCAGATGGTGCTTTTCCATACAGCTTCAGATTGTCCATGAAAAGGAGGTGGGATAACCAGGCAGATGTTTTTGATGTTTGATAATTATGTTCTGACTTGTTCAGTATTGTTGACAAAGGAATCAGTGCAATGACAAACAGTAGTAGTGATAGTGAGTCTCCTTGAAAGATTCCTCTCTTGATGTTAACCTGTCCTAGTCTATTGCAAATCCAAGCTACATTCAAGTTGGTCTTCCTTCCCTTACAGTTTTCCAAAATCATCTTGTCAATTAGGAGCTGGTCTTTTGTCCCTCTAGCAGTTTCCTTTCTGCTCAGATGGAAAGAACTTGTTTCGAACTAGGTGCTGTTTGACTACATCAGCTACCACACCAGTTAGCAATTTGAAAGTTGTTGGCAAGCAGGTAATTGGCCTGTAGGCACATGTTGTTGTTTGATGGTGTTAATAATATCATCACAGGATATAAGCTGTTCCAATAAAGCTGCCTTTTGCAATTGACTGATGGTGATTTTTTCAATGTTAATGATGATGATTTGAATGCAAGTGAAGGGTCTTAAAGTCAAACAGATGGTTCCTCTTTGTTTTGCTTTGTTGCTTCTTGTCTATTTTAAAATGGTTGTAACCTCAATATATATTTCCACGCATCAGCCTTGGATACAGAGAACATTGAGACTGTTTCAGAAATCAGTAATTGTTGTCCCTTCGTACTTCCTCCTTAGCTTTTTAAAGCCAAATGAATAGAGGTGCTTTTTTATTGGGGTGGTTGGTCACTAGTAAATTAATTTCTACTATCCTGGTGTTCTCTAGTCCTTTTAGAGTTTGGTCCTGAAGAGGTAATGTGTTATGTATGAAATGCTTGTCCATGCAGATATGTGAGCTAAGAAAAGACATTTTAAGAACGTTTTCAAGATCATACCAATTTATGTATATGCTGCTTTATTTTATTTTTTAAATTATGGATCCTGCTTATGTTTTATGTTTTCCCTAGTTTTGTACATCGCCCAGAGTCCTGCTGCTGATTTTATTTGTATATGAGAAGGGGGATATTGTTGTAACAGGGATAATTTTATTGTAGGCAAATTTGGAATACGTTTAAATATAACAGCAGTATGTGCATATTTTAAATAAATATGCTTCTTAGTTTCAGAGTTCAGCTGAAATGTTGAAGAATGGAGTTATCAAGTTGACCATTATGTTTTTATGTAAATAAGAGATCTGTTATTGAACTATGTGCTGAATGAAATACCTTTAATTTTTATGTTTTTCTCAGTCATTTTCAGATGTTGTTCCCAGCAGTAGTAATATGAACACAAAAGTGAAGAGAAAATTATCCCTGGGGTGGGAGGAACTAGGGATGCAAATGCACTGCTACTTTTCTTAGATCATGTTAGATCATGCTGACTAGCATAATCAATGCAGAGATGAACAGATCCCCCAAAGGGATTACAACTATTTGAGCATCTTCCAGATCATAAGTTACAGAGTTGTAAATAAAAGTACTGTGATATACTGGAACAATACTACAATGCAGGGCTGTGCAATGTTTGGGATTTAGTTCCAAAAAAGGTGTTTTGGAGCAGGTATAAGCATGAACATGGCATCTCTCTACAACTTTTAAAGCAAATATATTTTTTCCTGGGATTATGTGACTGTCCTTCGGTTCCCCTGAAGCATATTTTTGGAATCAAATCAAAAGCCCTGCACAGCCCTACTATATATACATGCATACATGCATACATATAGGATACATGTATACCGCATATACTAATGAATCTCAGTTATAGATGCATAGATTTCTAATAAGTAATTGTCAATACTGCTTCTTTTAGAAGCGGAGTAAACATTTGTATTTTAATTTTTGTTTTCAATAATGATAATTCTTAGAAAGTTTTCCTTTTATTTAGCATTTGCACTTGCAGAATTGATTGATAATGCCTTATCAGCTACTTCTCAAAATTCCAGTGTTCGGTTCATACAGCTAAAGATGGTAAGATACCAAATATTTTTTTAAAATGTTTTGTAGCCATATTTTATTCTTGTGTTTTCATATCTTGCTGCTTTTTTTGGAAACAGTTATTTGATGATACCCAAGGAAAACCAGCTATTGCTGTGATTGATAATGGAAAAGGCATGACTTCTAGACAACTAAATAACTGGGCTGTGTTTCGACTGTCAAAGTTTACACGACAAGACAATATAGAAAGGTTGGAACATTCTAATCTCAGTTTATGTTTAAGTATGAATGTATGTATTAAATCATACAAAACTTACTTTTTCACTTACAATAACTGTCTAGCATTGTAGCATAATGAACGTTTATTGTGGCAATTGTAAATATACCTATTGATGCAATCTCTAAATGTGTTTATTGAGAAATAAAGATCTATGAAACATGTCCCCAGCTAATTGTGAGTTAGCTTAGTTTTTAATTTAAGTGTGGTCTCAGTGTAATAAAACGAAGTCTGCTAACTCTTCTTAGTGATCCAGCTTTTTCTGTTATTTCTAAATGCTCACAAATCCAGAAACCAAATGAAAGTTCAAATACATTTTGATATTTCAGAATTTCAGAGTTTATCTTATATCTTTGAATCAATTTGCACATTGATTTCTGTGAATCTCCTAACTTGGTAAATACTGAGATATTTTCATACTCATATTTGTGCCAATTCTGTGAAATGCTCTAGAACAGAGATGGGCAATCAGTGGGCAGTCAGTGCATGCAGGGTGCATATGGTTCCCTGGCACTCTATGATCCACAGAGCTCCACCAGTGAGAAGGACCAACATTTTTTGCCCAGTTCTTTTGCAGGGGCAGGGTTGCAGAGTTTTGAGGGGCAAATGTGTGGCTTAAGTCTTATTCCTAACAAAAACAGGTCCCAAATTGGGTTACTTTTTGCCATGAGAGGTTAAGGGACAAAATGAATATGTTGAATATTTATAAAGCTCCCATTTTGCCAATAAACTGTCCTCAAAACACAAAGTCCAAAATTGTCAGCCCACTCTGCTTATGTTGTGACATCATCAGCCTTGCCCCTTGTCAATCTTGGTCAGGGCATATAAACAAGGAACAGTTAAATAGTCCCTAGGCTGAAAAAGATTTCTGTTCCTCCTTTTCTAGCTTCCGTGAAGTACAGTGGAACCTCGAGTTACGAATTTAATCCGTTCCGTGACTCTGATCGCAACTCGAATTGGTCGCAATGTGAAGCACGTTTTCCCATAGGGTTCAATGTAAATACGGTTAATCTGTTCCGCCCTCCGAATTTGGTCACGCCGCGAGGCACATTTCCCCATAAGGTTCAATGTAAATACGGCTAATCAGCCCTCCGAATTTGGTCACTCCGCGAGGCACATTTCCCCATAAGGTTCAATGTGTCAGCCAGCGTTGCACGGCTAGGAAATTCCCCAGGCGTGCTTTAGTCAGCCCTAGCACAGAAAGAGGAAGTGCTAATGAAATCTGAGCTTTTGTCGTGCGCACGCACAGCCGGAGCGGGAGCTTCCCCCCCCCCCCGATTCCTCCGCGCTCTTTCCTTTCTCCATAGCGCCAAAAGCACAGTGAAAGCAATATCAGTGCGCTGGGGGGAAAGGCTTATCTCGTGCGCACGCACAGCCGGGAGCGGGAGCTTCCCCCCCCCACTGATTCCTCCGGCTCTTTCCTTTCTCCAAAGCGACAAAAGCACAGTGAAAGCAATCAGCGCGCTGGGGGGAAAGGCTTATGTCGCGCGCACGCACAGCCGGGAGCGGGAGCTCCCCCCCCTCCTCAAATCTTTCCTTTGTCCATAGCCCTTGGCGTGGTGCGCGCGGCAAAAGCGCAGTGAAATCAATCAGCGCACGCGCCCCCCCCGATTCCTCTTAATTCCGCTCTTTCCTTTGACAAAAGCGCAGTGAAAGCAATCAAATCAGCGCGGGGGGGGGAGGCCTTTGTCGCGCATGCACAGCCGGGAGTGGGAGCTTCCCCCCCCACGGATTCCTCTTAATTCCGCTCTTTCCTTTGTCCATAGCCCTTGGCGTAGTCATTGCTTTCCTTGGGCTTTTGTCCTTGCGCTCAGATTTCATTAGCACTTCCTCTTTCTGCGCTAGGGCTGATTTGATTGCTTTCACTGCACTTTTGTCAAAGGAAAGAGTGGAATTAAGAGGAATTGGGGGGGGGGAAGCTCCCGCTCCCGGCTGTGCGCGCTACAAAAGCCTTTCCCCCCGCGCGCTGATTGATTTCACTGCGCTTTTGCCGCACGTACCGCGCCAAGGGCCATGGACAAAAGAAAGATTTGAGGAAGGGGGGGGAAGCTCCCGCTCCTGGCTGTGCGTGCGCACGACATAAGCCTTTCCCCCCAGCGTGCTGATTGCTTTCACTGTGCTTTTGTCGCTATGGAGAAAGGAAAGAGCCGGAGGAATCAGTGGGGGGGGGGCGGAAGCTCCCGCTCCACTGTGCGTGCTATATAAGCCTTCCCCGCCATTGCTTTCACTGTGCTTTTGTCGCATGTGCCAAGGGCTATGCACAAAGGAAAGAGCGCGGAATTAAGAGGAATCAGTGGGGGGGGGCGGAAGCTCCCACTCCGCTGTGCTTTTGTTGCTATGGAGAAAGGAAAGAGCCGGAGGAATCAGTGGGGGGGGATGCTCCCGCTCCCGGCTGTGTGCGCTTTACAAAAGCCTCCCCCCCTCCCCCGTGCGCTCAGATTTCATTAGCACTTCCTCTTTCTGCGCTTGGGCTCGAGCGGTGAAATTGACTAAAGCACGCTTGGGGAATTTCCTAGCCGTGGAGAAATTTGCCTCATGGAGCAAGCTTCCTTGCTACCGCGATCTCGCCCAAAGGAAGCCGCGACCACGTGGCAGCAGGGCAAATGGCCACGGATCCGGTTAATATCGTGAGGCAGAGGTCGCACGGCGAGGCAAATTTTTGCGGCCGGAGCTGGTCGTATCGCGAAATTTTCGTAAGGAGGGGCGTTCGTAACTCGAGGTTCCACTGTACTGTGATGTTCCTGAACATGACTATAAATATATAGTAAACATATTTTATAATCGAGATGTCAAAGAATATTTCATAAAATTTATATGAAACTATTTTTATCAGTTCAAAGCTTTGTCATTGATTACTGTTTTTAATTTCATTTAATAACTCCTGAACACTTAACAGTTTCTATTTTTTCTTTCTATCCAATTTTTGTATCAGTGATCATGCAGGATATGTACGTCCTCCAATAGTACCTCGCAGCTTGAACAGTGATATATCATATTTTGGGGTTGGTGGCAAACAAGCAGTGTTTTATATTGGACAGTCTGTTAGAGTAAGTAAAGTCTAATATTGCTTAATTAACCTAGATTAGTAATAGACTGGGCAGGATCCTGCTCTTTATGGAGCAGATTGTGGATATATGGGAAATGGGCCCAATGTTAGTGGTAGAAGTTTGCCAGGCTGTATTTGCCAATGGGTGGTAAAGAAGATCTCTCTACTTCTAATAATAATGCAAGGGGGCCAAGCTGTTGACATCCCTTATCTGCAGTATCTCTGAGATCTGTGTTGCTGGTATGGGGCAATAAGTCTTTGTCTTGGTATGTTTTTATATTTTATAGAATTAGAAGTCAGGTTTGTGTTCCACTGAGGAGTTATATTGGAGAAAGTACATAGTCTTCATCCAGTGCAATTTTGGTGATATAGATTTCTTGTACTTGGGTGTTGCTACTGGAATTGTTTCCAGTGTAACTTTGAACTTGTCAATTTTTTTTAATTAGATGATAAGCAAATCTGCAAATTCTCAAGATGTTCATGAGCTTGTCCTTTCAAAAGAAGATTTTGAAAAGAAAGAAAAAAACAAAGAACCTATATATAGTGGACATATAAAAAATAGAAAGGTAATACAATAGTAGTATTTTAATTATTGGATTATATCTACCTTTGAAAACAGTCTTTTCACCACTTACAAACTACTAGGATTTAGAAAGTTGTATAAGTTACAACAACTGGTTTATTCTTTCTGATGAGTAGTTGTATAAGAAAAATAAACAGCAATACTTACAAACTATGATAGGAACCGCTAATTTCCATTTTCCTGATTTCAAAATGAGTTAATCAGTAGCATTTGTTTTTTAGTTTTTTTTTTAAATTCCAATAGCCAGCTGATTCCTCTCACATTGTTAATTGTGATGAGCGATTTCTGCACAACCTTATTATGGAAGAGAAAGACAAAGAAAGTTTTACTGCTGTTGTTATTACTGGAATGCACCTTGAACATGTACAATATCTGAAAAATTATGTTCCCTGTTGGACAAGAGAATTAAAGTAAGTGTCTTATGTTTCTTACATTTCAAGTGTTTTGATTTATGACCCATCATATCTTATCATAATTACAACCTTTTCCCCTATACTTCTAAACATAGAAACTGCATCATGTGTAGTATTTTAGAATATTATATAATGGAGGAAAGTGTGTATGTTTGTTGTTTTGCTTTTAGTTGAAATGTTATGGGATGGGAGCATTTTTATTAACAGCCAGGAACCTTGTATTTATATATAAATACAAAGTACATATTTTAGTTCTTTCTGGTGGTACTTTGTTTTATATCTTTAAACTATGCAGTGGCCTTTTTAAAAATCCTGCAGTGCTTATTTATTTTATGGGTAAATTAATGAATTTTATGATTACAGGCACATATATCATTACTATATCCATGGACCAAAAGGAAACAGGACTAATTTGCCAATGGAGGAAGAAAACACTTTCAATAATGTGGATATTGAGGTAGGATCTCTATATATTTTCATTGGAAGGAAATTCACTGGACTTGTTCTAAATAACCATAAGGAGCTTTAGAGATGAATGGAACTTTTTTATCCTCTTCCTCCATAGTTTAGCCACCAAAACATCCCTCCAAAACAGTCTTAGTTGATTGAGGATCCTGTGGGCATAATCAATATTTAGAATATATTTTCTTTTTATTGTAACCAGGTCTAAGAATTTTGGTTAATGGATGCCATAACAGTGCAGTTAGAAAAGTATGAAACATGTTTCACTGCGATCCTGGTAGAAAAGAGAGTCAGAAGACATTGTAATATTTTCATATAAAAAAAGGTGCCTTTTTTTGGATCCAGTTCATTGATAACATATCATAAATATATGATTATCTAACAATTCTTTGAAATACAAAATTTGAATTTAAAAAATGTCTTTAATTTAAAAACCAATCTGGATTGTTCTTTATTATTATTGATGCCTTTGTCAAGAAATTCATACACAGACAAACTAACACTTGTTATCTATTTAGATTTCAGTGTTTGAAAAGGGGAAGACACCTAAGATTGTGAATCTTAGAGAAATTAAAGAAGATATGCAGACTTTATATATAAATACTGCAATAGATAGTTTTGAGTTCAAGGCACAGGTCAAAGGAAATGGTATAGTGGAAGGAATTATCCGTTACCATCCTTTCTTATATGATAAAGAAACCTACCCTGAAGATCCTAAGAATGAAGGTAAATTTAATCATGTTCCCAAGATTTTCAACATTATAGTACCTAACATCATTAGGGGACATTGTAAAATGCTTGTATTGAAGCACAACTATATTTCAGAATACCAATCCTTGACATATTGGAGCTATACTAAATATATAAGGAGTTATTTTTGTTGTTGTTGCTTAGGATTTTGGATTTTTTTTTCTGTATGTGATGGTGTTTTGGTGATAATTAAAATTATTTATGTATCTTTCCATGAATGATTCAGCTGCTAGCTCATCCACCGTCAGTTTAATTAAAGGTTGTTTCTTTCTGTCCTTTTAAATAGAATGAATACACCTTCAGTCTAAGAATTCAGACAAGAAATGGGGCAGGCAGGTGGAGAGACAGGGGATAGGGAGAAATTTCCAGATCAGGAAAGAGTTTGCTGATGGTAGGAAACCTAATAGATCTTTTACAGAGATCCCTGGATCAGTGGGATTGCAATTTTAAAGAAAAAGGAAGAAAAATAAGAAAAAGACTCCCATGACAGTAAGGGTGTAGTGGTATGTGGGAATGACCTTGGGAGACAGGAGGTAGACCTGGAACCAGGGCAATGGTTTGGTGAGAGACATCTCAGTCCGCAGGTGAGGCAAAAGCATGCAAAATGTTTCAGAAGGGACCCTCCCTCGTTTCCGGAGACTAAAAAGAGGGGAGTGGAGAAATACATTCAGTCTTGCCAGATTCTGTTAATGTAGCCTTACAATAAAGTAGGATGACTTCATCTGGGCATGCTTCTTGTCTGGACTACGTTGCAAGGCTGACAGAGGGTCCTTAGCCGCCAGTCACAATTATTGGTGGGTGTACTTGCTAGATAACACATTGGTCTCTAAAGCAGCAGTACACAATCTTTTTCAAGCGAAAGGCTGTATTTGGCTTTTGTGTGACCAAGCTGATAAGATTGGGACAAGAAAAAATCTTGGATAAAACTATACTCAGTTTAATTACATGAACCAAGTACAGTTACATAATTACTGTCCATATTTATAAGCTTCTGCTTTGACTGCATTAGAAATTAATTTCATTAGCAACTTTTAAAGGGGAATTTCAAGGTGGCATTCAATTTGGGAAGTTTGTACTTCTTTTCCATAATTTGAAAAACTATTCTATTTTTCATTTCTATATACAGTAACATGACAACAACTTTTAAATTTAGGAGTAAAACATGATGATGGTGATGATGAAGAAGAAGAAGATGAAAATAAATGCTATACAAGAGAAAAAGGAGCTATTTTTGAATGTTTTTGGAATGGAAGACTAATACCATATACAACTATAGCAGAGTAAGATTGTATCAGTTCTAAAATTTATACATACATATTTTTCCTTTCTGTGTTGCTAAACATTGTCTTTCTCTCCCAAGTTTTGAATGGTGTGCTTTTCCGAAAAAGGGAAGCCTCGCTCCAATTGAATGTTACAACAGAATTTCTGGTGTATTATTTACAAATGACATGTTTCAAGTGACCACAACCAAACTGACTTTTGTGGATTTGGAAGTAAAGTTAAAAGATAAAAATACAATCTTTACAAGAATTGTCAATGGAAAGGTAATATTTAATCTATTTCTTTGCTAATACTGTATAAATACATTTAGAAAATAATTAGATGTTTTCTAATAAAATCACTCATTTGTTGCAGTTTATGCTTTTATTGTATAGTAAGATAATACAATTATTGCAGTTTCAGGACAGCCTGAGATTTGAGGGGACCTTGGTAAAGTATATTTTGTGGCCCCTAGCAGTCTTACCACTACAGTGGCAGTGATATGTACATCAACACACTCTTATTCCTGCCACAATGCTCAAAGATGCTTGGTTGAGGGCATTGTGAAATTTAAAAAGTTGGCTTCATTTAATTTCTTGCCTTTGCTCAGGAAAATGCTAGGTCAGAAAAAAGTATTAGGGAAATAAATTAGTATTGGATCACACTGGAATCATGGGTTTACAGCTACTGCTCAAGAATACTGAGTGATGAATACTCTGCTAATGGTGTTTGTTTTATAAATATAGATTCAAGAGTGGAGTGTAACAAGAAGAGTGTTGTAATGATTTCTGAGACCTGGAATATTAAGTATGGTCATGAGGAAATATAAATGAAATTCCCAATCAGTCACAATGGGCATGTCACTTGCCTCTTTAGTTTTATTGTCCTGAGCTCCTTTTTAAAAATAGGATTCAAACAATAAGTATGGCTTTTAAGATATAGCATTGTGAAAGGTACAAATTATCAACCAATTAATTTTAGGTTACAATATTGAATAATGCAAGAAGAGTAAGCTTGAACAATAATAATCATTCAATAATTGAAAATATTGTACATGTAATACATACACAAAACTTTCCACAGGAACAAAGAATGAACATTGATAAAGAATTTGCATCATGGCTCAAGTATTGCAATGAAAAACATGATAAACAAATCAAATTTATTGAATGTGAAGCAATAGTTGAACGCTTTGATCCGTTTTGTAAAAGAAAATATCCTTGGGCTAAATATTTGGCAATAGAATGGGATGGAAAAATATATAAAGCTGGGCAGTTGGTAAGTTAATTACTTTTTGAAGAGACAGGCACTTTTAAAAGATTGCCTAATGTATACTTGTTGTGCTGTGCATACTACAAAACGTAAAATAAAATTATATTTTCTTTGTTGATTAAAGAAAGTTTGTTAAGTCATTTTTTAAATTATTAAAGTTTGTTAAATGCATGGGAAATAATAATAATTTAGGTATAAGTTCCTTTTTTTCCCCCAGCTAGTGGGCACATTAGGATTTTTGAGAGCATGTCATTGGTGCTTTTCAAAAATGGTTGCCACTGCGAGGCTATATATTCACAGAATAACTTCCATAGTGGGTGTAACCAGTCATCAAGCATCTATTTATGTGAAGGCAAGCTAATGAGGTTGCTCCTCACATCTGTCTGGCTTCCTAGCATGTTCCCCAGCATGCTAGCTATTCCTTGCAAGATAAGGTCATATCAAACAACTGGGATGTAGGTATTCTGTTGGCCCAGCCCAACACTAGGTTAGCTTTTACCCAGCACGATTGAGCCAATTAATCACGCACAGTCGAGGAAACTGGAATCTTAAAAAAAAACTTTATTTCTGTGCAGGAGCAAAGAAGTGTGCTAGCGACTCAAGTCCAAATCGAGCAGTTCCAATTGAATCAAACACCATCCATTTATTCAGTTCAGCTAACAAAGAAGTTCACTACAATTGGTTAATGATCTGTATATCATTACACATGCGTGTTAGTTATGCAGCCCATAATAAGCATTTATTTAATTAATTTTTGCCTTATTGTAATATTAGTTCTCAATAAGCATGCTCAGGGAATCACCTCCTCTACTAATGGGGGGGGAAAGGGACCTATACTGCTCTGGCCTTTTCTAGGGGAAGAAAGGGACTAGGTTCTGCACACAACTCCACCCCCCTCCCATTCACAATTGGTGTTACAATTGGGTGTTGAGCCTTTTAATTATCACAACCGTCCCATCTGCCTCCACAGTATGTCCCTCTCAGCCACTACAGGTGAGTTGCGGTAACAAAACCTATAGGTTTGTGGACTGAGATTGTCAAGTTGGGCACCAATCCTTAACCCACCTCCTATCAATGGGCACTTCCTTATCAGCACCTTGAATTCACAATGATGGTCATGTTTGGGTCAGGTTGTGGTCCCACAAAGAGGTAGGGTTTGGGGATTCCTTGGATCTCCCTTTGCCACTTGTCAGTTATTGATTCCTCCAGGAATAGATGCACTCTTGTGTTTGAGTCATCTTCCCATTACTTGAACAGAGTCTTTAGTCCATCCAAGGCTTAGCAGTCCGCTCTGGTGGTGGTGGTGGTGGTGGTGGTAGCGAGGTCTTGAGCATAACGGACTCAGGATTTCATTCTGAACATCTTAAGGGAGGTGTAGGTGGTTAGCAGTACCTGGACCAGTCCTTTCCACCTTTGTTCCAGGGAATAATCACTCCAGGATTTTAGCAGAACCCAATCTCTGGCCTTATAAGGATGAACGGGCTGGTCCAATCCTATAGGTTGTCACTGTTGTACGTATCTGGAAAGAGAGACCAGAGCAGCAGACAACTGCAATGGATACTGTTTCGCTATTGTATCTCCAAGCTGATGGATGCTTTCCGCTAGGGGAAGGGTCACCACTGGGTATGGTTTACCATATAGAAACTCAAAGAGGCTAACTCCTAGTCATTGTTTGGAGTCACCCAAAGTCTGAGAAGGGCAATGAGTAGAGCCTGGGGCCATGTAAATTGAGCTTCTTGGTCAGTCTTGTCTAGGTGATGCTTCAGGAGGCCATTTGTCTTCTCTACCTAACCACTACTCTCCAGATGATGAGCAAAGTATAATTTCCACTTGATCCCATACACAGGAATAGATGCACCTTGGTGTTGGGTTTGAACTTGGTGTGTTTGAACAGAGTCTTAAGTCCAGGGGCTTAGCAGACCACTCTGGTGGTGAAGGCAAAGGTTCTTGTGGTGGTGGTGGTGAGGTCTTGACTCAGGTATGATGGATCCAGGACTTCACTCCAGACAGCTTATATCTTAATCAATTTTTTGGATTAATTTTTGATGTGTTGTATTTTGGAGAGATTAAGACCATTTGGACCAGCAAGGTTTTACTGTATTCATTGGGTGAGTCTCCACCTCCTTAAAAGACAGTGGTGTAAATTTGATCTTAAACATTTTGAAAATATATGATTTTTTTTTTTGGACTATGCAGCAAAGGGGTTCTTAATATATGGATTTTGAAAAATTAATAATAGATTAAGGGGCCAGAGAAATTTGGAATTATAGTTTTGAATTTATTAGAAGATATCTTCTCATGGGAAAATGGTGATTGCTTTTGTTTCTTTATGATAAGGAGATCTTGAAGTTTGGACATTACAGGGAGCCAGAGGACAAAGAAAATAGAGCAGAAATCCTTAGTGCAAACTTTTAAATACCTTTCAGCCAACTCATTGGATAGAATGGATCAACTGCTTGAGGAACTGGACAGAACATACTTTAATGAAGTTGTAAAACAAGAACAAGTTGTAATGGATGTTTATGAAATTAATTGGAAGGAGGACTTAAATGTAATACAAATGGGTCCAATGGGTGATTTATCCCCTAAAGGAGATGAACAGATATCAAACTAGGAAACTGATTTGGATAATTTTTTTCTGCTAGATATACAAAAGAGCTCTACTAAGGTTTGGAAAGACTTTTAGAAGTGACAAGCAAAAGGATAAAGTTTATCTAATGGGCACGCGAAAGAAGTCTGTTAAGTTCTGAAGGATTCTTGTTTGGATACCCATATGATCAGCAGATTACCTCTGGGACTTTTTTTTAAGGGGTTAAAGAATAATTTTAAAAATTCAGGGAAGGTTTGTAAGGTTGGCTTGTTTGATTGGCTAAAAGAGGAAAACATATCTGGCTGCTTTCACTGGACTTTTGCTGACAAAAAAAGATCAACAAAGCATTTGGTTTTTGTTTTTTTGTTACTTAAGAGATGAGTTGTGGGGAGAAGAGAGATTATGTTTTATTTAGAGATGGTGATAAGCTATTAAAACTATTTTTACCTGGTGGGATCAAGAGGAAAGTTACTTTTTTTTCTTTTTCTCCCCCCCCCCCTTTTTCTTTTCTACAATCTTCCCCCACTTTTTTTTGTGCTTTTCTGTTTGTATTTTTTTGTAGTTTGTATTGACTATTATTATTTTCATTTATAATTCTTAATAAAAAGCCGGGGGGGGGGATCATCTTGCTTAAGCCATGGTTTGGCACCTTCAGAAGGACACTGGCTTTGCCCACTTCCTCTCTTAATCACCTTAGGAAATTGCTTTTTATTGATTTTTTTTTAATATTAAGAACCTTCAGAAGGGCAAGCTTAATTACGCCAGGAGAGTCTCCTTCTATCCTTGATGAAAGAAGTTTCGTGTAAGTTTAAAAATTAAAAAGAAAAAATTGTGTTTGTGAACAGCAAAAGGGAGACTAGAATGTTGATTGTGGAAAGTAAAGGGGCCAGCTGGACCTGAAAGAAGGTTTCCTGTGAGTTGTTTAAAATTTTATAAAAATATATATATGAAAATTTTGAAATTAACTGTAAGAAATCCCCCTGTGGGAACATTTTGTTGGTTGGAAAATAAACATATAATAAGAGGGGAGTTTGAAGGCTGACTAGGGAGAACTAAAGATTACAGTTAAAGGACAAGAGGCCCATTAATACAATGGAGCAATACTATTTGACTATAGAAGAAATCAAGGATATTTGGGAACAGCGTACCCAGAAATTGCTCTTAAGATTATCTGCCACTATAAAAATGGATTTAACAGATGCTACAGAAGAGGAACAGATTTTACTGAGACTAAGGCTGATCTGAATGTGGATCTGAAAATGGATTTAAAAATGCCAGACTACAGAAGTGATATGGAAAAAGATACCACATTGGATTTACAAATGAAACCAGCTGATGTCCTAATAATTAAAGGGGACATACAAATAATAAATCAGAAGAGTGACTTGGAAAGCTTTCTTATCTTGGATTTACGAAAGAGACATGTTAAATTAGTGAAGATTCTGAGAGGAGACAAAGAGAAAATAATAAGAAATCAACTTGTGGGACATTATCTGAAGTGATTAAAGATCAAGCTTTTTAAAAGTAACCGAAAGGAATATAAAGTGGATTTATTCGACCAGGATTAAAATATATATGTTGTGGTTTCTGGTAGCTATTAATGAAACTTTTTTTTTTGACCAGGACTGAATGATGAGGCTTTAAAGATTTGTTTATAGATGACAGATAAGATATGGGGAGAGATTTGTTTTACTTAATTTTTTTAGGGGAAGTGATAAGTCGGAATACCAAATGGTTTTATTTGATTAAGGTTAAAATATATGTGTTATTAATTCTGGTAGCACTTAATGGACTTTTGCTGATTAGGATTGAATGGTGAGTTTTTACAATTTGTTTATTGATAAGAGATGAGATATGGGAAGAGATTTTTTTAATGAAATATTAGAGAAGGTGTTAATTTACTGAAGTTGTTTATATTTTCTGGAGGGAGCGGGAGTTATTTCTTTACATATCTTTTTTATTTTTTTCTTTATTATTGTCTTTTTTTCTTTTTCTCTGCACTTTTTCTTTTTTTCTTTACTTTTTATATTCTTAGTTTGTATTAGTTTTTTATATTTGCATTTGTAAACTTCAATAAAATTATTATAGAGAAAGGCATACTAGAGGAAGAAATAACGCAGAAAGTAAAAGCAATAAAAAAAATTAAAATTAAACTTCACATGAATATTAAAGGGTAATTAATCTTTTCCTTGGCATGGAACAGATAAAAAATTACCTTGATTCAGTACTGAATAAATGAAGAACATTTTAGAACTAGTTAGTTACCTAAGATTATTTCAGTAATCTTCTATGTATTTCCACAATCTGTCCTCCTACTCTGCTTTGTGTCATGTGACCTCAAGGTTCCCAATCATGGAACTACTGTGTCCATTTAAGAAACTGAAAAGTTCAGCAAGAATTTTGCCTATTTAATTGTCTGTGAGCTGCAAAAAGTTATGAATAGGGTTAGGTCAAGAGTAAAACCTATATGTGTGAATTTACCCATGGCCATTAAAAAACATCAGCTATCAGTAAATATCCAGTTCTTCAGTCTCAAAATATACAGTGGTGCTTAAAAGTTTTTGAACCCATTCGAATGTTCAACATTGCTGCATAGATATGGCCTAAAACATTATCTGTTCTCCACACAAGTCCTAAAACTAGATAAAGAGAAGCCCGTTGAACAATTGAGTCAGACATTATTCTTGTTCATTTATTTATTGAGGAAAATGATTCAAAGCTACGTATTTGTGTGAGGGAAAAGTATGTGAATCTTTGCTTTGAGTAACTGATGTGTCCCCCTTGGGCAGCAATAACTGCTACTAAACAATTCCAATAACCGTTGACCAATCTTGCAAATTGGCTTGGAGGAATTGTAGCCATTCCTCCTTATAGAACAGCTTCAACTCAGAGATGTTGGTGGGCTTTCTCGCATGAACTGCCCACTTCAGGTCCTTGCATAACATTTCTATAGGATGAAATCAAGACTTTGACTTGGCCATTCAAGAACATTAACTTCTGCTTTAACCATTCTTTGGTCATACAACTTGTGAGTTTTGGGTTGTTATCTTGCTGCATGACCCACTTTCTCTTGATCTTCAGTTAACAGACAGATACCCTGACATTTTCGTATAGTATTTGATGGTACAGTTCAGAATTCATAGCTCCATCAATGATGGCAAACTGTCCTGGTCCAGAGGCAGCAAAGAAGCCCAAACCATGATACTGCCACCACCATGTTTCACAGAGGGAATAAGGTTCTTATGTTGGAATGCAGTGTTTGCCTTTCACCAAACAACACTCTTCATTCAAACCAAAACATTTTATTTTGGTCTTATCTGTCCACAGAACATGCTCCCAGTAGCCTTCTACATATCCACGTGGTCTTTCACAAACTAGACAGGCAGCAGCGTTCTTTTTGGAGAGTAGTGGCTTTCTCCTTCCAATCCTACCATGCATCCTGTTGTCATTTCGTGTTCTCCTGATGGTGGTCTCATGAACACTGACCATTTGCCAATGCAAGAGAGGCCTTTAGTTCCTTAGACATTACCCTGGGCTTCTCTGAGACCTCCTGGAGTATTTCATGCCCTGCTGTTTCTGTGATCTTGGTTGGTTGACCACTCCTACAGAGGGTAACAATGGTATTGTATTGCCTCCATTCTCTTTGGAAATAGTTCTGTAGCCTTTTTCAGCCTGGTAAGCATCAAGAATTGCTTCTTGTAGGTCCTCAGAAATCTCTTTTGTTCATGCCATGGCACATTTCCACATACCTGTGTTGTGAAGATCAGACTTTGGTAGTGAATACCCAGAATTCTGTTCTTTAAATAAGGCAGAACCTCCCACACTCACACCTGATTATCCCATTGATGGAAACACCTGACTCTAATTCCCCCTTCAAATGCACAGATAATCCTTGAGGTTCATGTCCTTTTGCCGCATGCAAATATGTAACTGGATCATTTTTCTCAATAAATCAATGAACAAATATAATGTTTTCGATTCATTTGTTTAACTGAGCTCTCTTTATCTAGTTTTAGGATCTGTGTGGAGAACAGATCACGTTTTAGGTCATATTTATGCAGAAATATTGAAAATTTAAAAGGGTTCACAAATTTTTAAGCAACTGTAAGTCCTGGAAAAAAAATTCCATGGCAATTTTAAATGGAAAAATCTTAGAAACCTTTCTAACCATTGCATAAGAATAAACAGAGAAGATAGATACAACTCCCTAGTTACTGAAGCTGGTTGCTCCCTACCAAACTCTGCTCTGTATCATTGTCCGAGGGGAGACTTTATGAACTGTATTAGGAAATATTTTTGTCTGTATTAGGAAATATCATTACTGAAAAGCTATCATAAACAGAAGTATATTAATGAATCTTTTTATTCATTATTTACATCTATTACAAAATTTTAGATATTTTTACTATTTATAGTGATGTATTGCAATTATTTTTAGGATGAAATTAAACCTTTATATAAAAAATAAATGCTGAAATATTGTTTATATGTCAGGTGAGATCAGTGACAAGAACTCCAGTATATGGAAAAATACAACATTTTTATCTATATGGAAATTATGATGGAGACGTCTATGCTGTTGGTGGAGATGTTCAGATAGCTTTGGTAAGTAAATAATTTTAAGTTTTAAACTGATTCATTTATATAGTCAATTCAAACCTAAATAGGAACATTTTAACAATCAGAACTGTACTGAATCAGATCAAAGGGTTGTGTAATCCAGCATTCTATTCCCATGGATTTCCACTTATCCACTTCCCAGCAACTGGTATTAAGAAGTATACTGCCTCCGATATTAAGACTTAGTCACCATGAATCAACAGCCTTATTCACCAGGCATATATCTATTCCACTTCTAAAATGCCACAACTTCTGGTAGTGAATTACACTAGAGTCAATTTGGAGTTGTGTGGTGCCTAAATTGAATAAAATAAAATTACAGGTAGTCCTTGCTTACCCACTGCCCTGTTTAGTAACTGTTCAAAGTTATGTCAGCACGGAAAAAGTACCTTAATGACCAGTCCTCATGCTTACTGCCATCACAGCATCTCTGTGGTCAGGTGATCAAAATTTGGGTACTAGGCATCCGGCAGGTGTTTACAACCATAGCAGTGTCCCATGGTCATGTGATCACCATTTGCATAATTAACCGCTGGCTTCAGACAGGCAAGTCAATGAGGAAGCCAGCAATGAAATTTCAAGTTGCAGTCATGTGATGTCTCGCTTAACGACCACTGGTGACTCACTTAATGACTGCAGCAGGAGTGATGTAAGTCCGGCACAGTCACATGACAATTCACAACAACCGCGCTGCTTAACAATGGATTTTCCGGCCTCAATTGTGGTCAGTAAGTGAGGACTGCCTGTAAATTAAATAATTTTTATCTGTGGCTGAGGGTAGAGTTTGTCTTGGTTTACCCAGTCCTCCTTCATCTTAACATTATCTAATACTGTCCATCCATGATGTACTGCATTTAGAACTTCTGAATCACGCACAGTTCAAACTTCATTCAAGATCTGAATTCAGTTATGAAAAATAAAATCCTCTTCCTTCCTTATAATTTGTGACTCTGTCACCTTCTTCATAAAAGAGTTGCTCCAGTATTTGATCATTTGAGACAATCCTTTTTTGGATCTTATGCTCCTAAAATTAAAGGGAATGATCTTGCATTATTGACAGATTTCTATATTATGAAAAACACTATGAGATTCTGCCCATTTTAATTTTTAAAAAATACAATTTGTTATTGTTATTATTACCATTAATATTATGTAGGATACAATGCTACAATGGTGCCTGAAAAGGTTGCTGATAACTTGTTTAGAAGAAGGATGAAATTTTACTGCTTCCATTGAATTTGCTCAGGATGAATTGGAAAGATGGGATTACATTTCCCCTTCCTTTTGAAGGAACCTTATTCAGTTTGCTGTTTGTACGTGGATGGATATGGATATCTCAGTTGATGCTTACCCCTGCCTTAGAATTTGTATCCAAAGATGACTGTATCCCAGTTTTTCTTTCCATTCTGCTGTATTTTTATGCCCACTAACTAGTTTCAGTTAAAGCCAAGGACCACCTGAACTCAGAGACAATTATTTTTAAGTGTTGAAATACCTGTATAGTACATCCGTTTCCAGATATAACCATGTGTGTGTGTGGGGCCCTTTTGGCTGCTTGTCTAAGTGTCATGTTTTACTCTGTGTTAATGGATAAATTCTGCAGTGTCCTTGCAGAAGAGGTATTTTCACTTTCATCCACTACACTAAATGGTTCTTTCTAATTCAGAATTTCTTCTGCTGATATTAGTTCTCCAGCAGTTATGGTAAAAGCTGTTCTTTTTGCTGTCTTGTCCCACAAATCCGCAACATCTAACAAATTTAAAGCTATCCTCCCTATATTATCATATCATGCACATGCTGAAAGCCTTCAGCTTCACCTTTTTAGCTTCTTTCTACATATGGCATTACCACTTCGGAGAATACCACTTTGGAAATATCAGTCTTCACCCTCCTATCTAATGTCATCAGTTTGGTTTCAGGATTTCACTATTACATTTAGCTGTATTATTGCTGCAAATATGTGGCTATTAGGCTATCATTATGACTATTAGACTATCTATACCATGGATTATATCTGTGTTGTATGTACATATTTCCTTGATATTGGTAGATGGGTCTTTCAAGGTGAAAATGTGTTCATTGTTTTTCTAGTCATTCAGTAAAGAAAGATATGTAACTCAACCAATTTTATTCAGTACAATTGCAGGTATAGCCTGAATTAGAAATTGATTACCCATGTGAGATTTAATTTTTTTAATCAATGAGTTTTTAGCTTATGTATTTTATAGCAAGTTCTATAAATATGGTATTTTATAGAGAGCAGGTATGATAGGCCCCTATCTCAAGAGTTTGCAGGATAGAACAGAAGAAGGTGTAGGCGGAAGAACAGGTAAACAAGGGAAGGTTATTCCTTCAGTTATATGTATCTAATAATGAGTTAGTTGCAATAAGATCGGTGCTAGGTCTTAATTCAAAGCCTTTCCAGAAAAAGATGCTTATGAAGAGGAACTTGGAAAAAAAATAAGGAAGGGGAGTGTTTGTAGATTAAAGTAAAATATCTCTGAAAAAACATGCGATCTTTAAGTAGTGCATACCTATGATAACAAACAGCTTCTTAAAAATTAATCTATTCTTGTGACAGAAAAGAAATGTTACTTGATAGCAAAATGGTGCTTGCCATCAGCAATATTTATTGCTTTTTTATTGCTTATTATTTTGGTGAATTCTTCAAGAGACAATATAAAAATATTAATAATAAACAAGAAGTAAGTGAAAAGAAATTAGTGCTTTAAAAAAAATCTCCCAGTTAACACATAACTTTTTAATCTGTAAATATTTTTAAGAGATTAAGTTAATGCATTGATTTAAAATTTGTCTTTTTAATTTCTACTGCAAATAGTTAAAAGCCAGAATCTCAAAAATTATGCTGTCATTGATATTTTACTATTAATTACAAGGAAGTGTAGTATTTCACTATATTTATGTTTGAATTTCAAAATCTTTATTTGAAGATATGCATAAATATATATAGATATAGGTAATTTCCTACTTCCCTATAAAAGCATTAATTTTTCAGGAACCTGAGGCATTTTATGATGAAATGAAGATTATTCCAATATGCAAACTTGATCGTGCTGTGTCCGAAGCAGAAGTGAAAAAACACATTGAAGAAGACATGGCCAAGTAAGTTTATATAGCTAATACATTATTTTGTTACTTTAGAAATAAAAAGTAAACACAAATAAATATATAAGCTTGTCACCCAATTAAATATTTGGTTATAAATTGATTAATCAATAAATATTCTGAATATATCTGAGAGAATATTTTTGAGGGGGAAAATTCTTTTTTTCCCCATGGTACATCTTTCATTTCTTGAAGCAAGCACCATTTTGCATGACATTTCCTTGGACATTGGTGGAGGGAGTACTCTTGCTAAGGTTGCATGTATTTTGTGCAGTCTTTATTAGGTTAATATTAATAATTAATTAATATATTAAAAAGCTAAAGACTCCTTTGAGTCAAGCTCATTTCCTTGTGAATGTATAGATGTGTCCACGTGGAGTTTTTTTTGACAATAATACATAAGTAGTTTACCATTGCATTCTTCCAGATTTTTTTCCAACTTCCCAGTCTTATTTGTAACCCTGAGATTTTCCTGGTGCCTTCTCATTCAATCATTAACTCGGTTTAGTTTATTTGAAATCAGCTGGAGCTCACTTGGTGCTACTGCCTGCAGTGGCTGAGTAAATTATGATGTTATTTATATGTTTTTAAAAAGAATACAAGTTAATTAATTAGATGCATTTTATTTTCTTGATAATCAATTTAATTCATCAGTATTTTACTTTATTTATTTACTTAGACAATTTATATAGATACCTATCTCACTAAAGTGACTTATATTTGTAAACCTAGGGAATGTAAACAGTTGTAACTTCTTCTCTTACTAGACTTCCTGACAGTTTGTCATTAACATGGCCTAAAGGAGATGAATTATTACCAAATGAGACCAAACGTGCAGGATTTATTATAGGTTTGTATTAATTTCAGATATAGCTTAATTTCAACTTGTTTCTCATATATATGTGGATTGATTGTTAATTGAAATGGTACTTTAAAATCTGTCTCAGTCTATTTGTTTTTCAAGTATGTTGGTTGCTTTATTTTTCCATAGGAGATCTAAATGTTAAAATACTGAATAGAAAAGGTGAACCTATGCAAAAGCTTCCAGTTCCAAGTCGTTCAGGACAGAAGAAATTACTTGTGGAACTTCAGGTTATTTTGCATTGTAAGCATGAAAGTTATATTTTTCCTAGGTTATTTTAATGTATTAATATATATTAAAATAAGGTACTCAAAATCAATATATATTAAAATAAGGTACTCAAATTCTAGCCAGTAGTAAATCTCATTTCAAATTTTGACTTTATATATTTATTTATTTAGGCATTTATGTGGCTGCCCAACTCTGGGTGGTGTACAAAAACCACTGCCCAGAGTCCCTTGTTGAGATGGGTGGCCATATAAATGGAATAAATCAATAAAGAAGAAAGAAGAAGAAGAAAGAAAGTGATAATCAACCAATACAAAATAACATGATTTAGAATTTTTACAATTAGCATTTTAATATAATGAATAACATGCAGATATATAATAATATGCAGATACTCATTTTCATATCCATCATTTTGGGCCAAAAATTGTGTTAAGTGTTGTGTGGGATTGCAATTTTGCCTTTAAAAAAGGGAGAGGGGCTGGGTAAAGCAACACTTTATGATTAATCATTTAACCATAAATACATGAATAGAATAAATTTATCTCTGGTAGTCCTCAAATAGATTTAGGCAGTGATCTACCTGATCTTAAGGTCCAAAAAAGCAGGCAGATATGCATATTAATTTATGTAACGTTTTATAATTTGCATAGTACTTTGTATAACATTTTACAGCCCAAGAACGTGTGCATACCAAATCAGTGTATTTCTTTGATAGGCTTTTACAATTTTCTTCCTTTCAGCCATGTATTATGCATGTTGTTTTGAGAAATTAGCCCACAACTTTCCAAGGATCGATCTTACCACTAATCCCTCAATAAGTGGATTTTTTAATCATTATAAATATATGCCAATATTTTATGAAACCAAAAGTTCTTACTATATGTGTAGAGATATTATACAAGTTAATTTTGTAACTGCTTTGCCTATGCATAGCAAAAAACTCAAAGCCATGTTTTTTATGAGATTGTGGTATTCTTGAAAACAAGAATGTAGAATTAGTTTAAAATTAAAGAAACTAAGCTAACAATATAGTTGAATGTTTTTATAATGCTTTCGATAGCTGTTATATAATAATGTGTTTTCAAAGTCATAATTAGAAAGTGTGTGAGTGGTCATGGTGGTTATGTTACAAACATTGTAAACTGTATGGTAAGGCTGTAGTTCTTTATATTTGCCTTTCATGGTGCCTGCATATATCCGAAGTGTGCCAGGCCTGAAGAATAATGTATTCTTTCTTCACTGGCATTTGGACACCATTCCCTCCCTTTTTGCTCCTTGGTTTTTAGTGCTTGCCTTCCCTTCCTTGTTTGCCGTGAATAAGGGCAAACAAGTTAAAGCTTACCCAGGAACAGTATTTTAAATAAAGAAATATCTGGTGAAAATGAAAGGATTGAACTGAAAAACAGGTTATCTTTGTATGAACATGCTCATGCTTTAAGAAATATCAAAAACTCTGTTTACTAACCTGCCACTAAGAATAGTAAACACTGATGAATACTACAGAAAAGGCCTTCGTAGTCATGTTGTCAGGTTCAGCCCAAGAACCACAGTGAGACAATCCAGGAACAGTTCAGTTACTTTATTAGCTTATACCTATTAGACAGAATCTCCGCAGACTAACTCTAACCCCCAACGACTGCAACTATAACCCTGAATCTCTTAGGGAGGGGCCAGTCTCCTTCTCTTCACTTTCACATACTCCGGCTGGGGGCTGAGGAGATGCTTGGAATGTCTCTCCCCCTCCCTGTAACCTTGAAGCTCCATTCCAGGATCCTCCTCACTCATGCTTTCCATCACACATGTTGTCTATTGAGTGGAGTTCCCTCCTAAGTTAATATCAATTTATGATTGCTTTTTAAAGCACTTTGAAAACAAATTTGTTATTTTAGTTCTTAAATGAGAAAATGTTATATTTTCCGCTGCAAAATGTTTCATTTGGTTTTATTTCAGCTAACTTACAGATAGTCCTCAGTTAACAACCCTAATTGGGAACAAACCTAATTTCTGTCGATAAGCAATGTGGTTGTTAGGTGAAACATAACATGACAACACCGCTTAGTGATGGCAGTTTTTTGTTAGTCCTGGTTGCAGTTGTTAGGCCAGAACCAGACCAATGTTCAGCCAGGACCTCACACTTCTGCCCTACTGTGCTTGCCTCCACTTCAACTCCCCCCACCCACCTATTGACCACCCTGCGCTCTGCTGCCCCTGCCACCTTGCACTCCACTGCCTCTGCTGTCCCCTGTGGTCCCCAACTGACCTTCACCATATTCTTCCTTCTGTTGCTGACAAGGTGAGCCTGGCCAGGGGCAACAGAGTGCAGGGCAGCCAAAACAACAGAGATGGGGGGGATGGGCAGGTGGAGGGAATTGAAGTGCACCATAAAATTGTAAATGCGGGCAGGCTGCCAAGTGCCCAAATTTTGATCACATGACTGGGAGCATTGCAACAGCCATAACTTCGAGAACTGGTCGTAATTACCATTCATTCAGTGCCATCGTAACTTTGAATAGTCGCTGAATGAATAGCCATTAAGCCAGGACTACCTGTATATTAAAATTAATTGTAAATTGCTGTCAGGATTAGCCCAGGAAACTCCAGGAGACAGTACAGATTCAATTCAGCAGGTTTTATTGGCTTCAGTCCCGTTACAGAAATCTTCTCAGAGTGAGAGCAAATTCCAGGGTCACCCTCCCAACCTCCCTTGCATTCTTTAGGGAGGGTTCAGTCTCATCCTCTTATCAGTACCGCGTTGCTCGGGCGACGAGAGTAAATTCTTGACTCCCCTGTTCCTGACTCTCACAATTGCTTTTACAAGTTGGTACTGAATATTATTTCTTTTATATTCTTAAGCAGCTATACTATATATTGAAACGAAATAAGGAATGTACTAATGTCACTAATGTAGTTACAAAACTTAAAACATGATAGGTTTGAAGGAAAGTTAATAGCAGCAGAAAAAAAATGAACTGGACAATTTTAATATACAAACATTTGAGATCAATTATATCTGGGAGGCAGGTAAAGTAAGTAAATATATAGATGATTATTGTGTTGTATTATAAATATCTATTATTTGAGTGTAACCTTTGATGGACAAAGCATTATTATGCTATAAATCAATCTGTTATTAATCTTAATGCATTTGGAGAAGTTTTGGAGATATGTATATGAATATATATATATATATAATCTCTGTCCCTCTTTCTCTTTCTGTAAGCCCCTAGTGGAAATAGGGAAATCATTTCTCATATCAGTCAGCATGGAAGGAAATGGCATTACTGGTTCAAAAAAATTGGTAAGTGCTTTTGCTTTGAGTGTATCCTACATTTGAATAATATTTGATGCTTTAAATTTAACATTTATGTCTGATTGTATACAGAAAATATTGTTACGCCTGGGACCTACACACTGAGTCTGCAAGTGATGTTGAATGATGAAAGCAATACAGATACAAGAAGGCCTCTTCCATCTAAAAAATTTACATTTCATGTAATAGGTAAGTTTAATTGATGTCCTCTAAGTCCCTGTCAGTTTACTTGTAATAGGTTTCATATCTTTGTATAAAATGAGTTAATATATTGAAAGCATTTTTGAAAATGTTAATAAAATATAAATGAGCTGAAATATTTAGACAGTTCTCCAAACAATGATTCTTTCAGTCAGTGGAGAAAAGGAACCTTAGCTTTAATATTAATTATCTATGAAGAGTGGTTCCCTAGAGAAAAAGTTACACAAAAATATTAGCAATGCATATTAAGATATACAGAAAATACAATTAATACTTGAAAAGCTGACCAGTTGAAAGTTTTTAAGCGTTGATTTGTTCTTTTCAAGAATGTGTATAGTCTGTTTAAATAGTATTGTCCTTCCTTTGAACCTATTGTTAATTCCAAAAGTTAAACACTCATTCCCCTAAATCAAATGTCATAGAAAAAACCTCATTAAACTCAGGAGACAGACACCACAGAACATAAGTCACTTCAAAGTTCTAAAAGCTTTATTAAATGTTAGTTCAATAAGCAAGTAATATTCAGCCAATACAAGGTACTCACTTAGATTCACATTGCAATGAGGACCAGCATGAGCAAGCTATCAGGCAAGATAGCTTGACCAAGAGGTCCCGACCCCTTAGTTGCAATCCCTTTTATCCTCAAAAACTACAAACCACAGATGTGACTCCCAGGAATTGCAACTGAATCATAACTTCCTTGGTGCTAATTTTACCATACTTTACCATACTTCCCTGTTCCATTTGTCCTTGTCACGTTCTTTCCCATCAGCAGTTTGCTTAGTCTTGCAAGTTTGCCTATTTCCTGTTATTGCCCTAAAGGCTATAAAAAGCTAGCTTTGCTTTAATTAATTTAATTAAATTAAAATGAACATTAAAACATATAGAAGGCTACTAATAATTTTTCTCTCACACAAAGGATGTAGTACTATCAGATTTTTGTTTTATCTCAATTCATCCCAGGGAGAAAAAGCAGCGCAATTTAAAGATGTTGAATTGTGAAAGCAATTTTAGTCCAACAGTCTATTTCTGTTCTGTAAAACAAGGAATAAAATAAAACATGGCCAAATATACTATCAGGATATAGAATTTAAAATGTATTTTTCTTACCTATAGCGTGTATTATAAGCTTTTATAATTATGCACTTCATGTGTCGTTTTGTATATTCATGCAGTTCTTGAAATTACTCATAGGGTAATAACCTGAGTAAATTCTGTTTAATATACAAATGATGTTTTGTAAACCAAAAGCACAAACATTGTCAAAGGAGAAGGTGGGCTTTGAGCCTGTGATTCATTCCTCCCTATTATATTATTTGGAGAACGGTCTTAATGCAGCCGCAGAAAAACTGAGCAGTAGCAGAAATTATGAATAATTAATTCCATTATAGTATTTGTGTTTTCTCTAAGAAATAGGTATTATAAACATTTTTACAATTAAAAAGTTGACATTGAAATACAGTTAATCCATAATTAGTCCCCCATTGTAGGGGAGATGGGCGGGAACAAATTAAATAAATAAATAATACCATGCAAAAATATATAAAGATTAGGTGCTAACCATAATGAAAAACATGAGAAATATTCCACAAAATTTCAAATTTGTTTCTCACAATTCTTGGGTACAATTCTGTTCATCACAATTCACCTTTACATCTGCACCAGTATTAACAGTGACTACCTCTAACCCAGCATAAGGAATGCTGAGTTATCAGTGCAGATATGATACATGAAACTAAGATATCCCCAAACCATAAAGGATCTATCAGCCTGCTGGCCCATGTCAGATCATTTAAATGTGATGGCTATCATCACTAAACTCTACATTGATATAATGTATAAAAGATTTGACTCAATATGTTGATGGCAGAAAGGGACTACAAATTCCATTCTAATTTTCATCTTACCCGATGTGTCAGTTCATTCAAAATAAAATGTTGTCTTTAAAATCATTGTACAGATCAACCTTTTTTGTCATTTGAAGCCTTATATATGAAGGAAGCAAAGTGTTGAAAATTTCTCTTGTGTTACATATGGGTAAATTAATAACTGAAAGCTGATGAAGATAGCAAAAATGATTAAGCCCATCAACAGTCTCATTGAAAAATTCCAGTCTCCACTAAGAAGTCAGCATATCTTTTCCTTTTCTTCAGGGGGCAAACCTCAGATGTTTTCAATAGGACGTTTGGATTCTCCATTTCGGATAGGGCATCCATTCAGTATTCCTCTAGATGTCAAGGATGAATTTGGAAATACCACTCAACTGACAGAGGATATTGTACCGGTCCTTGAAGTGAGGTAATAGCTATTATTTCATTTTTATAACACTTAAGAAAAATTGCTCTGTGGCCCTAATTTGGTGAGTGCATAATGCTGGGCATTATATATTTCATAAACTGTTTATTTGCTCTGTGTTATCATTAAACTGGAACATTGTCCTTTAAAATCTCTTACATTTAAGCTGTTTATAGGGAGCTTAGAATGGAATGCAATGGAACAAATGCTTCCTGTATCATAGCAAATATTTTTTTTCTCCTCTCTTAATAAAGTGAAAATATATAAAGTGATGGCAGTTACAAGAGTTTTTCTTAGATGTGAATGGATGATACCATATGATAATATGTGACCATTCTGTAGAGCAAAAAGCTAGCTGAGGTTTCTTTTGACTTGCTTCCTTCAAGCAAGTACAACTCCCTGTCCTTTCTCTCCCACATTCTTCTCTCTCCAATTTTTTAAAAAGCTGAATCAGTTACAAATAAATACCTAGACTTTGGGGTATTTTACTCTTTTGTGCGCACGTACATGTGTTTTCATAATGAGAAAACGAGGCAGGTGAGAAAACTAAGTTACAGATAATTTTGGAATCCCATAGATTTCATCTAGCAATCACTCTTCTTTTATACTCCAGCCCTTAGTGAGGCAGAAAGGATGGTGGCAAAAGCTTCTCCCTTCTACCTCATTGCAAACACACACTCCACACATATAGGACAGCAGATTAACTCTGCTTTTTCTAGTTAGAAAACAAGGCTTATGACTTCTTCCTGTTCTATGAGAAAACCCTCTTCCTTCAGTCCTACTTTCTCCCTCTTAGAAGAAGCAGTGGTTTTCCATCAACTCTATCTTCAGAGCCAAGAAGAGGGAGGGAGAGGGGAGGGAGGAAGAAGGGAGGGATGTGCCAACTGATTGGCACACTGGGAAGGCCAAAGTGTAGTGAGCGACATGGTGGAACCAGAAGAGAGGCCTAGGAGATCAGGGAAATGATGGTGAAAGAGCTTGATTGGTCAGATGGAAGGCCAAGATGGATCAGAGAAACTGCAGCCTCCAATGCCAGAGAAACAGTAAATCAGAAGTGATCAGCAGTGGTAGCAAATAAGCCCAGTAGCAGTGTAAGAGGTACAAGAGCCCTTTGAATCACCTTCCCACCTCCATTCTAGACTTGGTGCCATGCAATACTAGCAGTAGTGATTCTCCAGGAACCATCTAGAGCAAAAAGGCTAGGAAGAGTAGCGTGGCAACATCTGACTTCCCTAGACTATAATAAGAGGCTACACATCAGATCTCCCTCCGTATGATCAGCAGAATGGCAGTGGGAGACCAAAAGTCCCTGAAAATGTTAGGATTATGTGAGCCCCAAAAGAACAAGGGAGTCATGGAATTACCACAATAGACCGGGGAGGCCCAAGGAAAAAAGGCAGGGCACTATGCTTCAGATCCAGGTTATCTCTAAGAAATAGGTAAATGTGTTACATAGAAGATTCATTACAGTTTAATTTCTTTTGTTGGGTGTGCTTAAATCCAATGTTCTTTACACCTCTGTACAAGTGAGTAATTGTGTTTTATGACAGTGTTGAATCATACATCAGGCATGTTCCAGAAGATTCAGTATTTTCCTCTATAAAATCTTTCTGTCCTAATAAGAATAAGCCACACAGAATCACTTTTGCAAGTAAATCAAATAAAGAATAATAATGATATTTAAGAGAAATCCTACAGATAGTCCTTGCTTAATGACCATATGTTTAATGATGGTTCGAAGTTACAGTGACTTCAGAAAGGCCCATAAAGCACTTCCATCCATCGTGAAATGTCACGTTGCCTCCCCACAGTCATGTGGCTGCATTTCAGGCACTTGGCAACCACCTTGCATTTATGACCAGCTGCCAAGTGCCCCACGATCACTCAATCACCATTGCAATCTTCTCTGCTGGCTTCCCCAGAAAGTCAACGGGGAAGCCGGTGGGGAAGGTTGCAAGCAGACGGGACAGAGTGGGACTGAAACCCTCTAGCAGGCAGCCCTTTTGCTCTCAAAGAGTGCCTGAATTATAGTCATTCAGCGAAGCAGACATGTGGGTGTCTTGCTTAATGATTGCTTCACTCAATGATTGAGATTCCCAATTCTGGTCATTAAGCAGGAACTACCTGTTTTTGTAATAATTTGACCACTGCCATCCTTTGGTCTATTCAGGCATTATATTGTTATTTGAGGGTTGGTGGTTTTTTTCCCCTTTTTGACCAAGTTGCAGCTGTATGCAACACTGAAGGTTTGCATTTTGAATGCTGAAAGTTTAACATATTTTTATAGTATCGTCTTTTAAAATAAAGCTTTGATTTTGTTTATCTCTTGTGAGATTTGGTCTGTTTCCCAAAAGAGGAGTAGAAGAATTAAAACTGTCCAGTTACATACCTTTCCACTACAAGGCCAGGAGACTTTTTCTCATGTTTACCTTTCATTGCCCGTAAGGTAATATAGATGGTGAGGAGACTATTTCTCACACATACTATATGGTGGAGGATGCCAGGGCAAGAGGCTTCCTGGAAGACAGGTACTAGCTGCAGGATATACCGAACTGTTACTCTGAAGCAAGATGACCTAGCCAGGCTGCATAGACCCAGAAGACTTCCAGGAGAGGAGGTCTTTCACTCTCCAGTCTTTCACTCTATAAATACAGTTATGCCACTTTCTGTCTGTCTGTCTGTCTATCTATCGATCACATTTAATGACCACATTTAATTTGGTCTCTCAGAGGAATTAGACAAAATTGTTACTGAAACATAACCCTTTATCTTATAAATGACAGCTAAAATTAAAATCGCCAGAGTCACTGATTTCTTCCATTTATTATAAATTTTATTTTGTAGAGGTTTAGCATTACAATATGAAGAAATAAATAGAGGACCAAATTGTGCCATTAATGGCATAACTGCTAAAGGCTCTGTGAATAATTACCAGGGAAAGGTAAGCTAATCTTTTTCAATACAATATGCAATTTTTTATTTCTTAATAAATGGGTAGTCTTAAAGCAGAATTGTAGCAATTATAACAAACCTTCTGTTCTATTATTAAAACATTTAAAGCTGTTTGCATGCCTGTTCAGTTAAATTGGTTTTGGTAGATTATGAATCTGAAGTAGTGTCTTTCAAGTGATGGGATAATCCGAGTATGATTTAAAGCAGAGTTTGGAAAGAGCTAGAAATTTCTGTTCAGTAGTTGAGGGTGTTCAGCAATGTACTACAAGTAAAGATGCAAACCATATATTTAAACAATTATTATTTTTTGTACTTTTAAGTAATTGTTTTTTAAGATTATCCACTATAAATACTAAATATTCAAATACAGTTGTTGTGATCATGATTATGATTATGATTATTTCAATAGAACTTTAATCTAAAGATCACTCTTACTGGTCTGGAGGAAGAATCCCAAGTTTCAGAAGTTAAATTTCTCCCAGGTAAGTTAAATATTTGAAATACATGAAAGCATTTGTTGAAAATGACATTAATGATTTAAAAAGAGGTGTACATTTTATAGATGTATTAGAATCCAGATGCAGCATAGATTGACTTGAGTGATTTTTTAAATAATTTTTTATTGAAGTTTTAAAGATACATATTTAAAAGTTAGAAATAGAAAAGAAAATTTGAAATACAAAATATAAAGAAAAAGAGGAGAAAAAGTGAAGTAAAGTAAAAGAAGAAAAGGTGTGAAAAATAGATAACTTCCAATCTATCTCTGGTCTTAGAAATAATAAGGCTAACATAGGTGCCAGTTTTTAATACATTAAATAAGAATAATTCTTTGTCTAAATATATACCATTACATTTATAATCTAATCTTCAAATCCCCATGTAAGCTTCACCCCACCTGCATTTTGCAAATAGTCCATCAATGGTTTCCATTCTTTAAGGTAGTAATTGTTTGAGTTTTCTTTTAATAAGCAAGTCAGTTTGTCATTTTCTGCCATGTCCATCAGTTTTAACAACCATTCTTGTATTGTTGGTAGTGTCTGGGTTTTCCAAAATTGTGCATAAAGAAGTCTTGCTGTGGTAATCATGTACTGAGTAATTCTAAGAAGATGTTTTCCTATTTGAAAGTCCATTATCCCCAACAGAAATAATTCTAGTTTGAATGGAATCTGTATTTGTAATATGCTCTGCATCAACATTTGTATTTGAATCCAAAATTTCTTTGCAATTTTGCATGTTCACCACATATGGTAAAATGACCCCTCTTGTTGATTACATTTCCAACAAACGTTGGAAATTGTCCCATACATCTTTGATAGTCTTTGGGGTATCATATATCGTCGATACATCATTTTATAGACATTTTCTTTCAAGGTATAATATAGAGTAAATTTTAATCCTTTAGACCACATATTTTCCCATTGCTGCATATGTGTATTATGACCAATATTTTTTGCCCATTTAATCATGCATTCTTTAACTTGTTCTTCAACCATTTCTTCTCTCAACAATAATTTGTACATTTTTGCTATTAAATGTTCATCTGTTTCACATAATTGGATTTCAAATTCCAATTCATTCTGTTCAAATCTAAATTCCTTTTTATCAATTTTATATTTTTCTTTATATTGCATATAGGAAAGCCATTGAAAGGTATATCTTTCTGAAACCAATTGTTCTTTTGATTTAATTTTGTATTCTCCTTGTTCTTTTTCTAATAAATCTTGGTATCTCATCCATTTATCTTTATCTCTTGTTTCAGTTCTATAGAAAGCTTCTTGTGTAGAAGTCCACATCAGCATCTTAGGGCATAAAAGTGATCTACATTTATTCCAAACTTTTAATAGAGATCTTCTGATATAGTGATTTTTAAAGTCCACATTAACTTTAACTTTATCATACCACAAATATCCATGCCATCCAAATCTCAAATTGTGGCCTTCCAAATTTAATACTTTTTCATTTCTCAAGGTTATCCATTCTTTAAGTCATACTAAACAGCAAACTACATAGTACAGTTTCAAATCTGGAAGACCCAAACCACGTCTTTCTTTCACGTCTTGTAAAACTTTATATTTTATTCTTGGTTTTTTCCTTTGCCATATAAACTTAGAGATATCACATTGCCATTGTTCAAAAGGTGCTTCTGAAGTCAATATTGGAATTGTCTGAAAAAGATATAGAATTTGTGGCAAAATATTCATTTTAATCACCGATATTCTTCCTAGTAATGACAATTGTAACTTTTCCCATCGATCTAAGTCTTTTTTAATATCTGTCCAAAGTGGAACATAATTATTCTGAAATAAACCGGCATTCTTTGATGTCAAATATACTCCCAGGTATTTTATTTTTTTCTCTACTGTAAATCCAGTTAATTCATTCAATTTCTTTTCTTGGTAATGACCCATATTCTTAGTTAAAACCGTTGTTTTTTGTATGTTTACTTTGAACCCTGCTAGTGATCCAAAGTCTCTCAATTTTTGCATTAACGGTTCAATCCCATCCAATGGGTTTTCCACTTACGTGATTTTGTTTTCCTGGCTGATTCACAGGGAGATAGTACAAAAAGCTATACTTCTGAATTGCAGCAGAATGGGATGAATATGAACGATGGAGAATTTTGATGGGAAGAAAATGCCAAATTTCAGAAAAAAAATAAGTATAAGGATTTTAGAGGAGAGCCACTTTGGCGTCGTGGTTAAGGCATCAGGCAGAAACCGAGAGACTGTGAGTTCTAGTCTTGCCTTAGGCACAAAGCCAGCTGAGTGACCTTGGGCCAGTCACTCTCTTATAGCCCAAGGAAGGAGGCAATGGCAAACCACTTCCAAAATCTTGCCAAGAAAACCTCAGGGAGTTGTCCAGGCAGGAGTCAACTCTGACTAGAAGGCATATACACATGCACAAAAGGATTTTGGACCTAGGTCTTCTCATTCTTTTTTACTTTTTAGAAAAATTGTTTTTGACTTTGAATATTAACAGAATTTGATAACATTTGCAGATACCATTGCCAATCCTGTATTCACCAATTTGAGGCAGATGGGGAGGTCCTTTATAGGATATATGGATCATTTGTTAGTGGGCCGTCAATTGGGATAGTAATGGATTAGCCATCCTTCTTATCTCCAAGCATTCACACCAAAAATTGCTGGGTTCCTGCACTGAGAATTCAGTGACCTGCAAATGGAATGCCTGGGGAGCGAGAAGCCTTATCTTTGCACTGGTAGCCCTGCTCAGGATTACTGTGTGAGAGAGGAGACTAGAAGATGTTGAACCCTACTGAACTCTTAACAGAGCCATCCAGAAGGTTTGAATGCTATTTAAAATGCTTAAATGCTATGTAAGCATTTTTAAAAAAAGGAATAGGTAACATTCATCAAAAGAGGAATCTTTTTATCTTCAAATGGTCCCTAAATTCTTGCAGTTATTTCCTATGACCATTTGAAGTGAACTGTGCGAAAGCAGCATTCTGTTAGTTCATCACTGTTGGCTGTAAGCAAAAGTTTTTTTAAAAATGTCCCTTCAGTCAAGCTGACTCCTGGTGACTGCATGGACATGTCCAAAACATAAGTGCTTTGCCACTGCTGCCCTCCTTTTTCGTTGGGGGTGTGTGATTAACTTTCCAGCTTTGTTCACAGTCCTGGAATTTTCTTGCAGTCTCTTCCAAAGCACTGTGTGTGGAATGTTCTTGATAGTCCCATTCTGCGCAATAGCATGGAAAAGGCAACAGAATGTAGTAATGCATTTCTGCAATTTCCAGGTTTAGAAGCAGGGCTGAACCTGTAGGTTGAAAGGTGGGCGGTGTCATCTCTCCTATCCCAGAAGACCTCTGGTTTTTATAGACCCTGGCCTCACCTTCCTGCCTTGGTATAGCTGCTTGGTAATTATTGGTGCCACCATCTAACTACTTGGAGGATATGTTTACTGATGTCTTTCTCCTTAACTCTGGTGTGAGGTAGAACAAGAAACCCACAGCCTATAGTCTTACTTGTCAGTATGATGGGAAAAAGGTTATTAAAAATAACAAATTCTGTAGTGTCTCGTCATGGCCACTGTTACGGGTGGGAGCAACGCAACATTTATTGATGACGAGACTCTCACTGGGTCATTCAGGGAGAAGCTTTATTTGCGCAAAGGTTCAGTTAGGACTCGCAGGTCCCTGCAAAGAACTAAACCCCGAAAAGGAGTTCAGCAAGCCTTTTTATCATTACAAGAGCTGTTTCTCCCCAATCCCCCCCTCAGTGCCCTCCCCATGCCTTCCGTACTCCAAATTTGGTCAGTTGCTGGTAGCTAAACCACAAGTCCTTGTCTTCACCAGTCGTACCTTCTTTTGGGTACATTTCGGCCTTGCTGTCTAAAGCATTGCTATCTGAGGAGGGAGGGAGATAAGAGCACTCAGCATCAGCAGAAAGGAAAGTTACAGAGAGTTACATTTAAAATGTAAAACTTCACAAAATACCAGTTTCATACAAAATATAGGATATAACAAAAGACTTCTTCTCATATTTGCTTCCGAGACTTATCACTGCAAAGCCTCTAGCTAAAAAAAACACTTCCAGAGAAGAGGTTCACTACTTGGTTACTAGTTAGGACTACATAACCCAAAAATGTAGGATAAAGATCAGAATGAAGTTACAAATAGTTTTCCATTTGTATCCTGCCACCTCACCACGGTAGCCTTGGGGCAGGTGGCAAGGGAAAACAGTCATCCCCCCACCCTGCTTTGGCAAATTAGAATAGCACAAGACATAATTTAAACATTAACTTTACTAAAAAGTATAAAAAGGAAAATGTAAAATGTATTTTTAACCTTAGATAATCATAGGTAAAAACCATTAATGGAGAAGTAAAAATAGAGGGTTGGCTGCATTGGATTGCATATCTGTAGCTAATTCTTAAAGGCACTGATCATGCAACCAAATGATTATGGTATGGATCTAATTTAAAATATTGACATTTTCAAAGTTTCCTTGTTAGCTTGTTTTTTGACATTTCAACGCATATAGCAACAAACTAATTTCAGTTTGTAACCTCCAACAGGCTTTCCTTGGCAGCTAAATGTGAAAACAGGTCCTGATCCCTCAGAAATTGAGAATGGAACATCTTTCTCTTTTCGTGTTGAAGTATTGGATGAAGTAGGCAACATAACAGCACAACCAAAACTAATTGTTCATTGCAAGGTAGGTGATGACATTCAAATATAATTGCTTATATTACTGAAAATAAAAGTATAGAAATATTCTGTGATTGCAGCCCTAGAACATAGATTTTGACATTTTGGCTAGAGTTTTGGGTTAATAGCCCACAGCATATCTGTTTCTCTGATAAGAAACATAACTGTGGTGGCACTAATTGTAGCCTACTTGTGAGATGATTAGAACGTGAAGAAACCAAGTATCTTAACACATCCTGTTACTTTTATTGTTTCTACTAAATGTAGTTCTTTATTAAAATAAGCTTTTAAACTTATTTAATTTAATTTGTATTCTCTCAGTTCCCTTTATTGGATTGTATGGTAAGTCAGTTAGCTGAAGGATGAAAGTATAGACATCAAATTAGGCTTAAATAGCAAATTAAGACTTATTTATGACATTCCTAGTGAAAAATCAATTACCGTAAAAGCAAGTAGGATATGGGAATAACATGGAAATGTGCAGTCCATATGTTAACAAATAAAATAATAAAATTTGTTTTCAGTTCATCCTGATCAATTGGTGATATAGCCTCCAAATCTTTTGCTTTCAGCTTTTTTTTTTCCCCTGGAGCATGTCTCATGTAAAAATCTGTGTTTTGGCTTTTTCTGAATAGTACTTTTTTTTCCTCCTCTAATAACACATTATAACTGATTTTAGCTTCATTTATGTAGGCAATTTTCACCTTTCAGCTCCCTCTAGCCCAGTCAAAACATAGTTAAAATTCACTGAGTTTCTTTTTGCCTCCTTAAGTTACTGATTTTGAACCTGCTGGAAAAAGGAGCATAAAAACAGAAAGCAATCCAAAAACAAAATACAAACAACACTGTAACACAGAGGGGAGTTAAAATGAACTTCTGCAACAATGGTACCATTAGTTTTATTGGTGATTAAGCCATAACTGATTATCACGCTTATAGGTTTTTACTATAAATATTGAGCCGCATATTGCAACCATTCTGGAATTCTGAGAAATATATATATAATATGTAATTTAAATCATAACAGAAATAGTTAATTAAGCAGCAATAAAGAAACTACAGGTAGTCCTTGACTTATGACCAAAATTGGGACCAGAATTTCCATTACTAAGCAATGTAGTTGTAAAGCGTAATGTCACATGACTGCATTGCTTTATGATGGCAATCCTAGCACTCCCCTTTGCCACCTTTAAGTGAATTCTACTGGTTGTTAGCCGAGGACCCACCCCAATCCAAGCCGTTCCAGGCTTGGTCCCTCCCAGCCCCAAGCCTCAGTAAGGTAATGGACTGCCTCTAACTCCTCCCACCCACCTATCCCCCCCCATCTCTGCCCTTTTGGCAACCCTACGCCCTGCCTTGTGGGCAGCAAGCAGCCCCAGAACCACATGGCTCTGGAGCTGCTTACCATGCTGCAGCTCAGGGGATTCTTGGTATACCACTGCTCTCGGGCTTCAAGAAGGCCCTGAGTCGCAGTGCAGCATGAAGCCATAGCTGCCCCTGGAAGCCTCAGCTGCCCCTGCAGTCCCAGCCACAGTTGCCCTTGCCACCCTGCACTCCAAGACCCCTGCTGCTCTGCGCTCCACCGCCCCAGCTGACTTTCACTGTCTTCTTGCTCCTGCTGCTAAAGAGGTGTGGCTGACCTGGCCCTTCATGCCAAGAAGCCCCTTTGTGCCATGCTGCTGGGCTGGGCTTCGCGCAGTGCAAAGGGGCTTCCTGGTGTGCCACAGTTCTGGGGCTTTTTGCAGCTTCAGAGCAACAGCACACCAGGAAGCTCCTTTGTGCTGCACAGCTGGGCTTCGCAAAAAGGAGGTCCCTGTGCACCATGCTGCTGGCCTTCATAAAAAGACCCAGAGCTGCATCATGCCAGGAAGCCCCTTTGCGCCGCACCCTGGGAAGCCCCAGCCTGGCCCAGCAGTGCAGTGCAAAGCCGTCACTCCCTGGAAAGCCCCAGCCACCCAGCCTAGTCCCAGCCACAGTCACCCTTGCCACCCTGCACTCTGAGGCCCCTGTTGCCCTGCACTCTGCCACCCCAGCTGACCTTTGCTATTTCCTTGCTCCCTCTGCTGATGAGGTGTGCCCTCCCTGGCCCTTTGCAAAGCAGCTGCTGGTCATGTGAGGCCATCTACCCCAGGTCTCGGGAGGAAACCACTGTGCATGACCTTGGGAAGAAAGCCTTGTACGGCCAGCAGCTGTCTCACAAAGGGCCAGGCTGGGCATGCATGGTCAGCAGCGGGAGCAAGAAGATGGCAAAGGGCAGCTAGGGCAGCAGGGGCCACAGGGGACCAAAAGGGCATACATGGGGGGAGATAGGTGAATGTGGGAGTTGAAGTGTGGGTGGGCTGCCAAGTCCCTGAATTTTGATCATGTGACTGCTGGGGCGCTGCAACAGCCATAACTGCAGGGACCAATCATAAGTCCCTTAGTTCAGCATCTCCATAACTTCTAACAGTTGCTGAACGAATGGTTATAAGTCCAGGACTACCTGTAAAGATATCCCAATCCTAAAGTGATTGTGAGCATATTAAGTTAATTTTTTTGACTAAATACCAATTCTCTTTCAGTATCTGCTCATGTTGACATGTTTACTCTGCTCAATTCTTTAATGTCTCACAAATATTCATTGACACTGAAAAGGAAAAAAAAAACAGAAAAATAGAAGAAGAAAAAAAGAAAAAAGTAACTTCCCCCTTCATCCCAGCAAGTAAAGACAATCTTAATAATTTATCACTATCTCTAAATGCAACATAATCTCTCTTCACCCCATATCTCATGTATTGAATAAAAACAAAAACAAAAAACAAAATCCAAATGCTTTGTCAGTCGTTCTTTGTCAGCAAAAGTCCAGTAAGGGCAATCAGATGTAACTATTTTTCTCCTTTAGCTCTCCTCAAATAAGCCAACCTTGTATTCCTTCCCTGAGTTTTTAAAAATATTTTTTAACCCCTTCAAAAAGAGTTCCAGAGCTAGTTTTCTGTTCATCTGTGTTTCAAACCAAAAATCTTTCAGAACATTAGCAGATTTCTTTTGTATATCCAATAAGTAAAGTTCAATTCAATTTGGAAATAGTCTCTAGATTACAATTTAATCTGTGCATTTGTACCTCATCCAACGTTTAGATTTCTCTTTACATAAAGTTGTATCAGTTTTAGAGGATCCTTTAAATGAGATTAGCAGCAGAGATAGAATTTATTGTAATTTATAGTGGCATTAGCTATTAGGAAACTTGATGAGATCTGTTTGAAAATTATATAGATAATATGCTGAACTTGAACTTGAGGGAAACTTTTAATGTAATTTGAAGGATAAACTGGTAACCATCAAAATATTTAACAAGGTGTTATATAATTTGTATTATGTGTTTTAAAATCTTTTAAAATATTATTTACTAAATAACTTTAAATTAATTTTATAAGTTATTCTTCTCCAGATAATACTACAAGTTAACTTTGTGTGATGTGGTGCTGTATTACATAGCATTAAGTAAAATATTTTACATACATATTAGAAAATTAAAAATGACATATTTATGCAGACTTGGATAAATTAATGTACTGAATTGGCTTTCTTATCAGGAATCCATGGAAATAGCCTTTTAGGAATGTCATCTTTTTTATAGGAAGAAGCCATTGTTATTTCCTCATATTTGTAGTCTATCTTAGAATTTTGTTCTAAGACATTTGTGCCATCTTGTGACCTTGACTTGAATGAGCCATGACTTTAATTGAAATTATTCTTGTTCATATTAGATTTTAGGAGTTCCAGGCCTTCCTGTATCTGTTGCAGATTGCAGCAATGATGGCACAAATACGTTAACTGGACCAGTTCTGCACATTCCAAATATAAAGAACAATCAAACACTTACAGCAAAAATTGATATACCAGTAAGTGAAATAGATATTCTACTTCCTTATAATCATCCAGAGCTCTAGAACTCTTGCATACTCTTCTCTCTGTCTACTAGGAGGCAATCAGTGCTTTTGGTCAAGTGGAGGTATTTTTTAAAAAGCTGACAAAATGTAAAATATATTCAGTCTTATGCACCATTAGCTCTGGTGTTGATATAACTTTTATTTCTTTTAAGGTTATAAGTGAGATTGAGACATGAAAATCACGAGGAGCAATTTTATGTAATTCCATAGACTATTCCTAATGCCTTACCTGTATTGAAGAGCAAGTAATGTTAATATCTGCAGTAGCTGAAAGAAGATTCCTCAGATCTTGAACTCTGTTTATTTCATACAAGCATATCTTTACAAGCTTCATGTCAGCCACTGCTTTTATAATAGGGAGTAACAGCTAGCAAGTGGCACATGAACATTATTTCAGTTTACCAATAAAACTGAATATGGTAGTCCATCAGGTTTGAAGAAAACACGCAGTTGTACAATTCATCTGTGGACATGGAGGTGGCTCTGCAGTCCCAATCTGGAAGTGCAGAGTCTAGCACAATGGGGCACTGGAATTCCATTGTTGTAGTAAATGTGAGTGTTATTCTATGACACCGTTCATGGTTTTCTATCAGTTTTTGGCAGCGCCTGTCTTCAAAGCATGGGGCTCGCCAGCAGGTTCTGTCAGCATCTACATCTTCTAGTTCCCTTGGCTGGATGTCACAGTGGTGTAGAGTTTCTTTCACAGTGTCTTTGTAGTGCTTGCATGGTCAACCTCGAGGTCTCTTTCCAGACTCCAGTACTCTATACAGCAACTGGCGAGTCATAAGGTGGTCATCCATTCTAATGACATGTCCCACCCACCACATCTGGCCTCTGATAATCAGGGACTCAATGCTGGTGGGTTCCATGTGATCCAAGACTTCCAGGTTGGAGACACAGTCTTGCCAATGAATGCCAAGAATGGAGCGGAGAGCACATATGTGAAATTCTCCAGCTATTTGATGTGCCTTTGGTACAGAGTTCAGGACTCACATCCATATAAGAGAGAAGGGATAACCACAGTTCTGTAGACTTTCAGCTTTGTGGCGATACAGAGGTTGTGTTGATTGAGAGCTCTAGAACTCAGCTGCCCCGGTGCCTAGCTGGCCTTGCTAATCCAGTTTCTCTGTCCAAAGACCCATCGCTTGAGATGATGCTTCCCAAGTATTTGAAGCTGTTTACATTTGTCAGCTGGGTGTCATCAACAGTGATTTTTAGGTCTACAGGGTTAGTGTTTGGCACAGGCTGGTAAAGTACTTCAGTCCTGTTCAGGCTGATAGTCAGGTCGAAGAGCACAGCAGCATCTGAGAATTTGTTCAGCATCAACTGTAGACCACTGTCTTCATGCACCAGGAGCACACTGAATAAGTCAAGATTTTTTATAAATGCTAGCCAGGTAGTAAATCTTCTCTTATTAGACCAGATGACCATTGCAAACCATGGAAAAAAGAAGTGTAAAAATCGTGCTGCAGAAAAGTTTTGAAGAAATGTAGTTTTCATTTTGGAGGAAATGCCATACTCAGAGCATTTGTAACTCATACCAGAATGTTACTGTATTAAGAGCAGCATACTAAAAAAACAAAACAAAACAAAAACCTCAAAACAAAACAAATGCAGTGTTTCTTATTTATATTTTGATGTACTACATAGATTTTATTCATGATTTTTAAGTTAATATAAAAACATTGCAAATATTCATAGTCTAATACCTGTTATTAATTAGATTTGATTAGGTAAAATATTGTTGTACAGCTATGAAATATCAGGTTCTTTTACTTCTTTCCTTCTGGTATTTCCTTCTGTTTTTATTGCTAGAGTTGTAAAAATGTGTCACCGGTACTGAAGACTATTAAAGTGCTTCCTAGTAGGTGCGCTGCAGAACTGCGGATATATCAGCTTGAGGGAAAAAAGGCCACTCAAATTAAGGACCAGGAAGTTATTAGCCGCATCACAGATGATGTGATAGAAAATCTTATTTTCCGAATGTATGATGAGGGAGAAAGAGAAATCCTAATAACTCCAGCTCTGGCTGAAAAAATTGAAGTAAGTATGGGCATATCATGTGAATGTAATAGTGAAAAATGTGCCTAGAGATGTTCTTACTAATTTATCTAATTAACAGTTCTAGATTTTCTAAGCAGAATAGGCTATTGAACAATTACTTAGGTTGTTCAGGGGTATACAGCATTTGGAACAAATTAAAATTTGTGAAACATCAAGGAAGGGGAAAAAAATAGCAGCAGTAAGCTCAGCTTGTTCTCTTTTTTGTCACACAAATGGGACTTACTTTACATAAAATGACTTCTGCTATTTTATGTTGCGTACTCACCTGAGAAGGAAGACTCCTTTTTAAAGTTGCTATTTGCTGAAGAAGAAAAAAGATCCCATATATGTGACTAGAACTAGGAACTGTCTACTTCTGTTCAAATTTCATGATGGATAAAGAGACAGTCAGTGTTTCTTACCTAGATCAGCAGGCTGCCCACACATTTTTACATGCCACTTGTGAAACAGATAGCACTGAGGTCAAGGGTATCTAGAAATTACAATGCATTTTTATGGGACATGCTTAGTTTTAAAGGTCACCGTGGAATACAAGGAAGTAGTCCTTAAAGAATATTGAACGCTGACTATTAGGGATATGCTTAAATGGATAAGCTTTGTTTCAAACCCAAAAATGAACTATATAACTTTCCAGAAGTTCTGCCAAACCATTTTGAGTTTACTGTAGTTTGGCAGAGACAAAACTCAGCAGGATTCCAGAGTTACTTTATGGGATGAGTAGGGCAAAGCTGGTGCCTATTCCTTCCATCTCCATATGGTTACATTCTTTCTCCACCTCCTGATCTCAAATGCATATTTTGCTGAGTCCCTGTGGCATCTGTGTAAGCCCCCAAAAGGTTCAGCAGCTTTAAGGAGCAGCCAGCAGGTACTGAGAGGATACCCATTCCAGATATGAAGCATTTTTGCCTTTCAGATCTGAGTACCACCTACTTTAGTACATTAATGAATATATTACATATAAATTCTTATCAAAGAATATAATTGTTTGATCTCAGAAAACATTTTATAGCAATGTAATAATTACTGTTATTAGCACATTGAGAAAGAGAGCAAAAACATACATTAACACTTAGGCAGCCATCTCCTGATTTGATTGAGTAAGCCAGCAAGATTCATTTGGCCCATAGCAGCTGCTTGAAATAGTTGAGAGTGACCGGCTGCCATGAGGAAGCAGTAGTAGGAGTGGGATCCAGTGGTTTGGGTGTTGGACTAAGTCCTGTAGCTTCCACAGAGTCCATCACCCTGGGTGGTAGCCATTTTTTCTCCCTCACATTGTGCCATCAGCATTGCAGGGAAATGGACTGCCTGCTCTAACTCCTGGCAGTGCCTTTTATGTTATAGCTGCAGCATAAGAGGAGTATAGGACTGAGACAATTAGGACTTCCATTCTGTGGTTTAGAAGAATTGTTGTGGCTGTGCTTTTTGGACCGGAGGCAGCTAAGTTGGAGAGTACTTGTTTTCCTTTTGGGTGTGAGATGGTGGAGGGCCAACGGTATCTTTCTCAGACTTTACCCCAGTCTGTAATTGGTACAGGTATTCCTCGACTTATGACCATTTGTTCAGCGACCGTTCAGTTACAATGCCGCTGAACAAATGATGGTTACAACCGATCTGTGTAGTTCCGGCTGTCCCAGCACCCCCACGGTCACATGATTGCAATCTGGGTGCTTGGCAACTGGCTTGCATTTAAACTGGTTGCAGTGCCACGTGATCACCATTTGTGACCTTCCCTGCCGGCTTCCCCAGAAAGTCAATGGGGAAGCTGGCAGGGAAGGTTGCAAGTTGCTGGGGTAAGTCCTCCCACCCACGCACCACCCCCAGCCCCTCTATGCTCATGCCGCACTGGCCAATCATGCACTCCTTTGGACCCTTCCCGACCCTGGCCGTGCCTCCCTCACACCCTCCCTCACACCCTCACCCCTTAGCATTCCCTCCCCGATTCTTGCCACACCTTCTGCACACTCTTGTGCATCCTCCCCAACCCTCGCTATGCCTCCCGCATACCCTCATGCACCCCATGCACACTTGTGCACCCCCACGCCCTCCCCCACCCAGCAGCAGCCACTTACCTGCCTGCTGGCCTACTTGCAAGCTGCCTATGATTTGCAACTTCCTTCCTGACTTTATTGTGAGAAGCTGGCAGGAAGTTGCCTTGCCTAACGACTGTGGGATTCAGTTAACAATGGCAACCGGGACTCCAGGGATTGCCATCGCTAAGTGATGTGGTCGCGCTTTATGACTGCATTGCTTAGCGGTGGAATTTCTGGTCCCAATTGCCATTGTAAGTCGAGGACTACCTGTATTGAGAAGGCTGTTTTTATGCTCTTGATTAGTCCCAGTGAGAGCTGGTACAGAATCAGGGGGTTATATGTAAGTTGTGGCACTAATGTTGTGGGGGGGGGGGGCAGATGAAACTGAGATACCACAGAGTGTGGAAGCAGAAGTGGACCAATGATCCTGACAAGCTAGCTGGTCAAGGAGCAGCTGATTAATACCAGGGTGTTGGTTAGGATCCTAGGACTTGGGGGAGAGATGGCAGAGTTCAGGGGGGTTCAAAAGAGAAGAAAAGGGCAAGCAGTAATGTCCTGTGGTGATGGGTAGAGGGAGAGATGGAGGGAGACAGATGGGCATACTCATGTCTACGTTGCATTTTCCAGCCCCCTGGGCTGAACCCAAGTGCCTAGTGATCAGATCCTCAGTGGCCCTAGGCTCAGGTTGCTGCTGCTTAATGCCAGGCCATCTTGTAATAAGTGCTACTTATCTAGGACCTTGTTATGAATGAGAGAGCTGACTTAGTTGTATTACCAAGACCTAGATGGGCATGAGCAGGGTAGTCCCTCTCAGAATGGTGCCCACCTAGGTTTTGAGTGTGGCATTGGCTGCAACTCCAGGGCAGGGGTGGGGGAGTGGCTGTTTGTCATCTGGGAGACACTTGTGGCTGTCATAAGTGCTGCTCCACAGGTAACTGAATATGAAACCCTGTTTGTGAAGCTGGGCTTCAGGGAATAGGTGCATAGGGTCATAGCAGCTACCCTGACTGAGCTGCTTGATGCTGTGGCCGGACTGGTGGTGGAGTCAGGTTTCAGCCCTGGGAACAGTACCAAGAGAGCATTGATTATGTTTGTGGAAGACCTATGGTAGGACCAGGAGGAGGGTGGTGCATCCATTCGGGACCTCCTTGATTTTTTGGCAGCCTTCAGTATCATTGGTTGTGGTATCCTTCTGGAGGGGGTTGTGAATCGCAGGTGTTGCAACGGTGGTTCTTCTCCTTCTTCCAGGATTCATTCCATTCATTGTTGAAATGGGATAGGTCTAGCCCTCAGGCCTTTGTTTGTGAAGTGCTTTAGGGCTCAGTTTTTTCTCTACATCTGCTTAACATCTACATGAGGCTGCTCTTTTCACATGGGGTTAGGTATCATTGTGTTGATGATACCCAGTTTTATATCTAAACCCTTGGCCTGCCAAGTGATGTCACTGAGGCTGTGTCTCAGTATTTGGAAGCTATAGAGGTCTGGATGGGAAGGAACAGAGTCAGATTCAAGACAGAATGCCTGTGGATTGGGGACTGCCTGGATATGGAGTCCTGGTACTGGATAGAGTAGCACTGCCCCAGACAGACCCAGTGTGCAACTTGGAGGTCCCCTAAACTCCCAGCTCCTACTTGAAGAGCATGTGGTAGCGATTTGACTTTGCACAAATCCACATTGTGTACTGACTGTGCCCAGTCCTGGATCAGGAGGCCCTACTCATAGTCACTCATGCCTTGGTCACCTCTCACTTGGATTACTGCAATACACTGTACTTGGGGTTGCATTTTGCCTGCATGTGCATATGAGCAGACCACTTCAATTGATAAAGTAACTTTAAAGGAATACATGGACTATGAAGTGGTTCCCCTTTCTTGAAAGATAATTTTTGTTAATTATTTTGAACAGACTGGTCTATCATGATAGCACTAGATTGGGAGCATTACAGTCATTTAGCGTTGAATATGTATAGTTTTGGATATTTAGAAATAATGCCAGTAAAATAGATTTGTTTATATTAAATTGAAGCAATTTCAGATAAATCACTAACAGTATTTCTACTTAGGAGTTTCAGATGTTCGTTGGATTTCCAGTAAAACTACAAAATATGGAAGAATTGAAGAATAAAAAAAATGTTACTTTTACATTATTGAAAGTTCTTTGTATCTTAGGTTTGCTGGGCTCCAAGGCTTAATAGAGAATCACTGATTGAAGGATTGTTACCTAATGTAAAAGTTCCAACATCTGTAAAAGATCAGTGCCATTGTCAAGTTACGTTCCATGATAAACATGTGTTTTTCTCAAGTTCATTTGTGGTCAGGTTTGTACTTTTTCTTCAGTTATGTTTCTGTTACGAAGGTTATACAGTGGAACCTCAGTTCACAAACTTAATTCATTCCGCGACTCTGGTTGCGACCCGAAATGGTCGTGACCCGAATCAAATTTTCCCATAAGGTTCAATGTAAATACGGTTAATCCGTTCTGACCCCAAATTTGGTCGCCAACCGATTTCTGGTCACGACCCGAGTCAAATTTCCCCATAAGGTTCAATGTAAATACGGTTAATCCATTCTGAACCATATGTTTTTTTTTTTAAAAAACCGCAAAAATATGACACAAAGTACAGTACGAAGAGAGAGAAAGCTAACCTTGCTCAACGCGACTCCCGGTTGGAGGGAAAATGGCCGCGGTTACTGCTTGGAGGGAGAGTCCCCCTCCCTACAGGAAGCCGCGACCACATGACACGGGAGGGAAAATGGCCGCAGATCCTGTTTGTAACCCGATCCGGCGTTCGCGAACGGAGGCAAATTTTTGCTGCTGGAGCTGTTCGTGAACCGAATTGTTCGTGAACAGAAGCGTTCGTGAACCGAGGTACCACTGTACTGTAGCTTTTCCTGCTGGGCAAAATACACATTTTTATTGTTATTGCTAACTGAACCTTTTGTCTAAATATGTACAGTATATGAATATTAAGAAGACATATATTAACAACTCTAAACAAGGTTCACTTCAAAACATACTTGCTGCATACACATATTCTAAATCAGGAATGGGCTGTCTTTGTGCAGCAGAGACCCCCACTTATTTGGCCTCCAAGACCTGTAGCACCCATAACAATGACACGGTGGTTCTAGCAGGGGTGGGGGTTGGGGGGGTTGGACAGAATAAACGCACCTAAAGCTTGCTGTGACTTGCCACATTAAGCTGTGATTCAGTCTGGCCTGCAAATGATATCTCTCGAGATGCACAGCATACAAAATAGTTTTTAGAATAGTGTTTAGAAACAAATCATTGTAAATCATAGATCAAGATTTTATATTCCAAGTTGCTTATAATACATGGAATAATTATAGAGCTGTAATAACTCTCTCTCTCTATGGAGAAATTCCTGTGCTTTAACTTTATAAGAGATCACTGCTTGATTTTTGCACTTCCTCTAATGAAATGTATGATTTACTATATAACTATGTTTATTCACCAAATAGGAATGAAAAAGTATTTGGTTGATGACATTGTTGGATTCTAATAAGGGACAAAGTGAAAGTGAAGGAGAGCATTGGATAAACTTCTTTTTGTGGCAGAACTTGATATCAGTTAAATTGTAGTAGGGTTGGGATTAGATAATATTTTAAATTTACTATTATACTGTTTTATTGTTGATAGTTGCTATATACTCTGTTGTTGTTTTCTTTGTATTGTACATAGATATAAGCACATATCAAAAAAATACATTTTTTTCCTTTGAGGGGAAAAGGTCAGTGTTCAAGGGGATGATCGTTGTAATCTGGAAGACAGTGTCTTCTTTCACTGATAAGTAGAAGATCCTCTGCCTTTGAAGCACAGACTCTTTTTGGCTCTCAAGCCAGAAGATCACTTGAGGAGGAAGAGAGGACGGGGAGGTGCTTCAACAGAAACAAGCAGGACTATAGACAACTGCCTTGCCATTTGTAATGTAGTGTAGTTTACTCCATCATGATGTTTGCAGTGATTTGGGATGAAGCAGGCCAAAACCTGCAGCTAGCCATGATGATGCCAAAATGACAAAGCGTGTGTCATGACAACACAATGCATGGTCTGCCCTTTTGTACCTGCATCAGAGTGTCACATGCAAATATACAAGAGGTGTAGTTTGCATTACAACATCACAACACATGTTTTGTCATTTGCCCCCCAGCTCCCCTTCTGCAGATGCCCATGCCCAAATTCCAGTAAAAATTAACTATACAGAGTATGAATAATAGGAAATTTACTGCTATTTCCTTAAAATGAGTATATATTAAGCTCTCACTGTTGATTTCACTAGACCACTTGCTGATGAGCCAAAACATATTAAATGCAAAATTAAAGGATCAAATATAATAAAAATGGGTGAAAAACTGCAAGATGAAATTGGTACGTATGTGTAATTCTTAACATTTTTAATTGACACTTGCCTTCTATAATGCACATACCTTGATTACAGAGATAGTACTGTGGCAGCCTTCAATAGCCTTATACACTCAGCAGCTGGGAAGACTGCAGTCCTGTTGCTTTTATTTACTCAGTCAACTCTTAGAAGAGAGATGAGCTCCAATCCTGTCCATATTATGCAAAGTAAATCCAGGTTTGTTCTGTGGCCCTATATTCTAATTTGATTTAGTGCCATTTGGTTTGCATTAATGGCCTGTTGGCTAAGATTCTAGACTTCTAATACACTTAGGCTATCAGGTAAAATATTACTTTATAATTCTGTTGGCATAGTTGGAAGTAAGCCCCATTAAGCCCATTTCAGATCTTGAATAAACATAAAATTGAACTACCATTGTATTAACATCAAGGAGAATTTTAAGCTTTATGTAGAATGTTGGTTTACAATAACGTATTATAAATGTGGTAATATTTTAATCTGGTTTATAACTGTGTTATGTGTTCTGCAGTATTTTCATAACTTGTCCTTTTTTATAAAAGAGATAATGATTACAGATCAGCATGGAAATCAGATTCAATCCCTGACATCATCTTGTATGACTGCCTTGGAGATTTCTGGGAATGGTCTGGATAAATCAGATTTGAGAACTGTTTGGCAGGTATTTTCCAATATCCCACATTATATAGCATTTATATCCATCAAAATATGTATTTTTCTTTAAATAAGTGCTCCTTTATACTTATATCCCTGAAGCAGCTTATTAACAGTTACATGAATATTAAGAGATGAACAGAATGCCTTTTCAGTCCTATAAAAATTAATTCACTATTCTCTAAACAAATGTGTTTTCATGACAAATAGAAAGCTGTTGTTCTCAGGTATCAGTTTTCCTTCTGCTGCTATTTAGATTAGAAAGTTGAGTTTTATTCAAAGCAAGGATTGAATTTAATTTCATTTGTAGTCATACTTTTTTAGTTAAACATAACCTATCGTTAGTCATAATTAGTTGTCCTGAGACCATCCTTTCACAGAAGCAAAAATTGAAAGGCATGTCATGACCATCTTTTTCAAATCCTTGAACAAGAAATTATTGACCTTTTAATGATCTCTTCATACTTCCTCCAGTTCCTGCTCCCACTGAATTATTTCTCAGTCTTCCCCAACACTGTTACTTTATGCATATCCCATTCTAATTGTCATGATAGTTCTCTTAACAACATTTTGCTGCTTCGTCTCTCTGTTCACTGCTTTCCAGCAGGATTTCAAAACCTTTAACTTCCAGTAGGCATCCTATTCCTTTAAGGAAACCACCTTGTGTTCTGCAGAAACTAGGGTCTGCAGACAAGGGTCTGCGTTCCAGACTGGATTTTTTTTTTTAATGTTCCCTCTCTTCCCTGACTACTCGGTTTTTGGGAAATGGCCAATTATCTCTCTTCACTAACATTCCTTAAACTAAGGAAAGTGTTCTTTTAGCCAAGGCATAAGATTTTGTCTTCGGCATTACTACTGTATAGGGAAGATACTCTAAAATCCCATTCAAAAAATACATTTATCTGTGTAGAACTGGAAACATTGAAGCAGCCCAACACATGTTATTTTATTAAACCATCTATAGAGATTTGTAATGCCTGTATCCTGCCTCTTTTACATCAGTATTCTGGACGATCTGAAAATACTTATATGTTCATCCTTTTTAGCAGCAGTGAAAATTAAGCATCAGTTGGTGAATGGTCTCCCACAGTTGTAACCAACTTTTTATATCACTTATTACAATTGCCTGTATTACTCTACTTTTATTTAATTATGTTTTTTAATTGTTTTCAGTTATACCTTCTATCGCTGACCATTGGCTATAATAAGGATTCATTCATATTTAATGATAGAGAAAGATACTGTGGGAGTACCCAATTAAAGTTTCTAATTAAGAGAAGAACCATTTTTTGTTCTTGTTTGCAAGTATAAAATAAATTACCTTAAAGGAACAAAGTTAGAAATAATTTTTCAGATCATACATTGGTGCTTAAATGTTTGTGAACCCATTTGAATTTTCAATATTTCTGCATATATATGACCTATCACAATATATATAATATAACATATGATATAATGCCATACACAAATATGTAGTTTTGGTTCATTTTCCTGAATAAATAAATGAACAAGTATAATGTTCTTGATCCATTTCTTTAATTGGATTCTCTTTATCTAGTTTAGGACTTGTGTAGAAAACAGATCATGTTTTAGGTCAAATTATGCAGAAATATTGAACATTTAAAAGGGTTCACAACTTTTAAGCACCACCGTATGTAAAATGATATGATTATATTTGTCAGTAGACTTTGATCCAAATTTCTATGAAACTGTTTATAACTTCTTTGATAACACATAAATTCCCTGGGCCAAATTTAGCATTAGATTTTCAGTCATTTTACATGACATACAGTATGTATATTCATGTTATGCTTTTATAATCAACTAACTTTTCCCCCATAAAATCCTATCAGGTTTTCTTTATCTCTACTATTATGTATTTCTATATAGCAAGAGACACAAACTATTTCTGTCAAAGGAATTAAGTTTGAACCAGGCCCAGCAGAAACTAAAGAACTGTGCCTTGCTTGGCGTGATTTCTCTCATTACTTGAGGTTTAATTTGATTGCTGGCCCTCCAGCTAAATTGGTTCTTCTGGATTGGATAGAACCAGAGAAGGTAAGTCAATGCCATATAATACAATACTAACCAAACAATACTATGTTAACAATTGGTTTTACAAATCTGTAAAATTTGAAAGGTGAGAAATTTTGTTAATGATGTTTGAAAGTTTGACATATTATCTGGTATGAAAGTGAATCCTGAAACAAAAAATGTAATTTGTATGAAATAAAGTTATTTTCATTATTGTATTCATAAGTTGTTGATGAAACAGTGTATGCCTGCTAGATATCCTACATAGTTCCAAATATTAATCATTGTCTCTTTCTAGCCTATATCTGTAATTAGTGGCAAAGAATTACCAAGGCCTCTTACAGTCCAGCTCTGCGATCAGTGGAATAATCCGTCTGCTGAACCTAATCTCAAAATCACACTTTCAAAACCTAGTAATATGCAGGTAGGTGAAACTTGGTCTTCCCATTTACAACTTGCTTATTCATTTGGGAGCATTCCATTTGGGAGTAGAGTCACTCCTTAAATGCTCTGCAGTTTTAAACTCAAGTATTTTAAAAATATATCTCACTTGCTTTAAATACTTTGGGATCCTACCATACCTGATTATACAAAATATTTACAAAATATTCAGAATATTTTTGGATAGATAAATAACCAGTTGAAGATTATTAATTTGTACTTGAATTACTGTCCTTATTAATACATGTGCCAGACAGCATTGTTGCAAATTAAGAATCTATAGTCTATAGATCTATAGATGCAGTTCGCATACTGTCACTGTCCTTCCACTCTCTTCTAATGACAGAAAGGCTTTTGCTGGAACCAATCACTATTCTAGTTCTGCAGAACTAGGGAAAACTTATGCAACCACGGGTGTTGGTTGCCCATATAGTGTCCTAATGTTTATTTCCCATGATACCTTGCTTCTTTCTCCATTGCATTTAACTGGGAAGCCAATAATATACATGAAAATCATGCTACTTACTCAGCATTACAGTATTTTGTCATAAGGAGAAAAAACCCTTTTTTTTCCAGATTGTCTCTTCAAATCCAGTGAATAAAACAGATGAAACTGGTAGAGCAAGCTTTGGGGTTCTTATCATTCATGCTCCGAAGTAAGTGATTAAAATTCTTGTACTAATCAGACTATGCTTCAAATATATATTTAACTGTCCTGTTATGAAGGCTTAGGAATTTGTATTTATTTTAGAAACTGTTCTTCCTAATTCTGTATATGCCATAAATGGGATATAAGCATAAGCAGGAGCAATACTAACAGTGAAACATACAAGAAAAACAAGATACAAAGAAAACAAAATAACATGGCTGTAAACATTACACATTTTCCTTAAAAATCGAATGTTATAAAATGTCAGGTGCGAAGCCCAGATGAACAGGATGGACTTGTTGGGTATTTGAAAACCATAAAGATGGCTTTTGTACATTTATTTATTTGTGTTGTGTTGTGTTGCGTTGCGTTGCGTTACGTTACGTTACGTTATGTTATGTTATGTTAGTATAGCCACCTATCTCACATATGTAGGTGGCTCACAACAATTAAAAGCAACACTAAGAACAATAAAAAATATGAATAAAACAGACATGCAACCATACTGAAACCACTATTACAAACTCAGATATAAAACATAATCACAGTCAGTAGGTAAATATAATCAGTACACCCAATTCAGTATAACCATTGAAGAGGCTCACCACTACCATCAGACTCTCAAGCATGATGGCACAGCCATGTCTTCAGGGTCTTCCTAAAGGCCAGAAGGGTAGGGGTCAATCTAAGTTCTGGGGGAATGATGTTTCAAAAGGTGGGCACCAAGGCAGAAAAGACTCTCTTCCTGGGTCCCATCAGGTGACATTCTTTAGTAGACAAGATCCATAATGTGCGGGCTTTACAGATCATTATTAGCACATTGAATTGCACCTGGAAGCACACTGGTAGCCAATGCAGCTTGCAGAACAGAGTTGTAACATGCACTGCTTGAGGAGCACACATAACTGCCTGAGCTGCCATATTTTGCACCAGCTGCATCTTCTGAATGCTCTTTAAGACAGCCCCATGAAGTAACCAGGGCATGAGTGACTGAGAGCAGAGCCTCCTGGTCCAGGAAAGGGCACAACTGGCACTCAACACAAAGCTGCGTATAGGCCCTCTTTGAACAAGAGTCATCTCCTGAATCCAGGAGGATACCCAGATTGCGCACAGGGTCTGTTTGGGGAAGAACAAGAGATGCGAAGTCTCTGGAACCAGAAGGCCCCAAAACCCAAAGCCACTCAGTTTTGCTAGGGTTGAGCTGAAGCCTGTTGTTCCCCATCCAAACCCCCACATCCTCCAGGCACCGAGTGACATCAACAGCATTGCTTAGTTCTTTATGGGTAGAGATGTTAAGCTGGGAAAGAAACCAACCCTGCAGAATGCCACAAAACAAGGACTCAGACACTGACTGAAACCATCCAGGGAGAAAGGAAGAGAATCAGCACAATACAGTGCCACCTGCCCAATCCAATCCAGAAGGATACCATGGTTGATGGTATCAAAGGCCATCGAGAAGTCAAGAAGAGCAACGATGGATGCACTCCCCCCATCCCTCTCCCAGCAGAGGTCATTCAGATGCTTGACCAGTGCTGTTTCAGTCCCACACTCGGGTCTGAAACCAGACTGAAAGGGGTCCAGATAAATTACTTCATCCTGGATCCTCTGAAGCTGTTGTGTGACCACCTTTTCAACAACCTTCCCTAAAAAGAGGAGGTTAGGTATTGGATGAAAATTGTCCAGTGTGGTCAAGTCTACTGATTGTTTCTTGAGGAGGGGGTGAACCAGCACCTCCTTAAAGGTGGAGAGGACACCTCTCTCTCAAGGAAGAATTGATCACTGCCGCAAACTAGCCACACGTCACCTCCCATGAGGCCTTGGCCAACCAGGAAGGACATGGATCGAACAAACAGGTGTCCAAACTCACAGTCATGAGGACCCTGTCCGCTTCATTAGACCCAACAGGATCAAATTCATCCCAGATAGTATGGCAAGACTGCATCCTGGGTGCCTCCATAGGACCTATTCCAAGGCTGGAGTCCACTTGGGAGTGGATCCAAGCAATTTTGTCTGACAGATGCCTTGCATATTCCTCCATGTGGCCCTGAAGGTGAACTTCTGGCTCCCCGCAACCCAGGAGGGCCCGAGTAACCTTCTCCGTAATGCAATAAGGGGAGAGAAATACTAACACCTTGCCACCCTTACCACCATGAGGTAGGCTTTAATAGCAGCTGTAACCTATGTTCAGTCAAGTTCATTCTTCATCAACCTCCAGCAGCACATTAGGCATCTTTTTACCCACTTCATCTCCCTCAACTCCTTCACAAACCAGGGAGAGTGACAGGATCCATGGATGGAAAGAGGCCACATGGAGCAATCTGATCTAAGGGCCCCGCTGCCTTCTCTTTCCAGGTGGCAATTAAGGCCTCCATTGGACCATGCAGCAGAATGAATGTAAGAGATGCAGACACATTGTCATACATAACTTAGGAGTAAATTTCATAATTTGCCTATTGCCTCAAAAGAATCCCTTTTAGGTAAACAGCAGTCTAAACTCCAAAGAGGGAGAGACCCAAAAAGTCCTCTAAAGAGGATATCAATTCACAAAATTCAAAAGATGTAATTCCAGATAAACTACTTTTTAGTTGATACTGAAGCTCAAGCTCAGATACTTTGGCCACCTAATGTGAAGAGAGGACTCTCTGGAAAAGACCCTGATGCTGGGAAAGATTGAAGGCAAAAGGAGAAGGGGACGGCAGAGGATGAGGTGGTTAGATAGCATCACTGAAGCAATAAGCATGAAACTGAGCAAATTCCGGGAGGCAGTAAAGGACAGGAAGGCCTGGCGCGATACAGTTCATGGGGTCATGAAGAGTCGGACACGACTTAATGACTGAACAACAAGTATAAAAAAAATTTCCCTCTCACCCCTATGGGTGGTATGTGTCTTCCTCAATCTCGGGTCCTCTACCAGAGGCCTGGGAGTTTGAGGGTTCTGCGCAGTATCTTAGCCGTTCCTAGCACTGCACTCTTCTGCACAGAGAGCTCTGATGTTGTTCCTGGGATCTGTTGGAGCCACTCTCCCAGCTTAGGAGTCACGGCCCCGAGTGCTCCTACCACCACTGGGACCACTTTGGCCTTGACTTTCCACTTCCTCTCGATTTCCTCCTTCAGGTCCTGGTACTTTTCCAGCTTCTCATGCTCCTTCTTCCTGATGTTGCTGTCACTTGGCACTGCTACATCTATCACTACCACTGTCTTCTGGTCTTTGTCTACTACCATGATGTCTGGTTGATTAGCCAGTACCTGCCTGTCCGTCTGGATCTGGAAGTCCCACAGGATCTTAGCCCTGTTATTCTCCACGACCTTCTGTGGAATCTCCCATCTGGACTTGGGGGGTCTAGCCCATACACTGTGCAGATGTTCCTGTACACAATGCCAGCTACTTGGTTGTGCCGTTCAGTGTATGCTGTTCCTGCCTGCATCTTACACCCTGCCACTATGTGTTGGACTGTCTCTGAGGCCTCTTTGCACAATCTGCACCTTGGGTCCTGTCTAGTGTGGTAGGCCCCTGCTTCTATGGATCTGGTGCTTAGTGCCTGTTCTTGTGCTGCTGTGATCAGTGCCTCAGTGCTGTCTTTTAGTCCGGCCCTTTTCAGCCACTGATAGGATTTCCCAATGTCAGCCACCTCAGCTATCTGTCGATGGTACATCCCATGCAGGGGCTTGTCTTGCCATGGTATTTCCTCTGCTTGAACTTCCTCCCATATCTGCTGCTGCCTGAGGCATTCTCTCAGCAGCTCATCTTTGGGTGCCATCTTACTGAGGTATTCCTGGATACTCCGGGTTTCATCCAGGACAGTGGCTTTGACACTCATCAGACACCGCCCGCCCTCTTTGCGGCTGATGTGTAGTCTCTGGGTGTTGGACTTGGGGTGGAAACCTCTGTACATTGTGAGGAGCTTCCGGGTCTTCACATCGGCAGCCTCCATTCTTCCTTTGGCCACTATACCGGCAGGGTATCTGATGACTGGCAGGTCATACATGTTGATGGCATGGATCGTGTTCTTCCCATTGAGCTGGCTGTTCAGGACCTGTCTTATCCTTTGGTGGTACTTGGATGTTGCTGACTTCCTTGCCTCCTCCTCATGGTTCCCGTGTGACTGTGGGACACCAAGGTATTTATAGCTGGTCTCTATATCTGCTATGTGGCCCACTGGTAATTCCACTCCATCGGTCTTAACTACCTTCCCTCTCTTTACTATCATCCTGCCACACTTCTCCAGTCCGAATGACATCCCAATGTCCTCGCTGTAGATCCGTGTCAGGTGGATCAGTGAGTCGATGTCTCGTTCACTCTTAGCATACAGCTTGATGTCATCCATGTAGAGGAGGTGGCTGATGGTGATTCCACTCTTGAACTTGTACCCATATCCAGACCTTGTGATTATCTGGCTGAGGGGGTTTAAGCCTATGCAGAACAGCAGTGGGGACAGTGCATCACCTTGGTATATGCCGCACTTAATGGCCACTTGTGCGAGCTGTCTTGAGTTCACTTCCAGTGTTGTCTTCCACAGTCCCATTGAGTTCTTGAGGAAGGTCCTTAGTGTCCTGCTGACTTTGTATAGTGCCAGGCATTCACAGATCCATGTGTGCGGCATTGAGTCATAGGCTTTCCTGTAGTCAATCCAGGCTGTGCTCAGATTGGTCTGCCTAGACCTTGAATCTCGGGTGACTGCTCTATCTATGAGTAACTGGTGTTTTGAGCCTCTGATGTTGTTCCCAATGCCCTTCTGAGCTGTGCTCATGTACTGGCCCATATGGTCTTGTAGCTTGGCAGCTAGGATGCCTGATAGAACTTTCCATGTTGTGGGGAGGCAGGTTATTGGCCGGTAGTTGGATGGTGCTGTTCCCTTGTGGGGGTCTTTCATGATCAGCACTGTCCTTCCTTGTGTTAGCCAGTCCGGGTGGGAGCCTGCTGCTAGCAGTTGGTTCATCTGTGCTGCTAGGCGTTCATGCACTGCTGTTAGTTTCTTTAGCCAGTAGGTGTGGATCATGTCCGGGCCAGGTGCTGTCCAGCTTTTCATGTTCTTGACCCGCTGTTGGATGTCTGCTACTGTGATGGTGACTGGTTCCTGTTCTGGGAGATTGCTGTGGTCTGCTTTCAGGTCCTGCAGCCACTTTGCACTGGTGTTATGTGTCTTCTCTTTCTCCCATATGTTCTTCCAGTACTGTTCAGGTTCCGCTGCTGGTGGCTCAGCTGATACTCTGTGGTTGCACTGCAGTTGGGAGTATACTTTGGATGGTTCTTTGGAGAACAGGGCATTTATCTTCTTGGCCTCTGCTTCTCTAGTGTATCTCCTTAGCCTGGTAGCCAGTGCTGTGAGCCTTTGTTTAGCAGTCTCTAGGGCTTCAGATGGAGTCAGGCCCGTGTATTTTTTCAGTAGCCGAGTCTTATCCTTAATCTCCACGCGCTTCTGTAGTTCCACCAGCTGACTGACTTCTCTCCGAGTTGCCTTGATCTTAGCCTCCAATCTCATTTTCCAGGGTGGGTATGTACTGCTGTTCTTCTTGATCGTGTAGCCAAGCAGTTCCAGGATTACAGTGGCTGTAGCATATACCAATTCATTGGTTTCAGTTATGGTGGTAGTAGGGATTGTCTGGAGGGCTCTGTTGGCATCTTCTAGCATACTATCTGATGGTACTTCTCCACTGAGCCTTGGTAATCGGACTTGAGGGTTGACTATAGCTAGTTTATCCATGATCTTATGCCTCATATCAGCTACTGTGTTCTGTAATGGAAGGGGTGGCAGTGACATTCCAGCTTCAGGTGTTGGCTGCACAACTGCTTGTTCTTTCAGGTCTGCTTGAGTCCAGGTTGTAATGTAGAGTTGATCTATCTCGAGTTGTGAGAGCAGCTTCCTCTTTACTGTGTTGAAGCGCTGGGTAACTAGTTGTTTCTCAGTTAGTGTGGAGTAGTAGGCCTTCTGTCTATCCATAGTTCCCTCATACGTTTCATATATCCCCTCTCATTAGGTCTGCTGTTGTAGTAGCATTCCATCAATTCCAAGTTTTCTTGTCTCGTCCATGTATGGTTTGTTCCAGTAGCCCACTTAACATCAGATTGTCCTGGTTCCCCAACATCTGACGCGGACCTTGTTAATCCGGGCGACATCCGAGCCGGCATGACTCTCTTAGTTCGTGTCACTCTCATATTTGAAGTAGGCAGGTAAAGCGTTAGGGGGTCTTTGCCCAAGGACCCCTACTGGTAAGATAGGTGCCAGCCGGGATTTGAACCCCGGTCTCCTGCATCAAAGGCGGTGTTCTAACCACTACGCTATCCAGCCGCTGGATATATTTATTTATTACTGTGACTGAAATCCAGGGTTGTAAGAAATAGCCATCTTTTGTGTATATTCCTCTGTTCTCTATAGTAGGTGGAAAAACCTCCTCATTCAGACTTTGATGCGATGTGGATGAAGCATTCATCGCCCAACTTTGTTATTAGATAGCTATAAGCCTCTGTGTTAGATGAGGTTATGGGAAGAGCCCCGGTTTGTATCCCAAACTGTAACTACTGTAAAGTCTGTTTAGTTAATCAGGGTGATATGCTAAATTGTTAACACCTGTGGAGAGGGGTGGAGGCTGAGTCTGAAAGGGTATTTAAGATTAGCCCTGGAGGAGAATGAGAGGCGCTGGAGAAACAAAGGTTGGCTATGGTATTGATGTGCTGCATTACAATAGACTTTGAAGAAAGCTGTGGTTTGGAGTTTTGCTTTGGGTGCAGGAGAGGGGACTTGCTTGTTTCGTCCTCTCGCTGTCAAGACACGTTCACGTAAGGCTACTCAGGCAAAGAGGGCTTACACTTCTGCCTTTAACCTTTATATTGACTGTTGGTCCATATGGAAGGACTTTTTATCTGCAGCTTATTTTATCAAACCCTTTTGGAGCAGTGAGTAAAGCCTTGCTTGAGAATTTACTGCTTGCCTCTCGAGTTATTTTGTCATCGCACCTGCACATAACCAGAAAGAAAAGAACCCAGAGAGAAAAACTGGGGGAAATCCATCATAATTACTAAAAATAAATAATTTAGAATAATTATATATAATTTAGATAATATTTAATAATAATAATTTAGAATAATTATATAAGCATTCTCTGGCCCAATGGCTGTAATAAAAGTTTTGATTTGATCTGATACCTTGACATACATCCCTCTGAGTTTTAAAGGCCTAGTAAAGCAGTTTTATTTGGACCAAAAAAACAATCTGGGAACCAATGCAACTTTTTAGGCATTAGAATTTTTAGTGCTTATTCTAGTTAGTAAACTGATTTCCAATTCTGCCCGAATTGGACTCTGTAAAACATTACCATATAAATCAGGATATTTGCCAAATTGGAAAACTCTGGTTATTTCCTTGCAGGGAAAAAATTAACCATCTTACTATCCAAAAGAGTTAAATCTCAGTGGAGGCCAGTATTGCAACTTGAATTATGGTAGGAAACCTCAATTTGGATAGCATCCAACTGGGGAGCCTGATCTTTAAGGGGCAGCTCAAGCCCCTACCCTCCCGGCTTTCTGGAAAGGGCTAAAGCCCTGGCTCTGCCAGCTTGTGTGGGGCGATAAGAGTTCTAATCAATCCTGGAGGTGGCTGGCGCGCTGATGACACTCCTTGACCAATTCCATCAATTCTTGGAACTGATTTATTCTTTGTTTAGGACTGCTTTTATATTGTATTTTAATTGATTTTATCTTCTTGTAAACTGTCCAGAGTTGCTTTTTAATGAGATGGGCAGTGACAAATTTGATACATACATACATATAGACATACATACATTCATATATGTATTTGTTTTTATCTAGCTCATTGTGAACTTACTACTGACTTTAGTTGTAATAATTTTATAGGTGGCTCAAATGAAAAGAAAAAAAGAGACCTGGTTGTTATCTGTGTATTTATGACAGCGCACTTTAAAAACTCCTAGTGCTTTCATACAGATATGTTGTGGAATTTTTGCCAAGAAAGGGGCACAACACTGAGAAGAAGTACCAGGTTTATTGCAAAGATCATTGGGTGCCTGCTTTCCAAGAAAGAGGGACCCCGAACAATAGAAAGGCAGTGATTCTTATACACTTTGGGGCTGAGAGGTGGGAAATCCTTGGGATCTGATTGGCGGGCAAGTTTGGGTAGGTGTTCAACAGGGAACAAGTGTTCTTTTATGGTGAAACAAAAGCCGTACTTTTGTAACAAGACAGCCAAGAGTCAAGGAATCCATTGTAAAGAAGAATGGAAGTTTAAGAAAAGCAGGCTGTCGAGTTTAATAAGGATGGGATTCCTGCTGTTTCTTGCCTGGTCAACAGAGGCTTCCTCACTGAGGCTGCCCCCTGGACAAATCCTGAAGGAGACAGGTGATGGCCCTCTCATTCCTTTAGTGTGATAATGTTAAGAGGGCTATTTCAGCAGCGGAAACATGGTCGTTCTCGGGTCATGCAATTGTCTGGGACTGGCTCTGTTTTACATGTGCAAGGGGGGGGCAAGAAACGGCACAGAGGAAAATGGGGGAAAGAGTTTGCTGCAGGAGAGGCAAGGGGAAGAGAGTTTCCAGCTTTATTTTATTATTTTTCCATCACAGATATATTGGAACACCTATGTTTCTATTTAAAATGGTGAAGAGGAACAATACTGATGCTTAATCATTACTGTGTTTCAGGGGAGAGTACATGTTGCAATTCAAAGCCTCCTATAAAAAGAAAGCACTAAGCAGTCCCGTGATCAAGATGAATGTTTTGCATGACCCGGAGAAACCTGTAAATTTGAATATTATATATGATAAGGATGCTATCTTTACAGCTGGAAACACTCTTCCTGGTGAGTGGTTAAGTGCTTTACCAGTTTTGATTTTCTAATGATGACCATTGGAAAGTTGGAATGCTTTTTCTTGTCTTCTATTTCTTATCTATTTTTCAACAGAATATTTTCAGCCCTATTTTAAAAGAAGATGGCTTGCCCCCTCTGTGTTATTGTAGGTTGTAAAACGGCTATTTCTGCATAGCTTAACACAGCAATCTGCTGATGTCTTAGTGCTAAATGCATTTACATTGAAGTGTCATATGAATAGATCTGTACTTAGGCTGCTTAAAACCTTTTTTCTACTCTATAGGACAACCAAAGTATATTGAGTATGACAGAAAGATTGAGGGGAAGGCCTATGGAAAAAGTGAGAATTTTCAAGACCTACATTGAAGCGGTGCTAACAGCAATTATAATCCTATACCAAATCCAAGGCACCAAACTATGAAAAGAAGTTATCTGTAGTACTGTTTTCCCACTTGTTACTAGACTGGCAGAATACAAACTACTCTCCTATCTATGGGAGTTGGGGAATGTAACTAAATATTCCGTTCTTGTTTAATGTCACCCTTCCAAAGTTGAGATTTGGCCTTTTTCTACCATAAAGACAATTATTACCTTTTGGGAGTAATTTTCTATTAATCTCAGAATATTTTGATGTTCTGAGATAGTTGTTTAGCAGTTCTGTTGTTTCTGATTTGGTTCTGTAGTCATTCTTCAGTGTTCTTAGTCTCCAAACCAAAGGAACTCGTGCTTCCAGCTGGTGGCCCAGTTTACAACTAGCCTAGTAACAAAGCCCAAACGTTATGATCATATTCCTTGTAGAGAACCACAAAGGTGACTTTGGAGAAACTTCAGCAAATAGTTACAAAAACATGTATAGAAACATGCTTTAAGCCCAGGAAACACAGAAACTCAGACTGGCCGTGGCCTGACTCCCAGGGGTATAAGAGGGAAGAAGGGGAAAATGCAGACAGGCTTTCAAGATTTTGTTACTATAGCCTACATCAATAAAGTATAGTTCCAGTCAAACTTGTGGAGTCAGTTTCATGGTTTGGCTTATGTCCAAGGGGTGATGTCAATCTTGAAAGCCTGACTGTATTTTCCTTTCTTTTCCTCTTATACTGCAGAGAGTATCTGCCTTGGATGCTTTGGCCCACGATGCGATGTCATTAAATGTCTGTGAATATGGTGATGCACTTTTATGGAACATATATCACTATAGCTTGCTTATTAGTTCCCTACATTTTTTGACATGTATTCTTATCTAGTAGTATTTTACTTCAAAGTTTTAAGTTGGAATTTAAGATTGGCAACATGTGGGAAAACAGTTCTTCTTCCTCACACAGATTTCCTCGTTAGTGTTATTTCTGAAGATGGCAACAAAATTAAAAATATAAATCCAGAAAGAATTTGTATGAAAATCTGGGAAGGACACAGTGGTGGAACTCTATCACAAAATGTAAGTAAGAGAAAGCAACAATATATGCAACAGGAGGACAAATACTTTACACATGGATGCAAATTTACTTCAGGCATCATGTGAATTTATATTATATCCTTTTTTTACTTAAAAAAACCCAATTTGTAATGCTTTGAACAATTTTCCATGAAACAGCTTACCTCATGGTAATCTTATTGATTATTTGAAACCATTTTACAGGCAATCATAATATGTACAGGAACCCTTCGCTATAAGCATACTGTTGAATAACTATATGAAACTACTGAAAGGTCATCTTAAATATGAACATCTGTCAATTTATGGATAACTGTATGTTATCTTTTCATTGTGCCAGATGAGTCTGTGTTTCACATTAGTGCCTTGTTCAATAATGGATGAGGTTCCATAAATTGAAATTCAGTATCAGAACGAAGAATTTGACAAGTGTTCTTCATTCTACAGGAAATCACACTCTAAAGATATTTTGTTTGAGCATTAGTACAAATTGCCTCAGTGATTTAAAGAACAATTCCTCATCTTAAACTGGTGTAATAATCTATAATTTTATTTGGACAAAGATAGCTTTGCTCTTGTAATCTCTTATTTGTACTAAAGCAGTGTATTTTTTATTTGATTGTCTTTAAAAATGATCTGGGAACTTCTGTTGGTTGAAAATAGACAGGCATGATCATTGCTATATGCATTGGTTTCAGTATCTTTAAAGTCCAGAGAGGTTGAATATGAGATCACATGAAGATCACATCATTATTATCTACTTGGATCATAAGATAATTTTATAAGAAATCTTGAGTTTGAAAGATAATACTTTCCAGTATGAAAGTCCAGTTATGGAGTGTATACAACAGAGAAATTTAACTAGCATCCATACTATATGCCCATTAATTTTAATGGTTGCATGGATTTGTTTTGTATTAATTTACTTTCCATTTTCTTTAACCTTAAATATCAACACAATTAACACTGGAATTTGGTCTTTTAAGAGAGTCCATTAAATTAATTTTGGCTAAAAAGTAGAAAACAAACGAACAGTGAGCTTCATTTATACTGTGTACCCTTTTTTGGTTCTTAGTTAAAGCAGTGTCTTTCTATATCCTTTGGTTTTATTTATTTAGATTCTCAAAGATTCAAAATAACTGAATTTAATAAAATTACTTTTTAAATGCTTACATATATTATGAGGCTCTTTTTTTTTTTAGGTTACAACGTTTGAATGTTCCAGAACAAACAGTGACAAGGATGAGAGCTTTATTTACTTCAGGTTAATGAATAATGTTGTGTTTTAATTGTTTTCATATAATGATGATTAGGAAAAAAATATAAAGGGTAAAATAATCAACTTTGTTTTTAAATGTGGTTTGATTTGATAGTGATCAAATTTGATTGTTCTACTATTTTAACAAGATTGAAATTCTTATTGGAGGCATGATTTTTTTCTACCAAGGTATATGCTAAATACCTGTGTCTAGAGTAATGTTTCTGTAACTGAGAATATACATGCAAAAATATAAATTTGTATGGGACTAATTAGGTAAATTAAAGCATATAGAATCAACATAATAGAAAGTTTAAGGAACTGAAAATTGACATTTTCAGGAATTTGGCATAACAAGTATTACAGACTTCAAATATTAGAATTCAATTTATTTATTTTTAATCAGTTTGAGTATTTCCTATTTTCAGACTGAATAAGATACATAATGAAAAAAACATATTAACTTGGAAAAACTGGTTTTGGTTCATTCATTTCAAAGAACACCATAGCATTTTACTTTATTTAACAGAGAAAAACATTTGAGAATTTAAGTATTGTAAATTTTAAAGAATTACTAACATTAGTATTTAAATTTAGGAATAAAACAGTTCCAGAAAAAGTGGGCACATACAGCATCCAGTTTGCATTTGCAATTGACAACACAAATTTTCTTAACAGTGAACAGGTGAGCTTTTGAAATAATACGTAAAAATCTGTTTACATGTTTAAAATGATATTTTATCATTTCTCCAGTAAACTGGTGTAATAATCTATAATTTTATTTGGACAAAGATAGCTTTGCTCTTGTAATCTCTTTTGCCCAGTTACAAGTTTTGTATTGATTTTTATGGCCTGCACAAACAAGTCTGATCTTCATTAGATTCAGAGATTTAAAAAAAAGTATATCAGAAGGGCCATCTATTCTCATACCAATCAGTTGACATCTTTGTTGGTATTAGACTTCTTGGTCCAGGATATGGCTAAAAATCAAAGACCCCCAACTTTATACAGCTTAACAAGGTTGCTAGGCTTGAATTGTCAGAAGTCTCTCAGACATCCAGCATGGTATCACCTGATTCAAATTTTCACAAACTATAATGAAGCCATACAAAACTGTTGATTGTCCTCTGTCAATGACATGATGCAGTTCCTTCTTATACCCATAACAGTTTAAACCTGCTGCTTCCCCCATCCCCCACTTCCCAATCTGCACTACATGGTATTAAAACTGAGAGGTTGTCATTTGTTGACATAATTGACATCTTTGCCCTGGAAACTACTGGCTCTTGGCTTAACACAGTTGAGGCAAAGCTACTTATGCTTCAACTGGAACTATCTATCTGATTGGAAGATGAGATTTCCTTTCCCACACCATGATTGGGGTGTGTGTGTATGGGGAGAAGTATTAGAAGCTGTTGAAAACAAATTGATGGAATATAAAAATGGCTGAAGACTTTTCTGATGTGGATGGCTTCAACTATTAGTTGTTCCCAATCAAGTTATGAGGGAAGGGGCCTACTCTGCTGCTTAGTGGATTTTAATTCTTTTTATAATGCCTAAATAAGGTTTTTCTTTTCTTTTTTCCCATCCCCTTATATCTTCTCACTTCATCTCCACCCATCCTCTCGGTGCCCCTATCCCTTCCCCCATTTCTATCCTGAGTTTTTGTCCTCATTGATGATGGTGTGTATTTGTTACATTTGTTGCTGTTTCTGCTGGAAGGAGGGAATGGGATCCATGCATTTGTAACTGTGTGTTTCATTGTGTTAGAGAATATTTGCTACATGCAGATGGAGATCTGTTAATTTTACAAATGAGGTCTTTTGTTTTATGGATAATTAATTTTAATCAGTAATTATTAATTCAGCTATTTTTTCCTCTTGGTCCTGTCCTTTATTTGAGCACCTGTGGCTTCTAGCAAATATGTTTCACATGCATTCTGGGACAAAGGATCAGAACTTGTTTCAGCTGAAGTTGGCAAATTTAAGCTAGCAAGGCGAAGAAGCTAGGATTTTCATCCATTCTTCTATAGCTTGATGTGGATATAGGAGGTACTGTCCTCCTGTTTCCAACATTATCAGTTTATATTATCAGAGGGCACAACTGTGTAAAGTGAATAGGGAAAATAGAAATCTCTGTGAGATTCCATACATAAATTCAGTGTGTCTGCTTGTCTACAGGTGAAACTTGAAAAATTAGAATATTGTGCAAATGTTCATTTATGTCAGTATGGCAACTCAAAAGGTGAAACCAATATATGAGATAGACGCATTACAGGCAAAGCGAGATATGTCAAGCCTTACTTTGGTATAATTGTGATGATTATGGTGTACAGCTTATGAAAACCCCAAATTCACAATCTCAGAAAATTAGAATAGTTTGAAAAGGTTCAATATTCTAGGCTCAAAGTGTCCCACTCTAAGCAGCTAATGAATCCATAACACCTGCAAAGGGTTCCTGAGCCTTTAAATGGTCTCTCAGGCTGTTTCAGTAGGAATCACAAGCACGGGAAAGACTGCTGACCTGACAGTTATGCAGAAAACCATCATTGACACCCTCCATAAGGAGGGAAAGCCCCAAAAGGTAATTGCAAAAGAAGTTGGATGTTCCCAAAGTGCTGTATCAAAGCACATCAATAGAAGGTTATGTGAATGGGAAAAGTGTGGTAGAAAAAGGTGCACAAGCAGCAGGGATGACCGCAGCCTGGAGAGGATTGTCAGGAAAAGGCCATTCAAAAGTGTTGGGGACTTTCACAAGGAGTGGACTGAGGCTGGAGTTAGTGTATCAAAAGCCACCACACACAGACGGATCCTGGACATGGGCTTCAAATGTCGTATTCCTCTTGTCAAGCCGCTCCTGAACAACAAACAACGTCAGAAGCGTCTTACCTGGGCCACAGAAAAAAAGAACTGGTCTGTTGCCCAGTGGTCCAAAGTCCTCTTTTCTGATGAGAGCAACTTTTGCATCTCATTTGGGAACCAAGGACCCAGAGTCTGGAGGAAGAATGGAGAGGCACACAATGCACGATGCTTGAAGTCCAGTGTGAAGTTTCCAGAGTCTGTGTTGATTTGGGGAGCCATGTCATCTGCTGGTGTTGGTCCACTGTGCTTCATTAAGTCCAGGGTCAACGCAGCCATCTACCAGGAGATTTTGGAGTATTTCATGCTTCCTTCCGCAGACGAGCTTTATGGGGATGCTGACTTCATTTTCCAGCAGGACTTGGCACCTGCCCACACTGCCAAAAGTACCAAAACCTGGTTCAATGACCATGGGATTACTGTGCTTGATTGGCCAGCAAACTCGCCTGACCTGAACCCCATAGAGAATCTATGGGGCATTGCCAAGAGAAAGATGAGGGACATGAGACCGAACAATGCAGCGGAGCTGAAGGCCGCTATTGAAGCATCCTGGTCTTCCATAACACCTCAGCAGTGCCACAGGCTGATAGCATCCATGCCATGCCGCACTGCGGCAGTCATTGCTGTAAAAGGGGCCCAAACCAAGTACTGAGTACATATGCATGCTTATACTTTGCAGAGGTCCGATATTGTTCTATTTCCAATCCTTGTGTTATTGATGTCATGTAATATTCTAATTTTCTGAGATTGTGAATTTGGGGTTTTCATAAGCTGTACGCCATAATCATCACAATTATACCAAAGTAAGGCTTGACATATCTCATTTTGCATGTAATGCGTCTATCTCATATATTGGTTTCACCTTTTGAGTTGCCATAATGACATAAATGAACATTTGCACGATATTCTAATTTTTCGAGTTTCACCTGTATGCATTGATAGTTTTCAAGTAACACAGAAAGTCATAAATACTTAGCTCTCCTGGGCATGTTTCTAATCCATCTCTATCATATGAAACAGTGGGTAATTGCTGATAACTTTCTCAAAAAAATATTTGAAAGAGGGAGTCAGTTCATGTTGCTTTTGTGTAGTCAGTGATAAAGCTTAAAGGGATGAGCTGCTCAACCATGCTACTAGTTTCTGTGATATGTGTTTTGTAATTTTAAAAAAGCTGCAAAGAATCAAAACACAAATTCAAACAAAATTATTAAGCTTTTTAAAGCAATTATTCTAAAACAGATTACAGTGTATTTTTAAGTGAAACAATGAATAGCACAACTTCAACAGCAGTAAAATAGAATTGTAACAATTATAAAATTGCCATGCCACCTTTAACCAAAATTAGATTAAAATTTAAAAGTTTAAATGATCCAGTTCATTCATATTGTTGCAGTGTGATTTTCTCTTCTTCAAGGACAAGAAATTCAGTGATACTGGTGTAAGTAAAAGGTTGCCAGTTGCTTCATGGGTCCAGGCTAGAAAGGAATGAAATATGACAAGAATGTGCATGGATTAGTCTTCTGCAGTTAAGGCTAATGCTGTTGATAATTTTTCATATTATACATTAAGTTTCTATATGTTGTGTTTTTTCTAAAGATTATAATTGAAGTGGTGCCGAATGAGCCAGCACAGTTGGTGCCACAAACTATGCCAGATACTCCTGCTGTTTCTAATGTTTGGGCTGTTGACAGTCGGACCCTTGTCAAGGACTTGACTTTCATTATAACGGTAATTAAATTGAATTGTGGTTTAAAATTGGGTTACATACATACACACATTAGAATAATAGGCAAGGTCTGCATCAGATTCAGAAAAATCCAAAATCAAATCAGGTCAGTTTGTAAAGGTTTACTCTTTAAGCAAGTCTTTTTGAACCAAACTGGGATTTCCCAAAACTTCACGACCGCTATGACATTTCAAGGAGCTTTTTATAGCTATTTTACATGGCTATAAAAAGATTGCTGTGTTGCCTTTGCAGTCCCATACAGAGAAAATAACAGGATAGAGAGAAAGAAAAAGAACCCACTTTTTTTTAGCTCATCTCATTTAAACAAACATTCTTTGAAGGGCTTTGTTGGAATGAGAGTGTTCTTATCAAGAATTAATTTCTGATTTTCGGAATTCCTAGTGAGGCCGTGGCGAGCTAGATGTCCCTGTCTGAGCAGGAAGGTGTTTACGGCAGAGATTGCAGTCAGATGCTGGATTGTGGCCAGTGATATCTCTCCGGAGAAAGGAGAGATTATGAGATTGCCTATGTGCACTCCAGACAGCCGCTCCTTGTGAGTAGACTGCAGGAACCAAGGTTTTTGTAGTTGGCTTATGAATCGAGCAGCTGGGAGTTGAGGGATTCCATCTAAGCTCACAGTTGTTACAGAGCAGCCTTTATGGACAAAAAGCTCAATGAGCCTCGTTTCTTAATCACCTTTGGAATTATTTTTTACTGCTTTTGAAATATTAAGATCCTTTGGAACAGCAGGTTTTTATTGCATTCACTGAGTAAGTTTCCTTCTCCATCACAAAAGAAATTAAAATATGAGTTTAGAAAAAGGATTTAGAAAAAATATTACTTTTATAATAAATGTTATAATAAACAGCAAAAGGGTGCTTAGAGTGTTGATTTTGGAAAGTTAAAACTTGACTAAGGGTCAATGATTTGAAATAAGAATTTTAAATTAATTATAAGAATCGTCCTGTTGGGAAATTGTTTTGTTTTTTTTGAGGGGAAAAACATGATAAGACGGGACTTTGAATTTTGGATACTAGAGGGAACTAGAAGGAACTAAATATTACAATTAAAGGAGAAGAATACTGATTTAACACGCTAGTACAGAATGGTGCAAAACACTTTAACAGTGATCTGGAGGTTGAGTCATGGCAACTGGACTTCTTTTCTTTTGGTTTGATATGTTCTGCTGCTTGTCAAAGCAGCTTTTTCAGTCTAGACAGTTGGTATGGGGGGACCCCATAAATGTCTTGCAGGGTGCCATGACTCAACCTCCAGATAATTCCACCTGGATGACTGAGAATCTTCATCAACTTTAACAGTTAATATGTTTATGGAGATTTGTGAACTATGGACTCAGAAATTAATTTTAAGAATGTCGTGGATTTAAATAATGACAAGTTGCAAGAAGGATATGGAAAAAGATGATATACTGGATATGCAAATGAAACTAGTTGAGGTCTTGATATTTGAAAATAGAAGTATCAAATCAGAAGAGAGATTTAGATAACTTTCTTTTACTGGATTTACAAAAGAGATTTGTAAGGATTTCAAAAAAAGTTTCGAAGGATTTACCAAGAGGAGACAAAGAGAAGATGGAAAAAAATCAAGTAAGAGGACACTATTTGAAGGGATTAAAAATCAAGATTTAAAGTACAGGGAAGGAATATACAGTTGGCTTACTTAATCAGGGTTAAAATAGGTAATTATCTCTGGTAGCCCTTAATGGACTTTTGCTTAGTAGGAATGAATGACGAGGCTTTAAGATTTTGTTTATAATTAAGAGATGAGTTATGGGAAGAGAGCATTTGTTGTATTTTAAGAGATGGTGATGACTTGTTTATATTTTCTTTTTTTTCTTTTCTGCACTTTCTATTTTTCTTTTTTTATATTTTTTTGTAGTTTGTATTAGTTTTTCTATTTTTTCTAATATTAATCTTTAATAAAATTATTTTTAAAAAAAGAATTAATTTCTAATTTTCATGTTGAACTCAGGACCTCACGGTACAGTTTGCAAATGGTGTTCCCACAAACTTCAAAAGATAGTATCATAAGCAAATTGAATACAAACCCAAAACATGCATACATTTCTTATCAGTTTTCAAATATGTACTGAGCTTTTTTTAAATTTTCCAATTCTAATTCAAGTGTCTTCTTAATTTAAGGATGAATACCAAAACCATACAGGAAATGATTTAGATGGAAAAATTATAGCAAAAATTAAAAGTTCAACTGAGGAAGACACTGATATTCCCCTGTTTCAGGGTAGAGCAAGTACAGTTGAATTTCCTTTTCACAGAGGAATTGCTGAAATTGAGGTGAGTCTTCTTAAATAATCTTCAAATTAATAATTCAGAAATAATTCAGAAATCAGCAGTCTATTATGTTTACACTCATATCATTTTCTTAGCGTTTACTGAACAACAACAATGACCTAGTTTTTCCTATAATTTAGGAAACTTTACTAATGGACATGATTCTATCAAATTAAAAGTAGTCCTTAACTTACAACCATTCGTTCAGTGACTGTTACAACTGGTCCTTGGAGTTACAGCTGTCCCAGCACCCCCATGGTTATGTGATCACAATCTAGGCGCTTGGCAACCCATTCACACGAATGGTTTCCAAGCATCCTGCGACCCACGCGATCATTTGTAACCTTCCCTGTCAGTTTCCTCAGAAAGTCAATGGGGAAGCCAGCAGGGAAGGCCACAAGTTGCGGGGGTAAGCGTTCCCCATCCACACATCCTCCCGATGGTATGCACTCATATCATGCCAGCCACTCATGCACCCCCACACACCCTCCCTGACCCACATTGTGCCTGTCATGCACCTCTGCGCACTCCCTCACTCCCCCCACCTAGCAGCAGCCACTTACCTGCCTGCCAGCCTGGGACTTACAACTTCCTGCCAGCTTCCCCACTGACTTTGGTTGTGGGAGGCCTTCAGGAAGTTACTTCACCTCACATCCGTGGGATTCAGTTGATGACAGCAATCAGGATTACTGGAATTGCCATGGCTAAACATTGCAGTTGTAAAGGAAATTCCAGTCAGAAATATGGTTGGAAATTCCAGTCGGAAATAGGGTCAGAAATTCCAGTCCCAATGGTCATCGTAAGTCCAGGACTACATGTAAGAACTTTTGAGTTCTCTTGAGTATAATGAAACAAGTAAGCCCATTAAATGTATTGAAATCAGTTATACTTGAAATGTGGTTTTTAGAGTAGAGTAGAGTGTACTGTACTGTACTGTACTGTACTGTACTTTACTTTACTTTACTTTACTTTACTTTACTTTACTTTACTTTACTTTACTTTATTGGCCAAGTATGATTAGACATACAAGGAATTTGACTTGGGTGCAAAGAGCTGTCAGTGTATTTGCATAACATCAGGAAATAAAGAATAATAAAAATAATAATGTTATATACTAAAACTATGCAGTCAGAAGAGGAGAATTGGAGGAAGAATAATACTGCGGCGATTGACTAACATATATTCATTTTTAAAAGCTATTATCCAACATATATTCACATTTAACAGAGCATTATCAGTCATGTCTTAGCAGTCATATCTTATCATACAATGTCAATCAGTATGTCATGCTGCATTAATTAGGTGTTCAACAGAGCAATAGCATGAGGGAAAAAACTGTTCTGGTGTCTAGATGTTTTAACATACAGTACTCTGTAGCGCCGTCCTGAGGGAAGAAGTTGAAACAATTCATGTCCAGGCTGAGAGGGATCTGCAGATATCTTCTCCGCCCTCCTTTTAACCCTCACAGTATACAGATCTATAGAAGGCAAGCAGATTGCAGTTATTCTTTCTGCAGACTTAACTATCCATTGGAGTCTGTATCTATCCTGTTCGGTTACAGAGTCAAACCAAACAGTTATAGAGGAACAGATAACAGACTCAATGGTTCCTCTATAAAACTGTACCAAAAGCTCCTAAGGTAATTTAAACTTCCTAGGTTGACGCAGGAAGAACATCCTTTGTTGTGCCTTTTTGATGATGGTTCTGATGTTAAGCGTCCATTTCAGGTCTTGGGAGATTATAGAACTCAAGAACTTGAAGGACTCTACTACTGATACCGGGCTGTCGAGTACAGTAAGGAGAGGGGAATTAGAAGCATTCTTCCTAAAATCCACAATCATCTCCACTTTTGTTATATAATTAAGTCATACTTAGTCATTAAGTCATTCTTAGTATTTAAACTGGCAAACTTCCTATTAAGACCATCCTTGTAAACAAGAAATAATCTTTACCTCTTTGGAAAACATCTAATCCCTTGGGTGTTCTTCTCTGCTTCCACAGTTATAGCACTGTTGGGAGTTGCTGCTTTTCTTTTTGTACATACTATACATCTGGCTCTCTGGACATTATCTTTGTGTTATTTTTAAATTGAGAGAAATAATAAATTCAACCTTATTGCTTAAAATGTGTTGTTAATAACAGGTACCTCATTTTTGGGAAAAAACATTTTGCAGTTAAGTTAGCATGGAACAAAGGTATACATATTTTTCTATACTAGTAAATGTACATTCATATTAGGTAAAGAATTCTTAAATATATAATACAGATCACCCTGTTCTTTTTCAGGATCTTGTGCTAGCAGAAAATAGTCCAGGGAGAGATAGAACTAAGTATATTCTTGTATTTGAGCCAGTCATACCTGCTTTGAAAAGACATTTGGAACCTTATTATTTATCCTTTATGTTTTATAATGGTGAGTTTCAATGTTTCCAACTTTTTATTTTCTACAGTTTATCTTTTCCTTCTATAAAGTTTTAGAAACTATTTTCTCTCTTCTTTTGGTAACCATAATTAGTTAATTCATCGTGTGTGTGTCTGTTATTTAGGGAAAAAACTGAACTATTTTTTTCCTTCTGTAGATTATGAGACACAACAGCAAATGACAATACTTATAAAAGAGAGAGGCAGACTTTCAGAGTCAGTAAATAGTTATAGAAGTGTGTTTGACACTAGTAATCAGCTTCTTGATGAAATAAAGAGTAAGTACTGTAAGGATGTTCTATTCATTTTCACATATTTTTGCAAGTCGAATAAGCCACATCATTCTCATGTAAGTGATTTTCATGTTTCATCAGTGAGGCAATATTTTATTTTTTATGTACAGTTCTTTCACCTAATGTTTTTAGTAAGACAGAAGATATAAAATTGATTGCAGCCTTACACATGCCCTGCCACATGCAGAATTTCCACTGCTTACAAAGATAGTACCACTCAGTTTTGGGACATATTACTTACCTCAAGCACAACCAAAGCCCACTTTTATCAAAAGCATGCTCACAGAGTTATATGGAAGCTAGGATCACCTAGCAAGCCAAAATATTGTTGCCTGTATCCTACCCACTAGGAAATATATGCAATGTACTGACACATGCTCAGGATTTTTAAAGGCCAAAAACAATGTATGAAGCTGTATGTGGATGTGGTGGAAGTGAGAAATCAAAGACATGGATTGATACACTGAACTGTGAATTTGTGTAAATTACTTGAGAGCCAGTTTGGTGTAGTGGTTAAGGTATCAGGCTAGAAACTGGGAGATGGTGAGTTCTAGTCCTGCCTAGGCACAAAGCCACCTGGGTGACCTTGGGCCAGTCACTTTCTCTCAGCCCTAGGAAGGAGGCAATGGCAAACTACTTCTGAATAACCTTGCCAAGAAAACTGCAGGGACTTGTCCAGGCAGTCTCTGAGAATCAGACACAGTTGAATGGATTAAAAAAAATACAGTGGTACCTCACGTTACGAACTTAATCCGCTCCGTGACTCTGATCGCAACTCAATTTGGTCGCACCACGAGGCAAATTTTCCCATAAGGTTCAATGTAAATACGGTTAATCTGTTCCGCCCTCCGAATTTGGTCGTGCCACGAGGCAAATTTCCCCATAAGGTTCAATGTAAATACATATGGCTCTGCATTTTCTTTGGAGCCATGCTGACAAGCACACCAAAAACCTTCCAAACGCCACAAAACACACCACAAGCCTCACCGAACGTCTCCTTGCTACCGCGATCTCGCCCACAGGAAGCCGTGACCACGTGGCAGCAGGGCAAATGGCTGCGGATCTGGTTCGTAGCGCGGGGCGGAGGTCGCACAGCGAGGTAAATTTTTGGGGCCAGAGCTGATCGTATCGTGAAAAATTCGTAAGGAGGGGCGTTCATAACCCGAGGTACCACTGTACTTGTATTATGTTTTGTTTGATTTATATTATTGCATGTCTAATTGCTTTGGCTTACTACCACTTCTATTTTGAGGTTTGCATAAAATTGCTTACTATGAAAGAAAATAGTGTGATACATATGCTTAGTTCTTTTTAATAATGCTTACAAACATTTTTTAAAAAATAGATAACATTCTGGACCAATTGAAGCTTCTGGGTGGCCTTCAAGAACTGCCCATGTAGACTGTGTTGCAGTAGTCAAGCCATGAGGTGACTAGGGCATGAGGGCCCTTGATCTAGGAAACAGTGCAACTGGTGCACCAGATGGAGTTTTTCAAAGGCCTGTTGGCCACAGCTGACACCTGCTCTTCAAGCAGGAGCTGCAAATCCAGGAAGACCTCCAGTTTGCATACCGGCATTGAAAGGGGAAGTGCTACCCCATCCAAGGTCAAAGATGGAATATCCCCAGATCTGGGTGGCCCAAACACCCAAAGCCACTTAGGGCTGAATCTGAGTTGGTTCTTCTTCATCCAAACCTGCATAGTTTCCAGGCACTGGGACAGAATATCTAGTAATAAGACAAAAGTTAAACAGAAAACTGCCTTTTCCATGCCAAATCAGAACTTCACTTTTTTACTGAAGTTATGGCAATAGTAAATCCACAAATATTCCATAGATAACATATTAGAGAAGCCCTATTTTTTTCATCCTTCTTAATATACTTTACAAAAGAAGGATCTCTTATGAAGGAATACCATCAGAACTAGCTAATTCAGATACCGTCTAGAATTAGCTAATTTATTGTCTTTAAATTTCAAATGATAATCAAGTATGGTGAAATTGGAGTTGGGTCAACTGAGGAGCCCACAGCTTGATCCACCAAACCAGGAAAAAGAATTATCAACCAGTAATTTATAAAATACAGTTTTAAAAACACCTATGGAATATTTCAGGAGTGTTCTTAGTGGGGCCATAAAAATTAATCAAAGCAATAGAGACATTGGCTATCTTTACAGTCAACAAAATAAAGTATCCTTCAGTGCCACGGTGTTCATTTTCCACATAAATTTGAGAACTGCTATTAAACACAATAGCTGCCCCATGTAATTTATTTGAGCGTCCACTAATATAGATATGACCAGTTCAGCCCATAGGCCTAAAAAAAAGTTATGGGGGGGCAGAATGTCTGCTTGTCACAATATAATTATATCTGGTTGTTATTTTTACAGCTTCTTACAAATTTGCCCCTTAATCTAAATCTATTTACATTGCAGTGATTACTTTAAGTGCCATGCCTCCATGATATGCAAAATATTTCTCAAGGTCAATTTCCCAACATTACATACATCTCATCCTGCAGCACACATTAAAGTAGCAAATAAAGAGAAAACATTTAAGATGAATTGGATCTAAACAAAAAATAATAATATAAAAATGTGACCAAAAAGGAAGTACCCGCCCCAACTGTATTAACATTGAAAAAATAATAAAACTCAGTTTTAAACCTCTGGTTTAAAAACCTGTTTGTAGTGACAGTTTTCAGCTGATGCTCCTTTCACTAAGCAATGAACTCAGCTTCTAGCCCAACTTATTATGCTGATTTATTTTTCAGGCCAAGTACAGAAATCTGGAGAAAAGGTGTTACAGCTCCGGAATGAACTGAAAAGACATCAGATTGACATATCTCAGGCTAATGAAGTATGGCCTTAATTTTCATTCATTTTTAGCCATCAACATTTTCATGTAGTATAATTATATCTGAAGAGAGCATAGATTGCTTCTCCTTGTGCATAGACAGATGTGCTTACAAAGTGGCCTGCCTTTAATACTTACTTTATTAATTAATTAATTAATTAATTATAATGTGAAAGAACACTGTTTAATGTGAAGTTAACCTGAATATGGAAAGAACATACATATTATTCATACTGTATTATCTGTTAGGTTCCATATTTGTTGGCACGTGATACAGTATCTGTAGACTTCTGGTATTCTAGTGCAGTGTTTTAAAATCAGACTGCTAATCCAAATGCGTGAGAGCCAGTTTGGTGTAATGGTTAAGGCACCAGGCTAGAAACTGGGAGACTGAGTTCTAGTCCCGCCTTAGGCACAAAGCCAGCTGGGTGATCTTGGGCTAGTCACACTCTCTCAGCCCTAAGAAGGAGGCAATGGCAAACCACTTCCAAAAACCCTTGCCAGGAAAACTGCAGGGACTTATCCAAGCAGTCACCAGGAGTTGACACTGACTTGAAGACACCCCCCCCATCCAAAAAATCAAAATATATAACCTATGTAAATGCATTTAAAAAGAATCCTCACAGTTTACATGGAATTTAGTTTCAGATAAGTGTATGTAAGATTGCAACTTTCATCATTCAGTGCTAATACTGTAATTTTCTCATATTCCAGGATGGAAAAATTCCTAGTTTCATTTAGGCATCATAAATAATACCTCATGTAAATTGTTTTCATTTTGAGCTATTTGTGCCCCTTACACATTTTGGTTTTCTCCAATTTTTGTCTCTTTTTTGTTGTAATTCCTTTACCTGAGTGAACTTAACACTTTTTTATTTCATTTTTGATGTAAAACCAATCTCTCAGAGTAGTTCAAGATGTAAAAGGGAAGTACATTCCCAGTCCCATGGCTGCCAGTTCATTGATAAAATCATAATGATCTTTACTGCTGTCCAGTGGAGACCTGCCTAAGTAAGATCAAAAGTCATGAGAGCTTTGAAGTAATTGTGTGTTTGTAAATTGTTTATATGTGTTGTAAAGTACATTTCTATAATAACAAATAGTGCTATTCTTCTGTCTTAATTTTTAGGTGCAATATATTGATTCCTTAATAAAAGATAAGCAGGCTGACCGGGAGGAAATATTTAAACAACCTAGAAGAAAATGTACGCTTCCCATTTACCCCATAGGCAGTCAGGATATTTTGGGCAAGGTAAGTCTATTCTCAATTCTGTTTAGAAAAACTAGTATTTTTCATTACAGTTTTTCTCCCCTTTCTATACAGTATATGTCTCTCTTACTTATTTTATCATACCCTCTGTTGTTATTTCATTTGTATGAAATGAAGTATTCATCTTTCAGGGTGTAAGTTCTTCAGGGTTTATTATCATTATTACTGTCTTTAGCGGTATTTTTCTCCATATTATCAGCTCTAGGGACTCATAATATATGCCTGTCCTTTCCAGATGAAGAGAACAGAAATGGGCATTATTACTAATATTTTAATTAACTGATATTATTTTAATATGTAATAATATCATTGGTAAGAGCCAGTTAGGTTAAGGTGTCAAGCTAGAAACTGGGAGACTGTGAGTTCTAGTCCTGTCTTAGGCACAAAGCCAGCTGAGTGACCTTGGGCCAGTCACTCTTTCTCAGCCCTAGGAAGCAGGCAATGGCAAACCACTTCTGAAATCTTGCCAAGAAAACTGCAGGAACTTGTCCAGGCAATCTCCAGGTATCAACACTGACTTGAAGGCTATATATATAGTAAACTACCACTTTTCTTTCATAGTACTTAAGTAACAACTGCATAATTATAAATATGTGCATAACCGCTTCCTTTTACAGCTTCTTAAACTCATTTGCTTATATCAGAATCTTTTCCAGGAAAGGCTTCTGAGATTTAATGGATGTTGGAGACCTAGCAAATAAAGGGTTTTTTTTAAATATTTTTTTATCCCACCTTTATTATTTTTATAAATAACTCAAGGTGGAGAACATACCCAATGCTCCTTCCTCCTCCTATTTTCTCCACAACAACCCCATGAGGTGAGTTGGGTGAGAGAGAGTGACTGACCCAAAGTGCCCCAACTGGCTTCCATGCCTAAGGTGGGACTAGAACTCACCATCTCCTGGTTTCTAGCCTGGTGCCTTAGCCACTAGACCACAACTGGATTGCGTAGTCCACCAGATTGATTAAGCACATGAGAGGGCTAAATTCTTTCTTTTTCACATATATTAAAAAAATCATTCTTTTAAATCCATTGTTTACATTTTTGTGCAAGATTTCACACTTAGCACAGATTCAAGATGATGACGCAGCAAATGTCATTTCCTGGCATTTGGCAAGTGATATGGATTGTATAGTCACTTTAACAACAGCTGCTGCACATCGTATCTTTGAAGAGACTAAAGGTGCACAACAAGTCTTGTCTCTTGATTCTGTTTATAAGGAGGGTCTTCCGGATTGGGACAGGTAAAGTTTTGTTTTCTTCCCCAAATTTAATTAATATTTGATTAATTCTAACATTTTTAGATTCTTTTATTTATAGTTTTTTTTCCTGTAACTGGGAAGTGACATACAATGGTTGACATCCTTTAATTTGGATTCCTGCACTGAGAGGGAGATTGGCCTAAATGGTCCCTTCCAATTCTATGATTCTGTCAACTCCAAAGTTTATTTCCTTGCTTAAAACTAGAGCCAGAAGGGATAAGGTAGGGAGCTAATTCAGAAGTTTATTTCTACTTTTCCAGGCTATTTTTAGAATAGTGAAAAAAAAAATTAAATCTTACTCTAGTAGCATGAACAGTTGCAATCCAATCAAATTCTTAGCAAAATGCAAGATAGATTGTGTTCCATATATTATTCTCCAGGGCAGCTTTGGCTTCTTAAATATGCAATCTTTTGAGTGTAATAGAAGCCGTGTGTTCCCTTTTGCAGGTGCTTCAAGAAAGAAAAAAGATGAATGTAAATATAAATGTAAAATGTGGGGATGGTTCCTGGGAGTATTACAATGCTCTTTCAGGTCACACTAAAAAAACAAATCTTGGTTTTTGAAATATAAGTCCCAAGACAGTTGGGAACAATTTTACCTAAATCACATCATGTTTACACCATGTTTGAAGATCAGTGTAGAACATGTTCACTAATATTTATAGGTAGTCCTCAGGTTATGACTAGTCGTTCAGTGACCAGGCATAGTTACGGCAGTGCTGAACAATGGGGACTTACAACTGGTCCTTGGAGTCCCAGCCATCGCAGCAACCCGGCAGTCACGTGATTGCGATCAGGTGCTCAGCGCCCAGCTCATGATTATGATGGGGAAGCCGGGAGGAGGTCACAAGTCAGAAGTGCCATGCCAAGGCACCCGCCCATGTTCTACAGTACCTGCACACTCACCTGCCAGCCTGCTTGCCTGGGACTCTGACCTCTTCCCACTTACCAACCCTTGTAGTCCTGGAGTTATAACAGCGACCAGGACTGCCGGAATTGCCATTGCTAAGCAATGCAACCACATGATGTTGCGCTTTACAACCACATTGCTTAGCAACAGAAATTTTGGTCCCAATTGCCACTGTAACCTGAGGACTACCTCTACATTTCATAGTTTTTGTCAGTATATGTTGAACATTTTATCACATACAAATTTTGAAAAAGAAAGGTCTCCTTGTGGAAACCAAATTCCTACTTTTAAATCTCCGTCAAATTCATAAATGCATCAAATAAGTCCAAACGTTCAGTTTCATCTCTGCACAAAATGATTTGTTTATTAATTGATTTGATTTTTATCCTGCCTTTATTTTTGGTCAACCCAAGGCAGTGTTCCACTTCCAATTTCCCCCACAACAACAACCCTGTGAGGTGGGTTGGAATGAGGGAGAGTGACTCCCCAAAGTCACCCACCAGCTTTCACGCCTAAGGGAAGAGTAGAACTTATAGTCTCCCAGTTTAGCCCAGCACCTTAGCCACTACATCTGAGTGGCTAAATAATAGCTGGGGATTTGTTTTCCTGGATTCCTAATGATGATTTTCTTGTGAAAGAATCAATTTGTCTCATATTACTCTGTTTCATATCCTGTACATGGTAAATTATATTATAATACATCCAACATGCGAATTCCCCTTTAGAATCCTAGTAGTCAGCACTAGAATATCTAAATGGTTGCCAAATGTTTTGTATTTATCTGACAAAGTCAACAATGAAAGAATACCTTTTTTTTTAAGCAGACCTTTACCTCACTTGCAAAATGAAAGAAACTGTTTCAACCCTGTTGGAAATCCTGTATTTGCTAGGGACTTGCTAATATTTCCAGAGCACAAGAAGAATTGCCAAACAGGTAAATATCATAGAAAGAATGGGAAAATTGTTTGCTTGTTAGCTTTATATTCCACATTTTCTTTATGAGCTCAAGGAGCTTATGTGGATGTCACTCTTCATTTTATTCCCACAAAACAAGTTGTGAGGGAGGCTGGGCTGAGAGTGAATAACTTCCAAATCACCCAGTGAGTTTCCATGGCTGAATATAGATTTTAACCTGGGTCTCTGTAGTCCAACACCTGAGTCATTATACCAGGCTGGTAATTGAAAGAGCTTCAAGAAATTATGTCCTTGGAAAGTCATCTTCTCCATCAAATACCAATGCATCTGGCCAGTAGTAAATTGCTATGAGAAAGTTCCTTTTCAGTAAGCGTTAAATAAATATTCTTATTTATTCCACCCTTTCTGTAAGGAACTTGTGACATTTTCCCCTCCCCCTACCTTTTACTTAAGCTCTCAAGGACTGGTTAGGCTAAGAAACAAAAGACTAAGAAACATGCAATGTCATCAAAGCAGAGCACAATCTTCCTTCTCCTATTCTTACATGCTTCACTGGGTCATATTCTTGGTCATAATCCACTAGGTTGAACTTCTGATAATTGTAATAGCAAGAATGTGCAAAACTCACTAATTCTGGTACAGAACATTTGGCAAACTCCAGAATGTTCGTTCCCCTTCCAGACTATGTTGTTCTGGGCAATTTGGCAATTTCTATAAATTTTCCAACATGGAAGTGATTAAAGGTATTTCAGATCTAACGGGCCTCAAACACCTCAACTCCCTTCCAACTCATTCACTTCCTAAAACCACTGTCCCCGAAACAGTATTGTTTGTTGAAACATTCTTGATACAGTGAGGTTTACACATCCCTAGTAGCCAGTAGCACCACTTTTCACCATTTTATTGGGGGAAAAAAACTCCTTTATATAAACCTCCAAATGTGCCCTCTTACATGCAGTTCTGCATGAATTATTAGATAGCTATTCGCATGACAGTCATTTTGAAAAATAGCAACTACAGAACAAGGCACAGGATGACCATACAAATACCTACATGCCCTGAATTTACATACAAATATACGGCCTCTGAATATGTATAGTTTATTAAAGGTGGATTCTGTCAAATCCAACACTTAATTACACACAATGTAGTTCTTATCTTGAATTACCTTAGCAAAATTCCCTTCTAATTTAGAGGTAATTCTGTTAACTATATCAAGATTTTAACATTGTATTCAGTATTAAAGCTCAATAAAGGGTTAGTGTGAATAGAAACAACAGTTTATATATTGGTTTATATTCTAAATACTGTATTATTACACTCTCAATATTTCATGTACCTTTACAGTGTTTGGGATGCTCTTGGGTAATACAATTATTATTGACAATTTGGATGCTGCCAAACATTACAGAAAAGAGGTGCGTATTACAATTTTAAGGGACTTTGTTCACTGCTTATATACAGGTGAGCATCTGAAAAAAAAGGTTTAGCCAAATTTCATTTATATTCTATTCACAAACTCATAAAAGCCTTATTTCCCAAATGGCTTGCCCCATTCTATGATGCCCATTTTCTACTCTGTAATAGAGTCTTCCTCTGATGCAACTAGACATTGTCCGTATTAATATTGCCTCTCCTAGGAAGTGAAGGAGGAATACAACTTTCCAGATCAGCCCTTTCTGTTAAGCAGAGCAGTTTAATTCAATTAGTTTATATAAAAGTTAATCAATTTAGAGAAGTGTATATTCCCCTCTCTTGTATGTTAGCTAGGAAAAGGTATTCAAAGAAAAAGACAGCTTCTAATTCCAAATAAGATGTAAATACATGTTAGCTATGAATTGGCAGTACTAGGATTTTAAAGAGACCACAGCTTATGTGTACTAATTTTAAAGAGACCATTTAGCTTATGTGTACTAAAATTCCCAGATCTCTCCTACATAGTAGGTGGGCAGCAAGAGAATAAAAGCAATACCATCTGCTCTTCCTCCTCTTTCAAACAGGACAAAGAGGAGCAGGGGGTAAGGCATTAAATCTTAGCCCTCCTAGCAGCTTATAGAAAACAGAAACTGATTATATGGAGGAGAGCCTGAATGCCATGTCCCAAAGGCAAATTCCAGTTTTGGCACCAGGTAGTCCCCCAAGACAATATTCAGAGGTATAGATAATATATCCTGTGCGTGCCCCAATTCTTGGATGCTCAAATAAGAGGTTCACTTTGGGGAATATAGGAATAATTTGCCCACCATCTAGCTAGCTAGTTAGCTATCAGATTTATATCCTACCACAATCATATAAGTCTCTCAGCAGCTGACAATAATAAACAGAGCCCAATAATTAAACAAAAATATCTTATAAATGTGTTAAAACATCCCAAAGCAATAGATGACATCAAATCCCCAAAGCCCTTGGGAAAAGCTGTTTTCAACTTTTTTCCAGAAGGCAGATAATGCTGGAGATAGGTGGATCTCCAACAGGAAGCCATTTCAGGGGGCCAGCTCCACCATGAAAGAGCAATGCTTGTGGTGTTCAGCCCCGTTAAGGTTAAGCCTGTTCTCTCCTATCCAGACCCTCATAGCCACCAAATACTGAGACAAGACTTCAGCAACATCTCCAGGATCACAGGGTACAATTGGGTGCCATCAACATATACAGGTAGTCCTTGTTGAATGACCACTCATTCAGCAACTGTTTGAAGTTACAACAGTGCTGAATGAGGGGGATTTAACAATGGGTCCTCATAGTTGTGGCCATCGCAGTGCCCCCACAGTCCCAGGATCACCATTTGTGACCTCACTGCCAGTTTCCGACAAGCAAAGTCAATGGGAAAGCCGGCAGGAGGTTGCAAATGGTGATCATATGAGCACAGGACACTGCAACTACATGGGATTTGCCTAACCACAGCAGCTGGGACTGCTGCAACTGCCATTGTAAGTTGGCGTGGTCACATGACATCACACTTTATGACCACGTCACTTAGTGACGGGGTTGCTGGTCCCAATATCATTGTTAAGCAAGAACTACCTGTATACTAAAAGGGAGACAACTCTGAATTTCAGACAGTTCCCACCAAAAAGTTGTTTAGACATGAAAAAACTCAGCTCATCTTAGGTAATCTGAAACAAATCTATTTTAAAGATAAATTATTGCAGTAAAATGTATTCTCTTCAGTACAAATAGTAAATCTAGATTTCCCTCCCTCAGAAAATTTAAAGAGAAAACTTTATAAACAAAAGTTTGGTTTAAGGGGAGAAGCAAATACAAGAATAAAAAATAGTTCAAAAGAACCCGGGATTTGTGATGAAATTCAGATCCTTTGGATTCTTATCCTCTTCACCAACTATAAGTTTCCTCTGCTTAAGAAACAGACTGGCTGCAAAATGCTGAGAGAAGGGCCAAGCTCAGGACTGAAGGAATATTTTTGCCTCCTAGTCAGCTGCATTGAGATTTCTATACTGTATGTATTGAAGTGATTACTGTACAAAAAAGATGAGATCCTGGAAGAAGAGCTCTAACCTGCTTCCAACCAGACTCCTCAGAAGCTGAGATTATAGGGGGAAGCAGCTGAACAATAGGTGTCTGTGCTGTAGAAGGGGCAGTAGGAAGGCATTTTTCTTTTCCCCAAATACCAAAAGTGGTAGAATGTGGTTAATTACATTTTTAGCTTACTAGCTGTCTTCAAATACAGTCCATAAGTTTGATGTTTTTTTGTGGGGGGGAGGTTACACTCATTCTGAAGGTGCTCTGGAGAGATGCAGATAGATGCTGATGGTTTATATATGTCATGGGGCACACTTTTGCACCTCTCATTTAAATCAAACGGGTTTGTATGAAATATATATAAATATAAAGAGTTCATACAGGGCCCAATAAGTGTATACATGGACTACCATTTCATCCTATATCATTTATGCAGCAATTCAGTTCTTTTTAAAAAGTCTACATTTGTTCTAATAGGGTCCCGGAAAAAGCACTTTCCTTCCCTTTTGAGGGATTTTTGAGATATTAATAACTTAAGCTTTAAGGCCATAGAATTACTTTTCAACAACAACAAAAATACTGAATTTTAAAAGCAGATTATCTCTTTATATATAGGTTATGAAAATGACTCATTACCCAACTTTATTAACAAGAGAAGGAGACAGAATTTGCAGCAATGGAAAGTTTGGAGGCGTTCAAAATAAAGCCCCTCCTATGGAAAAGCTTCGAGGAATGGTTTTTGGAGCACCTCTGCCACCGGATTACAATATTCTCTCTGCACACATAGGTGCATTCAGATTTTAATAAATGAAATAAACTATTAGAGAATATTTTTGTTAAGCTTTTACTCTTAAGAATTCAGTTAAAATTACAGTACCGCTAGATTTTAATTAAATTGATTACTGAATTATTATTATATATTAAGCTAATGGAAATAGAAGTTTTTAGCTTGTTGCCAGTGTTATGCACACTGCTACCATTAAAAAGGCAAACTATTGTAGGCTAATGTACATTTCTATTGTATCATCAGTGAATAAAAGTTTATTTGGTTCTTGCTATGCAGTGATGTAAAATAAAGTCCAGTGTTCTAATTTAGCAGAGATTTTTTTTCTACTTTTAGAAAAGCATTATTTTAGGAAAGCAACAGAAATTATATACACTTACTGAAATCTAAAATTACAAAGTTTGCCAGGTGCCAGGTCTTGAAAAGTATGCTTTTAAGATTGTTACTTTGCCCTTCCCCCCCCTCCCCTGCCCTCCCCTCCCTTTCAAAACATACTTTTATTGGGCATATACAAGTTATAGGTGGCACACACATTTTCTAGGAAAAAATAAGATACAAGGTGCCTGGAAGCAGGAATTTCCTTAGTTTAATTATATTTCAAGGAGGAACGGGGGGGGGGTATCCCAAAGGATCTTTTCAAAGTTCAAAGGGCACCACATGATAACTCACCAGTAAATACAACATTTTCTTATGCTGAAATTCTATACATTTAAGAAAAAAAATCAAATCATGTATCAAATATTCTTCAATACTTTTTTTAATGACAATGAATTATGACTTCACTGTTTCTGCTAATTACTACAGTTTTGGAATGGAAGGATTACCGATTATAGTGTTGTAGTACTTTATTAACTTATAAATCTTTTTTCTTTATATATTAGTTCTCCTTCAGCAGTACCGTGCAGCATTTCTTCGATTTAATGAAGTAAACACAAAACTTGAAGAACTACAACAATCAATTAATACTGTAGAAATGCAAAAAAAGAAAGAAGAGTTTGCTGAACAGGAAAAGAAACTTAAAGCAATAGAGCAGGAATTAGGTAGGCATGTATTGAGGCCCACATACATTTTGCCTAAAAAGCCATTTTGGCACACCATATTTTTAAATATAATAAATGTAAATTTAGAAACATAAGTAATAAAGTTATGTAGAATTAGGCCCAAAGTTTTAATGAATTGAAAATGGCTTTATTCACACACTTCCAGGAAGAGACACCATTACAGGTAGTCTTCGACCTCCTACCATTCATTCAGCGACCATTCCAAGTTACAATGGTGCTAAACAAATGGTCATTATGACTGGGCCTCAGAGTTCCAGCCCTCCCAGCACCCCCACAGTCACGTGATTGCAATCTGGGTGCTCGGCAACCAGTTTGGACTAACAACCATTTGCAGCACCCTGCAATCATGTGATTGCTACTTGTAACCTTCCCTGCTGGCTTCCCCAGAAAGTCAATAGGGAAGCCGATAGGGAAGGTCAAAAGTCGCTGGGGTAAGTCTCCTCCGCTCACACACACTCCCCCAGCCCCTCTGTGCTGCTGGCCAGTTGCGCAACCTCCCCGACCCATGCCATGCCTCTCGCACAACCTCTTGTGCACCCCTGGACACCTGTCCCATGTCGTACCCTCGTGCACGCTCCCCGACCCTCCCTCATACCCTGCTCAACCCTCCTGTGTACCCCAGTGCACCCCAGCAGTAGGGTGCCTGCCAGCCTGGGACACACAACTTCCTGCCAGTTTCCCATTGACTTTGGTTGGGGGAAGCTGGAAGTTGCTTTGCCTAATGACTCTGGGATTCGGTTAACAACGGCAACTAGGACTGCAGGGATTGCCATTGCTAAGTGATGCGGTTGCGCTTTACGAGTGCATAACTTAGCGATGGAAATTCTGGTCCCGATAGCCATAATAAGTCGAGGACTACTTGTAGTTACTTTGGAGAGGAAGAGAAAGAAGCAATTTTTGCCAGTTTACCATTCTCCCTGTAGCCAGTAGTGTCATGTTCTAACTTTGGCCACAGTACAGGGGATTGGAGGCTGAGAGGAATAATCAGAAATATACTTATTGGAACATCAGTTCTTTGGATCCACAGAACTTTGGATCAAACCCATAGATCCTTTTTGGGGCAGGCAGTATTAGAATAAATATTGCTGATGGGATTATAAGATACTTCATCATACAATCCATAAAATATTTTTGTATTTCAAAAACTTGATTTTCGGTGCAACAGATTTTCTTTAACTCATATATTTGGATTTGGGTGAAATCAAATATATTGAACTGTCATTTCCACTATTTTACAGTGGTTTGTATATGTAGAGTTATCTTGGGAGCATAAATGAAATGCAGGAAAGAGTAATATTAAGATTTCTATTAAATTGTGATAGAGGAGAATAGCCCTCCATTCTGTCTCTGAAACTGGCAAGGCCAGAGGCTCCACACATACAGGGCCAGAAAGCACTAGCAGGCAGCATAGAGAAGCACGCAGGAATGAGTCCCAGGCCTACTAGAGAAGGGAATTCAGAAGAACAGAATGGCATTTAGAGGGTTATGATTCTGTTCTCTCCCTCATTTTGTCACTGGAGGACAGTGGCCTGGGCCTTACCTCAAATCCTACAATTCATAATGCTATTCATTCTCGGGGGAGCAGTTTGAAAGGAACTTTTAAGTGACCATGTCCTGACAGTTATGTCTGTACGTGATCCAGTCGGGTGCCTGCAACTCCCACCTCATATCTTTTCCTTCTGGGAAAGGAAATGATGCAGAGTGGTCATTTTGATAGGGACGGGGAGGGAAAAAGGGAGGACTGAATGGGCCAGCTTGGGCACAGGGGTTAGAGATACAGGTAATGGATTAATTATAGGGAAGTGCTTTTTCCAAGCCAGTTTCACAAAAATATACAACCTTGAGCATCAAGTAGAATCAGAAATAATCAGGTACTTTTGAATATGCAGAACTTTATGCACATCATGCTTGCAGTTTTCTGGTATCATAAATTCCAAAATTAAAAGTAAGATTTATCTATATAGGTATAACCTCATCAAGTCAACTCAACAAATCATCAGAAGAGCTTGGTTTCTCTGAGGCTATAAGCCCTCCACAAAGAACACAAAGAGAAAGAAGAAAACGTTCACACAGGTTTGTCTATCCAATTTATATTGAAGAGGGCGATTCTTCATATTCACTGAAAAACTGTATATTTTTAAAGATTGCTATGATAATCTGAATATATTGTTACTGTGCCACATAGTATTTGGAATCCTAGATGTTAAAACAGATTAGAGCATGGAGTTTTGAACCAAGATCTCCAATAACTAGGCTCTAATTCCTTATCTTGTGCTTCAAGGCAGTCTGAATTTTCAGGAGGCTAAGAATAGAGGCATTTGTCAGGATGGGCCGGGAGGGGAGGAGGAAATGATAAAAGCATGGTCGTGCTGTTCTGATGCAAGCTCAGCTCCTTTTGTATAATACTGTGATATCATAATCAGTAGCAGAGCTTATGGTGCAATACTGCTTTCATCAGTTCAATGAAAGTTTCAGATTCTGCAGATGCCTCTGCAAGAGCAGACCTTTGGGAATAGCTGGCCCTTCAGATTGCAGTTCTTCCTTTGAGAAGCCATTTATTTAAATCAAGTGATATATACCATCGCCTATAACCCCTTTTAATGAAGCTAACCAAGTAATCCAAGGATATGTTTTCAGTGTAAAAACTCAGTTTACTCACTGCTTCCTTCACCTGAATAGTCTTAGATTGTGATCCTCCCCAGTCTTAATCTTACACTTGCTTTTGGTTCCTTAAAACCCTCCAAATGAATTTGAAAATTAACTTTCTGGTTTCCTTTAATTCTTCATTTGCACTGGCACTGCTTGATCCAGTAGTGTGACCACATTTTCTGATTCTCACCTACCCAAAACCAAACTGGACCTCATTTGTAATTCATTTTGGATATGGGCCAAAATCCTCAGCAAAATAGCTTCCAATTCCATGCTGGCTATAAAAAGTGCTCTAATATTTTTATAAATCTAGCCCAATAATTTACCTTTAGCTGATGTGGGTCTTCCGGGCTGTGTGGTCGTGCTCTGGAAGTTTTGGTTCCTAACGTTTCGCCAGCATCTGTGACTGGCATCTTCAGAGGACAGGAGCACAGACAGGAGCGGTTCTCTCTGTGCCCAGGATGATGTGACCCTTTGTATTTATAAAGATAAGCGAGGGTGCCTGCATGGGGGGGGGGGGTTGTGGGTTAACGAGTGGCTGCTTGTTTTGGTGATCAGCATATGTGTGTATCTTCCTGGGGGTTAGGAGGTTTTTTTGTGTTGAGTTGTTAACGAGTGGCTGCTCAGGGTGATTAGCATGTTCATTGTGTGAATTGTTCATGCATCCTGGTGGTTGAGCTGAGTTCGTTGATCTTTTGCAGGCTGTATTTTTCAGGATTGGTAGCCAGGTTTTGTTGATTTTTAGACTTTCTTCTTTTTTATTGAAACTGTGCCGGTGTTTGTAAATTTCAATGGCTTCCCGGTATAGCCTGGTATACTCGCTGTTGGTGTTGTCCAGTATCTCTGTGTTTTCAAATAGGATTTTGTGTCCAGTGTGCTTGAGAGCATGTTCAGCTACTGCAGATTTTCTGGTTGCTGTAGTCTGCAATGTCTTTCATGTTCTTTTATCCTGGCTTGGATGCTGCGTTTTGTGGTTCCAATGTATACTTGTCCGCAGCTGCATGGTATGCGGTATACTCCTGCAGCAGTGAGGGGGTCCCTTTTGTCTTTTGCTGATTTTAGCATTTGTTGTATTTTTCTGGTGGGTCTGAAGATTGTTTGGAAGTTGTGTTTTTCCATCAGTTTTCCCATGCGGTCCGTGACCCCCTTTGATGTAGGGCAGAAATACTTTGTTGGTGGGGGGCTGTTTTTCTTCTTCAGTCACGTGTTGTTTTCTAGGTTTGATGACTCTTTTTATTTCGTTCTTGGAGTAGCCATTCACTTGTAGGACCCAATTAAGATGGTTAAGTTCAGTGTTTAGGAATTGGGTTTCACAGATCCGATTGGCACGATACTTCAGGGTTTTGATAATGCCTCTTTTCTGACGTGGGTGGTGGTTGGAGTTTTTGTGTAGGTACTGGTCTGTGTGGGTGGGTTTTCTGTAAACTTTGTGTCCTAATTTGAGGTCCGGTTTGCGTATGACCTAGAAACTTTCCGTCTAGAAACGGAAGTTTGCCATCAATTTCTTTTTCCATGGTGAATTGTATATTGGGGTGGATGCCGTTTAGGTGGTTCAGAAACTTCTCTAGTTCTTCTTCATCCTGACTCCAAATTGCAAAGGTGTCGTCCACAAACTTCCAGAACACGGCCACATAGCCCGGAAGACCCACATTAGCCATCATATTCTGGCCGTGAAAGCCTTCAACAATACAATTTACCTTTACTTTTTCGGTAGCAAGTGACTCCTGTAATCATTCTTTGCTGGGTGGTGGTACTGTGTAAATCTATTCCCAGTATCAAATCAGCTGCTTGGAAAAATTATTGGAAGCAGAAGCTTACTAAGCAACACAACAGACCCAGCATCTGTGCTGTCTTCCACCAATTAGTTTGTCATTTACCAATATCACTTTCTCTCAAGTAGCTTCCCTAAAAAGGATGTATCAGTGACTGATTATTAAGGACCTCTTTGGATTCTTGAAAAATAGGCAAAAACTCCCCATCTTGCAAAAATTCATTTAATATACCCTACACTATCCAAAACTTTTGGATAAATCTTATCAGCCATGATGGTAGTGGTTGAGAATTTCTAGTGGACCACCACGTGATAATATCCTATCTGCATTATCATGCCTGATCCCAGAAGGCTGGGCCAGATTAAGCAGTTGCTACTGTATTTCAACTTATAGTACCTGACATCCAGATCAGTATATTGCAGACATTGAGATGAATCTCCAAGAGTATAGTTTGCCCATTATCAGCTAGCAGAATTATAGCAAGTAAATCCAGAACCGCTAATGTTTAAAAGATAATTGTAATAAATCCGGTTAGTCTTCAAGTGAAGTTTAATTGCTCTGCATATCACTTTTTTAGGGAACTTAGAAAAGCAACAGTTATTTATTGAAATAGTCCTTACCCAGCCTGTCTTTCTTTTTTAAGGTTCTTTGTTAGTTGTACAAGTGGTACAAGTAGACCTGAGAATTTGATGTATGTTTGTATCTAAGTGTGTGAAGTGATACTTCACACTGCAGGATATACAGATACTAAAAGGAATAAAGATTAATAAAGGCTGTACAGCGGTACCTCGGTTCACGAACTTAATTCGTTCCGCAACTCTGGTCGCGAACCGAATTGGCGTTAACCGAATCAAATTTTCCCATAAGGTTCAATGTAAATACGGTTAATCCGTTCTGACCCCTACGAATTTGGTCGCCAACCGATTTTTGATCGCGTCCCGAATCAAATTTCCCTATAAGGTTCAATGTAATTACAGTTAATCCGTTCTGAACCATATGTTTTTTTTTTTAAAAAAACTGCAAAAATATGACAAAGTACAGTACGAAGAGAGAGAAAGCTAACCTTGCTTGACGCGACTTCTGGCGTGGAGGACAGGAAGGCGGGTGGGGAGGCGGTTACTGCTTGGAGGGAGAGTCCCCCTCCCTACAGGAAGCCGCGACCACGTGTCACGGGAGGGAAAATGGCCGCGGATCCTGTTCGTAACCCGATCCGGCGTTCGCAAACGGAGGCAAAATTTTGCGACCAGAGCTGTTCGTGAACCGAATTGTTCGTGAACAGAAGAGTTCGTGAACTGAGGTACCCCTGTATTATGTAATGAATCCATATGAAGTATTAATTTCAGATTTTTTAAAAATATAATATTATATACTTTATTATTATTTAATTTTTTTCTCCTTTACAAGATACTTAGTTTGATCAGTATTACAGTGGTACCTTGGGTTACGAACTTAATCCATTCCGTTACTCTGGTCACAACTCGAGTTAGTCGCAACGCGAGGTAAATTTTCCCATAAGGTTCAATGTAAATACGGTTAATCCGTTCCACCCTCCGAATCTGGTCGCACCACGAGGCAAATTTCCCCATAAGGTTCAATGTAAATATGGCTAATCCGCCCTCCGAATTTGGTCGCACCACGAGGCAAATTTCCCCATAAGGTTCAATGTAAATAGATACGGTTAAACAGTTGCCAAGCCTGCTCTGCATTTTCTTTGGAGCCATGCTGACAAGCACACCAAAAACCTTCCAAACGCCACAAAACACACCACAAGCCTCACCGAACGTCTCCTTGCTACCGCGATCTTGCCCACAGGAAGCCGCGACCGCGTGGCAGCAGGGCAAATGGCCGCAGATCCGGTTCGTAGCTCAAGGCGGAGTTCGCATGTCGAGGTAAATTTTTGGGGCCGGACCTGGTCGGTTCTTGAAAAATTCGTAAGGAGGGGCGTTCGTAACCCGAGGTACCACTGTACTTGCTTTCTAAACCTAAAATAGATATATTTGTTTGTAATAGTTATTAGCGATGATATGCATTTATGATTTACCAATTACATTCCTATGGTAAAATTTATTTATTTATTTATTAAATTTGTCCCCGCCCATCTCCCCCCAGTGGGGGACTCTGGGCAGCTCACAACTCATTAAAAACAATAAATAAATATACAATTAAAAGCCTATATACACAATTACAAAAAATAAAGGAAAAAGGGGAAATTATACATGGCACTCTAAAATTAAATTATTAGTAATATTTAAACTAATTCTTTCATATATTCACAGTTCAGAAGAATGGGTTGCATCTCCTCCCATGAAGAAAAAATAGCAAACAGCAACTGCCACATCAGAGACTCAGATTATCTCGAAAAAAGAAGACATAGACTAAGTATATTGTTAAAAAGCAAATGTATATGGAAATATGTATATTCCACAAAAATAATTGTACGCTACTTTCATTGATACTTTTATAGTCATAAAAGAAATTTTCTTATTAACAAGAATTGACTTAATTTTTTTATAGAATATCTTATTTTTGTTATCTATCAGTTATTAGATTTCAAGATATGGAAGTAGAAAAATGCTTTTTTATTTGTGAACATTTTCAAATTTGACAATAAAGATTGGAATGATAACCATTGTCCTAGTACAATATAATTTAAATTACAAGTGTAACAAATTTATCATTTTTAACAGAAGTGTTGATAAAAATGACCTATAATTATTAACTAAAAACACATATAGGTACTCCTCGCTTAATGACTGTTTGTTTAATGATGGTCCAGAGTTACGATAGCCTTGGGAAAGATTCTTTACAACCCCCCGCGGTCATGTGGTCATTGAATTCTGGCAGTTAAAATCAGAAACCCCATTAACAATTAAAAATCCCCCATAAATAGTTAAAATAAATTAATCCATTAAAAATCAAATATAGACAACAAACCCTGTACATAAATATTAAAACATTCAAGATGATGGGGGGGTAATAATATATAATAATATATTATATATAATATTATATATATATATATATAGAGAGAGAGAGAGAGAGAGAGAGAGAGAGTAATATAATATAATAATAATAATAATAGTAAAGTAATACCCTGTCATGAGGGGGGACACGGTGGCGCAGCGGCTTAATGACGCTGAAAGTTGCCGGCCAGAAGTGGCTGATGCTTCAGCGGTTCGAGTCCAGCCTTCGCGTTAAACAGGGTGAGCTCCTGTTTCCTCCCCAGTTCCTGTCAACCCAACAGGTCGAAAACTCACGTGAGTAGATAAATGGGTACTCTCACTCCGGTGGGAGGAAAATGCTGGTGGCGCCTTGCAAAAAAGGAGTCGGGGCAGTTGCCGGTAAGTGCGAAACTGCGCTCGCCCGAAAAGGGCGCGAAGCAACAGAAACCCCGCCTCCTGCGCTTGCCAGCTGGGCTCTGCTCTAGGAAGGAGGCTCTGGCAAACCACTTCCGAAACACTTGCCTTGAAAACTGCAAGGACCCGTCCAAGCAGTCACTGCAGAGTCAGTAATGACTGAGCGCAGATTAAAAAAAAAAAACCCTGTCATGCAAAGTGTCTAACTATTCTCCCTGTTTGTAGAGTACATCTGAAATAAGACTATGTGTACAATTAAGATTGATGACAAGTTGATGTTACATCCTTACTGCTTATCTAATACAATAGCAGTAAGAGACTCCTGTTAGTGAATACTTAACTTCTAACTCTATGAAATAGTTCTTGAAATCTGCTCATCTTTATTTTCTCTAACATCAGCCCTTCAGTGTTATCACAAGCAACCTTTTGTAATGAATGTATTTAAAGCATTTTTTTTTTAGGGGTACAATATCTCCTCACAGTTTATACTGACAAGAGAAAAGGCAAGAAAGATACATTAGCAAATATACAGAATACATTAAGTCTGGGGTTCTCAAACTGTGGGTCCCTCTTCCCTGGGGGTCAGGAGCAACTTAGAGGGCAGCTACAAACCAGCTTGCAAAGGCAAAGCAGAAAGCAAAGTTTGGAGTTAGTTTTGCAAGATGGCTAATCCTACGGATCTAGTCTTTGGTCAAGCTATCCACAAATTGTAGCACTTGTTTTAAGATTACTATTTAGTTTTATTTATTTCTGAAATGTGGGTCATATCAAGAGTAAGCACAGGATTCCGAAGTTCCTTAGTGGTCTCCTGAAGTTAGGATGGTAAGAGCTGTCCTATTTGTGGGAAGCTGCCCAGGGTCATACAGATTGGGGCAGCCTGTAAATATATAAATAGTTATCTAGTTATTTAAGGCCTTAGCCTGGGTAAAGGAAAGAACATATTTTCCTATTTCCTCTTTTTTGAGGAATCTCTTCTGTAACTAAATATGAACAGAAAAAGTTGAGGGGTAAAAGATGAATTAAATTAGGTGAGCAGAGAGGGAGAAACTGCTAAGATTTGTTTACATTTCATCTAATTCACCTCAGAGGAAAAAAATCATGAAAAAATTCCACACAGTTGCATTCCTGCACTGAGCAGAGGGGTATCTAAATGATCCCTTCCAACTCTGAATCTTTGATTCTTTAATTCTATAAAATCTGAAAATAACTATTTCAATAGTGCCTAAACATTCACAATGCATCTTTAGAGTTCTAATTCAGTTTAGGTCTTTCATCAGGATCTTGATTTGCTTTGTAAACCCACAGAATCAGCCCAAAACAACTTAAATTGACTTTGAATTTGGATAACTCCAGTAATCAGCCCTTTTCTCCTCTGCTAATTTGGCCTTTGATGGTGTATCTTACAAAATGTTCAGGAACTGTAAGAAATTTGCCCTGGAGAGATTCAGTCTCCACTAACACTGAAAAACAATTTGGATTTATTGGCTAGTTTGTACATAGTGTTCAGACATCGCCTTGTTTGGATAAGGATATTGTATGAGGACTGCCAATTATAATTTGTAAATCATAGATTATGGCATAGTTGTGTGAACCCATCATTGTGATTTATTCAAGAAGCAGTGGTTAAATAAATGTGGCTTTGCACGATGAATCCAGCTAGTTGGGAAGTTTCTCAGCTAAACGACAATGCAAAAGCAAATAATTTGCTTTCACATTGCAACCTAGCTGGGAAGCTCCCCAACTAGCAAACACAGGATGCTTAAGCTCAATTCCAAAAAACTGTTCTTTAGGTAATCCTGGTTCAGGAAGTGAAAGGATTTTTAAAAAATCCACCCTGAGCATTCTGATACAACTAGTGCCATTTTTGTTCAATAACTGAGAACAAAATTATTATAATTTGGATGCTTTTTGTTTAACACAGATTAAGCTAGGCTGAGATCTTATATTGCTTGATTGATTCAATCGTTTCTGAAGACTATTTGGAAGAGAGACTGTACTTTTACACAAAATAGAAGATTGATAATATTGTCAGCGATGAACACTGGACTGGATTGTTTAACAGATATTAAGGGGAGGCAGAAGACATTCCTTGGGTATCTCAAATTTGTGCCATGGTTTCAAGAAAAAGACTCATGGAGTCTTTCTCATTGGTTGAGAAGGAGTTTCTATAACTATTCTATAGATAATTGAAGTAATATCCTTTTCTAAATGTTCATTTGTTTATATATTGTTTTTTGATCTCACCAGAATGATTAAAGTTGTAAAAAAACAACATAAAGATTCAAAATAAGAAAAAACAAAGCAAGGAGACATAATAACATATATAAGAAAATACTAAATAATCATAAAACAGTTCACAAAATCTGGCTGTGGAACTTTCACATCACAGAATCTTCTTATGTGAAGTAGTTATATTTCTACTATAACACTGTTACCAAAAAAGGAAACTCTGCTCTTGCAAGTTGTAATTCTTTTATTTAAAAATTGAAAACGTAATTACAGCATTAAACAAGAAGTCTTCAGACAACATACTTTTTGTTGTCTGTCTACTCTATGAAGACTATCTTTGGACCATGCTTGTTATGTTACATGTCATCCCTCTCATTAAGGCAGCAGCGTAAGATGTCCGATTACTGGTGATTCCAGAAGAAAGCTTTTTTTTTTTTTTACACTGAGGAAGGTCTCTGGTTTAGTTTAAAGGAAGAATGAGCTTACATTATTAATTTATAGTGGCCAAATTCTGCAGTGAAATATTTTAGTTTTGGAGCTTGAGCATAGCATAATGTTCTTAAAATGGCAAAATATGTGAGTGTGCACACAAAATGTATAGTCTGAGTCTCAAGGTTGAAATAATTTTTATACCCCTAAAGTCACAAATCCATACCATCTACCTGCAATTAAATCTCTTTGAACTCAAGAAGGCTTGCTTTTGAAGCTTGTGAACTATGATCTATTAAAGTATACTAAGAATCAAGGAAAGATTATAGGTTTTCTTTGATTATTTCTACACCAAAATCAGAGGTTACAGGAAAGGACCAGTTTTACTGGAAAACTCTTAGGATGGAGTCATTTATACATATTAGTTTTCCATCTATAGTATTGTATTGTTATTACTGCTCATGAAATGCATTTAATTTTTTAGGCAGGCATGTTAAATTGAGGGACATTTCTTAAAAGGGAAAACCCAAAGGTTCTGAACACTCATACACTACAGTATGTGAGTAATGAAGTCCATATGATTGTCTTCCAAGGATAGTTTGCCATTTAAGGCAGCAATCTGCCCTCCAGACTTCTCAACAAGACAAAGCAATTATTTTAGCATTCCTACTGCCAATGGATGCATTTTCTTTTACAACACAGTCAGAAATTTGGCAGCTATGTAAATATGCAAGGTTTAATACATGAAATAGTATGATCATGTATTTGTGTAGATGTCTCCCCTTATCATGAAACAATTATGCACCTACAGAGAGGTTATTTGTGATAAGCTTTGGAAACTCTTAGAAACGCTGGGTCTATACAGCATGTTAAGTCATAATATGTTTGGTATTTGCTTAACACAATTTGTGAATCCAGTCATTCTGATTTGTAAGCAATGGGTTACACCTTAAATAATTACACAAACACAGCCAGTTAAGGTTTATTTAATAAAAGATAGTTTAAAAACAATGGCTTACAAGATGACAAAGTGACAAGATGCAAAGCAACAATCTTATTTTTTTAATTCTTTTGCAGAAAAGGGAGGCTCTTGCTAATATGTACAAAGAAGCAATAGAACCATTACCTGCAACTGGTCATTCTGCTGTGGCTAACTTCGTACTGACTTTGTATTCTGGGAACTGTATTTGTAATCTATTTTGTACTTAACAGGGTTGTGAAGGATGCTCTACTATGGTGTTTCTTAAACTTTTTTCTCTGAGATCCCCTTCCCACTTTCAAAATTTATGGAGGACCCCAAAAGAGCTTATATTTATCAATATTTACCATATTAAAAATTAAAATTGTCGCATTTGCTGCTACTACTGCTTCTCATAATTGTTCGATGGGATTTTAATATTATATTATTTTTCAACATAGGCTAGCAAATAATTCTGATTTTGCAGACCCCTGAGAGGGTCTTCAGGGAACCCCAGGGGTCCTTGGACCATACTTTGAGAAATGATGCTCTATTGTAAATTAACCTTTTTCCTACTCTCCCATTAGAATTGTTTTTCTATAGAGTAGTCCTTGTTTAGTGACCTCAATTGGGACCAGCAACTCGGTCATTAAGGAAAGCAGTCACTAAGTGAAACTGTGACTGTGTTTATGATCTTACAGGTAGTCAAGTTACAACGGCAATTGGGACCAGAATTTCCATCGTTAAGCAATGGAGTCGTAAAGCACAATGTCACATGACTGCATCGCTTAGCAATGGCAATCCCTACCGTCCCCATTGCTGTCATTAAGTGAAAGATGCATGTCATTAAGCAAGCACTTCCCTTAAGGGAAAGTCAGTGGAGAAGCTGGCAGGGAGTTGCAGGGCAGCAGGCAGGTAAAGCTGGACCCTCTGGATTGGCCCACCCCTGGTGACCAATGGACCTAGATGGGTTTGAGAAGCAGTTGGGGGCTGTTCCTGCTGGTCTGTTGCATGGTCCATCTGAAGCCTTGCTTGCCACTTGGAATAGGAAGGCATCTGAGGCTTTGGATCAGATCACGCCCATGCGACCTCTCCCCTCTCTTGGATCCCATCACTCCCCGTGGTTCACGGAGGAGATGAAGATGAAAAAAAGAGAAGAGATGTCTAGAGTACCACTGGCACTCAACAAAGGATGAACTTGATTGAAATGGGTTAGAGCTACTATTAAGGCCTACCTTGTGGCAATAAGCGTGGCGAAGTGTCAGTACTTTTCCACCTTTATTGTGTCTGTGGACTGCTATCCCACGGCCTTGTTTAGGGTGAAATGTGCCCTCTTGAGGGGGCTTGGAGAATCTTTTGTAGGGACACATGGAAGAATTTGTTCAGCATCTATCAGACAAAGTTGCTCTAATTTGTTTGGAGTTGGACTCCAGCCTTGTTGCAGGTCCAGAGGAAATGCCTGGGAAGGAGTCTTGCCCAGTTATCTGTGATCAGTTTGAACCTGTTGGTTCTGAGGAAATGGACGGTCCTTAGGACTATGAGCTCAGCCACCTGCTCTTTAGATCCATGCCCTCCTGGCTTGTTAAAGTGGCCTAGGGGGTGTCATGTGACTGGGTTCTAGTGGTGGTGAACTCTTCCTTGAATGAGGGAGTTGTTCCTTTACCTCTTAAAGAGGGCTTGGTTCACCCCCTCCTCAAGGAGCCATCACTAGATCCCACTAGACTGGACAATTTTCATCCAGTATCTATCCTCCCCTTTCTGGGGAAGGTGGTTAAGAAGGTGGTTGCACAGCAGCTTCAGAGGACCTTGGATGAAGCGGATTATCTGGATTCCTTTCAGTCGGGATTCAGACCTAGGCATGGGATGGAAATGGCATTGTTGCACTTTTAGATGATCTGTGGTGAGAGTGGGATGGGGGTTGTGCATCCATCCTTGCCCTAATTGACCTCTGTAGAGCTTCTGATACCATCAACCATGGTATCCTTCTGGATCGGCTCAGAGAATTGGGGGTAGGCAGCACTGTGTTGTGCTGGTTCACCTCCTTTCTCCAGGTTCAGTTCCAATTGATGGTGATTAGGGAAGAGAGATCCTGCCCCCAGCCCCTACTATGAGGGTTTGGTTTGGTGCTCTCTCCGCTCCTATTCAACATTTACGTGAGGCTGTTGGGTGAGATCATCCATCACCATCATCCATCAGCATACTGATGATACCAAATTACAGGTAGTCCTCACTTAACAACCATTAATTTAGCAACCGGTCGAAGTTATGACAGCACTAAAAAAGTGACTTACAACCAATGCCTGAAGTTACGACCATTGCAGTGCCCCTGTGGTCATGTGATCACAATCCAGGTGCTTGGCAACTGGCTAGCATTTACGACAGTTGCAGCATCCCAGGGTCACATGATCACCATTTGTGACCTTCCCAGCCAGCTTCTGAGAAGCAAAATCAATGGGGAACCATGTGATTAACAACCATGTGATTCAGTTAATGACCTTGGTCATTCTCTTACCAACCACCACAAAAAAGGTTGTAAAATCTGGTGCAGTCGTGTGATGATTCGCTTAACAATCACATCGCTTAGTGACCTAAATTACAGTCCCAATTGTGGTCATTAAGCAAGGACTTTCTGTATACATCTCTGCCCCTGGCAAATTAAGCAATGCTATGGACATCTTATCCCGGTGTCTGGAGGCTGTGAGGGTCTGGATAGGGAACAATAGCCTTCAGCTGAACCCTGGCAAAACTGAGTGGCTTTGAGTTTGCGGGCCTGTCAGTTCTAGGACTGTGACATCTTTGGTGCGGGATACGGTCCTGACAGACCCAGTGTGCAATCTGCGGGTGGTCCTGGACTCACAACTCCTGCTTGAAGAACAGATGGCAGCTGTGGCTAGGAGGGCCTTTGCACATCTTCGTGTTGTGTGCCAGCTACCCTCATTCCTGTATCAGAGGGCTCTGCTCACAGTTACTCATGTCCAAGTCAGCTCCCAACTGGATTACTGTAATGTGCTCTACATGGGGCTGCCCTTGAAGGGTATCCGGAAACTTCAACTGGTGCTAAATGCAGCAGCAGGGGTGGTTATGTGTGCTTCTAAAATGCACATTATACACCTCTCCTCTGCGAGCTTCATTGGCTGCCAGTCTGCCTCCGGGTCCAATTCAAGGTGCTGGTTTTTACTTTCAAAGCCCTTCATGGCATGCGGCTGGGTTATTTGAGGGACTGCCTCTCTGCGATTACATCTGCCTGTCCCATCAGATCCAGCAAGAGAGTTGGCAGGCCTGAACAAGTGGGCCTTCTCTGCCATGATGCCCATCTTATTGAACATTCTCACCCCCCCCCCCCAAAGTGAGGTCAGCTTCATCCCTCCTTATTTTCCAGAAGGCCATATAAATTTGATAAATAAATAAGTGGCTGCTTCCGAGTGAGAGAGGAAGCAAAGGGGTGCTCAGGTGACCAAGGAGGTGCAGCATGAGTGCGAAGGGGCTTGGGGTGGCTGCTGCTGGGTGGGGGAGGGTGTATGAGGGTGCACAAGTGGTGGGAGAGGCACAGCATGAGTGTGACGGGGTTTGGGGTGGCTGCACGAATGGTCAGGGAGGCACGGTGCAAGCACAGCAAGGCTGAGAGAGGATACACAGTTGTGGGAGATTACCTGAGCAGCTTGCGACCTTCCCTGCCAGCTTCCCAATAGGAAATCCAGCAGGGAAGGTCGCAAATCGCAATCACGTGACCACGGGATGTTACAACCATCTAAGTGTGAGCTGGTTGCTAAGCGCCAGATCACAATCATGTAACTGCGGGAGTGTGGGACGGCTGGAACTTCAAGGGCTGGCCATTACCACCACTCGTTCAGTACCATCATAACTTCAAACAATTACTGAAGGAGTTGTTGTTAACAGAGGACTACCCGTAGTTCAGCTTTCCTTTGCTTTACAGACCTGCGAAGGTCATAAATGTGAGGAATGGTCACAAAGTTACTTTTTCATCCCCATAACTGCAAATGGTCACTGTACGAGGCAGTTGCTAAATGAGGACTACCTGTATCTGCTTGTTTTTCTGTATTTCTCAGTTGTATATACATTTAAATACTAACAATATAATCTGTATTTTATTATTTGCTGAATTTAAATTTGTATCCAAAATGCATGACAGTAGCTTTTAATTTTACAATTTCGAAGAAACAAATAATAAAATCTTTGCTGGTTCAATGCTAAGAGCAAAACTTGCAAAGATTTATTCCACATGTGGAAAATGTTTTTACATCTTGGGAAAACTCCAAGGAAAAGAAATTCCACATATATAAAATAAATAATGTATTTCTGTGATCTGCCTTTGCCATTTGAATACAGTGCAAAAGTTGTGCCATAAATATTTTTTTATTCAGCTTCTATATTGCCTCTTCCTTAAGCATAATGCTTTTAACTTACTCTAAAGTACATAAAATAGATGTACCTATGACACACATCCAGAAGCTGCAGCCAGTTAAAAATGTGATAGCACAGGCAGTTATGTGTGCACATTAAATCTCTGCTCCGCGAACTGCATTGGTTACCACTGTGTTCCCAGGTGCAATTGAAGGTCCTGGTGGTCACCCATAAAACTGTACATGGCATAGGGCCAGGTAATTGGCAGGACCACCTCTCCCCAATCATTTCTACCATTTTGTTAGTTCCAGCAGAAAAAGCATACTACAGGTCCCACCAATTAAGGAATGCCAACTTGAGCCTCTTCTGTTGTGGTGCCTGCCATTTGGAACATGATCTCCCTGGAGATTAGATTGGCCCTGACCCTGCCAGCCTTTCGCAAGGCCCTAAAGTCGTGGTTGTGTTCTTGGGCATGGGGGTCAGATTGTCAGAGCCCATGAGATCATTATGTTAATTGTTACTGACTGCTTTTTTACCTTGGCTGCCGGATATGTATTTTAGTTTTTGTTTTTAACTGCTATTAGCTACCCAGAGTCACTACGGTGAGATAGGCATTCATATAAATTGATCAATGAATAAATAAATAAAATGTGCATACTTCCACTTGCAAATCTCCACTCAAACAGAACAAAATACCTCCACAGGGGCTCAGTTCTGGTTCATCTTCATACTTATTTATGCAGCCCAGTCCAATCCAACCTTACCCAACAGATGTATAAAGTTTTTATCAAGTAAGCAGCCCATGACGGCTCAACCTTGGTAAGCTGAAGTTAACACCATGACTTGTGTGGCATGTTATGGACATACTTCAAAACTGTGTGGGGAAAGAGAAGTAAGATTCAAAACGGGCCTGAGCACAAATACCACACACTTGAATTTTTGGTTCAATCTATTCTGGAAATATTGAGGGGGGGGCAAAAAATGGCATGGGTGGCTTGTGGCCTACAGAATGTCCTTTTGGCATTCCGGATGGAGCCCAACACATCTAGAGGATACCAGATTGGGAAAGGCTGGCAACAGAATTAAGAATCTTTGTGTTATCTATCTAGAGCAGCCTTTCTCAACCCTTTGATCCTGGAGGAACCCTTGAAATATTTTTCAGGCCTCAGGGAACCCCTGTACATTCTGGCTCAAATATAGGCCAGAAGTTACAAAATTATTATATTTGTTTCATGTGTAGGCCTGTATATATGCATTAACAGTGTTCTTAAACTAAAAATAAAGAATGAAACTTACCTCTTCAATGTAACACCTGTGATTGTTTTTTGCTGCACAAATACTCAATTCTGGGCCAAACTTGAGATAAGCACACACGGATTTCATCTTCAACTGAAATAAGATGATTTCTGTCTTTGCTTTCAATGCTTGTTAAATAAGAAAAAGCTTATTTATGTAGCATGTACACATGTAAGAAGTTGAACTTCAGCAAAATGTTCAATGTCTTCCTATGAATGGCAGGCTACTCTTTCACAGAAATCCAGAACTTGTCCATGGGCAGATCAGTGAATCTCAACTTCAGACTGCAGCTCACAAAGTTCTTCCTCTTCCTTCAAAGTGAAGTTCTCAGGCTGAGCAGAAGATGAAGAAAAAGGATCCTTCACCCAGTCACACATGAAAGGGAGGGAAAGTACTGATCAATTTTGTTCTGCAGTACTTCCAGGTGGTATCCTTCCTCATTCTCAAGCCGTGGAAACATTTCAGTATTTCCTTTTGCAACATGATTTTTCTAAACATTCAGTTTTCTTTTAAATCCAAGAATCCTGTCACTTGAAGTCAAAACATTTTCTCCAATGCCTTGCAGAGACTTGTTCAGCTGGTTCATGGGATGAAAGATGTCTGCTAAGTATGCTAGTTTCTGCAACCATTCTCTATCTTCAAAGCAATCAGCAAAATGTGGAATACTATTTTCTCAAAAATACCCTTGCAATTCTGCCTTCAGCATAAACACCCTGTTGAGAACTCTTCCTCTAGAAGCAAGTATGTATAGCTCAGAGTTGAACTATGGAGTCCTTGGGGTTTTCTGAGGTTGGTTGTTTTCTTGCAAACGTTTCATTACCCGGCTAGGTAACATCTTCAGCCAGGTAACGAAACGTTTGCAAGAAAACAACCAAGCTCAGAGAACCCCAAGGACTCTACAACTCTTCCTCTGCTGAGCCACCATATTTGTGTGGATAACAGGAGACTTATGTGCTCTTTGTCCAGGCTTTCAGAGTTTTTTAAACATTCTTAAATTAACTGGTCTTTGTTTAATAAAGTTAACCATTTTTGTAGCATCATCCAGAACTTTTTTCATTTAATCTCCAGGAGTTTTTGACACCAACGCCTCTCTGTGAAGAAAGAGTATGTTGTGACAACCTCAGGATTTCCTTTTCTTATGAGAAACAAAACCTCTTATGGAGCTAACCATTGAAGTACAGATGCCAATAGAGTTCCTCCAAGACAGATTTTTGTTTCCAGATATAAAGACAAAACATTAAATATATCTTGGCCTTTAAATTCTTTAAATTTAAATTCTTCATTATCATTATAATCATTAAACTTATTGGTATTATCTATTCTAGAATCCTCCTCTTTTCTCTCACACCTCCTCTTCAAAAATCGTCACACTGGACCTTCAGACATGAATGAATAAATATGTATGAAATTTATTTAAAATAATGGGATAAAATAACTACAGGAAAACCACAAGGAAAAAATGTGGGAGGGAGAGACTGACATCACAGACTAAGTTGGATGAGTCTATTAATTTCTTGAAAAATGCATTTCTCCCTCCCCTTCTTTCAATATATTCCTCCCTTCCTGCAATATAGAATTCACCTGTTATCAACACTCTCCCCTATCTTGCGTCAAAAATTAAAATTAAGAATGGATCCAGCCAAATAAACACAGTCCTATAGCACACTACCAGAGAGCTCAGAAAGAGTTGTAAGTAGATTTTTGTTCAGTCTCTGATCATCACTGCGAGAGTGTGTTGCCTGAATTTGAAATAATATTTTAAATAAATCATTATCTTCCAGGGAACTCCTAGTGATCTCTCATGGAATCATGGTTGAGAAACCTTGGTCTAGAATCTTACCCTTGGGACAGTCTACAAATATTCTAAATAAATACATGCATAACATACTTAGAAAATAATGTTTAGTTTCCCTCATGGCCCTAAATAGTGGGGACAAAATACAGTGGTACCTCAAGATACGAATTTAATCTGTTCCGTGACTCTGATCGCAAGTCGAATTGGTCGCATCCTGAAGCACGTTTTCCCATAGGGTTCAATGTAAATACGGTTAATCCGTTCCACCCTCTGAATTTGGTCGCATCCTGAAGCAAATTTCCCCATAAGGTTCAATGTAAATACGGCTAATCCGCCCTCCGAATTTGGTCGCATCCTGAAGCACATGTCCCCATAAGGTTCAATGTGTCAGCCTGCGTTGCACAGCTAGGAAATTCCCCAGGCGCGCTTTAGTCAGCCCTAGCGCAGAAAAAGGAAGTGCTAATGAAATCTGAGAAAGGCTCCCGCGCGCACAGCCGGGAGCGGGAGCTTCCCCCCCACTCCCCGTGCTGATTCTTCTTAATTCCGCGCTCTTTCCTCTGTGCATAGCCCTTGGCGCACGCGACAAAAGCACAGTGAAAGGAATGGGGGGGGAAGCCTTATGTAGCGCGCACAGCGGAGCGGGAGCTTCCCCACCCCCGTGCTGCTGCTTAATTCCGCGCTCTTTCCTCTGTGCATAGCCCTTGGCGCGCGCGACAAAAGCACAGTGAAAGGAATGGGAGGGGAAGGCTTATGTAGCGCGCACAGCGGAGCGGGAGCTTCCCCACCCCACTGATTCCTCCGTGCTCTTTCCTTTCTCCATAGGGACAAAAGCATAGTGAGAGCAATATCAGCGCGCTGGAGGGAAAGGCTTATGTCGCGCGCATGCACAGCCGGGAGCAGGACTTCCCCACCCCACTGATTCCTCCGCGCTCTTTCCTTTCTCCATAGCGACAAAAGCACAGTGAAAGCAATCACCAGGCCAAGGGCTATGGCCAAAGGAAAGAGCAAATTTCCCCATAAGGTTCAATGTAAATACAAACAGTTCTGAAACATATGCATTTTATTTTTAAACCACAAAAACATGTTCTGAGGCTGCTTGCTACCCCACAAGGCAGGGTGCAGGGCAGCCAAAAGGGGGGGGGGGAGATAGGCAGATGGGGGAGACAAGCAGATGGGGGGAGTTGGAGGTAGTCCCTTACCTTACTGAGGCTTGGGACTGGGAGGGACCGAGCCCGGAATGGCTTGGATTGGGGTGGGTACTCACTTAACAACCCACAATTTTCGGTTAACAATAGCAACCAGGACTGCCTGGGATTGCAGTCGCTAAGTGATGTGGCCGCATGACATCTCGCTTTACGACCGCATCGCTTAGCAATGGAAATTTCAGTTCCAGTTGTGGCTGTAAGTCGAGGACTACCTGTATTCCATTCCTCCTCTTTCATATTTATTATAGTTCTATAATTTTAAAAGCATATTAACAGCATGGTGCCGTTCTGTTCTTGCCACCAATAAGTTCCACTGAACTCTGTGGAACATACTATTATATTGCCTAAAGATGTATGGGATTGTATTATTAATTTGGTTTCATGCATGCCATTCCATTTACCAGACTTCACACATTTCTGATGTTTTTTCCTTTCAAAACAAAAACACATGCACATTCTGCAATCTGTTACAGTCTGCGCTGCCACTATTTTCCTCATCAAAACTTCTAGCTCAGTTAAAGGCATACAAATGTCTTTCAAATAACTGGGTCGAAATCTCAAGTTCTCCCTTCAAAGTAAATTAAAAAATAGTTTAAAAATCTCCAATATAAAAAGTAACTGTTAAGATAGAACTTAACTGTAATTGCTTTTCACAGAACAAATATTTCCTTGCTACTTACAAATGTGTTCTAACTTATGCTCAAAACATCTTCTGCATCTGAAAGAGTAATTTTCATTCCTCCGACATTATTGTTATAATTGAAGTAACGACTTATTTCAAGTCTTGAAAATTGTTCGTCAACAAGCATTTAGTTGTATGCTTATTCAGCTAGACAAGTTTGCATGCTTTTATTTAGTAACTTTGCATTTGGTGTAAAAGCTGATTTTACCCAAGTGCGAAGTTCTTCTGACCGTGCAAAAGTTTGCAGATGATTATAAGTAGCTGGACTTTTTTTTTAGAAACATGTCCTCATTTCTGATCTCAGAAATGAACCATGACATATCCTCAAGTCTATCGTGATTTACTTTGCTTACTATTTCTACAATTCATACAGGAGTGCCGCTGTATGACAGCGCAATAGATTGTGCATGGTATAACGGTGGCATGTATGCCTTGAAAGGTTCAGGATCTTTCTTAGCTTACTATTGCTTACTAAAGTGCCTTAGCCTACTGAGCGATTGTTTTGGAAGTGCTTGCCGCGTTGTGTAAGAGTATTCTTGGAAAAGGAAAAGGTTCAACCAGTCCTCAGCTGAATGGAACGAAAAGGGCCAGGGAGGGGACGGTCTGGAAGCTAAAACTCCTTCTGGTCGGAAACTCGCGAAGCCTTCCCCAGCGGGGAGATTAAAGAGGCCTCCGGACAAAGGCTCCGTAAGCCTGGGGTGGAGGCGAGGCGAGGCATCCGAGGTGGTTCTCTGAGTCCGCCGTGTACCGGGAATACGCACCAGCCTCAAACCCTTCAGCACCACCGCCACTTAGTTTCTCACGGCCACCACAAGGTGTTCCTCCTCAAATCCCAGAGGAACGTCGCGAAGGCTTTCTCCTGAGCAAGAATGAGAAAGGGTTGCGCGCTGTTTGGTCAGAGAAGAAAGGAGGGGGGAGGGGGAGGGGGAGGGGGAGGGGGAGGAGGCTAGCCACCCTTCGGGTAGGGCGTGCAAACCGGAGGGCGGAAACTTTGGAGGAAGAAGAAGGAAAGAAGTGAGCGGAGTGCGGGGAAAGTTCTTGGGATTTTTTGCGCCGGTGAAAAGCCTCGGCGGGGCAACTGAAGCGAAGGCAATCCAAAGTGAAGCAAAGAACTGGCGGGAGAAGAGGAAGGGCGAGCAAGAATCAACGAGCAGAGAAGCCAGCAGGCGGGCAAATCCCACAACAGCAGCTCCTCGTCTTCACGCCTCGTGGCTTCCCACGCGAGTCAAGTGAGCCGGTGGCGCGCCAGCTCCGGCGGGAATGGAGCTGCTCCCGAAGCCCCTCGGCTGGCCTCTGGCGCTCCTCTTGTTTCTCGGAGGCTGCCTCAGCCAGCTCTCCCCCCACGCGGGTCCCAGTCGCTCGGGCGCCAGAAGCAAGTAAGGCTCCCTCTGCCCCCGAACCAGCTTCTCCCAGTCCCCCCGTGCCTCGGGAAGCTTTATTTAAATGCTTCAGGGCTGCCTCAGGGCCGCGTGCGGAGAGTTTTGAGGGTTTGCACATTATTCCCTTGCCATATACAACGCTGCAGGGTGAATACTGCGAAGCGCAAAATCGACGAGCGGAGTCCTCGTCTCTTGGATAGGAGCCGAGCCCGGCTTTTCTCCCTCGTCTTGACAGCTCGGAGGAGGCGCGGCCAGACGCGGGCTTGAAACTCTCTTCTCAAACTGGAGAGTTGGAGCAAATGGCTGCTTGGTGGGAAAGCGGGGGATGGGTGGACTGGCGAGCCTGGGGAATCTCTTCCCTGCTCACGTGGTCAGCTGCACTTTCTGGGCTGGGCAGTGCGGCCTGTTGGAGTGGCCGGGTTCCGAAAGAACTTGGGCTCAGTTCACACGTGCCTGCCCTTTCCTTCCATGAGTCTCTCCAGCGCGAACAAAATAGAAACGTGTGCGACTTGAGTTGGCAGATTCCTTCTACAACGTTTATTTTGTGATTCAGTTCTTTCTTTTGAACATTTGTACAGTATTCTGCCTTTGACTGAATAGATTTAGGGCTCTTGTTTCTTTTTAGCCAGCCAAAAAGAGTTTGCCTGCCAGTGAGTTTCACACACCAGTCAGTTACATCTGCTTATTTTGACACTCTTGTGCTTTTTTCCTGCCAGATGAGTTAGGATTATTGATTGATAGCTGATGGTTACTCTTGCAAATTTATGTACCCACACCTTAATCACATAAGGTACATTGTACCAGTCATTAATTCTCTGAGTGATGTCTAAACCCAGGTTATGCTTCTTTTCAGTTGGAGATTATTTCTTCTGACAGGAAAAGAACAACATTCTCTGCTGTTTCTGTAGCCCATGAATAGGACCAGGCTGGTCTTCCCTTTGCTCCTTTCTTAACTATCTCTGCTTCTTATCTATCCTGCAACTGCTAGGCAGCATTGCAGTGGCTGATACATATGCAACACTTAATATCATAGTTCTCTGATAAATATATATGGAGTGGGTGATGGTCTGGAACATGAGGGGGCGCTTGTCCTCAGTAGTGGCTGAGGAAAGTTCCCCATGGTCAGATTACAGTGTTATCAACTCATCCTTGAACTGGCAGAAAACTAAACGAACATAAAGCCTGATGCACCCACTGGTGATCCCTGTCTGACTAAGGCATGATGCTGGCAAATGATGCCAGTCTTATTTATGGTGTACAGGGCACGTGAAGAACAGGGATTGGCGAATTCCCTTGACTTGGTTTTTCTTTCCACCAGTATTCACTAGCCAGTGGTAAAAACTTACACTAAGCTTTCTCTGTATCATAGGATTGAGCTATGGTAGAAACAAGCTTTGACTGATGGTTAGACTACAGTATATGTTTAGCTGTCTGTCAAAATTTGGCCTGTTTTTACATTGATTACTCAAAGAGAGCCTAACTATTGGTTGATATCAGCTGATAGTTGAGTTCTTTTGGACATGGTTTTAGTGCTATTCCCAAACAGCACTAAACCAATGTTCAAAAGCAGGATGAACACCATGTCAGGCTTCCCTCCTTGCAGTCTAGATTGGAAACAAGGAACGAGAATCCAAGAGCTCTAATAGTATTTATTATAAGCAAGATAAAAGTTACAATAAAATCCCAGCAAGTATCTATTGTCAAGTGAGACACTTATATATAGGCAGTTTTAGGATAGCAAAACTCTTGTCTGTTTCCTCTCATTCTTTCTATGCAGAGGGCTGGACACACCCTTCTTTTGTAATGGGGAAAAAACATAGCAGAAAAAAGGCTGTTGGAGCATATTCATGCCATGGTTAGGTGCCATGGGGAAAGGTTTTAAGTAGAATAGAATGCCTCTTGCTCGTGGAAGTTGTAGAGTGAGGGTAAAGGAGGAGTGACAGTTGGAATTGGTACCATGCAGATGTGTAAGATCAAAAATACACAATCACACTGTACACTAAACCATGTTACATGAAGAAGCCATAAGTGGCTGGGGTCCTCTGTTATACTAATGTCCCATACTCATGTAAATTTATATCAGCTTTCCACATTTTGGTATTCTCTAGATGTGATACTACAGCTTCCATAATCCTCAGCCTGTTTGGCTAAGAATCCTAGTAGTTGTTAGGCCAGTCCATATAAAAGACACCAGGTTGGTGAAGGCTGCCTTAGATCACTTTAAGTGTTCCTTACACTTCCATTTTATCACATTTTTGTCATTCTGCCTGGATAGTGTTGACATCTGAAGTGATGATTTCAATAGAAACTTATATTTTGTTTGGTCTTTCTCAATGTTGTTCCACTTGGGACTGAGAACTTTTCGTAGTCTCTGTTGCAGGAGGTCATCCAAGTAGACATGTGTAATAGTAGGGCCATGTGACTTTTTGTTCCTCATTTACACAAAAACGAGTGGTGAAAAGTCTAGATTATTTTGGCTAGCACTAGGCACTGGAAATTTACCCTGTCTTTATAGAATATTTATCTAAAGACGCAAGTAGAACTTATTTCTTAAAAAGTAGATTATTTGAAAAAGCTGTATATTCGCTGATCCTGCATCAGGTTTTTGATCCACCTTCTCAGATTTTTATATATATACCACATGCAGATCAAATAAACTTATTGTGTCCAACTGCCCTAGACTCAGATCTCATTTTGCAGGAATTTTGCTCATTCAGGAAGAAATGAATGAGCAAATTCAGTCTCTGAGCCTTAACACTTCATCTCAGAAAATTTAGTTACTAGATCATTTTTGGAGAGCCGTATAGCTCATTTTGGACAGGATGATTAATAAAACAAAGCAACATAACTCATGTTATAATTCCCATTTAATCCCCAATATCCCCATCTACAGCAATTAATCCTCACACTAGATGATTTTCTGGCCATCCACAGCATTTCAGACAGTAATCATTATTTACAAAATAAAATAATAAAAATCTCAGAAACAAATCTGTAATGTTAGTTTTTGCTATTTGTTGGTTCCATTTCATACTCTTTACACAATTCTAGCATGTCTGAGAACAACAACAAATAATAGGAATATACTGAAATAATGCCCATGTTTGTGGGACTACTTTTGGCACTTGATAGTTCATAAAGACTATCTATAAGTCTATAAGATTCTGTATAAGATTCTATAAGATTCTGCATATAAGTCTATAAGATTCTTCTATAAGTCTATAAGATTCATAGGGTGAGGGTCAGTTTTCACAAAACAAGAAGCAAAGCTTGAACCCAGACTAGTTCAGTTACCGTAATAAGGGATAAGTGAAAATCATCCCTCCCATTCCAAAAAGAGTAGCTTCCAGTCTGTTGCACCATGCAGGCAGGACAAAAAGGCACACACATTTTAAAAGTTAGTTTCACTATAATTAAGGCTTGCATTTTATACATAGCGGTCACTGGAATACTTTCATAATGACTTAAATAGCTTTTTTTTAAAAACAACCAATAAATATATTTACTCTGTCAGAGACTTGAATCCTCAAATGCCTCTTTGTGCTTTTTCCGGGGCTATTGTTATTGAGGGGAGCCTGACACTCAGTTTTTTGTTATACTTGAATATGTCAAAATTTCCTTAAGCAAAATTTCACACAGATGCCAATACTTAGTCTTAAAAAAAAAGAACAGAGTTCTACTAGAATGAGGAGAATGAGGAAAATTTCATTCCAGCAAGAAAAAAAGAACAGCAAGCAAAGACTGTTAAATTGATATCTATGTACTTAAAACATTCTGTGTGCAGAGTTTGCATCGTGATGCTGTTTGTGTCATTCTTGTTCTCACCCCCACAGACACTGTCCCACTAATCAACCATAGCTTATAAAACATAAATGTTGGATTATATAATACACTAGTCCTTAAGCAAAGCCATGTTATGATTTAGTGCAACGTGTGCAAATCCAGTCTTTTTCTCATTTAGGAATGAGGGATTTTTGCCTCCAGATCTCAAAATACAAAAGCACAAATCCTGTATCTGCTTACCTGGGGGTAAAACTCAGTCTTGCATCTGAGTAGACATACATAGGAATGTGCTCTTATCCTCATACATTTTATTATTTTCAACACGTTATTTTATTTAATTTCCACATTAGCATCCCAAAAGAGCATGTCTTAGAGCTGCTGCTACAGAATCTTCTGCATTCTGTATGTGTTGGGCTAGTGGCAGGAAGGAGAAGCAAATCATTGCTTCCCTGCTTTGGTCCTGTGCTGGGTAAAACATCTGTTATTACGTATTTGATTTAGACAAATAGTTTAATAATCTGTATTGTGATGGTGTGCCTGTTCTATTTTTGCCCTTTCCTACAGAAACTGGTGTGCCTACATAGTGAGCAAGAATGTGAGCTGCTCTGTGCTGGATGGCACTGAAAGTTTTGTTCAAGTTCAGTATGTATGTCTTTGGAACCAAGAACCCTGCCCACATTCTCCTGTGTAAGTAAGAATACTGATCTAGAATGGGAAATTGCAAAAATATTATCCTTGTATGACTAACTTAAGACTAACATCAGTTAAGGGTTTTTTTGTAATACTTTAATCAGAGTTAGCATAATTAGTACCTGAAGTTTTGCTCAGTCCGTTGTTCAATCTTTGTGAACACTTGTTGGTGAGTACAGTTACATTCTTTGGCTTAGACATTTTCACCTGCAGGTTGCAGACTTCCTGAGCAGTCATAAACTTTGCTGTAGATCAGTACTGGTCTTTGAAACAGGGATGAAGCCAAAATGTACCCATAATTTTGAGTCAGTATGTTTGAAATGGGTGTTGCCCTGACATCCAGAAACATACATCTTAATAAAGAGTTACAATTTTATTAAACAGAATAACAGAAAGCCATTGAAGGAGTTATTGAAATGGAAATCTTAGCCAGCCATTTGGCCAGGGGGTAGTGGGAGGGTGTTGGACTGATGTCAGCAGCATAATAACACAAACCTCACCCCTTTTTTACCTGTGTTGAGATGTCACAACACATGCCCAAAAGAGGAAGAACTTGTAGTGAAACTTCATGGTATAGTTTTCATCAGAATAATCCTGTGGATGCCATTGCATCTGTCCAAGCAGGTCTTCCTTGAAATATGTTACCAGAAGTCATTCCATGACTTTTTTTTCTCAAACTGAGAAACACTGAAAAGATACTTTATTCCCATATCTGAGAAGTAGCAATAAACCCCATTCAGTCTCCCTCTCAATCTATTCAAACCCAATTTATGTAATATTCTGAGTTTCAAATATAAAATTATAACTAAGGTGAGAGCAAAATTGCAAATTTGATGGTAACCAACTTGCTGCTAACAAGGGAGGTGGCATTGTGAGGAGGAGAGAACACAGGACCCCTCTGTCTTGTCTTTATGCCAGTTGCCTTTCTTCTAATTAGGGATTTAGAGATCTGTTTGCCAAATGAGTAGGGCAAAGTGTCTGAATTGTTGCTGAAAAAAGATAGGGAAGAAAGGTTAACTCTCCTTCTCTGCCTCTCTTCTGCAAGTATCCTCTCTACCTCCTGGCATAACAGTGTCAGCTATGGTTAATGAATCCCATGATATTACCATATGTGTAGGTTCACCCTGAGTTCTTATGAAGATCTGTGCCCAACCATAGCTGAAGTATTGTTAAATAATTTAAGAAGGCTATATATTACATAGTTTCCCTAAAGGCTCTGCATTAATGTTTTTTCCTTTGTGTCTTTTTCTCTGTTCCAGATAGTAGATGAATCTTTGCAATTTCCGTAGATAAACAAGAGTACAATGAGTACCTAGGTTTGCATCTTGAATTGCAGGCTGTTAAACTGCTTTTCTCATAGTCAGTACTACTTAAAGGAAACTTTTTGTTATTTGATATTTCACTCCTAAATTTTCTTGGTCCAGCCAATTTAATTTCTAGGGGTTAAAACTGGAAGAGGGACATGTGAAAACACATCAAAATAATCTAGTGGCTTCAGTAAAAGTATCCTAAAATAAATATTGAGAATGGAATCTTTGGTTTTCCTGTCAAATGGAAGTAAGATACCTAAAAAACCTTCTCCTAGCTTTGCCAAAATATGAGTGCATCCAGAAAAATACAAATACTATGAGTATTTTTTTTCAAATTGTATGTATTATTTCTTCAGAACATTTGAAATGTATTACAATTGTTCCACTTATATTATATAATAATTATGCCAGTTGTTGTTTTAAGTTCTTGTAAGAGTTGATACTCAAAACAATAGTTCACTTCAACCTCATGTAAATTTACCCACATATATGTACCTTGCCATTCAATGGGACTTAGTTAAAGTTTTGGACTGTGTATCTCAATTTTGTAACAGGCTTGTTCTTGTCCCCCAAAAACAGTTTGTTTTTGCAAAAAGACTAAGCCAAGTTAAACTAAAAATGAGCAACAGCCATAAATAAGAGATTTTAATTTTTTTTTAATATAATCTAATTGACTTCTTTAAAGTAATTTCATAAAACAGGACAGAGTTGGGCTGAGTTGACATGTTCGCTGGGTTTACAGTTAAATAATGAGGCTACAATTCTGTCTACTTATCTGGGAGGAAACACCATTGAATATAGTGAAATACATTCAGATAATTGCACTGTAAATTCAGATTATGGTTATGGTATGCTGGAGTTATGGTATGCTTAACCTTTATGGTAGCTAGTACAGTAGCAATGATAGCAGATTTCATTGATGGTTCTGTAATAAATGTTTGTTACTTTGTTTTCAGCTATTCTTTTTGAACAACCATTGTTACACATAACACTAAATACCAAGAGATAAATTAAGATTCATAAACCATACTGGTTGGATTCAAGCATCATGTTAAGCCCAAACAAATCACATTATGATTTAATATGATCTGTAAACTCAGCTTTTGAGTTTCTCTGTGGCAATACTAAGGCAGTTTTCTGGGAAATACAGCTCAGCATTTACAGCCCTGCTAGCAGGCACCTTAGCTGAAGCATTTGCAAATCTGGCTTTGATTGAACATCCTATCACCTTCTGTGAAGGATGAAGACATGGCATGGGTAAAACCAATAATTATTGTTTTGGAATGCCTGCAAGGGTAACCTAAACTCAGATGCAGGACAGCTACTACATATAAGGTTAGATGGGGACCATTTTATTTGTTTTATCCTACATGGGGAACTTCATCCAGAAAGAGACTGGAAATGCCAATACGGTACCACATTTCCTCAGTGTGGAAAAAAGGATGACAGCTGGAAAAGGAACTTATGCAGAAGACAGGTCTTTCTTCCCTTAATCATCTGACTGGGCAAGAAGCAAATTAGTTCTGGTTTGTGGATTAGATTCAATTCTTGATACCTGCAGTAGATTAAATGAGCAGCTCTAATTTCTTGATACTGTCTTATCTCAGTTTCTGTACAGAGAAACACCATGTGAAGCAACTTCATATCATAAACAACCCAGTCTGCATCCTCTATGTCCATCCAGTGATTCCTAACATTGCTGTATCATGGGTGCTGACTTGAAGTTTGTCAACTATCCCTAGTTCATGTTAAAATGGTAAAATATGGGTTAGATGACACTGTTGTTAGAAGGATTCACAATTGGCTAAATGGCCATGCACAAAAAGTGATAATTAATGGCTCCTATTCAGTTTGGAGGGATGTGTTGAGTGAATGTCAGCCTTGCACATTTTCATCAATGCTTGCATGAAGAAGTTACGGGAACACTTGTAAAGTTTGCAGGTGACAAATAGCTGGAAAACGTAGCTAATGTAGCTATTTCATTGTAGATGAAATAGAGAAGATTCAGAAATATTTAAATGGGCCTGAGCAGTGGGCTGAAATGAATGCAATGGAATTTTACAAGGAGAAATATGACATTCTGCATCGGTAGAACAAAATAAGGCACAAGCAAGGTAGCCACTAACTGGAGGTGTATTAAAAGGAGCACAGAGTCCAGATTACAAGAAGTGATTGTTCCACTCTCTTCTCCCCTGGTCAGATTCCATTTAGAGTACAGTGTCCTGTTTTGGATACTATAATTCAAACTGTAACTGTGACAAATTGGAGCAATTTCAGAACAGATCTACCAAGATGGTGAATAATGTAGAAGGCAGTCATTAAGAGAAATAGTTTAAGGATCTGGGTATGTTTAGCCTACAGAAAAGATGAGTGAAGGTGAAATTTTGAACTATCTGAAGAGTTGTCACACAGAATAGAGAATGGGCTTACTCTCTTTTGCTCCAGAGGGTAGGATCAGAACCTGTGGGTTAAAACTAAAAGGAAGCAGAGTCAGACTAGACATCAGGTAGAACATACTGATTGGATAAGCTATCAATTAGTGGAATAAGCTGCCACATGACATGCTGAGGTCTCCTTTGTTTTGCCAGCCCTTCAAGGTAGACCAGACAAGGAAACCAAAGTCATTAATGCTGATACTACTTTTATTATAAGGTTACAGTAACAGAATCTTGCAAGTCTGAATGTGCCTCCCTCCTCCCTCCCTTTATCTTCAAGAGAACTAGGGAGAATCAAGTCTGAAATGCTTTCTCAAATTACATTTCTGCCTTGGACTCCAATTTCTTTTATTTGACTGTTGTCTTGGTTGTGGCTCCTTCTCCAGTTCCTCAAGGTTATTCTAACATCCCATTACAACTTTTCAGAGGTTGAATGGTCATCTGTCAGATATGCTCTGGTGGATCTAGCACTGAGCAGGGGGTTGCATTAAATAACCTTAAAAATCCCTTTCAGTTCTGTGATTCTGTATTGCATCCAAATCCTTAACTGCAGTTAGGTTTAACTGATTTATTGATAGAAATCAATTTAATAAATCAAAGTTTTTTATATTATTATTAGTTGGGAGCAGTTGCCGGTAAGCACGAAACCGCGCTCGCCCGAAAAAAAGGGCACGAAGCAACCGAAATTCCGCCTCCTGTGCTCGCCAGCTGGGCTCTGCTCTAGGAAGGAGGCTCTGGCAAACCACTTCCGAAAACAATTGCCTTGAAAACTGCAAGGATTCGTCCAGGCAGTCACTGCAGGGTCAATAATGACTGAGCGCAGACAAAAAAAAAAAAAGGCTACCCATCTTAGAACACAACTCTGGGCACCTCACAACAACATTAAAAATCCCAAACGATAAAAACCATAAAACTATAAAACCAACCAAAATCCAGTGTCTCAGTCATCCCCTTGGGATGCCCCAACAACCAACCCAAACACCTTCACTCTATCCCAGCACCTGGGTAAAAGCCAGGTCTTGATGGCCTTCCAGAAGGCTAAAAGGGTGGGGCCTGCCAGATCACATCCTTAACTGCAGCTAGGTTTAACCGATTTATTGATAGGAATCAATTTAATAAATCAAGGATGATGATGATTTAAAAGATTTGTAAGACCACCCATCTTAAAATACAACTCTGGGCAGCTCACAACAATAAAAATCCCAAACCATAAAACTGTAAAACCAACCAAAACCCAGTGCCTCAGTCATCCCTTTGGGATGCCCCAACAACTAACTGAAAACACTCACTGTACCCCAGTACTTCCAGAAGGCTAAAAGAGATCAATGGGGGGAGGGTGTTCCTTAAGCTCCTTAAGATAGGAGCAGCCACAGAAAAGGCATGCGTCTGAGGTCCCACTAGGTGGCAGTATTTCAGGAAAGGGACCTGGAGCGTGCTTACCCTATCCAATCTGGTAGGATAGGTGGATACTCTCACAGAGAGGTGGTCCCACAAATTTGACTGGGTTGAAACACAGTGTAAAGCTGGATACTCAGAAGTGGAAAAAAAGGTCTCCCATTTCCTTTTAGCTTTATAAAAGGAGAAGAAGGGGAGGGAAGAATACCTGAGGCTGAGATTTAACCTTGCACGAATAAGTTTGGATAAGTCATTACTTAGGGTTACATTTGAACAAGCAGGTATCACATGTACATCAATGCCTGGCAAGATTTTCTTTGCCTAGGGATGAAAAAAGTTGGAATTTTGTAAATGTATGTCTGAATTTATAGCTGAAGAATTGCATTATTTTTTAGTAATGTGTTCAAATAGCCTAACGTGTATTAAAATAAACGACAAGAAAAAATTGTTGGATGAAGTGCTAGAACTGCTTCATGAACCAGGATTGGATTTTTTATGTATCTAGCTTATTGATTGCATTGGGTGTGCAACTAAGACACAAGTGTATTGAAAAGAAACAGAAAATGTAAACTATTTTAGACACATATCTCAGTCTTTTGGCATGTTTGTAAATCCCAGATTGATGGGTGGAATGAATTTTTTTATCTTACATCCTATGACCTAATCTTACTTATCTCTGTCAACACAGTACAACAATGCACTCCTTTTATCTTATTTGCACAGAGATTTATTTCAGGCATCATTCAAAACTTCCATGAATTTCACACTGGCTTCCTCTTTGTGCAAATGTAATATAGACATCTGTATTTGAGCTTTAATGTTACTTGATGTTTTAAAAAAGCTAGAAATGTTCTGTTAATGTTTAAAATGATAATGGAGTACACATATAAATGTTTCATAATGAATAGCTTGCCCCCCTTCCTTTTAGACTTCAGAAAAAAACTGAAGACCTGGTTCTGCCATCACGCATGGGGTGGGGATGGGAATGGGAATAGTCAGTTTTGGGGTTGGCTGGTTCCCTAGTCTTACCTTTGACCGATATTATCTGGTCACAGGCTGAAATAATATCACCATCTCTTGGATTTTATTGTATTTAATAATTGTATTTTATATTTGTATTTATGTTTTTATTGATTTTAAATTGTTTTGTTGTGAACCACCCAGAGTCCCTCCTTGTGGGGGAGTTGGGCGGTGATATAAATCTGACATATAAATATAAATAAATAAATAGCTTCATGTAGCAGTATAATTGAATGTGTCGGTGCTGCTGGCATAATATTCTCTCAGTCATGGTGATCCACAATCTTTTTTATATGACGTTTGGTGTTGTCTTTCCCTTCTGCACAGTCATTGTGAACAGCTGAAAAATGGGCCACACTCTCTGGGTGTAATATATATTCCAAACCCTGCTTTGTTTTAGTATATTCCTGACTTTCTTGCCATGTTCCCTCATTCTCATTATACTTAATGGTGTCCTTTTTAGAAAGAAGTTAACTTGCCAGAAAGAACTTTTGGACATGGTTAATTTACTGCATGCAAAGAAGAGGAAGAGGTTCATTGTTCTGGTTCTTATTCATGGTTATTTGGGAAGAAAGAAGGAACAGTTCACTAGCAGACAGCACTACTTGCACAGTCAGAAAGTTAGTTGAACATAATGCACGCAGGGGGAATAACTTTACATTCAATTTTGTTTTGCTCAGTTCCTGCTTTGAAAGTATGTATAAACCAGGAATTGTGGTTTGGAATAAATTGATAGTTAAAGAAGCCAGTTATAAATCCTAGGGAATTAATTAATTGGCTTATTTAACTATGTTGTTTAGCTAATTAGTTAAGCGAAAAATATTTTAATTCATGAATCATGGTTTATATTTAGCACCAGGGAGTCATCAAACAAAGTGGTTTATTTATTTTCCTGGCTCTGCAGAAAGAATAAAGAAAATGAGGGGATTAACTGAGCGCAATGCTTTTTGCATGGTTTCTTTCTTTTTCTGGCACATGTACTTTACTATCATAATAGTGTACAACGTTGTAAGCACCATCTGAAGAACTTAAAGCTGCATTTTTCCACAAAGAATTTAACAGGTTTCCATAATTTATAATATAGTAGCATACAAAATTCATAAAAATAGAGTATACAAATTCACTATACTACAGAACTGCTAGAGAGCCAGTTTGGGGTAGTAGTTAAGGCACCAGGCTAGAAATCAGATGATTGTGAGTTCTAGTCCCACTTTAGGCATGAAGCCAGATGGGTGATCTTGGACCAGTTGGACTCTCTCAGCTCTAGGAAGGAGGTAATGGCAAACCCTTTCTGAAAAACCTTACCAAGAAAACTGCGGGGACTAGGCCAGGCGGTTGACAGTAGTCAACACAGACTCAAAGGCACAAAAAACCAAAAACCCAGAACTGCTAGAGTTCTAGCATTTTTCTGCTAGTGTGCATTGCAATAAGAAAAAATGAACAAAGAAAGCAATAAATTGGAGAACAAAACCAAAAAGTTCTAAGACAAGTGTTATCATACCTATTGATGTCACTGGGATTTTGTCCATGTATTTGATTTCAGGAAGGTAGTGCACATATTCAAGGCAAATCTTAGATCTCAATGAAAACACAGGTGGTAGTTGTTATAACTTCAAACATTCCTGTGAACTAATTATCACAGTATGTTTCTAAAGGAAATTAACAGTTAAGAAACCACAGTATGTTTCTAAAGGAAACAGGAAATCCCCAATAGACTTTAAAGGCAATCTTTAACTCTTTTGTGTAAAAAGTTTTAGAAAGTACCCTTGGATAATTGGAACATTTTAAATAGTACAATATTTGCCTTTGTATGTGTTCAGTTTGTCCTGCTTTATAGTTAAAAGCACAGTGAATTTGTTAAATCTCATGGGAAACATGATTCCATGGTTTGAGAATGTTTAACTGCTATGGATTCAGCAATAAGGGAGTGGTTCTGTTTTCAGCAGTTACATAACATATTTCTACTGTGTTCTGCAATAAACCTAGTTCTGGATTAATATAGAAGAGACTCTCTTCTCCATAAGCATTAGACCTGTTTAGCTGAATGCAAGGAGATATTGTTCTGTGTGTGTGTATGTGGGTGGGTGCATGGATGGGTGGATGGATGGATAGATAGATAGGAATAAAGCTACATGGGTTATCAGAATCTGCTCCAGATTTTTACAGCAGAATATCAGTGAGTTCCTTTTGATACTACTAATTTAGCATTAGTTTTTTGCTCTCCTGAATTAAATATGCACGTTGCCCAACATTCTAAAGAAAAATAACATACTAATTGTCTGCTATCCATCATCCTGCTTCCTATTTTCCCCACAGCAACAACCCTGTGAGGTGGGTTGGGCTGAAAGAGAGTGACTGGCCCAAAGTCATCCAGCCTGCTTTCATGCTAAAGGGAGGCCTAGAACTCACAGCCTCTGGGTTTCTACCAAACTGGCTCTCTTTATAAAAATATAATTCAGATATAAATAGAAAACATAGACATTATAACTTGACAGTCAGTATAAATTATATCCCTTTTGCTATTTATTTATTTAGCATATTTATATAGTTGTTCATCTCACAAATACATGACTGTGTGGCGTACAACGCAACAGTTAAAAATTCTGTAACAATCTAATTAAACATATAAAGTAAACATATAAAATAAACAAAGCCCAAGAAAGTGGGAGAATAAACATCACTTAATCTCATACAGCCACCTTGCAGACTATCCCCAGGATCTCCAAGGCTGGTGAAAAAAAAATGTTTTAAGGGCATTCCGGAAGGCTAACAGAGATGGGGCTAACCTCACCTTGCGGGGAGTGATGTTCCAGAGGAGGGGGCCACAGCAGAAAAGGCACATCACAGCATACCCCTTCTACCTGACCTGGTGGGACGGGTAGATGTAATCAGGAAGAGGCGGTCCCTCAAATAACCTGGCCCCATGCCTTATAGGGGTTTAAAGGTCAAAAACAGTATCTTGAATTGCACCCTGAAGCAAACTGGCAACCAATGCAGATTGCGGAATGGAGTTATAATGTGTGCCCTCCGTGCAGCTGCATTCTGCACCAGCTGAAGCTTCCAGATGGTCCTCAAGGCAGCCCTGTGTAGAGTGTGTTACAGTAATCCATTTTGGAAGTGACCAGGGCATGAGTGACTGTGAGCAGAGCCTCACAGTCTAGGAAGGGGCACAACTGGCATACAACACAAAGCTATGCAAACGCTTTGTGTTACTTATCTATTGGATGCATTAAGTAAGAATCCATCTAAGTCACTCTTGAGTGAGATGGGTGGTGACTAAATTTGAAATATAAATAAATAAGAAACTAAGTACAGTGGTACCTCAAGATACGAACGCCCTACCTTACGAAAATTTCGAGATACGATCAGCTCCGGCCGCAAAAATTTACCTCAACATGCGAACTCCGCCTCAAGCTACGAACCGGCCATTTGCCCTGCTGCCACGTGGTCGCGGCTTCCTGTGGGCGAGATCGCGGTAGCAAGGAGGCTTGCTCCACGAGGCAAATTTCCCCATAAGGTTTAATGTGTCAGCCGGCGTTGCACGGCTAGGAAATTCCCCAGGCACGCTTTAGTCAGTTTCACCGCTCGAGCACTAGCGCAGAAAGAGGAAGTGCTAATGAAAGGGCCACCTGGCGCCTCTTCACTAATCTGAGCGCATGGGGGAAAGGCTTTCCTCGCGCGCACCACGCTAAGGGCTATGGACAAAGGAAAGAGTGCGGAGTTGAGGAAGAGGAATCAGTGCGTGGGGGGAAGCTCCTGCTCCCGGCTGTGCGCGCCACAAAAGCCTTTCCCCTGCGTGCTGATTGCTTTCACTGGGCTTTTGTCAGTGCACCACGCCAAGGGCTATGGACAAAGGAAAGAGCGCGGAGTTGAGGAAGAGGAATCAGCGCGGGGGAAAGCTCCTGCTCCCGGCTGTGCGCGTGACAAAAGCCTTTCCCCCGCGCGCTGATTGCTTTCACTGGGCTTTTGTCGGTGCACCACGCCAAGGGCTATGGACAAAGGAAAGAGCGCAGAGTTGAGGAAGAGGAATCAGTGCGGGGGGGGGAAGCTCCCGCTCCCGGCTGTGCGCGCCACAAAAGCCTTTCCCCCCGCGTGCTGATTGCTTTCACTGGGCTTTTGTCAGTGCACTAAGGGGGAAAGGCTTTTGTGGCGCGCACAGCCGGGAGCGGGAGCTTCCCCCCCCCGCACTGATTCCTCTTCCTCAAGTCCGCACTCTTTCCTTTGTTCATAGCCCTTGGCGTGGTGTGCGCGAGGAAAGCCTTTCCCCCGCGCGCTCAGATTAGTGAAGAGGCGCCAGGTGGCCCTTTCATTAGCACTTCCTCTTTCTGCGCTAGGGCTCGAGTGGTGAAACTGACTAAAGCGCACCTGGGGAATTTCCTAGCCCTGCAACACATTGAACCTTATGGGGAAATTTGCTTCAGGATGCGACCAAATTCGGAGGGCGGATTAGCCGTATTTACATTGAACCTTATGGGGAAATTTGCCTCGTGATGTGACCAAATTCGGAGGGCGGAACGGATTAACTGTATTTACATTGAACCCTATGGGAAAATTTGCTTCAGGATGCGACCAATTCGAGTTGCGATCAGAGTCACAGAACGGATTAAATTCGTATCTTGAGGTACCACTGTACAATGTACACTAAATCCTTTTTCATATAAAAATGTGCACTGTGCTTGCCTTCGTTTTCCCATGCATTTGCTGTATGATGGTCACGTTTTAACAATTCAGGATAAGGCCGTGCACTTACAATATGATGAAATGCACTTTAGTGCTTTGGGTAAAGAAGCATCATATGCCAAAACTACAATATATTGCTGCAATTATAAGAAAAATAAGACCCACATGTAGAGCTAATTTTTAAGTATTTACTAAATGCGTACATATTGAAGCTAGAATGGATATTTTAAAATGTATGATGATTCATAGTTTTGAAAGTATATGTTAAGAATGTTCCTTTCTATTTCAGTTTGGAAATAGTGACAAAGAACACCACTCTTAACACTGAATTATATTTTCCTTGTGCTGTAGACATGAATTTCTTCATGATAAAATAATTTTCTATAGCTTTTGATGCCAGAATCTGTTTTTCTGAGGCAATGAATCAAAAACATCGGACTTCAGAGTCTTGCATATGACTCACTAAAGTATTATTGAACATGGGTCAGAAATTGGAGATTAAATTTTCACTTCTGTGTTGGAATAGATATAAGCTGTAGTTCTAGTAGAGTTCAGAGATTAATTAATTTTACTGTAGATAAATTGGTGGGATAATAGTGGAACTTTGTCCTTATGAAATACAAACTGAAGTTGTTTTGTTAAGATAGTGATTTTCGGGAGGGGGGTGTTGTGTATTAAGGACATAAACAGAACAGATTTTGAAATCTCAATAATTTTATTTATACAGGTAGTCCTTGACTTATGACCATTCATTTAACAACCATTCCAAGTTAATACGGCACTGAAAAAAGTGACTTATGACTGGTCCTTGCACTTATGACCGTCACAGTGTCCCTGCAGTCATGTGATCAAAATTCAGGCACTTGGCAACCAGCATGTATTTATGATGGTTGTAGTGTCCCAGGGTCACATGATCACCATTTGCGACCTTCCCAAGGGGCTTTCAACAAGCAAAAACAATGGAGGAAGCCAGATTTGTTTAACAACCATGTGATTTGCTTAAGGACCATGGCAAAGAAGGTTGTAAAATTGGGTGTGACTCACTTAATGATCATATTGCTTAGTGATGAAAGTTCTGGTCCGAGTTGTGGTCATGAGTTGAGGACTACCTGTATTTGTAAACTTAGATCAAAATATAAGTGTTTTGGAAATGTTCCCCACATCATATGTTAATTTCCACTGATAAAGCAAATTGTACAATGGATATCATACATTTTAATCTTTTAAACTCCAGTTTCCTTCATCTGTTTAACTAATAAGCATATGTAACATATTCAAAAGATACTCAAAATACTGTTAAGACACCAGTTTTTCAATTTTCAGTAGATGCTTGTATAGTCAAGTCAACAACAGAAATTATTTAAAGCAACTGTGAATATACATTATTTGAATTTTCTAAAGGTTTTGTTATTCAAAGTTCTACTCAATTTTCTCAACCCATATATTAAAGTCTTAATATAGAAACAAGTTTATGTATACTTCATATACATGAAGTATAAGTTCATGAGGTTGGATGCAGGCTTAAATAGTGTTATGGTAGAGATACCCCTCTAAACCTCTAAATCAGACATATATTCCACTGACTTCAGAGAGATGAAAAAAAGAACCCTAAATTGCTTGTGCAATAATAAGTAGTTATATGTTGTGGATAAGAGAATACGGGGACAAGAAAGCTGTGGGTGGTCAGGATGTTAGGTTTTTCACCTTTTTCTCCATCACAAGTATTGTTTATGTATCTTCTGCATTTCAACTAAAATTTAGTCCTGTATGTGTCACATGCTGGAATTTATTTCTGAATGAACATGTGTAGGCATACTCTGTACATAATTTTGCTCTTCTATATTTTTGATTAATAATACATTGTTTTTCAGATGTCTCAGCAATGATTCAGAACACTTTATGCAACTAGAATCTACATGTTTGTGTTTTTTAGAAAAATCATTGAAGGACCCATACTTACTATACATAAAAATTAGATTTCAAACAGAGAAACAGCATTTCTCTGGTTTCAAATAGTGCAGAAGAATTAGAGAAAAAATGATGCAACTTTCAAAACTAGCAATCACATAGGTTCAAAGCTGTTTCCAAACTGCTGCAAAGATGTCCCTTAGTTCTCAGAAGGAGTTGCAGTAGTTTCACTTGATATTGAAGGCAACTTTAAATATTATATTTTAGAAGGTGGCATGCTTAGATCATGTACACATTAACATTTGCAAAGCAATATTGTGCAGTGACTAGACTGATAGGGTGATATAGGACGAATGGGATCCTATGTCTCATGATTCAATTTTTTGCCTTTCAAACCACTTCCATTTCACAGAGTGGTTTAAAGCCTTTTTATATATTTCGAAGTTTTAGGGCAGTGTTCAGCCCTTGATCATATGCAGTTGTCAAGCTAATTTCAAAAGCCAGCCATGAGTTCAGTATTCTTACAACAATAATGTAATTTAGATCCATACAAATAATTCAGAAAGGTGCTTTGCAACATGTGGGAGGATGAATGAAGCAACTCTTTCACCTGTAAGGCGAAAGACAGTTATATCCTTTGAAAGGCTTGCATTGCTGTTTCCAGATATCTCTGTATGCTTGCTCATACACAACATGTTATGCACTGTCAGCATCAGAATGTATTTGCTATTTTTTATTAAGTGAGCCTCTCTCTAGATGTGCATCTCCATCCATCTGTGGAACTGTGTATGTGTCTCTCTCTGTATACCATTGTCACGGAAGGAAGGCAGGCAGGCAGGCAGGAAGGAAGGAAGGATTACAGTCATAGACCAGAGTTCACCTCAAATAATTATGGACTTTGAAGGGCCATTTAGACTATCAAGTCCAACATCTGATGAATGAAGGAATTCAAATTAAAGTATCCTTGACAGGTGGTATACAGGCCCTGTGTGAACAATATTTTAATTGTTGTACGCCACCCAGAGTTACTGTGTGAGATGGGTGGCTATATAAATTTCATGTATAAATAAATAAACACATTCAGCAAAGGACAGCCCATCAGCTCTCTGGGTAGTTGGTTCTATGATCAAAAAACTGTTAATACGTTATAGAATAATAAATTCTTCTTGGTATGCCTAAGAAATAGTACACAGGTTTCTTAATTTTAATTATATATTTGTTCTTTAAAGTACTGCTTGCACTGTTCGTTGAAAGACCAAAACAATAAAGATAATTAAACTAGTTTAACAAATGCTACTTTTAATTCATTATAGGTATCGAACAAGTTTGAGACCTAAATATACTTTAACATACAAGATGGTAACCGAATTGGAGTGGAGATGCTGTCCTGGATACATGGGTGTCGATTGCAAAGAGGGTGTAACAGAAAAACGAAGACCGATAGTTTACCCAGCGGAACTTCCATCAAATGACATGAAGCCGAGCTTGGGTAAATTTTTTCTTTAGATCTTGATATCCATAGTCTTTTTGCTAAATTTTACATCATGCTTTTATTGTTTAATGTGCTTTGCTGTGCTTTGTTAGATTTATTAGTCCCATTACCTTTGTGAAGTAGGTTATTATTCCTATATTATTTTATGTATTAATTCTGCATTATTTTATCTATAAGAAAATTGTTTCCCATGGCAAATGTTTTCATTGTTAATTCTTAACCACTTGTTGAAGTTTAGTAGCTACAATAATGTTTTTAAAATCTACATTAATCAATGAAATGGGTCAATAATTAGCATATGGCATATGATCTTTATCAGATTTTGGCATAACTGCATATATGCTTCATTAAATGAAAAATATAAAAATTCATTTTTCAGAGATCTGATTATAGAGTTGATGGAGTTTAGGTATCAATAAATGTTTTATGCCATTCCACAGAAAAGCTTTACTGTTACTCATATTCAAAATCACCTTTTGGTCTTATCCATAGTCAAAGGAGTGAGTAATAATTACTTTGAGGAATCAACTCTGGAAAGTCAATTTTAGCTTTAAAAGTCTCTATATTTTCATCAAACAGATTTTCAGATTTACTATATAAATCTGAGTAAAATTTTAAAAATTGAAAATATATGTCCTTTGGGGATCTATATACAGATAGTTGTTGGTTAACAGTTGCCACGTTCAGCAACTGTTCAAACTTACGACAACGCTGAAAAAGTAGATATATGATCAATCCTCAAACTTATGATGGTTGCAGCATCCCAGCATCCCACAGTAATGCGATTGCCATTTGCAACCTTCACAGCCAGCTTCCGACAAGCAAAGTCAGTGGGGAAGCTGGAAGTAACTCACAAGTTGTGGTCACGTGATGTCACACTTAACGACCCTGGGTGATTTGATCAGTGACCACAGTGGAACTGACGTAAGTCAGGCAGAGTCCCATGATATTTCACTTAATGACCATGTTGCTTAGTGATGGGATTGCCAGTCCCAATTGCAGGCATTGAGAACTACCTGTATTTTATTGTTCCCATTTTTTAATGGCTATAACTATTTTGCCTTTTTTTTTTTTTTTTTGCTTCAGTCAGTTTGCCAAGATTCTATTGGGTCTTTCATCATTTTCCCAGCATTTTTTATGTAACCATGTTGTTATAAATTCAGTTTGCAATGATAAGATATTATTCAATATCAATACAGCTTTGCTGTATCTCCATTAATAGGCTGTTAGTGGGTCATCTGGCCATCTTTGTCTGGAAAATTTCCCATTTATCTTTCAAATTAGTCTCATAGTTGATTTTGAGTTTCTTACATGATGCATGGATTTAAATGTTTCATATGACTCCTTTCTTCACATGGTTTCTTAGTACTGAAATGCATCAAGCTGCAAAAATATAAGAATGTAAATTTTTTTTTCAGTGTGCTCACTTATGTTGTTCAATTAAATTACTGAAAGAGATAATTAAAATAATACCACGTTTTCCTTCAATAGATTCTAGACCAAAGCAAGAACAAGAAGACTCACCAGATAAAAAAATACAGTTTCTGGAGGATGAATTATTCCGTCTTACACAGACTGTGCTAGAACTTCAGTCCTCTATAATCAATATGAATAAAAATCCAAAAGTTACTGTGCAAGAAGATGCAAGTCAGAGAGTAATATCATGGTTGAACAACCTTCATGACCATCCAGGGTTGGACAGTACCTTGGAGGGCGAAACAGAAAATACTTATGTGCCCAAAACTAATGACTCATACAAATCTGGAACAGGAAGTCTAACATCTGAAGAAGATGAAATAAAGGATAGCTTGAAGGCCAAAATTAATAGGTTGGAAGAACTGAATGGGAAAGTAAATCACTATGAAGGGCAATTAAAACAGCTCCAAGAAGCAGCCCAAGGGCCAACAGTAACAATGCCCAGCAGTCAGTTATATCAGGCATACATAGATGCTAAATTTGAAGCCTTGAGACAAGAAATGTTGGAAGGATTTGAGAAGAAAATGGCAGATCTGAAAAATTCTTGTGAATACAAGCTGATAGATATTCAACAACACTGTGATGACCATGAAGCCAATTTCTTAGGACTAAGAGAATCTGTTGCAGAAAAAGAAAATGACCTGAGGAAACAAATTCAAAATCTACAGAATGTTATCGAAGCACCATTAAACCAATCATATTGTTGCAATGATGCTAAAAGTGATGACATTAAACAACAGATGAAAACTTTGGATAAAAAGATAGAGAAGATTGCAGAAGCAAATAAAATTTTAAATGCCAGGATAGATAATGAAATAAAGCATATTTCCACTCCATATTCAGATGACAACTTTGATGAAAAATGGGAGGAATTAGAAGCAAGGATTAATGTTACAGAGAAAAATGCTGAAGAACATTGCTTTTACATTGAGGAAACTCTTCGTAGTGTTATAGCTACTAAAGTAGATGAAGTAAGAGACTTGTTTGACAAAAAGCTCCAAGCAATAGAAAACAGACTAGGTTCTACTATTCTAGATATTGCTAATGTTACCAATCCCGATGAGATATATACTAGTCAAGGATCAAGGTTGCAGAACAACTCAGAAACTGGAAATAAGCACCTTGTATTGGAGATTAATCTTATGAAGAACAAATTACGATACACTGAAAATGTTTGCCAGTCTGTATCACAGTATTTGGACAGTCTTCAGAAAGGCATAGAAAACACTAACAATAAATATGATCAGTTATTTTTGAAAACAAAAGACAATTTTGATATTTTAAAATCTTTCAATAGCTCTCTAAGTGAAAAGTTCAATTTAATTAAAGGCACCCAACGTGACATTCGTAAACTTCATAAGGATCTGCGAATAGTTCGTTTTGGTCTGAACACTATTGATAAAGATGTAAAACTCCTTCAGAGTGGTTTAAACAGCTGTAAAGAAGAACTTTTAGGTATCAATTCTACGTGTGGGAATACACAGCTTGAGTTACTCAGAAAAACAGATGAAATACAGAAAACAGTGGACAATCAAACAATTCACCAAAGCAATAATTGTTGTAATTACTTAGAGAAAAAGATGAATCAGCTAAATGGGGAAGGATTTTTTAACTTGACCAAATGCAAAGATAAATTACCTGGCATCTCGGACTTGGAGGATAAAGTATCGAATGTTGAGAAAACCTGCAATAAATTAGATGCTGTCTCTAGCAGCCTTCAAAAGATAAAGGAGGGCTTAAATAGACACATCTCCAGTCTTTGGAACTGTTTCACTCAGATGAACAGAACGGTAATATCTCATTCAAAAGATATTTTTGGCCTCAAAAATTTTGCCCAGCAATTCAATAGCCAATTCCGCAAATTTGCCATTGATCTTCAAGAGCTAAAGAAAACTCAGCCTCCTATATGTAAGTTAGCTTGCCCTTTTCTATATATTGATTTTTAATTAAAATAGGATAATAGTGTTAAATCAATTTTAAAAATTAAATAGCAATTTTATTATTCATTCATTCATTCATTCAACTTATGTAGCCTCCCATCTCAGACCAGTGACTCTGGGCAGCTAAGACCAATAGAAACAGTCAACATTTAAAACGGTACAAAAAATTAAATATAAATGCAGCCAAGAGATCTTAAAAAACCATCAGTATCAGCACAGCCACGCTCGGGGCCCCAGGTCTGGGCATAAAGCCAGGTCTTCAAGGCCTTCCAAAAAACCAAAAGGGTTGGGGACATCCTAATCTCAGGAGGGAAGATGTTCCAGAGAGCAGGCACCATAGCAGAAAAGGCACGTCTCCTGGTCCCCGCCAGCCATCATTCCTTGGCTGACGGGACCCAGAGCATGCCCAACTTGCCGGACTGGATTGGATGGGTAGAAACAACTGGGAAAAGATGACCCCTAAGGTAACCCAGTCCCAAGCCATGAAGGACTTTAAAGGTGACAATTAGCACCTTGAATTGCACCTGGAAACACACCAGCAACCCCGTGCAGCTCCCAGAGCAGTGGTGTTACATGTACCGAGTAGCTAACACTATTTACAACTTGGGCAGCTACATTCTGTACCAGCTGAAGCTTCCGAATGCTCTTCAAGGACAGCCCTATGTAGAACACGTTGCAATAGTCCAAATGGGAGGTCACGAGGGCATTAGTGACAGTGAGTAGAGCCACCCGGTCCCGGAATGGACATAACTGACGCACAACCCAAAGGTGTGCAAAGGCCCTCTTAGCCATGGCTGCTACCTACTCTTCCAGCAGGAGCCGTGAGTCTAAGAGGACCCCCAGATTGCGCACCGGGTCAGTCTTGGGCAGAGCCACCCCATCCAGAACCAAAGATGGAAGACCCTTGGTACTGGGAGGCCCATACACCCAAAGCCACTCAGTCTTGCTTGGGTTGAGCCGGAGCCCATTGTTCCCCATCCAGGCCCCTACAGCCTCCAGGCACAGAAAACTAACAGTTTTGACATTTTGTTCTATTTTATTAGACAGCAAGGGAAATAGAACAAAATGTCAAACTTTCCCTTATGTTTTGGATTAATGTTCTTTACTTAAATCAAGACCTTCAATATTATACCAGTTTGTGCCAGATATGGTATCATTGCTTTTCATATACCATTAAGGTAAAAGTAAAGTCACCTTTGAGTCAAGATAGACTGTTGGATTGACATAGATACATCATTGAAATTTTTGTAGTGTGATACAGAAGTGGTTTACCATTGCTTCTTGGAGATTTTTGTTTCCCAGATCAACAGCTGTGGGCTTCCCATCCAAATAATAACCAAGGCTGACCCTGCTTAATCAGCCAAGGTTAGGTAGATGCTGTCACTCTTTTTTCATTATAACTTTTAATATATTACAAAATGCTTTAATTGTACATATTTATACGTATGTGTTTTTGTGTGTATGTATATACATATATGACATCTAAACTTTGATTTGTTTGGATAGGTAAGGTATTGCAATATAAGCATAATGTTTTGCCTATTTAAATCATGTTTAGGACTGAGAAATTTTATGATGTGCAAAAACTAATTGAAAAGTATAGTGAGTAGGAATTAATGTTGAAAGGAGCAAAAATGGTTGTGTATAAAAGCATGCTTCTATCTTTTTTCTTATAAAGAAGTGAGAATCAGGTATCTCAGGAGAAGTATAGTTCAAAATAAGCTAAATACTGTGGGAATAGATTACTTAAGTGGAGCTAGTAAAACAAAAACAGTTAAGAATTAATGAGTGCTGAAAAAATGTGAATTAAATACAAGAATAAGTGACTAGTAAGAAAGAAGTACAATGAGATAGTTTGGAGAAGAGTTTGGTTTAGTGGTTAAGGCAGCAGGCTAGAAACCAGGAGGCTGTCGGCTCTAGTCCCACCTTAGTCATGAAAACTGGCTGGGTGCCTTTGGGCCAGTCACTCTCTCTCAGTCCAGCCCACCTCACAGGGTTGCTGTTGTTGTGGGGAAAGTAGGAGGAGGAAGGAGAATTAGGTATGTTTGCCGCCTTGAGTTATTTATAAAAATAATAAAGACGTGATAAAAAAAAGAGAGTGTCAGATCACAAAATACAGATAGTCCTCACTTAGCAACCACTCATTCAGCAACTGAAGTTGTGAGGGTGCTAAACGAGTGGTACTTAACAATTGGTCTTCGAAGTTCTGGCCATTGCACCACCTCCCTGATCACATAATCACAATCTGGGCACTTGGCAATTGGCTCGCATTTACAACAGTTGCAGTGGCCTGCAGTCACATGATCGCCATTTATGACCTTCCCTGCTGGCTTCCCACAAGTAAAGTCAAGGGAGAAGCTGGCAGGGAAGTTTGCAAGTCACTCCAGTAAGTCTCTCCCTCCTGGCAGCAGCCACCCCTGGGCCCGAAATTACTTGTGCATGGCGCTGCAGCCACCTGTGCACCCTCCCCCACCTGGCAGCCGCTACCCCTGGGCCCAAAATTGCTCACTTACCTACCTGCCGAAGTAGTTGTGAGGAGGTCCTCAATTATTGACCTGCAATCCTCGCTTAACAATGGCCATGGGGACTGCTGGGATTGCCATTGCTAAGTGATGCAGTCACGGACATTGTGCTTTATGATCGCATCACTTAGTGATGGAAATTCTGGTCCCAATTACTGTTGTTAAGCAAGGACTACCTGTACATGGAAGAACAGTGAGTACATTCAGACAGAAAGATTAAGAAAGTCATGGTTGGATGGAGTTGATGGGATCCTCAAAAGAGATGTGAAAGGTTTATAGAACAAAAAGGGAAGTATGTGGCAATGTATAGATGTAATGGAAATAAGGATGGTTTGCAAGGATAGAAAAGCATGAAGAAGCATTGATGTAAGCTAGATTTAATTACACTTCCTTTTCCTTACTTTCTTTTGTATAACTTTGCTTAGACCCAAAGAGAATAGTGTGGTGGATTATATGGAGGCATTAATTTAACTTATTTATGCACCGCTTGAGTCCAGAGTGACTCTGGATAGCTGACAACATAACAAACAGAATGAAAAAGGGAGGGAGGGAGGGAAGTAAAGAAAGAAAGAAAAACAAACTGAATAGAAAACAAGTAAAAAAATATAGAACAAAATGGCAGATCCCACCAACAATACAGAAAACATATACAGGCACACCCCTCAAGAGGCTCAAGCTACCCTAGCCAAGGGCCTGGGAAAACAGCCAGGTCTTTAAGGCACTTTGGAATGTCAACAGGATGGGAGCCACCTGGATATCAGGGAACGTCATTCCAAAAGTTCACAGGGGCTGCGACAGAGAAGGTCACTTCCTGGATCCTATAAGATGATACTGTTTAATAGAAGAGACCAGAAGTGCACCAATCCTGTTGACTTGTATTAGCCGGGCAGATGCCATGGGAGACAGGCAGTCCCTCAAAACATCCTTGTCACATTGGGCTTTATAGGTCATAATGAGCATCTTGAATCTCATCTGGAAGCAAATTGGCAACCAGCACAGCTTGCAGAGCAGGGGTGGCACATAGGCAAACCAAGGCATGCCCATTGTTGCCCATCCTGCAGCATTCTGGACAAGCTGAAGCTTCCGAGTGTTCTTCAGGGGCAACCCTCTATAGAGTGCTTGCAGGAATCAAGCCATGAGGTAACTAGGGCACGAGTGGCTGTCTGAAGTATGTAGGTAACAGTGATCAGGCTGACTTATGAACTATCCGTGCTCTCTGTAGTGGATGGAGTCGTCATTATTAGTGTAGTTATTAGTGTAGATGCAAAGTACAGGTAATCCTTGCTTAACAACCACAATTGGGACCAGAATTTCCATCACTAAACGATGTAGTGGTAAAGCACGATATTTTGTGACCGCATTGCTTAGCGACCACAATCCCAGCAGTCCCAGTTGCCATCATTAACTGAGAATCATGGGTCATTAAACAAGTACCCACCCCAATCCAAGCCATTCCAGGCTTGGTCCCTCCCAGTCCTGAGCCTCAGTAAGGTAAGGGACTGCTTCCAAGTCCTCCCACCTACTATCTGCCCCCTCCCATCTCTGTCCTTCTGGCTGCCCTGCACCCTGCCTTGTGGGGTGGCAAGCAGCCCCAGAACCACTGCTTGCCGTGCCCCAGGAAGCCACAGCCACCCAGCCCAGTCTCAGTTACAGTTACCTTTGCCATCCTGCACTTGAAGACCCCTGTCACCCTGCGCTTTACCACTCCAGCTGACTTTCACCATTGTCTTGCTCCAAAAAGCCCCTTTGCAAAAAGCTCCTGGGCAGGGCAGGGCTGGACTTTTGCTTCATGCTGCAAAAAACCAACAAACCCCCCCCCCCCCCAAAGCCTAGTCTAGCCCTACTGGAAAGCTAATGCTGGCCTGGTTTACCCAGCGGCCAAAGGTGGGACTAGTCTACCCACCTTCCGAAGAAGGAGGACCAGTCTACCTGGAGAAATGGAAGGGAGAAGGTCTACTTACAAAGAAAGAAAAAAAAAAGAGGAAAGAAGGGGTGCTGCTTTTTTTTTTTTTTTGCAGCGCAAAGCAAAAGCCCAGCCCAGCCCTGCCCAGGAGCTTTTTGCAAAGAGGCTTTTTGGAGCAAGAAGATGGCGATGGTCAGCTGGTGGCAGGGGACCAAGAGGGCATAGAAGTGGGGGGAGATGGGTGGGGGGAGTTGGTGCCTCTGCAGTTTTAAGTGCAGGTGGGCACCGAAGCGCCCGAATTTGGATCTCGTAACCGCAGGGTCACTGCAATGGGTGTAACTTTGGGCCCCGGTCGTAAGTCACTTTTTTCAGCATTTACATAACTTCAAACAGTCACTAAATGAATGGTTGTTAAGTGAGGACTAACTGTAGTTATTAGTGTAATTCATAGACTTTTAAGTTTTGTATGTGTGTGATCACATGCTTCCCCAGGTGTGTACTAAGCCACAATGTGATTTGTTTAGTTTTGACTTAGCATATTGTATGAATTGAGCCACTTGTTAAACAAACTGTTTGGCATGATGTGTGAACCCAATTATTTTCTCTGTGTGAAAGAGGACATGGTTAAATCAATACTTTTTAAATTGATTATCTATGTGTAAAAGCTTATACTGTAATGCATTGATTTTTTAAAGATCTATGATAAAGATTATCTCTTTTTTTTTTTTTTTTTGGAGATAGGTGATAAAGTTCTCTTCTCCTTTTTTTAGTTATTGTGACATGAGCCACCAATTTTATGGAGCTGTTACTGAGATAACATCACTTCTAGCTTTCATAAGTATAGGTAGTCCTCACTTAATGACCACAATTGGGACTAGAATTTAGGTCACTAAGCAATGCAGTCATTCATGATATCACATGACCTCTTTGCTTAGCGACCACAATCCTGGTACTCCCGGCTGTTGTTGTTAAACAAGAATCATGGGTCGCTAGGTAAGGTAACTTCCTGCCGGCTTCCCACAATCAAGTCAGGGAAACTGGCAGGAAGTTGCAAACCCCAGGCACCGATGGGGGGGGGAGCGAGGGAGGGTCAGGGAGGGTGCGTAGCGACGTGGTGCAGTTTGGGTGTGTGAGGGCCTCAGAACCACTTGGATTTTCAGCCCCAGAGTCAAGAGGCTTCTGAAGCCACTCCACTCTGGAGCTAAACATCCTCCATGTCTGAAAATCTTGCTTGGATTTCAGCACGAGACATTTTCAGCCAGCCCCCAGAGATTTCGGCACAGAGCTTTTTCAGTCAGCCCCCAGAGATGAGAGGGAGTCCTCTTGGCAGGCGGTAGTGGCTTGTGACCTTCCCTGCCAGGTTCCCCATTGACTTTCTGGGGAAGCCAAGGAAGTTTGCAGTTGGCAATTACATGATCGCAGGGCACTTGGCAACTAGACGTAAGTGTGAACTGATTGCCAAGGGCCCAGATCATAGTCACGCGACTGCAGGGGCGCTGCAATGGCTTGTAAATTCGAAGTGGTCACTGAACAAATGGTCATAGAGGACTGCCTATAGTCCTTCCCCCTTCGCTTGCTCGCAAACACCAGTGCCCTCACTCGCTTCCCCAAAGGGGGAAGGAGGGCAGTGTGCTAGCGAGGGATGGAGGGCATGGTGCGTGCAAACGAGCAAAGGGGGAAGGAGGGTATGATATGAGCAAGCAAAGGGGGAAGGAGGGCACAGTGTGTGTGTGTGAGTGAAGGGGGGAAGGAGGGTGCAGTTCATGCAAGTGAAGAAAGGCTGGGGTGGGTGGGGGAGACTTACCTGAGCAACCTGTGACCTTTCCTGCCGGCTTCCCCATTGACTTTGCTTGTGGGAAGCTGGCAGGGAAGGTCACAAATGGCAATCATGTGATCACGGGGCGCTTGGCAACTGGCCATAAGTGCGAATAGGTTGCCAAGCATCCAGATCGTGATCACATGACCAGAGGTAGGGCACTGCAATGGCCATAACTTTGGGGACCAGTTGTAAGTTCATTTTTTAACACCATCATAACTTAGAACAGTCGCTGAACCAATGGTCATAACTCAAGGACTACCTGTAATGTATGAAATGGCCAAAGTCTTGTGAGATAGCAAAATCTTGGAAGACGGTTAATGCATGAGTTCTCATTAGATTTTGGTCATTTTAATTTTTTAAATGCTCAGTATTTTAAACTATTATTTGTTCTGGCTGCTATAAAAAATAGTATTAACTCCTATGTTACAACCATTGGTACTAGCATGATTCTGTGCATTTTACACTACCTGCCTCTATATCTGGAGCTGTAAATGTATCTAGGCTGCAAAACCCAGTTGACTTTTAGATGGCAGCAGAGAGATACAGAATACTGTAACTCTTTGCTGCCATCTAATAGTTGTATAGATTTTGGCAGCCCAGAACTATAAATACTCTTGACACTAAAGAAAACTGAGAAAAGCAGGACTTAGCTGTGCATTCATGTAAATATCAATACCAATGTAAGATCCCTCACAAAAAATGTTTATGAGTATTAAAGAAGGAAATAATATATATGCATTTGCCAAATGTTATTTATTTTTTGTGCCTTCAAGTCAGTCTTGAACCTGGTGACTACATAAACAGGTGTGTGTGGTTTTCTTGATAACGTTTTGATAACATTTTTGGAAGAGTTTAGAATTGCCTTCTTCCTAGAATTGATAGCATGTGACTGGCCTAAAGTCACCTAGTTGGCTTTCATACCTAAGGCAGGACTAGAACTCACAGGGTCCTGGCTGCTAGTCAAGTGCTTTTAATTACTACACCAAACTGACTCTCACCACATAATATATTTGATATTAAAATATTTTTTGCATTACAGACCACATTACATATGCTTTTTATATCATAACAGAGGTTATTATCTTACCCAAAAGTAAGTGTACACATTTTAAATTTTGTTTGTTGCCTTGTATTAAAAGTTTCTGTTCCTTGCTTCCCCAATCTTACTCTCTGCAGTACTTTTTTCTAAGCTGCAAAGTATATTGCAGAGTTTAGTTTTTTTTTTTTTAACTTCAGGCACAGTGGAGCCAAGGACATTTTAAATGACTCGATCCAAATATATGTTGACAGGTTAATGGATATTGTTGAGTAGACTGTATGTATAAACCATGGATCAAAGCTTTATTTGGTTGCTTACTCAACACTTCCATTTAAGGTAGTGAGATGCTTGGTCACAGAAAGATGATTCAGCTGATCATGGAGATGCTCAGCAGCATTAGAATGGCAAAATCTGCTCATAATGTGAAGATTTAGGTTGGGACCAAATTTCTTTTCCAGAAAAAGGCTCAAAAGTGCTAGGCAATCATCTTAAACCAGTAAAATAGGATTAGTAACTGTCATTGATTCACAACACCATAGATGCCTGTTTTGTACATGGAGACTCATGTGCGGTGTATCAGAGGAAAAGGATTAAATAATACCAGCTTTCAACTAAATCATGTTGTTTTCCATATAGAGAATGTGTGATAGCTCTAGTTAAATGTGGTTATTTCTCCAGCTGCTCCCATAATATATAAAAATATACAAAATGGCTCTATAAAGATCGTTTCCCTATTGAGGAAAAAGCAAACAAGCCACAAGTTTAGCTCAATATTTATTTCTGCAAATAACCTGTATTAAACTCAGAAAAGCTTGTATATGTGTTCACACAATACATTTAGACATGCTTAGCTATGGTTTATGTAATTATTTCAGTTTTCAGTTCCTGACTGATCTCTTGCATTTAAATTATCAGTCATTCCATGAGATTTTATATCTTGGTAGGTAACAGGCTTCATTTCAGAACTGCAGTCACAAATCATGGCTGTTCTGTATTTTGTATAAATGGAATTGTTGACTTAACTGTTTAGCCAATTTTAGCTTCTTGAATTATTATTCTTATAGAGGAAACTAACTTAACAGCACAAAAAATTGAACAGACATACATTTATTTTCATTGTATTTTATTTTGCAATAATTGGCAGAGATGACAGGTATTTTGTGTTGTGTCTTACCATGTTATTAATTGTTGACAGTGTAAACAAAGCATTTTGTATATAAGTACTGACTGCTCTTCTAGCTGCTTTACATACAGATATGTGCTTGCTTATAGACTGCTTAATACCACACAAGAATGAGACTGATCTGAACATATCCTTGTTATTTACTGAGTAAGCTATAGTAGATTGACACCTGAAATGAGCTTTTCCCTGTTTAGATTATTAACATATTTTATTATTAGGCTGCTTTATCATTAGGCCTTTCAATGGAGCTGTGTGTGATATAAAGCAACTCTGTATCAGACATCCAAAAGGCCAAAATAGCATTTAGTGCAAAGTGGTATCACACGGATATATGGAACCTGTCTATTTTTCAGTGTTGCATGTCAGTAGCAGTCTTTGCTGAAGATAAATATCTCTTTAAATTTAATCTCTAAATTTAATGTTTGATCTCTAAACTTCTGCATACATCTGCCTATTTGGTAAGGTTTGTCAGCATTACTGATCAGGGAACCTAACTCACGGTTCTTTGTAATTCACTTTGTACCAATAGAACTTGTGATTCCTTCTACATCTTTCCTTATTTCCCCCTTGCCAAAGAAAATATATTTTAAGAATTCATAGAATAGTTTGATATAAACCTGAGAACATAATATACATGTTAAATACATAGAATAGTGGAAATAAATACTTTGACCCTCAGTATTATATAACAATGTATTTTTATCACTTTAAAATTTTGCTCTCCTTCAGATTCCTTTCATGACATCATGTGACTCTATCTTTCCATCCTTCTACCAATAACATATATCTCCCTTTTATTCTAGGTCCTGGGTAATTTTTTTCTCTACTCCAATGAGTCTTAAATTTCTTTTCGGAAACTACTGGGGGAAGCATGACTTGACCTCTTGTTCTTGCACACAACTATGAATTACATCATGCCTTCCATAGTGTGAAAGTCACATGGGTGGATTGTTTTTTTTGGCACATTAAATGGCAACTCATCTCATATCCATCTCTTCCTTATACTGGAGAACTAAGAACTAATTTCCATGCACTGTAACAGACACAAGGGAGACACATGCAATTTTATATGTGTATCTCTTTCAGAGCATATAGTGGAAAGTAATCTGATGATACGTATATTAAAAATTGGAACAACTTGGAGAAGCTTTATGGTTACTCCTTAAAAGTTGTCCTTCAATCTGGGGCAAATGCAATGAAGTGAAAATATGTGAAAGAGACAGAATGGGGACACTTATCTATAAAAGTTTGTCTTTGTGTCTCTTCCTTTTAAAATTTCAGTTAACTGGAGATAGGAGAGAAGATTATTTAAAGAGAAAATAATTGATAAATATGTATTGTCTTAATAATTAATGCATCTTAGAAATGAGAGTCTATTTGGTATGGTTAACACACAGTGCATGTAAGAGGAACTGTATTAGCAAAGAAAGGTGTGTCAGAATTATGAAAATTAAAGGTACAATCAGATGGCAGCATGTCTTATCTGAGATTGTAGTGACAATTGTGGGTAAAAGCAAATTAAAATTTTGTTGTCAGAGGTATTCTGGAACAGTTTTGGGGGTGCCCAGGGAGCTACTGTCAGGGAAGAATAAAAACTTAATCATTTCATACAAACACTCTCACACAATATTGAATTTTCTCCCATAGCTAATTGTGCTCATTTGGCTGGGATGATACCATTTGAGTTTAAATATTCCAAACATTTTCAGCAGTTATAATAAGATGTATGAATGTGCATAAATAAGGAGTGGATCTTAGGTGGATGGATAGGAAGGGCATGAAAGAAGAAGAAAGAAGTGAAAAATGAAAGTGAAGATTAAATAATAGCAAAAAGAAAAAGTACAAGACCTATATGAAAAAATAGAAAATAGATTTTTATTTTTTTTTATTTTATTAAATTTATATGCCACCCATCTCCCCCTGAGGGTGACTCTGGGTGGCTTACAATTAAAAATGCATGATGTCAACTCTACTTGTAGAACATACCTTGGTTTCCTCTTTTCTCATGTTGTTCTTTTCTCTGCCTTTGTAGCTTCATCCCTTCCTGGGAGATGCCCACTTCTATAATACTTGCATGGATGGAGTGTTTCTGGATGAGATTAATCTTTCAATACATTGAATGTATAGAAAGAAGACATTAAAGCTGCATTGAATGAAGTGAAAAGAATTTTATTACAGAGTGCCACAAATGTGTGTGGCGTGATAGTAATGGGAATTATAAAAATAGATGCTTGTTGAAAGAAGTGTACTTCTGCCCTCTTTTACACATGGGAATGAGAATTAGGTATGTCAGAAACATAAAAGTAAGTTGAATGCAATTGGAATGGGGTTCTTAAGATGTGTGTGTGGTAAAATAGAGCAGAACTGAATTGAGTACAAAAGTATAAAAAGTCCATTGAGATGATTTGGTCATTTAGAGAGAATGAATGAGGGTCAAATCACAAAACAAATATATGAAGGAAGAATGAATGAGTTGAGAGGAAAGAAGACGACCAAAGAATCTGAAGTTAAATGGAATTGTTGAGATAGGCAAAAAACAATGTAGGAAGCAATGGATGGATGTGGCAGAAGTAGGCATGGTTTGCAAGGCTAAGATGTGGAAAAGTATAGTGAATGCTGTTGATACAAAGTAGTTTTAGCTGTTTCTTTTTTTTTTTCCTTATGCTTTTAATTTCTTTGGCTTACAGTTTTTTAGCCCTGATTATAGGTATATATGAATGTAAGAATGTTTTATAACACCACTTCAAACAATTACTGCTAGTTATTTCCCTTGACTAATGTTTAAAAAAACTATGTAGTTTTAACCTAGCATGAATTAAAATAAGAAAACATTGCTATCTGTGGTCCTACAATAAATCCTACTTGCTCTGTTTTTTTTAGATTTCTTTAATTAAAAATAATTTTTCATGCAAACTTACAGTCTGCCTTCTTAACTGCACATGCTTTTAATATTTATATTGGCTTAGCACAGAACAAAGCAGCACAACTGCAAATATGGGAAGTACGTGTACTGTTGTTTTCACTGTTTGACAGCAGTGTTAAGAATATGATAAAATAATTTGAATACTAATAAGGACTGATATATTAAGATGTACCCTGAATACCTTTTTGCAAAATTAGACTTTTTAAGAAACTGAGTCTTCTATTTGATAATAATTTAATAGTGAATAAAGTTGATTGAACTCAGTATGATTTCTTTTGAGTAAACATATGAAGGTTTGTGCTTTGAGACTGGTACAGAACTGAAAGATACCTATCTGTAAAAATGGTAACATAATATTAGATGTTTTTAGCTGGACTGAAATAATGTATGTGAATCAAGAAGATTGAAAGGAAATTATGGATTATAGCCAACATTATATGGCTGGACTTCTGTTTTATCCCAATTGGTAGAGCTAGAAGATTTGGGCTGTCAAAGTTTGGATGAAATAGTATTACCACTTAGATGGCAGTAAAGAGATACAGAAAAGAAACCCATTTCTGCCATCTAGTGGTAATGCTATTTTTGCTGCCCTAATCTAGTTGTCCTGCCCATTTATTCCCTTTCTGATCCTTTGGGCATCACCCAAATGCCATCTAGGAGGGCTCTTCCAGTCCTCAGAGCAAATTTGATGGATGATTGTAAGAGTAGTTCAAGAAACTTTCCGCTCAAAGATACTTTTTTGTCAGCACATGGACAGCATATAGGTGGTCCTCGCTTAGCAACCACAGTTAGGATCAGCAATGTGGTTGCTAAGTGATGTGGTCAAAGTCATGTGACCACAACTGGGCTTACAACCTTACTTCTTCAGTCATTAAGCGAAATGACATCACTAACTGAAAAATCATGTGATCACGACTTACAATTTTACTTCCACCTTCCATACTGTACAGTATTACCTCTGCTTGTTGCAAGTGAAAATGTATGCCTGTTGTGAAGCACATGAATGGTGATCATGTGACTGAAGGATGCCCCCCTGCCTGCACTCCCTACTGTCCTCCTTATGGTACCCACCCATGTTTGCCCATGCTCCCTAATGCCTGCCCGTGGCACTTACCTACCCACCTGCAGCACCCATCTGCCCGCTCACACTCCCTAGTGCCCACCCATAGCTCTCATCCACTGGCCTGCTTACTTGGGACTCCTGCCTCTTCCCACATTGTGATCATGTGAGGTCCTCGCTTAAGCACCCACGTGGTCCTGGAACTGCTGGGATTGCCATCGCTAAGTGATGCGGTCATGTGACATTGCATTTTACAACTGCATTACTTAGCGATGGAAATTCAGGTCCCAATTGCCATCGTAACAAGAGGACTACCTGTATCTGGTTTCTCATCTGAAAAAATCCTAGATCTCTTGATGAATAACTGTGGCTCATTGCTTGTTTGATGTGGTCCTTTCATTATAAAATAGAAGTATATGATTAGCCTTGTAGTTCTGCATTATAATTTTAATTGTAAGGTTTGTAGACCTGAATCTCAGAAAATCCAAAAATAGGAATTCAGGCAGAGGCTCTTAAAAAGAAAACAGCTCTTTAATCGGCCGAGTGAACAGCTGGGTGGGCAGCAACCCAAAACACGGGCAGCGAAAGTTCGGGGCAGCTCCACACCAACAAGATTCCAAACCCAGTTTTTATAGCATTGCAAAGACAACAGATTGCAACTAATAAGGCAATTTAAGGCAGTTTGAACCAGTGTTCCCCCCTTTAGCCTCAAGACCTTTTCCCTGTGCTCTCTCCCCTCAAGGTCTTCTGTGTACATGTCCTTCAGGCAGTTTCTTCCTAGCACAAGCAAAATACAGAGGCAAGATAGTGAGAGCTAGGCTAAGAAAATCCCCCCCCTTCATAATGTTATAGTTACTTCATAAATACGTTCATTTTGATAAATTAATGTATCTAACTGGAAGATTTTGCATATCTTTAGATGAAAAACCATCTGTATTGCTACCAAAGGAAACACAAGAAAAAACTCCTCAGCCACAGTCAGATCCAAGAAAACCATTACAGTCATCTCAGCCAGGCATGTTTCCAGCACCATCGCAACCAAGGACTTCCGTACAGTCACAAACAGAGGTGTATCTGCAACCATCACAACCCCAAACACCAGTACAAATTCCAGAACTAAGAATACCTCTGCAGCCATCACGTCCACAAGTAATTATACAGCCACCATTGCAAGGAATACCTCTTCAGCCATCAGATGCCAGAATTGCAATGCAGCCATCAAAACCAGGATTGTCTTCTTTGCCTGGATCAAGTGGGTTATTGATGGAAGCTGGACAGGCAGGCCCTCCTGGTACGCTTCTAATGTCAGGAAGAGGACGACCAAAAAGAATAGATGGGCAGGATGGCCAGAATAACATGCTTATATCTGAAGGATATGCAGGGGCACCAGGTGAGGAAATTAGCATTTTGAACTCTGTGATTAGTACTTTCAAGTGACTGATGAAATCTAGTTTATACTGGTTATAATATGGTGTTCAGATACTATGTGAAAAAAATTGCATTGAATGTCATCAGTTTGGATTAAGCATAGATGCAAATGGCCAATGTCATCCTATAAAAAGGTGTTAAATGGGAAGCCATACTTATATGTGACTTGAAGTAAATGTGTACATGTGTGTGTGTTTAATAACTAAACCCTGGAAATTAATTTCACTTCCCAGTATAAGTGTGTTTAGCTGGGTTTCCAGCCAGTTCACCTTGCATTCTTTCAACAAGCCATTTTGTTTTCTGTTTTGCTATGTATCAAATTATTTTTAATGTTCCACAGCTCAGTCCTCATTAGGATATTTTGGGGAAGTTTACTATTATTATTTTAAAGTTTTTGTCTGTGAATACTAATGAAAATCTCAGGATACTTAAGTATACTTATATCACCCCTCTACTTTCCCAGTGACCCTTTGGGGGCCCAGTTTCATGAGTTTTAACTGCTGAGTTCACTATCAAAGGAGATTATCACTGTAGTACCTTATCAGAATGGACAACAGATACAAATGGAATACAAAGAAAGTTGTAATTAGCATTACTATGGTTTCTGAAATAACAGTCTGGAGTTTGTAACTGCCTAAATCCATTAATAGGGGAGTAATTCCTCCTGTATCTCAGGAGTAGAAGGTTACTTGGAGTTAATCAACAGTAAGAAGGAGAAACGTTGCATGATTTCAGCACAATCTGCCATTAACACTGGCCCAGCCTGAACACAGGTTAACTATATCCTTAATTGCTGTTTTGCTGAGAAAGGATAGAACTTTTCTCACTCTCTCTCCCCCTCCCCTCCTTCTCTGTGAAATCACCCTATAGCAGAAGGGAATGTTCTAGTTACAGCTGTCCAAATTCTTCATTTTAAATAGCAGTTCTCAAATCACTGAGTTTGAAAGGACTATTCCGAAAAAATTATCTGTGGGCTACAGTAGTAAAATGGGACAGAGAGAAGAGAATAATAGTTAAAAAATTTTTTTTTTCATATATGCTCTTCTTATTTTATAGGTTATCCAAAACCACCAAGACCTCCATCTCCACAAGGTAATGCTGTTGCTCCTCTTAATTTCTTGAACCTGATTTCCACAATATACTTGCTGATATCTTGAAACAATTTATGCCATAAATACTATTTCTAGAAATGTTATCTGGAGAAATCTTGTTCAGAAAATAGGTCTTTTAACATAATTTCAAAATATGAAATTGATTTTGTACTGTACTTAAGGATAATGGAAGCAAGTGGAGAGAAAAATGGATACCTACTTACTGCTTTCCTTTTATTTACAAAGAAAGTTTGCAATATTCTTTTTTTGTTATCCTGTCAAAGTATAGTTCAGACAGTAATGTTGAAATGGATATATGGCAAAGCAGCTTGGAAAATAATAAAATAAATTTGAATGTGATATTATATATGTGTAAAATAATGGGGAATGGGATTTACAAATGTGTGTTTTTTTCTTTTAAGCATGCAAAAAATGGCAAATAGGCCTTTACCCAGGTGTAGAAACATATAATGTATAAAACCAAGGTCTGTTAAACCAAGGTCTGTTAAATCAAAGACTTGCTATTTATTATTATTCCTAATGCTGGTACGTAGAATCTTTGGATTTGTATAGATTCGCATCCTGTCTTAAACAGGCAGCCAAAGATTGATTGGCACATTTTTTATTACATACACACACACACATACACACACATATATACATACATAAATACACACACACACACGTACAAACCAATATATTCCTTTGAGAGTGGCTCTGGAGGATCCAAGGCTTTGCATGCAGACATAGGGCTTATTTCTAATTTAAGGGGGAAAAATAGGTATAAGACAAATTCAGTACTGTTTGTTTTGCATTAATATTTTTCTTAAACATATTTAAATTATATTCACTTCTCCATTTTAGTAGGAGCTATTACTTCTTTGGTGTCTTTCTCTGCTGGCCTCACAAGGAAGCCTTTCCCTAAAGATGTGGGTGTGATACGTTTTAACAAAGTCCTTGTAAATGATGGAAATTATTATAACCCTAACACAGGTAAGGGACAAGGAGCAGGCTGGGCCTATAATTTGGAATTTACTTGGAGTGTTAATAAATTACAATAGTGGACTTCAATTATTCAGATTAAAGATTCACATTTAATTTTCTGATACTTTATATTTTCCCATCTTTCTGGATTTGTTGCCCAGGTTTTTGGTATCATTATACACATGGTTTGTTCTGTTGCAAATAGCCGCTACAGTTTGAAGGGTAGAGGGGTGTAGCTATTTCACAAGTAGATATAATTTTACTCCAGCGAAAAGATCAGCAGCAGACTCAGGCAAGTTTGCAAAAATCTTTTCTGGGGGAAAGACAGCTTTCTGCTTTCATTTTATTTATGCCATATGCACAGTTATTTATGCTACAGTTAGGAATACATATGGACATCTCTTGCTCTAAGTATCAGAATACCACACAAAAGGGTTACTATGCAATCAGTTATTCTACAGACTCTCAGCTGTTTCAGTTTCTTCAACCTGCATATTTTCTATTTCTGTCTGCAGTTTATATAGTACTTCACAAGCAAGTAATGCAGAAATATCTTGATTTAAGCCAGTTAATTTCCACTAAGTATGGAAAGCAGTGCATCCATACAGTATGGAGTTTTCTTTTCCCCCCCTCATCAGATTGGTTCACATAGTATTGCTGCATTGGCTTAAATTCTATTGGATTCAAAAGCACAAACAAACCAAATTAAATTAGGGCCTATAAATCCTGAAAATTAAGTTAAGATTATAATTTTATATTCTGGCCAGAATGACTAGAATGGCATTCTAATGGCAGAAAGTGAAGAAGAACTAAAGAGCCTCTTGATGAGGATGAAAAAGGAGAGTGCGAAAGCTGGCTTGAAACTCAACATTAAAGAAACTAAGATCATGGTATCTGAACCCATTAATTCCTGGCAAATAGAAGGGGTAGAAATGGAAGCAGTAACAGACTTCATTTATTTGGGCTCCAAGATCACCACAGACGGAGACTGCAGCCATGAAATTAAAAGACGCTTGCTCCTTGGGAGGAAAGATATGGCAAACCTAGATAGCATATTAAAAAGAGACATCACCTTGCCAACAAAGATCCACATAATCAAAGCTATAGTTTTTCCAGTAGTAATGTATGGTTGTGAGAGCTGGACCATAAAGAAGGCTGAGCGCCGAAGAATTGATGCCTTTGAACTGTAGTACTGGAGAAGACTCTTAAGAGTCCCTTGCACTGCCAGAAGGTCAAACTAGTCAATCTTAAAGGAAATCAACCCTGACTGCTTATTGGAAGGATTGATAATGAAGCTCAAGCTCAGATACTTTGGTCACCTAATGCGAAGAGAGGACTCTTTGGAAAAGACCCTGATGCTGGGAAAGATGGAAGGCAAAAGGAGAAGAGGACGGCAGGATGAAGATGGTTAGATAGCATCACTGAAGCAATGAGCATGAAACTGAGCAAACTCAGGGAGGCAGTGAAGGACAGGAAGGCCTGGCGCAATATGGTTCATGGGGTCACCAAGAGTCAGACACAATGACTGAGCAACAACAACAGAATGACCAGTTCTGAAGTATTGAGGAATTATTCTTGTGGTTCCCCTTTAGGCAGTTTAGTGCATGGGTGGTCTTTTTCTATCCTGCGTCCCTGGGGAATTCTTACTGCTTTCAAAACATTCAGCCAGGCCTTTTGAATTGCATTGATTGCTAGTTTTAGTGTTTTTTAATTTAATTTTAATGTAATTTTAGACCTTTTGCTATCTGAATGACTATGGGCAGAAAGTTGGGGTATAAACTGAAATAATAAAGTATTTTAACATTTCAGACTTCTCAGGATGATGTTGCATCATTGATTAAGTCCATCTGTTCTAACCAAAATTGAGCACGCAATGAGAAAGCCATTTTTCCCCTTGATATCCTTACTACAAGTAGCAAAATGGAAACATGTATTAGTGAAATATTCACTAGCATTAGATAAAATTGCTCTATTTGCATTCCTCCCTTTGTACTTGGGAGCTGCAATGAAATTGTTTGGCTGAATTCTGCATTACTAAGTCCAATAAAACATGAAAGCTTCACAGTAAAGCTGTAATGTTGTATCTGCATGTGTGGAGTAAATTTCAATGAATATGCACTTGTCCTGTCATAAGAATTAAAGGGTGCCTTATTTTATTTACTGGTACAACTTTTTTGCAGGTATTTTTACATCTCCATATGAAGGTCGTTACCTGATCACAGCTGTTCTAGCTCCTGAGAGAGATGAATACATTGAAGCTGTGCTGTCTGTTTCCAATTCAAGTGTTGCTCAGCTCCACACAGCTGGCTACAGAAAAGACCTGCTTGAATATCACAAACCAAGATCAGGCAAACAGACTTGTGGTGGAACTGGGGCTTTTCATCTTGTTCTTCATCTCAGAGCAGGCGCAGAAGTAAGCATTGTAGTTACTGGGGGCAAGCTAGCCTATACAGACTCTGATGAAATGTATTCTACATTCAGTGGAGTATTTCTGTACTCAAAAATTTCTCAGGCCTGAGCAGAAGATAGGTAAATTGAACCTGAAGAAAATAACTAATGAATTGAGAAGTGTTAATGTGCCTCTTTCCATTTTTTTCCTTAGGAATTTGGCTTAAGTACTGCCCTTATATGAACCTGTGTTCCTTCTCCAATTTGTCTTTTATTTAATAGAGTATGGATATTTATGTATACCAAAACAAAGCTACATATAACTAGGTCATATTATAAAATGTTCAGAATACATATTTTGCAACATTTGGTAATATCTGGGAGAACTATGGTGACAGTCCTACAATGGAACTTTATTCAAATTTCTACATATGCTGTTCTTACAAAACAATACCTTTGATATCTTTAACTGTGGGGTCAAGGAGCTAATCAAGGAGCTACAGAGTAGCAAAACAAAACCCCCAGCCCCACCAGCACTGGCAAGGCATGCCACAGTATATAAATAGAGAGCAAACCCCAACCCATTTTAGCACTGAAGATGTTACCTAGCCGGGTAATGAAATGTTTACAAGAAAAGAACCAAGCTCAGAGAACCCCAAGGACTCCACAGTTCAACCCTGAGCTACACATACTCGCCTCTATTGGTATCTTTAACTGTCTGTATCAACTCTTTCTCATGCACTCTTTTTATTAGCTTCTATTAGCTATTGGGAGTTACACTGTAGTATTGATCATAGGGATACTTTGTGTACAATTTAAAAGGTATTTCATCTGTGGAGTCCTTGGGGTTCTCTGAGCTTGGTATGCAGGTATTTCATCCCCATACAGATTTCATGAGATTTAGCTATCTCACAAAATCTGAAGATCTAGTGAAGGGGCAGCCATCACTGACTTCCAAAATTAAAAGTGGCTGAGATTTTGGGAGATAGTCAAATCTCATGAAATCTGTATATATTCACTTGAACTCTCATGAAGTTTTGGTCATTTGCATTTCTAAAAAATGAGAGCATCCTGTTGCCTGAAGGCTGTAGACCACTTATCTCATTCAAGGATGGGGAACTTGATTTCTCTTCCAAGGACAACACTTCATCTTGGATATCTATCATGGTCCATAGGCCAATGCTGAACACAGCAAGAGCCAGAAATCCATAGTCTGTCTTCTTTTCTACCTCTTACCTTCTTTTTAATGTGTTCTGTCAGAAAGTGGACAGAATACTTCCAGATGGCTTTTAAAATTCAGCTTAGACCCATTTTTCCATTCCTGAGCTAGCTGTTGATCATTGCAACAACTATGTAATTAGGCTTATTGTCCCTCATGTGAGGCTGAAACTGAGATGTTGGCATGCATGACTTCATATACAGTCATATAGTCTGTAAACTATAGTTTATAGCTTTGTAATATGAAACCGGCCATTATAAATCATGGCATATAGCTTGTGTGACTCTGGTCAGTTGTGCTTCATTTAACACGCTTGATAAAATAAACACAACACAGTTGTGAATCTAACATGTTTATTGCCTATATCTAGTGTACCTAACACAAAAGAAAGATAAAAATTAAGGATTTCATCCTCCATAGCTATCTCATTTATGTTAATACTGAGATTTGTACAGAATTGTTTTAATTTTTTCAAAATTCTCATTCCCTTCTGTCAGCTTTCTTCCAATTCTACATTATCTGAAACCATTTTTAAAAAATGTATCTGATATTTGCACCATCTTCTATAATTCTTATAGTAAATGTTTTCTTTTTTCCAGGACTTGTTAACTTTTTAGTAACTTAAAAGTTCACAAGAGAACACAAACTGTATTATTCATTGTTGTGAATTATTTTTATAGCAGACAATAATAGCAGCCTGCCAAATAACACAATTTTTTTGTTTTACTTTGTAAGTTACTAATGATGCTAAGAAAAGTTGCATATGAACTAGACTTACGAAGTATTTCTGATTAATCTCCTCCCTTGAGGTTTCAGAAATAGTTATGTCTTTATTTCATTGTCCCGTGAGCCATCCCCTGAAGAATTGTTTCCAAGCAACATAAAGCAAACTTCCTCCTGAAAGCTGAGCTCATTTTTAAACTGATACATATGTAGAAAAATGTTTTCTAGCCACAAGACTTTAAGCATTCTTATTTTCTTTAGAATTTTATGAAAACATAATTATTAAATTGTTCATTTTTTGAGTTCACTCAAGTGGTTACAAACTTGAAGCAGAATAATCACCACCTCATAAGTTACTAGTTTTCAGTTTTACCATTCACTTGGACCTACTTCAAGCTGATAATTTTCATTTTTCAAAAAATTAAAGTTAAATGCTATCAGACAGTCATAAGGGCTTAAGAGCACTTAACTACAGCACTACACATTTTAGAAAGATTCATATGACACAGTTATTCATTGTGAACAGATGCATTGTTTCTTTAACGTTTGGAGATAATTAGCAGCTTTTAAAGAATCAGAAAAACCCTCAATTACTTCCCACATTAAGAAACAATATTACCTTTCAAATATCTTAGGACTAGTTGAATAAAACCCGGAAGTGCACTGTTTGCCCAGGCTGCTAATTTATCATTGCTTTCAATAGATGGGACTGTTAATATCCTTATTTACCACACATTTGTAATTCTCAAATTTGTTTTTGTATGAATGTTTTCCAATTTTGTAAGCAATTTCGGCAAAATGAGTATGCATGAGTTTGTAGCTTGTCTCCACAAAATTGATTCTGCATGTGGTTGTTCGGTTCTTCCTTTACAAATGAGTGCATTCAAAACTAGAGCAATGTTTAAGTATTTAATGGTATCAAATGTTTATTTTCAATTGAATATTTGCTGCTGGTTAGACAGTATACCTTTAATGAAGAAAAAGTTCCCATCTCCCTTTTATCATTCCACTGTTTTCTTTTTTTCAGTTCAGTCTCTTCACCTTTTTCCTCAATACTTTGAGTTTCTCTTCATATTCTATGTGCTTTATGTAGCTCACATTCCACAACATTTCTAGGAAATGTGAAAAGCAAACCACTTTATACTATTTTCACCATAGTTTTCAAACCCTTTGCATAAAATATAGTGTAGCTGAATTCTTACTGATGTTTCTTGGACTCATTTCTTGGATAGCCAAAAATATTCTATTTATTGTACATGACAATAAAACATTATAAAATTCAAAAGGGTTCACAAACTTTTAAGTACTACTACAGATATTGCTATTCCAGCAATAGAAATCAGTTTTTCAGTAAACCAAGTTGTGTCGAGTTATTATTTTGGGTTGCAAAAATCCAATTAGCTGCTAGATGGCAGCAAATATATACAGGAAACCCTAACATCTGGATTTTTGCAATTCAGATTTGGTAGCTCTAATATTGTTCACAAGTACTGTTTGAGAGGTTTTGCATGCTTAACACTGCCGAAGGATTAAATCATTACTTAAATTTATCCTGAGATTCCAGTTTTTATATTTCTATTACAGAGTGACAAATATGCCAAAACTAATAAAACTGCCAAACAATTGCATAAACTATAGAATACAGCACCCAGTTACAATTTTTTTAAGTGCAGCAGCTAGACTATGGGCTATTTCCATATAATGGCAATAGCTGTATTCTTATTTGGTTCCTCAGCAAAACAGGTTTTAACTCACTACACACTGATTTTTCATTCTCTTGTCCTGTCCAGACTACATGATACTCTAGAGTTCATCCTCCTGGATTCAGAATTGAATTCTTTATCCCCATTTCTATGATTATCAGACTATTGCTCATTTTAAAGAAATGATAAGACACTTAGAAGCAATTTTATTGTAAACTTTATTAAACAATATGACATGACTTTTTTCCCCTAATACATCCAGTTTTTACCAAAAATCACTGTTCTGGAATGTTTATTAATTAATACGTAAGCAAATTAACATCAAAGAAAAAAAACCCAAACAACACAGTTAACTAGAATGTTCTAAAGAGTTTTCTTCCTTGCAATCTGACCTGATCAAATGTAGAACTTGTGTTTAAAAAGTTTCTCAAAATTTTGTTGGTTAACAAAGCCAACTTTCTTAGCTGCAAGGTCAGAAAAACATGTTATCACATATTTTTTATTGTATTTGCCATTCTTTTAAGATCTGTTAGTACTTTACACACACTCATAATCAGTCTATGTATGATACATCATACTAATTGAAGGCATTTAGAGTTACCCAATTCTGAGTCATGTAATTTAGTGAAATGTTAAACAATTTTCCAAATGAGGATACATATTTTCAACCAGTATATTAACAGTAACAGAATTTTTTTTAAAAAAACCCATCTATTCTTCTGTATATTTTTGTACATTCTTACTGAAATACATTCTGTTCTCCAAACAGCCCGAACAGAGAAGTAAGAAATCTGAGCTTTGTCTGGCAATACAATACAGCAACTTTTTTTTTTTTTGGCCTGGTTTATGTTTTTCTAAATCTGCAGAGTTTTAGACCAAGATTTTCAGCTCCTTACTTAAAGATTGCAATATTTATTTATTCCAATTAAATAATTTGACAGGTGCAGCAGTTCATTATATTCCTGAAGTAAAAGCAATTACACTTAAAAACACAGACTGACATAGTAAATAAACACAAATGTCCATTTCTTTCATAGAAAGAATTAGCTTACATGTACTTATCCAAAACAGAAACAGTACAAGTATTGTTTCCCAACCCATCAGTATCTGCTACCAGGAAATAGATTAAAGATGAGCTCTATCAGAAGGTGAATACTGAGACAAAGTTTATCACTGGCCAGCTCTAGAGTCACAGAGGTAAAATCCAAACTTAATATGTAATTGTCTGATACTACTATCCAGAAAGGGTTCAGTAGATAATAAACAATCACAATGTTAAGAAATGTGTATTCATTGCAATTGAAAGGCATGTTTGGATCAGGATGACTCGAGCACTTGTTAAATTTAACAAAGAGCAGAATTCTGAGTGCATATAACTGTATAATGGAATTCTTCTTTGAAAAGCAATTTGGAAATTCTCAATATTCAAAAATAAGCCATAGGTTTTCTCTACTCCAGCCACTTTATCACAGAAAAATTAACTTCAGATGACTTTATCGTGGCCTTAAGGATTCACTTTATCAGAATGAATTTATAAATCATGACTGAAATACAAAATAAATCACATTGCCCTTTGCAATGTAGAAGAAACACAACCACAACTTTTAATTTTAGAGGATGTTTTACTGAATTTTAATCTAGGAAAATGCTTTATCAAATATGAAAATGATTAAGTTCAACATACTAATGAATTTGATACAACTGGCTGTGACTGATCAGAATTATATAATCTGAGCATATACTGAAAACATTATTTTGTTAATCTTCCAATTAGATGTAAATTTGTTTCAACTATACTACAGTGCAGCCCAATCACTGTTTATTTTATTGGTGTTAAGAATCTGTACACTAAGTATAATAGTGTAAAAAAAAAATGCCAGATCTTGAATTTCTAATTTTCTTAGATACATTTTCTATACAAATTCAGTAGAAAGTAAGCCATTCCTTCTAACACTGTGAAAGAGCTTGCTTAGCCCAATTTCACTGAGAATCAACATAAACACTACTGCCAACTCAACATAAACTCAAATCAATAGCAAACCTGATGGTTCAGTTTAGTAATTTATACCTGCAGAGAATATGTAGCCTTAATCCATTTACATGTTTCAGGGTGTCCAGAAAAAAACACCCATTCACAAGTAGTCCCTGCATTTATGTCTGTCCATTCTTAAAATCTGAACTAAACTTTAAGATAATTTTTTAAAATTATATTGCTGGGACATAAGGATAAAAACTTGCTAATTCTGCTGTATTACCTATAGACATTTCCATTAATAGATATGTGTAGCAGTGAAAAACAGGTGAGAGAACGTAAGACAACTGGCTACTTAATCCAGAACTTCAGTTATTTTTAGATTTACTGTGCAGCTATTATAAAATATTTAATCATAACTGACATTTATAGCTGTTTCAAAATAATTCACCGATCTGCACTTTTTTTTTTTTTATCAAATTGAAAAACCCTGATGCAGAGGTCCTGAAAAGCAAAACAGTAGTCCCAGTTTTAAAAATTGGCTATATGCATTGCCTTTTACTTAGAAAACAAGTTTATCCCTGAATATTTTCTGTATACATTGCCTAGTAATTTTTCCATCATACTAAACTGAATGTAATTAAGAAATGGCAACAATCCCCATTTTGCAGCAAAGAATTTCTTACCATTCTGTAGACTTTAAATTTCACATAGTAGCTTACAAAAGAAAAAAGTGCTGCAAGTAAAAGCTCAGGCAGCCCTATCACACTGTGTAGGATTTAAACAACTGCTAAAGGCAAACCATCTTTAAGCTGTATTAAAAATAGCATTTCTGCTTTCTCTTTTTTTCATAGATGTAGAGAAATCAAGTACCTTACCCATTAACGGTTATATTCTTAAGACATACAGAGAACTGAATGAGATTCTCAGTTGTTCCATCTAAAACAACCTAAATGCTATTTTAAGTACTACCCAGAATTCTTATAGCAGGCCAAACATAAATGCTACTATGAGTTCCACATTTTTTGTGTTTCATATATACTTGAAGATGAAAAGCTAATGGTGTTTCCTCCATTTTCCTTCACTTGATAATCTGCTATTTCAGAAGAAGTTATTTTTCCAGTATCTTAAAAAAAAAAGAGTAAGCTTGAGTAAAGAACAAAGGAAATAGCTTTTCATTTCATTGGTTTGTATCAACGAATGGCTCTTCCTGCATTTAACACGACATATGGTACCAAAAAGGTATAGTGACCTCTCCAGAAAGAAGTTCTGTGTGAGTAATGCTGTTTAAGCTAAATCTTCCATATTCACTTCAGGAAGCAGTTCTCTCCAATAGCAAAAGGAGCTGAATTCTGGGCATGCAAAAGCAGAACTCTGTTCTTTATTAAGCAGTGGAAACAAATGTTCCACAAGTTCATTTAATCTGTAATACCTGTATTCAAAGTAAATTAGAAAAACATTAATACATAATCCTTATTTTATAGCACAATATCATATATACTTATTCTGAAGTGTGCCCCACTAAGTTTAACTCTGCTTATTCAAAGGATAACAGTGACATTCCAGCCTTAACAGATGCTAATTTTTTTATATATATTTTATTGAATTTTTTAATTACAATAGTAAAAATAAATACAAACTAAACTGAGGAAAAAGCAAAATTAAAAGTGCAAAGAAAAAAAAGATAAAGGAAAAAAGAAATATATAGAAAAGACAGGAAAAAAAGTTACAAAGAAGTGGCTTCTAATATTCTTAACAGCAGTCATAAATGCATTTATATTTACCCTCTCCCTCTAAGGGCACATCATAATTTCCTTCTTTCCATAATCTACCCTTTCCAATCATCAAATCCAAAAATCACAAGTTCATTTTTTTTTCAGGAAAAAGTCCATAAGGGGTGTTCAGTCACTAATAAATGTAGCAGCTGATCTTTCTCTAAGCAGACTTGTTAATTTTGCCATCTCTGCTAGTTCCATCATCATCACCAGCCATTACTCCATTGTGGGTATTTCAAAGTCTTTTCATTTTTGTGCATATAATAGTCTCACAGCAGTAATCATATATAAGAATATTCTTCCGTGGCTCTTTTCTATTTGTCCATTAATCCCAGCAAAATGGTTTTGGTTGAATATTAATTTTTAAAATTCATAGTATCATTGTGTATATTTGAATCCAAAATTTTCTAGCTTTTTTACAAATACACCAGGCATGATAAAATGACCCTAACACATGCTAAATTCTAATGTCTGTTTGCACATATGTGAACACAGTGTTCACAAAGTGAACACAGAGTATTGACCAAACTATTTATTATTCAAAATTGCAAAGACTCACAATCCTAGAACTCAAGATAATAGTAAGGTGAAACAGCTTCCCCAGTGCCACCATGGAGGCAGATACTGTATGTAGAGATTTATTATAGGTACCTAAAGTGAATTTAGAGAAACCATTTGAAAAAGTTCAGACACAAGTTAAAGGAAAAGCAACAATCTAGATCTAGGTTCTCTCTAGGCAGAGAGAATCAAAAACCTGGAAAAACCAGGCATCAGAACCAATCAGAAGCAGGAAGATTCCTCTCTCCCGGGCTTTTAAAAGGGGAGGGGGGGCAGATCTATTTTGTCTTTGCTTTGTGCTTTTCTCTCACAGGTGGAAGAAGCATTTATTTCTCAGTTGGCTCAAAGTCATGTAGGCAGTGTCCTAATTTCCACCAAGCTGGGACCTGGAAATCCAGGAAACATGAAGCAATATAGGAACAACTAGAAGCTTCATGCAAATTAGAATATTTAGGCTATGGAACAAGGACTGAGTTGTGGTATTTTTCTTCTACTCTGTTTTCTTTTGTTTTTGAGGTACATGTATCCACTGAGGTAAGTCCTGTAGATGTCAGCTGTTATTTCCCTTTACCCTTTGGCTTTCAACTACCATTTAGATGTTTACCCTTGATGCACATAATAAGAATTGGCATTTTCTTGCTGAATTGGCCCTCTCATTCTGAAAGGATTTTAACTTAAAACACATAATCAATTAAATGCCAGAAAAGAAAGGAAAGCAGAGGTGGGAGGTTAGCCATTTTCCTCCTCCTGAGTAAACTAGTGCAGAGAGAGCCTTTTTCTGGAATAAAATAGACGGTAGCCATATTTATTAAGTAGTCTCCTCAGAATTTGTGGGAAGATGCAGGAGGATTGTAGATGGGAGTATTTACAAACCCCTCATGGAAGCCAAGGGGCCTAGTGTTCGTAAAAGCATGTGTAATTGTACCACACATTGCTTTATGGCTCCACCACAGTGATCCTCAAATCCCACTTAATAAAGCCATTCCAGTAGGATACCACGATCGGTGGCATCAAATGTACTGAGAGATTCAGGAGGCTCTCCCTATTTAATTTCCCCAGAGAAGACCATTCATGTTTTGTTTTGATCCCAAATCCAGGTCTGAAATCCAACCAAAACAGGTTTAGATAATGTTTTCATTCATCTGAAGCTATAACTCACTATTCTTTTTTTAATAGTAATTCTATTAAAAATTACAATTGCAAATATAAAAACTAATACAAACTAAAAAAAATAAAAGAATAAAAAGAAAAAATAGGTGCAGAAAAAAAATAGAAAAATAGAACATAGTAAAGAAAAAGAAAATATATGACTTTCCCCTTTATCACAAGTATAAACTATTTTAGTAACTTACACCTTCTCTTAAAATACAACAAATAATCTCTTCTTCCCATATGCCATCTCTTATCTATAAACAAATCCTTAAAGACTTGTCATTTCAGTCCTGATCAGCAAAAATCCATTAAGGATTACCAGAGATAACATATCTATTTTAACCTTGATCAAGTAAACCAACTTTATATTCCTTCCTTTTACTTTTAATAATCTTGATCTTTAGTTCCTTCAAATAATGTCTTAGAACTTGATTTCATTTTTTCTTTGTCCCTTTTCACAAAATTCTTCAAAGCTTTAACAAGCCTCTTTTGTAAATCCAATATAGGAAAATTATCCAGGTCACTCTCTTGGTTTGTTATTTATATATCCCTTTTAGTTATTAAGACATCAGCCAGTTTCTTTTGTATGTCCAGTGTAGCATCTTTTTCCATATCATTCTTGTAGCCTATCATTTTTAAATCCACTTTCAGATTAGTCTCAATTTTGTCAGATAAAACTTATTCCTCTTCCATAACATCTTTTAAACACAGTCTATCTATAGAGGCAGACGCGCTTAAAATTAACTTCTGGGTCCATTGTTCAAAAATATCCTTCTATATATCCAATGTTAAAGTATTTTTCTTCATTCTGTATTAGTAAGTCAAATCTAAGTGTTCTTCTCCTTTAATTGTAATCTTTAATTCCTTCTGGTTCCCTCTAGTGTCCAACCTTCAAAGTCTCATCCTATCATTTTTTTTTTTTTAAGAATTCAAAACAGCAGCATTTTCCCACGGCAAGGATTCTTATAATTAATTCCAAAATCTTACTTCAAATCCATCTGGACCCTTAGTCAGTTTGTAACTTTCCAAAATCAAAGTTCTAATCACCCTTCTGCTGTTTATTACCCCACTTTTTTTTTAAGTCCTTAAACTTGTATTTAAAACTTCTTTCGCTAAGGCTTGAAGGAAACTCACCCGGTGTTTTCAGGCTTGTTAATCCAGAGGTACCTAATAGCTAAAAAGCAGTTAACAAGCAGTTTCCAAAAGTTATTAGAAAAGGAAGTATGTGAACCCAGTGTCCTTAAAGGCGCTGACCATGGATTGAGCAAGATGGCTATTCCCTCATCTCCCAGAGCTCTAACCCTGGGAGATGACTGTTGTCTTGTAGGCTCCTCACAAGGAGCAACTGTTTAGAGCATTTGTGGCCAATCTCAAATCCTCTCCTTGTCCAGAGAGGAATTACAAAGAGCTGGTCTACTCACCAGCTCTTCATTCCGCCACCGTCGTCAGCTCTGCTTTTAGTGGAGCTGTCTTTAGTTCGCCATCTCTTCCCCAGCAGTCACTAGCACCCACCCACTATTCTTAAGAGTACTCTGATTAGAAATGCAGTTCTTTAACCTATTAGTCAATTTAAAACTACACATTTTAAATTGATAACAACCATGACTTCACACAACATTGTAATCCTTCCCAGTCAATTCAGTCTGTTTTCATTCAGGCTGCTTTAAAAGCCATATACTTACGAAGATTTGTTTCCTTTTGTTTGTTCCTGGATAAGTTCACCCTTTGGGTTAACTGTGAATATTCTGCAGTCTGGAACTCCAACTTGCATATAGGCATAGACATCCTGCAGATAAACAGAACTTCACTGCATCTCAGTTTATAGATAATACCAATTTTGTTATTTATCAATGTTATACTAAATCACATAGGCACTCACAATCATTTTGACACAGTTCTAAAGTTGGTTAATTTATAGAAACTTAGGAAAATTTCCAAATTTCCTATTACATCTTCATTAAAGCTTCCTAAGTGTTTCTCCAGAAGATACTGCTGATAAATGTAACTTATAACATTTCTGCCTTCCCCAGTCTTCATATCAACATATTATGTCATATCCCTCAGCCTTGAAAAAAATGAATTGATTGGGAAAGCAACCATCTGCTAAAGACCTGAGTCCAAATAAGAATGTGATTAGAAAATTTGACTTTTATTTGCAATAATCTATGAAGGCTATTCTTGTTTGTCACCCAAGTACCTTCCAGTAGATGGGTGGCTATATGTTTGTTTGTTTAATCAATAAGGCAGAGAAAATCAAATACAAGGCAAGCCCTAGCTAATTTCTTTTAAACATTACCAACAGAGAAAAAAGATAGTGACTATATAATGTATAAAAACTAGATATATTATAGTGATTGAAATAAAATAAACATGACAAAAGAAAAACATACTGAACAGAAAAAAATCCATATAATACTACAGATTTTAAAAATCTGAAGGTTCTTTAACTCATTTGATTAGGTTTTGTCCAGCTATAGCCTTATTTTGGTTTCAAATTACACATATGCTAGTACAATTCTGGGAAGAAATATTATACTTAAGGAGCTCAATATAATATTGAATTATATTCCCAAACATGGAATTTGTCATCTCATGAAAAGCTTTGGCTCTACTGGGCTTGGGTCACAGCAAAGAATAATTTTACGTAACTGAAAAGAAACTTACTCTCCTCATTTTAAGGAAAAGATCCAGAATATGGGTTTGTTTATGCACTTTTGAAAAATATCTTTGTTTTAAAAATGAGGAAATTATGCAATAGATACTAATACATTGCTAGTCTAGATTTAATGCTAAGGTTAAAAGACTGCAATAACTTTATAGGTAGTCCTTGCTTAACGGCCCTAATTGGGGCCAGCAACTCCATCACTAAGTGAAGCAGTTGTTAAGCTAAACATCACATTAAACCCCACTTAGCGACGGTAGTCCCGGCAGTCCTGGTTGAGATTAAGTGAATCACCCGCAGTTAAGCGAGATATCACATGACCTTGACTTGCAATCTCCTAATGGTTTCCCCATTGACTTTGCTGCTTGGAAGCTCGCAAGTGGCGATCACGTGACCATGAGATGCTGCAACTGTCATAAATGCACAACCGTTACCAAGCACCTGAATTGTATGTGACTGCAGGGACGCTGTGACAGTCATAAGTGCAAGGACCAGCCATAAGTCATTTTTTTCAGTGCCGCTGTAACTTAGAATAGTTGCCAAACAAACAGTCATTAAGCAAGGACTATCTGTATCTTATTATCTATAGGACAGAGGAAAGTCACTAGAAATAGAATGGAAATTGCCCAATTTTGTTAGGTGCCTACTATGGAAGGGTACATATAAATACCTATCTTGTATCAATAGTTTCATTTCATTTTAATTTAAAAGGAAAAAAACAGATTCATTGTAGGATGAGGCAAACTTACATTAGGTCTGTTCCCAAAAGCAGCATAAAAAGGCTGTTCACATGGACCAAATAAGTTCTTAATATCATTTAAACACTCAATTTTGAATTTCTCTGGCTTTTTTTCTATCACTTCCCTGCAAGGAGAAATATGAAATATAATTATTCCCACTTAAAGTCAGTTCACTTCACATTTTTTGTGAAATATAGAAACAATTTTATTTTAAGTAAGCTATAAATATTCTGTAAGTGATAGGGCCACTTCACATTTTTGAAAATTTAAAAGAAAATTAATCTATCAACCTAAAAAGATGGTAAGTGAAAAAGCATGTTTTTCACATGAAAGGACCAATGTATAACACTACCAATTTAAAAGTAAGGCAGAAACAATGGAATGTTATGCTGTTGGTAGAGAGCTGCGGCCAGTCAAAGCAGATCGAGTTGATACTGTTATCTGTCACTGATTTTTTTAATGTTTAACTTTATGTTATTTGTAAGCTGCTCAGAGCCTTCACAAATGGAGTGGCATACAAAGTGAAATAATAAATATATACATTGCATATGCCTCTGAATTAGTTGAATGTGAGTAACTCTATGCTGGCTTGCCAAGATAATCTCTATATTAGAGATGTGAGCTTGAACAGAATAGTGCAAGCATGTTTGGCGTAAGATCGGGCTTTGATTCTTGCTTGCGCGTACTGGCTAAATTGTGCCAAAATTAATTGATACTATTATTGCTGCAGATGGCAAAGGGAGGACTAAGCCTAGAAACTTATATCTAATCCATGTCAGTAAAAATCATAATGCAAAAGCCTCAATTGATTGAAACTATGATAAGCAGTGGAAGTCAATATCTATATGTTTTCTCAAGAACATCTGAATATCTATAGTGACAACTGTAACATATGGAAGTCTACAAAACATCTGTCTATCTTGTCAGCTAATGGCATGGACTGGAAGGAAGGTTGGTTGGTTCATGAAACTAAGAGAAAAGAGAAAGGATGTAAGTGATTTGAATGAAGGTGGTTTGATCTTGTAGAGTGGAATTAATGAATCATAAATGAAAGGGCTAAAATGTACATCAGAAAGTATGAATTGATGTCATTAGGAAACTAGAGATAGCTGGTTGAATATTACATTCCTTTAAATGGTGATAAGGGAAGAATTAGTTACAAGTTTTGGAAAAACTATGGAACATTCTAAATAAATGCAATTCATGGAAAAAGTATTCTGTTACATAAAATAAATAGATGTGGAAACAAGATGAGAGAATACAGGAAAAGCTATTGGACCATTCAAAGCCCCTGGAAGGAATGAGAATGGTGAATGCTGAATATCTATTTCTAAAAAGGTATGTGTGCTTCAAACATGGTTTAAGTCTCCATAAGTTATCAATCATAAGTAAGATGGGCATGATAAAGGACAAAAAAGGCAGGGACCTAACAGAAGCAGAAGAGATTAAGAAGAGGTGGCAAGAATACACAGAAGAACTATACAAGAAAGATCTTAATGTCCCTGATGTCCATGCTGGTGTGGTCACTGACCCTGAGCCAGACATCCTAGAGAGTGAAGTCAAGTGGGCCTTAGGAAGCATTGCTAACAACAAAGCTAGTGGAGATGACAGTATTCCAGCTGAGTTATTTAAAATACTAAAAGACGATGCTGTTAAAGTGCTGCACTCAATATGCCAGCAAGTTTGGAAAACGCAACAGTGGCCACGGGATTGGAAAAGGTCAGTTTATGTTCCAATTCCAAAGAAGGGCAATGCCAAAGAATGCTCAAACTATCGCACAATTGCACTCATTTCACATGCTAGCAAGGTTATGCTCAAAATCCTACAAGCTAGGCTTCAGCAGTACGTGAACCGAGAACTACCGGATGTACAAGCTGGGTTTCGAAGAGGGAGAGGAACTAGAGATCAAATTGCCAACATTTGCTGGATCATGGAGAAAGCACGAGAGTTCCAGAAAAGCATCTACTTCTGCTTCATTGACTATGCAAAAGCCTTTGATTGTGTGGATCACAACAAACTGTGGCAAATTCTTAAAGAGATGGGGATACCAGACCACCTTACCTGTCTCCTGAGAAATCTGTATGCGGGCCAAGAAGCAACAGTTAGAACCGGTCATGGAACAACCGATTGGTTCAAAATAGGGAAAGGAGTACGACAAGGCTGTATACTGTCACCCTGCTTATTTAACCTATATGCAGAGTACATCATGAGAAATGCCAGGCTGGAAGAATCACAAGCCGGAATTAAGATTGCAGGGAGAAACATCAATAACCTCAGATATGCAGACGATACCACCCTAATGGCAGAAAGTGAAGAAGAACTAAAGAGCCTCTTGATGAGGGTGAAAGAGGAGAGTGCGAAAGCTGGCTTGAAACTCAACATTAAAAAAACTAAGATCATGGCATCTGGACCCATCAATCCCTGGCAAATAGAAGGGGTAGAAATGGAAGCAGTAACAGACTTCATTTATTTGGGCTCCAAGATCACCGCAGATGGAGACTGCAGCCATGAAATTAAAAGACGCTTGCTCCTTGGGAGGAAAGCTATGGCAAACCTAGATAGCATATTAAAAAGCAGAGACGTCACCTTGCCGACGAAGATCCGCATAGTCAAAGCTATGGTTTTTCCAGTAGTAATGTATGGCTGTGAGAGCTGGACCATAAAGAAGGCTGAACGCCAAAGAATTGATTCCTTTGAACTGAGAGCTGGAGAAGACTCTTAAGAGTCCCCTGGACTGCTAGGAGGTCAAACCAGTCAATCTTAAAGGAAATCAACTCTGATTGCTCATTGGAAGGATTGATAATGAAGCTCAAGCTCAGATACTTTGGTCACCTAATGCGAAGAGAGGACTCTTTGGAAAAGACCCTGATGCTGGGAAAGATGGAAGGCAAAAGGAGAAGAGGACGGCAGAGGATGAGATGGCTAGATAGCATCACTGAAGCAATGAGCATGAAATTGAGCAAACTCAGGGAGGCAGTGAAAGATAGGAAGGCCTGGCGCAATATGGTTCATGGGGTCACGAAGAGTCGGACACGACTTAACGACTAAACAACAACAACAACAAAAGCATGATTGATGTATTCAACTTACTGGCTTTTAATATAAAACCATATGTAACTAAAATCACACATTAAAATAATGCCATCATGATATCATACCAGAATAAATGACAAAAGCAATTCTTGCAGTTCCTGAAGTTATAACTCACAACAGCCTAAATATCAGAAATAAGATGTATTTTGCTTATATACTGTCAGGGAAAAAACCTCATTAAACACGGGAGACAGACACACCATAAAACAAGTCACCCCAAAGTTCTAAGTTCGTCTTAAGAGCTTTATTAAAAGTTAGTTCAGCAAGAAAGTAAAGTGCAATCATAAGCATTCAAGGTACTTACTTAGAGACACATTGCAATGTTGACCAGCTTGACCGAGCTGTCAGGTAGACAGCTTGACCGAGTGGTCCCGCTTACATGGATACAATCCTTTTTATCCTTTAAAACCACAAACCACAATCATGACTCTCAGGATTTTCATAACGTTCCCAGAACAAATTTCCCCACACTTTCCGGTGCCCCGTCCCTGTCACGTCTGTTCCCATCAACAAGTTTGCTTATTTAACAATTTTCTTCATTTTGCAAGTTCCTCTTATTTCCTGTTATTGTCCCAAAGGTCATCTCCAAGCTAGCCCTTGCTTTTATTATTTATTGTGATCAGACAGCATACATCTATAAGAATATAAGTTTCAGGCCACTAATATTTTTCCTCTCACAATACCTATGAAAAGCAGAAAACAGGCTGCTAGGTGATAACATCAAAGGACCCTTGGGTAAAATTGTTCCTTTATCATTGACCCAGTGTAAGTATCCTCTTGTCATATCTGCCATTCCGATTGCACGAGCAGAGCAATACAGAAACTTGTAGCCATTCCTAGGAAAGAAAAGGTTTGTTAATATTCTAGATTATGACCATCTTGCCTGATGAAGTAGATCTGTAAGCAATGGAAACTCCTTCTCTGATTAGTAATGATCATGCATTTGCAAAGATGAGGCAATCTTGTTTTAGCTTTTTGACCAGTAAAAAAGAAACTAATACATCAAACTGATATCTTTAAATAATGTATATGCTTCATTTTACTCTAGAATAATTTGTGTTCATTCTGAAATGCTACAAGAAACTGAGCCCATTATTGTTCAAGTTGCCTTTTCTTTCAAATTTCTACAGAAGCTAATTTTTCATACATCATGTTGCTCCTTCAGCTAACACAAAAAGAAAGAGGAACCTAAAGTCATCTCTTCTTTCATGTTTGTGCATAGTAAGACCTCTTGCATGCAGAATTTATAGCAAGTGTAGAGAATACAGTTCCTGAAACTCTACAAAATAAATTCAAAACATATTGATACTCTCATATTAGAATTCTGGGGTGGGGAAAGAATCAATTGAATGAGATTGCACCTTGAAGTCTGGGTCTAAAAAGACTGACAACCCCTGATTTACAGCATATAGTGATATTGTTGTAGTCTATATGATATCCAGAGCAGCATTTACTTCTTGATATAAGTGTACCATATATCAATACTGGTTTACTCCAGATTAGAAGGATTCTAATCTTTGGATTCCATGGTAGCACGTAGAAATGGAATGAAACAGGTTAAAAACACAACTCAAACACACAAATTATTTTACAGGCATTGATACTTACTCATTGATAGAATGATAGAGTTTTGCAATACCCTGATGAGTCCAATCTTTGCCAAGCTGTGGTAGAATCTGTCCTAAAGCATCAGACCTGAACCAGGAACAAATAAAAACAAAAAAACCCAATGGTTTTAAATCAACTCAGATATTAAAAAGCTACACCTGACAACTCCTGACTAATTTATTTTTCTGATTAAGCTGTCTTTCTCTTGCCTATATCATCTGGTCAAGTAACTTCAAACACTTGAATAGAATTAAAAGAATAGAGGCAGGCAAAATAGGAAAGTTGTTTTCTAACAACTATTCAAAGCTTATCCATGTGAAACAAACAAATTTTAACATCATTGTAGAGTTTCATCAGAAGGGAAACTATTTTAGCTTACTTGGTTATTGTCCCATCAATATCAGAAATGATTATTTTGTCATTCCAGTTCCATAAGTATATTGTCCCAGCACAACGGCAAGTTCCTTGATACTGGGTTGTAATGCTGAACACAACATCATTTGGTCCATCTCTAAGCTTCAGTTTCTCCTTTAATGTGAAGAGGCATAAAAATGGTAACTAAAAATAACATACAGCTTCTTTCCAAATTATTTTACATTTCAATATTGAAAACTGAAGTTTGAGAATACATTGAATTCTAGGAGTTCTAGGATTTCTACAATAATTTATATCCTTTGTATATTTATATTTATATCCAAATCTGACTATAAACCAGTTAAGCCAAAATATAGGAATTAATTTATCATGAATCATTTGATAAACACACAAAAATGGATAGAAGTTTCATTCCAGTAAAAATGGAAACACTGTGCCAATATGTGCTTCCCCAGTTTAAATGATGAATCCCTGTACAACATGGGCTAGAAGCAGAAGCACAGTAACCAATTGTGAAACATGTCATTATACCTGGGTATCAGGTCGTTATTATATGCAATTCAACTACTCAACTTCTAAAGATCTTGGGAGTTAATGTTAGCATTATTTTTCAAACAATGCAGGCCTTAATAACAGAACTGTAATAAGATGAAAGGCAGTCTTAACTCTAAAGAACATTAATAGACTGATGTACAAGAAACACTATTCTTTTAAAATCTGTTTCTAGTTTTGTACTTACTTAATTCAGTACAACACTGAAATAAAATCAAATATTAGTATTAATTACTAATAATTAATAGCATTAATACTATTTTAAAATAGTCCATACTTTATATGATAATATAACCCAAATACCATTAACATTTAACATCTATCAATGCTATTATGCATGACTACTTATTTTCCAATTAAAAAACAAATTAAGAATTGCTTGAAATATAGTTCATGTCAAATCTTTCTAAGGATCAAAATCCAAATAGATCTTAATATTCTGAATTACATGTATGGAAAAACAGTAACCTAGTGCAGGAAGTTTTCACTGATCTAATCATTTCTTCAAAAACACTCTAGCTAAGTTTTGTTAAACTTGATTCATAATTATTTAATATTGGAAAAATAATCACTTACAATTTGATCTGAAGACAACCTAAGTGACTTTCTATAAGTAGTGTTCCCAGGGCTTGAATGTTCAAGTGGAGTTGAATCTACTATTAAGGATTCTTTTAGTTCCTGTGAACCTTCATCATCACTAGAAGATTCATCATCTGGAGGCCTAAGATGACATTGACATAATAAGATGTACCAGACTTTTCAGAGATTATTTAAATATAATATCTGGTATTTTGTAATATGTAACAGCATACTTGGATAAAATATTTCAAAAGGAAGAAGCATGTTTATTACTTTAAGAGAAAAGCAGTTTAGACATAGATCTTTTTTGTTTTTGCAGCATGATTATTTGTTCTGAGGAAAGCTCTCAAAGATACTTCTTTAAACTCAGTGGCTTAATTTAAAAGCTGTTTTTATAACATTGCTTCTAATTAAGCCTAACTAAGATACTGTTCAGTCAAATGTATTCAAGTATATAGAACTTGTGTAGTTGTTAACGTATTTGACTAGGATCTGGGTGATCCAAATTCAAATTGATCCTTCGTCATGGAAACTAACTGAGTGACTTTGGGTCACTCATTGTCTCTCAGCCATATTTTTTAAATTCTGTGTTTTAGAAAAAAAAAAATTGGCACACTGGCTATAATATTCTAGCACTTTTTGAAACAATAATTAAGATGGAGTATCATGATGCAATTTTCTTATATGGATTCAGATTACTAGTCTATCGAGCTCACAATTCTCTATACCAATTGGTAGCAGCATTTCAGGATTTAAGATGGGTTTTAAAAGTGTTACCTGCAGATTCCACAGACTGAAGATAAAACCTTTTGTATGAAAAGCTCTATCGATGGCCTACAACCCTTCCCAAATATCAAAACAACATGGAGACAAAAAATCCTATTTTCTAGAAAGGCAAGATACTGTCTTTAATTACTAATTTATTTCAAAACAACATACTGGCTTTCAACGTGTTCCTTTATAGTTGTTGACTGGTCATTTTTTGGAGCCTCAGATTTCCCATCCTTTGTTTCTGGAAGCTAGCATCAGAAGAGTATGTTAAGACCACATCATTTTGCATTGCCACCTGAACAGAAAGATAACTGTTGCATTTCTGAATCACATATCAACCTAGCTGCAAAAAGTTGTAATAGCATCAATATTTAATTTAATCATTTATTTAACATTACTCCTAAACCAAGAACAAGATGCAACATTTATTGAGCAGACTCCAGAGTTACTGCACAAATAACATACAAATGAATACAGCAAATTTTCAATTACACTGATTGACACACACAAAAAGGAATTTATGCTGAAAAATAAAGTGATATGGCAGAATAGATTTCATTACCAGAGCAGAATTATTACCAATAGCATTCTTACACAGTTGGTTGATAATTACATAATAATAAAATACTCCAATCAAAACTAAAGCAATACAATTGCTGAAAAATACTGAGCTAGGAGCTTTAAAAAAAGAATGTTTGCAATTTCTTACACTATACCAAAATGCATAACTTTAACTTCTTCAGGTACCATTATGTTGAAAGTTTCCTTCTTGACAACTCAATGACTACTGATAGCACCAAAGGAAAAATTTCAATAACGCGTCAAGATGTGGAGTAAACAGAGTTAATAATAAATGGGGGAATATGACAAAGATGCAGTGTGGTGTTTCTGATTCAACTGTGAGTTAAATGTCAGTTAAATATTGTCAGCTTCAGTTAAAGCTGACGTACATTTTAATATTGCAAAGTATCAGACACATTATAAGCAGTTTGAACTGATTAATAAAATAACTATCTTCTAACCACCACCACCACCCCCCCAATCTAGCACAGAGCTCTGCAGCTTTGGTTAAAATGCAAATACAATTGCTCAATTGTTCTGCCAAAAGGTGGTCTTTTTACAGTCTACACTTAAAACACAGAATATAAAAATGACAAACAGTTTAAAATTAAATATGAACTGCATTAAACTAACATTAGAGTATGCGATACAAGTGACACAAAGTGAATAATATATACAAATAAAACTTTATTCCATACCTGAATGTGTTTAGCCCATATTTCTGAACTATGATGTATAAAGCTTAGGATGTGACATCTAAACTAGTCCAACATTTACAGCTGATGTGTTCTTTTTACCTGCTTAATCAAGCTGTCCTTTTTACGCCAGAACCACCACCTTCCAGACTTCTTTGGCATCTTGTCTTTAATCCAGGATTCAATTGTTGTCTAAATACATTAATATTTAATGCACATTCACAATGCCATCTATTTTTTGTAACATATATAGCATGGTACAATGCAGACATATTTTTAATAATACCATTTTTTGATTGTATTAAACTTCCTACACATGTATATCTTCTCTTTATGCACATTTGGGAATAGTTGTACAGCCTTCATGGAATCTCTCTTCTTCTCTAGAAAAAGAGAAACAGCTCCCTGTGCCTGGCTCAAATACCAGTACTGCATACTGCAGGAGGACACTACCAAATCAATCCCCACTAATTTCTCATAGTGTGTTCTGACTTGCAGATGATTCTTCTTCCAGCTCACTGGAAGAAAAAAAACTAGATTAAAGAACTCTTCTGCAATTTAGAACTTGGAATAAAATGGTCCAACCACATAAAAATAATAGGCAGGGATATCAATGGATATGGCAATACCAAAACTGGACCTCATTTAAACATATCAAAGCATGCTGAAATCATATACTTCCATCCACCTATCCATTAATATGTGTGTGTGTGTGTGTTTGCATATATATTTTCATTCCTTTATTTGCAATAATTTAAATCAACTCCTTCACTTTCTTCTTCTGTGCATATTGTTATTTCTTATGTAATAAATGGGCTTAGGAAGAAAGTTCCAAATTACAGAAGGTGAAGCTGTTTTCTAAATTAACTGTTATATCAGGGAAGGAAGTACAATTTTGAAGGATGATAATATTTCAATGGTGACAGCAGCTCAAGGCAGCGTATATGAGGCCACCTTAGATTTTTATACCAACAATACTATATCAAGTGGTCTGGACTGAGAAACAGCAACTAGGCCAAAGTCATCTTGTGAGCACCATAGATAAATATAGATTTGAACATTGGGCTTCTTGGTTATCTTTCATATACTATTTGCATGGGCATCCAGTACAAACTGCATTGTTGAACAATGACGTAATGTGCATTACAATGTCATTATGCAAAGCCTTTTGGCCTTGCATCCCAACATTTCATCATATGCCCCATCTTTCCTGCCCCCTTTTGCTCAGCTGGTATTTTTAGCTTCACAGAATTATTCAACATTCCTAATATCTCTTTGGGTATGTTTTCAAGCATAAAGATTGTCCCTTTTGAACACTTTCTTCTCCCATGACTTTGGTATGTCTCTGCATCTATGACCTAATGCGGGTAGCCTGCTTTCATGGAATATTTACCATCATTAACTTACCTGTGGTAAGCTTTTCTGGAACACCTGCAAGCTGAGAATCATGGGAGCAGCCAATGCCCAATTATAGTACCTATTATAAACAGAACAGTTTATCATTATGAATATACTACACATTCTTTGTTGTAAACAGAATGTTTTATTTCTTGTAGCTTGTTCTCAGTTCCCTGGCAGCTATAATAAAGACCGCTGCAATTCCTCATTATCTTCTCTGAATAAAATTGGATTTTAATTTTAAATTATTTTAAGGACAAGCATCCAAGAGATTGACAGCCACATTATCTATCAATACAGTAAAATTAGCATAAAATAATTTAGCAATAGGAAGAGAAGATTCAGATAACATTACCTGTTGTATATCCTTATTACCAAGTTAGGATTATCTATAAGACCTGGATTTTCAGCAAATTCATGATAAGTAATTATGTGTTCCATGAATTTTTCTGCAATGTAAAGACATTCCATCAACTGATTGAAACATGTTTCATCTTCTTTACAAACAATCTCTTCATTTGGCTCCTCATATAATTATGCTCTTTTTGCAACAGTTATGCTCTTTTTGCCATTGGAGATATTTTCATTCACTTGTTATGCTCTGTCTGTATCTGCTGCATGCACCTTCTAGTACAGGGAGAAGCATACACCTTCCATTGCAGCATCATATATATCAACTACTTCAAGGAAGTATGGGGAATGTGAGTATATAACTCTAAAAGTGCCTAAAATAATTTAATAATAAATATTTAAAATATGTATGCCACCCTTCAAAACATTAATTAATTAAAAACAGTGAAGAAAGGAACAGCTATCTGGAAGGAAGCTGCAAGTAAAAATCCACAAACGGCAATGTGAGAAGATTACATGAGCAGAGGCACATTCAATTTCATAGTTCTCACAGTAAAAAGATCTAAACTTTTTCTTATTTTAGTATAATATACTAAAGGCATAACCAGATCTTTCCTATTTTTGTAGCACTTCAGGAGAAGCCTGTACATTTCCTTTCAAGAGATAACTCATTAAGATCATGTTTTCAATCTCTGTATCTCTGCTAACTTGAACATGGAAATTGACTGAATCAGTACAACTGGGCCAATGTGGATTACTTGTCAAAAATAAATTATTTTTAGTAGTCTCATGTAGTAAATGAGGTCATATTCACGGTTCCTATGTAATTACTTACTTCTGAAAGGAGACAAAATCTGATTAAATGAAGATGAATTGTAGGAGAGGCAGTATTTGGTTTTCCTGCACTTTTTAAAAATATCAATTATTTAGGAAATCATTTGCATTTCAAAAGTAAAATTATTTTGATATCAGGAATGTTTTATTGGTTGCAACTTTTCTCCCAGCTACCTCATTACATTATAGTAATGTTAAATCAAGTGTTCCACGAAACAGCCAATTCAGTATAGATTCCAAAAGATATGACAGCACATTTCTGACTTTCATTTGAAAGCCATTAGCTTCTAAGTTTTTGATTGCCCTTCATACCTATCTGTTTAGCTCAATCTATCAATTATCTTGTTAAAATAAAAACATTTTCATTATAGAATTATTGCAGATACTATTACAATCATCCTGTCATGCGTAACATGATTAGCCAGTCTTAACACTAAGGCTACTCTGACACAGAAATACACACAGATAGGTTGATACATTTTTTTGGCAATTTTTTCATAACTATTTACATGACCTTACTATTTCAAAATTTGGCAGATAAATGGACATAACTTCTGTCCATACATGGCAGAGTTTGTTTTCAATCAATCCAACAATCTATTGTACCAACTATAGGAACATTAATTCACAGGCATTTATTTCTATTGTAAGGGTTACAACATTCAAAGTAAACGAAGAAAAAAATATGTTAGTGGGATTCTCTCTCTGAAAGCTAGAGAAACACACAAACTGAATAAAAGTAATTATGATAACAAGTTTCTATTTCTATACATTCAGTTCTAAAGTTTTCTACCACAGGAAAGCAAATAGGGCAAAACACTTCCGGCATTTTTTTTTTGGCTCATCTCAATAAGAAATTATCTTCAGAAAGAGAGTTTTTAATCTAGTTTAGAAAGTTACATGACAGCACATCTTTTATAGCTTCATACTGCAGACTCTTCTATTCATTTGATCTCTCAAAATTATATAAGTAATCATAGGATAACAATATACCTTTAGATATCTCTCCATTTTCACTAAGACCTCCACAAAGAGATAATGTAACATCAGGCAAGTCCATTGCAGAATCAGACATACAATCTGTACCACTGTCTGCAGCAGCACTTCCAACTGATTGTGGAGACTGAGAACCAGAGAAAGTATCACACTCCAACCACTGTCTAGTACCTGGATCAGAGTCACTAAAGAGCATAAAAGAAGACGTTTACAACAACAATGGTAATAATAATTTATTAAACTTGCATGCTGCCCAACTCTCAATGGCGGCTCACAACATTCAAAGAAATTACAGTAACATCGATAAAAAATATAAAAATCATTTATACATAACTGGACAAAATTGACAATAAAAAATAGAGCCTCTAAAACAAAAAACTTCATTAATGTTGTTTATACTGCTATTTTTAGTTATTTTAGATGTTCATCATATTGTAAGTTCATAGAAATCATTTTACGCAATTAGGGCAGAGGTTGACCTGTTCAAACTCTTCTTCCAATGAGTGGGCATTCAGCTATCAAGTATGGCACAAAGACTGCCGCTTTTTATTTTCTCAATTATTTGATAATCAGAGTTGCACTATAAGTAGTCCTTGCTTACCAACAGTAATTGGGACCAGAAACTCTGTTGCTAAGTGATGCGGTCATAAGACCTGATGTCACATAACTGTGCCAACTTATGACAGCAATTCTGGCAGTCCCAGTTGCTGTTGTTAGGAGAATCCCATTAGGTCACAGTGTCCCACAGTGACATGACGCCATTTGCAACCTCTTGCCGGCTTCCCCATTGACTTTGCTTGTTGGAAGTCAGCAATGAAGGTCACAAATGGTGATCAGGTGACCACAGGATGCTGCAATGTTGTAATTGAGGGCCAGCTGCCAAGCACCTGAATTGCAATTGTGACCATGGGGATGCTGCAATGGCCGCAACTACAAGGACTTGTCTTAAGTCCCCCTCATTCAGCACCATTGTAACTTCAGACAGTTGTTGAACGAGTGGACATTAAGCAAGGACTACCTGTACTTCTGAACAAAGAAGCTTCACTGTCATTATTAAAGGTCATTTTCATCATCCATGAGAATATCTAATATTTTTTGTCTGAGAAGCTATGATGAATTAAAAACTTATTTTTCAAACTAGCCTAAGGTTTATTCATATACGTATGTAAAGGTAAAGGGATATATACTATTGAAAAGAAAAATAACGGTGAAATCTGCAGCTGCTACTGAAAGAGATCAATTAATCAGTTTAAGGCGTCACAGTGTTGAGAAAGGCTTTGAAAGCTGGTTTTGATTCCATAAATATTTTTTAAAAATATATTAAATATATGTACATTACTGAAATGTTTACTATAAATATTTAGGTTTTTGTCAAATACCTTTTGGGAAAATAAAGAGCAGCAACCTCAGGTTCTAGAGCCTTCAGATCATCCAAATATATGTCATCTGGTCCTTGGTGCTGACTTCTTTTATGTATCCCTGAAAAGAAAAAGTGGTGTTATTCTGACCAACTGAGGTATCTAAAAAATACAGTACAATAAGAATACTTAATTTAAAAAAAAAAATTCAAGGGGAATGCTTCTATAGGAAAAAAAACCTTCATTGTTAAAAGTTTTGTCAAATAGAAGTTAGCAACATGGTTCCACCTGATTTTAGATACTTTCTCTCTGAAAACTTTCTTGTATTCTGTCCCATATTGTTCAAAAGAGCATCTGTTTAGGCTTCTTAAGGGGAGGAGAGAGACATAGAGGAGATATGGCAGAGATAAGCAAAATCCAGAATTTGTAATTTTGTGAGCACATATAGTAACAAAATGAGGACAGTGGGTAAGTTGCTATTCACAAAATGGCTGCCATCACCAATCACAAAAGGTTCATTTATTGGAAGGCAAAACAGGTCCTCAAGATGTTCTTTACCATCCCAGGTGGAGCTCTGAGGTTCAAAGGCATTAGTATAAATAAAAATAATGATAGATGCTGGTGCTTTGCAGAATGTCTGCTGCTTACTTACATTTTTATTATTAAAAGTATCTAAAAAAAATCAGATAGGCAGGGACCCTAATGAATATTTGTGAGCACATTAATACCTGAGACCATTATGCTGACTACCCAAGGTTAGGCAGAGGAATATTTCCTTCTGTAAGCATTTTTATATAAAAATAAATATACTATGTTGTATGTGAAATCTAAATGCACATATCTGAGCTACAAATTCTTCTTTATGCTATTCTAAAAGAATGGTTGTGAGCAAAGCTACTATATATATTTATTGCTTACCTCTCAAAACTGGTTATATATCTGAAAGCTAGGAAAAACAGAAAAGTATTTTAAAATGTTACCAAGAAATGAGTTAAAGATGTATACCTTTTTTCTTCGATGGAGAATCAAGTTTTGTTGGTGGCTTAATTTCTGATGGTGACTCCGCCAGTGGGCTGGGGAGTGTATCAGAATCTAAGGCAGGAGAATGCTCAAGAATTTCCAGAACAGGCTCTGTTACTGTAGAAGCAAGTCTGTCTTCAATATCTAGCTCTTTAAGTAGTGGATGTGTTCTTGGCTCAGGTTTTAAAACTGTACAAACTGAATCATTCACCAGAACATCATCTTCAATTGTATCATTGCTGGATATAACCCTAAAATGAGTCTTCTCTGATGGAGTGATGGTAGCTGTTCTAGGATGTTCCAGTTTTTCCTTCTTGCTTATCTGAAAAGGAAAGCACCCTTTTTCTAAAATGGCTCATTCATCATCTGTGTTGTTCAATTCACATCTTATGAATTGTGTGAACTGATCAGACCTATAGATTAGTGAATCTAGAATTATGTTTGACTATGATGACCTATCATAAAATAGGTTATAGAAAATACAGATATCTTGTTTGTCCCACTTTGGATATGAGGTTTATTCCCATAGTCCTTCAGTATACTTTTCAGTAAAGTTTCCTCCCTCTTCATGCTTTTGAAATAGAAACTATGGTAATGTATTGGCTCAATAGGAGGCGATCTCATATGAAGAACCAAATCACTGATAAAAATACTGTTAATGGGAAATTTAATCAGTGGAAAAACTTGCAATAGCATACAAACTGCTGACACTTTAACTCAGCCTCACAAAACTTACAAGCCATTGTTTCTTACCTGTATGATCTGTACTCATATTTTAAAAAGCATGTTAAGATTATTTTTAAATTGTAAAATATTTAATTAATTACATAAGCCAGTTTGAATTTTTTTTTAAAAAAACCCTTCCTATAATTTGAAGTAGGAAAAACCAAATACAGGAAGACTTCAGCAACTATGGACCTCTGTGGTTAGCAAACTTCAGTTAGGTACAAACAACTACCTAAGCCAATATACTGAATATAGTAAATTTTTAAGATCCAGATTTATGCTGGGAATATAAAAAGTCAAGAAAGAACTCTTAGAAGAAAATCCTACTAGCCCCAGATGTTTAACGTTTTAAAAATGGTGAATTACAAAAACAAACGTCTATATCTTGCCACCCCAAAAAAGATAAATGGTTTATACAGTGAAGAAAAAAGCTAAATATATTATAATGATTAAAATAAACTAAGTTGAATAAAAGAAAGAAAAAAACTAGCAGAAAAAAAATCCATATAACTATAAATAACTATATATCAATTGTTAAGCTTCTCATTATTAGCCCCATATAAGTACGTATTTTAATGCTTGCATGAACTTGTTTTATAGTTTTCATATAATATCTATATCTATATATCAGCAATTTATATGAGAAAAAATATTTCACACATAGAACAATAAGTGAATTTATCACCATTCAAAATTCACATCAAAAATACAAATAAAATGTTGAATGTTCTCCTGGTGCTTTACTGATTTATAAACCATTCTGTACCTTAAAATTCCACTATCTCCATAAAACGCTCATATCTGTTTGTTGTTTATACCAGATGCAACAAACTTTCATGATCCCAAACTTCTCCCTTTTTTCACAAAACCTTATTGTATAAAATATAGTGATAGAAAATGTGTGGCCCAAGATCATCTTGTTATTCTATAGTTAGTTATTTCTTATATTTATATCCTGCCTTTCCTGTAAGAAACTCATGGTACGTTTCTTCCATACTTATCAGTGAGTAAGTAATAAAACACAGAGGAGCAGCTGCATGTAACATTTTTAAGTAAGATGTAGCTTGGTCCTAACAAGCCATACACTGAAACTAAAAGAATAGGTAATTCATATAGGGTGGCTCACACTCTGGTATTCACTGGTAGCATTCTAGATTCAAATGAAACCAAGCCTTTGCCAATGTTTGCTGCATAGGCTTTAATGATGAAGGTAGACTTCAATAACTTTTGAACCACTGCTTAGAACTTTACTAAGCAAAATATTCTCTGTAAGCCTAAATAAAATAGCAAAATTAGAAACATGTCTGTATTATGCCTGTAGAATAGTTGGAGTAAAATGAATCAGAACAAATTTTAGCACATATTAAAACATTTGTATAGGACATTTACTTAATTACATAAACCAACCTACACCAAACTTCAAGGTTTAGCTCAACAGGGTTCATTACGATAACCAGCAGAATTACCTAAATTGTTCATAAAGGCAAAAGGAAGGGGGGGGGGGCAGTGTTGTTGCATTTATCTTAACTAATACTCCTTTAGGCATCTCCTTTAAGAGATGTAGCTATTTTATAAAAGGACTTATAATGAACCACAAGAGGGAGCTCCTTTCATTTATTTCTTCAAAAAGTTCTTCGTAACATTGCTACTGATAAACATATTTCTACTGTATTACCAAAACTTTTCAGAAAACAGAATGATTTGCAAACAAGCTTACCTTGGTAGATGCAGGAAAGCCTCCCCATGTCCATTCCATGTGAGATTCTCCTCTAATAAGCAAGTTCTCTGTAGGTTTAACTTCCAGTTCTGAATCACTTTTAGGACAAGTCGGCTGGCTAAAAGGGCTGTCAAAACAAAGTTGTATTTCAAGGCATTTATTGTACAAGGTTATACAAAGAATGTTCTCCAATTAACATTCAGCAGTAAAGCAGAAAGCCAAGCTCGGTTTTTAGACTGAACAAGGAAATTAAAATAAAATCACAGCAGGCAGTGTTGAACATTTATCTTTTTCAAAATTGTTATCATGTTTTCCTGTTTTTCAGATTAAATGCTCTAAAAGTATACCTCAATTCCAAAACAACTTTATTTACAAACTCTTGCCAATATCCTTGTGTTACAGGTTTAAATAGAAACAAAGTAACATATTCAACCAAAATCTAGAGAAATCTGGAGAAGCCAGAATTCCTCTCAACCCAAGAGCTACTAGTAGTAATTCAATTATGTGAAATGAAATGTTCAAAGCCAGTTTGCATCCTTTCACCAGCACAACCTAACAGCTCAATCCTTTATGTGTCTGTCCAAATAAGCCTCATTTCAGTTCACAGGCATTACTTCCAGTGCACGTAGAACTCTTTTTTGATAGACATAAAATAGATTCAAAAGCTATGAAAAAAAAATCACTGATTTGACTGCTATGATTGAAAATTACACCCAATTTCCAGTGCCATTTTACTCTGCAATATAGTTTATTTTGGGAGGAGAATGGGAGATTCGTGACATTCCTATTATTATCACCATTATTCTTTTGTTTACCCTCTCTCTCAATCTCATCAACACTAAGTAGAAAAGGACATTTTAGCTGCTCTTTTTGCTTTTGCTTTTGCTACTGTTTGCTTTTTTTAATTTTTGTTACTGTTCATACACTTAGAAAGGGCAGTTAAAAGAGGTCAACGTGCCTTGAAATGTGCCCTACGCTACACGTTTTGAATATAATCATAGATGTCTCTCTAACCATGATGACTCAGAAATGATGAAATATGCATCTTGATATCACAACACATGCTCTGTCCTTTCGTATTTGCATTGCAATATCACACACACATATGTAAGGGGTAGAGTTTGTGTCACAATGTCACGATATACATATCATTTGTTTCCCCCACCTACAGACACTTATGCTGCTTGTGAGTTAACAAGTAAAAGGGAAATTGAATTCTAAGACAATTTTGGGATACATGAAAATTGCCAAAGTTTTTTTTAAAAAGTCCTATACGTTATTTATTTGTTTGTTTATTTTTAAAATTTATATATGCCGCCCATCTCAGTGACTCTAGGCGGCATTACAGATGAAAAACTATGAAATCCTAGAAAAAATATATAAGTTAAAAACTACAAAAGGTTAAAATTAAGCTAAAAAGTTAAAACTACAGTGCAAACTAAAAAAGTGGAGAAAGCATCCACAGGCTACCAGCCAACCCCAGTGCTGCGAACCCCCCTTGGGTCCCCATACAACATGGCAGAGCCAGGCCTTAATGCCCTTTCAGAAGGCCAACAGATACTCAGTTATACATCTCCATGTATACATCTCCATCCCAGGTGAATTAAGTGCTGGGGACTAATCTCATCTCAGGGGGCAAGATATTCCAGAGGGCAGGAGCCATGGCAGAAAAGGATCTCCTCCTGGACCCCGCCAGTCAAAACACTGTAGGCAACGACAAACATACCCTTCCTGCTGAACCGAGTAGGATGGGTCGATGTAATGGGGATGAGACAGTTCCTCAGGTAACCTGGGCCCATGCCATGAATGACTTTAAAGGTCATAACCAACACCTTGAATTGCACCCAGAAGCAGGCCAGCACCCAATGCAGCTTGTGCAGCAGAGGTGTTACATGTGCAGTCCTGGAAGTGCCCATAACTGCCTGCGCCGCCACACACTGCACCAGCTGTAGCTTCCGAATACTCTTCAAGGGTAGCCCCACGTAAAGCACACTGCAATAATCCATATGGTGACCAGGGCATGAATGACTGAGAGAAGGGCTCCTGATCCAGGAAAGGGCGTAGCTGGCGCATAACACAAAGTTGAGCAAAGGCCCTCCTAGCCATGGCTGCCACCTGCTCCTCGAACAGGAGTCGTGAGTCTAGGAGGACCTCCAGATTGTGCACCAGGTCTGTCTGGGGCAGTGCCACCCCATCCAGAACCAAAGATGATAAGACCCCAGATATGGGAGAGCCCCAAACACACAGCCACTCCATCTTGCCAGGGTTCAGTTGAAACCTGTTGTTCTCCACCGAGGCCCCACAGCCTCCAGGCACTGCAAAAGAACATCCACAGCAGCACTTAATTCACCTGGGATGGAGATGTATAATTGAGTATCATCAGCATCATACACCTCATTCCCATGGCACCAAATAATCTCACCCAGCGGCTTCATGTAGATATTAAAAAGGAGCGAAGAGAGTACTGAGCCTGTGGCACCCCACAAAGCAGGGGCCATGGGTTGGACCTTTCATTCCCTATCAACACTGACTGGGACCGGCCTTGGAGGTAAACCAGCCCAAAACTGTGCTCCCCACCCCCAACTCCCACAGCCAACCCAAAAGGATACCATGGTTGATGGTATCGACAGCCATTAAGAGGTACTCTGTCAGAAAAGCTTCTACAATGAATATTAGGACAAGAACAACATAGTAATGTGCCAGAATGCATGATCCCTAATACTATGTAAAAGTACAGAGGCAACCCCACAGAATTAATAACGTAAAGATCTTCCTTATGCAGAGTTTATGTCAAAAATATTTAATACCATTTTTCATAACAGAATTATACATGAAAGTGACCCACTTCTCTGAAATAGTCCAGTCTCCATCTGATAAAGGGTAATCATCCTTTGAAGGGTAAATCAATGTATCTTTATAGTTTTCATCCTTTGGTGGAGAATCTGCAGGGCTTCTGTGACACAGAATTGATGTTATTAAAGGACATAACATAACAGTGTATTTTAACATACAGATTCAGATGGGAAAAATGGTAAACTGGTAGATACTTTCACCCTAGTATCAGCAATTCAGTTAGCAATTCTGTGTTTTAGCTATATTTTTTAATAGATCAAAGCCTGAAAGATCAGTAATGGTCTTTGCTCCCTGACACACATTCAAGCCTATACAGCAAAGAGCTGTATAGAATGATGCATGTTTGGGGGTATTATAGTACCTTGGCCTGTGTCTCAGTATTCAGAGGCCAAATCCTATGATCTTCTTAGTGGATCTGGAAAAATAGCCTGCTATTGAAATATTTATTATTACATCCTCAAATTTATGCAAAAAATATATACATACCTTAATCATTGTAAGTAAATGAGTCTTTATAGAAATTTTAGATTTCAATTGTAATCTCTTACGAAGCTTCACAATTGGTTACTTAATTTTAACAAGATAAATTATTTAAAGTTGTATCCTTATGGAAGGATTACCTCTTCATTTTTCTCATTTGATAATAAAAGTAGAAAGAAGTTTTTACTTGTTATATTCATAAAAACTCAATTATTATAGCAAACATACCTACTGGTATCTAATCTGCTCATTATTTATTCTATTAGTTATTTTTGAAGTCGTTATTACACATATTACTCTAAATATGAATTTTGAAAGATAAATTAGTTAAACATTTATACAGTATTCTGATGAGTTGAATTTATAAAACAAACTTATTTTAGTTTTGGATTTTACATAATAAAATGTAAAAGAAATATTATTACTGAACTGTTCATAATGTGACAGTCTAACTAAACAGAACTTCCTTTAAAAATTTACCTCAAAGGCTGAATACATCTGTCATCATCTGAACTTATTTCCATTTCAAAGATTTCCTCAGTTCCAAGAGACGAGAACTGATCTTCTTTCTTCACATCTTGTTTATATTTTCTTTTTCTTCGCTTTTTTTTCTTCACTGACCCAGAGGACAAAAAAGGCTCTGCTTCCACAATTTGTGGAACTTCTGAGCTTAAACCTATCTTTACACTTTCACCCGACTTCATCAAATTGCCATCATTTTCCTTGAAGAACTGATCTTCTGTAGGTATCGGTGATGTTGCCAAATGGGCCGGAACATTTTCCTAAAAATCATTTAGGTGTACGTGAATTACATATGTTTTACCAAATTATTACAATATTTAACTCAGAAATTAATCCTGATAATAGAAACAGAAATAGAAGTGTATATTATGATGTCCAGAAACAACACATGTTTGAGTTGTGATAGTTATTTAAAAATGATTATACACATATATTAAGAAATGGGGAAATGGATATGCACAACTAACTTCTCATGCCCACATTCAAGAGAAGATGTGTTTTGCACTGACATTCACTAAGATTTGGATACCCACTGCCTCTTTTCTCATGAAAGGCATACTTGCCTAATATAACTAAGAGGTAGAGCTCTGAACATTTTTTTTTTTTCCTATCCACCTTAGTTTTATATGCAAATCCTCAATAATAGTTAATTATTATGGCTTATTAAAACAGGACAACTTTATAAATCTTGAAATTGAAATTGGTTTGTTTAAAACAAAGGATCAAAATCAACCATACCAGATTCATAATAAAAAAAATTAATCAAAACAGAAGAAAAAGTTTCAAAATTCTCCTCACTGTGATGCCACAGCAGGAAAATGGTAGATGAATGCATATACCACATTTATATGTACTATTACCTTTCATAATCTACCACCTTTATTTACTTTAGCTAAAAATGACAAAGGTTCAGCAATTTTGCATTCCACTACTACAATTATATTTGCTGCTTCCAAAGAAATCCTTTTCTGGTTTATTTGGCAGTGCATTTTTTTTTAAATGGAAAGCAACACCATGTTAGTCAGGTTATAGTTGGGTTTTCCTGCTGTTCTATTATTCTGGAGTGGCAAATAATACTTAGAAATACTTGAAAAAAATCTATACCTCTTGAATAGATAAATACTGATTAAAAAACTTGAAAAGTATAAGCTTTCCCTAGACTGAATTAATTGTAAACAAGTTTGTAAATCCCCTATGCAAGTTTGTCCGGAAGTTAACCATCACAGACTTGTACTGCCGGTGGCTTTACTGGAAGATTGACGCCTGTGTAGAGTAGAATGATCTTTCTCATCTTCAATCCAATTAAGCCTGAGAAAGAGATACTTTTTTAACACTGAGATGGTCTCATTACCACTTGGTAAAAACAAAGACTCCTTAGCCTTGATGGTCTCATTCTTGGCAGGACTCCTCAAATTTTAACTTGATGGTGTCATTCTTGGCAGAAGGATTCCAAGATAAGATATATGCGCCCTCCTTGTTCTTGGAAAAATCCAATGAGATACCACTGGAAAGCAGATGTGCTTAATTAGGGTTCAGGGTCTATGTAAGCTAGTCAGAGACCTCCACAGGATGGAACTTCAGCGCAGACCTAATTGGGAGGGTGCTACATGTTTGCTGGCATTGAAAGGGTCTATCTGCCATTCTCTCTCTAAAGTTCCCTGACTGACAAAAGGGGCATAAAGTCTTTCTTTCTTTGTGTTATTGTATACTTGTATTCATGAATATTTTTAATTGCTGTCTTGTGTTAACATTCTTTGATCGCTGTTTTGAGTTATATTCTTCAATATTCCTGAATATTTTTTGATTGTTGTCCCATGTTATGTGATTATGTTATTTTCTTGCACTGCCTTGGAATAAAGCCTTAAGTACTCTTATTGGTGTAATCATTACTTCCAAATCCAAAAGAACCTGTAGAACCAGTAACCCAACCCCACTGGACTGGGAACAGAGCAATACAAGGATTCAAGTAGGCTCACCATCTAATAGGTTTAGGGTTTTAGTCACAATCACAATAGAATGTGTAGTAATACTATATATTATTAATACAGTTATAGCATGAGATACAAGTAATATTTTATCACATTCCTCTCAAAAAAAGGATAAATTTTGCTTATCTTAATAAACAGTCTTCTTGGGATAAAGGCATTCTAACTATATCATTGATAAGAAAGTTAGCTGTGATAAATTTCAGCAAAAGTAAACATGAGACAAAATATGCATTATCTTTTAAAACAGGGCATAAGGCTTATTTTAGACTGAGGGCTGCTCTTGACCTTTATTTGGCATATCAGGGATCATCCCAAAAAACTAGATAGGGCCAGATTAAAAAGTAAATGATTTAATTTAAATATTATTAATTATAGTTAACATGTTTTTGTTGCCATTCAATTGCTTCTGACTGTTCATGACCCAACGGATGTCATTTTTATAGGACTGTTTCTCAGGAATTGCTTCTGATAAGCTTAGGCTTATGTCAGCAGTAATAGTATGAGATCACTGTGCCTTTTTTTTTTTTTGACCTCTTCTTCAATTGCTTTTTATTTTTTCAAGCATGAAGATTTTCACCAATGGCTCTTGTCTTCACATAATGTGTCCAAAATATTTAAGCTTTACTTTTGTTATTAAGATTTCTAGTGACCAGACTGTTCTGGAATGATCCGTCATTCTTGTGGCCCAAGATATTCTCCTGCACCACAGTTCAAAGACACTGATTTTTAATTTGTTCAGCCTTTCAGATATTGATTTTTCTTTGTTCACCTTCTGTCACAGTTTTTCTCCCAAGTAGCAGACATCTCCTTATTCCAGGTAGCAGACATCTCCTTATTTCATGCTACAGTCACCATCCTTGTGAATTTTTGAGCCTAGGAACATAGAATCAATATTTCAATTTCTTCTCTGCCTACCTGCATTGAGTTGGGATTGCCTGTTGACATAATTTTGCCAATGTTTTCTTAATACTGTGCAGAAAACCAACTTTTGCTCTCTCTTCTTTCACCTTCAGCAATAGGTTTCTTAAGTCTTCCTTGCTTCCAACCATCAAAGTGGTATCATCAGCATATCTGAGGTTGTTAATTGTCCCAGAACTAATTGTTCTGTAGTCCAGAAGCATTTTTCATGATATATTCTGCATGTAAGTTAAATAAGTAAAGTAATAGTATAAAAATCTTGGCATACTATTTTCCCTATCCTGAACCAATTAGTTGCCCAATATTCCATTTTAACTGTTGCTTTCTGGTCATTACACACATTCTTCAAGAAGCAGATGAGGTGGTCTGGTATACCCATGTTTTTAAGTGCCATTAAGTATAATTGTCTCCACAGTCAAAAGCTTTTAAAAAGTGGCAACACTTATATGATCTCTGAGGGACACTTGCAACTATGGAACATCAAATTTTGCACCTCTGTTTTATATTTAGAAAAAAATGAAGTGATTACTAGCCATAGACAAGGTTATTCAAGCTGTAACTCCTTGGTTAAGAATTTGCTGGCAGGCTTGTCTTGAAAGCAACATTGTTTTTGTGTAGAAGTATGCAAATTGAATAAAAGCAGTCTCTCTCTTAAACATTCCATTTCAATCTCATCAGAAGTGGTTTAATCTTAAAACTGACTGTCCCAACGTTCATTTCTCAGTTGGAAAGGCCCATTTTCAAGGTTAGGTCATTTTGTGTAAGATTGGGATGGCCTACACTTACACTGGAATACTTTTGGTGAGGTCAGATCATTTCAGCCTTAAAATGTTTGGCATGCTTCCATTTTCTGAAGATAAATATCCCCTTTTCTTTGCTCAGATAGTAAAACCAATTTTAATTAATGTTGAATGCTCCTTTATTTGATAGTCTCGCATTTTATTTGTAGTTTCATGAATGTTTTTTTATAATCCTTATCAAATTAAATTCAGTGAAAACCAGTATTTAAACATTTAGAACAGATAACATGAACAGAACTTTTTGCTATTTTAATGACTTGTGCTGAATATAGTACACAATTTCAAATTAATAAGTATCACTGATACTTATGATTCTGTAGACTACAAGTAGTAGGGGGAAAAAAGAAGACGTAAAAAGAGACTTTAAAAAGTTTTAACTTTTTTTTCTTTACTACCCACAATCCTCCCCCAAATCCTCAGTATCTCCCAAAGAAACATTTTAATTAAGAGAGAGACAGAGAGAATAGGAGACTAAGAACATCCAGGAACAAGAACAAATGAGAAAAAGGGAAAATAAAATAAAAATTAAGCTAGAGAGAGAGAGACAAAAATAAGAGAAAGATAAAGGTTGAAATAAATTTTTTGGCCCACAAAAAATCAATTTCTTCTAAATCAAAAGCAAATACCTGCCCAAATGTTAGAATTGGAATAAAGTTACATTTGTTAGATGACTTACACATTTTTCTTCTGTTTCCTGTACAAAGAAGGCTTCTCCATTATCACCCAGTTTCATGTGAAGATCAACTGCCTCTCCATTAATTTCAATATCAATCTGTGAAAAATACAACAGAACATTTGCTGCAATAAAAATACACCCCAAAACATATGTTTATATTTATGCAATATATTCTTTTAACCTAAACTGCTGAGACAAAAAAATTACCAATATACCATATTTATTTATTTATACAGCTGCCCATCTCACATATGTGATTCTGAGCAGTGTACAACATTAAAACACAAAACAGTACTGAACAACAAAATAACCAACCCTGCCCACAAGAATCATTAAAAACGTTAAAACAATTTAAAAAACGATTAAAACCATTAAAAATATGTGGGAGAATACAATCAACTCACTAACAATACAACCATTTTGCAGGCTCTACACTACCACTACCATGTCTTCAGGCCAACTGGCAAAGCCATGTTTTCAGCCATGTTTTCATAATTCTTTGCCATTCTTTCAGACAATTATCAATGTATATTGAGTTAATTCTTATGAGCAACAAGGTAACTGATCCATCTGACTTAGCATGGCTATCTGCAGGATATGTAAGAGATGGGCAAGTGACATAACACAAATGAGGCAAACTCTGTAATCTGCCTCATTTACATCATGATGAAACTGAGGCAAATTATATATGGAACATCGTGATGCAAGTGATATCAATGGGCTTCTACCAAATGTCTGTTAGATGGTAGATGATAGAAATACTATCAATATCCAATGTACATCAAGGCCAAGAAAAGCAACAGCAGCAGTAGCACTCTTGGAAGAAGGGAAGGAGTGGCAATAACGCAGGCCAAACAAAAAATGAAGAAAATGTTTTATATTTGGCAGCTAGTTGGTCAATTTTTGATCTTTAATGGCAAAATGTTATGTCCTACCCTCCAGGAACCATATTAGGATTTGATTTTTTCATGTTGTTCATAAATAACCTATGAGGCATGTATAATTATCAGACAAATTAATAATGATAATCAAGGATTCCTGCCAATTTAACAGATCTATGATCTATGAATATGTTTGCTTTAAAAGGATGATTCCTCTTAAACTAGTGGCCATTAAGAAAACAGTGATTCCAATACAATATATAAATTCTAATATTAGGGAAATGCTGCAAATTTTACATCTATTGTTCTACTTTCCACATAGGAAGGTGGAGAAAGTGGTGCTTCGCAGCTCCAAAGGGTCCTGGAGGAAACAGATTATCTGGACCCCTATCATTCAGGTTTCAGGCCCGGCCATGGAACGGAAACGGCATTGGTCGCACTTATGGATGATCTCTGGCGGGAGTGGGATTGTGGAAGTGCGACCATCCTTGCTCTCCTTGATCTCTCGGCGGCGTTTGATACCGTCGACCACGGTATCCTATTGGGACGGCTCAGGGATATGGGGGTGGGCGGCACGGTTTTGTGCTGGTTCACCTCCTTTCTCCGGGGCCGATCCCAATCGGTGGTGATAGGGAGCGAGAGGTCCCATCCTCGGCCCCTCCATTGTGGGGTGCCGCAGGGTTCGGTTCTCTCTCAGCTCCTTTTCAACATCTATATGAAACCGCTGGGCGAGATCATCCGCCATCACGGGATGAGGTATCATCAGTATGCTGATGATACTCAATTATATATCTCCATCCCTGGTGAGGTAAGTGATGCCGTGACCGCCCTCTCTCGGTGCCTGGAGGCTGTGAGGGTCTGGATGGGGAACAACAGGCTCCGGCTGAACCCTGGCAAGACGGAGTGGCTGTGGGTTAATGGCTCCTTTGTATCCAGGACGTTGTCATCGTTGGTTCTGGATGGGGTGGCACTGCCCCAGACAGACCCAGTGCGTAATTTGGGGGTCCTCCTGGACTCACGGCTCCTGCTCGAAGAGCAGGTGGCAGCCGTGGCCAGGAGGGCTTTTGCACAGCTTCGGGTTGTGCACCAGTTACGCCCTTTCCTGGATCGGGATGCCCTGAGAACAGTCACTCATTCCCTTGTTATCTCCCAGATAGACTACTGCAATGCGCTCTACATTGGGCTACCCTTGAAGAGTATCCGGAAGCTTCAGCTGGTCCAGAATGCAGCCGCGCGGGCAATTTTTGGGGCCCGAAGGACCCATATAACATCTTTGCTCCGCGAGCTGCATTGGCTACCGGTTTGCTTCCGGGTCCAATTCAAGGTGTTGGTTATCACCTTTAAAGCCCTACGTGGCATGGGGCCAGGTTACCTGAAGGACCACCTCGCCCCCACGATTTCAACCCGTCCCACCCGATCTCATAGAGAGGGCATGCTCCGGATCCCCGCGGTAAAAGAACTTTGACTAGCGGGGTCCAGAAGGCGGGCCTTCTCTGCTGTAGCCCCCGCCCTTTGGAACATCTTGCCCCCAGGGGTGAGACAGGCCCCCTCACTCCAGGCCTTTCGGAGGGAGTTGAAGACCTGGCTCTGCCATCTGGCCTGGGGCGGGGAGGGAGGATATCAGAAATGGGGTTGGCTGGCCCCTTAGCGGCCAGGTGGGGCCCTATTGCCCTCTTGGAGTTTTTAGCTTTTTATCTCTGTAAATTTCTAGTTTTATAATGTGTATAATTTTTAAACTTTTTAAATTTAATTGTGATTTTAGTGATTGTAAGCCGCCCAGAGTCCCCCATTGTAGGGGAGATGGGCGGGGACAAATCAAATAAATAAATAAAAAAAAAATAAATAATTCTACTAACTTCTATATTTCTTTTTAATTGCTAATGTCTCTCTTTGTAGAAAAAGTATTACAGTTCCTGGATTACTTTAGTTATTCTATTCTTGATTCTTTCTAGCACTTTAAGATTTTTGTTGAAATGGAACAACCAGAACTTTATATATCTCAGAATGGTGGCTTGGTTATATATTTATATAAGGATAGTATGCTATTGCATTTCCTCACTCAGGACAACTTTATGTTTACTTGCATTTAATCTCATGTCTCATTTTTTATTCTCATGATGCAGTTAATAGCTGTGATTGTGGCATGCATCAGTTAAATCATTATGTAGCAGTTCTTAATTACCTTTATTGTTCTGCTTCCTATGGTAAGTTTTCTAGAGGCTTCTATTTGGCCACTCTGAGTAACTGAACAGAACCTTGCTATAGCAAGGCTCCCCTCCCTATCCTACCTTACAGGTGCTTATTGAATCTGGAAAAATGATGTGCCACAATAACAGTATAGTTTACATTGTACATACAGTTGGCAAAAAAGAAAAAGTATTTTGATTCCCTAGTCTCTGACATTCATGATACTCACCACTTTCTCTTTTGAACGTAAGACACCAAGTTTTCCAAATCGGACATGGAATGGTGAACACAGGTATGTACCATCTTGTTGCCGAACTACAATTACATCAATGCATCCTGAAAGTGTAGCTTGATTAATGCCTTTATACAATTCCTTCACAGTAACCAGAAGTCCAGCAAGCTGTCCAACATAATTCATATTTTAAAGCTACAAAGAAATGTTGATTGAAAATATTATTCCAAATACAAAGAACTTTAAATTGTAAAAAAAAAAAAAATACATGCACAAACATTTTACCATGTAACATGAATTTTAATTTAGCAATTCATGCAATAATTGTGATCTGAGGTTATATGTGTAAGACATTGGACTGAAAATAAAAGGTCAGTGCATAACTCCAGAGTATTAGAGGTAATGCATATTGTGCATATATGTCAAGAGTACATTTTCAATTATTCAAGAATTTTAAAAAATCTTATGCTACTAAAGTTAAAACCCATAGTACTCATTATAATTAATTGCAGTCTTGTTAATGCATTCATAGGGGTCTAAACAAAACAAAGGTTACAGTTACACAATACACATGTTATATGTACCTTATTCATGTGGAAACTCAGAACTGATATTCAGTTTATCAACTTAATGAAATTGCAAACAATCATCGCTCCCTGCACATGCAGTGGTTACATTTACTCTTAATATTCACAGGTACATAGTCACTGCATTGCTTTAGGCAAGAATCTACTGAAGGACTTAATATTAAACATTCCTGAACAAGATTTGGTTCACTATTTAGAACCAAGTTATATCAAATCTAATGTGCGGCCTCCAGCATGTGCCCATCATCACCCTGATTTAATGAAACCTCCTCTAAATCCTCCACTCATGCTGTCATTCCTATCTCTGCTTGGAGGAAGGTACTCTCCTACTAACCTCTCTCCTCTCTTCTCCACCAACCTCTGCCTACTTTCAGTCAACATTGTCAAAGTCATTGCTGCTCTTGGCAATACAGACAATTCTGCAGCCACCATCCCATCCTAAATGCAAACACCACTCAACCCCCTCTCTTCCAACTCCATTCTCACCAGACACAATAGAAGAACCCAGTCTCTCAACATCCACCGCCCCCCCCCCCGCCAAATCCCAGACCCTGCCATCACCAAGGTTGCATTAGAGCTGTATTTCAGTGACAGCTAAAAACAAATGGAAGCCAGAGCATGGGGAAAAAAACTTTTTTGTTAAAATTTAAAGGCATACAATATTGAAGTACATGCCAAGTTGTCCTATGCTTTCATAACACATCTATTAATCAAGACTTTTAAAAAATCACATCTTCACATATTTTATGTAGATATGAGAAAAGTTTCTTTTGCCCCTACTAATGCTGTATAACATTATGAAGGAGAAAATGTGGTGACAGTTGGGACAACTAAAACAAAGCAAAACATCCCCATTTCTTATTACCTTCCCAGGGACTTAAGAAACCATGAACTCTGTCAGCTCAGCCATAAAACAGAAGGCCAAGGAATGTTCATAAAGCTGGAAGGAAGACACTGGGGGCAAACATAGGCTCTGGGAAGCAAGGCCAGTATAAGATAAACTCATAAAAGTACTACCTAGAAAAAACTGTGCCCGTGAACTGCCTCTCTGTTCTCTCAAATACACCACTGTCTTGGTAATACTACTCTCATTACCTCCTAGTATTGCCCTAATTATCTCACTCACCTAACTAAACACATGATGTGCTGCTATATCCAATTAAATATGTTGCTGCTGTATACAACCACATGTACAGATGTGGCCAAAAGTATTGGTACTTTTTCCCAAAGAATCCCAATTTACCATGAAATAAGTTGAAACTGACACAAGTACTGTAAATGAAGAAACTAATAACAAACCATTTCAGTACTCTTCCCAAGAAAAATACATGGAACAGGATTTGGGCTTGACTGGAGTAAGTATGTACCTTTTTATTACTGAACAAAACAGACATTTAAAAATCTCAAGGAAGCCATGCTTTAGTATATTAACAATAATGAAACAATGCTGTATTCAATCTTATTAACTTTCTCAAAAGTGTTAAATCTTTTTCATTATTAAACTGATTCAAAAAATAATAAAAATAATGCAAACATTAACAGTTGCAAACAAAACCATTAAATTTCATTTCATTTAAACTATTATCACAAAAACCAGATGAACAAAACAGTGAAAACTAAGAAAAAGAAATGAAAAGGAGAAAGAAAAAAAAGAAGAAAAAACTTTTCCTACAGTTTTAAAATAATAATAGAATAGTCAATTTTTTATCAGTAAATTAAACCTAGGCCATATGAAATCATATTGATACCTTTGAAATCCTGGCAGATTCTTGATTCTAACTATACAGGTACTCCTCGGGACACAACAGTAATTGGGACCAAAATTTCCATTGCTAAGCGATGGAGTCATAAAGCACAATGTCACGTGACCGCATCGCTTAGCAAAAGAAATCCCAGCAGTCCCCCATTGCCATAGTTAACCAAATCCCAGCAGTCATTAGGGAGGACCCACCCCGATCCAAGCCATTCCTGGCCTGATCCCTTCCAAAGCCCTGAGCCTCAGTAAGGTAAGGGACTGCCTCCTCCTGAACTCGCCTATCTCCTCCCCTTTTGGCCGTCCTGCACAGCAGCACTCCTTGGTGGCAGCGCCAGTGGCTCTGGGGCTGAAGTAGAGGCCCAGAGCCTTCAGCAGTCGCAGCTGGCTGCTGCTGCCCCCAGGCCTCTACTTCAGTCCAAGCGCCACTGGCGCCACTGGCACCACCAAGAAGTGCCACCTTCGACCTGCGCCATGGCCAGCTACCTCAGCACAAAGTCCCCACTGCCACCACTGCCCTGCGGTCCATCCACACCCAGCTGACCCTCGCTGTCTTCCTCCCGCTGCTGATGAAGTACACCTGGCCTGGCCCTATGCGAGGCAGCTGCAGGCCTTGCCAGGCCTTCTTCTTGAGGCTGCATGCACTGTTCTCCAAATCGCACGTGGCCTTCTTGGAAGCCCTCCAAAGCATCGCGAGAAGGGTGGCAGGGGAGGCTGGGGCTTTGTGCTGTGGCGCTGGGGTGGCTAGCCACAGCACAGGGCTTGAGGTAGCACTCCTCAGTGGCGGCACCAGTGAAGCTGGGGCTGAAGTGGAGGCCCAGAGGCAGTGGCAGCAGGTGGCTGAGACTGCTGAAGGTCCCAGGACCCTACTTCAGCCCCAGCACTGCCACTGCCACTGAAGAGTGCTGCTGTGCAGGGTGGCCAAAAGGGCAGAGATGTGGGGGAGATAGGTGGATGGGGGAAGTTGAAGTGCCACTGTGGTTGTAAGTGTAGGCAGGCTGCCAAGCACCCGAATTTTGATCGTGTGACCATGGGGGCACTGCAACGGCCTTAAATTTGGGGACTGGGCATAAGTACCATTCATTCAGTGCCCCATAACTTCAAACATTTACTTAACAAATAGTTAAGTGAGCACTACCTGTAGTAAGATTCTTATTGTATTTCCAACACTAAAGGCAGTATGAAATATTTGGGCCTTATTGGAAAGGAAAATAAAAGATTTTATATCTCATGAAAAATGGACATTTTGAAATAATTCTTATTTTAAAATGGCAGGAAAAGTTTTGATTTTGTTTAAATCATGCCCTAAAAAGGGAACCACTCTTAATCAGTTAATAGGTGACAGTACAGTACTTATAAAATGTTTGAAAATTATGAAAGGAATATAATTTATCAAAAACAGCTGAATGACAATGTAGTAGAACATTTGTTACATTCCTTCTTTGACACGTAGACCAGCCTTTCTCAACTGGGGTTACATGAGTGGTCACTAGAGCTTCCATGAGATTGTGATTGAAAAACATTGTTTTTTAATTTTGCGCAATGCTAGCAATAGCAGTGGTGAGAATTTTTACAGGCCATAATTCAGCTTACTGATCACATTAACATACTGGGAGGTAAAGAAATAATTTTTATGCAGGGGTTCCCTGAGACTTGAAAATTGTTTCAAAGGTTCCTTCAGGGTAACAAGGTTGAGAAAGTCTGGTGTAACCTTCTGAAATTCATGAATTTTTATCTGTACTAGAGAGAGTTTTTACAGAGGCTATACAATTTGATGTTTTCAAAAATTAAGAAATATTACTAAAATGAACTTGGAGAGACAATAAAACAATCTCATTCTAGTAAGGTATATTGATATTTTTACAATAAAGGCATGAGATAATTCCACAGTTAAAAATTAATTTTATATCAGATACTTAAAAGCAGGGGTCCCCAAGCCCCAGGTTGCAGACCAGTCCTGGTCTGTGACCTGTTAGGAACCGGGCCACAGAGCAGGAGGTGAGCGGCGGGTGAGCGAGTGAAAACAGCTGCTCTCCATTGCTCTTGTTACCGCCTGAGCTCTGCCTCCTGTCAGATCAGTGGCGGCATTAGATTCTCATAGGCATGTGAACCCTACTGTGAACTGTGCATGCAAGGAATCTAGGTTGCCTGCTAAGAATCCGCATTTTTACTTATTTTACTCCACGCGTGGCCCGCCCATTATTTTATTTACCACTGCCGTCCACACCTCTTCCTGCACTGCGCACTTGTCTCAGTCACAATTTTGGTAAGCCCACAAGCTTTTTTTTTTTAAATCCGTTCAATCGTGTCCGATTCTTCAGAGACTGCCTGGACAAGTCCTGACCAGCAACCGATTCCTATCCTCGTGCAAAGCGCCACCAGCGTTTCCTCCCACCGAAATAATAATAATAGAAATAAAGTGCACAATAAATGTAATGCGCTTGAATCATCCTGAAACCATCCCCCCCCCCCCCCCCAATCTGTGGAAAAATTGTCTTCCACGAAACCGGTCCTGGTGCCAAAAAGGTTGGGGACCACTGCTTAAAAGTACATTTGTGAAGTTTGAAAAAATATTGAGAAATTCTAAAGAGAAAAGTATGGTTATTGGCAACAAAAATAATTTAAGAACAGATCATTAATACATGAATTTGCCAAACATTGGTATGTTTTTTTCTGTAATTAGAATGAAGCCTGAAAAAGTGTCCAAAGTCCAACAGCTATAAGATACGGCCCAAATGCAGTTTACATTTGCTGGAATGAAGATCCCTACTAGAAGATAAACATTATGCTCTATTTCAAATGTAAGTCTAGGTTGCCATTTTCAGATTTTATATTAATCAGGTGCAAGCTTCCTGGATGTCCTAGAAATAACTTAAGAAAACTGCTCCAATCCCAATAAAATCCTTAATCATTTAATAGCAGGCTTGTCTTATAAAACTTTATAATAATATATTTGTCCAATTCCATATTTCCAAATTACCTGAGAATTTTAAGCACAACTGTCACTATGAAATATACATATATTCAAGCACAACAGGCACTATTACCATATGTTTTAATGAAAAACTGGGATATCCAGAAGGTTAGGTGGGCAAGGCCAGAGTGGCAAGAATGAAAGCAAAAGTCAGACTCCAAAGATGTACCAAGGGACTTAAATCATCCTGCTGAAACCAAGATTACACCAGAAGTTCCTACAAATCTAAAAACCATAGTTTTTCAAAAACTTTAATAGTAATTTTACAGTATACTCATCGCACTGGTGACAATAAGGAACTAATTATATTAAGTGCATCATATAATACAAATAGGTGAGACGTCTCAATCATATGCCCAAAGCATCCTCCTGTTTGTTTTAAAACTTCAGGATCCCCATTTAGTGCTATCACTGCTCCCCTAACACCTCTTTTTCCATTATTATTCTGGTTATGATGATGCCACGCTGGGAATCAGGCACTTAAGAGTACCAGTTCTCCCAGTTGGCCTATGGAGAGGGGAGCATACCTCCCTGCTCCCAGGCCCAGAGGGAAAATCCCGCACAAACATACTTCCTGCTTGGGCTGAAAAACCAGCGTTTGGCCTTTGGGGTGGCGGAGGGGGCTCGGAAGATGCCGGGATGACTTCACTGGCATCTTCTCCCAAGCAAGAATACACGCAAAGGACTGAAGCGACACAAACACATCTAAATTAGGGCTTCACGGCCGTCTGGGCGAGCTATCCAGGCTCACAGCAATACTGGGAGAGGAAAGAGACCAAGAGGCAGCTGGCTAGCTGGCTAGAACCGGGGACGCCCATCCTGAACGTGGGGAAAGGAATGAAGGATGGAGCACAGCCCGCCAGGACAGCACCCGGAGCGGCGAGGAGGAACGGAAAAGGAAGGATGCGGCCCCTCGAGCCCGGTCAACTAACCAGCCACCTCACAACAAGGCTGAGTGCCCGCCAAGCGGCAGCAGGACTTCTTCATTTCTTACCTTTTTTTCCCCCCTCAGCCGGGTGGAACCGGGAAAGAGGCGAGGAACAGCAGCCAGCAACCGTTGGTGGCGGCGGTTGAATGAACTGAATGGGCTGGCCAGGCCGGCAGCGCGAAACTCGCGGGGGGGGGGGGAAGCAGTGGTGACGCACGATATCGCTGCGGAAATTCTCGCTCCTCCCCCTCCTCCTCCTCGCCCGTCTGTTGGGCTAAGCTAAACCAGCAATAGGGCAGTGCGGGTGGGGGCTGGGGGAGGTAAGTCACACGTGACTGGGGGGAAAGGCGACGTTATTCGTCCTACCCACCCTTGCATTCTGAGACGACGTCTGGCGACAATGTCTAATTAGTGGGTGTGGCGGCAGCCGGTGGGAGGAGCTTCCTCTTTTCTTTTCGAGGAAGCTTCGGTTGACTCGTGATCTCTTGCTTACGGAGAGTTGGTAGATGGAACCGAGCTTGGCATGAGTTTCAGCGTGCCTTCCGGTCCGGGTATATTGTTACAGATATTACATGTAAATTAACATTCCTGCTATATTACAGGACGGGTCTGTGATTCTCTGTCATACTTCAAAACTGCGTTATGTGTAAGGACTTCAAGCTCTGATATCCAAATGTGGTTTACTGTACTAGATTGTGGGCGACCTGCCTCAAGGAGATGCTTCATCTCCAGAGATACTTTATTGCATCTTGACAGAGAGTCAGATCTGTGCATTCTGCTGTGGTACTTCTGATTAAATTGGGCATCAGCTAAATAGAGAAGAGAAGTTGTCCCTACAGATCTGTCCTACAGATATTATAGCTGTCTCCTTACAGTCACCTCTGGGAGAGCTTTCTCCCTCCATTGCCAGTTGCACACGAATGGGGTGGTATGGGAAGGTTGAGGTCAGAAGAGAAGGGAGGAATTAAGCATTTCTCCAGATAGTTGATTACATTAAGGAATATAAAGTATGGATAGAAATTGGTTTTCCCAACTGGAACATGGCTGTGAAAGCTGGTTAAAAATTGCCTTTGAACTCTGCTGCTGGAGAAAATTGTTGAGAATTCTTCAGACCACAAGAATAATGAATAATTTAATACCAGATGAAATAAACCCAAACTGCTTACTGGGAGGGAGGGGGCTAACAATAATAGCAAAGCTAAAGCTTAATATTTTGGACACATGATGTGAAGACAAGAGTCACTGGAGAAGATTGATGCTTAAAAAAATTGAAAGCAATTCAAGAGGACAGTGGAAGACAAGACAGCTAGATACTGTATTGTCACTTGGACATAAAAATAAGTTTACAAGAACTCAGAGAAGCAGTTACTGTATTCACTGATAATCCTGTCAAAATATTGACCATTTGGTTACAAAGAATCAAAAATAACTGAACAACAACAACAAAAATAGGAAGCTCTTTAAAGTAGCCTTCCTGTAGGAATAAACCCTCCCAATATATTTCTTTCATTGTTCTATTGCAGTCTGAGAATCCCCTGGTCATGATCCATTCCACTTTTTTTTTCCCTATGGTTACTATTGATTCCAGTTTCATGCCAACTTTCAGAAGTGTTAGGACCAACAGTTTCAGAATTCCTAAGGCCCCAAAGTGAGGAAGGCTGTTCATGCTATCTTGCAGGGACTCTAATCCTTTCTGTATTCTGATTTCCCTACAGAACTGACTGTCTTTAAAATTCTTGAATAAGGAAACTGTAAAATGAAACTTGTGATAAAGTATTGCGCTAATGATAAATGACATTTTCATGCTATTCAGTGGCTTAAATTTCACATGGTAGTCTAAAATTGTGTTAAGCAGTGTTATTGCTGTATATTGATCCTATTTAAACAGTAGGGAGGAGAACTTTGTTTTACAAATAGAGTCAAAGGAAGATTCACTATTGCTGTAGTATTTGACACCATGATGTAATGCAACTAAATTTTTCTGCCTAACCATCTTGGTAGTGATATCGTGCAAATAGATACAAGAATTAAGACAATATACTTATTACCGACCTTAACTAGAGATGCATTATATACCTTGCCATAAAACAATGTCCATCTGTGTACACAGAGACAAAAACATATTTTCACTCACACAGCTTACAACATCTTGATGTGCAAGCTGGCTTCATAGCACTAGAACAGATCAAATAACAATGCATATTACTAATGTTTACAAAGCTACAGCCATGCTAACCTCAGCAGAGAGAAACAGGTGAGTTGTTTTATCTAAATGCAATTTAGTTTATATTCTGCTTGCACATTCAGAAAGTGAATCAGAGACTGAAATGGATAGAAAGAAGCTAAACACTCCCAAGACCATATAGGCCTTCGATTCATGGATTCAGATAAGGGTTAAGTTTTAAACCATGCTGTGTTTTTGGTTTCTAGTGAAATATATTTAGTTCCATGGGAAACAAAGGGGCTGGTAAAAAGTTGAGATGGAGATTTCATCACTTGGTCTTTCTTCTTTAGGTGAAGTGAGATGTTCTAGCAGAATATATATTCTGTATATGAATTAACAATCTCATATACTGGTAGACATCATCTTCTTCTCCAGACTATGCATAATACAATGTTATAGTGTCTTCATCTGATGTGAGAAAATCTGAATATCCTAAACTGATGGATAAATGCAATACATGTTTCAGGGATATTTTAAATGTAATAGCTGAAGATCAACATGACTCATGATTAGGAATGTGAAAGAAGAGAGTTGCATGTAGTTCACTGATTGGTGTGTAGGTATAGCAATCAGCAGTTATAGTGATCAATTCATTGTAGATCCCTAGTCTATAGTAATGTAAGTTGTAAATTATCACTCATATTTTGCATTTATTTCACATGGATTCAAAATATTTTAAATCAAAACTGCTTACAGAAACAGTGAGTAACAGGCCATTCATATTACTATCTTAAAAAAGGGGGGGATGATTCAAAGCAAACTGCTTCCTCAAGCCTTTTTTAGAAAGTTTCCAAAACACTGCTCACCTGATGGTATTCACTTTGATGGCCAGAAAACATAGGACACTAGTTTGAAACAACAGAGAGTCCCTGAAATCAGGGACCTCTTGCTTGTGTCCATATGATTGTAAAGTTTTGAAAATAAGAAAGAATGGTAGGGGATATGGCAGTCTCTGATTCCTGTCATTTCAGATACTCCAATTGCAAATACTGCAGTAAATGTAAGCATGCATTATGAATAAAGCATTTAGCCTCTTAGATGCAGTCATCATCTATTGATATAATACAGACACAAAAAAATACCAGCTGAGATAAAGCCAAACTGATTCACTGAACTGCTGCAGTGGTGCCTTTCTTATGGATCTGGATTTAGTGCCAGTAAAGCACTTTATGTATTATTGTATAAATTTGTAGCTGCCATAAATTTAGAGGAATCTTTGAAAAAAGGCCCTCTTCAATGACTGAACACCAAATGCAGATTAAAAGCATGTATATGCCAACGCTGGATTTAAAGCTATGATTTATGCAATTTTCCAGGCTTTTATTTTTAACTCATGAAATTTTAATACTTGCACTTTCTGATTTAGGAGAATTCAAAAGAGTGAGGATTAGATCTGCACTTTATTTCAAAACAGTTACTTTTTAAAAAAGAAAATTCCACATGGTACACAAGATCTGCTTTAGTATTTGTTTACTATTATTACATACTTGACATTCAATAAAATGCGACAGCCGTAATACTTGAGACAGGCCAATGCTTTGGTGAAATCTGCTAACTTGATGGTATCATTTGTGCAAATATCTTGTCCATGCAGATGAGCATATTCTGTATCAATACCTCTAATTTCTTGCTGTTCATTATTTTAAGTAGAGTATCTTCTTTAAAAACAAGCAGCTAGAACATAGGCAGTATATGGGAATTTACTTCCTATGGTAGACCCTTCCACACAAGGTTTTGGTGGTGCAGCCAATGCCAGTCTATCACTGGCATTGAACAGCTGAGCCCATTTATTTCCAGCTCAAGTTCAACTGTGGTTTGGCTAGCAAGGAATGTGTTGCTGTTGAAACTAGGGGTTCTGCAGAACTTAAGGACAGATTGTTTTCACATTACTGGGTGCTTTATCTCCCAGTTCCAGGCTTTCCCTTCCCCTGCACACTGCCATTCATAAAGCCTGCCTTTCATAACTTCAGCTGAAAGCAGTCGTAGAGTAAGATGTGGAGGTTGACCAACAGCTAAGATAGCCTACTATGGAGAAGGAAGAACAAGAGCTTGTAGTTGGATGGCATTGGATGTATTGCAGAGAACAAGGGAAGAGGTTAAAGTAGTGCAATCTGCTTGGGGCCTAGGGCTGTGGAGTTTATGGCTGAATTAGAGTTGCTATCTGTTTTTTATTGTTGTTTTGTTTTTTTTACAAGCATGTTCAACATGTAACTCTTTTTAGTGGTAATAATGTATTTCCTGGATGCCAAGGGTTAATGGGAGAGAACTTGAAACAACCAATATTCACACATTTGTCAGACCTATTTAAAAGTACCTTTCACTTAATAGTTTCCAATAAACACGTTTGAAGTAACTTCTCTGTTGAGTTGAACCTGATGTCTGGTAAGTTCATGGACACATCCCTATAGGGTTTTGGGGTTGTTGGGTTTTTTTTTTGGCAACAGTACCAGAGTTGCAGGCAGGGGGCATTTTTACTTTTTAACTTTGTTTTTACTTTTTTTCTGGGATGTTTGTTCAACCCCCAGTCTAGACTATAACCTAAATATTCCTTCCAACTCCAGTCAAGGACAGCTTGTGCTCTTGAGTCTGGCAGCCTGAATCCTCTGGAGGGGACCAAAGTGAGGGAAGGCCAGGATAGGCATGCAATAAACAGGAATAAAAATGCTTGGCTTTTAAAATATGCACTTCAGGTGATGAATTTATACTAGAAATATTGCATTCTTTAAATTTTGCACCACCAAAAAATTCTCACTGAAGTGATTTAGCTAACACTTATTGTGCCAATAAATATTCCAGTTAGAATAGAGTACAAAAATAAGCAAGCAAATAATAAAAACCTTAGTAATTTGAAGAGGAAGGTGCTTCTATTTACTTAACCAATACTTAAGGCCTTGCACTTCAGTTTAGCAAATAATATAGTAATGGGATTCAGATCATAGGGTCCCCTTTATGCAGGGATGCATAACAGCTCAGAGGTTCTATTCATTCAGTTGACAGTTACATCTTCATATTTACATATGAATGCTGATACAGACATGAATATTCAGGAATTGAGATAGAACGTTCGCCACAATTCACACTCTCATATATGTACATAATAAATTTACATGTACACCGAGCTCTACTCAACACCCACACTCATATACACATACAGGTAGTCCTTACTTAAGATTCACTCATTAAGTGACCATTTGAAGTTATGACAGCGCTGAACGAGGGGGACTTACAACGGGTCCTCGTAGTTGCAGCCATCGCAGCTTCCCTGTGGTCACATGATTGCAATTCAGGCACTTGGCAACCGGCTTGCAATTACAACATTGCAGCATCCTGCAATCACATGGTTGCCATTTGTGACCTTCACTGCCAGCTTCCGACAAGCAAAGTCAACGGGAAGTCAGCAGGAGGTCACAAATGGCAATCACATGACCGCGGGAAGCTGCGATCAAGCAGGATTCACCTAACAATGGAAACCGTGACTGCCAGAACTGTCTTCATAAGTCAGTGTGGTCACAGGACATCATGCCTTATGACCACGTCACTTAGCAATGGAGTTCTCTGTCCCAGTTACCGTTGGTAAGTGAGGACTACCTGTACACATATACAGAAAGACATTTTCTGGCCTACAAAAATCCAAATGACTGCTAGAATACAGCAAATAGTTTTCTTTACTACATTCTAGTGATGGTCCAATTTTTGCAACAGAATCAGAAAATTTTAAGTTTTCTTCCAGAGAAGAAGAAAAAATTGTTGCATTTTTGCAGCCACTGGCAGTGAAAATGCAGCAATCTTCAGTCATTTTGCTCAGAGGAATGGATAATCAGATAAGTTCCTTTTTTCCCTCAGTAAAGGATGAGTAATTGTTGCATTCTTGTCTGTTGACAAGAATAGCCAAAACTAAGAGTGTCTTCTGTTCCACTTAGAAATATTAATAAGCTTAAAATCAGTGGAATGCTTAAGTAGATTTATAGTAGAAACCAAAGTAGCCAGAAGTTAATAGAAAATAAATTATCAGAATTTCTTTTATAATTGCTGTGGTAAGGGCTGAAAAAAGGGTTATCATAAGTGAAATAAACTTCTGATAACCCCTGAATGAAAGGGATGGCAAACAACAGTGAACAAATAAAAAAGACAAGCACAGACTCACATGGTGAAAGAAATATGTTTTGTTTATTTGTGAATAACGAGGGTCCAGAGTTGAAGTTTCTGCTGACCAGAGTATTAATATAATTAATGTTCATTTTCTACTACTATGCTACAGTAAATTCAGAGATAGTGGATTACCAGTACAATGAAATCTATGTTCCTGATTAGTAGAATATCACTACAGCAAACCAGTTATCCTTTTATTTCCATGTGTATTTATAGATAGTATACTTTTTATTCATGAACACCTGGACATAGGAAAATAGCCAATTAGTTGTCACATGCACTCTCTGATGATTTTGCCTCATTTATGATTAAGGGCTGGTAAGAGGGAAAACGAATTAGGAAGCTTTTGAATGGTCAGAAGGGGTGGTGGTGGGAGAGATGTACAACCCCTTTTGTCTAATATAGTCAAGTTTTAATATCTCAAAAGAAATGAATGGAAGAATCCAGATGCAACCTCGCGCAGGCAAAATAGTTTACACACATATTATCAAGGGAGGGAGAAACATGGGTCCTTGTTTTTTGCTTCATGCTTTCTTTTTCTTATCTCCTTTACTATAGTCTAGCTGGGGGATTTCAACCCCTTCCTCAGGTATGAACACACTGATGGTGAAATCACTTGTCTCTGTACCATATTGGTTTTTGACTACAAGGCTATATCTGCCTGAATCAATCGTACTGACAGCCGCGATGGTGAAGCAGGCTTGTTTTCCTGATTCATATTTCAGGATGACATTGTCATCTGCTTTCAGGAGTTTTTCATTCTTGAGCCACAAAATCTCAGGGACAGGATTTCCCCAGATACTGCAAGTAAGATTAAGTGCCTGCAGGAAACATACAAAGGATGTAAATAGCAGATATAAATGAATAAACATCCTAAATATCTATGCTTTGTTTTCAACTTTCTTATTTAAACAGAAGGGGTATCTATAATTATTACAAGTTCCAGATTACATATATGATTTTAAGTTAGAGTACTCAATAAACACTACCATTACTATACTTCTACTATTACCTTCTCCTCCCCCCTCCTCTTCTACCTTTCCATTACTGCTATTACTACAACCTTTCTGTGTTCCACTATTTTCTCTTCCTTGTAATAATCAAAAGCTACATACTTGTTTTATCATAAACTTAAATACTGGAAATACTTGGATAATTATTCCTTTAATAGACAGCTACCCTTGTTTATGTTCAAAGAAAGTTATATTTACAATACAAGTTGAAAAAGAAAGTTACATTTACAAGAGAGTGACCCTTCACAAAATGATTGCAAATTAGGCTTTCAGTTTAAATAATATAAACTAAGCAGTGATTAACATGCATAAAACAACTTTGTCCAGGTCATGATAATTTCTATTACAACTCTATATTCGGTTTACTTTTCATTTTAAATTCTGTATTTTTCCAAAGCACATTGGCCAATGTGATTCTTAAAAGTTTCATGAGAAAATGTGTCTGTGACAAATATTATATTATGCCTTGGTTAATTTTCAGAATACCTTACCAAAGATAATTCTGAGCCAAGCAAGAAGCCAAAAGTTAAAGACTGCTGTTAGAAACTTCAATTAATATATTATCCAGAATCTAAATAACATTAGAAATATTCTAAACTCTTCTGAAATATTAATAGCATAATGGCTACGCTGGAGAACAATATATAAATTCCTCCCCATTCTGTTCCAGTTTCTGATTTTTTATTAGTTAATTGTAAGTTTAACAGTGTAAACCAGATTGAGACCTCTATGCATGGGAAGGTTAAAGTCTTGTGAGCAGATATGGTTTTAAACCCCAAAGGAGTTTAAAGTAGTTTAAATTGAGTTTAAATTGAGTATTTTTAATTACACTCACTCCTTTATGCAGGATGAGTTATTAATACAAAAAAAAAGGAACAAAGCAAGAAGGATTACATGTCTGTTCTTGATCTCAATCTAATATTTCATTGGGGGTTTTTTGTTTGTTTGTTTCTTTTAAAGAACATCTGAAGACCTGTGCCTTGAACACCATTCATTAGTGGAAAAGCAGAAATTAACTAATACTTTAAAAATAATTTATGAAGATTTATATTACTGGCTGACTGAGGGAAGTAAGTTTAGATTACAGGTAGTCCTTACTTAGTGACTGCCTCAGAGAGCGACCCTTCACAATTACAGTGGCAATGAAAAAGTAATTTTGCTGCCAATGCCCCCATTTATGACAACCAAAGGCCTCCGTGTGAAACTTATTAAGCTCTGGTCAGTTTCAGGCAACAGCTGTAGCTTTCTAGAGGGTTCTAATCAACTAATTAAAGTCACAGAGTTGAGCTTGTTAACTTGTAGTTAGCACTTTTTAGGGAAGCACGCTGCTGCAGAGAAAAGCAGCTCAGGGCAATATAGTTTGCTTCAGCAGTATCTCCACTCTGCAGGGTGACAAAAAAGGTGGAAAGGGTCAGGCATGGGACACTGGACATAGAACTTTATCTGAATGAAACAGCAGCAACCAGCAATCTCTCTCTTGCTGTCACGTTTGCATTTCACCAGATCCCATTGAAGTGTCTAAATGAGGACTCCCTGTGATGTTGCGTCGTATCTTGTACCAGCACATAATTTTTCATGAAGCATCCATGGAAAATAATTAATTAATGTTGTACCAAAATCCAATACAGCGAAGATCTCTGGAAATCAGCAAGGTTAGTAGACAGCTCTCTGCTGGATTAGGATCTGAATCTTGAGTCCCTCCCTCCCTCTTCACTCTTTCATATTCTGTTTAAGAGGTAAAAGTGCCCTAAATACATGAAGCTGGCTGCCTAGTTAACTGAAATTAAATTCTCTGTGCAAAAGATGAATAGGAGATCTATTTCTTTATCAAAGCCAGGGCCTTGGGAAAATTGGGAGCTTGCTCTTCTCTGAGAATTAAGAAAGCTGCAGAATTACTTCTTTTAAATATTTCAAGTGGTTATTTTATACCTTGCCTTCCTGAATAGTGACAACATCTGGCAGACCTCCAAGTACCCGAGCACGATCTGCAAAATAAATAAATAAAAATAAAAATGTAATTTTTCTTGCAAACTAATTTGTGTCCATTATTTTATTTTCCCCGTAATGGTTGTTCTATCTGGCAGAATAGAAGAATAATATCTTATTTTTCTTCAAGTTGCAGAACATACATCTGATAATGATTCCTAGTATTTCTGCCCTATTCTGCCTGAAATGAAATTTACCATGAATGTTACATTGTTAATATCTGATACCAGCTACTGGCACAAGTAATGGATGATAGAAACATTAGTAATTTATGTAAATAGCCTAAAATAATAAATGTTCTGATCTAAACTAAATATAACAGCTGCAATGCTACGAATCAGGTGGGGAACCTATGAAATTTCAGGTGTTGAACTGTAATTCCAGGCATCCCCAACCAGTAGAGCTTATGATAAGGGATGCTCAGAGTTGTAGGGAGTTCTGGAGGATCATAGATCTCTCGCTCCATATATAAGTAAAGGCTATTCAGAATAACTGCAGTTTTTTCCATATCCCTTTCAAAAAATTATAAACAGTACTTTATGATCTTTTGTCATAATGTTACATATTTTCCAAACTCTATTCCATATCACGGGTCAGCTACTTTATCCTGATACAGACCATTGGCCTCTCCAGCTTACTATAGGTAGTCAACTCAGTGCCTTCCAGAAGTTTTGGACTAATTTCCATTAGCCCAAATTAGAAAGGCCAAAGGCAAATATTGTAGGAATTATGGTCCAAAACTGGAGGACAGCAAATTGTCTACCCTTGGTTTGCAGTGCCTTGCAGTGATTCTTCTTGAATCTTTCCTATTCTACCTGAGATAACTCTAACTGAACTAGAATTTTTTGCATGCACAGCATGTGTTAAAATAACACAACTACATATTACAATAGATTGGAGAGGAGAAAATTTGACAAGAGTTTACCATTTTGTGATGTGCAATTTACTGTTCATTGCAATACGTAGTTCTATTTTTTATTGTAATCTTTATTTCAAACCTGCCTTGAAAACTTTGGGGAAGGGCAGGACTGACAATTCCTTAAGTGGCATGAATTAGAATTTCTTTCAGCATACACACACCCTCCCTGTCTAAACATAAATAACTGTGACAAAAGTGCTGTTATGAATCACATGTTATTTCATGGCATGGCCAGAAATAATAGCCTGTAATAGACATTCAAGGTTAGCAACAAATGCAAACTGTTGATCAGAAAAAAAAAAAGTTTGAGCTTCTTGAAGTTAATAGACACTAAACAATATTGCACTATGGCCCTTATTTGGACGGGAAGGATGCTTAGATTATTTCAAGCCTGTTTGCATTACCTATCTACTCCCTGCCCCTCTATGAGTCAACTTGTATATTTGTAAATATTTGAGTGGACTGATTAAAATAATATATATTACAAAAGAAAAGCTCTGTTATGAAAAAACTCTTATGAAAAACCCCATCACTAGAAATAAATAGGAAGCATTCCATCCTACTGGCAATGCAGGCACCAAATGAAAAGAGAGTTTGCTTACTTTTGTCTGCAACAGCAGCTGTTCTGTAATTGAGAAAGGCAGAAAGAAAACTCAGTTTTATAGTAAGGCACAGTGATGGAAAAGCTGTACTCTGCACAACTCTTTAAACAGCTGAAGAAAATAATTCAGCATAATATCTCACTTTGTTAATGTATTTTTTCTATGTTATTTCTGGATCAGCCTTCAAAATAATGCTGAAACTACTTTCAATAAACAAAGCACAAGACTTTCATCTTCTGAATATATAGTGATAATAGCTGAATAAAGAGATCTTTTGTCATGCGCTGGATTGCAGTAGGACAAACTCATCCCTCCATCATGTCCGGTTATAGATTTCCCTTCAATTAACTGCTCAGTAGCAATTAGTACTACTAATTTGGTAAAACTACTATTTTACTATTACTATTACTATTAACTACTAAACTACTATTTGGTAAAAAGGAGAGAGTAATTCCCCACTGTGCTTTGAACCTGTCCATTGTACTTCATTTAAAGCAGGCAGTGTTCAAATTCCAAAAATATTGAAAGTGATCCACCATTAGAACAAACTTTCATAAACTGATAGTTAAACTAATAGTAAATTTAGATCTGGATTGCAGTAATTTGGGTAATAGCTAGATAAAAACAGAGATGTGGAAAACTCTACATTGTCAAAGTTTTGCAGTCCAGATATGGTAGGCCTAATTACAACAGCAGAACGTCTGTTATTTTACTTAAACTGTATACTTACTTTAATCTCTGGAAATCAGCAAAGGCGTCATCAAATGCTTAATAAAAGAAGAAAAGGGTTATATTAATAGACTTTATGAAATCAATTTATGCTATTACTTTATTTAGCTTTTTGTGGATTTGAATTATGTTGGAACATTGAGGAACTCAAGCTATACAAGTGAAATTCAAATTATGTTATCCAGTACAAAACTGTTCCTATATTAATTGTCTTATCAACTACATATAGCAAAGTCTGTTATACACTGCAGCGTATTCTAAAGAGTTTTAGGACAGTGGTACTCTCCTAATGCTGATTAAAAAAAAAAAATTAACAATAGATGTTTGGCATTAGGGACCGCTAAAAATCAAGCAGAACTATATGAGGAAACTCTCAGAATTTATTTTTTCTTTAACAAGAAGAAATAAATGCTCTATTGGACACTGGTTAAACTCAAGGACAGACATTAATGTTATGGTTAAACTCAAGGACAGACATTAATTTTACGGTTTACAAACCGCATTCCAATGCGCACATGTCACTGAACACTAGGACTTAGGACTAGGACTTATTTCTGAGCAAATATGCAGAGGATTGATCTGCAAGATATGTACTGGAAGCATGATTTAAGCCACTTAATTGCACAGTACATAAGTGCTGAGTTTGTAAATTGAACTGGTACACAGAGATGATCAAAACAATGAAGATGATGTAATACGTGAGGCACAGACCTCTTTGTCTCTTTCATTCACATATTCTATATATATGAATATGCATAATCAGTCTTAAAGGAATTTGTGGGACAAATCCTTGTGGGAAACATCTAAGGAAGTGTCCTTAATGTATTTGTTAAGTACAAACTAATAGCATTAGTGTTCTAAGATAAGACTGCCATCAATAGCTCTGTTTCAGTTATGTTAAGTGGGGTGAATCTAAAACAGTAAATCTGCACATATTTTTAATCAGTTGATTAAATATGCTTGCATACAGATGTTTATCATCTCATTAAAAATAGCATCTTAATTTCTCAGCCACAAACTCAGTAGTTCTGCTTGGACTTGGAATAGTCATTTGAGGATCAACTGTAACTGAGATACATCTTACAGTTCAAAACTTAAATTGTGAAGACCCTAGCTAGCTTCTCAGTCCTTTCATTCTAAGCAGCTGGAAGTTATTATAAAATCATATAACTGGAAGGGTAAGAGATGCTGTCACCAAGAGCCATAAGTTTTTCAATTTCTGCACTAATTTGTGAATGGCATTAGCAGGTAGCACAAAATATGTAATTTTAGTAACAGAACATTCTGGTGAACATCAGAAAGTTCCTTTTTTTCTGAATTATGTTGATCTGGCAATGAAAGCCTCCTGGAAAGAAATCCCCCGCAGTAGGAAGCACTTTTTGGTGTTTGGAACATAGTATACATTTGAAATACCATGAATATTTCTGGAATGTTATGCACTGCAAATCCCTAATTAAAATTTAGTCATTTACCTTTTCCAGAAAGATCCACCATTTTTGTGTGTGTAGTTTTACCATCAAAGAGCTCCAATACATATTTTCCCTTATCATTTGGTGTTGGTTCATTAATTTGCAACCAGATTTGGTTCCCCGTAACTCCAGTCTTAACTCTTTCTGTGTACTTAATTTTGACTTCACTGAAAAATAAAAAATGCAGTATAGGCTTTATATATAAATAATACAAATAACCATTCATGTACTTTTATATAATTTAAAAAATGTATAAATATAATTTATTATAAGTTTTATTATATAGATAGTACAGATAATAATTTTGCATGTATTGGGAACCTGAATAGATAATTTACAGTTGTGTGACAACTGGATATTTCTATTCTAGCTATACTTTCTTTCACTTCATTATGTCCCAGAACAGTTTTTCCAAATGTACTTGAATTTCAGCTTCTACTATTCTGCAGTACCATGAATATTAAAGTATTTTTTTTTCATCCTAGTGTTGTAGCGATATTGATATGTCTCAAACAAACTATAGATTATGTAAAGAATTATTTTTATGCTTTTCCCTGACAGGGACTACCTTAAACTTTCCCTCTTTTACATCATGTAGAAAATTTGCAACTTTATTTCCAGGACAGTTATTGTGGAGACAAAAATATTCACTAGAATTGCAATGTATAGAGAAAGAGTTAGTCCTCCATACTTCCAGTTCCAAATTTGATGAATGGAGGTTATTGTTAAAGCTTAAAAACACGCTACATGCGTATGCATTTATGAAATAGATTGGCTCAATTTCTCCAAGAACTGAGATGTTTCAAGAGTGCAGCCCATATCTGCATTTGGTTGTCTTTGGGAGGACATTCCTGTAGTCTTATAGTGTCTTAAAATGTTTACCCACACCCCAAATGAGCATAGCTGTTCTTCAGCTTATCTCCTTTTGATAAAATTTGGGCGATATGTGTTTCCTTTCCTATGTTATGCTGGTGGCATGTGAAGATCTGTAGCACCTCTTGTTTCCTCATAGGAAAGAGACTATAGCATTTTACTACCTCATAGTGTTGATTTTCCTAGAAGCTAGTATGCATTTTCCCAACCCAACACAGATGACTGAGGAAATAAGGGAAGAGCTGCACTGCATAACTCCCACATTATCAATATAATGTGTACCCAGACTTACAGTACAGTTGGGAAACAGATAAATCTGATGCACACTGGTAGGGGTTTGCAGTGAAAAATAACAAAATTAACCTGGGTGCTAAGAATCTGGTTACGCACATCTGTAACCTGAAGGAGTCAGAGGTAGAAGAAACAGGATCCTACTTTATAAAGGTGAAGAGGATGAAATAAAACCAAACAAATTATAGTGATAAGGGGTTTGCAGGAAGACAGTGTGGAGCTTTCAAGGAAATCAAATTAGGGAATTTTCAGAAGGTTATTGCAAAGAATAGAAATGGAAGAAACAAAACTTAGAGTTTGAGTAAGGTATAAAAATGCTGTAGACCTCTTGGTTCAAGGGACTTCACTTGACAAAGACAGACACACACATGGGAAAGAAAGGAGAGAAGTAGTGGTGAGCTGAGGGCAATGGCTAGTGGAAAAAGAAAACGAAGGAAAAGAAATTCGTTAGTCTATAGTAAGAGGCAGTTTAAGAAGATAAAAAGCTGGAAGTTGCACCTTTGAGATGCTTCAAATGGGTTTGGGCTGGGGGAGGATTATGGCCAAGAAGAAGAAGAACACCTGGATTCAGACAGGCTCAAGGGGAAGAAGTCAAGAAGAGTGAGACTAACTGTTACATGAGGGAGTCTTTTTCCAAAGGCAGTTGTGGCTGCAAGGAGTAAGGAGAGATAGTTTGAATAAGTATATACTGTGTTTTTGAAATGTTCTACACCTTTAAGATTATCTCTGAGCAAGCCTCTCAGAAGGATTCGCTCCCATTGAGACGAACAGCATTTCCTAAAGGTAGTATTGGCCCTTAAGATGTCCCTATTAAATAGCAGATATAAAAAACAGAAGGCATTTTTTTTTTGGCAAACATCTGTTAGGAAAAATGGTTTTGAACTATAGATCAAGATAGAAATTAATGTATACTAGACAACCTGTGACTCCTCCCCCTTCTCAGCTGACCTGCGGAAATACCTGCCACTTTGCTTCCCTTGCACCACGCAACCTACAGATTTCTGGGAAGTGTAGTCAGAAGGCGTGGTGGCGCTGAAGCAGCCACAACTTTGCCAAATTTCAGTCCCATGGGAGTAATGGGTCCTGGATTTTGGACGCATTTTTTAAGTTAGCCCATTTGAGGAACATTGATTCAAAAATTGTTGCCCTATGATACACTGTTTCACCCAACTGAAGGTTATGAACAGATAAACACTGAGAGTTTTAGTAACACATAGATTCTTTGAGAATAAATCATATTTAATAATAATTCATCACTTTGATTCTGACTGTTGATAATGTCCCAAAGTGATCAATGGCAATGCTGTAATCACACTTCAAGGCATAGAGGATGACTGCAGTCTAACTGGTAAAAGCATGGTGTCTAGATCAAGAGGCCCCACATCTTTATTTTCCAATCCGTCTGTTATAATATTGTAAGAAAGAATAAATACAAAATGAATTTTATATAAGGATCATTTGCTATCCTCTATATCCTTGAGATTCTTCATTAACACATAAATTCTGCTTGTCTGGCTCATGAATACAGCACATACAAATGAAATGATTGTACTGATCCCAAAAGAGCCTGAAAATGGGTCAGTATGAACACGTCCTACATTTCAACATGTATAGAATTGTACCTATTGAATGAGGTGAGCATCATTGGCAAGACATCTTCACTTACTTGTGTGACCAACTCACTCTCAGATCTTCCAAGTAGTAGTTAACAAAGGAATATAATCTGATGCCCTCTGCTGTGCTCTGGATTTTCAGATCGGTTGCAGATAAAGCTGAAAAACACAACACATGTTTTTAAAGACTTACAGTCATTCATACAGTGTACAAATGAGTCGTTCATTAGAAGGAGGAATTAAATACTCACCAATCTTCCTGCATAGTTCCGTTATCAAATCTGTAAAAGCTGTGGAAACAAATCCAGAGAAACACTCAGTGTTCCCAGATCATATATTCTTGGTAATGACTGAACACTGCCCTGAGGTCCTTTTACTGAGATGGAGCAGGCAGGAAATTTAAATTTGTTTTTGAAGTATGTTACAACTATCTTCCATGTGTTTGATTGAATCCTGATTTGCTTTAATGGCATTTAAATCTCTCTGTTTTTATTTGATAGCAAATCTCTTTAAAACATTTTATTTATTCTCCCCTCCCTTTTCTGTTTCTTCAATAATCAAGATTGACTTTGAAAGCAAAATATAAAATAAAGCAACATCAGAATTAAAATTGTTGCTGCTGCTGCTGATATAAGTAGCTGGAAAGGCTCATAGTGGGAGAGGCCACAATCTGCTAATGGTTTTAAAGGTCAGTGTGAACACCTTGAATTGTGCCCAGAAAGCAAAGGTCCCACCAGGCACACAATCAAGCAGTCAACATATGCTAATCAATGAACTACCAGAAGAGCAAAACAGAACCCCCACCCCCACCAGTAATGGCAAAACAGGCCACAGCAGATAAATAGAGAGCAAACCTCATCCCATTTTAGCACTGAAGATGTTACCTAGCCAGGTAATGAAACGTTTGCAAGAAAAGAACCAAGCTCAGAGAACCCCATGGACTCCGCAGTTTAAGCATTATATGATCCCTGTACTTTGAACTGGCCACCAGTTGAAGTTTCAGGACACTTTTCAATTAAAGCCCCATAGCCCAGAACTCTGGGAGTTGAAGCCTGCAGATCTTAAAGTTGCCAAGTTTGAAAAACACTATTCTATAGTATGTTAACTAATACTGAATGTTAAATTATACTGAAGTCTCATTTAATTTTTCAAATAGCTGCTTAGGAAATTGCTACTGTGGCATGAGTATGAAATTTTAGAACTATGACCAAAGATCCCATGTAATGTTGTAAACTGGATTGATATGACTAGCAGTACACATTGCAATCTTAGATTTAAATCTGATATCCTCATCAAAACACAGGTTATCTAGGCTGTATCATGTAGTCACTGGTGGCATCAGCATTATCTTCCTACTAACAGAATTCAAAACACAAAGGCTTTTGCTGAAACAATAACATTCCTTTTACATTAACAGGTCATTAATCCATAGACAGAGCTATTCTAACTCTCACAGTCTATTCAGTAGCTGTTGGGGGTTACGATATGAAAGACAAACTCTCTCTTAGCAGGTACATCTATGCCAGTGCCATAATCTTAACTCCAACTAGCATGAGGCACTGGGACTTTGGAACAGGGATAATCCATCCTTCTTACTCCCTCACTCAGAATTGCTGTGTGTTATCTAGTAGTGTGAATAGTAGTAGTGACTTCTAATCAGAAAATTTCCCACTAAGCAGGGACTAAATCGGATTGAAATCAGTGAGGGTTATGCTCAAATGTACATTCACAGGATCAGCCTAAATATTACTTTTCAGAGCACTCTTACCTGCTTCCATAAGCTTCAATTTACTGTTGTCCTTTCCTCTTTCATCTTTCAGTATTACTTCATATATACCAGCATCCTTCTTAGAAAACTGTGAACAAAACAACATCCATCAGTAGTAATATCAAAAACATTCTGCACTTTCTGCAAGTGATTTCTACAGTGTGAAAGTCTGGGATTTTCAGACTTAGAGGCAAGGGAAAAAAGGAAAAAGCTGACAAGTTTAAAAGGAACATTGAAGCTTAAATAAAAGAAAATGTGATGTTCTTTGTAAAAGTGACATCATGTATAAGGGCCTGAACATGGAAACCAGAAACTAATCTTACTAGCCTTTATTTGTTCCATATTTTATTGTAAATTGCTGAAAAACTATAGGACTCAATGGCATATCACATTTATTAAACAGACAAACTACTTTCTCAAAAGAGCTTTCCATACTTCTCTGGAGGGAAACAAGAATATGTTAAAACATAGAACTGTTCATATACTATGGTTGTAACAAACACAACTTTTTAATGCTTTCCTATTACCATGTCATTTCTCCTCTGTCTCAGACAAAGGATTGTGCCTTTCATAAGCTATGATTGCATTAGCCACTCAGCATCTGCAAAGTTACCTTAAACAAAGAGGAGAAGGTTAAAGTAAAGAAAAGCTTAAACAGAAGAGTGTGTTCTTATGTCACAACAACAATATTCAGGTGATACTTGTCTGTGTAGGATTCAACATGTGAAAAGGAACAACCTGGTCCTGCCTTCTCTAAGTCATGTTGCTGCTATCAGGGAAGAGGTAGTCTCCACATATGTAGTGTAACTATCTGCAGTGGGAATCTTTGTGTACATGTGAAGGCTTCATTTGAAACTAGAATATGAATAATGCAAGGTTTTAGTTCCTATGGAATCATTCCTAGATAGGCACAAATAGAGGTTTTCTCCTGCGGCTAGCTATGCTGTACCCATGTAGTTTTCTTTGTTGTCCTTCCTCTGCAGTTTTAGTTTGAATCATTCTTCTTATTATTAAAATTTGTCTTTGCAAAGACATTCACAAGGGGGGGGAGGTGGTGGTCAAAAAAGTCAAGATGGCAGCCATGACTATATAATCAAAGCCCCACCATTTTTAGTAGTACACATTAAAAAGAAGTGTGGCTTTGATAGCACAATTGTGGCCATCATCTCATCTTGACTTTTTAGACCATTCCCCCCAGACTCCACTTGTTAAATTATTGATGAACCTTGCAACATTTAGGAGAGAGAGCAAAAATCATGGGCCTATCCTGAGCAATTGCACATCCTGCAGCAACAGAGGAATTGAAATCAATCAACTAATTCCACACTAAAGGGAAGCATTACTTGCACCCCCCGCATTCAGATCTTTATTTTACATAGTGTTTATTTGTCTGACTATCTGTAAATGAATGAATGAATGAATGAATGAATGAATGAATGGATATTTTCTACAAGTGGGAGGTAACAAGCTATCAAGCCATCTTTCCTCTTGAAAGATCTGTTTGCCTGGCTGTAGCCCATTACTTAGGTTGTAGGATAACAGAAGAGTTTCTGCAAATGGAGCTACAGCCCACTCAGTAGCTCCCAAGTGCTACAGCATATCAAAAAATGAACTAGCTTTGCAATAATTTCAAGTACACTGTAGCTGGGCTGGAATTATATTGGTTCAACTGCTGAAAAGGGATGAGCGTTTGGATCCACAGGGAGTGAGGATGACCCTGAGATGGCACAAATGTGTGTGGCAATGCCTTCAGAAACCCCATAGGACAAATACTGAGCGGATACCTGGTAACTGAGGCACGTGGAAGCTGTGCTGTGAAGTAGTGATGAAAAATGTATTACCTTAGTTTTTGCTTGATTTGCTTAGATTTTTCTGCTATCCCCAGATTTCAAAACTTTATATTTTGACGGAATAACTTTATGGTTTTCTACTCCAATACATTATCTTAACTGATGCAGAGAATGATATAGTTTAATTTTCAAACAAATGTAACAGCTCATGAGCAATATAACTGATAACATAAATGGATGCAGGCACTTAGTATCACTATAAAGTTTTGTTACTGTGGGGAAAGTAGGATAAATAAGTGACTTTGGAAAAGTTGTACTCTCCTCCAACTTGCCATTCCCATCACAGGAAAATCACAAGCCCCATTGTACAAAGGAGAAGGAACAGCTGGGTTTTAAGGAAAAAGGGATGCAGAAAAGGTGAAATATGGTATTTTATCTTTCTCAAAACCTTTCAGTGTGTTGACAGTGCATGAATGAGCCTTTCATTTATTGCTGGCCCAATAATTTGCTGCATGAAGCAGAACACAAAAAGGGTCATACACAACCCATGCTTCCTAGTTTATGAAAAGAGTGGCAAAGAGTGACACTTTGAAATCTTCAAGGTACCATTCAGACTTCAATTAATATGTCCTCAATGTCTATGACAAGTACCATCTGAAAGAACCTCCTTTTGCTTCATGGTGGGGACCTAAAGATCATCTGTCATCTGAAAATTCTGCATGTTTAGAAATGTTGTCACCTGTAAAGCAACTATCAAGGGAGATCACGCACCTCTGTTATCAGCAGAGTACATACACCGTCCTTAAAGTCATGCTTTTCATCAACCATTATCTCTCTTTCATCTTTGTACCAAATAACGTGTGTTTCTTTTTTAATGTTAGCAACCTAGAAAGAAAGGAAATTATTACTTGTATTGATAACAATCCCCAATGATCTGCTTGGGGAAGCATCATCTCAATAAACTGTTTTGGGGAAAGAAAAAACATTCAGATTGTTTGCTTATTCAGTTCTTTGCATTTTTTCCTGAGGGAGCATCTCATATTTTTTGTAAAGGGAAAGATCATAGCTTAGATAATAGCAATGTTATTATTATCATGAAGTAATGAGCTATAGTACTCAGACTTTGCGGCCATTTCAGCTCTGAAACAACACAATGTATAAACAATACTTGTGAACACTGAACCTGTGATTACTACTTTCTATTAGGATTCAAAATAAATAATACAAGACAGTAAGATACTTGAAACATACTGTACATTATCGTTAAGAATAATTTTCCTTCTACAACAGTAACAAAGCCAAAATCACTGCTGTTCCTTACCTTGCATTTCAGTAACACATTACATTCAGGGGTAACTTCCCATCCAAGATGTTCAATAAAATGTGGACCTGTTTGAAATAATTTGTAAAATAAATACCTTCAGAAAATATAGTATAAATCCATGCAACTGAATTAAACTTATATTATTTTTTCTCCATTTTGTATTATAAGTTACCTTGTTTCCTGAACCATTCTTTCCTTTGAAATTCTGCTTCTTTCTGTAGTTTATGGAACACTAGGAATTAAAAGAATAAATACAACCAAATCAACACAATATTTTAATTATATAAAGTCAACACAAATACTTTCACAAATGTATAGACAAGTATAGCCAACAATATAGCTTATGAAAGGTTGCTGCATTTATATGAAATCAAAAGATAACATTCCATTGAGTTAATAGAGCTAAATACCTAACCAAGCCTCTTCATATACATAAGAAGAAATTCAAATACTGTACACCTTGAATCTATCTTTTTTTAAAGCTTATCTTCAAAATATTGTTTTCAACAGAGCGCACAATCCAGATTCTGATGGAAATGATTTAAACACTTTTAAAGTGCAATTGAAACCAGAAGTCTAGGTGGGAGGAAAAAAAAGAAACTGGAATGATTTGTTTCAAACCATCTCAAACCGATCAGGTTTGTGTTTATGTGTATTCACATGTTTATTGTGTTTATGTGTATTCACACACATACTGTTCCTGTGATGGAAGGCATGAGTGGGGAGGATTCTGGAAGGGAGCTTCAAGGTTACAGGGAGGGGGAGAGACATTCCAAGCATCTCCTCAGCCCCCAGCTGGATTGTGTGAAAGTAAGGGGGAAGAGACTGGCCCCTCTCCAAGAGCTTAGTGGTTATAGTTGCTTTCATTGGGGAATTACAGTTAGTCTGGCGAGATTCTCTCTATTAGGTGCAAGCTAATAAAGAAGCTGAGCTGATTTCCAGACTCTCTTATGTGATTCTTGGGCTGAACCTAACATCAGTCTCAATCTCTGTGAAGCTCCCTTCCAGAATCCTCCCTGCTCAAGCCTTCCATCACAGTTCCATCCTAAACTAAGGATTACTAATATTGTACATAGTACAGTAAAGGCTGAAGCATCAAATTAATTTGAACTACATGAATTAATATAGGTTTTGAAATTAATACTGAATATAACCCTAAACTTCTAATAAAGTAAATTATTATATTATAGTAAAAACTAATTAGGTTTGCGCTAAAGAAGAAGGAACAAAACAGGTAATCATAAATTGCATACACTAGTGTTATTTTTAATGAATTAGTTATAAACATAAACTTATTTAAGGAAGGAATTTTTTTTTTTCAGTCTATTATATATGTTGTGTGTGTGTGTGTGTGTGATATGTAATATATTACAAAATACTGCACGTAATTCAGATTTCTCAATTATGACTTGCAATTTTAAATTTAGATTGCAGCCGTCAGTGAGACTAAGAAAGCTAATAGGGCATGCAATTTTTATTGAAATAGTTTTTTTTTGGTTTTGCATGCCTTATTAGATTTTTCCAACATCTCTTCCTCCTCCTGAAAACACTAGACAATTATGTTTTGTCTTCTCTTAAATTTCCTATTCATAACTTGTTTTGTAACATAGGAAGCTGCTGTTTAAACAACAGATCCAACTGAAAATAAGGAACTACCTATAAACATCTCTTGATCCTAACCTATAAATATCTTTTTCAGCATTTATAGAAATACTTTCTATAGGTGTTTATTAAATTGATCAACATTGTATAGATTATGATTATAATTAACATATATATGTTGTGTTTTGAATTAGGCTAAAGTTTAAACCATACCACTCTGATTTGGACAGATTTGATAAATTTATGAAAAGAAGGTGGATTCTTCCAAAGTAGACTGAATACAGCTATAGAATCCTTATAAAACTTTGCTAGTATTTCACAAATTTGACTGGACATCGAGATGATGATGATGATGATGATGATGATGATGATGATGACGACGACGACAGAAATTTGTGATAACTATTACAATGAATGAATTTTAGCAGGGCTATCCAAGCACAGTTTTTTTAAGGAGGGATATTGCATAATATCTAATGGGCCTGTTATAATATTTTAAGTCCTTTTAGTTTTATCTAACTTCTAGGAGCAAAAGAAGAAAAGGGTTTTGTGAACTCTCTGAGATGTGAGACATCGCAAGGCTGGGTATTGGTGGAAAATACTTGGTGGTGGATTCTTTCTACTTCTGCAATACGTCCATTGCATAAGCCTTTTCCTAACTGCACTCTTTCTAAATGAGCAGAAAACTAAAGAGACAAGTTGTTTTTTATTGATCTCAGCTCCCTATTCCTTTCATTCTTCATCTGAGAATTTCCAGGTTTCTTGTCTAGAGACATATCTATGAAATATACCATTTTCAACAAACATTCCATACAGATAAAAACAAAAGTGAAAACTGGTTACAATCTGAAAGTCTTCAATTATACAAGAATCACTGCTACTATCCTTCTTAAATTTCTTTTCTTTTTTTGTGAATTCTAAGATGTATGCCATTTCCATAACATATACTCACCCCCCAAAAAAACCCCTCCCTCTGAATCTGTTAATATCAAACTTGGCATATGTGATCTCCTTAGAAAGATCAATTTTGCTTGCAAATGTTATCCAATTCAGACAAGAAATTGAAATGTTTTTGGCAGCTTTCCTCCTTTCAGCTCTCAAAACTTAAAGGCACCAATGGCAAATCCCTCGATCTCTGGAAGCTTAATGTTCTAAAGAGCAGTTACTATTCCTGTAAATTTAATCTAATTATATATAAAAAAACAAATATAGTGATAATTGTTTCTTGATCTTAAATGACAATTAGTGAGAGAGTAGTAATTTTGAATCAAGATTCAGACCTTGAATAGAATAAAGAATAAAGGAGGTTGGGTGAAGGTGGCTTTAAATCAGTCCGAGATAAAGGAGACTGTTTTCTGAATCACTCAGAATACAAACTAAATCTTGTAGAGTGTACACATCCCTACAATAATTATTTTTCTTATTCATTCTTCTAGCTAAATACAGAATGAATTAACTAAATAAGGATCTGAAAAGACAGAACAAAAATATTATTCCAAGTTTATCAAGTATTACAATATTTTCAACTATTAAACATTAGGCTATAGTCTTTTACAAAAGAAAAATGAATTAGAAGATCTTACCATCACCAATTAAAACCAAACTGGATTGACTGGTTGCTTTTCCATCCTGAATTTGAAAGGTGTAAGTACCTTCATCCACATCGTCAAGTTTATCCATAAACATTTCAATCATACCAGAATTATGATCAATCTTCATCTTGTATTTCTTTAATAACAAACATTACAAAGAGAAATTTCATTTTCCAAGCTCCAAATGTAATCTTTCCTAAGCCTTCACACAGTTTGATAGCAAAGTGCAAGGTTAAGATATAACTTAATTGCTCCCTTTCATAACCACACTCACTTGGTTTTGGGCACATGTGTAAATTTCTCCTGAATGAAACTCAGGGAAAACAAGTTGGCAATTAAATACAAATATGCACAGGGCTACATGACCAGCTATCATGTCATCCTGAAAGCAACAAATAAATGTTTGAGTAAATAAGCATGAAAGACACAGAAAACAAAGGAAATTAATCTATTTAAAATGCAGAAGGGGGAGCAGGAAGAGATTCTGAATTTGATCCAGTGACAGGAGAGCATTTGTGTTAATCCTAAGGATATTTATGGGTGTATGACCCACAGTGCATGATCCTTGCTAGCATCATTTTTCAAGTCCCTCTCTTCTCCAAACCAATTCTCCAACCACTCTTGTACTGCTATCCATCACCATATTAAAAAATTAAAAACAGAACCAGGTACAGGGTGGCCCAATCAGTGTCAAAGTCACTATGCATGAGGAAGAGTAAGGCTATGTCTTTCCCTAGACCTTCTAGATCAACAAAGAATTTACCCTGTATGATTGCAGGGGAAGAAAAAGAAAGCTGTTTGGGGAGCAGTTCCACTTTATGCTTGGCTCTGGGTCTGGAGGACAGAATAGGAAATCAGGTGTCTCTGGATCAAATTTAATATCAAACTAAATGGATTAATGTATCACACAAACTAGATGCATAAGTGTATCAACAGAGGATCCAAGATTGTGATATTGTGAGTAGTGGAAAAAGTGTTCAAGAAATAAAGCTCACAATGTTGCAGTAAAACCCAACCCCACACATTCTCACATATTTGTATTGTTCAATTTTTATTTATGGTATTTAATGCCATAAGTTTAATTATATCCTGCTCTTCTAATACTGTACCCAATCTATCACAGATCATATTTATAAAATTATAGAATGAAATAAAATATATATTTTAAAAGCAATAGCAAAAAGTACATCATGCCAGTATTTCTATTGTTAGCAATGATTGAAACAATCAAGTTTGAGAACTAACATGGCATGTGAAATATGTTTGAAATTTTAATTTTAAAAATATTTCATCGCAAGCAATAATTTTCTGACAGAAGCATTCATCAGCTTACCTCTCCATTGAAAATTTCCTTATCATTAAATATAAAGTTGACTTTGGCATTGCTAGACAATTTCTCAGCTTGCAGCCAGAATCGCACCTGTCCCTTTTCCAGAGTTTCAACTGCCAATTCAGACTTAAGAGGAACAACTGTAATAAAAAAAATTAATCTCAAAAGGGATTTTCATTCTGTTCATAAGCACTCTGTTTTTCCCAATATATGCATGGACAATTTCCTATTGATATGGCTATCTGAAAATATATGCAAACGAAACAGCTTTGTTTCGTTTTCTATACATGTTACTTAGTGCAATGAAGTAATTTCTATAGTCCATTCTATCTGAGGGATGAAATTTCTTCATATATTACTGATTTGTCTGCAGATGGCTCTTGAAATACTTGACAGTTGACTCTAACATACAATATGGTGAAATTCAGTTAAGCAGGTAAACAAGTATAATATTTGGATCCATATATTCATATATTACAAAAATAAGATATCAAGACTTGTTTTATAAGTAAAAGATGGTGATGACACATCTTGCAGAACTAAAAAATATTTCTTTCCTGCATTCTGTATAATTATAGTAACTTTATTAGATATGTGAGATTTGCTTTTGCTGTTAGCATCAGAATCATTTTTGCAATCCTGTAGGTGTAGAGTTAACAAGATTGCATGGTAATAAGTCCCTAACTAATACATGTGTGCTTTTCCATATTTTCCCTATACCTGGATATATCACACAAACAATACATATACAGAGATATATGTGAACCTATCTATACTGCTTACAATATTTTTGGCAGGATTCCCAGTTAGACCTGCAGACTCATAATTTGTACATGGAAGGACATGATATGGGGCTTTCCATCATGATTTTGTCGCTTCTACTCTTATTTGTTGCAAGTATGCAAAATCAAATAGTTCTTTCAGATGCATTTTCCCTCTTGCTTTTCACAATGATAATAATGTTGCTGAATTTTCTGTTGCACAGCTTTCCTGTACAGATTACATGCATGGGAGTGTCATAACGGAAGTTCTGTTTAAATCACAACATGATGATGCACATTTTACCATTTCTCTCCCATTGTCCACTTCTCTCTGTATGCCCATGTTATTGATGTCATTATCAATAACTCTTGTTGATCAATACAAGTGATAGTGTATTCAGGATCAGATACTGCAGTACTTGAAATGGCAGCTGCTTCTCCCTTCTCTTTCACTCCACTGACCTATTCCCCTCCATCTCCTTCTCCTTTTAAGCAGGCCTAAAAAATAGCATTTGCCACTCTTTTCATAAACTAGGAATTAGGCAGGCACTCTCAGGGTCTACCACACTTGTAACATTACTCTGAGGAAGGACCCCTTTCTAGCACAGGATTGATAGGCAAAATGATCCTGGGAAACCACATGGAAGCATCATGACTACTTTTCTCTGACAGTAAATGCAATATGAAGTGTCTATGGGGGGCTGGGGGTGGGAGTGGAATTGCTGCAGGCGCAATTATCTATGACTCTTCCCAATTCACCACAGTTCCTCAGGATAGGGAGAGTCTTATAGTTGTTGGTAACCCACTCACAAAAACAAATGCCGTTGCTCATTTTTTCATTGAAAACATTCCAGATATGCTTAAGTTAATTTTGAAATACGTCTGTTCTAACACATAATAAAATCTATTTGCTTTATAGTTAACTATATTATGGCACACCAATGTAAGTTGCATAAAACTTAATCTGTAACATTATTTCACATCCCTAGTGGGATATAAGAAGAGTAATGTTTTGCAGAAGTAGAACAGAATAGACAAAGTCCCCAAATTTAGATTCTGCTTGGCGTCACATCTCCTTGGAAACTGTAGTGCAGGCCAGGGAATCTGCTGCAACAGCTCTGTTGCAAAAGAATCCAAGGTACTGAGAAAGTAGGACAGATCATTACTTAATTTTGTTTTCTGTTCCTTCTGATCCTTTAGAGCTGGAATACAAACCACAATGGCAACTGGTAACTTAACATATTCCCTGCTTTTGCATAAGAACCACGAGACAGAAACGGAGACCAGGAAAAATTCATTGCAAAAAAACAAAGAACTTTTCACCTATTCTGAACTTCTCTTGTGAAAGAAGAAATATGATTCAGTCCTATCACCTCATATAGCTTCTAAATCCAAGGAACCTTAAAACCACATGTGCTGGTACTTACATCAGCCCGTACTATAAAAAAAGACTCTTTGTTATATTACTTGTGTTTTACTGTCAAGCCTGTGGCAATTTTAGGCTCTTATATATAATTAGCTGTGAATATTTTAGGCTAAAATAGAACAGAAAAAAGCCTAAAACCCAGAAGCTAGAGTGGAAAAGACCTAAAACTACTGACAGTTGGGGGAAAATTCATAGCAGCCTCTTCCACTTGAGAAGTATCAGAAAACTCTCTACCACCACCACATATGAGAATAAATTGACATTTAAGGACCTTTTCAGCCATGTGAACAGTAAAGCTCACATTGGGCCAGCTGTTGTCCCCATCTTCCATGCAAATAGGCAGGGAAAAAACACAAGTTCTTATTACCTAGCAATGCCACTGACTGAAGCCCTGATTATCCCTATTTATTTATAGAAGTCATTGGATTTGACAATGTTTATTTATTTATGGTATTTTGCAGCATTCTAGTGTATAATAAAACTAAATGAAGCATAAAATACACAAGATACAAATTAAAATGTATTGAATATTATTTTAAAATGGTAAGATAAGGAGGAATGAATTCTTAATGCTCTTTGGAGCAGGAACATCTAAATCTGTTTGCTAAAAGCATCTGAAGGCATTCTGAGCAATCAAAGTACCACTCTTCAGGGTAGCTGCAGAAAAGGCTTTGCTATGTGTGGGATCAGGCATTCATAACATTAGAATCTGTCGGCAATAGGACCTCATCTTATTCTCAGGAGTGGTTTTCATTTCACTATTTTATGGACTGCCATCTAAAAGTGCTAGTTCTAAGATAGTCACAGCAAGTGATAGCACCTAGGTGACCTTGATTGATCTTGAAAAACTAAGCAGAGTTAGACCTGTTGAAAGTTGGATGTACTTGGGAGACCTCCAGGGAATACTAGGTCTGTAGACTAGACTAGGAAGTTGCAAATGCATCCTGGGAAATGGCAATGGCAAATCACCTCTGTATTGGTGTCAAGAAACCACCATGGACAACCAAGCTCAGAGAACTTCACATTTTCATACAGTCACCAGGACTTGAGCTCAATGCAAGGAAATATGAATGCTGTACACAACCTCCTCCTCACGTAATATTTTTCTTTACTTACCAGGAAACTTGTGTTCCTGACTGAGTGAAAGCAGACGCTTCATTTCTGCAAAGCAATATAGTATAAGTGTAAGAAAAGACATGTTTTGGTATATTTCAGCATTTCATTTTATGATTATTCATAGTCTTATTTTTTTTTTAAATGTATCTTGTTTTGTATTTCATATCAGAGACAAACATCAAGACATCATGTAGAAAAAAGATCATGTAGAAAAAAGATTTTTGATTCTCACCTTCCTCATCCATTGTATAGCTCGATGAGACACCATCTGTGTCGGTTACAGCACAGGAATATATACCTAAATCTTTTTCATTGAGATCTTTAAAGATAGCTTTTGACCTTTAAGACAAAAAAACTTCGCTCAGGGAAGAGATAGGGGTTTCAGTCAAATATAAAGGAATGTCCACTTACATACTGTAGTTCACCTTTCCCAACCTAGTGCTCTGTGGATATGTTGGATTTCAAATCCCAAATTCTCAACCAGCATGGCCCATCCTGAGAATTATAGGAATTAAAATCCAATATACTTGGAAAGTACCAGGCTGGCGAAAATTGCAGTAGCTGTGTTTAATAGGCATGTGCATGAGGAACTGCAAGCTCAGGTATTACAGCATATTTTTCAAATAGGCAGAGCAAATAATTGAAAGCTAGCCTAATATAAATAGCATTAAAAAAACCCACAGTGATAACCAGAGGAGAGGAGAGGAGAGGAGAGGAGAGGAGAGGAGAGGAGAGGAGAGGAGAGGAGAGGAGAGGAGAGGAGAGGAGAAGAGAAGAGAAGAGAAGAGAAGAGAAGAGAAGAGAAGAGAAGAGAAGAGAAGAGAAGAGAAGAGAAGAGAAGAGAAGAGAAGAGAAGAGCTTTATTGTCATTTCACCATACACTACACACCAAGTGCATAATAAAATGAAATTCTGTCGCAATTGACTCCCAATTAGACCTGACTAATACAATTTAAAATACCATGGTAACTATACAGTGTACATTTTTACCATCTGGCAACAGATTACATTTTGCATTCTATAAAACAGAAAAACATTTAGCAAGCATTCAAAAGTCTAATAGCCTGGGAAACAAAACTGTTACTCAATCTGGCTGTCCTACATTGAATACAGTGGAACCTCTTCCCAGAGGGTAACAAAGAAAACCAGCCATGATGTGGATGGGAAGCGTCACTGATGATCTTTCGAGCTGTAGACAAGCAGCGCACATATGCTAGGTCTTGGATGGGAGTCAAAGAGATCCCAGTTATCTTTTCTGCTGCCCTTACTACCCTCTGCATAGACTTTCTATCCGAGGCACTACAGCCCCGAAACCAGATGGAAATACAATTTGTAAGCACGCTCTCTATAGTGCCTCTATAGAAAGTAAGGAGAATGGGGGATGGGAGATGTACTTTCCTCATCCAGCACAGAAAATGCAATAGTTGCTGTGCTTGTTTTACCAGGAATGTGGTGTTAAGGGACCAGGTCAGACTGTTCGTTAGCTGCACCCCTAGAAATCTAACATTGCTGGCTGATAGAAAGCATACACAAAACATAAGAAGATAATATATGGCAGATCTGTGGTTGGCTTTTCTCATCCATACATCCAAACCTGGTATAAGCCACAAAGAGAAAAACAAATAGCCATGGTCTGGATGTAATCCATTAGATTTTGTCTGAGAGGAATCTTTTGAACAATGACAGATTTAGAATAATCATTCTAATAGTCTACTGAATTATATCCCATATTTTGAATCAGAATGTACACAGCTGGCAGATTTATTTCTCTTTTCTCTGCACACATCTCAACTCTCCTGAAAGTGGGAGGTTTGTAATACACCCAAGGAACTACAGGGAAAAGAGGGGAAGGAAACTTTCTTTGTAGAACAGTTAAAATCCCATTACATGAATTAAGTTTACAGATGAAAAAAACATATAACATACAAGTATAAAATAAACCTTTGTAGTAATTTTTTATATTTCTTACTTTCCACCTTTGGTGTCAATGGCTAATCGAGAGTCATCATCAATTGGTTCATAATTCTTGGACCAAATGAACTGAGAGTCTGGTGCCCTCTGATCACATTCAAAATTCAGTGAAATGACTCCATTGTCATCAACATCAGCCACAATTTCTTTTGTTCCTAAAAGGAGAAAAAGAAAGAAAGAAAGAAAGAAAGAAAGAAAGAAAGAAAGAAAGAAAGAAAGAAAGAAAGAAAGAAAGAAAGAAAGAAAGAAAAAGAAAATCTGGCACATATACAGAAGTATGTGAACAAAACCAGTGGAAAAAATTAAACTCTTAATTTTTTTTCTGCACAAGCATATTTTGTCAGTGATCAGACATTAGTATCAGCTGCATTTGGACATTATAATCTATGTACTCTGATTATGCAATATGTAATGTTTTGAGCCTTACATTAGGAAGCACATGTGAAACTTGAGGAGCTACAAATGAAATGCTTTGGCAAAGTTCTATGCTTCAAGTACAAGGTTCTGAAAGAGAGATTCCTGGGTTAAAATATCTCCCTGTCAATGTTTTGAAAAGCTGGAAAAACCTGGTAAGAAATCTATGTCTCCTCTCTATCATCTTTGTTATTGTTTTGCTTGAGAGTATATAGGAAAAGAGACTTAAGTCAGAGGATACAATATTTATATCCTCTTTCTACAGGAGGACACGGCACTTTATATTACTCTACAATTTCCTGATATTCCAGGAAGCAACAAATATAAAGCCTTCATCTAGAAGAGGAAAGAAAGTAGTAGTTACCATTTACTTGTATGAAACAGGTTAGTTTTCTTTTAGTAACTATAATGCAGACTAATTAATACCACTGCATGCTGTTCACCACTCTAAGATATATGGGCATTTTTATTTTCATCAGGCAAAATCAACAAACCTGGCCGGGTTTCTGCTATTACAGGGTCAGTAGGATCTGATGGCTTCCCAACACCAGCTTTATTTGCTGCTCGTACACGGAACACATAACTGGTGCCTTCTTTGAGGCCACTTATCTAGAAGACAACAATATAGAGAAATCACCTATGAAAATTTTTATTGCTTGGAAATGATGCAGAATGCCATAAATGAAGATTCATAATCAAATCCACTTGAGTCCATAAATAAATTTAGATAATAGGGTCTCCTTAGTGTATCAGATAGAACTTTTACAATTCTAATCAAAATTCATGCTTCCCCTGCCTATAGCTTTACTCTCCACTGGGGCTGGAATAAGAATTTACAATTAAACCACACATCACTAGGAAGAACTGCTCATGAAGTATAGAACTACAGATACGATAAGCACTAAATACATATTTATTTTAAATTTAAACATGAATATAATCAGTAACAAAAATATAGACATGAAAACTCTAATGTGAGTAGAAAACCCATTGTCCTAAGTATTTATTTCTTCAACAACCATTGCCATGATATCTGATTTGTCTATTTCTTGAATATTTCTGATTTTGATGTAGTAAATCAGATTTATTCCCAGCCCGACTGCAGCAGTTTGACGTGTACAGAAAGGCCGGACAAATTTAAACCCAAAAGGAATACAAAGCAAAAGATATATTTAATAAAGATCAATATAAGTGCATACAGAAATACAGAATTTTTTATCTACATCACTATACCTTTAAGAATTTGTTTGTAATAGGTTTTTCATTCACACTCTTCCAACGATCATCTGATTCCTTTGTTGGCTTCACATCAACATAAAAACCAGTTACAGGACTTCGGCCAACATAAATTGGTGGTTTCCATAATAAAACCAAAGAGTCTTTCCTAATTTCATTACATGACAAATCATGGGGTGGTCCTGAAAGTTAGGAAAACAATAACACAGAAAACACCACAGTAATTATCAGTGTATAGATAAAATAATTATCAGGTAGAAAAACATGTAACTAAACTGATTTAAGCTGGGAAGAAATATGGCAAACTGCTCTGTGTCCATGATAAATGTCCTTTTATATTTATGTTTATGTATGTAACATGGATTTCCCATATATGCATACTTTCGTTTGCTTAGTAAATTTTGAAGAATAATATTGGAATCATATTTTTAAAAGCCCCAAAACTAATTTTGTATGTTACTAACCTAGTTCTTTAGGTTATGTTAGTGAACATAAACTATGTTCTGAATATCAGGAGCTAATTTCTATAAAAGTTAACTTCAGAACTTAACATACTTGATATCCTTAACAAATTTGATATCTGGGGACCTTTAAAAAATGGCCTCCAAGAATGATGGGAGGGGAATGTCTGGCAATGTAGTAATATCTCCAGGAGGCAAGGCCAACATTTTGCTAGACTTTTGGGTGCTTGTAAGGTTTCTAGAAAGGGGGGCAATAGGTACATGAAGCTACCAGAAAAGGGTGAAAAAAACATTAATTTTAGTAGTAGGTTTTGGGGCTTTGGGGTTTATACAATGTGATAAGGGCCAGGGGTTGCCACCCAACTTCTAGGATCAAATTTCTCTAATCATTTCAACAAGTGGCAGAACAGAGAATTTACAAGTACAAGCACTAGTTCCTCCTTCCTTTCTTCCTTATACTGGATGAAGCTCCAGCTGCTGATTCTAACCTGGAACAGCAATGGTCCATTCTTCACATTTAAAGGGTTGGGTGGCAGGAGAAGGTATGCCAAGCCCAGCTATGTTAGTAGCAGCCACTTGAAACTGGTATATCATGTTCTCCTTCAAATCATGTATCTGCAACACAATTGGAACAATACAACATGTTAATACACTACCGTACAATAGAATGAACCAAATATTCCAAGTCTTTATTATTTTAAAAATAAATATTGCTGAGATATACTTTGAATGATTGACACAGGAAAAAAAAAAAACAATGTACCTTGGCATCGTGCTTAAGATGTGTTCATTTTTTGATTAATGTGTGTGTGTGTGCACACGTGTATGTAAATATATATACACACACATGAATTTATATATAGCACTGATGTAGATATCCAATATTATATTACCCTAGAAAATTGCTGGAAGTCTCAATTTTGTTTTATTTATCAAAGTGTTTATTTATTTTTATTTAGCACCAGCATCATAGTCAAAACCAGCACTGCATTTTGAAAATCACAGGTCTTAGAACAGTTTGACAAGAAGGGACAAATTTCAGGGGAAAATTAGTAGATGTGACATAGGCTACATTAGTGCTGTATTATGAAAATCATGAATGATAACAAAGACCTTATTAACCAAGATGAGAAGCCAATCCTGGTCAAAATTGTCCTTTAAAAGTGGAGGAAAAAATTCAAAACTAAGTATAGATATCTTTGATAAAACAAATCTTTCAAGGGACTATTATTTTAATATAGATGAACACATATACTATGGATATAATTAAAACAGCACTCACATGATAAAAAATAATCCAGATATAGGTTTGGATTCTAAGATAAATCAACTTGACATTAACAAAAGGAAAGTTTTGAGCTGGGGCTGGTGATGGTAACACTGTGGAATACCCCAAATTAGGTAGCAGTCACATGTCTAGAAATATAAAACTCTCTTACCCTATATGCCCTTTCACTAATGGCTTTAATGTTAGCTTCCTTCCATTCCCCAGGTACTCCACCAATCACTTCCCTGTAATTCACATAATAGCCAGTGATTTCAGCTCCACCAATCACTTTTGGCTGTTTCCATCCAAGAACCATTGAGTCACGAACACTTTCAAGCACTGTGATGTCATATGGTGGAGATGGAGGTGCTGTTTTAGGGTGAATAATTTATTATTAGGATAGAAGTATTCAGTTATTCAATCAAACATCTGTATAGAGTTATTCATAGTTTATCCTGGATTTTCCTCTCTTCAAGCAAAAATCAAGTCGTTAATAGAATACTTCTGGGTGAGAAATAGAGGCTTCCCTAAACTCCATATCCATAAGGAAAAATATTGATTAAGATGTATTATTTAGGAAATAATGTAATACAGAGTGAATACGTGTATGATTGTTGTAGCACAAAATGACTATAGCACTACTTCACAAGAGTGAAAAAGTAGAATGGAAACCAAAGTATTTTTTAAAAGGGACATGCCAGTGGTGTATGGGTGTATGTGTGTGCTTTTATATAGTACAGTTTTGTGGGTGTGTACATATACTCTTTTGCTGAGTCCAAGCACATTGTTTCACAGATGTTTTGTCTTCTTTTCCTCTTTTTCCCACTCTTCATTTTTAGTATTCATGATGCTCTAATATCACATCTGGTTTACACCTACCTTGCACACAGTGAGTGCACATCACAAGTTACAGCAATCCAACTGATGTGCAAATGAAAATATTTGGAGCTCTATTTCTGAGTGCAGCAGAGAGAAAAAAGTAAATCTCTGTCTACCTTCATTGACATCTAATATTCCTTCTCTTTCCTGCAATGCCTTCTTGATCTTGAAAATGCATAACCTGGATGTAGTTTACTCAGAATCCTGTTTTTCAGCTGTTGAATCTTTTTGCAAAAATGCTTTCTTATTTCTTAACTAGAAAAAAGAATTACCTGTGCAATCATATAATTTCACAGTAAGATCTATGAAAGAGACTTGCTTAAGGTAACATTAGTGAAAAAGGGTTACAAAAAAAACAACAACCAGTGCCATCTAGAGCAAAGCTTTTTCAGCACATGCCAGAAGAATGTGAGAGTCATTTCTTCCTGAGGCACACATCTGTTTCTCTGTGGCATTGGTAAAATAAGGCAAAGTCCGTTAATTTCTACTGACTTTCTAAATACTTTTAATATAGATAATTTAATCTAAATGATTTAGATTAGATGTACCTGTGGTCTTTCAAGTATATGATTATGCAGCAAGGATAGTTTCAGTAACCATGGCCATGGGTGAAGTATTATGGTAGTCAGATATCTAAACAGCAACAACCTGCTAACCCCTACCCTACCAGCCTTCCAGAAAGACTTAAAGACCTGGCTCTGCCAGCTTGCATGGGGTGATAACAACCTTACCCAGTCCTGGGGGGTGGACAGTGCCTTGATGACACTCACTGAGTGATTGCCAATTATTCTTGGAGCTATTTATTTTTTTATTATTGTAATTTTGTAATTTTAGTGGATTTTAACTGTTTGTAAACTGCCCAGAGTCATTCAATGAGATGGGTGGTGACAAATTTGATATATAAATAATGAATGAATGAATGAATGAATGAATGAATGAATGAATGAATGAATGAATGAAGGTGTGAGGTACAGAATATTTTGACAATCTCTTTAATAATGTACTCCTGATTATTGTAAGTTCATGACTTGATTGGATGGTGACCCATCTCCACTTCATGCAAATTTAAACATTTTGGATTTATTCTTTCTGAATACGAAAGTTAGCTATAATGGGAGTTCTTCTTCTTTATTAGATATGCATTTACAAATGTTTCGAGTAATGTCCTGATGATTTAGAATATGTAATTTATTTTATGATATATTTCTTCAAGGCATATTTACCCTGCTTTTCAGCTGAAAAGTTATCACAGCACTGTATGTTTTTAACTTACAAAATGACTCATATTATACTAATTAATAAATTTACAACTTTATTTTATTTTCTGTTGTGAAGAATTAGAATAAATTATAAAATCCTGGAAACTTAATACTATTACAAAATAAGTCCCTAGGAACTGAATGTATAAATGGTATCAAATGTTATCAAGATGTTTTAGATACAATATATATTGTTATCTCTTAATAATGATAAGAAACTTCATAAACATTAATCTAACCAAATTAGCAAATAAATGCAACATGCAGGCTTGTTGTTAGATGCAACATATAAATGTGCCATAGTCCTAGTTACCTCCATATTTGTAATGATCTTTGATGGAAGCTGAGCATTTATTAGATGGAGATGATCAAAATGTAGCACTGGCAAAGATGTCTTTTGCAACTTGGATGATCACAGATTATAATTGTTTGAAATGAAGGCGCCAACAAGGTGAAATCACTGATTATGACCAAAGCTCACCTATGTCATTTTTCTTTTGAGTTTTCTCCAGTGTTGAACGATCCCCAGGAACAGACTTACGTGCGTGCTTGGTAGTTGCCTTTTGTGATGAAGGAGTAGGAACTGTGTCACTCACTTTACTGTCTGACGGACTCCTCTGCTTACCAGAGCTACTGGGCACTGTTTGCCTAATGGGTTTAGCATTGTAATTTAACAAAGCATCTGTGTCAAAGACAGGCTGGGAGGACTCATGCATGCCTTCCCAGTTGACAGTGCGGCCTGTTAGTCCATCAGCTTTACCACTTAGTCCAGGACATACACCATGAAGCAATCCTCCCCCTATAATTGCCAGAAAATAACAAAGACATTTGAAATTAGAGTTCATTCCCAATTCTCCATTATTCAACAGAATGAAGAAATGGAGACAAAGCAGGACAATGAAGGGACACTGAAGAGTTAGCTACAGACAATATGTATATGGTTGGATTATATGAAATTTTAATCCAAAACATACAGTCATGCGGTTAATACTTCTATGAATGTTCCACCAAAAGACCTTCCATTGTCTTCAAAGATGGTATATGTAAGTTGTATATTTTTTGGAAGGGGGGAATAGTTATATGATTTATTTAAGCAACATTAGCATTATAAATCACTGAGCTGATGTTTAAAATTTAGAGATACTCAGAATAAGATTATTGATGTTTTAATTATTTTAAGTTTTTCAGCAACATGCAAGATAAAAAAAATCAGAACATGAATATATGAGAAATGTATTAATTGAGTTACCTAGGAAGTAAACTAGACAAATGAATTAATAAACTTAATTTCCCAAGCTATTGCATGTTAGAAATGAAGTACGTACTACATTATGGAATCAGTCTGCCAGATGATTTCCAAGTAATATGGGGGTGAACATACTTTTTATACAGAATTACAAGGAACACACCCAAGGATGTCTGAGATGGTGAAGGTGAGCAGTCTACAAGTGCTTATTGATTGGATGACTATGAAACAATGGAAGTTAAATATTAAAAATTATCAATGCATATTCAATGTGGACAAAAAGTACAGCCAATAAATATTAATCAAATCTCTAGATATAATGTTGATTTGTACTTCTGCTATAGGAACAGTGCATTGCTTACCAATAGCTGCCTTGACTTCAATAGCTTCTGATTCCTGTGAATACCCACTTAATCCAGCTGCGTTAACAGCTCTGACACGGAAAATATAGTTACTTCCAGTAGTAAGTCCATGACAAGTGAATCTTAAGTAAATCAATGAAGAGAACACTGTTAAATTATATAGTTTCATTCTTTACACAAACAATTTCTTAAAAATTATATGAAATACAGTACAGGATTCTTAAGTAATAAGGTAGGATTACAAAGGATATAAAGAGGAGGTACTCCACTGCAGAAATATTTAATAATTATTTTCTTCTCTTCCCTTTCCTTTCTTCATCAAGGAAGAGGGGACAGTGGGACTGCATTCATGGACCTTGCTTCCTCCATTATGTCCAAGAATATCTTCAGTTTGAAGTTCAGCAGCAAAGAGCTTGATTTACCCATGTAGACTTCTGTATGAATGCCTAAATTCATGGAGGGGCAATCAACAAATTCTTGCTCTCACCTCTTATACAACAGGAAATATATGCATAGAAATACCTGAACAGCAATTCTTTAAAAGTTCACAATGGCTGTATCTTACCACCAAATGCCAAACTGGACAATAATTTGGATAATTTTACTTGTTAATCTGAACTTAAACACAATGCTCTTAAAGTAATTTACTCTGAAATGGTGCCTCAACTTATGAAGCTTGACATATATATTGCTTTGGTTGAGATAACCTATGTTCTTTTACTTAGTAACTACCACTTTATTCTTTACCCTTACTTATGGTTAAAAATGCTGGCAAAATGGTACAAATCATTACTGTGATATTGAGAAAAAGTGCTCTCTTGTGTATCTTGGAATTGTTATATTTAATGCTTCTTATAAATTGCATGGCTTTAGGGTTTATAGAGAATTTAATAGGTGGTTCTTGAATTAAAAAAAAATCCCCTCTCACCCCTATGGGTGGTACGTGTCTTCCTCAATCTTGGGTCCTCTACCAGAGACCTGGGAGTTTGAGGGTTCTGTGTAGTATCTTAGCTGTTCCTAGCACCACACTCTTCTGGACAGAGAGCTCTTCTGTTGTTCCTGGGACCTGTTAGAGCCACTCTCCCAGCTTAGGAGTTACAGCCCTGAATGCTCCTACCACCAATGGGACCACTTTGGCCTTGACTTTCCACATCCTCTCGATTTCCTCCTTCAGGCCCTGGTACTTCTCCAGCTTCTCATACTCCTTCTTCCTGATGTTGCTGTCACTTGGCACCACTATATCTATTACCACCGCTGTCTTCTGGTCCTTGTTTACTATGACGATGTCTGGTTGACTGGCCAGTACCTGCCTATCCATCTGGATCTGGAGGTCCCACAGGATTTTAGCCCTGTTATTCTCCATGACCTGTGGAATCTCCCATCTGGGCTTGAGAGGGTTTAGCCCATATACTGTGCAGATGTTCCTGTACACAATGCCAGCTACTTGGTTGTGCCATTCAGTGTATGCTGTTCCTGCCTGCATCTTACACCCTACCACTATGTGGCAGGGTCTTTGAGACCTCTCTGCACAGTTTGCACCTTGGGTCCTGTCTAGTGTGGTAGACCCCTGCTTCTTTGGATCTGGTGCTTAGTGCCTGTTCTTGTGGTGCGATGAACACTGCCTCAGTGTTGTCTTTTAGTCCAGCCCTTTCCAGCCATTGGTAGAATTTCGCAATGTCAGCTACCTCAGCTATCTGTCGATGGTACATCCCATGCAGGGGCTTGTCTTGCCATGGCACTTCCTCTGCTTGAACTTACTGCCATGGCTGCTACTGCCTCAGGCATTCTCTCAGCAGCTCATCTTTGGGTGCCCTCCTACTGATGCTCTGGGTTTCATCCAGGATAGTGGCTTTGACACTCACCAGACTCCGCCTGCCCTCTTTCCGGCTGATGTACAATCTCTGGGTGTTGGACTTGGGGTAGAAACCTCCATACATTGTGAGGAGCTTCTGGGTCTTCACATCGACAGTCTCCATGTTCTCCTTTGGCCAGACCACTATACCAGCAGGGTATCTGATGACTGGCAGGGCACATGTATTAATGGCATGGACCTTGTTCTTCCCATTGAGCTGGCTCTTCAGGACCTGTCTTATCCTTTGGTGGTACTTGGATGTTGCTATTTTCCTTGCCTCTTCATCGTGGTTCCCATGTGACTGTGGGATACCAAGGTATTTGTAGCTGGTCTGTATGTCTGCTATGTGGCTGCTGGTAGTTCCACCCCATCAGTCTTAACTACCTTCTCTCTCTTTACTACCATCTGGCTACACTTCTCCAATCTGAATGTCATCCCAATGTCCTCACTGTAGATCCATGTCAGGTGGATCAGTAAGTCAATGTCTCATTCACTCTTAGCGTACAGCTTGATGTCATCCATGTGGAGGAGGTGGCTGATGGTAGTTCCACTCTTGAACTTATATCCATATCCAATTCTTGTGATTATGTGGCTGAGGGGGTTCAAGCCTATGCAGAACAGCAAAGGGAACAGTGCATTACCTTGGTATATGCCACATTTGATACCACTTGTGTGAGCTCTCTTGAGTTGACTTCCAGTGTTGTCTTCCACAGTCCCATTGAGTTCTTGAGGAAGGTCCTTAGTGTCTTACAGTATTTATATGTGGTTGTTAGATTATCTAATATATACAAGAGCAATAGAATGCAGGGAATAAGAAACTGGGGTACCCAATATATAAGTGCCAAGGAAGACTATTTGGCATCCATAAATTACATAGTTCTATAGATTTAAAACTCAACAAAATATTTTACTGATGCCACTTTTCAGGAGGAAAGTGAGGGATCCAGTTACTGAACGTTCATGCAAATTTTTCTTTTTTGGCCCTTTTCTTTTTGCAAATTATACATAACTGTGCAGTCTATTACCTTGTGCCTTTCACGGGATTATTGTTGCATGGCTCCCAGTGACCAGACCCTACTTTACTTGCTTCTATGTAGTATCCCACCAATTCTTTTGCATCTTTGGATTCTGTCCAAGCAACAACTACTGACGTATCTGTATTTCTGGTGGGTATAATGTGGCTTGGGGGACTAGGAATATCTAGAGGAAAAAATAAACTATTAGAAGAAAGGATTCCTACTTTAACTGTGTTATATTTTCTTACTTGTTTACTTATTTATTTAGATTTAAATGCTGCCCAACTCCAAGGCAATTCTGGATGTCCTACCACTTAAAACAAACAATATACAAAATATAATGTATGATATGACATATACATAAATGACATCCACATGGACAGCAGATATAATTAAAAAACTGCCCTTCTAACAAGTGGACCATATCCACCCTATCCCAAGGACCAGGGGAACAGCAGGTTTTCAAGGCCTTCTAGAACACCCTCAGGGTAGGAGCCATATGGATCTTTGCGGGGGATCTCATTCCAGAGAGAAGGCGCCATGACAGAGAAGGCACACTTCCCAGGTCCTGGAAGATTACATTGTTTAATCAAGAGGACCCAGAATGCCAGCTTTTATAAGATAGGCAGAAACCCTGAGAGAGGGCAGTCTTTCCAGTTGCACTGGAGTAGGAATATGTAAGCCAGCAATCAACATTATACTTGACTGTCCTTTACTGTATACTTACCAAGTTTGTCACCAACCACAGTGGCTTCAGTGGCCTCTGAGGGTTCGCCAATTCCAGCTGAATTACAACAGCGAACACGGAATTGGTAGGATTTCCCTTCAGCTAAGTCAAAAAGCGTGAAGCGAGGAGACTTTACTGGGATCTCAGTGTTCACTCTTTGCCAATTTTCTGTTCCTGCAACACACTAAAATAAAAATTTCAAAGTTGGAAAAGATCAGTCTCTTCAGCCAAAAAATCCTATACTTTTCTCTGAAATGAGCAAATGATCCTCCCCTTTAAACAATGATTAATGAAGTTCCATTATTAATCTGGAACATGACCAATGATGGCCTAATTCTATTATGCACTTTTCGCTGTACAGTATATACCCAGCATAGATTTATTAAAAAAAGAGAGAGAGAGAACATTCAGGAAAATGATGGGAATGTGAAACATCCACCATCTGATCACTTTTACATTAGTTGGCAAAGTACAATGTATCTCTCCCAAACATTCTGAAGAGTTTTAATCTTTCCTTTCAAATGACTCTTTATCTGTTCCATCATTTTGGTAACAATCTAAAGTAAAATGTGAATGTACTGAACGTCTTCAGCATTTTCAACAACCAGATCTGATGGCATGAGATCATTGTTTCCAAGCTGTTCAACAATGCTCATACCACACACACAAGATCTTGGTGCCACCCAGAATGTAGACAATCTGTGTTTATTTCTTATTTAGTTGATTAATTTACCAAACGTTCTAGGACGCTGTAATATGAAGGACCTAAAAGGTTTAGTTTTTATTGTGCCTGGATCCAGTCATCTACTCATTATTGTGACACTTTCATTTTTTAAATTCTTCCTTTATTTCATTATTTAAATCAAGATTTCCCTGAGCATTTTGGATAGAGGCAAAAGGATGTCCACAGTATTAAATTATTTTGGGACTTGTATTGTGACTCAAAATTACTATGGATGATTCTGCTTTCTTTGAAATTTCCAGTATATTTCATATTATGCCCTTTGATATACAAACCAACCCCTACCCCCCAAAATGCCCTTCCTGTTCTTGCACTTGCAGTTGGTCTCTAAATATGATCACATTGTCCTGGTTTTCTCCCTTCCATCAAGCTTTTGTTTTGCCTACTATATCAATGTTCTTATGGACTTAGAGGTTCTTTCACAATGATGTTAGGAGGATTGGGGAAGAGCTGCTGTGAGAAGGTGAAATCAAGACAGATCATCTATAATCAGAGCAAGGAAGGTTACTGAATCCTTAGGAATGGCTTTGAAGGCCCAGAGGACTACAATCAAAAGCAAGCATAAAAGTATATTCATGTAAGATCCTTTCCTTCAACTTTCCCAAGATTCAATCCAATCAGTATTTCAACATTTGAAGAACTAGTTGGCCCAAAAAAATACCACTTCTGTATCTATCTATCCATCCAAGTTTATCCAGGTTTGGTTAAACAAAACTGAAGAAAGAAAAGGGGACAACTTTTCTCTCCCTCCTTATTTCTCTCATTGCTACTGATTCATATATATTCATAGCTTTTTCTAAATCTATTGTAAATACTAAATATTTACACACGCACACAGACACACCCACACATATATACTGTACATACAAATATACATACACACACACATATATACATACAAATGCACACAAACACACACACACACAGAGTGGGTCTCCAAAGTCTTAGTACAGTTTTAAGCTTTTAAAGCACTAATACTGTTTTGTGCGTGTGTGTGTGTGTGTGTGTGTGTGTGTCTTTGATATGAAGTTAGAATAGTTTAAAATGAAAATGTATCGGTCTAATAGCTTGGCAAAAAATCAGTGAGAAAATGGTGCACTGTCACCTTGGTTTTACCTTTTCAACAAAGTACATGACACCTTCATGACCTCGTTCATATGGAGGTTTCCAGCTAAGTACAATATAGTTCTTTGTCGCCTCTGTAACACGGAGGTCTAATGGTGGTCCAGGAACAATACCCTCTGCATGAAGAAGAGCAAAAAAAAAAGAGGTTTATTCACCTTTTTCTCCAATAAGAGCCCCTCTACATGCTGTATTTGCATCGATCTAGCACTAGTGTTGTGTTATTTGGCAGCTAAGAACTGGATCAACTGTGATGCAGCTCAAATTGCAAAACTTCTGTTTTGCTACCATGATACTGGAATTTCTTGGAGCTTGGGGTACACCATTTTCCCACTTTCAGAAATTTTGCGTCACACTTGCATTCCCATTTGAACTCAGAGATCTTTACTAGATTTCACACGCAATCTTATCAGCAAACCTGATCTTAATCCTACTATTCTAATCAGTTTTATAAGCCTTGTAAAAAACTGCTGAGCTTGATTTTCCCTGTTTATCTCAGCAATATATACCAAACTTAGCCTCTTCCTGTTGTCTATCATCTACAATTACTCTCTCTCTTATACATACACAGAGGTTCTAACCTACAATTTACAACCATAACTGCAACTAGTGGGAAAAGCTCCTGGTTGCAAAATTATAGCATCATATATAACATTATAGATTTCAATGAGAATTTAAATCCAGGAATGATATTTTAATACTCAAATGAGTTTTCATTCAGACCAACAGTTCAAATTGTTGTTGTTGTTGTTGTTATTGCCAAATAAATGAACATAGCATGAACTGAAGATACAGGGCTACAACTGAAAACTAGCAATTATTTTTCTACTTTCTACATAAGACAATTTTTGTTACTCTAGGAGCTTCTATCAACACCTGACTGAATTGCAATTTTTCCATTCTTCTGTTGGTGAAATGGAGAAAACATGGATTGGCTCATGATGATCCCTGCCTGTTCTCTGTGGTCACAAGGCCAACTTCAAAATGCTTTGAGTGTCTTAAGCTACTACTGAACAATAGAAGGCAGATGACCCTGCAAAACTACTGAAATGTGTTCATGTGGGCAATCAACCTGAGATTAGAAAATTTCAGTTTCAGAAAATGTATTTCCTTAAGATAAAAATAAACAAGCATTTTCAGTCCAACAACTAAATTTGTTTATGTGGCTGGAAACAATATATTTCAAAACTTAAAATTAATAACTAGGTATGTACAAAATTTACCATTCCAGAAACAGAACATTTCTGAGAACTCCGGAAGATTGCTTTTATGCTCCAGGCCAAGCCAACCTGACCATTCTGGGGGTGGTCTGATGACTTTCTGAAAGATAATCTGAACCAGTATTGGTTTGTGGTGTTGCAGATGTAGTCCAGCTCTCAGAACATGCCCTCAACACCACAAATCATCTTTGGAACAGTCAGATTGGCATGGTCCACAAGAGAAATAGAATATTCTTGGGAACGTTTTGAACATTTTAAACAGAATGTTTTGGGTAAGGCTTTGCATGTCTCTTCTCACAATTATTTTAAATAGCATAGCTATATTCCCTGATCAAAGTACAGTACATAGATAAGGTTTCATGTGAGAGACCAAGACAAAAATGGTGTGTAAGTTGCAATGCAGATATGATCTCAAAATAAAATATTAATTTCTATACAGAATACTTGTATTACCTGAAGGTTCCTCCTCAGTGACAATAATCTGTCCAGTCCAGGGGGCAGAAGGATGACCTAAATATATTAAAAGTGATTAGTTAGGTTAAGTGTTGCCCTTACTTGCACAATTATTTAACTTTCTTTATTGTAACCAAAGAACCTTAACAATAATATTTCAGTATGGAAAACAGAATCTGTTAAGGCAATAAAGTCAGGTTTCTACTCACTTCTCTGACTCAGTTCCAAACTGCTGTGTACACACATTCAGTCACACATAGTAGTTGGAGTAGAGACATGAGTTATCTCCTTCTATTACCTACATATTTTCTAAAACCAGGCTTCTCCAAATGTATTGGATTGCAGCTCCCATTGACCTCATTTATTTGGGCCATCCTCGTTCCCACAGAAAGATTTCAGTTGCCTCAGGTCTTAATACATTGTCTCAGAGCAAATACACTCACAATCTTTTCTAACCTTGTGATGTCCAGATGTGCTAGACTAGAACTACCACAACCATCACTGGTCATGAGTGCTGGGGATCTGTAGACCAATGCATCTGGCAAGCCCCAAGCTGGGAAAGATTCTCAAAGGGCTCATCCACACAGTCTCTTTGCGCTGGTTCTGAATTGACTTACTGTTTCTTGAGAACACATTCTCACAACAGAGCCTCCATCTTAATGCCAGCTTGCTGAGACAGACTGAAGCTGGATCAAGGTGATCCAGCAGGAAACAGTGTCATGCATCAGGAAATAGAACCAGAACTGCTCTGTGAACATTCTGTATCATATGGTAGGAGTTTTTGGAGGGTTTACTACCTCCTGGGCTCCAAATGGCCTGCTGCAGGAACTTGTCCTTCCATCTAACTGTGGGGCTTTGTACCTCTGCTTTAACCATGGAGAGAACAGATTCTTGACTGGTGACTATTTTCTTTTTATATTTGTGTTTCATCAGGGGAACATCAACCCCTCAGAACACCTCTCCTTTGGTGAGCTCCTTGCCAAGTTATATGGGGAAGGTAGGGAGAGGGGGAGAAAGGAGTAAAGGGAAGATTGATTCTAGTGGCCGTTTCACAAACAATGCTTTGTCTACAAGCCAGCCTTGCAGGGGCTGCAGATTGAGCAGATATTCAATGCTTTGTTGGCTGGAACTGCCTGGTCAAAAAGAAGAGGGTGCTGGGCAAGGCAGTGAGGGATTCCCTCACCAGATGTCATGCCAGAAGGATGAAAGGAGGAGACAAGTACAATGGAGACTGCAGTAGCATCAAGGCAACCCAGGAGGTGGAATAAAGAGATCACCCAGATGTGCAGCCACTGTCAAGGAGGGTTGTCAGCATCCAGCCCTGTGCCAACAGCTGCTCTCACAGTAATTTGTTTCTCAGGAATAACAGCAGAAGTGAGGGCAGCAACATTAGCAGCCATCTTCCCAGGAGGAGTTAAAGGAAACACTATGAGGTCAGGGTGCAACAGTGTTTGGGCCAACATACTTTCTTCCCATTTTAGGGATAGGAGGAAAACCAATAAAAGTGAATACGTGTAGCTCAGGGTTGAACTGTGGAGTCCTTGGGGTTCTCTGGGCTTGGTTGTTTTCTTGCAAATGTTTTGTTACCCAGCTAGGTAACATCTTCAGTGCTAGAAGATGTTACCTAGAAGATGTTAAGTGCTAGGAGGAAAACACATTTAGGGATAGGAGGAAAGCACAGCTGCAAGGATTAAGCTAAACTCAAGAATTACAGTGGTAAGAATTTATTGGGTCAACAGAGCTTAAACCATTCCCTTCACAATACATGAGTAAATGCTCACTTTTAATGGCTAGTAAAAAGGCTGGCTTAGATGTGGTGTCTCAAAATTGTCACTACAACACTTATTAAACTGAGTTCTAAATTTAAATATGTACTTATTTAATATATCTGTCAATCGTACTAAAGCAGACCCTTGTAAAATAATACACCCTTGCCACAACAGGATTGGAAAGAGGGTTAAAAATGATTGAGATACTGTACATTGATTAAAAAAAACTTTAAGAGAATTAAGAGTAGTTTAGCATCCCTCCAATTTTGCGTAAGCCAAAAATGTTAGAAAGTTTATTTTTTATTAGGTCTCTAGTCTTAGAGGGATCCTTGATAAAACTTGGCAGAAGAAGCCCAATGATGGCTTTAGATTAACTACATTATCAAATTTGGACAATTTCCTTGACTATGAAATCAAAATACTGATGCTGAAGTGGTAAAAACAAGTCTGTTAATGTGGATGGATAAAATGTTTTGCTAAAATGCTTTAATACAGAGCTCCCATTCAAAAATGTACTTATGAGAAAATTATATCACAGAGTTTCTTTGTGGAAACTTATTTAGGGATAGGAGGAAAGCACAGCTGCAAGGATTAAGCTAAACTCAAGAATTACAGTGGTAGGAACTTATTGGGTCAACAGAGCTTAAACCATTCCCTTCACAATACAGTCCTAGTTCTGGTTCTAGTCCCTGTACTGGGTATTTCAGATAATACACAAGCAGTGGTTGCAAAGGATTGTTATAAAAAATACAAAGGTGTTTTGTTCTCAGCAAATCTTATTTTGATTAATGAAGACTTTGCTTTATTATTGCTCCCTCTAGTGGAAGTTCTTAGACTTCGTTCATATCTTCTAAAAATTAAAATTTCAAACTTCTTGATGACATATGTTAGAAAGTCTCTTACTTTTAAGTCTAGCCCTATCAGCAGGATCTAATGCTGCCACAGGATCTGAGATGCGGGACGGAATGCTTATTCCAGCCTTATTCACAGCCCGAACACGGAATATATAGGAGCGCCCTTCAATTAATCCTGTGACAGGGAAGCGAGCAAACTTCACTGGTGTTTCATTGCATTGTGACCAGTGAGTGGTACCAACTTCACATCTGGGGGGAAAAAAGCAAGAAAGGCAAAATCACATGGAAATAATGTATGCACTTTCAGTTGTTTCCAATACTTGCTTATGTTTGCTTTAATGCACCTGTTTGCTTCCTCTTCCTCATAAAAACTACACAAAGTTGGAATCCAGTAACTATTTTTTATGACCACTGAGCATAGATTTATTGTCTATTCATAAAGTAAAATGAAATAAATACATTTCAAAGATCTCCCTAAATTTAATGCACTGGAAAAGATACAGTTCTTATGTTTCCTTCTGAGTATTCCACAGGCATATAAATGCCTATGTCTGCCAGGGTGTTGGATTATAAAGGTCTGATCCAGCATGGTGATAGGTAGTAGTTACAGAGTTCTATTCAATCCTCAGCCACTCTTAATCAGACTTATTTAGGTGAGTTCAGTCCACTCATTTTACTTGGGATTTTTACACACTGCCTTCTTTTCATGTTCATGCTAAAAATGAAGGACTGTGTCAATGTTCCTACCCTGATCTCCGCATATCACCAGTGCAGCTTCTTTTCAGCACATTCAGTTTATGTACATAGCTGTTCTTTTTCAGACATTATGTTTAATGTGTAAAAGTTCAAAGGTTAGAGTTTCTCAAACTTCAGTTTGGGACCCTGAGGAGGGTCACAACTGTTTTTAAAATCTAATGAGGTTTATGAAGGCAAAGTGGAAGGATTGTCTACACTCATTCCAGACTTTGTTTCCATTTTGCCTGTGCAAGCCTGCAGTGGGCAGCTGTGATACAACAAAGTTTGAAAACTCTTGTGATAAATAGATTAAAATTTAATTAATGTATTTATTTTGTTTCATTGGATTTATCCGCCGCCCATCTCCCCCACAACATGATATATTTATTTTTCTTCCAGCTTTAATCTCAGTTAAATCATTAACTTTGTTCATAAGTGAGAGGCGTCACATAAGTTCATTATGTGGCCACAATACAACGAAGTTTGAAGTTTAGAGTCACTGTGGAATGATGTGATATTAGGGCAAATAGTGAAATTCAACAATACAATCAGTGAAACAGAGAGGAAAATATGTTAAAATACTTAAGTGTATGTATGTAGGGTTTCCTTGGCATGTATAATTACATGTGTTACCAGTATAGTAACTCATATTCTGGAATATGTGTTCACTTGAGAAAATAACAAATCTGATATTGTAAGAATCAGATATACTGAAATTTTCTTAACCCAGTTTCCTTAAATCATATTATCAAAGAGATTACTTATCATTTCAGTCTAGCATAAATACTAACTTATCTATGAAATATCCTAAAATGGGATGTCCACCATCAACAGCTGGTTGTTTCCAAGAGATGATGACATAATCTTTGTTAGCATCCAAACACTTCACATCTAAGGGAGAACCAGGGACTCCTGGTATATCAGCTTCAGCATCTACATGGAAGGAGACATGCATTAAAAAATCTGTTAGCAAAATAAGTTCTGTTACCTTATTAGTACAGTTCTAATTTTTACTAATTTATCCATAACTGGATGTCATATAAAAGCACAATCTTATTAAGAATAATGAATAAAATGTATTTCTTTTGATTTCACACTTCCTCCCTCAATGTGCCCATTTAATCCTACAATATCCTTCTAAGTACACTAGACTGTACTTGTAAAAGTACATTCGTGTACTTGTAGAAGTACACTAGTTACACCTGTTTTTAGAACACATAAAGAACTTCATGATTAGGTGGGAATTTGAGCCTGTTTCTCTATTATTTCCCTGCAGTTTAATTATTATATATTCCATGATATATTTTAATTATTCTTAGACTTGGATTATGCTGTCTTTGATTTTAGGAAATGAACCACAGAAATATAAGTTATTACACAATTTTTGAAAGGCCAAACTATTAAATAAATAAACAAATATTGTGCCTTTGAGTCATTGTTGACTCCTGGCAACTGCCTGGACAAGTCTTGCAGTTTTCTTGGCAAGATTTCAGAAGTGGTTTGCCATTGCCTGCTTTCAAGGGCTAAGAGAGTGACTGGGCCAAGGTCACCCAGCTGGCTTCATGCCTAAGGCAGGAGTAGAACTCATGGTCTACTGGTTTCTAGCGAGTGCCTTATTCATTATACCAAACTGGCTTTCTGAAATAAATATAGGAAGCATGATTATGTAATCTTATATTCATTTGCAGCAGAGTAGTCTTTGCATATAGTTGTTTTCCACATTTATCAATAGAGTACAAAATTATCCCCTTCCTCATCTTTCCAATTACTAATCCCCTAAATTCTAGATACTGGTGATTGCATCCAGCAACCATACTATATTGCGATAGCACTAGGCTGAGGGAAGTTATTATAGCATCATGTCTCTCCAAGATAGAAAAAGCTTTTGGAAGTTTGTTAGTGAAAAATGAACATTTTTTCAAGTTTTGAGTGAGATTCTACAAAACATTAAAAATGATTTACCAATATAACCTTCTTCCTATTTTTTCCTTTTTATTATATTGTTATAAATCTTGATACATTATATTGTTTCAATACAATGATATTTGTACAGTATTAATTAAAGTTATTAACATTCTGTTGTTTAAATAACTTGCGGTATTGGAAAAGAGAGAAAAAAGAAAGATATATTCTATCAATATTAGTTACAATTTTCAATATCGATATTATAAGCATAAAATTATCTGACTTTTTCATACAAAATTGATTATAACATTAGAAAGAAGAAACTGCTGCAAATTATCTCAAAATGTTTGTTACACAATGCAGGTTTTGGTCTTAAGCTTATTGCTTAATATTGACATCTCTATCTATATTTATCTGTCTGTCTGTCTGTCTGTCTGTCTGTCTATCTATCTATCTATCTATCTTGTTAATAAAAGGAAGAAAAACAGGTAAGTAGATCATATTTTACAAAAATTAAAATACAAAACAATAGTTAAAAAGAAAGAAAGAGGAGAAAAAAATATCTATTGGGTTTTTAACTTTCCCCCTTTTGTACATCTGCTTATTTGCTGTACTATAGACATTTAAGACTCCTTAAAAGCCAGACTGTAAGTGATTATATTTGCCAGGCTGCGTGATGCATTGTTTGTATGGAAACCATTCTTGTTGGTTAGACTTCTGTTGTGCACATATACTGTTAGTTTTCCATTGCTGCATGTTCCCAATCAGATGTTGCTGAAATTTTAAGTGTTCGACTGACTCATGTTATTTATGAAATTACAAATAACCATCTCTTGGGAATGTTCTATATTTGTGATGACATGTATTTTCAGTCATGTTCTACAAGAGGAGTGTTATTTTCCTAGGTTCTGCTGAACTGGCGCCATTCTGGGCTTGATCACAGAGCCAAGAATTTGAAGAGCTTCAGAGTGGTATTACTCTCCTCAGCTGCTTTCAACAGCTGACACTCTGATATAGAGGCACTGCATGGACCAGTGAAATGTGATCATCCAACACTTGTTCAACAGAAATTCCAGAACTTGTTAAAAGTATACACTGTCTATGTGAAATGCATTAACTGTACAAAAAACTAAAGGCAACCTGATTGAAAAAAAGTAACATGAATATCTATAGTTAACAAAGTACAAAACTAGGTATATAAATTTAGAACTAGATAAAGTGATATTCATAGGATTACAGCTCTTTATTTAAAACAAGATCTGTGATTTGCCTTCATAAGAATACATTCCATAAAAATTCTGATATTACTGATCATAGTGTGATTATTACAGTTTAGAAACCAAAGATCCCAAGCATATGTTTATGTGATAACACAAAAAAGGTGTTAGGGCTTATTTGTTTGAAAGAATCAATGTTGGGAAAAAAGCTGATGCAGATCAGGTAGTTCTTACACACACAGCTACTCTTTTTACCATTTTCAGCAAATACAACCTTTCTAAATCATGAAGATGTTGTTGTATGTGTATGTGTTAAATTGAAAGGAAAGGAGTTTTCCCAGAATTTGGGTCTATTTACATCAGATGTGAAGATTTGTTATTAGATTTCCTGACATTTCTATTTTTAGCAAAGGATGGTGTCAGGATGCTCCCAAGGTACCTATATGTTTTCAGCAGTGGTAGAATTTAGGGAAAAAATAGATCTGTTAGATTTCCTGCTTTCAGCATATGCATTAGACTTTTACTCTTATACAAAATATCTGCTTTAGTTCAGAGATCAAACAGGCATGGTAAAGATCTGAAACATCTGCTTCACCTTAACCTACTTTTGATTCTTTCCAACCCAATAGAAAGTTGGGAAACAATTACACAAAATGATTTGGATTTGTGTATCCATTTGCCTATCATCAAGATCACTCCCCGAAAACTATATATAACATGACCAATTGGTGTGAGCAGAGAAACTATCAAAATAAAGACTGAACTTGAAAATTAATTAATTAATTAATTTATTTATTTATTTATTAATCAAATTTGTATGGCCACCCATCTCACAAAAAGTGACTCTGGCTGGCATACAACAATGTGATAAAACAACACATATATAAAACAATCAGTATAAAAATATGAGAATCAATATTAAAATATAAATAATATAAAAACAAAATATACAAACCATAGGCAAAGAAAGAATAAGAACAGCCACCTCAGCAATGGAGCCAACTAAGCAAGTCTCCAGTTCCCTGGGAGCCCCAGGCCTGGTGATAACCAGGTCTCGAGGGACTTCCAAAATGTCAAAAGGGATGGAGCTAATCTCATTATGGGCTGGATCAAGCTGAAAGTTGGCAAAAAAATAATTTTCCCAAGGCAGCCCAGTTGGAGAGGCAGTTGGGCAGAGGCTAAGAATGTGCCAACTCCTCTGTTCTTAGCCTCCTCTCTGTTTTCTCCTCTATCACATGAGCCAGAGTGGAACTATTATTAAGGGACTGGAAGTAATTCCAAAAGCATCCTTTGCATGCTTTCCCTATTTTGTTATAGTCCTAACAAGACTACTCCTTCTCTTTTTCCTTTTAACTGCTTATTTACATTTTTTAAAATTTTTGCCACTTTGGCAAAATAATATACAATCTATTGTTGTTCAGTCGTTAAGTCATGTCCAACTCTTCGTGACCCCATGAACCATATTGAGCCAGGCCTTCCTATCTTTCACTGCCTCCCTGAGTTTGCTCAATTTCATGCTCATTGCTTCAGTGATGCTATCTAGCCATCTCATCCTCTGCCGTCCTCTTCTCCTTTTGCCTTCCATCTTTCCCAGCATCAGGGTCTTTTCCAAAGAGTCCTCTCTTCGCATTAGGTGACCAAAGTATCTGAGCTTGAGCTTCATTATCAATCCTTCCAATGAGCAATCAGAGTTGATTTCCTTTAAGATTGACTGGTTTGACCTCCTAGCAGTCCAGGGGACTCTTAAGAGTCTTCTCCAGCACCACAGTTCAAAGGCATCAATTCTTTGGCGTTCAGCCTTCTTTATGGTCCAGCTCTCACAGCCATACATTACTACTGGAAAAACCATAGCTTTGACTATGCGGATCTTTGTCGGCAAGGTGACGTCTCTGCTTTTTAATATGCTATCTAGGTTTGCCATAGCTTTCCTCCCAAGGAGCAAGCGTCTTTTAATTTCATGGCTGCAGTCTCCGTCTGCAGTGATCTTGGAGCCCAAATAAATGAAGTCTGTTACTGCTTCCATTTCTACCCCTTCTATTTGCCAGGGATTAATGGGTCCAGGTGCCATGATCTTAGTTTTTTTAATGTTGAGTTTCAAGCCAGCTTTTGCACTCTCCTCTTTTGAAATGTTGTTTTACATTCAGCCAGTCAGATAACATTGCATAAGCTGATATGAGCCAGCAGCTGTTCTGAGTTTTTAAAATCTTTGTACTACTTATTTATAAATAAAATTATTTATACATAAATACTTTTATAAATAAAGCAATATAGTATGCAATAATCTACATAATGATCTGGGAAGGACATCCCCTGAAGCTGAAGTTAGATGCTGAGTAGACCTGTACTGAGCCTGTATTGGACTGTATTGCTAATTAATACACTGAATGACAGCTTTTGATCTCTACTGTTTTCTATTATACAGCAGTCTCACCTGCATTCCAGTTGTCCTGTTATTGTGTTGTTTCATTTTAAAACCCCTCATTTTTAAGAAAAGAAAATACATTTGTTTTGACAAGAAGTAGGGAGTTAGGCTCACGCAGTGAACAAGAAAATAAATTTGAGGTGGACAATAAAGATATATTTTAAAATAATGGTGAGCCTCATTAATAATGCCTGTTTAGGTATTATAGATTATGTATATAAAATCCTTTATTTTTTACTCTCTATTGAGGATTCCAATTATTTTTACTTACATATTTATTAGTTAGGTATGTATTCTGTCTTTTCTCTATAAGCAAAATGTGGCCTGCATAGCATTCCCATCTTTAATTTTATCCCTGTGAGTGAGGCAGGGTGGGTAGAATAAGTCACCTCAATTAGTGAGTGGGCTTCCATAACTGAGAAGGGACATGAATCTGGGTCTTCGCAATCCTAATCTAACACCTTAACCACTATACCACATTGGCTGAATTTCTGCTTTAAAAAAAGCCTAAAAGAATGGTGTATCAGAATTAAATTGATTATGACACAAGACAAAGGTAAGCAACTAGTTCCCTTCAGAAGTTTGGGACCAAGGGCTATATTGACATGGGACTTGAGAATCAGGTTGCCCATCTTTGACATAAGATATCTTTAACAAGATCTCCTGGCAACATTTTAATTGGTATAAGCATCTATCCTTAATTTATACAAGATAATTTTAGTCAGCAGGAGTGTTCTTTTCAACAAGGTAGCTCTCCTCAGAATTATCAGAAGTTCAGCTAGTGTGGTATGATTCTCCTCATTTCAGTTTTGCTCTGAAATGCCCATGTGATGAGTATGATGGTGGCTCCCTTATTTTTAACATCCTTTTATTCTCTGTTCTATTTTGATTTTTATATTTTAAAGGTATTAATTTATTGTTTTTAGCTTTGTTGTATGCTGCCCAGAGTCGCCTGTGGTGAGATGGGCGGCTATATAAATTGGTTTAAGAAATACATAAATAAATAAATAAATAATGATCATGTTGCGTGTATTTTGCTCATGTATCTGGAAAAATGAATCTGGTGTTTTTGAATTTCCTGTATTAAATGATACTTTAATCATAATTGAAAATATAATTATAATTAATGATAATCAGAACTGGAAGTCATAATGGTATGGAATATGTTTCTACTAGAGAAGAAAGAATAACACTGAAATCCCTCAGTCACTGGCACCAGCCACACCACTGTCTCTTACTTCATCATTACAACATCTTACCTCGAACAAAAACGTAAGCGCTGTACTCCTCATAATAGTCTCCCATTGTCACACGGAGGGTATAAAGGCCTTCATCTTCTTTATTAGCATGAGTTAGGGTCAATGAGGCTCTTTCTCCACTCCAATGCATCTGAACCCATTTCGATGGAGAAATCAAAACTCCTAAAAATAAAAAAGATGCCCTGAACAAAGACCACACACAAATGGAGCCGTTCAAGCTTAAATAAACTTTCTTTACCAAGGCAACACCCAATATTTCTTTCATAATGATCCCTTTGATTCAGTTTAACTCATTTGAAGCCACCTTTTTCAAAACATTGCACAAGATTCTGTAAGTCTTTTTAGTTTTCCGTCCAACCTTCCCTATATGGAAGAGCCCAGTCAATAATGTATTTGCTTAGGAGAATGAAAGTAATCTACCATTTCATCATATATGACATTAAAAATGCACATTTACTTCATATATGAGTGTCAACTGGTTTAATAATTGTGGCTTGGCCTTAAGAAATTCATCCCACCGCCAAGTCTTCATATTGATTTCAGGGCCTTCCCAAAATGTTTCCATCCCCAAGGCAAAGAAAAGCTATCCCCAGTTTCATTCAACTTATTAAAGATGATTGGCTGTTAAATCTTATTTCAACCAGGAAAGTATCCCCAACTGCACCTATGAACACAGTGTAGCTTAAGGAGTCAGGAGAGATCATAAGGAGCATATAGTTCTAACCATTCTATATCTTCAATATCTACCAATTGAGATGGTCACTATCCTACTCTGTTTAATAGTAGGGCCAATCCTCAGGCTTCAACAAGAATATAGAAGAGGCTTTCACTAACTAGCTAACATGGTATAGGTAGCTTTTTCTGTTATACAGTGCAACAATTTATTTTAGTCTTTAATGAAGAAAAATATTTCTTAATCAACAGTTTTGTAGTTTGTTGTATAGGCCATGATGGCTTATAACCAAATCATAGTTAAATATTCTGGCTTATTGTAGTATGGGAACTCAGCCAAAGTCTGAGAATAAAAGTAGCATTAGTACAGGTAGTTCTTGGCTTACATCCACTTGTTCAGTGACTGTTCAAAGTTATGGCGATGCTGAAAAAATGGACATATGACCAGTCCTTGAAGTTCCAGCTATCGCAGCAGCCCCACAATCATGTGATAGTGATCCAGGTGCTCGGACGCTCAGCTCATGATTACAACATTGCAGGGAGCCCTTTGCAACTTTCCCTGCCAGCTTCCCACAAGCAAAGTCAATGGGGAAGCTGGCAGGGAAGGCTGCAAGTTGTTCCGGTAAGTCATTCCCACTTTTTCCCCTGCCCATAGCACACACCCCCTGCGGTCACGTGATGTCGTCCTTCACAACTGTATCACTTAGCAACAGCAATCTCAATCTCAATTGCCGTCGTAACCTGAGGACTACCAATATAGGATTTAGTCTTGCCACAGCTTACTTTCTATTGGGTGATCCACTTTTTTCCCTACAACCTCAAATTTATAGAAATATCCTAGGCAGACATCATCTAAATGAAACAAAACAAGTTTGTCTTGCCATGCATGCTTACCATTCCTGTACCACTGGATTTCTGGGTGGAAGCGCTTAATGTCAGGATGGATGATAACTGTGCAGCCCAGACTCATTGTCTCACCTTCTCTTCCAAAAGAAACGTCAAATGCATCCACAAAATGAATCTCAAACCTGGAAGCATAGCCATATGGACTAACACCAACTGAAAGAAGAAAAACAGTGCTCATTCCTTCATTAAAGCTGGATTATTCAATGTCAGATTCTAAACCCTGTTTTCTTCTCCTGAAAAGATAATTTTTCAGATCCCTAATAGTGGCAGCACTTTTAAACAGACTGCATACAGATCTGGGAAACATATTGTATAAGTAAAAGTTGGTCAGTTTTCTTTACTATAAGATCAAAGTTCCCAATTAAAAACAGATGCCTCAAATTCTCTTCACTATTCTTTTCATCATATTATTTAAGTGAGGCTAACTTAGTGTTCTATAATACTTTAAGTTGATTTTTTTTTCTCTTTTGATCATGATTTACATGAAAAGGGATGTTATTGTCTGTGACTGGATATTACAAATCTGGGCTATATAACTACCGTATTTTTCCGACTATAAGACGATACTTTTTTCTAAAATCCTTACCTGTCAGGTTTAGCCCAGGAAACTCCAGGAGACAGTACAGATTCAATCCAGCAAGGTCTATTTCGCTTCACACCATTTACAGAATCTTCTCAGACTGAGATCAATTCCCAGGCTCAGTAATCAACATGACTAGCATTCCTCAGGGAGGGGCCAGTCTCATCCTCTTATCTCTCCCCCGCTCCTCTGGTGATGAGAGTACATGTTTCACTACCCTTGCTCTATCTCTCACATTACCCTAAAAATTGAAGGGCGTCTTATTTAAGGAAGTCAGCCGAGGCAAAACTGCCCATACTTTGTCTCTGCAGGCAGGCTTCCTCCTATTGCTAGCCTCCAATCACAAGTGAAATAGCTTGTCTCCCAAACAGACTTCCTCCAATCACAAGCCTGATGTAACTGATGTCAGCTGATGCTGAACAAACCAATTAGAGGAAGTCTGCAGAGAGAAGCTATCAGCAGTTTCACTCATGCTTGAATGTAATCAGTTATGCAAAAGAGCCTGGAAATAGAGCTGCAGAGAGACAGTTTGGACCTCCTCCCACCGAGTGTATCAGGTAAATGTTAACTAATTACTATATAAAAATGTGTTCTGCACTATCTTTAAAATATTGATTTCTTAATTTGGGGTTGGAAAAATGGGGGTCGTCTTGTACATGGGGCATCTTATTGTCGGAAAAATACGGTATGTTCAAAAATGGGTTTGGCACTCCTTTAATTCAAACTGTGTGTATTAGTTTAAGAACAATCCTGAAAAATTCAAAGGATGGTCCTTTAATTAGAACATTAATCAGTGAGAGATTACACTGTTGCTTCTGTGGTTGTCTTCATTCTGAAATCACCTGAACAATAAGTTTAGGGAACCAGATAACCTATGTGAAAGCAATACTGGCAAAATAGGTTCTATGCCTTCAAAAGGTTGGATTTGTTACTTTCTGCCTTGGGCATTTTTCTTTCTTTTCTGACTAAATGTCATGTCAACTCTGATTTCCATAATAACAGATGCATTTTAGAATCCTAATGACAGAAAATTATTGTTTCCCTGTGTCAGTCTATGTTTTGTTCACCGAATAACAAAATAATTCTTACGAAGGGCAGTTAAAGTCACTGGCAATCTAATGAAAACTAGATAAGCAATGAATTCAGCAGGGCTGCCAGATCTGGGGTGCAAAAAAGATGGATGTTAGAGGTTATGTACCTCTTTGCTACCACCAAGTGGTCAACTGGAATTTGCAGCCCATATTTGATAGCTCCAAGTCTAATCCTTAAAATGGGGGTTCTCAAACTTTGTGATGCTGTGATCCCTTAAAATAATGACTTAATTGTAGAATATGGATGACAGAAAAAAATAAGGTTATAATTGCATAGTATCAGCATGAAGTGGCTTTTTGCCAGACACTTTATCATACATTTATGCTTAAAATAAAGCACTTAGAATTTTAAAATAAAATTCTACCCAATACATTATCAAAAGCAATAGATAGAAATAATATTCTCCCCTTCCAAATTGCATTTGATATTGTAGTGTAAGATAAAGCATTAGAAAATATTATACTTACTACTTTCAAAAGAAAAGAGTGTATTTCTTCTGCCAATAATCTCAAAAGGCTATATACTACATTAAAAAATTACACTAACATATCACATTTTTTAATGACCTACTATGATTTTCCTCGTATTGAAGTTTATCAACAACTTACAGCTTAGGGGTAGTGTGACAGCTCCAGCATGGAAAAAACTTTCATCGAACTCTCCTTTCTTATATCCTATAGTAAAAAACAAAAGAAAAAACAAGATTTCTACTAAGTGGTCATCTGTCTGAAGGCCACAAGACAAAACGTTTAGCAAGCAGTGCAAAGAAAATGCTAAAGAATGAGTCTTTGGACAAACCTACTTTTTACTACTACAGAAGCATAAGCTGAAAGTTCTCCTTTGACATTCATGGCAGAAGCACGATATTGAGCAGTGTCTTCAAAATCACATCTGTGAAAAACAAAGGATTTAGGAATAATGTCAGTGTTACCAAAAGGAATGATGCTTTTATATTTTGCAGTATTTTAAAAATAGATACTCTGGTCCCTTCCACACATGATGGCTGTGCCAATTTTAAATTGTTATCATTTTTGCATGTCCCCATGATACATGAGTCTTTCAGTGTGCTTTGTACTAGGCTTTGCGGCTTCAGAAGTTAATTGGTCAACTCCTGCTCCAAAGGAAATGCTGTGAAGACAGAAGACAGTGTTTCTTCATTAAAGCTGAGTGGGCAGTTTCCTATTAGCAGGAGTGCCTGACTCATTCTGCCTTTTGGTGCCTGTGGCTTCTTCTCTTCTCCTGAAATTAAGTTGCCATGATTACATGGAACCATCCTGCGTTACCTTATGGTCCCTACTAAGGGCTACTTTGCCATACCCCGACATAGTGAGCCATTGTTTTTCCTTTAATTTTTTCCTTGCCATGAAAAGCAAAAACAGTGAGGGAAGGAAAACAAAGGGGTGAGGCACCACTAGCTACCATTTTAAGCATCTCCCGCTGGCCACCCAGAAGGAGCACTGACTGGCTAAAGGAAAGGAAAGTACTGGCTGGCTGAAGAACGCTCATGGAATGCTAAGCAGCAAAGCCAGTACCTGTGTGGAAGGGGCCTTTCTCCCATCTTAGTTAGCAAAATGTTGCTCAAATTTGTTTATCATGTTCTCTGGCCTCCATTCAACTAAATGAAAATGTTAGCATAAGAGAAAAAGGTTATATTGCATGGTAGAATTCAGAATGGTGAGTATGAGTAAGCTTCATGATGATTTTAAAAGCAGATGTGGTATAGCACAGGCAATTTCTTTTAAAATAAAAGGAGCTTGAATTTACCTAATATCATTGGGATATTGAATTGTCTAATATCATTGGGATATAAATATTTTACCTTCATTGCATTATTTTCTATGACCTATCTAAGATATTAATACTAGTAGCTAATTTGACTGTTCACTTTCACTTAGTGTTACACTATATATGAATATTTCCCTACTTCCTACACCTCAACAGCATTCTTATTCTTAACACATGCAAGGAAATACCTTTTATTCCACCAAACTTACCCATATTTTACCAACATAATGTTCTATCACTAGACAATAATTTAGTCTCTCTGCTGAATTCAATTCTTGCACAAAGTATTTTCAAAACTCTGTTTAGTAAAGGACAGATGTCAGACAGAATCTTTTGAGTGAATGGGGAGCAGGATGGGAATAGGAATACAGCAATGTAGTTAGAGAGATGGGAAAAAGGAAAATATTACACCTTACTGAGGGATTCAGCAAAAAGGAGAAATGAGAAAAGCGACTGTTAAAGGGTTTGGGTTTGGGGGGTTTTGGTTCGTTTGTTTGGGGTTTTTTTTTTAGTTCTTTCAGCCTTACCTTCGGTTCTCAATATTTCCTCTTGGGAACAAATTTCTCCACAAAAGCAGTTTCTTGTGGACCCCTTTTTCTTCATGGAACAATTTGACTCAATTTATACAACAGGATTGTCTTTTGCCAATGAAGAAATAGGACAATGTGCTGCATAGCACCAGGATCTTATGTCCTATGTAGTTACACTATAATCTTAATTCTTAATGATATTTTGATTGTATTAGGACCTTAAATCTGGTTAGCTACATTTAGGAGGTCAGCCTAAGCATGGTCATAATATTAAGGTAGAATTCATGGAAGATGAATGTTAATTCACTTCAGCTGGTATTTGTACCTCACTTGAGATGATGTGTAAGAAGTGAGTCTTTATGACAGGCACTGTGGTTTTCTCACACTCTATGGGCAAAGAAAGGAGCCAAAGTACCAATCATAAGAGTAGCTTGAATTCCAAGTCAGGATAGTATCAGCCCAACCATTAGGCAGAATAACATGATTATCCCAACAGCAAATTTTAGGCATCATGAAAAGGCAGCAACCTGTCAATCATTTAATTTGTCCATAATCTATTTTTATTGCTAGTTATTAGGTGAAGGGATTGTGGTATTTTTTTGTTTCATCTGCCAAAATAATTTGTCTGAATGCTGATTTTATCCAACATGTTACTCCTGCATCACAAGTAGCAAAAATATCTTATGCCAGACTGCCACATGCAAGTGGAAAGTGCTTCCACTCACACATTGAATGAGGGGTGTTGTAATAATTATTTATTACTTTCCATCTTCCATGACTTTTAGCCCTTCTACTAAGTAGCACATCATTCTGGGAGGGTCTCCTGGATTTCTGTAATTGAGAGAAGCTGCAGTACTTTAGGTTCAAGTTAATACTTGTGGAAATGCACAAATAATTCAGAAGATGCCACAATGTTAAATTTCATTTTGTATACATTAGCTTATTAAAAATGATCCCACAATGGCCATTTTTTGACTGCCTAGTCAAGGCAGTTTGCAATTTTTATGAAAGGTAAAATCTTCATCTTTCCACCAAAAGAAAAAAGTCGTGGACAATGAATTCTAGATGTACACAGAGTTATATTAGCAGAATAAATAGTGTTTGAATGAAAAAGAAAAAAGAATCATACAAAGCCCTAAGGCTTTGATGAAAGAACTACAGGTAGTCCTTGACGTACAACCATAATTGGGACCAGAACTTCTGTCATTAAACGATGTGGTTGTTGAATGACCAATTTCATGACCTTTTTTGCCATGGCTGTTAAATGAATCACAAGGTTGTTAAGTGAATCTGCCTTTCCCCATTGATTTTGCTTGTCAGAAGCCTGCTGGAAAGGTTACAAATAGTGATCATGTGACTCTGGGAGTACATGCCGGTTGCCAAGCACCCAAATTTTGATCACATGACTGAGGAATGCTGCGACAATCGTAAGTGCAAGGACCAGTCGTAAGTCACTTTTTTCAGTGCTGTCATAACTTCAAATGGTTGTTAAACGAATGGTCGTATGTCGAGGACTACCGGTATTTGGTTCTAAGTGTGTAAACAGAGGAATGTTTGGTAGGTCAATGTTTCTGTCAAAGTCATCTTTAGCCTCACTGTTAGTATCTATTAAGTGCTTAAAACTATATTCTAGATAATAGAATAACTAGAATTAGAAAATTATTATTTTCTAATGGCTTTCAAAGTAGGATTAGAATCTATCATGAAGATGACAGCAAAAAGAAAAGTAATTTAATAGACTCATTTGCTAATAATGCTATTATAGAAATTGCTGGTAGATCCTGGAGATGGGTTTTCAAAGCATTATTTTATTTTATTGCTTGAATATATCCTAGCGTTATGTGTTGGTATTTAGGTCAACAATTTAGATATAAAAAGGGGATCTAGATGTCATATGCTAACACAATTATCTGGCAAACAGTTGACCTGCAAATAAATTGTTTCAGATAAAACAATACCTCAGCAAGGAAATATTAGTTCTTAATGGTCCTTGACCACATTTCTTACAGTAGCACTGTGCAGGAGCTGATGGAACATTATGGATCAATCAAAACCTGACATTTGTCCATAAAGTTATACCCTACTGAAAATCTATATTGTGATATATCTGTACATTACTTGGGGGACCAAAAATATTTTGCTACTGAGTGTTGAGTTATGGGCTAGTTTAAAAAACAACAAGATCAGCACAAAACCTAAAATAGATACGATTCAAAGTCAATTTGTTTTAAAATGCAAATAAAGAAACAAATAAAGATTTGTTTCTTTATAAAAAGAAATAAAGAAGCACTTGCAAGAGGGAGGTAGTGTGCTTAACATCCTGTCCAAATATTTGATTATTCCTTGTGCAAGAAGGTAAACATTCTGAACAACCCGTGCACTGCAAGATGTAGTAACCTGATTCTTCTTAACCAACCAGTCATATAGGATATCAATATTTGAATATAAAATTGGGGAGGATGCTGGCCTTGTATTGGAATAGAAGTGTTGGTGTAAGGTCTTCCTTAGAATAGTCAAACACTGAATTTAAAAAATAATATGAAAAGGTAGCATTATTATGCAGGAAAATAATTGCACCTTCTAAGTTTTGCGAAGAAAAGGATAATGTCTCAGAAGTAAATTACTTTGCCATGTTTTATTCAAACACAAATAAATAAAACTCCAAATCATGCTTGCATCAAAACCAAAAACACTAATGTTACCTTAATGCACTCTTGTTACTAAAATCTAGCACACTGAAAAATGAATTAAATATGGCAAACCAAAGGCTTACTTTAAGTAAAAAATTTAGAATATATAGGTCTAGAGTTTTACATATCTTATTTAATTGACGGCCATATTATGTTAACAGTTTTGCTAAAATTCTATTCATGTTATTTATTTCTTTATTTATTATAATTTTTCCTCAAATGAGACAATTATGTTTTCCATTGCTGCAAGATAGCACAATTCTTCTTTATCACTTCTATTGCAGTTTGGAATGTTTGGGGAAATGAAGTAAGATTATCACAGGCTTACTCTATAGATTCTATGACATCTTGATTTCATCTTTTTCAGAGTCTATGCTAATTTATTCACCCAATACCCTATCCCAATTCTAAAAGCTCACTTAATTTTATGTTCTGCTCTTCCTGCTCTCCTACTTAAGTCCTAAGCAATGCTGCTGCTGTGGGGGATCCAAGAAGAACTGAGTGGGAGCACTCTGGAGGGCAGGCTTTCCGGAAAAATCTTTCAGCTCTACCAGGCGTCACAGTATATGAGTAAAACTGCTACACAGTAACAGAATCAATATGCACAATATTGTGCAGAGATCAGTAAGAGCAGCTGGAGCAATTCCTTGTTGTTTATGGAAATGTTTTCTAGTCCATCTTTCTTTTAATTCTGCTTCTTTCCCACCTAGACACTCCTTAACACTACAATGTACCTCTTCTGTGATACTTCTTAAGGCACTAAGATATATCCACCACATTACCTGGGAACAGGATGTTGTAACAATGGTGCATATCTAAGCTACTTCTAACAAAACACTGCATATCCAGGAATACTCTCGGTATTCCCGTTCTCCACATCAAATTTAAAATGTGTCCCCATTATAAGGCACCCATATGCAAGGCATTTCTTTGTATGAATAAATTACGAACTGAATATAAGTTTGTTGCCCTTCCACATACTAGTAATTTTCTCTTTCCTTTCCAGGCTTTCTTAATTTTATCTGATGTCCACCAAAAACCTGCTCATAACTTTAGCAGCTCCTCTCCTTAAATATTATACTGACGTGGGCTTTGTTAGATTAGGAAACATTTTTTTATGTTACTTCAAAATTAGGGCTTGACGCAAACTATTGCCATAATATTACTAGAATAAGAATATTAGGTGTGAACTAACACTTTTAACTTTATGTGATAGACAACACGGCTTTTTCACAAGCTGAATCTAGTTAGACCTGCCAAAAAGCAAAAGGAAATTAATATAATGAAACAGTAAACATGAAGAAAATCTGCAATAAACTATGTGAAGCAGGTGCATAATTTCTTTTTCTGGTAGAAGGCTGGAAAAAGACAATTATTTGCTAGCCTCTTATCTCAAAACCATTAATTTCCTAGCCTCATTATCTCAAAATCTTTTCTTTAAACCTCTGTGGAGTGCTTCAGAGAGAGCATGCAACCAGAATTTGGCATTACTAGAGTAAGTCTAAAAGCACCTTTAAACTTATGAATTTCTTCACCTTTTTTTTTTTTTTTTGCTCCTGGAATTATTTTCAGCAATTTCCTTTTCTGGCAAACCATATTTTGCCATTACATTCAACCAGCAAACATTTACTTATTTATTCATAGTTCAATAAGCAGTAACATTGTTTCAATTTGTAATATAACTGAAAACACTAATATAATAACGGAAGAAAGAAATCAAGGGCTATCAAAATATTAAAAGTAGCTTTAAAATAGAGTCAACTAAAAAGCAGATTAAAATTATTTAATGCCTTTCTTTAAAAAAATTTTCACCAGTTTCTATAAATTAATATATGAAATGCACCAGGGAAGGGTACTCCAGAATGTAGGTGCCACACTGAAAATATCATCAACCTAAATCCAAATTAATTGTATCTCTGGAGGGACTAGAAATTACACAAGAGCCTCTGAACATAATTGCTATAGGAGGGGAAGCTCATACAGTAGTAGGAGATGCTCCTTTAAATATCCTACTTCTAAATAATTCAGGGTTTTAAATATCATCACCAGTACTTTGAATTTTACCTAAAAACAAACCAGTAGACAGTACAGCTGTTTCAACATTCTAGACCAATAATAGTTTCTGAACACTTTTTAAGGGCAAACCTATATAGAGCACATTGCAGTCTTCCAAACATGATGTTGCTAAAACAAGTGCCACCTTGGCTAAATCTGCATCATGTCAGGAATCAACATAATTAGCCCATCGGCCTCAGTTGGGTACAGGCATTTCTGGCAGTTAACTAACCAAGATCAAAGCCAGATCCAGAAGAACCCTAATATAAAATTATGTTTTCAAGAGGAGATTGAACCTCAATTTCAGATCCAGCTCTACTGTGCACTTCTCATTTGTCTGGAATCAATTTCAGCCCACATTCAGTCTACTACCATCTCCAACCAACGATTCAGGTTTGCCTTCCCAAAATGAAATAGTGCAATAGATGTTGCTATAATTGCCTATTTATGACATCAGAGCTTGCATGAGATCTTCCAGTTTTCTCATAGTCATTACACAGAATGAGGAACGAAATGGCCAAGGTGTCTCTCAGCACTATTTTATGAAACCAGCCACACAAGAGTCAACAGAAAACTATTTAGATTGATTTGCCTCCTGAGACAGATTTCTGATGATGTGAAATGCCAATGAACCTAAAGAGAACAGATTAATTATGTCTATTTATTACAGTAACACTATACTAAATTCTGCCACCATGTCACCTGTTTCTTAACTATGAGTATATAAACCTCCTGCCTGCCTGCCTGCCTGCCTGCCTGCCTGCCTGCCTGCCTGCCTGCCTGCCTTAAATTTATTGGCTGCCAAACTCCAGTGGACTGTAGCTAGTTAAATGGCTATGGCTTTAAAATACTTTGGACAGGGTTATCCTTTTTATGAAGGCCATGATTACGCCTGACAAGGAGATTTCAGTGTGGACATTGATATTTCCAAAAGAACCAGCCTGGTGTACTCTAACAGCACATTTAAGACCCAGTTTAGTCTGTGGTTAAGGCATCAGGCTAGAAACCGGGAGGCCGTGAATTCTAGTCCCGCCTTAGACATGACAGCCAGCTGGGCGATTTTGGGCCAGTCACTCTCAGCCCAACCCACCTCAGAGGGTGGTTGCTGTGGGGAAAATAGGAGGAGGGAGGAGCATTAGGTATGTTCACTGCCTTGATTATTTATAAAAATAATAAAGATGCGATAAAAAAAATCTTTTTTTTTTAAAGCACCTTGACAAGGTAGAGAGGCTGTTGAGCACCAGGACAGACGGTTTATCATTGGACCCTGTTCTGAAAACACATCTTTATAAATACAACTCAGAACCTGGTGAAGGCTAGATGAAGCAACTGGCTGGGACAGAGAAATCTGAATAGATAGCCACCAGCCCACCTTCATATTTCCAAAGTCAGGCCAATTACTGAACAGAGAAATCTGATGGACAAATTCAAACAGATTCATCTTCCTATATTACCTGCATTGATATGGCAATGTTACATTGATGAGATAATCAAATTCTGGATTACATGTTTCTCTCATTGACTACTTGGCATTTAGCAACAAACCTTTCAAGCTTTGGGATAGGGACATAAATTACATGGATACTGCATGCTGGATGGGCAAGTGACAAATATATATCCAGATAAATTTCCTCTACAATGGCAGTATCATTTTTCTCTAGCTTCTTCTACTTATAGCCATTTTTCATCCTTTAATTATGACTCTCCCCATCCTTCAAGGAATGTTTTCCCACTTCAAAATAACTGTTCCAATAAATCCAAACCCTCATAATACCGAAATTGACTCAATCTTCTCATCTCTCCAAGCATTTTGGCCTTAATTTTAGCAAGTTTTCTGGTTTGAGTTTAATAATATACTACTGCTACTGTGACTCTTAGGAAAATACGATTTCTGCTGGGCTTTTTGGCTTGCATAAACTGCTTTTTTGTTGTAACTGTACTTAGATCAAGAGGCCATATTGTGCAATTGCCCTCTTTTACAGCAGTTTGTATTTGCCTATGAAACTAATAAAGTAAGTAGAATCAAATGTTTGTGAATAACAGTAGTTTGTTGATACAGAACAAACTATAGTTTGTCAGTTCACATATAATGGCAGACAATAGCCTGTTCAGGCATTCAATCGTCTCACGAAATTAACATCGCACAAGAAAGAATGGATGGTTCCCGTGCTAAATTCTATCATTCTCTATTCACTGGGAGATGAATATCTGCATTGGCAAGCAGGGCCGGCTGTAAGCTAAAGCCAGTAGGCACCAGCCCAGGGGTGCCAAATTTTAGGGGATGCCAAAATTGAAAAGGCTTCCAAAAAACATAATAAAAAAACAAAAAGCAGTAACAGTGTATTCCATGAGGCAGTGCACCTGCTCATATGTTAAATATAATTTTGCAGTATAAATAGGGTGAAAATGTCCAAGAAAAGAAAAAAAATTGTCTGGGTCTAAAAATCATAAGTGTAAAGCTCAAAAATTGGAAGAAAAAAGAAAAAAAATGGCACATTTTTGAAATTCCTAACAAAATCAGAAGATGAGCCAAACCATAGGGGGTGCCAGAATATGACTTTGCCTAGGATGTCAAAATGTCTACAGCCAGCTCTGTGGGCAAGGCTAATATAATAACTGCTGAAAATCAGGAAGTAACTAATTACTCTTAGTTTGCAAGGTGTAGAATAAAAAGAAGGGGAGGAAGGTAAATAAGAGACTACATGAGCCTGAGGCTCCTTCCAGATTCATTCTTACAGCCTGAAACCATGAAAAGTGTTACTTGTACACCAAATCACCATATATGTATACATTTATTTCCTAGAAGGCGCTATAATTTCAAATAGATTATATCTCCTTTTAGGAAATAAATATAGATTCATAGGTTATATGGATTATCCTTCTACATTATGCTGTTCACTCCACCAGTGATATAAACATTTTCAGTTGTAATATTATCTAACTACAGCAACTTTAAGATAGTTGATTTAGTTTTAAAGCTTTTCCATATCAAAATAACTTATTTTCCACATACTTTTAATTTTTTGGAGCACTGGAAAGGAGAAATATAGGGGAAAGACAACAAGATCTCTGAAAATCCAGGAAAAAAAATAATGTTTCACATAATTTTAAAGATCAAAATTGATGCTTTCACTACTTATTTTAACAGTAATATAATAGTTTGTATCAGCATTTGAGAACTGGACACATGCAAAAAATGTAAAATCAAAGAACTCAGTATTACTATTAATCAAGAGGCATTTCCTACTCTAAAAGCTATTTAAGAATATGAGTATTGTATAATATAATCTATTACTCCTACCACCACAAAAAAAAAAAAATCATACTAAACAAAAACTGTTATCTGAAACATAATAGAACACAAACCCTGTTTGGATATATTTTATATTTTCCACCAACTGTTAGATTTGAAAGTTAATTTTACTAACTTTCTACCTTGTTGGCATACTTAGTTTGGTCAGTAAAAAAAGATTATATAAATATGTTTGATTTAATTATTATATTTTATTCTATATAAGTCAAATCAGCAAACTAAGACTGAGGTATTATGCATTCTTTTTTAAAATAATTTAATTTAGACTAATTTCTAAATAAAGGTACATTAAATTGGTTTTAAGACTGTCTGCCATAGTTTCCTATAACATAAACTGTCCAGTTGCCAAGACTGAAGAAAAGAAAACTTATTAGCTTCTCATTACTACACCATTCTCCTTGTGGGAAAAGTTTCATGCTAACATATAATTTTTTTAAAAAATCAGTTACATGCCATATAATAAAATAATCACATGATCTCTTTTAATGGACTCAAAGCACGTAGATATTGGTAGCTTTGATAAATTGTTATTGTCCCAGCAGGCCAAGATAGCTTTCAATCATCCAGATCTTCCTCCCATATTTTCCAGGGTTACACATCCCATAAACATATACACGTTTTGTTCTTCTAGCAACAGCATCCCAGAATATGAAGCTTGAGCAGGGCCGGCAGGTTTCCTTGTGCACCCTGCAGTCATGGGAAATTAAAATTTGTGAAGGCCCCAACATCAAAAGGACCTCTTGCTTGTTAACCATGATTTTTTGTACTTACTTCAATAAGAAATTACAGAATTCTACTTAAATCAAGATGGAGCCATTAAAGATAGATGGTCTAATGTGGAAAGATATAAGAAATATTTTGGTGGTGTTGAAGACACAAATTATATTGTCAGCTTTAAGGCTTCCTTATAAGGATGAGATTTTTAAAAACAGATCTTTATTTTAACTATGAATTTTAAAAAATCCAATCACACAGACATATTATGTCTCTCTTTAATAGTTAAGGATTAAGAGCATTACCAGGCATTAGAACATTAATCTAGGACATTAGGAATTACCTAAACTTTCTTATATGCCTAGAATTCTGTAAATTATATATGTATATACCCAACATATGTACTCACTCACATATTAATTATGCTAGATAAGTAATCTTGATACTAGTAGAAATGTATCAAGAAGGTCATACAAAACATCAAATCCAGCTCCAGGACTTTCACAAGGAGTTTCAGTACACATATACCGTATTTTTCCAAAAATAAGACGCCCCCATGTACAAGACGACCCCCATTTTTTCAACCCCAAATTAAGAAATCAATATTTTAAAGATAGTGCAGAACACATTTTTATTTAGTAATTAGTTAACATTTACCTGATACACTCGGTGGGAGGAGGTCCAAACTGTCTCTCTGCAGCTCTATTTCCAGGCTCTTTTGCATAACTGATTACATTCAAGCACGAGTGAAACTGCCGATAGCTCGTCTCTGCAGACTTCCTCTAATTGGTTTGTTCGGCATCAGCTGACATCAGTTACATCAGGCTCGTGATTGGAGGAAGTCTGTTTGGGAGACAAGCTATTTCACTCGTGATTGGAGGCTAGCAATAGGAGGAAGCCTGCCTGCAGAGACAAAGTATGGACAGTTTTGCAACCGTGCGATTTTCGGCTGACTTCCTTGAATAAGACACCCTTCAATTTTTAGGGTAAGGATTTTAGAAAAAAGTATCGTCTTATAGTTGGAAAAATACGGTAACTTTTCATGAGATGGGTCAGTCCCCAATAAAATAAAAATCAGTAGAGTTTATATTTCAACAGATTCATCCACTATGATGACATTGCTAGCATCATCTTCAAAAGGCATATCCACATACTACTGGAAATTATCATATAATTCTAAAGAAAAAAGAAAAAGATTACATGAACCATATGCTACTCCCTTACTTGTTAATGTCCAGAGAGTGCATCCCATAACGATTTTCAATTGCGTACTTGCCAGGATGAGTATGGATATTGATGGGAACATTGTTTTTATACCTATGAAATAAAAAATGTATTTATAATAAACACATAAAACATAAAGAAATGAAAAAAGATGTAAATTTCATAAATATAGTCTCAGAGATTCAGCAAAAACTGGGAAATGAGACTAAATTCAACTACCTGTTCACACATATACAACCGATTGGTAGTATTTAAATATCTAATTGGGATACTTCGGTGCAGGAAAAAAAGAGCACATAAAGTGCATGTGTAAAACACTTTTACGCAGGTGATCTCCCACCTAGTTAAAGATGTACTTTTGTTGGAGAAGAAAAATAATAGTTGGACTGAAATGTAGATATACTTAGAGCAGAACCACTAAAAATAAATTGGACACGAGTTTACTCTGATGCTGTATAGATTCAACCTAATTAATGTAGCAAAAGTTTTAAGTAGTAATATATTGATCTAAGACATCAGTTCCATAGCATTTTGAGGGTACAGGTTTTTCTTGTTTGTTCAATGAATAAACCGAATAAACCAATGGCTGGGGATAACACCATGTAAGAATAGGAATCACATAATGTTATTTTTGGCCCCTTTTGACATATAAATGCATATTCATTTGTATATATGTATGAAGAGGAACACGTAATAATACTAAAGTAGGCACTGCAAACTTCAGTAAGACTACTGAGATATTCTTTGCCTTTGAAAAGCATTTGAGGAAAAAATATCCAGAAGATGGCAGCAAATATTTTTATCAGCATGGAACATGAAATGTTTGCTGGTACTAATATTTAGCTTTAAAACCTTAATTGGCTAGTACCCAAGGTACCTTACTAGCCAACTTTTTATTCTCTTTTATAAAACTCATTCATAAAATCAGATTTTGGTTTGTGTTTCTGTATTATTTGGAATGCTTTATGGCAATGCTTTGAGATGCTTTGTATGTTATACAACAAAGGTCAGCTCAATACTAGCACCTAAGCTATGAACATCTTTCCAAAGGAGGATTTGTATGGCTTTCTTATTTATAATTCCTTTATTTATATTTATTTATATTTCTTCTCCTTCTTCTTTTTTTTTAGGAAGTTAATTGCTGAACACAGCTATTAATTCTGTGCTGTAATTGTGCTGCTCTCTGTATAATCCTCCCCAAAGCAGTTATTGAAGGGAGATACTGGAACATCCATCCTGAATGGAGATTGTGCCCATGCAGTGAAGGAGCAATTGAAACAGTGGAACGTGTTATATCACACTGCTCCATCTATGCTGATGCTTGCCAGGAATTACTGTTCCCACTCATCATCAAGCACCCTGGCTGCACTAATTCTTTCCATCTCAAATTGCTACCAGTCTGATTCTACTTTGATGATTACAGCCAAATACTGTCCCATAGTTTGTACAATACACTGTAATCTATCTTCAAACATCTCCTAGATCTTTTCTCTTTGGAAACATTTCAAATGCAGCTGTGTATTGAGTCACTACTTCATATCAATGTTTTGGGTCCTTAATGATTCTTATTTTTGTCTTAATTTAATTAGCTGAGTCACTTTAACAATATAGATAAATAGTCACTATAATTGGACTCTAACTTTTAGTTTTGAAACCATAATCCTTCCTTATGTATTAATCTTCCTTATATATCACATCACTGCATTTCCTCTAGATAGAATAAAAATATTAATTACAACTTTTCCATGTCTTCTAGTACTATAATGGTTCTATATATATATAAGATTGGTAATTTTACTATTCTATTATTCTAAACATTGAATTGCCTTATATAAATTGCATGCTACCTTACTATAATAATTTTATGCCCCAAATTCTTAAACTTTAACTTACAATTTTACTTGTATTGTTCTATGATTTTATAGTTTGTTTTACTCTAATCAATTTTTGTGCTGTATAGGCTGTATAGATATTCATCAGGTTAAATATGACCCTTTTGTTAGTCATATTTGATAGTCAGGGACCGAAATAAAATGACCAACTGACTGACTGATTGACTGACTTTCAGTATAATTTATTTCATTTTTATATAGACCCGTGTACGTGGTAGAAAGGTATATAAATAGATACGGCAAATGTTAAAAACCAAATTTAAAATACCAGTATTCTTATTTTAATAAACTGATTTAAGTATTCATTTAGTTTATGACAAATTGTAATCTGCAGTACGGTTCTACTATCAGCATAGTTCCTTTTGACAAACAACAGAGTGACATTTAGTTGGATCAGACCCCAAATTATTATATTTAGCTCTTCTGATACAAAGGCACAACAGAAAGTATTTCTTCTGTCCCTCTTCACATTCAGAGGTGTTGCCTTTCAACAGCTTGTGTCATGGAAAATGTAGATCAGCGCACACAAGTGCATGTGTTAAATATAAATGGAACCAAATTTTACCATACTTAACAGCTTAACTAAATCAGTGGATTCTTATGGATTATTTAGCATGGTACATTAACATTTAGTACACATGTAGGGGAAAAAAACTGAATCAAGGGAGAGAATGAGCCTACCTTAATAATACTCAATTTTTTTAACTGCTATATTCTTCTACATATTGCAGCAACAAAACTTTGTTTCCTCACTTTTCAACTACTTTGTATAATATTTTTCAGTATAATAATACTTGATTAAACTTGTATATCTATATTCTGTTTACATTATGCCACAAAAAGGAAGTTATGCTGAAGATGACTTTGTACTAAATTATCAAAGATACGACTTTGTTAAATATAAATATCTATTCCGAATACTTCCAGGTATAAAATAGCGAAATCCCAAAAAGAATGGGCCTATGATTTTAATAGGAGGTTTTTACATTACTGGGAATTACCTGGTGCATACAAATATCAGAACAGCAATACCACTGATGTTCACAATTAGGTGTTCTTATCCTAGACTATTCTTAACTACAATACCTTAATAATTCAAACAAATATAAATGACTGAGGGAAAATAGTGACTGGCTGGACTGCACTCAGGCACTGTAATATCAGATAACAACCTCAACAAAACAGAAACTTTAAAATGACTCTGTGTGTGTGTGCGTGTGCGCGCGCGCATGCGGTAGTACTGTCCACATATGCATTTGTACATATATGGGCCTATTTTAATACATGTACATTTGAAATGTTTGAACTGCAAGAATAATTTTTTTAATAAATTGATTTGTATAATATCCAGCTACCCATAGCTTTTCAGGATACTTTTTATGCAAAGCATAATTTCAAGATTATATGTTAATTATATGTTAGATCTATGTTAGACCTAATTCAAAAGCTACCCTAATACTGTAGTACAAATATAATGTATTTATTTGTCTTGTTTTTGAATCTCTAAATATGTGAATATATATCTTTTTCTGATGGGGGAGTTGGAGACGTCCACAGCCAAGGGAATGTCCCAAAATAGACAGTTTACATGCATAATTGAAATGCCCTGGGATTCTTTATCTATGTAGACAAGCACTGGAGTTTCTAGGGAGTGGTCATGGAGAAAGAAAGTACATTCAACAACTTTCACATATACAGAAAAATTTGAGAATGTCTTACTTCAAGCTATTTTTAAAGGCAGAGTGCTAGTGGCAATTGCCCTGGTCCCAGACATGGAGGAAGCCCCATCTGAAGTATAATTTTCAGATGTATCAATACTTTTTGTTCAAAACTAATCAGTTAAAATCTCAAGTCCTGCTGTGCTGTCTCACCATGGTGGTGGTGGGGATGCTCCTGGGAGGAATAAGCAAAAAACGTCAGGGGTGTATGCCAAGAGTATATATTCCCAGTAGGGTCACCCAAGGCATGAAGGTCATCCCAGCTGCCCAGCTAAAGCAAGCAGGCACCTATACTGGGCAACAGCAATATAGGAAGATGCTGGAGGCACATGATCACTTTAGTGACAATGGCAAAGGCATCAATTCATACTGCATGCGAGAAGGCAATGGAAAACCATTCCTGTATTTTTACCAAGAAAACCACATGGATAGAAAATATAAAATGATGGACGATAAAGTGTTGGATGATGGGCCCCTCAGGTTCTATGGCACTCAACATTCTATGAGGAAGAGCTGAGGATCTTTCAGGGTACTAATGGTGTTTTTGGTGTGGCCTTTGGGAGGTCTAGTTGCTGATGTTGCCATACAGGAAAAGAAAATCCAAAGCTGCAAAGGTAGAATTATAGTAGGAACATGGAATGTTTGAATACACGAAAGCTCAACACAGTGAAAGATGAAATGAAACAACTACAAATTGACATCTTAGGAATCAGCGAATTGAGATGGACTGGGATGGGACACTTTCAGTAAGAAGATCACACTGTTTATTACTCAGGTCATGAAAAACAAACAAGAAACGGTGATGCTTTTATAGTTAGGAAGGGTATAGCAAGAACAGTATTTGGCTACAATGCAATCATTGACCAAACAATATTGATTAGACTTTTGTGGACAACCTTTAATACGACGATCATTCAAGTTTATGCTCCAACCACCAATGCAGAAGAAGTTTTATGATCAAGTCCAATGTGAAATGGATAGAACACATAAGTAGATGTGCTGCTTGTGATTGGAGACTGGAATGCCAAGCTAGAAACATGAAAGAAGAAAATGTAGTTGCACTGTATGGCTTAGGAAACGGAAATGAAGCAGGAGACTGACTTACCAATTTCTGCCACTCCAATTATTTCTTCATAGCTAACACTGTCTTCAAACAACCAAAACAATGCCTCTATACAAGGACATTACCAGATAGAGTATATAGAAATCAGATTGACTATATTATTGCTAAAAGGAGTTGGAGGAGCTCAATTACAATATCAAAGACATGGCCAGATGCTGACTGTGGAATAGATCACGAATTGCTCATGTGCATGCTCCAAGTTAAGCTAAAGAAGAAGAAGAAAGTCAGTCAGCTTCCACAATATGATCTTGAACATATAACCACCATTTTCTAGGAGAACATCAGGAATCACTTTGAAGTCCTGAACCTCTTTGACAGAGAACCAGAGGAATTAAGGAATGAACTTAAAGGAATTGTTAAGGATGAATGTGAAAAGAGACTGCCAAAAATGAAGACAGAGAAGAAAGCAAACTGGATGTCAGAACAAACCGTGGAAATGGCAAGAAGAGAAGAGAAGCCAAAACCAAGAAAGATAAAAATTTAAGAAAGGAACTTAACAAAGAGTTTCAGAGAGCTGTTAGAAGAGACAAGAAGCAGTATCACATCAACATCTGTAAAGACATTGAAGATGGAAACAGACATGAAAAAGCAAGGAAAGTCTTTCAAAAGTTCTGTGAACTCAGAAGGAGGTTCCAACCTCAAACTGGTATGCTAAAGGCTGCCAGTGGACAGATATTAACTGATTCAAAGGAGATCAAAAGAAGATGAAGTAGTATACTGAAACACTCTACAGTAGAGATGTCAACATCCAAGATACCAAGATACACTATGCTGATGAAACTACCCTGATAGCCGAAAATTCAAAGGATCTGCAAGCCCTAGTACTAAAAGTCAAAGAACACAGTGAAAAAAATGGGACTAAAATTAAATATAAAGAAGACAAAACTAATGACAACAGGTAGAACAACCAGTTTTAGAATTTACAATGAAGATATTGAAGTGGTGGATAGCTTCTGACTTTTATCAACAGTAAAGGAACAAAGAAATATGCCACAGACTAGCACTCGGCAGAGCAGCCATGAAGACCCTGAAAAAGATATTCAGCTGCCATGATGTGTCTATATCTACAAAGATCAGAATGGTGCAAGCCATGGTATTCCCTGTGATACTCTATGGAAGTGAAAGTTGGACTTTAAAGAAGCAGGATAGGAAGAGTATTGGCGCCTTTGAACTTTGGTGTTGGAGAAGACTCCTGAGAATACCATGGACAGCCGAGAAAACAAACCAATGGATCATTGAACAAATCAACCCAGAGTTCTCACTCAAGGCACAAATGACCCAGCTCAAATTATCCTACTTTGGACACATTATGTGAAGACCCAGCTCTCTGGAAAAGGCTCTAATGCTGGGTCTTCACATAATGTGAAGAGAAGAGGATGACCAGCAGCAAGATGGATGGACTCAATTATGGTAGCAATTAGTGCATCATTGGGAGACCTGAAAGAACAGGTTAGGGATAGATCAAAAATGATTTGATGGCACATAATCAATCAATCAGTCAAAATCAATTATTTAAAATACAATGCAAAAATTATGTCAGGTTTCTATACATGTGCCAGAGCACTAACTTTAATGGAGAAGAGAATTATACTGTTATAGTATGCAATAAGAAGAAAATGTGAAAGAGGGGGACTGCTCAAACAAACATTCTCCCACTTTCTCTGAGGCTCTCAGAGTCTTAAAAAGGCCATGGTTTAAGTAGAAGGGCACAATCACAGATGATTTCTGCAAGATACCTAAATAGTATACCTAGAAGCTCAAAATTAAGTTAGTTTTCTAAAAATTAAATAATTATATTTAATTCTTTTATGATTGCAGAAGTCTTGCAAGACCAGCAATGTCATGAAATTTCAGTGTAGTAATCTGAGATCTGCATTTTTCCAAAAAGTGAGAGCGGTATGTGTACTTCCCTCCCTCCCCACCCCCCACTCCCCCTCTCCCCCATTTCTGTCCAGTTTATCTCTTTATACAAGGCTGGGTTTCCAGATTCCCACAGTCTTAGCCGAGCAGAATATGGGGCAGAAGTCAGTGATTACAAGCTCAAATATGTTCTTGTTATGAAAATCAGCAGCTCCAGGATAATCCCTGGAAATTGGGGAAAGTATTAGGAGGTAGCATGTAATCTTTTCCTCCCATCTCCTTTCCTACTGTAAATTATTTTCTCTTATTAAAGCTATTTTGAAGGCGGGGAAATGAAATGAGGTGAATAAAAATCCCTGTACCATTCCCCTGATCTTCAAAATAACCCCCTACAGGCAATCTTCTGCCCTGCAAACATTTTGGGATATAACTCCCATAATTTCTAATTATTGCCCATTTATAGGGTATACGAATGTAAATGTAAATTATCTCGAAAGACCAAATCTACTGTACTAATACCAAATTTAGCAAGAAACCCTTAGTACTTTTGAATCAGTTTTGTCCAGGATGTAATCATTGATACATTTTTTCACCGACCTGCAAAGCAGCAATTCTAGAAGCAACTTGCAGCTTAAGAACTTATTTATTAAATTAAAGCTGACATCACATCAACTGGCCTAATTTTTGGACTTCTTTCTTCCTGTATCCCCAGCTTTTAGTCCCACCTTATATTATGAAGAATTCTGGGAACTCAGGAGCCTGCACATTTTTTCTGGCACTTTAGAGGTTAATGAATCTGACAAGTTTCTTTTTCATTTTTAGGTTATTTTAAGGAATACAATTTTATTTATGACATGAAATAAAAGCCCCATACTTTTAGCATCTGATAAGCAACATTCCAGAAGAGGAAAGACATTTACTAATTTGGGACTGCAGCACATTTACTATTATGTGTTAGCAGTTCAAACCTACAGCTGAAGTCACAAATAATATGGGGTTTCCATATCTTTTTCTACTAAAGCTAATAATAGAACATGATTGAATGTAATGTAATTTACTATGCCATATAAGCATTTATTCAGATAAGAACACTAAGTGTTCACAACTTTTATAATTTTTCCATGCTTGTATAAGTGCTGTTTGTTTCAAGCATGTGAATGACATTTGCCTAACAAGTGATAAGTGGCAGTTATCATATTTCATTTCATATCCCAAAGCAAACACCTGTTTGATGCGCATTCTTTCCATTGATAGCTAAAATATTCAAAATGCAATTCTCTGCATGTTCAGTCAGTAGCAAATCATACTGAATTCCTAAATATAAGGATCAAAGCTTAAATATTCAGTGTTATCACAGTTTACAGGAAAGTACTGTATTGGATTCCATACATACACCTAAATGGAGATATGGGGAGATATATATATATATATATATATATATATATATTGTTAATTTAATTTAAAGTAAATTCAGTTTATGATCTTGGATGTAGCTGTATAAGAATATTGGAGTGATGCAGTTTTAAATCACTTGCATTCTCAAATTATATTCCTGGCATGCTATGAAGTCAAAAACAAGCCAGAAGGGTAATGGAACCAATATATTTATTCAGGTCCAGACGTTACTGTGCCAAAGTACCTTTAATCACATTCTCATATTTCTGACCTTGAGGTTTTTTTTTCTTGCTTCTTCATCAACTTGCATTTATTTTTTAAATAAATAACTTTTTTATATACATTCCTCCTAAAATATACACATTTAATGCCTTTCTCCTAATACTGTTATCTTTGCGAACTTTCCTTAATACAAATGTATTTGGAAAATGACTTTTTCCCCAATAAATGCTTTTTAATTGGCAAATTGTGCCACAAAATTCAGTAGTGCCAAAATATTACCGTGTTCAGCATGCATATTGATTCAAAAAGTACTGTCTGATAAATTTATATCAAACATGCATGTCCCCGTCATCAGAATCACTTACATTTGAAATTTTTTCTCATTTGAAAGGCTTGACTCTTTTCAATGAGGTTGCCAATATGCACACACAAAGTAAACAGATACAGATTCCTCCCTTGAAATGAATGGTTATACATCCTTTAGATGTTAGATTGCAAGCCACCATTAAATGGTTTTTAACAATGAACAATATAATATAGAATACACGAATGGATAAATTATGCAAAATTATTGCTCCTATGGTTTGGAACACTCATACTTGGAATTAATTGTTGTGTTGTAGCAAGAGTTTTTGGCTAATGAAAACATAATCCTTCAGTTTATTATTATTAATAAACTGAATAATATATTATTCTCAAGCCCTCTGTAGCAGGAATAAGATAACCCACAATGAATACATGTACTGAATTGAATAAAAACATAAAAATATTTATAATTTATAAAATATAATAATGTAAGTGTGAATTACTTTAAGCATACAAGAGTTCACTATACAATGTTAAAAGTTGAATTTGATTACTTCTCAATGCAGTATTTATAGTAAGCTTTACTTTTATGTTACCTATTCTAAATGCACCACTTCATCAACTTACAATGCTGATAAACAAACAAACATACCATGTTACACGAGGTACTGGCCAGCCTCTCACAGTGCAGTGCAACCTGACATTCTGTTTTTCCCAGACAGTATGTGAACGAGGTTTGATAACGAATTCAGGGGCATGTAACAGACTATCTTCATTTAACTTTCTGTGGAATTCTTGTGTCTCTGTTAACTATAAAACAAACACTTCACTTTAAAAAATCATCCTCCGGACATGCACTAGTGTCCTAAGAAATAAAACTTACCTTTGATCTAGACTACTATATAAAATACATTTGTCAAACATTCATAAATGTGATTCAATATGACTGTGATTTTCAATGTGCTATTTAAACTTTTTTTTCTTAAAGAACATGATCACAGGAAAAAATGAAAACATGTTTGCTTTCTCCAGCTTTAGACTTTGGTCAGACCCAGAATGGGCTGCCTACCACTTCCTGAGTGCAGAAATGGATAATCTCCTCCTCCTCCTCCTCCTCTTCCATCTGAGCCAACTGCAAATGTATCCCATATCAGTGTTTTCCAGCTTTAATTCAAATTGATGTTTTCTAACCCAAGCCATTTTAGGACCTTCGGCATGGATGGTCTCCAGCATTTCGTTCTAATCTAGATGCAGTCTTGGCTCCAACTGGCTGTGCTGCCTGGCAGGCCCCTTCCCTTTCAGTGGCTAATCACTACATTGTGCAGCTATTACATTCTGGGCTGCTGGGCTGCTATGTTCTCTCCTGATTGGCATCTGCCATTTTTAAAAATACTGTAATCTTACAGTTTATGATATAATGTTTCCCCTTTCCAATGAACTGTTCTTACCTCTAAAAGCTCATGCTCCATTTTCCAGTGGGTACCCTTTCATTTCTACCCAGTCTAGGCAAAGCATGCTCCCCTTCCTTTCCTGGTCCTGCCCACAGCACTGTATTGCAAAGCTCCCCTTCCCTTCTGTCCTTTTAAAAAAAAAAATATTAAAGCTGCTTCTTTAGTTGCTGCTTTGTTTCTATGAAGCTGAGCTATCAGTTCTTCCTTATTGCAAAGCTTCCATGGATCTACAGAAGAATGTAGGAATGAAAAAGCAACCTGTTTCCCGTTGTTTTCATTCTGGGGTGTCAGAGTTAGGACAGTACCATAAGGGAAAAAAGAAAAAAATAAAGGGTCTGGATTAGTGTAAAAGGAGATAATGTGGGAAGAGAGGGCATCCATGTGTGCAAGCAATTGGGAAAGCAAAGGAAAGGCACAGGGACGAGCAACTAGTGAAAAGGGAACAATCTCTAAAAGGAAGAGGCAGGCACTGGTGGACCAGTCCACACAGGAGCCAGTCAGTGAGGTGTGCCTTCTCTGCATGGGTTGGAAGGGAAAGAAGCAGGGGAATGACCATTCGGGTCTTGCAGTGGCCATGGTTTGGACTGAGCACAAGCCCAACTCTATTCCCAACTCACTGCAATTCGACAAGTATTTTTGAAGTTGGCTTAAGAAACAGCTGAGAGTAGCATGGGAAACAAGCAGTTGAGGCTGCAGGGCAAAATTGTCCTTCCTCTTCTCAGAGCAGAAATCTGCAAACTGCTTTTGCATTTATATGTTGAAAGACTGAAAGGAAATAATGAGCCCAAGTGAAAGAGGAATGTGACTTTTCCCATGTGAAACTGCTGAAATATTAGTATCTAATACTGGAAACTTGTTCCTCCCAACATTAGCCCCCAGGATCCCTTCTGACGTTACACGAAGAGAAAAAGGGGAGTGTTAGAAATTGGCCAGACCATGTGCCAGTTGGGACAATAGAGCTGCTGGTTGCAAAATCCTTTCGGTATGTTCATTCACACTCCAAACCAACATACAATCTACAGCAGTTCTGGAGCTGGCACTGATTTATTTATTGGCTTCCACAACATTCCTTTTATTTAAACGAGTCCTGGGAATGGGAAACTGATCCTTCTACATTCTTGCCCTTCAACAGGAGCCAGGAAAGATGCTGGAGTTCTTGTTCTCTGACAGAACAGATAGGATTACTCTGCCCAATCCTTATACACCTATAATCCTATCATTTTTATCTGTAGAGGAAGCAGGAAGAAGAGCTGAAGAATGTATTCTACTTCATATTTAGATGCTGAAATCCTGCCAAATGTTTTTAAGTCCTCATGGTTCAGAAAGAAAATGAAGAATGTTTTATTTTTTTCCACTGAAATCAAAGAGAAACACAAGAACAATGTGCTTGCCTAACTGTAGTATCATGTCCTGTGTTCTGATATTTTTTAACAACAGTAACAAGAACCAATGCCCCACATCATTAACATGTTAATGAAAGAATGACTTAATACCGTTTTCCTTAAAGCCATTTTTTCAGCTGTCTCCCGTATTGCTACTTTTCTTGATTTTTTCTCATGTTTTTCTTCTTCTACAGAAGAGGAAATTTTCTTTTTGGTTGCAGTAATCCCTTCCCCAGATGCAAAAAGGTTCCTTCTGGCAATATAAGCAGCACTTTCCTTAATTCTTTCTTCTTCTGTATCTGTAATTCCACTGACATAGTTTTCTCTGCAATAATTAAAAAAAAAACATCCATAGCATAGTAGAAAACAAGGCATTTTTTGTTAATATTAATGTATCAAGGCAATGAACTTTCCACATCAACCTTTCCTAATTTGTGCTGTAGATATAAGACTTAGGCATGATGGTTGTGGATGATACAAATTTTAGTCCAACATGTCTGGATAACAGTATGGTGGAGAAGCTGTTCTACATGATTTTCTTGAAAAACATTAGTAATCACCAGTCTTATTGTTGCTTTAGCTTAAGAAGATAAAGGTAAATATGAGAAGATACCAACACACATACAAGGTATCAGTGTTATGACTTTCTACTGTATATCAAACGAGTCAATTCTTTTTTAAAACATTATAGCTATTATTCTTTTACATCTGGTGTACATATATTTCAGTGTCAAAATAGTATACTTCCACAATATAAATAGTAATGAAGACTAAATTTTGGATGCAGCAAGCAATTGCCTAGAAAGCTGGCACCTGGCATTGGAAAAAGCAACAGTAATAGACTATTTATTTAGCTTTTCAGTCAGCAGCTGCAGTTATTGAGCATAAGCAATTCTTCACATGTAAAGATCTATCTGTTGTATTCTTTTCATATTTTATCAATATTTTTAACACAAATGCCAATTCATTGAAATATGCTTGTGAATGTTATGGTCAAATCCATATATGCAATTTATCAGTATATATTTGAGAGATATACTCACTCTGAATATCAAAGTTATGAAATGGGCTAGCCATATAATTCTAAAAATTAATTCAAAACATCGAGCAATTAGAAAGGGTACAGAAAGCATTCCTGAGATGGAGTGCCAATTGTCTAGGTTGATCCTGAATCAGTCGTTAATGATATTAATCTTCAGTCAGAGAGTTTAGAATAGCAGATTTACATATAAAGACAGATAACTGATTGACACCTTTGGAATATTAATACAGTAATATTTATACTTTCAGATGATGCCATTCAATAACTCTTGTGCTAGCTAGGGATTATGTATACGTAAATCCAAAATACTTCTGAAGGTCACCAATTTGGGAAGGGTTTCTTTCAGAACACCCACAAATCAGAATAATAATAAATGTCAAATATTATAATTTGTGAAATGTTAATAATCCAGCCATACGAGTGGGAAAATAATTGCAGTAAAATCAGTAGAAATCAGAATTAATAAAATTGACTAGATCATACTAAGGGCTATTTTTATACCATGTTCACCATGCAAAACATTTTAAACCATTGTTCCACCGTACTTTATTTACATTCTTGGCTTGCTTTATCATGGAAAAGTGAGATTAAATGGTAGCTTTATACCTTATTTTCAGAAATAAGTTTTGTGGGACTAACTGCAAACCAAGGGGGTACAAGACAGCAGTCTAAAAGTGGATGACTTGCATAAGAGCATTCTATCAGAATATTCCTAAATTAGCTTTGGAATCCAATTACTGCAGGTCCAAATCTAACTTTATCAGTTGGACAGCAACCAATACAATGAATGTATCAGCTCCCTAGAAGGAATTTGATTTCTTTTTTAACCCTATGACCTCTCTCTAGCAAATCATCTCACAGTGGAAAGATGCAAACTGAGCTAGTTAGTAATGTATATATGGTTTGCAAGTATAACATGAATCTGAGTTGTTTCCTTCAGATAATAAATAGGTGGCAGTGGTATCACACGGCCCATTGTTTTCTGGCATAAAGGATGGACTTTCCAATAGCAAGCTCGATTAGACTTATTATGGGTCAAATTAGCTTTTTATCCCTTTAAGAAAAACTGACAAGAGACTAAATTGACAGGATTTATATATTACCATATATATATATAAGTTATATATTACCATATTTGCTTTATATGATAACATTTAAAGTAAATTCTGTAAGCTCAATCTAAAAACACTTGTTAAAAGCTATTACCAATGTTGGAAGATAGCAACAAGTATGTCCAAACTAAAATCATACTGTCAGATAAGTGTTGAAAAAACTACGATGCTGGCATTGGATGTAAAACAGACCTTGAACATTTTAAAAACCATTTCCCTGTTTCTTACAATATGAACTGGACAAATTAAAATAATTTTGAAAAACCTGTTTGTTGCTCTGGTAACTCTAAACAGTAAATAATAATTGGTTTTTGTTCACCTAGTCTTGGATACTATTGCAATAGTTTCTTACTCAATTATATACAATAAAAAGTTAGAACAAATTAATCAGGAATGCAGTATATACGTGTGCATGTATGAGAGAGAAAAAGACAGCTTTTCTTGTCTTGTCATGAATATATTGGTTTAACATAAGTTTAAATTGAACAGACAGAAAACTGATCTTTTCTGGACTAAATTAGAACTCTGGAGTATCTGCATCCATGTTAAGAAGAACCTTTTTCCTGAAAATTTCATTATAAAACAATGAAAATTTGATCATACTACTTATTCAAGAATTCACAATTTCAGTAGCAATTTCTATAGAAATTATAGCCTCCTCTGTAACTTTCACACCCACCAATCTTAGTTTTTAATTTGGTTCTATGTAAAAATTCTTAAATTCAAGTTCAAATTCACTACAACTCAAATGTATCTTATCATATGTTTATATTGACGGAGGACTCAATTTTTCTATTAAAAATATCACAGAAAACGCAGAGCAGTGAGATACTTGAAATACAGTATTTTTAGTGCAGGTTATCTTTCCTTCTATTTTCTCCACATTATCGATTCCTTTGCTTTTCAGTTATTTGCACATAGGATGCAATCCAATAAACAGTTTCTTAAGAATAAACTGTCATTGAGTATATTGAGACTTACATCAGAGGAAACATACATAGGACTGCACTATTGGTAGCTAATCTCAGGCAGATTATATTGTCAATCAACCTCACCATCTATGATATGTGCAATAGAAAGACTCATTAGGAATTTCACTATATGGTTAAATTTAGCAATGAAGCCATTAAAAAGCCGTAAAGAAATATTCTCTCCCTCTTTATATCAGTCATTTTTGTCCCATTTACAAAACAGCAGTAAAGAGACATACCTTCCAGTGAACACAGGTACTACATAGTCAACAACAGATGTGTTTTCTTTTTCTTCTGACAATACACTTTTCTTTGCTCTCTTTGCTTTAGGACTCAACTTTAGAGTATGATCTTCTACCAGACTTCTGAAAGAAAAGTCGTATCATTAGATTTCTGAAGACATCTGTCCTAACATTATCTACTGTGATGCAAGTTGAACATAGTGGAAGTAGAAGGTGCCAGAAGGCATTGATAGTCTTTAAATCAGCAATATACATTTCAATCCCATGCCCAGGTTGCTTTTTCCAGGCAGCTATACAACATGCAAACAATCCTGAACTCAGAAATATCTCATGAAGTTCTGTGTTCTTATTCCCATTTTATAGGGTAACGTATCTGAGCTTCAAAACTCCAGATCACTAGCTTATGGTATTTCTTTGCTGACATTTAGAAGAAGTCTGGACTTTTGCAGCTCAGATTTAATGCAACTACTATGTTAACTGTGTTTAGAATTTGTAGCCTTAATTACTGTCCTTCCTACTTTCTAAATTCAATATTATTTTTTACCCACATTTGTATAAGTCACCTACTTCTTGTGCCATTCTCTCACACATTTTTATTGATGTGTTCAAAAGCACACTGCTTAGACCTTTCTTATGATAAATAAGGCATGAATTCTTGCCTTAAGTTGACAATAATAAACCAGAATCAAGCACAAGCCACACAAATGCATAATTGAGAAGGCACATTGTAAAACAGAAAATGAAAAATACAATATAGCATTAAAGTGTGCAAGGAAAGAAAACACTGCAACACTGGGTACAGTCAATATAATACCTTCATTACTCTTGCTCATTATACAAAATACATAATTGTACAAAAAGGAAAAATGTCATCAGTAGGGAAAAGCACAGGTCTTAGTAAAAATTATTTATTTTAATACTTGTTTATAGATTAGGTGCTTTTCCCTGAGAATTTTAGCCAATGCAGTTCCAATGATTTGCTGAAACAGTTGATCATTTTTCATTATTTATATCAACTAGATCCTACAATTTCCCCAAGGACTTCATGACAGTGTACAAAGCTCTCTCCTGTTTCATTTTATCCTTACAATATTATTTCTCTCATCCTGTTTTCCTGAGGCACTTTGAAAGTGATTACTCTAACGTCAATCTATGACTAGTGCAATCTCAACTTTCTGCAGCAACTGTTCAAAGAAGAAAGAGAGGAACGCGTATGTGCATATTTGTGTGTAAAAGAGAGGGAGAAATAAAAAGGTGCCCTCTATTGGCATGTCATGCAGCCCCTATACAGATTACTTCCATTTCCACAGGATTCTATAACAGGAATCTGTTTTACTTATTCAGAATTATACAATGATTCTTTCCTGTAATCATGAAGATTGTTGAAAGACCTTAAGAATATAGCCACAAAGAATGTGCTGAATTTGGTAAAATTGAAATAATTTTTTTTAAATCCTGAACCAGGTTTGCATACTTGACATTTTCTATTCTCTAGGTTATTCTCACTCAGCATATTGCCCTCCAGATGTTTCTGACTTCAGTCCCAATGATCATCCTTGACTTGGGATTCAACACATTTGGAAGATGCACTTACAGAATTTTGACAAGACAATTAAATGTCTTTTCAATTTAATGATAGTGTAGATATCTAACAAAGAACTACGAATGATGCTTTTCAAATATCTTCATGAACTTGCACTTCTCAGCTACTTCATTGGTCTGTACTTGTCATATAAATGTTATGAAAGATCCATTCCACTGTGCTACTACTCATTTCTTATGGCCAATTCAGTATGGAAGTATATTCCTTTAAATATCTAGCTAGACTCCTACTGGCCTTGCTGTGCCAAATTTTGAAAACTCCTTTTTCATTCCCCTTGTAATGTACAGTCCTTTGGCATTTGAAAATAGAAGTTTATTTGGACTTTCTCTGAACATGCAAATTAAATTTAATATTGTTAATCAAACTTCCAACAAAAAATTAAGTAGCTGCTTTGTAAATATTTCTTGTGGAATTATGGCAGAGGGTACAAATTTTTTAAAAAGCAGCATACGCAAAGAGGGGCAAGTAATGAAACATACACTGCAGAGTTGCAACCCATGTATGAAAAAGCAAAACTTTTGTTCCGATGTCAAGCTGCATGATTTATTGTTCTGTTGGTATAGTGTTTAAAAATGAATGCCTATGAAATGCAGCTATAAGATGTACACATCTTATGTGATTGACCTCCAGAATTAGCTTTGCACCTGTGTCATCAACATCGGAACAGATTGATTTTTGGCTTAGCTATAGTGCATTTAAAACCATAGTAAACTCGTATTTTCCTCGAAGTACAGAGCCTTGATAAGTATTTTCTTTGAAATGCTGCAGTTTCAGCCACCTTGGGCAGGTTTTCAAGGAGAAAGGTGCTTTGATGGCTTTGCGGCTCTCGTTTCATGGGAATCACGCATATCTTTTGCACATAAACTGGCAAATGCGCACAACATGAAAGAAGTGACTGGGAGGGCAGGGTGTGCGCAAGCAGTTTATTCTATTTCTGCTTTGCATGCAACTGGGCGGTGAGGTGTTGTTTTTATTGGAGGCTTAGGGGTAAGGCAATTGTTAAATGACATTCCTTGAGCCCCGTTCTCAGCATTTCAGGATCAGCAGAAGTGAAGACTATCATAGATTAAAGTGTTCTTGATGGTTTTTGGAATAGAAACAGTGGTAGAGTAGACAGTATCAGCTTCGGGGTACATGATGCCCCTAGGACACCTCCTGCCAATGCAAAGATTTTCATTTTTATAATGATTCAGAAGAAGGGGCAACATTGTGCCTCCTGTGTTTGATACCCTAGGCCAGTGTCTGTCTGTCTGTCTATGTATTTATTTATCACATTTATATAGCCACCAATCTCACAAAAGGCGACTCTGGGTGGCATACAAACCTAAAGCCAGCCCTGAGTATAGATGTATCTTGAATTATTTCTTAAGAGGCTCTCAAAATTCTCAACTTACAAGAGAAATACATATAAAACATGAGCAACTTGCAGAAGTAGATTCTGGCTATCATTTCTGTACCACAATACACAGTCTGGACAGAGAGTGAAATTTACAGGGGAGAAACAACAGCCAAGGGTTTATATTCTGCTCCACTTTTTTAGAGCTTAAGGATCAACATTTGGTTGAGCCAAAAAAAGCGAACCCTGAACCTGCGGGAACACTAGAAGGAAAAAAAGTGAATGGTCTGATAGAGATTTGGTGTACACTGTAATCAGCAATGCTTATAATATAGTCATATTAAAGTATTTAGATATGTTTCCAACTCTTTATATTAAGATTCTTATATTGCGATATTTCCCTTTCGAGGCTTCTGTCCAGCATCACAGATGGAGTATCCACTCTACTTATAATCTACATGGTTAGATTAATTTGCATTACAGTACTGGCATTACAGTACTGGTGTAGGAATACTCAAAACAAGTGTAGTGCCTTAAAAAATATAAAGAAGCCAAGCTTTCAGTGAACTAGTTCTTTTGCACTACAAAATACTGACAAATTGGATATAGTATAATCAAGTTCTTTCTTCTTTAATTTCCACCATGTTTCTGAAGACAAAAATTTAAAGTATACCACTGTCTCAAGCTTACATTTGCATATAATCTGGGGGTTCTCCTGGACTTGCACCTCCTGCTCAAGGAACAGGTGGCAGTTGTGGCCAGGAGGGCCTTTGCGCTACTGCAGGTTGTGCACCAGTTACGCCCTTTCCTGAACCAACAGGCCCTGCTCAGTCACCCACGCCCTAGTCACGTCCCACTACTCTAGTGCACTCTGCATGGGGCTGCCCTTGAAAAGTATCTGGAAGCTTCAGTTGGTTCAGAATGCAGTGGCCCGCATAGTTTTATGCAAGCCTAGATTTGCACACATTTCACCTCTCTTGTGGGAGCTGCACTGGCTGCTGATTTGCTTCCGGGTCCAATTCAAGGTGCTGGTTGTCACCTTTAAAGCCCTACATGGCTTGGGGCCAAGTTATTTGAAGGACCGCCTTTTCCCAGTTTTGTCTGCCTGACCCACCAGATCGGGGAGGCAGGATATGTTACAGGTCCCCCCTATTAAGGAAGTCCATCTAGTGGGACCGAGAAGAAGGGCCTTCTCTGTGGTGGCTCTCTCCCTGTGGAACATCATCCCCAAAGAGATAAGACTGGCCCTCTTGACCCTCTTCCGCAAGGCCCTGAAGACATGGTTTTGTCAGCAGGCCTGGGGATCCCAGGTCAACCTGAAGCCCATCAAATGGCTAGTGTAAATGTATTGTTGTTGCCAGGGAAGTGGGGGGTAGAGTGGGTTTAGTATTGGGATTTTTATTTTTGTAAGCTGCACGGAGTCACTGTGAGTGAGTTGGGCGGCCATATAAATTGCTTAAATGAATAAATAAATAAAGTGAAAACCATGTCATTGTTCATATTTACATTTCAGTTTCTAATCTACCTCTACCCAAACTTCTATCTGGGTCAAACATGCAATCACTATAATAATTTTTATAGCTCTAATTATAAAGGAAATGATTGTTCTGTGAATCTAGATTTCCACAGGTAAACTGAGATTACTGAAATATATTTACCCAGAAGTCTTACTTTTTAAGGATGTCTAGGTTAGTGTAACATTGCATCCTTAACATTAAACAATATTTTCTCAAAAGGATAAGCATGAAAGTGCAACTATTTTGAACCAGGACAGCTGGTTTAAAAAACGTGTTTCTCCAGACAAGGATGAAACGGTACTATTCCTGTCAATCCCTGAAAATATGGAATCTACTTGAAAGTAAAATATAAACTATGTTGGGGCTGGAAAAATACACATATGAAAGCTGCCAAATGTTATGAAACAGCTCTCCTTGAAATCAGAGAGCAATGAAAGATACTTCTCTGGGGAAATATTGTTCTACATACTAAAGAAGAACCTTAGCTGCATATCCACAGCTGATGAATAAGATTTTGGAATCTGTTTTTGAAAATTGAGAAACTTAACAATAATCTTTTCACCCTTAATGATTCAGATATAAGGTATTATTAATGATTTCAGTAATGTCCTGATGAATAGCCCTGGCAATCTTCTTCAGTAAACTGGGGACAAATTTGTTGGTCCTTAAACACTATTCAATTCATCACATCATAACAATTGTTTATGGGAGTTTTTCATTAGTTTTTAAGGTTGTTATTCAGATTTTAAAAAATTAAATTATGGATCCACTCTGTATTTTTTCTTTTGAATTTTTAAATTTATCTTGTGCATTATATTTTAATTTGAATTTCTAACTTATAATTAATCCTACCAAGGAGTAGAGATTCAGCTTCCATGGAAATCGGTAAAACAAGTTACTCATGACTGAAGTTCCATTGATTTAAATAGTGAGCAAAGAGTTGTCCTCCAGCTACCCTATCATCTTTCTAGGCTTAGGAAATCTATGGGGCTGGAGACATTCTAAGGAAAGGAGAGGAAAGGAATAGCATACTGTACGTGGACAAGCCAGATATTTAAATAAATGTGTTTTTAAAAAATGTGGGGTGGGGAGGATCCTGTTACTCCCAATAAGCTCAGGGGTCTGGGAAAGGCACTCAGGATATAGTATCACTGGGTATTTTGTTAAGTGTTAATGTATTATTATTTGATTGCACTTTAATAAGGCAAATAAAGCTTTTGTAGTCCAGACACAATTGGTCCTCTTTTCTTAGTTTATCCAGAAAGTGATTTGCGTATTTGTACTGAACTCTCATTCTATTAAACATATATTCTGTAGAATTTGCTAATGTAGGAGACAGTGTTTTGGAGGGAAAACGGCAGCCTCAAAGCCAACCTTTGTCTTGCACTGAGCTTCTTGGAGATCTTCCTGTTCTTTTGAAACTAGGCATTTCTCTATGGCAGCCACTTTTGGACAAGCCAGAAAGCAATGGCAGCAGACTTGTAATACTAGCAACGGATGACTTGCTCCTACAAGATAAAGCACCATGGCAGCAAATGTAGCCACAGGCCTCTAAAAGTTAGAAACCATTGCTTTACACATCAGCTACTCACCACATTATAAAAGCTATCAAGTCAAGCAATTTAAAACACTCACCATGAGGCAGCTGAAAAATGTAAACTGCTTCTAACCCTACAGGACAAGCTAATTAGGAGTCAAATGTCTAAATTCCCCCCACTCCCCTTTCTCTACATCTCAGCTGATGACTAAAGACATAGTTCATGACATAAAAAAGGAACTTCTTCAGGTTACATTCAGTCTGCTGAACTGGGGTTTCCCCTCTGGCCAAAGGACAGAAACGTTAGAATGGCCATAGATTATGATCAGGAAATTATTGTAAGAGCCCAGACTAACACTTTTTAAATGAATTTTGACGTTACAGAAGAAAATAAACATTTCTACAAGATGGTAAAAAAGTGCAAAAAAAAAAAAAAGACAGCAAGAACTAATTATAATTCTTGGACTTCAAGTAAGGCATTTATCCTCCTTTCCTTCTTGACACATAATCTTATAAACTGAACTAGCCAAGAATTCTTGTTCCTAAATAATCCATCTGAGCTTTGGGCATTTACCATTAAAACTATTTTCTGAAGCTGAAATAACACAGCCAGCTGAATAATGAATGCAATCATACTTTCATCAGTATCAGTAATCCAATTATACTGGTCACATACTGGGCTCACACACCAGCCTAAATCCATCTAACAGATAAATTAATCACTTCAGGGGGGAAAATAAAATCCCTCTCTTCTAAATCTGCTGAGAGATTGAACACTTGCACTGCACTTCCTTATTGTATTGGATTTCAACTGCTAGTGCCAAATTATCAGAATGAAGTATGAACTCAATTAACAATACAAAACCATTTGTCTTTCTTCAACCTGAAATACCAGAATACCACAGTTACTGACAGGTGATGTAATTCAAACGTTCCTTAAGATAAATGGGTTCTTTTCATTTGTATTTATTTGGCAACATCTATAGATTATCTTTACTTCAATTTCTCTGACTATAACATTATAGAAATAAATCACAGTGCTAAAATATGAATTCAAAGCCAAAATAAGCATAACAAAACAAGTATATCTAACAGTCAGGAAAAACAGCAGTGGGATTATGAATTTGAGCTAGAATCAAGCAGAAAGTTAAGCAGAAAGTTTCTTCTCCAGCTATTTTATTTGTAATAAAATATTTGATTAAATTACTTTTCCACCCAGGGGAAGGATCATGACCTTTCTTTCCATAGGCAGAAAAGCAGCTGTGATGAGCGTTCTCAATGAGGGAAAAAAATGGCTGAGAAGAGAAGTGTTGAGTGGCTTTTCTCCATTGCCCCAGTCAAACCCACAAACTAACATGACTAGTTAAAGTGTGGTCAACAGTTTGCTTTATGACTGATAATGTGACATCCATTGTAATCTCCACAAGACACATAAATGGTTTTACAAACCAGGTTAACATTTAAGGTATACACAAATGGAAAGAAGCATTTTGTAAAAAGGTAATCTGAGAAAGTTTATTGTCCCAACAAATATTTATGATCACAAAATTTGATCCTGAGGAAATGAAAATGGATGGGAAGCTACCACACTACGTAAAATTGTGTTTTACTCTACCCGTAACTGTATGGATCATATCCAAGACGATATGCTTCAGCTTTCTTATTGACCAATTCAGATCCAAGATGATACGCTTCAGCTTTCTTACTGACCAAATCAGATTCTAGACTATAAGCTGCAGATCGTTTACTGTGACCTGCAGATTTGTGGGCAAGGCTTTCTGTTAATTCTTGGCTGGCTGCTGTAGACTTTTCGTCAGAAAAAGCTGACTCATGACGGTAGGCTGATGCTCCTTTGTGACTGTAGGCAGCAGAGCCATGCGTGTAAATGGCAGATTTGCGCTTTTCTTCTTTCTGATATTGACTTAGTGTGGATTCTAGCTCTTTGTGACGATAAGCTCGGTCGAAATGCTGATGATGCCTCTGGTAGAATGGTAAAGACATTTTGGAATTTTCCTAATTCAATTCACACTTTGGATAAACTGTCAAAAGAAAAAAAAAACTAGTTAGTTGTTATTCTCAATTCTCCTGTGTTTTATGTTTTTGTAAACATAAAAAATGCATCAGATGAATACTTCTCTTCTTCATGAACTTATCCATAAAGAAATCTGCTACCAAGATATAAGTAACATAAAAAACATTAACACTATTATAAAATATGAAAGTTGAGGAACAAAATACTCACAGGGATGTAAATAAGATTTAGAATGTGCACAAATCATGTCCAGTTCCATGAAATATATTTTTCATTTGATATTTATGACCACAGGCATATTTCTAAAAAATGTAGTTTTCATAGAACCCCTTTCTATGAAAAAACTGATAGTGGACACAGATTAAAAATAAAACAAAATATCCATTTAATCTAATGTAAAATCCTTTAAATCTAAGCTTAACATTAAAAATAAAAGAGTGGCTCCCATAAACATATTTTTTCCTCTGATTAGCTCTTATAAAACAAAGAAGCAGGATGGGAATCTGTAATTGTTCTAAATCTTAATATATCTTTGTCAATTAGGAAAAAGGTGTAGTTTACATTTTAAAATAGTTACCATTCTAATTTTGAAACTGCATTTTCAAAACTAAGATTTCAAAAAAATTTTATGTTTAACCATTTCATGCTATTATATCTGAAAAATCAAAAATACAATCCATATTTCAGATCCTTACACTTGCAAACTGAACAACTTTGCAATACAACTGATATAATATATAAATTTGTACAATATATCATGATTTATTTATCATTTTTGTAACTGCTGGTTCTGTTATGGCATTAATCCATAGGGAGGGAAACTAATAGTCTATTCTTATTCGTTGGTCTCAACGCTAAAGATCTAAACAATTATGATTTTGTTCAAGAGCCATCTGTTGACTCCAACATAAAATGTCACCCCACCCATTTTTAAGCCTCTTGAGCTACATTTTCCCAGTGTTTGCTCATGCTTGTGGACTATTGCTTAAAAATACTATTCACTCTATTCATTGTAATTAGGTTTATCTTATAATAGGTCTGTGAGAAAGGATTTCAGAACATCTTTGTACAACTTAATGGACATTCAGAAATGCATGTATGGCAAAAAATTTAAAAACACAGATTTTTTTTAAAAATAAAGTATTAATAATATAATTCTTCAAATAGTAGAAACTATCTGAGGAACTGCCTATCCTGTTATAAACCTATCCAGTTAGAAGAGGCCCTTTTGAAGATGCTCTGCTGTCCTTTCTGATATGGAAATATGGGCGTTTTCTTACATTGTTCCTGGTTTGTGAAACACACATTCTTGGGAGTTTCTTTGGCCTACTCTCTTTAATTTTTTAGGAAAAATATAGAGATACCTCTTTCATTAGGCATTTAACTGTTAGATGAGTTTAATATTTATGTTGTTAATTTTAGTTTATTATTTTTATTTTTTTTAAAAAAATGTGAGTTTTATTTTAATAAAGAAACAATTACTGGTTACATAGGTACATTCACCAAAACATATATAGAAAATATCTGTGCTACCAAGGTATTGTAAAAGTTCTTATATTTGAATGGATGAAAATGAAATGCATTTTAAAGTATATTGAAATCTCTTTATGTAAGAAAATATTAGCACTTTGGTTGATAATCTGAAAAAAAATTGAAATAATTGCCCATAATATGCACAAAACCAAAAGTGCAGCGCATACTTGTTGCCCAGCAACCCTTTTTATTATAGCTGTTACATCGAATTTCAAAAAATTTTGAAAAGTTTTAATAGCTGAATTAGTAAAATACTGAGAATTTCTATTACTTAAGTTTAAGATTCCTTCACTCTGTTACCAGAATTCTCCCAGCCCACTGCTGAACTCACAACTGGGCAAAAGAGAACAATGATCTTTGCAAGAATTAGAAATGAAAGAAAAAGTGATTATTTATCCACAGTTTAATATACAAAGCAGACACTCTAGAGAAATATCTATGAACATTGTAAACTTACCAGCAGCAAGATTCAGTATTACAGAAGTTCAATCTTGTATGTGGAAGAATGAGAGGAAGAGAGACATCCAACTAAAGTTCAGCCTAGCAAAGTGGAAGACAGGACCTGTGTTGAGGATGGACTCCCAAGTCCAGAACAAAAATAATGCCAGCGGTCACTGGAATGTGAAAGCAACACTCCCAACCTTTTATGGCTGGGAAGGCTGTTAAAAATAGCAATTGCAAAGAGGGAGATGGAGCCCTCACTATCTCTCTGCAAATATATGATGACAGCAGCTTCAAGCTACAACTTTTCTGTCTCCAAATCATAACTAAATCCTTCCTGACAGCTCAGAAATGATGTAAATGTGGTTGTGCTACTGAAATACAAATGGATTAACCAAAGAAATAATAGTACTTTTTTCCACAAATCTAATTTAGAAATATATTAGCACATCCATCTAGAAAAGAAATTGATTTCAGCTAAACCAATTAGTGGCAAATATCTACTTCTCCATCCACAAACAAGGGAGATGCCAATGTTGGGAGATTGTCTGTTGCCACAATGTTGTGGGGTTCCTAGTTGTCTCGGAAAGCAGAACCAATTAACTCTGATGTTAATTGACTTGACACCTGCACGAGAGGAAGTACTGTGATCATTGTTTTTGCAGTGCCTCCTCAAGCGCTGCAAGAAAGCGTGGATTCCGTCCTCCCAAGATGTCATGGTGCCTTGGTTTTCCCAATTCCTGCCAGCGACACAGATGAGCAGCTTTGGCACTCCTCTAACAGTGGTTTTCTTGCTTTTCTCTTTTTCCGTCCCTCGTTGTATAAAGCTAAGCCTGCAGAGGGAAGAGTGGGATGGGGATGAAGAATTGGCTGCCTTCTGTTGTGGGTATTCTGCTACTAGTTGGTTGGACAAAAAGCTGGCCAGCATAAGGAGGGGAAGGGCAGGACCATTGCTTGGCACTATGTAGTAGTGCAGAAATGATCATTTCAGTGATGGGGCAAAGCCAGTGGCTTATAGAACAGGGCTAAAACAAAGCCCCTACTATGGGTTTTAATTTTTTTTTTAAGTTTTTTTCTCCAGCTTGAAAGCTGAGTTTCAAAATATCTATTAAGATAAGGTTCTAAATTAAGATCATAGTCTCAAGTAAAACAATTCCATTAGGAATAAAAACAAATCTAGAAGCCCAAAACCAAAGATTGGCTGGTGCGTTTGTCACTATGCAAAATCCAGCTATTGTTTCTTAAATTTTGTCTCAGAAGGATTTATCTAGTATTATTTTCTAAAAAGTCAAGTCCAAAACAGCTTGACAGTACCTCCTAACTCTAGATCCAGAATATATCCTCTGTAGGACAGAGACATTGTAGTAATATTGTAATTATGATGATAATCATCATTATCAATTTTTTTTTACTACTTGATTAAATATGTCATGGTACTATGCTGCACTGATCACAGAAGCAATATGCAAGATGAGCCTTTATGACATTTTTAAGACCAGATAGTTTAAAAACTTACACCTTTCCAGCTCACTTTTGATATTTCCTAGGCTCTATTATTCCTGTGCATAGCTCAGACCAGTTCCTTAAAGGTGCTCCTAGGACTCCTGGGATTCCCCCAAGACCCTCTCAGGGTCCTCGAAATCAAATTCATTTGCCAGATATTGAAGATATTTGCAAAAAATTAAAACAATAACGCTCTTCTCATTATTTTTTGTTAAAAAGTATAAGGTTTTTTCATGAAAAATATTTTATTTATGTTAACATTTAATGGATTTAATGTTGCTATTTTTACATGACCCAGTAAATAAATATTCTATGAATGCATCAATTTAAATTTTTAATATGGTAAACGCTGATAAATATAACTCATACAAACAAAATCTCTTTTAGGGTTCTCAATATTTTTTAAAAGTGGGAAGGGGTCCTGAGAGCATAAAGTTTAAGAAACACTGACTTAGACCACTTTCTATCTAGCAATTTTTTCCTTCATTTCCTGAAAAATGAAATTAAAAACTGTGCTACTCCTTATATTACATCCATTGCAAACAGAGGTACTAGGAACTTAAGGAACTGCATGACTATTCTTACTTTCTAGCACCTTTTCTTGGGAAATGAGAGTTCATCCCCTGACATTTCTAGGATGAAGGGTAGAACTATCCTTTCTGCTTGGCCCATTGCCAATATGAGCACTCACTGCTTGTTAGCCGTTTGAGGTAGACCAAACTAGATAACCCACGTTATGAATGCTAGAACTACTTTTATTATATGGTTACAGTAACAGAATCTTGCAAGTCTGAATGCGCCTCCCCTCTCCATCTTTTTTTCTTCGTCAGTACTAGGGAGCATCAAGTCTGAGACATTTTCTCAAATTATACTTCTGCTTTGGACTCAAATTTCTTTCAACTGACCATTGTCTTGGTTGAGGCTCTTCCTCCTGTTCCTCAAGGCTACTCTTACATCCCATTATATTGCTTCCTAAGTGCAAGAATGGATGATGTTATTCTGCTGCTCCCTTTGCGTTGCAAATGCAGTCTGTACCTGTGTTTTCCAGCTTCCATTCAAAACTGTTATTTTCTGAGCCAGTCTGTCTTAAGCCATCCAGAGTGGCTGATCTCGAGTGCTTCATCTGGTAGCAGCCCCGGCTCCCATTGGGTGCAGTGTCTGGCACACCTCCACCCTTCCAGTGGCTGGTCCGGCTAGTTTGTCCTGCTGGGTTGCTACAGTCTCCACATTTGTTAATGATTTTGCAGTTGATCTAACAGTGGTTCATTAAGTCAATACACTACCCTAAGCTGAGAAGGTCATGTTTCATTCAACCTGTACATTTCCAGGTGGGCCCCCTTTCAGTTTTTGCACACTCTGGTGAAGCATACTTTTCTTGCTTTCCCATCTCCTGCCCACAGTACTGCAAAGTTTCCCTTCTTTTTATTTTTTAGGCACCTTTACACTGCCATGTAGAAACATTGTTACCTAATTTCTGTGAAGCTGAACTATCAGTTCTTCCTTGTACAAAGTTTTCCTGGACCTATAGAGGAATGTAGGAGCCTGTTCTGCTGTTGCTTTGATTATTGTAGCATCAGAGCAACAATGCTATAGTAAGGGGAAAAAAGAAAAAGAAAAAGAAAAAGGCTGCTTTAATGTCAAAGAGTTAATATGGAAAATATGGAATAGGGGTGTGAAAGCCTCCATGTGTGCAAACATTTGGGAAAGCAAAGGAAAGCACAGAGACTAATAAGGAAAGAAAAAATTCCTAAAAAGGAACCACTGGAGATCATTCCACCCAGGAGCCAACCAGCAAGGCTTGCCTCCCATGCATGAATGGAAAAGATGGAAAGGGCAAGACCCTTTCTGCACCACACCTGCCTGTGCTCCATAGCACACGCCCACAGCGCATGCCCACCTCCCCACAACACCTGCCCATGTTCCGTAGCACCTGCCCACAGCACCCACCCACCCCTCAGAGCACCCACCCATGCTCAGTAGTGCCTGTCCACAGCACCTGCACCCCGGATTGCCTGCCCATGGCACCTGCCCACCTCCCCACAGCACCTGCATACCTGCCCACGGGACCCGCCTGCAGCTCTCACCCACTGGCCTGCTTGCCTGGGACTTCAGCCTCTTCACACGCTGCAGTCATGTGAGGTCCTCGCTTAACGACCCACACAGCCCTGGGGTAATGATGGCAACCGGGACTGCTGGGATTGCTGTCACTAAGTGATGCAGTCATGTGACAATATGCTTAATAATGGAAATTCCAGTCCCAGTTGTTGTTGTAACCTGAGGACTGTAGCTGAGTCTCTTTTACTGTGCTTTTAGCAAAACAAACACTGGCTTCTGGGTAAAGCCTTAGGAGTAGTAGTGACTTGGTTAAGGAATGAGTGAAAAATTCTTTGCTGTTTTTCATCTAGCAGCTCTGGGAAGTGAGAATTACAGCAAACGTTTAGGAAATAAGTTGCAGTGAGGCCAATGTGCTCAGTTATTGTCTGCCAGGCTGCTTTCTTAGGTCTGCCATATGTGGGCTGCAAAACTCTGGATGACCACTAGATGGGAGCAAAGATAGACACATAAAAATAATGCTTAACTAGTGGTTCTCTGGATTTTTGTAGCCCAGATAGGATAACCAAAACCTGACCTACCTAATATTTTACACTAAAAAAAAAAACCACCCTTATAATAATAATAATAATAATAATAATAATAATAATAATAATTATTATTATTATTATTATTATTATTATTATTATTATTATTAAAAAAAAGCAGCTGGCATGATATAAACCAGAGTACTAGCCTCTCAGTTCATCTTTATTTTTATATATCTTCCATCTCTTATTTGTATTTCTATTTATATAGCTGACTTCAGTTTAATGAAGTTTCTCTGCAAGAAATGCTTTAATGTCTATTGTAAGCCACAAATGAATATTTAAAACTGGAGTCAGGCAGCCTTGAAATTTGATTAAATAAACAAACAAACAAATAAAATATTTTGTCCTTCCTCTGTCTGTAATCCTTATTTAATGGTGCAATGAATACTAATAATTTCAGTATGAAATATTTGGAAAGGCCTTAAAAACTTGTAATATGAATGGTTCTAAATATAGTATTTCAAACTACTGAATACATATTTTTTGGAAAGCAAACTTAGGAATCATTTAGTAAAGACAAACATTTTGATCCAGGAAGGAGACTGTTCACATTCATTAGCAAAATATTTCCATTTTATTTAGGGGCCCACTCTTAGCAATATATTATGTTTATGGTTATCATCGCAGATGAGATTTATACAGATTTCTTCAACTGCTTTATTTGAATATTCTAAAACCTCATGCTGTTATTTTCCTTTTAAAGGGTCATGGTTCCCTGTACGCCAGTATAGCTTACTACATGGAATTCATTCCAAAGTTTCTAGACCCCTCAGGGAATTACTGTTTCATATGATGCATCATTAGTTAAATATCTACATTTGTGGTTTTCAATCAACCTTCTCCCTGATTAAGAATTTATTTGGGGAATATTACTGACACTTATTAGTGCTGTCACTAACTACAAGAGCTTTACATGTTCCTGCAAATTCTTTTATTTTCACAAGGCAGGATATTTTCCTATCTACATTTAACTTGAAAATAATTCCATGTAAAGTCAGGAGGATTTGCCTTATTGGTTGATATACATAAAATAGTATGGATCTGATCTGATTTTTTAGATTAATAAAAAATTCCCTAAGTTTTCTTTTAAATAGTAAAAACTATTTTAATATAGCTTCAAATATAGATTTTTAAAAGGTTTTTTGCTCCCAAAAAGTACTTAAAATTATTGTCAACTGCTCCTTGTTGCCTGTCTTTTAAAATCATAGGGTTTGTATGACAGACCTGTCTTAGTGGAATCATGCTTACCAACATATAATTTCTCTACACGGTAAATTTATTTTAGTCAGTGTACACTTCAGAAAAATTTTCATTGTAAGTTAGGTAATTATTTCATAGTCAAAGAAAACAATTGAGATACTTAATCTCATGAAGGTGATTGAATTGCTTTGTCACACTATGCTTTCCATCAATCAAATATGGCCATTTGTATATCCCATGAAAGTGGGAAAATGGGCTGAGATTTTTCAGCCTAACTACCAGCTCTTGCTTCTTTAAATCTCTGGATTTAAAATTACTGATGGTTTGATAAAAGCATGAACATGCCTTTTGGGCTAGTTCAGTATACTGGAATTTTGAGAGCAGATTGTGAGTACTGTTACAGAATAACTACTATGGAAGAGGGCTTTGTTGTATCAACACTCAACATAGTCACTGCACAGGCTTTACTACACACCAGGATCCCCAGTCCTGGTGGCAAAGACACATCTTTAAAGCCTTACAAAAGGCCAGTAGAGTCAAGGCCAATTTGATGTCCTGGGGATGATGGGGTCCAAAGGGCAGGACCCATGATAGAAAAGGCTCTCTTCCTAGTCCCTGTCAGATGGCATTCCCTAGTAGACAGGACCTGGAGCATGCCTCTCCTGCCAGACCTAATGGAAGATGTAATGGGATAGAGGCGGTTCCTGAAATGAATGTGGAGGAACTTGACTGAGGCACGGCTGGAAACACTTAGGAAAAGATTCCCCCAGCCCCACCCTTTGTCATATGAAATGCGAAGCAGATCTTCAGGGGAAACTAGAAGAGTAACAAGTTACAGTGTGTATCTAAGCTAGGAAAAGTAGTTGAGGTAAAAATTGCTCCTGAGTCTCTGCTTAAAGGTTGTAACTATGAGGAATTCAAGGGAACAAAAAGGGTTCTGGTGTTTTTTTTTTCTGAACCGCCTTTATCTCTAAGGTATTGGTAACATTTTAGCCAAGAATCTGTGAAGAGATCTTTGATTTGCTTTAAAGCATGTGCTGGTTACAGTATTTGTCTACAATAACTATTGTATCTGAAGTTTATTGTAATTGTGGAAGCTCAGTTATTATAGGCTCTTTGAGCATCAGGACAGACCCAGTTTGGATCTGTCCCATGGCTTCTTCTTTATAGCTTTTATGGGAGATTCTTTTAAGAACATGTCTATTATTTTATTATCACTATTTTCCCATTACTGCTTTTTTTCTATGTGAATACCTCAATTTAAAAAGGTTTACATTTTCTTATTTTTAATTAAGTTGCTTTTGAATTATAAATTATGCTTTTGATCCAACACCCAAGGAGGGAGTTATTTTCCCTAGCAGTCATCTTCAAGGTTAGAAGGCTGAAGAAGTATTACTGTATAATTTATTCCATCTTCAGCATCTTTCCCCCTTTGTACTAGCAAGTAAGGCCATAGATGGTGTAGATCATATCTATCTCGCACACCATGACTAAGGGGCAAGGGCATTCTCCAAGAAGATAGGTGGAAACAGTGTAATTATCAAGTATCTACCACTAGGCAGGAAAAATGAATTTCTGGTGGAGGAGGTTTAAGACATTTTTCACCCTACAAGTTCAATCTTGCCAGTACAATAAGAAATGGAAGAAAGAAATTCAGAGCCTAGTGCAAGAATGAAATCCTAAGGGGAAAAATGTGGAAATGTAGATGAAATGGTACCTACGGATGAAGGTAAGGACATAGAATGCAATGAGTCAGAAATTAAAGTTTTACTTATCACATCTACTTCTTGTTTAAGTGTGAAATTTGTTTTAAATCTTTTTTTTAAAATCTTGGTAAGATTTAAATCATTATTATTTTTTGCCTCTTCATGCCTTTGCCATCTGCTGGCAGAATAGAATAAAATATGCAAATTTGCTTCTCAGGAATATAGATTTTCAGTTCATTTGCAACTCAGGGTAAATTATACAACGATAGGTTAACTACGCAATTGGTTTCTTTTGTTTAATGTACGCATACAAGCACGGGTCATAATCCAGATAAAGACAGCCACACATGGCAGAGCTTAAAACCTTTTTACCCTGAGAGTTTTCTTTGCAATATTACTGTCCCCACAGCATGGAATTTAAAAACAAGCAAAACAATCAAAATTCTGAAGGAGTGGAATTTTGCAGAAAGGTCAATATAGAAAAAGATTAAGGCCTTTTCCATGGATATTGTTTTCAATCCTACAGACACAACAGGATGAAGGGGAAAAAAGGAAGATGTATAGAGGAAAGAAATATGTATGTGATGCAGCTGTATACTACATAAATAAATAATGTAGCTTAGTTTCAGATTGCGGTACCGGGTGACTTCTAGAAAATGCTATCACGATAGGCAAAGAAAGTCAGAAGATGAAAGCCTTGGGCAAGAACATTATCTGACACCTCAGGACAGATTTCCAATATAGAAAATACATGGAAGATGTATTAACTACAATGTGAAAAGATAAAAATAACCAGAAAACAAAAATGAGCGATTAGAGAAATCACAGGAAATGTTATTGCTGAGATATGATTACTCAAAAGTACTCAGTCAAATCATCTACAGAGGAAACGAAGTTAGAGGAAGATGGAAAGATTGTACTGAAACCCTTTACTAATGGGACTATAGAAAGACAGAAACATTTGAAAATAGATTGAAGAACTGACTCCATTAGAAACAGAGGTATGCCAGGCAATAGGTCAGCTGTCAAATAGGAAATCACCAGGAACAGATGAAATACCAACTGAATTGTTTAAAGCTGAAGATGCCATTAAAGTGTTAACAGTTTTATGTCCAACAATATGGAACAAGAGAGCCAGTGTAGTGTAATGGTTAAGGTGCTGGCCTAGAAACCAGGAGACTGAGTCCTAGGCCTCCCTTAGACATGCAAGCTGCCTGGGTGACTCTAGACCAGTCACTCTCTCTCAGCCCAGCCCACCTCACAGGGTTGTTGTGGGGAAAAGAGGAGGCAGAAGGAGTATTAGGTATGTTCACCACCTTGAGTTATATATCAGGATGAAAAAGATGATATGATGCACAAAGCAGAACAGATTGATGAGTGTGCCTATGCAAACATCCAGGTTTCTGTCTTATATCTTAGTTTTAAAAGAACGACTCCTTATGTTGTGCTTACATATACCAGGAGCAACAGATTGCTATGGTCGTTTTATGAAGTGTCCCTTGGATCGATTAACTTCCCATACTCAGAAAAATAGCTGGGAAGGGCCGAGTGCAACCTCCTATTCCCGAAAGCAAGAAAAGAGGAGGCTCTCTCCGAAGCGGGAAAGCGCAAACTCCCCCAAGAGGAGCTTCCTGCTCCGCTCAATTAAAACTGCGCTCTGCTCCCCTCCGCTTCCCAGGGGACTTGTTCGGCTTGAAACACGTCAGCTTGGCCCGCGCGAATCTCCTAGCGTCATCAGCACCCTTCCCACTACGGCCGAACAAGAAAAGAGTTTCAATTCCCTTACAAGGTCATCAGGCGCACTCGCGCATGCGCTCCCAAGTTTTCCTTCCCAGTTTGGCCACACCCCGTCCCCTGGAATGCGGCGAGCAGGCCCGACTGTACCAAGTCAATAGCAAAAAACGGAGGGAAGTGTTGGACCAACCACTCCTTTCCCATTGGATTTTTGGATTCCAGCAAGTATCTGAACCTTAGTGAAGGAGAAAATAAAGCGTCTACTCCCTGGCTGGCTTACCAAGCACTGGCTATTTTTTTTTCACTGACTGTATCGTCTAATTCTATTTTGTTCCCCACCTCCTCCTCTAGCGCGACGATAGTTTCTCCTGCCGTTGCGCTCTCCGGAAGTACCGGGGCCGTCCGTTTCCTTGGCTCGAGCGGCCGGTGGTCTTTTTTCGCGTTCCATCAGCGCCAAATTTCTTCCGTTAGAACCGAGGTGAGTAACCGGGAATGCTTTGGTTGGTGGACAGACTCGTTTGCGAGAGGAAACTGGAGTAAAAGACGCGAATGGGGAAGGCTGCAGTTTCCTGCGTGGATTCTCTCCCCTCGCCCCCTCCCGTTTTCTCTCTGTGGTATGAAGTTCAGCTTCGGCTACTTTTGAGCGGGGAGCAGGAGGCGCTGGGGAGGTCTCTCTGGCCGGGACTCGGAGGCTGCTGCCTTCTCTTGGCAGCACGTCGGGGCAGGGTGCGGCTGGCATGGCGGTGGCGGCTGGGGAAGGGCCTTGAGTCGAACAGGAAAAGGGGGTTGAATGGTCGCCGACGGTGCCCCCGCCGCCCGTGCCGGCCGTGGCCGACTTCCTGACTCTGCAAGCCGCTGCCCATCTCTTAATACAGACTAGAAGAGGCCTGGAAATAAAGAACAGGAGGGAAAAGGGCACTTTTATCATCTTAAATATCTACGTAGGCAGCTCTGCACTTCGTAATTTTGGATTGTCAGGAAACGGTTGTATTTGACGAATCTGTGTAAGTCATTTTTTGTATATAGATTAGAAGTTTATAGGAGAATTTCCTGAACAAAAGTCTTTCAGAGTACTTTGACTGCCAGTGGAAAGTAGATTTAGTGCTGCTGCTGTTCTGCTTGACCGTATTTCCAAACAAATGGTATTGTGTAATTGGTGGTTTCCTCAAACATCTTACTATAAGATTGTGCAGATTTTTTTTTCCTATCAAGAGGCTACATCTCTGCTTTGGTAGATTTGTCAAATGCGTCCAAAAGATCTGATTCACAAAACATCAAGCCACAATGTTAATTTAGCCAAGCTATAGTTAAACAAATCTGTAGTGTAGTACAGTCTGTGAACTCAACCAAAATGTTGCATTTTAGAAGACTTACCAAACACACCAATGCAGTGCAGTACCTACAATGTCAGAGGAGATCCACATTCAATTACAGGTAGTCCTCGGTTAATGACTGCCATGTTTGGCGACTGTTCAAACTTACGATGGTGCTGAAAAAGTAAGTTTACAACCTTTGAACTTAAGATGGTCACAGCATCTGTGTGATCACGATTTGGGCACTTGGCAACTGGTGTGCATTTGCAACACTTGCAGCATCTGTGGTCACATGATCACCATTTGCAACATTTACAGCCAGCTTCTGACAGTCAGTGGGGCCGGCAGGAAGTCTCAAGTTGTGATCACATGACATCACACTTAATGACCACAGGCAATTTGCTTAATGACCGCAGTGGAACTGACGTAAATTGGATGAGGTCATGTGATGTTTCATTTAATGACCACATCACTTAGCGATGGAGTTGCCAGTCCCAATTATGGTATTTAAATGAGAACTACCTATTTAATTTAGTAGTAAAATTTTCTGGGTAGTTTTGGCTGCATCCTTACAAAGACCTTTTAAAGAAGAGTGAAAGTAGAAGAAGAGAAGTTTGTATACTGCCTTGATTTTGTTAATTGGAAAATAAAATAATTTCTTTAACACCCTTCCTGCAACCTCTGGGGATGGGGGAGAGTGATACTACAAGTCCCAGGATCTCCTTCCAGTTTGGTTGCTATTTGTGCTGGCTGGGAACTGTTGGATTTGCCATCCCAACACATCTAGTGGGCATTAGGTGGGAGAAAAGCTACCCTATAAAATGCTACATAAATTTGGTTGTGTGAAGCACCGTATACAGCTACTTTTATGAAAATTGTTTCTGTGATCTACTCTCTTAAGGAATGAATAGCCAATGACACTTGGGAATTTGATTTGTTCCAAAAGTGAGGACCTAAAATATGATTTCTGTAAATAAAAAATCAGTCAAATTTGGAGTATATGTGTTTCCTTCTATCACTGTGCAATATGAAGAGTAGATACAACTTCCCCATTCATATGGACATACATGTGCAGTAAGTATGTTAATAGGTACAAAGCAAGAATAATTATAAAACTGATTTGTACTAGAACACATAAAATTTAGGACAAGAAAGAGTTCATTATTTCTATGTGAAAGTAGCTGAAAAAAATAAGGCTGGAGAACCTTGGACTCTGAAAATGTGTTGAGGGTGCTGAGGAATTTGAAATATTTTCCCAGCCCTTTTAGTTCAATCTACTTAGCACATTCCAAAGGAAGCCATGTTAAAGAAGATTTACACTATGCTTGTTTCCAGTTGCAGTATTGATTGCTATGCCAAACCCAATTCTAAAAACAAAACTTTCATACAAAATAGGTTACCTCTGTAAAACCTATTATCAAATTCATTATAGTGAATGCATAATCTGGAAAGATAGTAGATGGTTATATGCCCCCTTCACTCTGGAAAATAAAGTTTGAAGTAAATACAGGATATTTGGGTTTTGTGGTGTTGTTTCGTGCTACCACGCAGCACATTTTGGGGAGAATGCTCATCTTGAAACCTAACAGTAAATCACTTTTAATGTTCATAAACTTATCTAATCTCAGAAGTTCTTATGTTTTAAAATATGCAAAGTGTAACATGACTTGTGTGAAATAAAATTTTGTGAATATCTGTCCAAAGTCATTAGTGCTTCTCTCCTGTGCCACCACTTTCAAAAGGGAAGCTTTTTTCTGATGGGTCGCTTAGAAGTGCTTTTTACCAAGTTGCAAACAGAACAAATTGTAAGCACCAGGTCAATGGAATAAAAGGCAGTGAGTATATAAGTGTTTTGTACTTTGGCAGCCAGGTGCAGTTCACATTTTATTAGTTTTTGATAGGAGTAATAAATATTAATCTATCTCTTCTCTTTAAGTGCCTCTTTAAGGCCTATATAACTGAAGCGTAACCTCTCATACGCTAGATGGAGGTATTAGCAGATTCTGGGAGTCCGAGAGTCCAAAGTTAAAAAAAGAAAAAAGAACCCACTGAAGATTTAAGTGTGCTCAATAGGCTTAAAATGCTGGCCATTTTCAGGGAGGAGGAATCAGAAGACCAGGTGGTAAAAATAGTATCATTTTATTGTAAGCCCCACTTTTATAAATCATATTTCAATGCTTTTGACTCTAGGTAGCTGAAAGGATGCTGTTTGCTCACAAGAGGAAGGTATCAGCCTTGTCCTTGGAATCTGGGAGTTTTCAGAAACACAAAATAACTTAAAAAGGAAAAGTTGAGGGGAAAGGATATCACCAAAAGAGGCCAGTGAGGACTGAGCATGCTCATTTGGTATAGGTATAAGCTGGACTGATTAGAAGAAAGCAAAAAAGAAAAAAGTGGTGGTGGTGACTGGATGAATTTAATTTCATAGTCTAGAATCCTGAATAGGAGTACACTGCATTGCATTTACCTTCTAGAATTATGTTAATTTAGAATTAACTAAAATACTTGATTTACAGGAAGGGGTTTTCCCCCTTTGGTTATTAATAGATTAAGATAAATTTTACATCTTGTAAGATATTTCAGTACATGCTTAGTTCTAAAGTGACTGTGTTTAATTCAATTTGTGTTGCTTCAAGCAGTAAAAACAAGTGTACAAAAAGGTTCCTTAAGAAAAATGTTCCTTAAGATTGTATATGAAAAGAATAGGAATGTTTATTTTTGTCTTCTGCCAGCTTTCTAATTTTAATTAATTAAAATACTCTTAATTATTTGAAGATAATTTGGAAGTCATAAATTTCTAAGATTAAATTTATCTTAATTATGGTAACTAGGCTTTACATTTACATTTATGTTGAAAAAGAATATTAATGATTTTCTAGTGTGCTATTTGTAGTTCTGTATAGTTTGGTCGTTCATGATCATTTTTAATATATTTTTTTAAAACTTCTGAATGATTTTTTTTTTAATTTGAAGGTGGGGAGATAGTCCAGAGATTGGAGTTTAGCATGTGAACCAGTCACCAGTGTCAGTTCTTGCAATAAAGTCCATTGCAGTAATTTCTAAATTATTTTTTTCATGTCAGTTTTTCTCATTTACTCTGGCCCTTAGTTAGGAAACTTGACATAAGAATTTTTCCTGTATGCAGCGTAAGTTACTGTATGGTGTTGAATAAATAATATTTTATCTAAATAAAATAATCAGTCTTTAGGGTAATTGGAGCAGTATTTGTATACAATTACACTTGGAAAGAGCTATATATTTATATCTATATATCTATCTTTTACATGTCCCCTCTGAAATACAGCTTTCTGTATTTCTGTTCTGTTCCATACAGAGCTGTATTTCTGTATGGAAAATTATGGATCTTTTTAATTCTATTAACTTTAACTTCGATCACTTAATATCTGAAAGAAAATTGAAGATACTTTAATAGAAAATTCCAAACATTATGCTTATTAGACTATTCTGGCTGTGGGGTAATGAATGTTTGTTGGGTGACTTGTGCATGGATTTATTTTTAGTCTGACAGTAATTTGTGTTCTTATATGTCATAGCACTGTTGTAATAGATGGAACACAAGTTTAAAATTGTGAAGTTAATCAGTGGATGAAATCAGGGTTACCTATTTATAGATCTTCCCTTTCAATATAACCAGCGCACAGCATCTTTTCCTGCTGTCTGGAAGTTTGGCTAAACTATTGGGCTGTAATCTATTGAAATATGGTAAGGTTTTTCTCTGGTATCAGGAAAGTTGTGAGCCATTCTAAGTATTTGTGTATAACTGTTTACAACAAAAAGGATCTTTATAATTCAGTTTTATATATTTTTTTAAATACTATGATGATTTTTCATAGACATTAGAAAATGAGTGTAACTTCATCTGAAGCTACATGAAAGCAGTTCCTTACTAAGGAGTCAATTGTAGGAATAAAATCATTTGGCTGATTTCAGGATAATATAAAAACGTGTATTACCAGAGTAGTAATTTGTACTTGGAAATTGTTTGTAAGAGTTGATATAGAAGTCATAACATTTGAACTTTACATTGCTTGAGTTAAAGAATATCCTGTCTATCCAAATATTAATGACTTTTTGAGAAATGGTGAAGTTGTTTTGCCAAATTTAATAATAATGTTCCAGTAGTATTAGCAGTTTTGTTATTACCATGAAAGTTTGATTGTCATTTAATTAAAGGACACTTATGTCTTGGGATAAATTAGAAATTGAAATTGAAAAAAAAAAGTTGAAGCACAATGCCTTAATTACAATTCTAATTTTCAAATAGCTATATAAAGTTTAGTAGGGAATATCTTTATTATTTATTTTTAATTATGAAGGATACTATCACAACTTTCCCAAATTAATATAAAATCGAGCTATGTAGTTGCAAAAAGTATTAATTTTTAAATAACTTTTAATACTTATTTGCTAATTCAGTTAGAAATTCAGCATTGTTTGTTTCAACAGCAAATAAATCAATACATATTTTTAGGGGCCAGTTGAAAAATGGTTGATCTTCACTTATGAGTTTGTTTTCGGGTGAAGGGTCTGCATTCCCAAATCTTCTACACATTTTATGAACTATCAGGTCTGATAAATTGCACCCTCCCATCCTACTTTCTCCCTAAAGTGTAAATAAAAGGAGAATGTTACTGAGTACAAGCTTCTATGAAGTTCAGGGACTAACATGTCAGCAGACAGAATTATGTACCAGCTCAGTGTGTGAAGGAACAGTGGTTACCGAGCCTCTCCCAAGAGTATAAAGAATGACTGACATTAACAGAAGCAAGGATGTGTTATCCCTTATTTTCAAGTAATAAATATGCTCTTTAAAACAATGGCTTGAATTTTTAAACATGGCTAATTAAATGCTACCTTGTGAATATCTTAGAAGAGCAAAATTTAAATTTAATTTTTTTATATTTGACACAGCATACAGGTTTTTTCTTCACACTATCTGTTGCTATTTTTGTTTTTTCCTAGGATGCTTTACAGTGAAGATTTCTCTGTTTAGAACAAATTGTAATTGTGGTGATGATGAATTCTTAAATTGAACTAAGCAGCCTTGAAGATAGATTGTTGCTTCCTTTTCTGTACTGTTCCCTTACACCAATGATTTTTTTTTCCTCCTAGAATCTAGCAACCAACATGTCAAGCAAAAGGGCAAAGACAAAGACCACTAAGAAGCGCCCTCAGCGGGCTACTTCCAATGTATTTGCTATGTTTGATCAGTCACAGATTCAAGAATTCAAAGAGGCATTCAACATGATTGATCAAAACAGAGATGGTTTCATTGACAAAGAAGATCTGCATGATATGCTTGCTTCACTTGGTAATCACTTTTTCCATTTTATTTCAGCTATGTTTCTTCTAGCTAATTTGCTTCCCAGATAAAGCATGAGGAATCCTTATTTACTTTAATACTTTAGAGCTGTGTCATAAAATAAAACCCGTTAACTATTGATATAGCTCAATTTTAAATGTTAATGTTTGTAGGGAAAAATCCAACTGATGAATATCTAGATGCCATGATGAATGAGGCTCCAGGACCCATAAACTTCACTATGTTTCTCACAATGTTTGGAGAAAAATTAAATGGCACTGATCCAGAAGATGTAATCAGGAATGCCTTTGCTTGTTTTGATGAAGAAGCAACAGGTAAGAAGCTACAGTATCACAAATTATTTCTTAGCTTTTGACTTTGATTACCTAGTCTTGGTTAGTTATGTTTAAAATTATATACAAGTTTGAGACAAATGAATGAAAAACCTTCTAGACACCATGGCAAAATTTTTGAAACCACAAAAGATGAGATCAATTTTTTGCAAACAAATGGTTTTGTAGGGCTGATTCTCAAAATGGAGACTATTCTTGATTAGGGAAGAAATAGATCGGCTTGATTTGGGTTTAGCATTAAAGTCCAAACTGGGATCCCTGGCCTATTGCTTTCTCACCCAGTCAGAATTGGAAATTTCTGGTCCTTGCTTCTCTGACATGTTCATGGCTTGGTAGCGATAGCACAGCATCATTCACATTTTACTTTATTTCCAGTAGCCTGGGTCATGTACTGAAATAGTTTTATTTGGGACCTTAGTAATAATTTTAATTTAGTAACAGCCATAACTGACATAATTGTAGTCTGTGAGACTTCCTACTTCTATACATGCAAATAGTGATTTTGAATCTACAAAGTTTATTTAAAGTGGAAAAAGTTGCACAATTATTTAGTACTAATTGCATTTGCTAGAGAACTATAAACATTTTGTTCATGTAATTAGTTTATTTTCTATAGTATAAATAATTGTTGAATCAGTAAAATTTTGAAAGTTTATAGCACTTTCAATAAAGCCCTTTGATTAAATTTTGCAATTTTTTTGCATAAAGTATGTTATACTAAAATTTCTTGTATTAAAATTTTCTCCTAATTTTTTTTCATATTTCTAGGCTTCATTCAAGAAGATTACTTGAGAGAATTGCTAACAACAATGGGAGACAGGTTTACAGACGAAGAAGTCGATGAGCTGTTTAGAGAGGCACCAATTGATAAAAAGGGCAATTTCAATTATATTGAGTTCACACGCATCCTGAAACATGGAGCAAAAGACAAAGATGACTAAAACAGAACTCTTGCCTCTGCATTGCTCTTTAGATCTCATGGTTATCTTCAAGGGGGATTTTTCCTGGTAGAACCTGTTGCATGCAGCTAGCTTTACAGCTTTTATCTATCTTGATGTATTTATCTATACCAGGCCATTCTGGCACATCTTGCACCTGTGTAATAAGGCCAGCAATGGGAATTGTAATTATGGTGAATTTGGAGGGTAAGACCAATGAGTTTGAAGGCCCAGGGAAAATAGTCTCTGTTTTTCTGGTTTAGCTGGATTTTTACATTTTGTAATAATGCCATTTTGAAATAAGATTGCTATATCAATAAAATACCTCAAATGCTAGATTGTGAAGTGTAAGATTTTATTAAGAGTTGACAATCTAAACTTCATGCTTTCTATAAAAAAGAATAGGAAAGTATATTAAGCTTATGAAACATTAATGTCATATCAGCATTTCATATAGATTTAACTGTATAATATGATAAAATTCTACATATTTTGCAGGGTGAACATATCCTGCACACACACTTTTTGAGTAGATTGGCTGAAAGGACCATGGCATTAGTATCTTCACAATTGCTAGTGTCTTCCATGGATCTCCAGTTTTTTACCTACCCTTGTGAAATTCATTATATCCTTCTTAAGATTTATTTGACATTGGTGAGAACTGATAGAAGAAGATCATGCTATTCTGGACTCACGAACACAATACAGTTTCTCTTAGTGTGTCATTGGACAATAGGGACAGAAAAAATGGTCTAGGAATTCAGGAAAGCACAATGCTTAGTTTCCTTCCCTAGTCATCACTGCTTCTATTGCACTGCTCTCCTCTCTCTTTTCCAGTATCAGCAATAGCTCCTCAAGCTACTGCTTTTAATAATTTGGGTGTGTGCTGATGTCCAGCTAGAAATGGAGAAGCACCACTGTCTATGCTGTTTTGTAACTTGCTTTAGAGTACTATTCCTACCCAGCTAGAGTAATGCACACAAAAGTAATTTCCATTTTTTCTAAAGACCAATATCCATTTCACTGGAAGCCTGGAACCCCAATATTTGCCCACCATTTTAGGCACCAGTGTTGGCTGTAAGTTGGCTAGAAATCACAACATCTCAAATATGTAAGTTTATTGACAAATTGAAAGAACGTACATTTGAAAATAAGTGATACACTGATTCTCATTTCTCATACTTGCCCTAGCTGAGTGTATCTTGGGTAAATTATAGGACCCTTATGCTGAAAAATGCAGTGTGAATTTGTGGGACATTGCAGCTATAAACTCCAAAATAATGGTTAAAGTGATTAAAGTGATTGGACTAGTGGTTAAGGTGTTAGGGTAGAAATGGGGAGACCTAGATTTTAGTCTACCCTTGGCCATGGAAACTAGTTAACTTTTGGCCAGTTATTCTCTCAGCCCAGCCAACCTCCCATGATCATCACTGAAGAGAAAAATAGGAAGAAGGAAGCATCAGGCACAGGGTTGTCATCTCTCCTCAAATCAGAATAATACTGTTAAGTCATGCTATCACTGGCCACCCTAACCTGAAGGTGACAGATCCTTTACTGCTTTTTCCACTCATGGTTGTCAATCTCTTAAAGTTTTTAAAATACAGAAAAGCTAGTGTGAAGCATAGAATTAAATCCTGGATTTCAAGAATTTCTCACACTATTTTTAAACCTGATAAATAAGGTGCGCTCCGCTTAAAATCAGATCCAGCCACACTGTGAAGCAGCTAAATTTGGTTGTAAGTTATCTCTATGATTACTAGATGTGGAGTGATGAAGAAAAAGGTTCTAATTAAACTTTTGCTCTGAAACTTACTGTTGCGTTTTTCCCCTCCTCCTCCTCATGTATAGAGATGGTTTATATGTAAAGCATTGCACTGTGTTTTAAGAACAGTGAGCCATATTGTGGCACATTTAAGATTAACACAATTATTTGGTCATAAATTCTTGCTGGTCAGATCCTAATTTGACAGTTGCATGATGTAATAGCAGACATCAATCAATACACAAATGCACCCATGTATACACAGAAGGCACAAATGAAACTAATTTACAAAAGTCATAATTTGGCATTTGTAGTGCACCTTTTCAGGCCATCCAGATGAGGAGCTGATGTTACCCTTACAGTTGTAACCAATCCTGCTATGGGCTTGAAGCTTTGGTGTTATTCTGACATCCCCTTCAAGTTTTAATGACGCTTTAAATTCAGTTGAATTTATTTTATAAAATCAAACCATGAGATCAATTAACAGTTAGACATAATACCTAAAAAGAAATTCTTCAGAGGCAGTATGTTTCTGAATACCAAATGCAACATGGATTAAGAGAAAGCAATCATTTTTCTTTCCAATCAGCTTCCCCAGAATTTTGAGTGCGCATAGGAAAGACAACATTTGAATACATGAAATGTATCAAACATGTGCCTGGGAGCATTTACAGCCAATCTTATTTCCTAAAGCCATGGGTATTTTTTGGTGCCATTACAAGCCTCTTAAAGCTTCGTTGCCATGCAGGAGATAATTTTCAAGAGTGGGAACAGAAACTGCAGCTGAGAAAGATCCATTTTGGGAGGTTTTCTGGAAATTGCAGCATGTGGGAAGAATCCCCTATCACAGAGGATTGGAACACCTAAGCTAAATGTAGTCCTGTCACTTCAGATCTTTCTGGTCAACACAGGGAAGCTACAATAGCATGCCAGGCAAGTGGGGCAGAGCTGAAGTGCATGTCTCTACCCTTCATGTTTACAGCTTTGTAACAAAAATCTGAAGTGGGCTATTGCCACTCAGGAGTATCAGATGGGAAAAGAAAGTGCCTCAAAATGATATGCTTCATGGCAATTGAATTGGGTGGATTGTCTCTGCTCAAGAGATGTTTCAGGAAAGGACTCTGCTGTTTTGTTGAAAAAACAGAGTGCTCCTCCACATATATAATTCCTTCCAAAATGGATCAAATCTGAATCCCAATATGTTAATATGTCATACAGCTACTCATAATTTGAGAGTGAAAATGAGGCCCAAATGACAGAAATGTCTTGAGATCAGCAATGCTCTATTCAATTTCCCTTGAAATTGAAATTTCCTTATAGTCAGTATGTATAAGAATGGCTGTCTTCTTCCTGGTTTGTCTGAAAGTCCATCTAGTCTATATTTATGAGGTATAACCTTTTAAGCAGCCTGCTTCCTTGCAGCCTTCTATACCTTCCATAATTCCCAGCCAGTTAGGTGAGAGTTCTGGGAGACATAGTTGAACATATCTGACAGCCAGTAGGCATTGTAGGTGATAAGCTGGCATATTCACAAACAAAGACTAACTTTTACAGGCTTGATAATCTGCAATCATTAGCTATCATCAACCAGACAAAGGAAAACACATAATGTGGACATACTGGCATTGTAATTCCCTTACAGCTTCCATTCAATATGGTTAGGCAAGTCAGGCCCTGACAACAGAGTGGGCAGACAAGTTGTGTAGGCATGCATGAAGGATTACATATGAATAGGCTGCCTGACAGAGTAAAGAAAAGTTATTTTTGAAAAGGAAATGCATGCTTGTCAGCACAAGTTATGACAGTCTGTCTTTGGACTAAAGACTGTTAGTTTAAGTAGAGTTTATTCACCAATTGGAATCATTCCACCAGGTGGCACTGTATAAATACAGTGATGTCAGGCTTAAGATTCCTGTGCCATCAGTGTCAACAAAGCAAGCCTTATATTGTATCATTACATTTCTCACACATTTACCACCTTCATTGTTTCTAATATCAACTAAAGAACTGCTTGAAATGATGAGAAAAGAGACACTTCTTAACCTGAATACTGACCACATCCGTCAGCATTAATGTATGCATTCCCTAGGCAGCTGTGAAAAATAATTTGAATCCATCAGTCTGAGGAGGTGAGACATCCTAATTGGTCAACTATCCTTCAAGCTATATGAGGAGCATTATCCTTAGCCTTTACTAAATATATGCATTATTGAGAAGAGTACACCATAATATATGCTGGGTTTAGTTTCACCCAGCAGAAATGTTTATTTATCCGTTTCTATATCTGAAGGCTCTTGGCCAAAACATTGTAGGTGGGAAAATAATTAACATATAAAGATTCCTTATTATCCAGGAATATTTTGCTAGACATGTGTAAAAAAGCTCATAATCTCTGTAAATTACACATTTTATACCAAATATAATTTATTTCTGTAAATATCTTCCAGTAATCTCAGTTCCATTATACTTGTAGGATTCTGATACAATAATAAATGTAATTTATAAAAATAAAACATAAATATCAGTAAAAGTATACTCTGATAAAAAAAAATACAATATAGCCAAATTTAGGACACATGTAAAAAAGGTACAGAGCTTTGATTGCATTGTTGATCTTGACTTTTTAACCTCCTCATTGCAATGCCTGTGCTTTAAATATGCTGGACTTGTGGATTTAGGCCTTAAAAATTGTAGTATCTACATTTATTACAGACATCTTGAACAACTTCTACTCATAAATATCATTGAATTTTATGCCCTTGGGTAAGTCTAGAGCTTTTGGATTTTATCTGGAACATAAGCACTGTGAGGATAAAAGGTATACAAAATAGCATTCAGTTTCTTGAAGCATTTGGATTTTAAGGTATTTTCCTACATAATGGAAATAAATCACAATAAACACATATGTAGATTTCTCCCATCTTGAAAGGGAATCAGGACTCCATTCGTAATTCCAAATTCAGTGGAACTTAATTTTGAGTAGGCTAAAAATCTATAACCCTATGTATTTATAACCTTAATGAGTTTGGATTCCCTGTAAAATTCCATGAATAAGACACACTAAAATCCTAGACTGGAAGCATCCAGTGACTGCCAAGGAACCTGAGGCTTCCAGGACAGACAGCACAGTTGTCAACCACGCCTGAATCCCATCACTTTTATTTTTAGAACGTTGGCATCTTATGTCTGATCCAGATTGGCTTTCCATTAAAACAAAACAAAACAAAACACGACTGTTCCATATTGTACTGATGGGCAAAGTATCTCAGATAGATGGCGTGCTTTTTTCATTAAGAGGACTGTTTCCACCTGTTAGGCTACTATGCTGTGCTGTTCTGGATGCAATTCTTTTGACTACCAGTCGTTTAGTTAAGCATTGCGCCGCATAAAACCCATTAAAAGAATCGAGAGGGAAGAACGACCCCAAGCAAGTCCCCCATCACGTCCTCTCAGCTCTTTCCAGGAAAGCGCCTCCTCGCAAGTTTACAGACCAGTAGCCTTTGGGCTTACTTGGCTGTCGTGCCGTGCCTAATGCACACTGGCCCTTTTGCCTTCAGACATACTTCCAAGTGTCGGTGGCAGGGAAATGTTTTCTCAGACCAGAAGGGTACAGTTCCAAAGGTGTGCGCGTGTACTACACAACTACGTCGCTCGGGGAGAGACAGGCTGCGTAAGGTCCAACGGCGGGCCAGACCCGAGCGAAGGGAAGCACCGCACTCGAGCTACGTCCCGCCCACATTGGGGGCAACGGGTCTGTGTCAGCCAAGAGGCGATCCTCTGCTTTCCGAACGAGGAAGTGAACCGCCCAGAAAGGTAGGAAAGTCAGACGAACAGGGATTTCCTCCAAGGGGCGCCGCGTCCTCCGCTCCGCCCCGCCCCGCCCGCCACCGCATTGGCTGCGAGCGGGATTGTCAGGGTGGCCGAGCAACCGCTTGGCGACGCTTGGGGCGCTCAGCCCGGATGTGACTCAACCGCGGCCGCCAACTGCAGCTCGTCAGCGAAGGGGCCCCAGGCTTCGGGCAAGAAGGCTCGGGAGCCGTCTCGTCTGTGCCAGGCGCGAGCCCTAAACCCTTTCGGAAGCGCGAGCCCGGCGCCGCAGACCCAGCGCGAGAGCTCTGCGGAGAAAAAAGACGCGTCACGCACCGCGACGCTTTGGTTGCGAGACAGGGCCGGCGCCGTGACCTTGCATAGTCTGATTTCAGAGGAATAAATATAAGAGTGTACCGTTAAAAGAACGGGATGAACGGGATGTCGACACAGTTTCAGGTCTCTCCTGAAAGGTTGGGGAGGGCAGGGGTCACGTATCGCCCTTCTTACTACGGTACAGGAGGCCTTCTCGGAACTCCGCTCCAGGCTGCGGATCAGCTGAGCGATTCCGTCATTAACGATGACGCGGCGGATCTGTAAAAGCCTCTCAAAAGAGTGAGGGGGACGCAGATTCATTCCTTGGGCACGATGTGGTTTAGATAACATGCAAAACAGACATGAGAACTTTTTTTTTTTTAATTCCCCAATACTGTAACTGCTTAAGATTAACGCTTTAGCTCGATCCTCCTATCCGCCCCGGTTTGCAATACTGTACCTATTTACTTTAATCGGAGCGCCGCTCAGTTACTTAAAGAAACGAAGCTTTGTTGGCAACGTGATTATTTATTTACTGAGGAGGGAAGTCCGCGAATAAACGGCGCCTCCCCCCGTTCCGGCAGTGGACCCACGTGGGCCCCGCAGGCCTGGCTGTCCGCAGCTCGGTCAGCTGGCGGTTCGGCGGCTGAAAGAGCACTTGGGGCGACGGCGGGGAGGGCTCCCTTTCCATTAAGACGTCGCTTGTTTGACTGAGTACGCCGTATGCTCTTCGGTTGGGCCAAGTGATAATTACTGCATGACATTCGCATTTAGTCATGATGAATGTGCTCATTCAATTCAGGAAATGTGACGGGCTAACGCTTGAGCAAGAGGGTGCCTTTCCGGCTATTTCCTTACATCCCAAGTCAAGAGCTGTATTTTCCCACAGGAAGGCAAGGAAGACTTCTCTGCCGCTGTGGGATGGAGAGCAGCCCGCTCATAACTCCCTAAATTTCAGCTCCGTTGGCCTGAAGGAAGAGGCGGGCGGATCTCATTCGGCTGCAGTTGGATCCGTCCCAGTAACGCTGCTAGGATAGTTTAGAGCAAAATAAACTGGAGTTATGCACGTTTTTATTCACTGGAGATGAGCCAAGCCGTGAGAGACTAAAAACTAAGCGATCGCGGGGGCTGGACTCCCCCTCCTTAAATGAACATGTTGCTTAAAAAATACGGAATGCATTTCATTAGTAGAAGTGGAACGGTGGGAAAGTAACTGCGGGATCGGCGAATTTCCCTCCACATAAGTTGGAGCTGACGTAATGTTTTCTCTTTTTTTTCCCTGTCTGAACAGACGGAAGAAACAGCACTGTTCAGGCATCTATCTGATTCTCGCGGTACTTACACACACAGTCCCCGTCCCAAGTTAAGCCAACACGGTTCGTCTTGCAGTTGAGCTCTTTTAAGCAGCAGATCCGATCTATCCCAAAGGGCGTTCTTAGGGTGATGTAAACTCCAATGGGACGTACTTCTAAACCAGGTTTGGGATAGGATTGAGCGCCGGGTGGTGGTAGGTTTGTTGCCTGCCGTTTATAGGAATCGCTTTTTCCCGAGTAAACTCTCGGAAAGGATTTGAGGGGCCGTTCAGCACCTGGGGCGAAGGACTTCAGCCCAGCAGTGCGTTATTCGGAGCAGGAGCTGCAGCGATCTCCGAGGAGGCGGAAGAGGAACAAGATCTGAGCCACCTGGCCACTACGTGTAAGGCTAAAAAGTGGAAAACTTGCTCACTGTTCTCTGGCGGGCCAGGGAGCGGGTCGTTGCAAGGACTTCACCGATGGAAAAAGGCCCCAATCTGACTGTCATAATCCAAAAAGCGGGATCCGAGAAGTGGCGGAAAAACCGCACCGAGGCCTTCTCCCGCTGACCAAGCAGAAGGCGAAAGGAAAGCGTGAAGACGGGCTCGTGGAATGAGCGGAGGAGATTCCTGGAGCGGGTTGCGGTGCTACTGACACAACTTTGTAAACGCTGGTTGCACTGGTTTAGGAAGCGCACCCGGGGACTGAAGCATTTAAATTCACTTCTCCTTTCCCCCCTCCGACCGACTCCCCCCTTTTCCTACTCGTCTTCCCCCATTTTTGCCAACTTTGCGATCGAAGGACTGATTAGGAAGCGAAGCACCGGAGCTCCCCTCGCCTGGTCGCGATTACGCTGCCTCGTGGGGGGAGAACTCCTCTACCCCCTCCTCGGTTTAGCGCCGGTATTTGACAGACTCAACCCCTAAGCCGCTACCCAGCCAGCCCCCGGGAGGGAAGGGAAGGGGAGCGGAGGGGAGGGGCAGTTCTGGCTCCTGGCTCCTCTCCCGCTTACTCAGTGCTGGGAGGTGGGGGAGGGCACACCTCGTGGCGGAGGAGGCGGCGGCAGCGGCAGCAGCAGCAGCAGCAGCTTGTGCCAAGCACCAGTTGAAGAACAAAGAAGGAAGAAGCGGCGAGAGGGCCATTCTCAAGTTACTTTCTGCCCCAGCGGCACCAGCGAGCCCCGTCCATCCCGCACAGCAGACGCTTTTTTCCCGAAGGACTACTGGAAACTGCCTTCTCTCCCCCGCTCTTTTCTCCCCCCTTCTTTTTTCCCAAGTTTCTTTCGGCCTCGTCTCCCTTCCCCTCCAATAAAAGGAAAGGAATCCTCCACGATTAGGCGGAAGGCACCGAGATGAAAACTCAGAAAAGTAAGTAGGTTTGTCCTGGTTTGAGCGCCTTTCTGCTCCTGCGGCGGTTCCAAGCAAAGGAGCTCCTCTCTGCCTTCCTCGTGGCGCTGCTAAACAATTGTCAGGAAGGGTGCGTGCATGTGGCTTGGTGTGCGCAACTCTAGAGTACAGCTTGTGGAAGAAATTGGGACTTCTCCCCGTCCATTTCTTTTAAAAACCCGGACCGTTTTGCTTCTTTGTACAGCAGTAGCACGAAACGGCAGTTGAGGGGGTTCCCCGTTCAGACAAAACATAAGCGCGGCGAAGTTTGTTTGAAGGTTTCTGCATCTTCAGCTGCTGGCGCCCTGTCAAAAACAGGTCTCAACGGCCTGTTTTGGGTCCGAACAAAGTTTTCTCTCCGACTCTCTCTCCCCCCGACCCGCTCACAACTCTCTCTCTTTAAGCCTGCTTCTTTCATGTTATCTGGTTCAGTTTCTTCTACTGAAAACTCAACTTTTATTGAGCAAGGCTGCATCTAAAAAAAATTCTTAGACTAGCAACAGCGTGCTTGAAGTAGTTTCTTTGTTTGCGATTGTCGGATAGGGAGGGGGCATAGAGACAGGGGTGGAGCCTCTGAAAATCGGTTAAAGCCTGGAGAGCAGATCTCCCACGCCTGATACTCTGGACTTGTAAAAGTGCAGTTTATTTTTAAGAAGAGGACACAAAAGCAAGATAATATGCTGTTTCCAGGATGAAAGGCTGGGGTACAAAAGATAACTGAAAATCACTTTTTTTAAAACTCTGGACATGGTGAAATGTCTTGTAGGCTTAACAAAGGCATTGCCATTGTTTCTGTTTGTGAATTTAACAGCAGTCCTGTTCACGTTTACTCAGAATATGCCCCTTTGAGTTACAGTAGGGTTTCTTATCTATGTTTACCTAAACTCTTGTTTATGTTACAGTAGGATTTCATATGTATGCACACTGTGAAAAATGAAAAGTCAGCATGCTTAGAGTTACATAGTTGAATGGAAAGGTACAATATAACTCCAGTATTAACAGTGATTTAGACTTTATGGTTCATTGTGAAACTTACAGTTGCTTTTGAAATGTATCTAAAACTTTCTTTTCCATGCAGCTGATTTTGTGTACTGACATGTAAATAGGAAATATAAAAAGGAAAGTGGGCTACAAGTTAGGTAGATCCATTCAATGGTAATGTAAGGCCACATAAAATAAATCTGTGAGAGGCACAACCTTGTGTTTATAACAATATCTGCCCCAACAGTACCATGGCCTACCTCTGAAGCTCATGCATACTTTTGGAACTTTGTAGTTGAACAAAAATGATATTCGTAACACTATTGAACAAACATTTCCACACTGAATAATTTGAATAGCTATTTTTATAACGTTCCTCTGCTCTCTCTGTTTGAACAGTGGCGGTGAGCTGGTTTCCTGCCTGCTGTTGCGTCCATTGTTCCAAGTTTGGGGAGGGGGAGGGGTGGGATGTGAGATGTTCTGTTTTGTGTGTGCTTATTTAAATCTCGGGCTTCTGTCTGGCCAACTTTAAGCATGCTGCCTGTTCTGTCAGCCCAGACACTGTTTAAGAAAAACTTTAAAACATTAAGTACATGAGAGAAAGCTTCTGAGTGGAGGAGCTCATCAAATTTACACAAAAGAATGTGAGGAAACATTTTCAGGTGCATGGAATGTAAAGGAGATCAGAGCAAAAACATTTTGAAAAGTTGGATGGTTGATGATACATGTGGTCTGAAAGTCTGAAATTCTAATTGTGCTGTAATCTAAGAAAACTTGTAAGCTCCCATTCTATATAAATGTGTTTTTTTCTATTGGTGTAGTTTTTTGTGGTGTGAGAAGTGTGTATAAGGTTAAAAATATTGAAGGTGGGATAGATGAGTCAGTAATTTCAGATTTCGTTAACCAAGTCAGTGAAAATGTTCTTTTTAAAAACATCTATTAACCGTAAAGTATACTATGTATTCTTACACAAATTGTGATAAATCTGGTGTTGCCACTGTTTTGTGAAAGGGCACACTCTGTGAGTTACATGTGACTAAGCTTTAGCATAATGATTACTATGTGTATCTTTGAGATTTATTTCCTCTTACCTCACTGCTAAAAATTTCTCCTTTCCTATGTCCCTACAGCTTGGGATCATATCTGTAAACATTTTTGCCTATAATAAATGCTTTCTGTTTTAAAGTATGGTGAGATTTCATTAATTATGTAATGAAAAACCTGTTGATTTGAAGGGCTGTACTCCTATGTATGAGAGCCAGTTTGATGTAGTGGTTAAGGCACCAGGCTAGTAACTGGGAGACTCTGAGTTCTAGTCCTGCCTAGGCACAAAGACAGCTGGGTGAACTTGGGCCAGTCATTCTTTCTCAGCCCTAGGAAGGAGGCAATGGCAAACCACTTCTGAAAAACCTTGTCAAGAAAACTGTTTTTCTTGCCAGTAAAAATCTTGCCAAGAAAATTGCAGGGACTTGTCCAGGCAGTCTCCAAGAATCAGACACAATTGAACGGATTTAAAAAACAAAACAAAACTCGTATCTCCAAACTATATTTTCTAACTTTTAAAGAATTGCAGACTGCTACAAATACACATCCTTTCTAAAATAAAGGTTATAGGTAGGGTGCTATAACTTGATTCTTTCTGGCCAAAATGAGCATGGAAGGGTTATATGTTTATAATTATTAGAAAGACAATAGTTCTTATTTTTTTCAAGTAATACTTATTGTCTTAGCACTTAATACCTTAGCCCTGTATCCATGTTTTTAATTTTGTGTCAATCACAAGTCTGCTCTCTTTCTTTGTTGTTTTGCCTTCCTTGCAGTTGAAAAGAGTCAATACCACATGTGTAGACTCTAAGTTTTCAAATTAGGAATAAGTTGAATCTTGTATATATAAATTCTGCAGATTTTTTTTTTTTGGAAATGCTTGTGCTACTCTGCACAACAGCTTGATAAGAGTTTCACACACAGATTTGTGGAGAAAGCAGTTTAGTACATTGCTTATAGTGCAAAGTGGGCATATTTGTTGTACAGTAAGGCATTTTGTAAATTTATCAAAACAGCTGGTATCTACCACTTTCCCTTGTAGTACTTTTTCCCCCCAAAACAGCAGTCCCACTGTTTTATAAGGTTCAAGTTTCAGTAGGTTTGTCATTTCCTTAATATTCAAAAATTAAGGAATTAATACTTTGACCATGCATGCCCAAATGTGGGCATGGCTTGAAGCATAATTTTATGTTAATTTTTTGGCCACATAGAGGAAAACAGGTAAATAATTTACACAAAAAAGGCATTTGTTCTTGTTTAGATGTAATTAGACAAGGCTTCATGCTGTGCATGTATTTAGAAGAATTTTTCAAATTGAGACCTGCAATATGAGATGAAAGTCAACTGCGCCCATAAACTTTGGACCAAGTGACCTGATGGTGTAGCAACAAGTTATAACTGTGGTTTGGGGTTTGTTTTGTTTTGAAAATAGTATTGTAAAACTATTGCCTCCAGAAGAGTAAATGAATACTGAGCATCTAAAGTTATTTTAATAAGACAGAGCTCTCTTGTATATACACATTAGTACATTGTACAATATTAAATTGGTGTGACTAAATATTTCTCTCTCTTCAGGTGAATTTAAAATAAGCAATTTTTTAAAATTGAAATTGGTGCTTTGGCTGTATTATGACCAAGTAGTCATGTGGAAACTGTAATCTGCTATGTAAAAAAACACCAAAGGAAGAGTGCAATATTTCTGCCTGAAAAAAATTCTTTAAAGAAACAAATGACAAAGCGCCAGTGATCCACTGAGACAGGCAGCCTAGCCAGGCCATCTTTTAACTGTTCCCTGTTAAAACAGGAAATGCAAAGCACAGACTGATTACAGGGTAGCCTTGGCTTTCCCGTGTTAGTAATCAGTACAGACGCTTTAATGTAAACAGTGCCATGGCAGCACCAATATGGCCTTTGCTCTAATAAAAGATCAGCTGGACTAGGTTGCACCTACCGCTTCCCATAGTTTCCTGTAACTGCAGCTTCTGCACAAATAAAGGGTCTCTTTCCTGGCAGTTCAAAGAGTTAATGCTGCTTTATTGAAATCTGCTCATTATACCGAGAGAAGTTTCATAGCATTTTTCTCCTGTTTAGCCCAAACCTGTTTTGTATCATTAACTTCTTAGCAGAGGGAACATGTCACAATAAGTAAGCAGATCAAAGGGCGCTCAGTACTGCAGGTTTGTTCTTGCTTTAATTTTTATTTGTACTGTCAGGAGCTTTACAGGTTCTTTTTTATGTTTGTGGGGAGAGGAGGAGATCAGTTTTGACATTTCGTTTTGAAGGAACCAGAATATGTATTTTAGCTTTTGAACATTTTCTAGTCCAAGTTTTAAACTAATTTTTTTCTTTATTTCTTTCTTTTTAAGGCAGTCTTCTGTTCTAGCTACTAAAATAATTTGGTTAGATTGCTTTCCTCAGCACTTGGCTGTAAATCTTGTGTAATGTGTTAGGATCCATTGACTTGCCTTTTATTGCATCTATGAATGAATTTCTGTTCTTTACATGTTATCCATGTATGAAGGGCACTAATGGAGAGCACAATAACTAAAGGTCTCCACGAATCAGACCATTATACAGAAAGAAGTAGGTCCCAAATGTATCAGGACAGAAGGGAACAACAACAACAACCTCTCAATATTATAAACTATCTGGTATCACAGTACAGAAGTGTACTTAAAAGGGATATCCCATCCTGCTGACACATTACTATGTTTCCATAAGGCATAAACTACTTTTTTAGATTACTTTCTGCTATCAAAAGTTTTCATGTAAATAGAAAGATACTGTCAGACTGAAATCTAGCTGGAAGAGCACTGATGAAAAAAAAATCTGGCTTGTACAGTCCAAATCCTGACCTAATTGCCCTTTTTTACATCTGTTCCATTCATGGAAGACTACTGTCACAAAGCCTAGTATTAAAAGATACCATATAAATGTATAGCATTTGTTGTTGTTCAGTCGTTAAGTCGTGTCCGACTCTTCGTGACCCCATGAACCATATTGCGCCAGGCCTTCCTGTCCTTCACTGCCTCCCTGAGTTTGCTCAATTTCATGCTCATTGCTTCAGTGATGCTATCTAACCATCTCATCCTCTGCCGTCCTCTTCTCCTTTTGCCTTCAATCTTTCCCAGCATCAGGGTCTTTTCCAAAGAGTCCTCTCTTCGCATTAGGTGACCAAAGTATCTGAGCTTGAGCTTCATTATCAATCCTTCCAATGAGCAATCAGGGTTGATTTCCTTTAAGATTGACTGGTTTGACCTCCTAGCAGTCCAGGGGACTCTTAAGAGTCTTCTCCAGCACCACAGTTCAAAGGCATCAATTCTTCGGCGCTCAGCCTTCTTTATGGTCCAGCTCTCACAGCCATACATTACTACTGGAAAAACCATAGCTTTGACTATGCTGATCTTTGTCGGCAAGGTGACATCTCTGCTTTTTAATATGCTATCTAGGTTTGCCATAGCTTTCCTCCCAAGGAGCAAGCGTCTCTTAATTTCATGGCTGCAGTCTCCATCTGCGGTGATCTTCGAGCCCAAATAAATGAAGTCTGTTACTGCTCCCATTTCTACCCCTTCTATTTGCCAGGAATTGATGGGCCCAGATGCCATGATCTTAGTTTTTTTAATGTTGAGTTTCAAGCCAGCTTTTGCACTCTCCTCTTTCACCCTCATCAAGAGGCTCTTTAGTTCTTCTTCACTTTCTGCCATTAGGGTGGTATCATCTGCATATCTGAGGTTGTTGATATTTCTCCCTGCAATCTTTATTCCAGCTTTTGATTCTTCCAGCCTGGCATTTCTCATGATGTACTCTGCATATAGGTTAAATAAGCAGGGTGACAGTATACAGCCTTGTCGTACTCCTTTCCCTATTTTGAACCAATCGGTTGTTCCATGACCGGTTCTAACTGTTGCTTCTTGGCCCGCGTACAGATTTCTCAGGAGACAGGTAAGGTGGTCTGGTACCCCCATCTCTTTAAGAATTTGCCACAGTTTGTTGTGATCCACACAATCAAAGGCTTTTGCATAGTCAATGAAGCAGAAGTAGATGTTTTTCTGGAACTCTCGTGCTTTCTCCATGATCCAGCGAATGTTGGCAATTTATGCTTACATGACACATTGGATCACAAACTGGCCAACCACATGCTTGAGCTAGCATGTTGGATGAACCCACACCTTGTGACTAGGTTCAGTGTTGGTGTGAGCTCAGAAATTTTGGTTGATTAAACCAGGATTAAGTTAGCAATGGGTAAGAATGTTTTGTGAACATCACCGCAGTCTGCCATTGAAAAGGCTAGATAAATATTTATCTGAAAATGCAGATAAACCAGCCAACATCTAAGTGTCTGAAGTCTTTCACTTTGCTTTCCACCTTGTCCACCTCCTTCTCCTTAATTGATGATTCATTATTGTTGCAGGGCATCTTGTTAATCTCTCTCTCTATTCTCTTCAGATTATATAGTCCAACAGTTAGCTTTATCATTGTATTTGGAGAACACTGAGCTGTTGTATTGTAATCACCTGGTTTACTGACACACTAGTGACACAGCATGGCCAAAATTAGATCTTGAGCCCTGATGCAGTTGAATACTAGAAATCTCATTCTAGCCCCTGTACATGGCCTATTCTGTTTACATCGCATACAAAACATTTCTTATTTACCTTGAAAAGTTTCAATTTTTATTGAACTGTATCTCTTGGAAGTTCATAAAAAGTTCATAAAAAACTGTATCTCATTAAAAAAATTGGGTTACCAGAGTTTATATTCATAAATAACACTGGGACTTCCTGGGAAAAAAGTACCCATAGATAAACAATGAGTGCAGCTTTCCCATCAATGTATTTTATGCCTGATAAAGCCACAACTGTTATCCCGCTCCATCACACATTCTGAAAAGATACAGGACCATTGCTAGAAAAAGCAAGGCAGAGAAACATGCAGACCATGGCTTATGGAACTGTATCCAATCCCTTAATAACAGCTCCAATCTGGGTCATGTGCCCAGAATGGAAGATGGAAGGGACTTAGAATGAAGGAGGTGATAACATCCTAATCCATTGCCCAACTGCTTCTTTGATAGGGATGCTTTGGAGCAGGTTTTCTGGATTTTTTTTAATCCACAGCTCTAGGCCTGATCTGGACCATTTTTAAATGTAGTCTTTCTTCTGCCAGCTTCTATCTCTGTATCAAATTTGATCAACTTCGTTCAGTTTTTAAAGAGTTGGATGGGACAGTATCATGCCCCTGATACATAATTTATTTCCAATGTTCCATTGGATTGGAAAGAATAAAAGGTGGCAGACCAAGAGAGGAACAATTAAGCTCTTCTCACAAGAGGCTGTTGAATTAATTAATTCCTTCACAGGAATATTTGTATTTAGGAAACTACTAGTTTGAGAAGATAATGTCACTAGGTCAATTCAGAGAGAAGAGCTGTTCTGCTCTATATTTTATGTTATTCTACTGGAAAGAACATGTCTTGTTTGGCTACCAGTGTCAAGAGGCGATGCACTATTTTCTGATGCATTTCACTATATAGGATGAAAATCTATTTGAGTTCAGGGAGGTGGGGGTTCTGATCAAAAGTTATGGTAATTTCCCCTTTTTACACAATACCAACATATATTGAATCCTTGTTGCAGTAAAACTTGTACCACTAGTAAAGAAGGGTTAAAAGAGTAATTGAACTACAGTAGACCTCACTTACCAACTGCCTCATTCAGCGACCATTCGTTATGACGGTGCTGAAAAAATAACTTTACGACCAATGCCCACATTTATGACTTTCACAGTTTCCCTCAGTCACGTGATTGCCATTACAGTTAGTACACATTGTCCTGTACCTGACCTGTTGTTTTTCTCCCCCCACCCCCTTGCAGAGTGGGAGATTGGAGAGGAAGGGTTTATAAGAGAGTAAGCAGGTCCACAGTGGGGAATACACTGGGCTGTTTGCGCAGCATGCTTGTGGCTGCTGGTGCTAGCACATTGCTTTCAATGTATATTCCCCATTGTATGCCTGCTCACTCTCTTGTAATCCCTTCCTCTCCAATGAATGCAAATACAAACATTAATTCTGTTCTTGCTAATTATCCTAGCCCTGGGGTGAGCATTCCAGAGGGTGGTGGAGTAGTTAGGAGGCAAACAAAAGTGGAAGTTGTGAAACTGATTAGTCTTGTCAGTTTCAAGCCAGCTTTCCCCACACTGCTGGGGTGAGCATTCCAAAGGACAGGGGAGTGGGAAAAAGATATTACAGTCACGGTCATGTGATTATCCACTTACCAACCATTTCACTTAGCAATGGAGTTGTTGGTCCCAATTGTGGTCGTTAAACGAGGACTACTGTAGTACATACTAAGTGATATTGAGAAAGAGGGTTGATGAAAAACTTCATTCTACTGTAGACCAACCACTTTTCTTGACTTCAGGGAATGGATGAAGGAAATATGGATATCACTTTGAGGCGTAATTTATCATATCCTCATGAATATTTTCTCAGGGTATTAGTGCTAAGTGCTAATTTGCAGCTATAGTTGCAGAAATAGGGTTGATATTCCAAAAAGATACTATGTTAAGGCTCCATGCAAATTCTAACTGTTTAGAATGAAGTCTCATATCTAGCTATTATTGGGCTTAATTTTAGTAAGTCTTCTAATTACCAAGTTATTATTCTTAGGTGATTTAATGTTAGAATGCTCATATAAAGTTATTGTAATGATTGAGTAGCAATTTAAAAAAGCCAGCTGTAAATGGGAAAGAGCTGATGCTCCAGCAAAAAAAAAAGAGTGTTGAGTTTTTCATTCTGTGGGCTTATTTTTATTATTCTTATAGACAACATTAATAATGAGAGTGGTTCGTGTACCACCTTCCTCTTAATACGTTTTTTTGAAATAACATAAATACTGGGATCACACATCACAGTTACAACCTTGTTTGTCTCACTCTGGCTTTGAATGATGTGTGGATTCAGCCATCATAACTTAAAACCCTCACTTATTGCTTAACTTTTTGGGTAAGGTCAGCCTATCTGATTTTTCAAGAAATGCTAATTAAATAAACCACCATTTAGTGCAGTGAGTGGATTAGCTCTGAAAAACTGTTCTAAGTTCGTAAAAAGTGGTAGAGTTGGCTCTGAAGAAAATTGGCCAGATGCATATCCACAGTTGTTGGCCAATAGTTGGTGGGATTCTGCAAATAAAGCAAATCATTGTATGTATACAGACAGGTATGTGAATTGCTAAAATAGTCAGAATGAAAGATACTGGGACTTTCTGCCTGGTCCTTGTCAGTGCACATTACCACATTTTATTTGCAAAGGATGATGATAAAACGTGTTTGAGTAGAGAAATGCAGAATTAGAAGAGAGAGCATCATGCTGCTTTTTCATGTGCATCATAGGTGCTGCTGCAATATCAGGCAGTGAGACAGAGGACGATGACAGCATGGATGTCCCCCTGGATCTCTCCTCTTCTGCCTGCTCAGTCAAGAGGAGGAGACGGGGTAACCTGCCCAAAGAATCAGTGCAGATTCTTCGGGACTGGCTGTATGAGCACCGTTACAATGCTTATCCTTCAGAGCAAGAGAAAGCACTATTGTCAAGACAGACACACCTTTCCACACTACAGGTATGTAAGCACGTTCTAATGAAGCTTAAGGCAATAATGATAAGCATGTTTACCTGTTGAATAGTATAGATGTTGCTTTTAAATTAATAGATATTGGGTGGTGTAGCACAGTAGTAGTGTTCAGTGTTCTATATACTAGTTTCCATTTTACCTTTAAAAAATGTCTTAGTATTTGACTTTAAAAGATGCCATTTCAGGCTGATTTTTACTGCAGACCCACAAAGCTGACAGCTTAAGTCTGACCAAAGTGGTATGGTTACCTGTTCACCTAGGACTAACGTTTTGGACCTATCTAAAATCAGTATGAATGTCCAATGCCCATCTGTGCCTTTTATCAAGACAGTTTAAGCTTCTGTGGGATTGCAAAGTATGTAGCCTGATGAGAAATCCTGACTTACAGATGCAAGCACACGTGGTAACAATGATGGAGAGAATATGGATTTCAATTTTTCCAAATCTTCTGAATGCAGTAGTTTTGAGACTCCATGCACTTTCTTACATAAACACTTCTTTTTGCATATTTACAAATCAGTTAACGTTTAATACTCAGTACTCAGATTTACCTAAGAATGCAAATGATTGGTTTCTGTTCCCAATTCTGAGAAAAAGTGTACAATTCTCAGCATGTAAGTTAACTGTTGCTTGTTCCTTTCTACCAGTAAAAAGGAGGTAAAAGTACTCTCTAATGTATGTAAGGTTCACTTGCTGTCTGAATATATATGAAGTTTTGTAACATTAGAAATAAGGTCTGTAGTACTTACTGAAATAACCTGGAATCTTTTAATTTAAATATATGAAGATTTTCTAACAATAAAAGATTTCTAAAAAATATGGCTTTTATTTATTAATCTTAAGTCCTATGGGGGGGGTGAAAACACAAAAGAAGAAGGATATGAATTTTAAAATACCTCTTTTGTTTGTGGGATTTTAACACAATTTTCTCCCAATCCATTCACCGTCTTTTTTTAAAAATAATACATCGTGTGTGCAGAATTTGAAGCTGGTGATGTGTATATTTGTGTTTTTGGACTATGTCAGTTCAGCCCACTTCAGCTTTATTAAATCTGGTTTTGCCATGTTGGATCAGAATAATTGGTGTCATTTCTTTGTAGGTATCTGACACATTTTCTTTGTAAGGAGAAACTCTTCTCCTCACAAAGGACTGTTGGACTTTTTTTTATTGCCCAGGAAACTGGCTTGATACTCAAACAAGAGCAAACTTGGTGAGGTAATCCCTCTTCTGCCTGTTGACATAGTCAGTTGAACAAGGCAAATCAGTAACTGCTTTAGGGAGGAGTTACTCTTTCAGAGGGAAATGTTTTCCTGTTGTTAATTAACCTAACTGTAATGAACAAAGAGTAATCTTTGTTCATTACATGTATTCAGACTTAAAACCAAACTTAGGGGTTAATGCACTACAGTCTTTGGACAGCCGGGGGCTTTCTGCTGAGAGGAGAGGCTGGCCGAACCAGGAAAGGCTGTCTCTAGGGTGTGTCAGAACTTGTTTGCCAGCCTTTTTTTGGTGCTGTAGCTCAGGAATCTAGCTTGAAGGGATTCAGGCATTTAGCTGAACTGCTTTCATGCGACACGTAGTTGGAACTGAATGGAGGTAAGAATGAAAATGTCATTGTATTCTCAGGTCTGCAACTGGTTCATCAATGCACGGCGCAGGCTTTTGCCTGACATGCTGAGGAAGGATGGGAAGGACCCAAATCAATTTACTATCTCACGAAGAGGGACCAAGGTAACTGACGGCCACCCAGCGGAATTTTCCAGCTCAAAAAACTGCATTCCCTTGATTGAGCGCGCCTTTCTCTCTGGTAGCCCAGGACCAAACAAGTCTTGTAACACTTCTCCAGGATCTCTTTTGGCTCGGCCCTCAGTAATTTGTCATACCACCGTAACTGCACTGAAAGATGCCCCTTTCCATTTCAATCAGCCAGCTGGTGCAGGTCAGACCACAGATGACTTGCAGTGGGCTTCACCTACCAACTTTACAGACAACTCTCTCCTATACCATGAGGATAAGTTGGGACCTAGTTCAAATGCACAGAGTGGGCTTTTCAACACTCCTCCTCCAACTCCTCCAGACCTCAATCAGGACTTTAGTGGATTTCAGCTCCTGGTGGATGTTGCACTGAAACAGGCAGCGGAGATGGAATTGCAGGCAAAACTCATGGCATAAGTTGTTCTTCATATTTTCTCTCTCCCAACAGGGATGTAATAGAAACATGTGGCAATTGTCTCAATGATATCAAGGACTTAACTGCATTATTTTTTCTAATTAATCTTATTTGCACAAGGGATTGCTGAAATGAAGCTTCCTATCTCTGTAATGGTCTTCAGTGGAATACAGTCATTCCAAAAATTATAAACTTAAAGCTACTGTAGAAGCAAAACCCTTTTTTTTTTAAAAAAAAAAATGTTTCTTAGTAGGTTTTTTTTTTCCATAATGTGAGATTGTTCCCAAGATCATGTGATTTTGTTTTGTTGTTCTTTTCATTATTTGTCTCTTTCAGACTGTGCAATATTTAGTAACAAGATTAGTATTCGTATCATTCCCATGTGGAACAAAATATACCAACAGGCTGTCTTAACAAATTTCAGATTTTTAAACAAGTTTGGATTTGAATGATTATACTTTTTCATGGTGTAATAAAATATTTTCTTTAATAGTCACTTTACCCTGAGTATTTTGTTGAACTAGTGTTTCAAAAGATAGCAGATTTGCATTGTAGCATGGAGACATTCAGTTCTTCTAACACTACATATTGTAAAGGCATCCCTTAAAGGGTATGATTTAAATTTGTACTGCAACGGATTGTAAGTTGCTGGCAGTGAAACATACTCTGTTAGATCTATATGACCTTAATATATTCCCTTTAGTACGTGGCATATTCTTGCTTGTGGGACAGTTCTGCTTAAACATGTGGGCATTTAAATGCAAGTTCCTTATTTATCTTCAAAAATAAGTGATAGCACTATATTACTGATTAATCATTGGTTCTTTTAATCGGGTTTTCTAAGATTATTTTTTCCAAAATGTCTTATAGGAAATACATATTTATCTGAAAGCTGTGAATTTAAGATGATCCTGCCGCCAAAGGATTATTAAACACACAAAAAAAGGCTTTCATTCTCTAGGAATGGATTTCAAGTGGGATCAGGAGTTTGTGGCCTTCATGGTGACTATGGGATCTCAGGAGATGAGATTTTGGACGTAATACATGCAGTTAGTCACATGTTAAATCTGGCTTTTACCTCAGAGCAGCTGCAATGTGACCTGAAAATGGAGAACAGTCCTTTGCTGTGGTCAGATCACTTTCTTGTTTTCATGCATCCCATCAGCATGTTTAACCTCTGCAGAAATGTCAAATTGGTTAAAATGATCCACTCAATGGACTATTTGGGCTTTTGGGGGATGTTTGAGGAATTCCCCAGCAATCCTGTAACCAGCTTTGTCGTATGTCTCACTGATCACGAACATGGAAATGGTGAGGACGCTGAATGAATTTTTTCCAAATTTCTCTCCTCCCTTGCAGGACCCAGCAAGTTCCTTGGTTCATGAGGAATTGCAGAAGATGAAACAAATGCAGTTCTCCACCTAAAGTGATGGTGGAGAAAAAGTATGAACCCAACCAATCAGAGTTGTATATCTGTGTTTGGGAGTATACCATAACAATAAGGACAGCAACTTCTCTGCCCTTACTGTATCTGCAGACTTGCATCTGGCAGCTCTGTTTAAGGTTACCCATACCTTTTGGGGGGAAAATGGAAGTGAAGATGTTGCTGGTGGTCACTAAGACACATTTACAAGTTTCTTTATAGTTAAAATATTTCACATTTGCTCCAAGTTTGATTCCATTTCAACAGGAACTGTAAAGAAGACCAAGGGAATGTCTTGCAAGAAGATCTGATGTAATCCTGGATTTACAGAGATCAATGGATCTCTGTGGATAGGGCCCCCTGTGACATGAGCTTTGCCAGTTGTAAGCTCGATCCATGTTTGTGGTTGGATTCAGGAGGTGATCACTGCTTTTTTAAGGGAGTGGGAAGTTCTAGACATCTTGAGAGAGGTAGTAGTATACCTTCTTCTAAAGCCAGTTCTCAACCCAGTCACTTTGGACAACTATTAGTTAATTTCTAATCTTGCCTTTTTAGGGAAAATTTTGAAGAAGGTGGTAGGAATCTAACTACAGAGAATCCTAAATGAAACAGACGCTCTGGACATCTTGCACTTGGGATTCAGGCCTGGACATGGGATAGAAATTGTATTAGTTGCCCCTGTAGATGACCTTTGAACCTGGATACAGTGTGTTCCTCCTGATATTTTTAGACTTTTTGGTAGCTTTTAATACCATCACCATGGTATCTTTTTGGATACATGCAAAGATTTGAACTTGGAGCTACCATTCTGCAATGATTCTGTTCCCTCCTAAGTGGGCAGTTCCAGTTGGTGTGTGTGTGGGGGGGGCTGGGGGAATAGTGGTCATGTCACACACAGCTCCAATGTGAGGTTCTGCAAGACATCCTTTTCCCTGTGCTGTTTAATATCTTTAAAAGCTGCTGGGGGAAATAATCAGTATGGGAGCAGTATCATCTGTAGGCTGATGATAATGAGTTAAACATCGCTACCTGAAGTATGCCTTCTGTGTCCTAGCCCAGAGCTTGGAATCTGTAAGCATCTAGATGGGTCAAATCAATCTTAAATTAAATCTCTTCAAGACTGGTACTGTTTGTTGGTGTTTTATTGGCCTGATCCTAATTCCAGTTTTGACTTTGGACAGGGCCACACTCCTCTATAGGAGCAAATCCATATTTTGGAGGTCCTTCTGGATTCATGACACTTGCTAGAATATCAGGTATAGGCTGTGGCCAGGAAGGCCTTTGCATTAATTGCAGGCCTTTTTGAACTGGGACCCCCTGGCAAAAGTTAATCATGCCTTGCCATACTCTATTGTATGACACTGTGTGTGTGTCTTGGGGCTGCTTTTCAAGACGACTTGCAAATTTCGACTGGTCTAATATGCAGCAGCCCATCTGCTAATTGCGGGTAGCATTTTCAGTGGTGTTACTGTTGTGTTGTGATCGCTGCATTGGTTATGTTTGCTTGTGGGTCAAATGCAAGGTACTGGTTATAACCTAATGCCATGGCCTGGCATTAGGATATCTATGGGTCCTCCTTTGCCATCCACATTCAGCTCACCCTGTGAAATCTCTGAGAGACGGCGCATGCTAAAGGTACTGCACCCACAGAAGGTGAGGAAAGGGAGTGCTCAGCAACAGTGCTTCTCAGAGGAAGCCTTGCCCTTTGGTGTACTTTACTTGCAGAGGTGAGGAATGGATCCTTTAAAGAAAACTGAAAATTTTTCTATTATGCAAAGCATGTGGGTGCTGATGGTCCTAGGGCTGCCTTAGATTAGGCTAGATTCATTATTTGTTTTATTGGTGGTGGTTACTAATAAAGTACCACGAGTCCTTGTGTAAGTAGGCAGTCTACAAATGATTGTATATATAAATGTTACATTATTTGAATGATGACATTATTTGTGTGGCATCTCTTACTCTCCATTCCCCCTCCCCAATAGATGCATATGATGGGAATGTTACCTTTTGTAGATATTTTCATATGTAGACACTGTAATGCCATACCTGCATTTATATTCCTGATTTAGGTATAACACCTGAACAGAGCTTAAATATAGGATTCTAATATCTATGTACCAATCAGATGACAAAGCATGTAGACAGCTCCACATTACCATCTGAATATGCATATAAACACATGGATGGATGTTCAGTGATACATGAATACCCCCAGACTCCATGTAGAAGAGACTCCCTGGAGTTATAAAGCTTGAAGGGTTCAACTAGATGTTTGTAGAAGCTTTCTCATTTGTCAAGTCCTTGAGCTATGCTGATTATTCTGCTCATTCTGTCTATTTGGGACATTTGTTAGAATTGGATAAAGTAAGTATAAAATGAGGTTGACATTGGTGCATAATTTTGGAGGATAATTCAGAGGAAAAACCAGAAAAGTGCCAGGAGAAATTCTGTGAAAATTAATTTAAGTGGGGTATAATTATGACCAGTGCAATTTAGGCAAGATTTAAATGAAATACTAGCCACAAAGTATATATTTCTGTGAGATGTCCATGCAATAGGAAGAATGAGTAAAAGTGGACTCTTTGCTAGCCATTCATTTGCCTGAACAATATGCCCCAGAGATACTAGTACTCAAATACAGGACTTGTTTGGATTGACATGGGAGTAAGTACTCATTTGGAAAACATAATTTGTTGTGGCAAAACACTGCAGTATTGTGTGCATGATGCCATAAAAGATTTTTCCAGACATTTACCGTAACATGTTCAGTTGTGTCAGAAAAGTAGGGTTTGCCAGCTTTTTTTTAGAGCAGTAGGGTTTTCAAGGTGCTCCTTTTGTTTTAGAAACATGTTTAATTTTGCCCCCTGCAATCACACTCTATACAATATAATATGATTCCTCTTACTTTGAATATTCAGTTTGACATATGACAGCCATGTTTTTGTTGGTTTCTCAAATTATCCCTGGAGGTTCAAAACTGTGTCATATGAAAGAACGATGAGGTATAGATGGGTTAGGTTCCTGAGTCTTAATATTAACATTGTTCATTTAAGATCAGTTGTTGTTCAGGATTAGCTGTCTAGTAGAACATTATCTACAAATACTGTTCCTTACCCAGAAAGTTAAGAAATTGTGATCTAATTAAAAAAAAAAGCAGAACTCCAAGTTGTCACCCACAAATACATTGAATCAAATTCTGGATAATTTATACAGACACTTCAAAGTCTTTGGCTCCAGCTTCATGTAGAGAATAGAGCTAGGCCTTTGTAGTTTAAAAACTAAATGTGGAAAACCCATTCATTCATTCATTCATTCATTCATTCATTCATTCATTCATGGTTTTCTTTAAAGATAATTTCCCACTCAAATGGAATTTAAAAGCAGTATTACAATGTTGGTTAGGGTCATCGTATTGGGTACATGCACTTTTATTTAAAGCACCTTTTAAATGTTTGGGTGGCTGGAAGAGAGAAGACAATATAAATTACTTTTCCCTTAATGTTCTCCCACTAGAAATGTTTTCCACAAAAATATTCCTCTCCGGGTATTTCAAATGCATTTTTTTGTGACAGAGGTGCCTGAATTCTAAACATTTAATTGTAGTGAAAAGCACAAGATTTCAAGTTTCACCAAAATCCTTCATGGTACCACGAATATCTAGCATGTTAAGTTTCTGATGTGTAAGCAGTGCTTTGTGGGACTGATTTTAGCTCACTGTGAAATGAACTGTTTGCTTATCTTGCACCTGAGCCCAAAATGATATGCCAGGCTGCTTATATCAAAATTTGCTGTGACTAGCTGAAATTGTTTGAAATCTGAGATGCATTTGCTGTCAATATGGCTACTGGTTTTGTGAATTTTTCAGATTTATCAGCAGCTGTAGTTTTTACTCTTAGCCAATGACCTTGTGTTCAGTGTGTCTTAAATTGTTTCAGCTGTTATCTGTCTACGCTTCAACACTGTCCCTACAGATACTTGTCTTCTATCGGAAATTTTATTATGAAGTTTGTTTAGTTGGCACACAAGATGTTTTTGGTTAGATTAAATTATTTTCAATGTAGCAGTAATCATGTTTCTCTCTAAGTGAACAAACAGAATTAATAAAACTTTGTCCTTATGAGAAAGAGCAAAAACACTCTTGGGCCACGAGGTTTAACTGCTTTTGGCTTAACACCACTGCAGTGAGAGAACAAGAAAACATATCTTGGAGGAAGGGAAAATGTCCCTAATAAAAGCTTGTTTATTTTGTTTCTAAACCAGGGATGCATTATGTTTTGGTGGGCAAGGGTTGGATTAAAAAGATTTTTAGAGGGATGAGGGTCACAAAATGAATGGTTTCTATCAATGTGGGCAGGACTGAGTTTTGGAGTGATGTTTAGAGGTTTTCTCTGTTTCTTTTAAACTAAATATGATATACCTATTTTAGGGTTTATTCTGCAATGTTCATGTGTTTCCCATTTCAAAATGGCAAGAAATAACTATGATTGTTAGTTTAAACAATCATAGTGAGAAAGAGGGACCAGGGACTAGTGAGAGGCCTCATAAGGTACACCCTTGACCTAAGCTATAAAAATCTGGTTTGGATGTACTGCATATTTAGCTGTGAGTTCTACATCTACTTACCTAAGAGCAAAACTCACTGAATGCAGGTATACCCAAAACTATTCCCATTCTTCTATTTCTGTACAAATTTAAGATTCAGCATTGTAAAGTGGCCAACAATACTTCAGTTTGGGGGAGGACCCTTCAGTGTGAGGCCTGGGGTGTACCCCGGTAACAAGAACGTCTGCTTTCTTGTTGCAGCATTTGTAATTAGGAAATAGGAAAGGGACAGGTATGGCTCATGAGAGTCCTAGTACCTATGGAAATTTCCGGATGAGATATTGGGCCTACCGGCAACTCCAAAAGCCACATTTGACTATTTTACTGTTGTCTAACTGTAGTACCTGCCCCAAACTTTCCATCTCTGTTAGGATGACACCTTGAGCCTAACTAGTACAGATACTGGTTTATGAATAGCAGATGGTAGAAGCCACTGCTGACCTAATAAAGAAGAAAGAAACAGAATGAATCATGGCTTTCCAAAAGGAGCTTAGGGGAGGTGAATATGGGGAAGAGAGAGACAGTTTTCTTAGGGGAAGCTTTCATGTTGTGTTTCATAGGACAGCTGACCTTGCTAGTAAAAGAAAAACAGGGCTATAGTTCAGTGAAAAAAATATGATTTGTACCTAGAACATTTGCAATTTAATTAATCTTGCCATCCCAGGTGAAAGCATTTGTGCCTGAAATCTTGACAATCTATCAGAATACTTGAGGGACAAAATCTCATTTATCAGTTTCTACCTGCATTGGGACTGTAACTCTCATAATTCCCAAATGGCTGAGTTCTGGTTTAAATCCAAACATAGTTGAAGGGCACCAGATTAGGAAAGGCTGATCAAGAGCTACTTGATGGTATGACATTTGAAATTATCAGCTCATATTTCTAATGCCACTTATTTTAAAGAGCATATAGATTATAGAAATTATTTTTGTTTCAAAATAAAATATTTCATCAAATACAGTTATTGTTCCTTGTTCCAGAAAAATACAAATTTAGAAAAGTTAGATTGCACAACTAAGACCACCTTATTGCAGAAGAACAACAAATAGCTAAAACATTTCTATCTATATTGTTGCATATACAATCTCTGGTTTACATTGGCTACTCCAAGATGAAGAATTAGAAGGTAATTTCAAATCCTTTTAGAAGTTGGATTCATTGTGCCTTTCCATTTGTGGAAAGGATCTTCCACTATCAGAAGATATTTTTTTGTTCCACCTAAGTGATGCATGAAAAAAAATGAATTTAAACCTAGAGCTATTCTGCTTATGGAAACGTTTATGGAAGCATAACTTCTGTAGCTCTTTCATTTTATACCACTGCATAAACATTTCCATTACCAGAATGTGCAAGCATTCACAGACCAGCATATAGAGTTGATTTTCATTCCATTTATCATTCTTTGGATTCAAATAGAGTCTTTAAACACAAATGCATTAGATTTTATTTCAAGTCTTGAAATAAAGTCTGACATGTCTTGTACCAACAAGTAATTGTATATGTACATGGCACTAATCACTAGGCTACTTTTTAGATTTGAAAGACAGAGCAGGGGATGATTAGAGCTTTTGCCTGATACACCTTACTGGGGAAACTCCTGAACAATCAAGTGGTCATAGAAACAAAACTGTATAATACTTGCTTTTGCTAGTGCTCCACTGCAAATTAAGTTGAGGTAATATCTGTGGAGAGCAGGTGCCACAGACCTGCCCTTCAGAGGTTTTTTGCAATTGCTGTTTAAACACAAAAGATATACTATAATGTTTACTATTTAGTATAGTGTAGAATACTGCAACTGCAGAATGCTAGGTTGTGATTGGTGGAGGTTAAAAATATCCAGATGTGATTTGAAGAATAGGGTGCATGAACCTCTGTCCTTTTTCATCATGATCAGATCAGTCTCTAATTATTTTGGAGATGCTGGATATCTATTTAGTTGATCTACCTGAGATGGTCCATCTGATGGATTCTCTGGGTTTCTTGGAGAGACCCTTTGGGAATTTTCTAAGGCCACGGTAGACAGTTCTTCTGAGGCTTACTTATAGTCTCAAGTATGGAGGTGGCTGTAGCCTTAGACTTGATTGCCACTAAGCAGCCTGTCTCTCTTCACCGATCCAAGCACTTCCTCAGTTTACTGAGGAGCTTCAGGAGATGAAGTGACAGAGGAGACATCTGGAACACAGCTGGCAACAAAATGAGAAGTGAGCCTGACTGAACATGGATAAGAACTCAGGAACTTACTCTGAGGAGTAAGAGTGGTGAAAAGGCATTATTTCTTTGCTTTTATTGCATTCATAGAATGTCATACAGTGACATCTGGGGTCAGTTTGAACCTGTGAGTCCTGAAGAAATAGACAGAGTTCTCTGGCATGTCAGCCCTGCCACTTGTAGCTTAGATCCTTGTCCTGTCTGACTCTTTCAAGGGGAGTAACAGGAGGCTAGGTTCAGGCAGTGAAAATGCTTCTTTCCTTGAATGGGTGTTCCTGCATGCCTTGAAAGAGGTAATGGCGTGCCCTCTCCTCAAGAAGCCACTATTCAACCCGGCAAGTCTGGATAACAATATGTCAGTCTTAACCTTTGTTTTCTGGGGAAGCTGTTGAGACAGTGGTGGGTCTACAATAGCAGACAGGCCCAGATAATCCCATTTCCTTCAGAGCTGTTTTGGTCTGAGTTTCAGGTCTGAATATCATAAATGACAGCCCTTCAAGGTAGACCAGGTCAAGAAAGAGATACTACAAGGATTCCAGGAATGCTATTTCATTGATGTAGGGTTGTTAATGGAATCCTGAAAGCCTGTTCAAAACCTTCACTATCCCCCTTTTGAGGACAACAAGGTCAAGGTGGGGCTGTTCTAAATCCCCTTCTCACACTTTTTGCTTTCCCAGGACTGAGCAACTGTTTTATCTCTCTCATTTCCTTCTCAAGCCCAGAGCTAAATTCCTTTACATTGAGTGCTCTTGTTGATAATCCGTGGAGGGACCAGGATACAAGAAATGTGATCTTCCTGGTCCTGCTTATCTGTCAGTGGCATTCATGGTATTATTCTGAACCACCTATGAGGGTTGGGACTGGGGACTTTTTTTTTTTTTTGTATTGGTTTGAATAGGTGGATCATGTTGGCAGTGGTAGGAGAGAGAATTTGAACCAGAAGGAATTCCATTAAGGGTTGCCACAGGACTTGATGCTTTCCCCTCCCCATATTAACATCTGTGTGAGGTCACTGAGTGAAATCATTAGCCAACATGGAGTCAAGTGTCATCATTATGTTGATGACACTCAGCTTTATAGCTAAACTGTGAATCAGATAGGAGATGTAACCAAGGCCGTGTCCAGGTGCTTGAAGGCTGTTGGTATCTGGATGGGGATGAACTGGTTCAGGCTCAATCCACAGAGTTAATTGGTTCATAATCTGGGGATCTTCCTGGATCCTCAGCTTCTGTTAGAAAAAGTGGCAACTGTAGCTAGAAGGCCACTTGCACGGTTTCATCTTGTGTATCAATTATAACTTTTCCAGAAGTGGAAAGCCCTCTTCACCATCTCTCATACCTTGGTCATCTCTCATGCATAAGCTTCCCAGAAGTTTCAGATTGTCCAGACTCACCACAAAAACACTTGAGAACTGCTCATTGTCACCTTCAAAGCCCTTCATGGGTCAGCACCTTAGAATCTTCAAGACTGCCCACTCCCAGTGGTTCCTGCCAAGCTATAAGATCCAGAACAGAAGATTCCCCCTGGGTCCCTTCCTTGAGAGAATGTCACCTGCAGGAACCACAGAGGAGGGCCTTTTCAGTTGCTGCCCCTTCCACATCTGGAATAGCTTTGCCCTGGAGATCAGTTTGGCCCCTACCTGGCTGAATTCCAAAAAGCTATAAAGATGATTTTCTGGCATGTCTGTGAGGCCTGATATGTTGTCCATCCTTTGGCAAGAATGTTGCATGGGATTGGTTGTTAGCAAGACCTGGGGTATTTTGATTTTTTTAAATGTATTTTGTTTTTAATCTGATTATTAAGTATATGTGCCAGTCAGTTATGAGTGGAGTAGCATATGAGCCCAATAAATAAGCAAGTTAATAAATAACTTAGATTACATAAACATTGGTTCACTCATGCATAAAGGGGGATTTTAAAATTCACAACCAAAATTCTGATGACTTTTGAGTAAATGATGTATGGAGAATGAAAATGTGAAAACTAATAAAAAAGAAAAATATGGAGGCTACTCCATATGGCAAAAAAAACAAACAAACCCAAATGAACTGTTTTGCCAAATATTTTTGATGACTTTTAATATATACCTAGTAGTGCTACCAACAACCAACCAACCAAGCCAGAAGAGAAGGATTCCTAGTTGTACTGGGCACCTTTACCCTGGTATTTTGATGCTCATGGATGATTATCTCATCACTACTAAAAGAACATCTAAATAATTCAGCAAAAACTTATATATCAGCATCTGTTCTCCCAAGGATTAGCAAGGATGGTGTGAGAACAAATGTTCATGTAAGTCTTTGCAGAGTCAGTCTAACATTCTATCCTGTAGTTACCCAGAAGAGCTGTTTTTTGCTCCAGACATCATACAATCACATCAAAAGCATTTTTTTTTTTTTTTTGGCAAAAAGGGAATAAAAATTTGTATTGAAAAGCCACAGCTCTTACAAGCAGTGCATTATTTATTTTATTAATTTTCTCTTTTTACATTACGGGAAACATTAATCTATTTACATTTTTTTGTGTGTCCACATACCAGATAGGTAGATAATCCTATGAAAAACTAATTCAAAATGCCATATAATGCTCTCCAGCCTTCCATCTAGAGTTTTTCAAACTGTAGCAGTTTTGCAAAAAAAGGAAAAAACAAAAAACCCCCGGATTATCCTGACTGGGAATGCGTCTAGAATGCATCTATGTCACTGATTCTGATTCACATTCTAGTAAAACTATGCATTATAACTTTAAAAAACAAAGAAAGTGTAAATTCATAAATATAAAATCCAAATTAAAGTGATAGTGCATAACAAAACATTAAGGGGACACCCAATAAATAAATGGAAATATATTATAAATAAGATACTAGCATTTACTTTTTTCATATTAAAATGTTTAATCTTTTTCTTTATCTCTCATTACAAAAAGAACAACAGTGCACTTTTATGTGTGTCTACTCAGAAGTAAGGCTCAGGCTAAATGAGATTACTCCCAGATTAATTACAGTCTAAACCTGTAATCCTGCCAGGCTTCCCCAATTTGGCACCATCGAGATGGGTTGGCCTAATGTGCTTGGAATTACTAAAAGATCTAGAAGTAACTCCAAAATATCTGAAGGCACCAGGTTGGGAAAAGGTGTTAAACCATATTGAGTGGAAGTAAACTCTGTTTCACTCAGTGGCACTTACGTCTAAGTAGACTTGCATTGAATTGCACTGTTAAAGGTATTTTATGGAAAGATCTGCAAAAATATATATAATAAATATTTTAAAACTTTTGGTTTAAGAGGTCAACCTCTTTTTTTTTTTTATACCCCCCCCCCCCCCGACCCCAATTGTACTTTAAAACATTGATTGCACCTTTTTTGTACAGATTTGGGAATTTGAATAAAATAAGCCCTACAAATTCAATTAAAATAATACAAGATACAATTTAGCCAATTAGAGTTTCTAATTCGCACTGATTTCAGTGGCAGAAATCTGAGTACATGCTTAGCTTCCCTGAAGAAACTAATGATTTGAAAGTGTTTTTTTCTTTTTGCTCTGTATGGATAAAAGGTCAGCAAGAGGTAACCAGAGTAAAGCAGTAGTCTGATTTATAGACTTGTAGTGCCAAAGAGTAATCTGGGTGGCACTACTGTCCACCGCAGGACTGCAGTTCCTCAAATTAGACCACATCCTCATATTGCATGCAGATGTTCAAAATCCTCATGTCTTCTGCATTTTTCTGGGAATTTATTAGAAGATATAATTTTTTGTCTACATCAAACCCAAATGAATAATCAGGCATCATGTTAACAGATTCCTTTAAGTTATGATGTGCAAATACATCTCTCCTAAAATATAAAATTAAGTTGTGATCCTCTCCATTTTTTCCCAAGTGAAAATCCAAATAAAACAATTAGCTACTTTGTAGTACATCATTGTTTGTAATCATGTGGTATATGACACTGATATATTGCCTTATCTTAACACAATTTTTTTCAAGCAGCATTTCAGCTAGTGTTAAACCTTTTTTCATGGGATTCAAATACTGCAGAAATAATATAGTTCTGAAAATTTATCTGTTTGACATGTTTTGCACATCTGTGTACGAAGAGCCCAATTTTTAAAAACATCATGTCTATATTTAAAGGTGGCTACTGATACTATATAGACTGCAAACAATGTGTAAGCCTTCAAATTTTAAAAAGAGGCTATAGAGTAAAGCAAAACGTTCTTAACATAATACAATTCAAATGTTGCAAGTCAGACTTTCTGTTTTGAGTTAACACTGGATTTTTCATCCTTGTCTTTAAAAGTCTTTAAAATATGAAAGTATTAGCCCTTTACTTGTAAAACACAGCAGTGATATTTTGTGCCCTGTTTATAAGTGTATAGCTTGGATATATCAATGGCTTTGAGAGGTAGCAAATTTTCTAGTGATTTTACATTTTTTTTAAAGATTTCCATACCTGTTACCTCTCCCAGGTTCTTGGAAAAAAAAAAAAGATAGCGCCTAACAATGATGCTGTATTATTACAACATGTTCTGGCATGATCTATAGATATATATTCTCAAAGAAAAAAGGCACAAAACAAAAAGCCAGCTTTTGAGTGGTAGTTCTATCACTGTGAGATTGAACTATGTAATTTTACTACTCAACCAGTTAAGAGTTCCGTATTTGGAAAGTTTTAACCTTAAAAGAACTGAAAGCCAGCTTTGATAATACATAGAATACAAATCAGTCAGTCAGTCAGTGTATTTCATTAGCACTGGATCATTTCTTTAAAGCTCTTCCTTGATCTTGTTAGCAAATACTGTTTTCCATACTCAACATGAATGCCAATATGGGTGAAGTTAAATTTTCAAATAAGAAATGAGCCACAATTCTTTGCCCATGTCACTTGGAAGGATACAACTAAAAAAGGGACATATAGTCCAGAACTATAATCTATTGAGGTTTTTTTAGTCTCATCCATGATTTTGGCAACAGAATGTATACCAAGCCTTGCGAATGAACCCAACACCTCCATTAGGACATGAACTGTTAATTCTCTAGTGTCTTAAACATGCACTTTCCTTAAAACTGTGGTCCTTGTCAAATCATCATGCTTTCTGCTAGTGTGACAGTTTAGTCAGATTGCTTTCCACAGTCCTATGCCAAATAATTCCTTATTAGAGCTAAGCAGTGCTTCATATATGGTTCCAAAAAAGGCGTTTTATGTTGCCAAGTCTGGAGACAGCTACATGATCCTAGGAAAAGACATGGCTGCTTTAAAGAGTCATAAACAAGTTCCGTGTGGGTCCTCCCAAGTGCTCTGAAGCACCTTTTGGAAATTATTTCTGAAGCACTGCATAACCTGTTGTGTATCAATCTTTTTCCAAACAATCTAGCATTATGTGTAGACTACATATTTTAAAACAGTTTTGTAAAGAAAGGTATTCCTATTTTAAAGAGGAGACCAAAGGGGAAAGTATTAAACACTTGATATCAACAGTCATGAGTAGTGTACAACATGTATTTCATTTACAGCATTTTAGTAACAAACAGCTGTGTGGAGATGTGCAAAATCTGAAAGCTCATCAAGGTTAGGAAATCATCAATTGATTTTCCCCTTTAAAATGCATACATTGTAATAGGAAATGACAATATAGTACAATGTTAAAAATTCTTACTAATTGTTTGGATGAAAATACTCTTATCCAATTATCAGTCATCTTTTTAATTCATCTCCTAAGCTTTCTTTTTATTGCCTTAAAAATATTACTACCTTGGAAGATAGATTTTACAGTCTTCTCCTGATCAAAAATATTCTAAGTTGAGTTTGAGGAAATAAAGTGAGGCAGTTTGTGCAGCTGCTAGTCTTTTCATGGAATGATGGACATTTCATCTCCATGACTCATTTGAACTTTTACTGCAATATACCTATCTCCCCATCTCCTTCCAGAATGACAGATGAAAAGGATTATCTTGAAAGATCAAAATCATATGTGTCTCTGTTTCTAAAAAATAAAATAAAATAAAAAATAGTCATATAAAGAAGGGATTCTGAGCCCAAGCTCCATTCACTATCAATGAGGAAGACAACAGAATCCTAAAGGTATTACCCTGCAATACTGGATTTCCAAAATACCAAATAATGGAATATTGCTGTACACTAGATAACAGACTACCTTTAAGGACCAAGGATGAATAAATTGGTGCATCTACTGTACAGGTCTGTGTGTGTGTGTGTGTGTGTGCACGCGCGCGCATACATGTGTGTACATGAGACAGAAAGGAAGAGAGATGTTATTTGTGGGCGCATGGGATTCTTTACAAGAGGCAAGGTGGGCAGCATCAGTACATATGGCAAAGCACTAGGTTGACATGGGCAAACCTTTAGAAAGCAAGAGATGTTAGCAAAACCCTCTTGGAGAATTGACAGTTACACCACAGAAGTGTTAATTCATTGGGAGAGAAGAGAGAGATAAAAGGAAGAGGTGAGAAATACAAGTACATATTGGTATCTCTGAGCATGGACCTAGGGCAAATTATACAAGAGATGTTTCTTGCCATTAACAGTCCTCCTGGTTGGATCCCTTCATAGCCTGGTCTGGGCTTCGGGGATGTAAATCTCAATGCTTTCGGCGCTTTCAGTGGCTGAGTTCTGACGAACCGATGCAGCTCGTTTGGCAGCCATCAGCCGTTTCCGGGCCTCCTGACGCTGTGAGCTCTCCAAAGAGCGTTCCCGAATGAGTGGCACCTGACCTTTCGAAGGCTTCTTTGGCACTGGAGGAGGGGCCCTTCTCTCCTGATCAAAGCAGAAGGTTAATGACATTATACAGCTTCTCAGGGGAAAAATGTAAAGAAAGGGCAGGTGGGGGAGACAAACAAACTAGGACAAGTCAGTGGTTAGAAGATACTTGTTTACCTAAAGTTAACTCACTTTATCTTCATTGAACTGGCATTCAAAGACTTAAAAAAAGAACATAATCTTAAGGCCAAAAAGGATGGCATTGATAGCAGTGCTAGTTCTCCATGGACACGTCGTGTCAGCTACCCGTCTGAGGCTCAAAGGGATGAAGCTCCCACCATTAAATATTGTATGCAGTTCCTGCTGTGCAATTTAAATTCCTCTTCTGGATACCCGGAATTAGAAAGGAGAGCATTTTTAGTACTGCCGCTTAATACAATGTCATAATTCTATAATCTTAGAAAGTCACATTGTAATTAATATCACCTGCCATCTAATTATTAATAAAACTCTTGGGTGTTCTTAATAAATTAACTCAGCATAATAGAATAGTATGTAATAGAAATGAAAGACACAGATAATGAGCATTGACCCCCTTATATACAATATACATACACAAGACTAAATGGGCTTACAACACTGAAGACTTATGGATATATTTCACACAGTCATATGAACTAGCAGCCTGAGGTTAGTTATCACAGCAAAATTTGAAAACAAAATAAAAAAGAACATATGGTTGGTGGTGACTGGCCATGGTAACATTGCATACTTTGGGGTGCAATGTGCTTCTTAAAAATATAGCATCAGACTCAACAATCTACAAATTGAATTCAATTACAAATTCAAAAGTGGGTGGAAGGGGTTACTTAAAAATAATTCTGAGAACATACATTAATCATCACTTTGGCATCTAAAGATATCATAGTTAATAAGGAACAGACCTGTATATATCCACATGATATATATCAATATATCATATATATATATAGAAAGAGAGAGAATGAGAGGGAGAGAGAGAGAGAGAGAGAAATGTGGGTATATTACATCTAGACTTTACATCTAGGATCCAAACTAGGGCTGGGCAGCAATCTGGATGTGAAGGGGAAAGGAGTGCCGGAGCCATACATGTGTATGCTTCCATAAATTAAATGCACAATTCCTGGGATTGCATGATAGTAGCTGTGGGAGCTCAGGAAAAGATGCAGCTTCTTTAAAGAGATGCCAACAGATGTTATATTAGTGCCCAATGTGTTCCACTTCACCTTTTCCCCTTCGAATCTGGATTGCTGCACCGTTCTAATCCAAAATATATATCTGTAGTCTCTAGTTTTCTAAAAATTATATGGTATTCCATTTTGATAATGATTCCTAAAGGGATTATTCATTGCATTATGCTCCATGAGTGTCATTATAATTTATCATTTCCTTACTGTTGATCAAAACAGCTCTTCGCTGCTTGTGTTAATGGAAATGAATTTGTTTGAAACATGACATTCGTTCTGCATGCAAAGAATGAACTATGCTGTTTACCCAAGTTTAGAATGAAGGATAACAAGCACAAATATAAAAACAGTTTCACAGATATTTTCATCTTTTGCTTAAATAGGGAAAACAAACAGCTTAATTTAAATATTAACGTAGCCACACTTGGTAACTATGAACCACAGAATATATTCTTTCATTACAGGTTGTCAAACCATCCTGGTTTTTTGTTTTGTTTAATTTTCTCCTTTTGTTGAGTTTATCATTAAAGTATTGGTTTCTTATGCTAGCAAGAAAACTTTGGCCTATTTAGGTATCGTAACATCTAATAAAAATATAGGGTGTTTTAGGATCACCAAAAATTTTCATCTTAGAACTGGTGTCTTGTGGAACTTAGAGAGGTAATCACTTATCAATATTTTGGTTTGGGACAAGCAAACAAGCAAGTACATGATTTTCTCAGAATGTTATCTAAACCAGATGGCTTCATGCTTTTCCCTATTGAGCATTTATAGGTAAACAATTATTTTACTTGTCTTAATCATGCAGTATTTTTTGGTCAATTCAGAACTAGTTAAGGTTCCTGTGAGGCACAATACATGCAAGAATGGTTCAACAAGCCCATTCTTTTCCCTGGACTTTTTACATGTTCCTATGGCTAGCTGAACAAAGATACTGAAAATACTGATGTTATGGAATGAAATCCCAATTATTTTGAAAAAAAAATGTCTCTTGGAAAAAAAATGAAACATCTAAAGCATTTATTCTCTCATCATTATCCTTTGGCTTAAAAATAACACATGAAATAATTATAGGCAGAATAGGTCAGAGTATAACCAACACTGAGAACAGCTTCAAATGTCCTAAACAAACAGGAGTAAGGGGAATACTTTGCACCTTCTTTTCAATTTCTTTTAATGTGCATGAAACTGAATTTGTGCTTTTCCTTATAAAAGGCATGGACCTTAGAAGTTTTTGATTAGATCAGCAGTTGTGACACTGAATTTCTCTTTGCTGTGGAATTTTTTTTTTTTGACTCATTGAAATAAACTTCCCATTACTCTGCTAGATTAGTCTCCATCTTAATTTTATGGGTGGATATATTACTAAGGGCAGCAGGGTAGAAATATATTAAACTACCTCATTTAAATAGTACATTTTTACATTTCATAGTGGGAGAAAATATTTCAGAAGCGTTTTGTTTTTTCCTCCTAATGTCCTGTCCTGTCCTGTCCTCTCCTGTCCTATCCTCCCCTCCCAATTTTGGGTCCTGGAAAAGAAAAATGTTTACATGCAAGTTTTCATATTTCCATTCTACCTGTCAATTTGTATATTTTTGATCGATATTATTGATGGCATACATCTGAGCTTTAAAATGCTTACTGATCTGTAGGGAAACAATGGATGTACTACATTTTAACCAATAACTACTTCTGACACCAGTGCTGAAAACAATGTGCCAAAGCACACTAAAAATTACTAAAATTCAAATTACTCTAGGAAAGAAAATTGAGCCTTGATTTACCATCCTATTTAGTGTTTTAGAGCTAGAACCTACTGAATGAAATAAAAGAGGAGAAACCACCTAAGAGGTCTCCCTCAAAATAAAGCAACTAAAGTAATGACGCAAGAGATTTTCCATGTAATATTTATGATGGCTTGATTGGAAAATACCCATACATTTATCCATGGGAATGGGGCTGGTTACCAAGTCAGTGATGATTACAGTACTTCCCTAGTTTACTTATACATTTCATAGTGCATTAGTAAACAGAACTCTTACACTAGGCAGCACTGTGTACTCTCTATATTATTTATTTTAATTGTAAGAATCAATATATGAGGCAATTCCTTCTAACAGTTGATTATCTAATATGATTATACGTTAAGTATAATAAGACAAATGAGCACATTCCCATTGTTCACATAAACAAGTTTGCCTTAAAAATATGCCTGAACATATTACAGATAATATTCCAGGTGATTCTTACGTAAACATTTTCTTTCTTTTACAATGGAATTAATCTGATATGAAATCCATTTCATGTTTTTAACATCAATGATGTATGCAGAGGCCTATTTAATCTGTCCAGTATTTGTGCAGGGTTTTAAATGAAGCATACAAAATCGACAATGTTCTACCTTCTTGTCATGTAGATCCATCTGTTTCCAATTATTGGCCTTTAACTGATGAAGTTCATCAAATTTCATACTAATATTTTCTATGGACAACTGCAGCATATCCCAAAACCCTGCTAAATCTTGGGAGGCCGGTCTCGGATGTGCATTGGGATTCTGTATGAGAGAAAAAATGGGAAAAAGCACGAAAAACTTCAAAGTCCTTGAAAAGGTCAAGTAGAGGTTTGCTTTTTATTTCTAATAACATTGGCTGCCCTATTGTATCTGATTCATCTGGAATAGCAATACTAGTTGATTAAACTAACGAAGCTATCATGCACTGAGGCAATGGGGGAATCTTACACATTTAATAGAATTTCAGCAGAACCAATATGGATAGGATTAGACTGTAAATTGGCTAAACGTTTAGGGGAAAGGTTGTTGGAACAACCCTACTTTGGAATGAATGTTTTGGCAGCAATGTGCTGAGATAATGTCTATGGATAGTGTCTACGGGACATGTTTCTGTTACTGCATATAACAGAAGTAGAAGGTCAACAGATTCTGGCACATTCCTGGGCTTTCAAGAATTTTTCAAATCAATGTTTTGTTAAATCCATTTTTTGGTACAGCTCCACTTCATCTGTGTCCTAGACAGCATACCTTTGGTTAAATTAAATGTAAGTTTCTGTTCCATGCTGTGATATGTTAGAATGGGAAAGAAATACTGTGAAGCAGGCCTACAAGTAAAATGTTATAAACTCATTTCTCTAATTTATTTTTCATGGTTTTGTTTTTAATTTATTGGGAGAGGTGCTTGTAAGATTTTATTTCTCAGATATCAAAATATTTTGGCCAGCCTTGGATACCTGCATTTTGAGTTATGGGAAGAGAGACAGGGGCATTATACACAATTCTACTTCAGGCACTGAAATATTTTTTGGATACAGGTAATAAAAAACCCTATATTATGTGTCCATAATACATGTTACATACCAGATTTTCTTCACACAGTTCTCTGAACTGGTAAAATTTCTGAGCCATGAGAAGCTGGGCACTACCAACTGCAGTTCGAATTTTACCTAAAACTTAAAAAGAAATCAAAGCATGAGAACAGCATGGTGGAAATCTCTCCATTGTTACAAAGCCAGATAGAGATCTAATTCAGGAGTGAGCGAAGCACAATCGTAGGGTGGCCTATGGCCTAATTTCAAAAGCTGTCTGCAAGCTATCCATTAACATCTATGGCAAGAACATTTCTCCCCTCTGCTATGTGAGAGTGAGTGAGAGCTAGAAAAAGAGAATGGAGTGTCAGAAAGAGAAATGGAGGGAGGAAGGGAATATCAGAAAGTGAGTAAACGTGTAGTGTCACCTACTTCTGGGACTTCCATGTCTACTGTTTGCTTAAGCCCAGCCCACCATTGATATATGGTGCTAACAGATTTCTATCAAGGGAATGCAAGAAAAGATTGCCAACCATTTCCAAATGCTATTACTAAAAACCCATGGATCATTTTAAAAGTGAACATACATTCCCAGTCATTGAAACTCCCTCCAACAGATACACCAGTTAGCAAAACGAGGAATGCAAAAGCAATTAAAACTGTCACATTAACAAAATAACCAGGATTGTGTTTCAACATGGCCTGTATACTTTAAAATTAATTCTATGGATAACACATTCTTCTCACATGTGCAGATTTTTTTTTCAGCTGTGCTGCTTGTCAAATGAGGGATGATAGGAATTGCAGCTCAACAACACCCAGAGATCCACATGTTAATGTACACTTCTGCTTTTTGTCATTGAAATAGTACAGTAATAGTCTGAAGAATGCAAAATATTTAATCAAAATTGAATCTCTGCTGAGTTCCCTATAGGCAACATATGTTTGGTTTGGCATTGGCCAAACACATGGACTTCCGTAAAGTAGCAAGTTATACAGTGCCAAGTTAAACAGATCTCTAAGCCAGTGAAAAGGCAAATGTATCTAGGAGACTGTGAGTTGTGAACATATAGAAGGCCCAGTGGCTTGGATTCTAAATTGCTCCATGCCATTTTATACCTGGAAACTCTCCTCCATTTATAGCCCCCTGCATCTTATCCTATACTTAGATTTTCATGGTCATTCAGAAGTTGAAAACAATATTCCTCAAATTTAAATGAGGTTTAAGAGAAATCTCAAAAGCATTTGTACTCAGATCTGAGAAGCTTGCACAAATGTTCCAAGTTTCACAGAACAAAATATTTTTAGATGTCCTTGGAAACTGAATTCAGTGGGAGATATGTCCTAGCTGCAAATGTTTCAGCACAATTCTAAAATTGCACACTTGTATTGGTGGCAGTTGAGCACAGGTTCATAGATGGGCTCTAGAATTTCTTGTGAGATCCTAGGCTTCTTCACTCAGAGTGTATGCTGAGATGTTTAAGATGATAAAGTATTGGGGGATGATTTTTATCACAGAGATGATCCCCACTCCAGCAGTTCCCAGCCTTTTTTTTTTATGATGGCCATGACAACTATTATTGATAACGTCTGAGAACCATCACATAAAACAAATCAGATATGAGGCACCTGTGGGTATCATGACACATATGAATATCCCCTCCATGTCAAATTAAATAAAATTATTTTTGAAAATATTAAAATACCCTAAACGATCCAACAAAACATAAAACACTAAGGGGGCAGTCTTACATATTCTAATTGGGGAGTAAGTTTCACTGAATGAAAATCAATGGGCCTTATTTCTGAGTAAACATATGCCCAGTGTATATATGCTCAGCATTAGTAGGTAGATTATTATATCCTTTCCTCTGGAGGTCCTGGAAAGAACCCAGGCAAAAGCAAGCAGAGTTTTCTCCCTAATTTTAGACACCGACACCAAGAGGAAACAACTGTGAAGACAGAAATGTAAATTCACACTGCACAGCACAGGGAATTCTACACATAACTGCCATTTTCCCATTGTTGTTTGCAAGGGTTGCGTGTCTAATTCCCTAGGCACTGTGCTGAAAATGTACCCCTTGGTGTGTCTAGTCTTTTATTCATACTAATGTGCAAACCACTCAAGTGAAAGAAGCCTTCAATAGGGGGGAGGAGTTAATCGGAGAGCTTTCATGTGGTCCCCATTGTTATGAGAACCCTTCCCACTGCATCGGCTTCAGAACAGCTGCCTCAGCTGGAGCTGGGCCATCTAACATTTCACAAGGCATTTCAAGAATTGAAAGGAAGGGTAAGGGAAATAGAAGGGAGATGGTCTCCCAGCTGTGCATTAGAGGAGAATTTTGCACAAAGCCAAAAATTGCTTGGGTGATTCAAGAAGTTGCTTGAAATTGTTTCATGATGCAATATTGAACTATAGCAAAATAATCCTTATTAAAATAGTATCCTATAAAATTCCAGTACTTTGTGGGGGAAGAAGGTTGAGGAAAATAGAACATGTTGACTCTTCCCCTCCCAGATATTTGGTGATCTAAGACAAATTCTCAGATGACTGTGAGATGAATGCTGAAGTTGTTCTGTATTGAGTCAGACAGTCCCTCTGGCTCAGTATGGTTTTCAGTGCAGTACTGTCTTCATAGTTTCAGACAGGAGGCTCTTTCAACTCTATCCGGTGATACCAGACAGTGAACCTGGGATGTTTGGCATGCAAAGCACATGCATTCACACTTCTTATACCTACTTCTTATAGCAGTCTTCCCCAAATTTGAGCTCTCCAGATACATAGATTTTAATTCCATTAATACCCAGCCCAAAAAGCCAAAAACATGTAATCAGCTCCAAAAATAATGCTAATCATTTATAAATCTTTGAATGGACATTGCTATGGGTTCCTGTTGGTTACTGATCTAACCCAAAGCCTGCTGCAGTCCTGTCTTATACCTATTTTAGCTGCTGATTTCTAACACATCAGCTGACTGAAGCATATGCTTAGAAAACAAAATGAAAGAACCTGCTTATTCTTAAACCATCATTTTATCAATAATCACAGCCCATTCTGGTGAGATACTTCCCATTCTGAGGCTTTCACTGATAAGCTTGTCCTTGTTTATAGATAGTCACTTAATCTGGTGCATGTAGAAGTAAAATTAAGCATTCAGCTAAAGTGCCATGTTAGTTGTTTGGGTGGGAGGAAAGAATGGACATAAACATCTATTCCACTGAGTTGCCCATTCTTAGAAGTAGGTGTCCATGTTCTAAAGGAAAATGGGCAAATAAACAAGTGCAGTGAGCAGAATCCAGTTGAAGAGCTAAGAGTAGATACACCAATCAAATAACATTGAAATCTAATCAGTTTGTTGTCCAGTACTGTCTTCATGGTTTCAGACAGGAGTTTCTTTCAGCTAGTTTCAGCTTCCACTCCCACCCTGCTCTTGTTTTTTCAATAATCTACTGATAGCAGAGACTTTTTTTAAAAAAGGGACATATCTGTTTAGCTACTGGCATTGTGTGCAATCTCCTGGATCAAAATGTCTTTTCTAAAACTTAATCACAGACACAATTTCTGTGGTGCATGTGTGTTTCTGTGCAGATTTGGCAGTTTGATGTTGATCATCAGCACCACCTATGCTCAACCATTAATACAGAGGGGCCTGGCTTTAATAAGCTAGTTATCACTATTATGAAAAAAACGGTTTCAGAGGAAACTAACAAAACTTTGATGTAATAAAACATGTGCATAATTAACTAAAGAACTATCTCCAGATGTTCTTAACTCAGCCACTGACATTACAACTTGTTTTTATATGCAGCAGCAGCAGCAGCAGCAACAACAACAAATTGCATTCATAACTGGAAACACTCTTTTCACTGTGACAGTTTCTTTCGCTGCAAGATAATACCAAACATGTCTATGTAGCACACAAGACCCTGTCAAGCCGCCCTAAGCCATCTCCTCCAGACAGCTGTTGTACACAAGGAGGCATTGTCTAGAAAAGCTTGTATCATATTACTCCTAGCTTCGGGGTGGGATGGGAGAACATCCACTCTCTCAGCTGCCAAGATATTGAGAAAATTTCAGCCTCTGCAAGTTACCGTAAACATCAATGTGGTGTAGTGATTAAGACAGAGTGGATAAGCACAGGTCAAATGAAGTAATATAACAACCACCACCACAAGCACAATCAAGAAGAAGACAATGACTAAGTCTAGGAAGATCCCATTCAAAGACATTCTTAGCTATGGAAGCTCACTGTTGCTGTTGTGGGGAAAAAATGGAAGAAAGAAGGTTCTGTATTAGGACTTTGCATTTAAAGGGTAAAATATTATTCAGAGTGTGCATGGACTGAAGCATCTCTTGGGAATGCAATGCATCTTTCCTGGTGCAAGATGCAGAGGGCTATCACACCAGCCCCAAAAAGGGAACAGTTGCTTTAAGGTGTTCCTGACAGGTGCTACATTTTTCCTGATAATCTAATATTGTGAAGTGAATGCAAAAAAGTAATAACATATATGGGAGTCTGCAGGCAAAGGGGGGGGGGGGCAAATGACAAAATCTGTATAGTCAGGCAAATGCTGTGACTTTGTGTCAGATGTCAGGATGCAAGAATGTTAAGGTGTCATTTGTAATGAGGTCACCACACACTGGTTGTCATTTTGGTGTCACTTCAATTTGCTATGGATGCTACTGGAGGCACAATGATTTTTGTGGTACTTCTGACAGAGAAATATCTTGAGAAATTACAAGTGGTATTGGTTTCTCAATCTTTAGATTTTGATGTAAAAGATGACAAAATAAAGATATCTTCTCTTGTTAGCACTGGAATTACTTACTTTCTTCTGGAAGATGATTTTCTTGTTCTTCTCTCTCCATTTGTTGGCACCAACCTTCCATACGCTCTCTCTCTGCTTGAAGAAGCTTTAGGAACCAGTGTCCATCTCTATGGCACACTGACCTTTGAACAGCTTCAATTGGATCTTCAGTTATAGAATCAATCCAAGGATCCGGTGGAGGTAAAATGGAAGGATCAAAATCAGTGTCAAAGTCATCATCTACCGCACATGCATGATAATGGTTTCCTGAGCCCTGTATGCTAACAGTGGAAGTGCTGATATCTCGAGAATATTGTCTTGACATTGGCCCAGGATATGATTGATCTTCTTGAGGGTCCATGGACATTTCAAAGTTCTCATGGAAATCCATGTCTGCTTGAACAGCTGTTGTAACACTATTTGACCGGGTAAACCTGCGGAAACTGAACAGCACAAACAGAAAGTTGAGCAGTGCAGACATTCACAGGCAGGTATACTTTACAGACAAGCAGATAAGATTGTACAATAGTGAAACAAACTTTAAATTCTACCTGGATTTTCCATAATATCAGCATTTAAAATAAAAATGTATTGCTTTTTAAATGTGATTAAAACCAGATGTCATAATGGCACAAGTTTTGCAAGGTTTTGAACAGTCATGAGACTTTCACATTAATCCTTGATTTAATAAGGTTTTACATGCAATTAGTTTTAGGCTTGAGTCATAGTGACTCATAGGAGGTCCTTGAAAGTTTGATTGTTGTTTAGTATCTAATGATATTTTCATGGTGTGTGGAGGGGCGGGGGTGGTAGAGAGATAAAATTAGTACGTGGGAAAGACTACCTCTCACCTTACTTCTACTCCCAAATCTTGTAGACCAAAATCACAGCTATCCTTCCACGGGTGATTGCTAGTATACTGAGCACAATTATTAGATTTGTGTGTATGATCATTTATTTAGAATATTATCCCTCTTTCATCATTCAAGTCACAGAAATTGCATTACACTGCCAGTTCTACCTCTTCTCATTTCCCCTTACATTTGATTTCTGTTTCCATATTCTATATTTCTACATCACCATAGGGCAGTACCTGCTGTTACTGATTTCACTTGAATTTCTATAACATAGCTGGTCTTTTCAATACAGTACAACTGAACTGAATCAGTAATACTCAGACTCAAACAGCAAGGTTTCCCCCAAACAATTACCTGTGACTTTATGTGCATGCCTGTGCACGAGAGAAAGAGAGTATAGTAATTACAATAATAGAGGAGGATATTACTGTGGCTGAAAGGAAGGCAAGCCACTGCTTCAAGAGGACAAGTGACACCTACTAGCCTGGTTTTTTGTTTTCTATGCGTAGAGGGTGACTGCAATGGAGAGCTTTCTCTTCCCATGGAGACTTTTCACAGCAAATGAGAACTCCGTAAATGTCATGATCTCAATAGATGAAGAGTCTCAAAAGATAAATAGGCTCTCTATTGCAGACATTCATTCTTTACAAGCAGAAGGAAAGAGAGAGGGGTAGGTTTAGCATATTGATTTAGTAGCAGTAAAAGTCCTAAGCATATGTATCTGGGAGTAATAGCCAATGAACTTAATGGAACTTCCTACAAAATAAGTCCATGTAGTTTTCTTCAGTTACAGCCCAACACAAAGGATTCATCAACCCATTTCTTTTTATGCAAAAAGGGGGGGGAAACAAAACAGCCCAATATCAAAAGAAGCTTTTCTGCAGTTTCCTCCCCAGTTTCCAGAGAAGCAGCCCAGGAATGCTCACCTGAGATTAAGAGATTAAGCATTCTTAAACTCATTGGGATTTACTGCAGAGTAAGCATATATGGGTTTATACTTTTTCAGTCCAGTTTTTTAAAGTTTTTCTCTGTGAGTGTGTGAGTGGTGTGTAAATATGTGTGGGAGAGAATGTTTTGTGTAAATGTAGATGGGGGAATAGATTAATGTTAAAAGTGGGGTTAAATTAATTTTACTCAATAGTCATTAATTAATATTATGTTTTGGCTTGTCTATGTCTTTTATTGGAATGCATAGATATAAATATAGATACGCACACAACTGTGACATATGCACACAAACTCTTTCGTTGGGAACTGGTAACTAGATGACAAGGTGAGGGAAGTTGGGCAGTGAACAGAATTTGAGTGTAAGCATTTATAAGCAGTATTCTCTTTATAGTGGTTCACCTTAAATTCAGTCATCTTTTTAGATAAGCGTGGTAATTTTCTATGTTTAAATTAGGAAATTTAAAAAGAACAGTTCTAATACAAAATACTGATGCTATTGTGACTGCCTGGGTGCACAAGTTTCATCTGGAACAATAACAGTGAGAAATAACCCTGAGGATCATCAGACTGGCTCTGAGGGTTTGGAAAGTGACAGTGACAGCAACAGCTATGCTGAAGTGATGTTTACATGCCGCAACTGGTCCAGAATGCAGTGGCTCAAGTAGTAACGGGTGGAACTTGATTTGTCCATGTGACACTTCTACACTGAGAGCTGCAGTGGTTGCCAGGTAGCTTCTGGGTGCAATTCAAGGTGCTGGTTGCCACCTTTAAAGCCCTACATGGTTCATTACCTGGGGATCTGCCAGACTGCCAGCTCAGAGTGGAATCTGCCATTCTGGAAGTGAAAACTTGCTCCGGTTCTTGATCCCTAGGCATTGTTGTTATCAGGGATCAATTGCTGCCCCCTTCTCTGGAACATCAAAGCCACAGAGATTAGGGCAGCTCCAAATTTATTAGGATTCTGAAAGCCATCAAGAAATGGTTCTTCCACATCATTCCCTCTTGGAAAAGGGCACCTACTGACTGTTGTACAGTTGTTAGTGGTAATTAAATTATGTTTTGATCCTGTCACTATAATATTGGTGGGTAAATTGCTTAGATGTTTTTATCTGGGAAGCATATAAGGCTCAATAAGTAAGAATGTAAATGGTTACTTAATTAATTCTAGAATTACCATTAAAAAGAGCTACAGTTGTTTCATGCAACTTTAAAAATAATACAATAGTCACATGGCCAAAGGTGTGGATCCTTAGAATTATAAATGAGTTGGGTGGATGTGCTGGTTGAAAGCAAGTAGCTAGGGTTAATGCTATTATTATTATTTTGTTAATTTCATGTTAATTTTTTGTTAATATTATAAAGAGGAAGAAGCTTTTGGGGCAGCATAGAAAATATCATGACATACATAAAATGAGATTCCTCTCCAATTTTTTATTGTGGACATGTAGGCTTACTGAATATTTTCATGCTGCTGCATGTTCTGGAGCACAGTTAGGTAACACAAAAGTGAGTTATGTAAGTTTAATTTTTATAAGGAAACTACAATATTAATAAAGAGTGTATTCTTATTTTGCATACCTAATATTCATTTCACTTATTCATTTCATTTATTTAATTTACGGTGATAGACCAAAATGCAAAAAGAAAAACAAAAGAAAACAAAAAAAAACACAAAACATGGGGGTTTTTTGTTATTGTTTAATAGCCAACTAAAAGAAAAGAAAAAGACAGGAAGTAATTAGGATTTTTTTTTTTTTTATCCTGGGGCAGAATACTCATTAAAAGCCAACCAAAAACCTCTTTTCTCTCCTAAGAATCCATTCAGTGGCATGAAAATTCAGTGAACATCTGTGTCTTTATAATGATAGAAAACATAATGTCTCTCACAAAAAATTATCTCTTCCATCATATATCTCACTATCTCCTTTCATCTTACTAGATATGATATTTAATTTCTGAAACAGCTGCTAAGGATCTGCTTCTAATACAGGTAGTCCTCATTTAGTGACCACAATTGGGACTGGCAACTTGGTCATTAAGCGAAGTGGTGGCTAAGTGAAACCAAGACTGCGCTTATGATTTTACTTCAGCTTTTCTTTGCTTTACAGACTTGCAAAGATTGTATACATGAGGATTAGTCGCAAAGTTACTTCTTCATCACTGTCGTAACTGTAAAGTGATGCTAAATGAGGTAGTCACTAACTGAGGACTACCTGTATTGAGTTTTCTGCCATTGGGATTCATACCTTTGTTGGACAGATAATATATACGGTCTCCAAATAAATGCATGCAGTAAAATTTTGCATTTTGATTTTCCACCAAATACAAAATACAAATTCTATGAACTTCTCTGTAAAAATATAGTGCTGGAGGCAGGCATTACATTTTTAAAAAAGGAATGTATCCCTCTATTCTGTTCTGAGGCTAAACCTGTATAACAAAGCATAGGTTGTGTTGAACATGTAATAAGGAGTGACCCAATTTTGTATGCCTTTCTATGTATTTAGACAACACTATGGTTAAGCCTTGCTGAGTGTACTGTTCTTGGCACTGAAGCATGGACCTACACTGGAGATTCATGTAATACCTTTTGATAAAAAACAGAAAAATTATTTCACTAATATTAATGTATACTGCAACAAAATGTGAATCCTCAACCATCTCTGTAATGACCTAGATTATTGTTGTTATTTTCAGATTAAAATATGATGGGGTATGCAAATTTTTGAACACAAAATGTTATTACTGACTGAGAGGCCTCACAGTTGTTAATAAACCAATATAAGTTGATCAGATATGGCTATATAGAGCTCCACATGTATCAGTGATGGGAAGTGAATATGCATGCACAAACACGCAGCAATAGCTGGGAATAACTTTCCAAACCACTGACAAACTTGGAAAAACCATGGCTACTTTAATGATTCAAAGAGAGGTATTTTATTCATTTTTCTGTGCATTGTGAAGCATCTCATTCAAATGCTTTGAACAATACTACAAACCAGACAGTGATCACTTTATGAAATTCTGTATTGCAGATCTCTATTCTAAATGTAGGAAAAGAGCTTGCAAAGACTAAGCTGGAATTATTGGTTCATCCCTTTGTAAATGAGGCCTGTACTTGTTCATGTATTGCTACCTGTAATCTCTCCAGTTAGGTGTAAAATAACAACAATTAAAAAATATTTGTTAAGAACTTGATACACTCAGCTTGGTCCAGCTCAGCTCGGTTACTTGTTGTGAAGACCTGATCTAGATATAAAGACCTTGCTGCCAGTGCATGTTGCATTAGCAGCAGTGAGTTTTATCAATGTTCATATATAGTTCTTAGAATAAAATCCCAACAGTTTCCTCACTTCATGTGCTTTGAATCTCAGTATCTTTGTATTCATTCATGCCCTGCAGGCATACGGTGTAATAACTACAGCCTCTGATTACTGTGACAGTTACCTGGCCTAAAGTTCAGAAAACCAAGAAACCATGGACTGGCTAAACCAGTATAGGACACAAAACAGACTGTTCTGAATAGCAGCAACAAATTTATCTGCATGCATTTATGTTCCAGGCTCTTCTTTTATACCACTTTAAGAACCTTGTTTACATTTTTTAATCAAAGATTTTTCTTTTGCACCACAGGTGCTGAACAATTTACAGATGGTTTTGACTGTCTCTATTATGTACTTGTTTATCATGCTGCCTTAAAATTTTAATCACAAAAATTTATATCAATGGATATGACTTATAGCTGAAACAAATAGACGTGTAACTGAGCTGAGCTGAAGTTACAGATGGTAAGTAGCAATGGTACTGATGATGATTTCAGCCTGCCTCATTATTATCATTTGGAACAGACTGTGGTTACTGAATAGGTCCCAGAGAATGACAGAGAGATTAAGCAGGTAATGAAAAACTTCTTTATTGGTGAAACTTAAGTTGCTGAAAGATTTGCAAGCTGCCTGCTTTGTTTGTTTGTTTTTTAAATTGCAGGCAGAACTGTAGGCAACTTTCAAAAGAAACCCCTGTGAGCAAGGAGATTGCATCTGCAGTCTTGATGGGAATTACTGAATGCTGCCCTCCCCATGAGCATATCATTATGTTAAAGTTTATCTAAAAGGCAATCCACTCTCAAATGCTATTCATGTATTATGTCTATCAACATCCTGGCTAATGACTCAAGGGAAATACCTTTCCTACTGCAGGTAGACAGTGATATTACTCTAAATTATTCAGTGCTCTCATTCCATGGCATGGCTGGTAGCTATCACTGACTGGTTGATTTTTCAATATATGGTTGGACCAGTTAGTACTTAGATGAAGACTACTGGAAATCCAAGGGCTAGGGCTGTACTGGAAACTTCAAAACATATCCCAGGAGGCCAAGGATATAACCCTGTAGCTGCAGTTTCATACATCAGTCAGAAAATGAGACTTAAGTCCAAGTCTTGAACGGTGAGTATGGAAAACTAAACGTGTATCCTGAAGCAAATCCTAGACCTCTGGGACTTTCTTCCAAGTAAATAAATGCGAAAAGCATATTTTGTCAGTGAAATGAAGAAGGAAGACAATTTTGGCATTTCCCTTCCCTTGAAGAATCCATGCCATCTGCCATAGTGGTCTAACGGGCCTCTTTATCCCCCAAACCAGCAGAATTCAGGGAACATCAGGAACACACAGGGAATTAGCTAAAAAAAATTGAATCACAAAGTAGTGAAATAACACTAGAGAATGCAATACAAGGGTTGTAGAATTGGGGTGCCATATTATGATTTACAAACTGGATGCCATTCTGTGATTCTAAATACCAATAGTTGTTATTGGCACAGAAATATATAGGGGTAAATAAGGTGAAGTCTCCTTTAAGTTTCAATTCATAGACATCCATGTGGTTTACATAGCAACAGTTTGGGAGGAATTTTCTATGGCCTTTTTCTGGTACCTTTTTTGGATTTTGCAGTCTAGCCCACAACCCTAGGATTGCTAAGTAGTCTCCCATTTAAGGACCAAACTGGTCCAGTCTTGCTTGTATTTTCTCCATCAGTCAAGAGTAGAACGTGCCATGAAATAACAACACTAAATCACTTAGAATTATGTAATTCTCTACCTGCAGCAGCAAAGATATTTATCATAAGCAACTAGCTTGGGTATTGATAGACACAACTTAAAGCTTACAGCTGAGAATGGGCTGGCTTTTAAGCCAATTTGATGTGACGTCATCCTTGGGGGTCGGGCAGGAGAGGTCAACAGTAAGCAATTTCCACCAAGAAGGCAGATGCAGAAGGAAGGGTTAACCATTTCCTTGCACAATGGTACCTTCCCACTTAACCATAGTATATATTGTAAAATATTTCACTCTTTTCCAAGTCAAAGGATCACAATCTCCCAAATATATAGCAGCAACAAATAAAGCCATTTGATCTGAGGCTCCTCTCCAGATAAATGATTTACATCAGCTACAGTGATCATCCTATGGCATAAGACTGGAGGGGTAAATTTTCAACAGAGAAACTATAAATTTTAACTCATATTTTAGGAGATTTACTTTTCTGCTTGAAACATTATAAGAACGAAACCAAGTAACTGTGTAACTAGAAAGTGAACATTTTTCGAAAGCAGAGGTTCTTTTTTGTTCCTAGAAAGTTTTCATTTAAACTAATGTTTTCAATTAAGATGGTTCAAAAACAGCCAGAGGAACAGAGTTTAAGAAAAAGATATACATATAGTTCTAAATAACTCATCAAACAACAGACAGTTCTTACTGCTTGACAATTTGAAATTTCCTTTATTTTGTTCCAAATAAAGAACTATTATCCAGTAATAACAGCCAGTGTGATGTAGTGATTACGGTGTTAGACTAGGGCCTTCAACCAGCAGATATAGCTAACAGAGTTCTGGGAGGGCAAAATGGATTTACTGAGTAATCAGTGAGTTGTAAATAAATATCTCTTTATATCATAGGAATAATTAACCACATGCTCAAGTATCACTGCAGGAAATTCTGCCCTCTCCAAAGTAAGGAACATGTTTCTGCTGTGTGGACGATTAATGTGTGCTGAAGATTTATCCTGCTATTGTGTATTATGGCCCAATATACTTTATTTACTGGAAAAAAGGCAAGCTCAAATTTAGGATGATCTTTCCCCAAAACAGAAGATTACACAGAAAATTTTTTTCTAGTCTATCCTGCTAAATTCTCAGATAGGTTAAGATTATAAATTATTACAATTAGTTGGGATTATAAATTACAATAAATCAGTGGGGATTTTTTTTCTGTTAGGTAAATAAATTACAAACCATGCACACAAGTTCTATTACAGCAATGTTACAAGGCATGGCTGAACCAGGCAAGTGTTAGTTGTAACCATATATACAACAGATATCTACAGAGAGTTAGCATTTGGACATATGCTTTGATAATCCCCATAGTGTAGACATTTGTATTCTATACACTGGCCTGAAATAAGGGAAAGATATGAAGGAAATCCACATGGAACACAGAGACAGAGCCTGGGCTTCTCAGTAGTTCATGAAGGGTTGTTATTGTTGTTGTTGTTTTACCATCATCAATATAGCTACAAACTACTGATAACACACTTTAGAATATAACATAAATATTTGCTTACCATTTCTCCTCCTCTACTTGAACACCTATGGATTGGAACTTACTGCACACTCTGGACTCACTGGAGCTAGAGGATTCCTCTCCACCATCAACCTGACAGAACAATCAAATTGAAATAGAATTAAAGGCAATGTGTAACATTATTTGAGAGTGTGGTTTTTTTAAACTGTATCTTACCAGTTTGGCTCTTCTTCTCATTACTGATGTTCTGTTTAAAGCTCCTATATAAGACAGGATGAAGTTGTTGCAAACCTTAAACAAGATTTCCATGATATTTTATTTAGAAAATGAATCAATTTGTTTCATGCACTATCTCTATCTTGTCTAAATTTTGTCAGAGAGTGTGTAACTCTCTCTGGTTGCAGGTGCACAACCTGCAGCAGGAGCTTAAAAGCATAGAAACTCTATTATCATTAGAGGGTACATGGGGCTCACTGTAACTGAAAATAAAATAAATAAAATGTAACAGTGCATCTGTTTAACTAATCCATAAGTGTATTTTGAATATGAACTGTGGACAATGAAACATTTTTCTTTAAAGAGGATATACACTATTAGTTACCTTTCTGAAAGTGATTTATCTCTTGTACATTGATTTAGATCCTAAAAATAACAAGAACTGTCTCAGGAGTAGAAGAGATTTTTGTTCTATTCTTCTCTTCAGATGCAGCTCTATGGTTCCCTGTTCTTTACAAAGCTGCACCTGAAGATCAGAAAATGGTCTAGAATGACAGTCATATAGTAGATGAGTTTGGCTGTAGTATACAATTGATTAAAAATGGAGATCACTCTATTGGATACAAGCCACTATATCCAGGATGAGAAGAGTGAGAATCAATGTAATATAACAGTGGAGTGCCGGAGACCAGTTCGGTACCCTAAAAGCTTATTGGATGATTTTGGGCCAGCTACCACCTCTCAGTTTAACCTTTTTGTAGATTTGTTGTGGGAAATTACTACTTATGCTTCCTTGAACTTTTTGGAGGAAAGGCAGTATATAAATTCAAAAATAATTAATTCTGGGTTGTTTATTACTCTGCTTATTCATTTTTTTAGGGTTAATGTATGATTAGCTTCATTGTAAGGTCAATTTTTCAAATGTCACTTATTGTATGCTCATGTATCTACTGAATATTACATTTCTTGGAAATGTATTAGAATTTGTTTCTTTGGACAAACCTCTAGTTGTGCAGAAACACTGATGATACAACACCTTCTTCTCTGGAGAACTTCACTATAATATGAAATCCAAATTCCAAATAAGAAAGAGGAGTAAATGCATACATTAACAGTGTGAGGTATCAGGGAAAGAGTTACAACAGGTTTTTCTGCTGTACTTTCCAAGATCTTGCTACCTTTACTGTAACTCCTCTTCCTACCTTTGTGTCCTTAATTAAAAAAATTGAAATTGGAAATAATATATCTGCTTCCTTTCCTCCTCTCTTTTCTTTCCACACAATTAAACTATAGCCTTAAGTGGCTTGATTGTTGTTTGACAACACTCAGTCCTTCCTAAATTTCTGTGCATGCCAGCTTAATAGCATATTTACCACATTGCAAAAAAGTGGTTATTTGTATTGTTAACAGCCTGCCCAGCTATGACTGGTCATTTATTTAAAAAGCAAGATTCTGAAGATAAATAGTAAGATAACAAATAATATACTGCATATCTGCCGTAATTCTAAGCAGGGCAAATAATAGTAACTGTAGCTCTGGTGTAAAAAGGAAATACATATCTGATTTATATTCTTTCTTGGCCTGGGCTTTAGTTAAGTTTTATTTGTTGAATTTCTTGCTCTGCCAGATGTAATAAAAATCTAATCTATGTGTGTAGGGAGTGACAAATGAGAGAATTCTACTGGTGTTTTTAGGGAGCCAGATTAGAACTGGGGAAATGGATGAAAACCTCTGCTCAGGCACCAAACTCACTTGAGCTTAATCAGAAACCTGTTGCAAGAATCAAATTGGAGGAAAGAGACTCATATATGCCATCCTCAGTTGCGTAGACAAAGAGTGGATAAAATGCAATAACAGAAACAACATCAGACCACAAGGTGAACTGCTACCGCTTGCTAGGCTGGTCCCATTTCTCCTTGTTCAGAGATCTTCCTAAAGCCTCTACAACAGTTCTGTCAGCTCTGTAGATTCCAGAACCATCTTGTAACAACACTGAATTTATTTTTATTTTGTGCTAAGTCTTTAAGATTGTGAGCCCATGGGCAAGGATTGTTCCATTATTGGTCTTGTACGCTGCTCTGGACCTGTATTTCAACTGGAAAGGGCACTTAGCTTCACAACACAGAGGTAGAGGATCACTCAGGTAAATACTTCATCCATGGCGAAGTTTGCCATCTTAGAGAAAAAGTTAGTTTCTCATCTGTTTGAATAAACTCAAAGTATAGTTTATTTAAGCAAGGGTGAATCAGAGAGATCATCCTTGTGCCCTCCCTGCTGATTTAACAGCTAAATAGAACAAAGCTGCTGCACTGAAGTGAGTAACATGTGATGCATGAATAAGCAGTGACAATTCAGCTAAACTGGCAGAAAACATGTCTCTGGTGATAGTGCAGTGTAAATCACTGCTTTACACATTCTCTTTCAGTGATTTCATTCATGGTTTCCTGACTCCTGCAGGGTTATGAATCAGAGGTTTAAGTTTCTGTGTGCTCATTCAAATAAGAAGAATACATTAAACAGCCAGAAGCTTCAGTAAATCCTTACATCTAATGAATGAAACCTGAAGGGCTTAAAGGGGATTCTAATTGCCATTTGAGTTATCTAAACCAAAGTAAAACAGAGGAGCTATCAAACCCAAGAGATTAATGACTGGACTGTTTGAAAGACTGAAAAATGACTCCCAGTGCCAGTTAAGATATTGATCTGTAATATAGTCCCTTATTTTGTTTATACCTGTATTCCAATGGACAGACATCTGTTTTTCTTGAAATGATCTCTCTTTCTGTCATCTGCAGTTACTGTCGCAATGGTGGTAGTGGTGGTAACAGTAGCTGTGTTGTTGCCCATATGTTGACTGGCAGGACCATGGATCTGTGCGTTAGCTGCTTCAATAGCAGCAGTGAGTGCCTTCATACTGTCCAAGCTTTCAGTAGAATTGCTAAGTCCTGACTGACTGATATCTCCCCTTGGTCCATGTCCATCCATGTAGGCATCTTGGGCAGATTCTGTGCTGCTCTGGGCTGTGATGGAGATAAAAGGTTTGGTGGTGGTTCTTGGTGGGACAGGAGGTGGTGTCTTCTTATAGGTTGTAATACAAGAGGAAACTATTAAAATGCAAACACATATAGATGTAGGTAGCATATACGTAACTAGCACTCTTATTTTTTCATAAATACAGAACAAGAATTTGTTTCCACCGGAGTGGAAAACCTTCTACCATAAACTCAGTAAAACTGTGTGACCAAGGTCAGAAAAGACAGAAAGAAGCCTCATAAAACCTTTATAAAAATGGCATTGTTTAACTATGTTTAGGATACAGAGAGTTAGTACTTGGTTGGTTTAGTACATATTTGTATGTAAAATGTTATTAGGAATGGAAGAAAAAAGGTACAAACTTTAAACATCTTTTGAAATGTATCTTTTAACATGACTAAGTAGTTTGATGACCCTTGCCACAGAAATCTACTTTGAACGTTTCAGGTTCATTTGTTACATCAATCTATTTTCTACCAACTTCTCGACTATTTTTGAATGAATCACAAATATCGTATGTTTATTTGTATGTAATTACACAGTAGCTATTTTATATTAGACTATATTGATAATATTTAGGAAATTTTCAGAGGGAAGGCAAAATATTATGAAAGACAAAAATTACAACTACACAATTATATCACATTGATAAAGTAGTTAATCCCATTCAAATAAGACAGCATCCCTTATTACTAACCGTAATCAGGAGGCAGAAGGCATTTTATCATATAATTTTAATTGTAGACATCTGTGCTACTTGCAGAGAATGTAATCGAATTATAGAATTTTCTGTTTATTCTATTCTATTCTGTTCTATTCAAGGTCATTGAACCATTCTGGCATTAATACCTCAAATTCAAATACATATTTCTGCTTCTTGAACAATTTGGTATCAAGAGGTAATTAAGCAAAGGAAAATATTTTATTTTTATACATATTTGCTTATATTTGCACTTCCCTGAACAATGATGGATATAGATTTTAATTTTCTATTAATGAGTTCAAAATAAATGAAAGTTAATATAAGCATGTAAGTGATATAATTTCTGCTTATGCTTACATGAACACTTTAATTTATATTTCAGAATTCTTGGATACTTGTCATTAAGTATTAAAAATAACTTACTCTTTTTTGGACTTAACATATTTTACATGTTAAGTTATATGTGTTAATATAATACAAGTAGTCCTTGGATTATGAACATTTGTTCAGCAATCATTCAAAGTTATGATGGCACTGAATGAATGGTACTTATGACCAATCTTTGGAATTTTGGCCATCACGGTGTCCCTGTGGTCATGTGATTGTGATCCAGGCACTCAGTGGCCGGCTTGTAATTAGGATGTCACAGCAAGCCATGATCATGTGATTACGATTTTCAACATTCCCTGCTGGCTTCCCACAGGCAAAGTCAATGGAGAAGCCAGCAGGAAGTCACAGTCACATGATGTCCTCTCTTAATGACCCACGTGGTTCTTGCTTGACGATGGCACTGGGACTGCCAAAATCGCTGCTGCTAAGTGGCACAGTCACGTGACATCACGCTTTATGACCGTGTCGCTTAGTGATGGCAGTCGGGGTCCCAACTGCTGTTGTAAGCTGAGGTCTATCAGTAATATACTATATGTTAATATAATAACTTATATTATTATCCGTAACATAATTTCATGTTATGGATGAGGTAAGTTATATATACAAAAAGAAAATGCAAACTGGTATAAATTAGGCAGGTATTACAAATAAGAATTAATGTTTAATTTTCAGACATGTATTTACTTATTTGCGACTAAAAGTATAAGTTCAGAAGTTGACAGGAACTCATTTTTGTTTTCCATTGACCAATACTCTCTTTAGAATCTCCTTCCATTTCCAGTTTCATGATGTTTGCCCAAACTCCCAAAAGAAAATATTGAACTTTTCATAATCAGTATACATATTCTCCTATCAATCTTCCTATTATCTTTTCCCGAAGCAGAGCAATGAATTCGCCTTCTCACTATATGAAATATACTGTGAACACAGACACATACATCCACATCTACCCACAAATATTAAAAAGTGATTCTTGTAAATACTTCCGTGTTTGTCAAAAATGCTTCAGTTAAAACAACATCTAATCAACGCTATATATTAAGACAAGAGGACAGGGAAGAGAAAGGTACAAAACAAGGCTTTTTGAAATCAGATAATGCAATCCTTTACTTCCTGAAGTTACGTGAGTGTATGAAGTTCAGAAGCAGACAGAAAACAAACCGTAAGTGGGCGGGGTGCCGGGGCAGAAAGGTGAGAGGGAAGCTTCAGGCTCTTGTACTGGAAATGATGTAAGTTATTTGCCACTCCTGTGCTGGAACTACAAAACAAGCCACAAGCTTCAGCGCGAGCTATAAGGAGCAAGTAGACGGCATGCCTTGGATTTATTTCCAAACACACTGAGATCCTAGCAACCTGAAGCATGGCAACATGCTGATTCTTTAAAAGGCATTTCATTTTGTGTAAACTGCAACATTTAAAAAAAAGTGTCTTTTAAAAAAAAAAAAGTATTGAGAAGAAATGTGATAACGAACTTTTTGTTGTTGTTGTTCTGGAGCCAAGTGAAAACTGGCAGGGCAAGGCAATTGCAAGGCAATGTATTAAATCTGCACAGAAAAGGAACTACCCCTTTTTTGGCTAGGGTGAATGATGGAAACGGTGGTCAAAACAAATCTCAGCCAGATCAATTAAATTGAGAGAGGTGGCTAAGAAACTGGCTGCTTTTGGAAACTTGTACACTCTGGGGGTGGAGTTACTTTCCTCTCTACCTTCTCTTGCTTACCCAAACATAAGAATGGGAAAAGCAAGCATTCATAAGTCACTTTTCCTTAACCTGGTATCCTCCATTATGTTGGGTAATAATTATGTCTTCCTAATAGCATGACATTAATCTTTCCATAGTTCTTAAAATGACTGAATGGGGAATTTTTATTTCATTTATGTTGCCTGAAGGGCAAATTTTTAGACAAAGAGAAAAAGGGAGGAAGTTTCTTTAGCAGGTAGTGTATTTAGATAATTTAGTCATGGGGCAGGAATTTGAAACAAGGAGTGCCAACCATTAATTACAGAAGAAAATAGGATAGATATACAGCTGTTATGGACTGTGAAGCACAGCCTTGCCCAACCCGAAAGTCACAATCCTAGAAGATATGGTGGGCACCAGACTGAGGAAGACGGGTTAAATTCTAAAGATGATGGAATGCTAAAAAAATAAAAATGACAGTGGAGGTGACCAAGACGCTTATTCATAGAGCAGCCAGAGAATAATAAATACAATATTCATATTACTCCATCAAAAACTCTCAGTTTTGCCTGGCTTCAAGAAATGAAACCTTATGCCACCTTCCATGACATAATAAAAAGTTGGGCCAGCAGGTAGAGTAAAAGCCTTATGAATGAATAATATACAAAAACAGCTGCAATATTATACCCATAATTTATCTGTAAGAAAGCCCTGTTAAGAGTTCTACTGGCTGAACAGAAGGCTGGTGTTTAAGCCAACTGGGGAAGAAAGTAGAGTGTATTTTAAAAGGTGGAAGTCTATATACACAAATTTGAGAAACATATATGAGGTTGACTGTATTGGTGAATTAGGAAATACTGAATTATTGCAAACTTTTATCTAGCATTGCACGGAGTGGAAAATAAAGATTTCCTACAGAAAGCATTTGGAAGTCAATGCAAGAATAACAGAAGAGAAAAAGGGAGGCAAATTTGAAGAAAATATATTTATTCTGTGTTTCAGCTGAGAGTTACTAACATGGAAAGGCTCACAGTTGCTGGCAGTTCAAAGACTTTGAATTTTAGGGCTCGGTTGCAGATTAAAGTTGCAGAAAAAGAGGAGTATATTGTCTGTCTTGATTTGTTTGATTAATTTTTTTAGCAGCTAAATGGAGAAGTCTGTCAGTTCGCAGCAAGGTAACAGTGAAGATTGTTAAAAAAAGACAATATTCAACAAGACCAAACCTTTTTTTAAAATTAAATCACAATTTGAACATGTACTCACTCATTATAGACAGCCAGTTTGTTGTAGTGGTTAAGGCATCAGGCTAGAAACTGGGAGACCATGAGTTTTAGTTCTGCCTTAGGCATGAAGCCAACTGAGTGACCTTGGGCCAGTCACTCTCTCTCAAAGCCCTAGGAAGGAGCAATGACAAACCACTTCTGAAAAACCTTGCCAAGAAAACCTCAGGGACTTGTCCAGGCAGTCGCCAGGAATCAAAAAAACTGATTCAAAGGCAAATACACTTCCTCACTACCATTTTCCTTCTCATTATACCTATATGTAAATACACATGCCAGTTCAGAATGACATGCTATGGTCTTATAAATGGGCTCTGGTCTAGAAAAACATAAAACCCATGATCTATTTGTTGTCTTTGTGATGCAAGAAGAGCCTCGGTATTTTTGTATATCAAACAGATTAACATTACTATCACTTTGAATCTGAAGAGGAAGAAACCAATGTATAAAGTTCAAGTTGTGCCAGTATTTTGTAAGAAAAAAACATTTATGGAGTCTACTTTGTAAGTACATTAATCTGCTACTTCTGTTAATGATTGTAGTCAATGTTAGTTCTTTTCTTAAATACATTAAACACAAGATTCTTCATGGCAAAAGATAACTTTCAAATTGTTGCCCAGGGTAGTAGATTCCTGGCTAAAACTGAATGCCACCTACACAAAAAGGATCCCTATTGACAATCCATTTATGATCACCCAGGGCACAGATAAAGCCATTCCAGTAAATCAGTGCTTCCAATAATCTATTGTACAACGCCTTAGTTAATGCCAAGCAAGTAACACTCTCTACTGCTTCAGTAGGTAAAGGATTCAGTCAAACAAGGACTGGGGATCCTAGGTTACATGAAGGTTGCCAAGCCAACGCTGGCATTAACAAATGTGCTAAGTGAAGAGCTTTCCATTTGCTTTTTCTCTTAGGCCTATCTCTGTACATAACAAAGAAACCTGGCACATGTAATGAAGTGTGAAATGCTCTCTGAAGACAGACTGACTGCATGTGGTAATACCAATGCATGCTATGTGTAACAGTGAACCCCTGATATAATGAGGTAGGGAGCAGACAAGTAGTTGCAAATGCCAGAAGACAATCTCCAGACACACCAGAGTAGTAGAGAATTTGATTAAATGCATTCACACCTGCCCCTTTAAGCTCTCAGGGACACAACTTTAAAACAGTCTTCTTTGAAGCTTCAGTCTTTCAAACTAGAACATCAAACTATAATGTTCAGCTTAAGAGTTAACTCATCTTTGTAGGAGCAGTTTATGTCCTTTTACTCTTTCTCTCCCTAACAGGCAAATCTGAAATGCCAGCCTTAGCTGAGGTTTGCATAGTCCTTTTACAGTTACCAGCTCCCTTTCTTCCCACCCGGCATTCCTGTTTGGGTGAAGGGCTCAATTCTCTGGTAGGGACATTAGCTGTTGCAAAGCTAGGCCTCTTTGAGGGGTTGGGAGACTTTTACTGGCCCAAGTAGAGAAGTCAATAAGCAGTTTCTTTTGCTTCTTGTTTTCTCTCAGCCATCAGCTTTTTTTTTTTTTTCATCCTTCTTTTTCTCCCTCCTCAAAAGCCAACTTCTCACAACCTTTTAATTCAACCTCTGTGCTGTATGTGTTAGTCCAGGCCATTAGGTTACATTGACTAATTCTAGGTCTCTCAACAGTTCAAAGACTTCATAGTTCAACAGTTGTCTTAATAACTTGATTAATGAACTATTAAAAAAAGTTTAGGAATATTTTGAAATGCATTAAAATTACTTACTACATTGCAATCAGGCTTTAAAACAGTGTCCAGTAATAACGTCAGAGGCTGATTTAAAGCACAATTGGCATTCAAAGCTCATTTTTGAGGCAGGAACACCACTGGGGGCTCCAGACTTTGGTACCAGCGTGAGCTTATTTACAGACATGAACATAAATAGCTTTGCTTAAGGTTGTCCCAGGACCAACTCTTTCTTACGTGATAACAATTTTTTAAAAGCTACAATAGCCCAAATGGTTACATTTTGATGAACTTATCATGGTATAAATCTGGTTATATAGTACTTTTATCTGACATTTTTATTAGGCCATCAAAACAGCTTTAATTTGCTCATTCACCCATTTATTCAACAGAAAAATTATAATCTCAATAGCATATGATTGTTAAAAAAAGAAAACTTTCTCAGTTTTTTTCTTGCTGGAAGTATTGAAGTTTGTGATGATGTGTGGGGGGAGGGATGGGGGGAGAAATAGATGGGAGAATTTTCACTGCCCTATTATTTTAAAAGGATTTTTTTTTCTATTTAAGGAATATGTCTTGGACTAGAAAAGGTTAGGGTTATATATAACTGAGTTTTATTCCATCTGTGTAGATTAGCTCATCTATTTCTTCATGATATTTTTAAAAAATGCTTAGATGCTCTTTATGACAAATTACATTTTGATTCAAAGGGTAGCAATGAAAAAGACTTAGAAGCAAAAAATGGGGAAAAGGCCATTTAGGCTAGTGAATTTCTGCTCAAAGTATGAATGCAAATTAAAGTGTCCCCAACAGATGGGGATCCCCAAAAGATGGCTGTGCATATTCTGCTTGAACACATGCAAAGCAGAGGAGACCATGACTTGTCTTGGTACTTGTTTCCAGTGTGTAACTGTTTTTCTTCTTACGATTTTTTAAAAAATATTCAATTGGACTTCACCTTTTCTAATATTAAAATCATCCTTCTTATTGTACCATTACAATATTTATTACTATACATGTTCCCCTAGATTAGTAGCGTTTATCTAATATAGAACAATTATGCTTGCCATTTTCTGAGCAAGCCTAAATGGCGGAATGGCAGAATCACAATAAATTCATTATGCCAGCTTTTTCTAACCTAGAGATGTCTTGGTACTCCAGCTGAGAATTCTAGATGTTACAGTTTCAAATCTTTGGAGGGGATTAGGTTGAAACAGCTTAGCTGCTTACAGAGAATTTCATGGAGTCTGTATATTTTATGTATGTTTGATGCACAAAAGAAGAAAATAAAAATCTATACAAGACCTTGTATACTGATTTAGAACTTATTTATAGTACATTGCAAGCAATAAATATTAGGAGAATCTAAATTTTAAACAGAAAATTTCCTCACTTTATTTCAAGAAGACTGTACCCCATTTATTCACTAATTTTATATATCTGTCAAATAATATGCAGATTTTTTTCTCCTTGGATTTCTACATTTGTTAAGTTGTACACAGTGTTCCAAGATTCTATATACAGTTTTTATCTCCAACTTCTATTTATTCATTAATTTAACTTAAATCTTACTTCTGTATTCAGGTCACTACTCAGTGCTAGTAATAATATTTCTAGGGAAAATTCCTTACTACCCAGGATGTCAGAGGCTTTCTATGCATGTCAATAATTTACAGGAAGGAATACCGGAACCTAGTGATTTGCAAGCATATAGGGTAATCTCTTATATATTGCTAAAAAAAAAAAAAGAAGAAAATGCAGTCTTCCTCCCCCCAAAGCAGTACATCATTGTATAAAATGAGATGCTAACTTATTAGTATATATGCAAATTTATAAATACTATGATATGATTTGTTTAAATATCACAGAAAGAAATACATTGATTTCATATTTAAACCAATCCAATACATTTTTTCCATTCATTTGCAATGGCATTCTCATCAATTCAAATCTGTTTCTCTTCCTCAGGTGCTTTCCAGATACTTTGAATAACAGGAAATAAGCCTCAGATAGTTGAATAGAATTAAGATTTGAAAACAGCTTTTTCTTTTTTGGAAAAACTGTGATAATACCTGAAAATTGCACTAAAGTCATTTTCATGTGGAGTACAGTATATAAATGCCACTTTTCCATTTTTCCTGGAGTATTTGTGCCCCTCAAAATCTACTTCAGAGTATTGGGGGATTCTGTATCTCTCTCTCTCTCTCTCTCTCATTTTCTACACACACATACACACACGTGCACGCACAGACACACATACACACACACAAGTGGGCAGGGGTAGAGGAAAAATCTTACCAGCAAAGTCACACTGTTGTAGATTTTATTCTGAAGCATTTTTAGTATTTACTTGAACAAAGAGTAGGTTCCTTCATCCTCAGTTAATTGATCTAATACAGAAAGGTAAAGTCACTAAGAAAAAGATAATGGAGGCAGATTACTGTTTTTTCCTTATCCTTTTTGGGGGGACAAAAAAGGTAAAATAATCCTTTGAGGGGAGCTTTATTCTTGGTGACTATGTGAAGATATCCATGGCAACAATATGAAAGTAGTTTGCCATTCTATTTCATTCTTCCTGGAAGTTTTTCAACTTCCCAGCCATGATTACAATTTTATGATTTCATGGTGGTATCCCTTCCAAGAACTGAGCCCATCCCTGCTTAGTTTTTTTAAAAAATTAGTCAAAATTGCTAGGTGTTGCTCCCTGCTGTCTTAAATTCAGGGCTACTTTCCTTTGGGGTAAATGCAGTGATGGTTTATTTCAAAGTGTGTTGCATCCTAAATATATTGTACAGAAAGTAGATAAGAAACAGATTGTATATATTTTCTCTGTGCTAATTCTTATATTTTCTGAAACAAGTACACATGAAGTTGTGAAGATCTTTGTAGATCTATTACACTGAAAAAACAATCCTTACATGATTTCTTAGGAGAAATTTGTTGGGTTCTGTTTTAAAAAAAATTGAAGTTATCAACAGTTTCTTTCCACCATGGAAAGCATAACTGAAAACATAGCTTTACTATTATTAAAAACACATTCATAATTGCCTACTGGACAAATGTAAACCTTCTGGTAATAAACACATAATTCAAGTGATAAATGAATGGCAAATTGCCCATTGCTTAAACAGCTTTTCTGAACTTACATAGTATTGTATTGCCACATTGTTCTTTGTTTAAGGGTAAGAGATGTGTGCAATCTACTCAAAAGGCCTGTTTGAAGTAAAAGGTGTCACCTAATCTAGTCTTTGTATCTAACTTTCCTTTCAGAACTTCATAAGGATTACTTCCATTGGCCTTATGGAGTTGGGATGTTATATACATTATGAATTTATGTAGTTGAATCATGGTCTTTTTCCTCAGTGACAGGAAAACGGCAGTCACAGTGACTTCCATAGTGTGTGGAGTACTCAAATGTCAAAGGCACTGTTCCCTGTATACAAATCTATGCTGTGACCATACCTGAAATATTATCGTGCAGTTCTAATTGCACTTCAGAAAGGATGCTGAGAGGCTGGAAAAGGATGCTCAGTGGCTGGAGGAAAGTTAAAAGGCAAGGAGATCATGACAGAGATGTATAATATTATCATGTTAAGAAAGTAGATAGGGAGTTTTCCTCCTTGCTTCACTACACTAGAACCTGGGGTCATTTGATGAAACTGAATGGTGGGCAATTTATGAATCATTCAAGAGTCCTTAGGAGTCCAACCATGATTTTTGCTACTGGAAGATAAAGAAAGCCAGGTTAAAAGGCAGGGCAGGGAACATATGAAACCCTGGCGTAGACCCAGGGATGTGCTCATTGCACTGCTGACCTACAATTCAGTCTGCAATCAACCACTATTCCAAGATATTTTCTCCACCTATTTTAACCAAGCCAAATATTCCCCATCCTATGTCTGTGCACTTGATTTTTGTTTCCTATATAAACATCTTTGCATTTAATACTACTGATTTTCATTTTGATTTCACTTCATACATGTAACCTATTGAGATCATTTTGATTTTTTATTTATTGGCCATCCATCGAATTTAGTGTCATCTGCAAATTTGATGAGCATCCACCCACCTTTTCATTGAAGTCATTAATGCAAATGCTGAAGAAAGAATGCTCAGAGTTGAGTCTTGGGGTATTACAGCTCAATTTCTCACTCCAGTTTAATGAGGCACTATTGAACTTCAGTTCCTTTTGAAGTCAAGAACTCCAGCATTACTTTTCCACAATGTTTGTACTACTTTCACTTTCATGGCTATGTCTTCTGTAGTGTTTCTGTAGTATGTCAAGGAAAACTGATCCTCTTGTGCCTTCTTCTTCCCTCCAAAGTAGAAAGTTGTCAGCAAGAAAAATTAGAAAATTTCTGGGAGTACCATGCTTAGCTGAGTTTGATCTCCATTAGATGTTAGGGTAAAGTCCCCCAATACTACTACGTGCCTCTTTGAAAAATCTCTTTTATGCTACCTTACCCACTGCATAAGCTAAAACGGGCATAGCTACATTTTGAGAACTTATTTTTAATTCAAATATGTAGTTGCATTCCTGTTTTCACACATATTTGCATGTACTGTAAAACCCACAGAACATTAGATTTCATTTTTGTTTAAAAAAAAAAAAATCACCGTAGTTGCTAACATGTATTTAGGGTTTAAGATAAGTATGTGCCACACTTGGCATAAAACAGCTTCAGGCATAGCTTTGCAGCCTTCTCACTTGTCCCTTGAGGATGTGCAGGAAACAGCTGCTTATTTTACTCTGTATTTAGCCATCCTTGGTTCTGCTCTTTCCTGCACTGTGATGTGTTGTCCAGGAGAGTCACTGGAAAGCAAATTTTGTTTGAAAGACAAACCACTAGAAATCCATGCAAGGAAAACAGAAATTAAGAATAATTTCACAGCTTTTGATGTATAAAGTGTAATAAAAGCTAACCTTATTTAACTTTCCTTTGGGGAAAAAATAGCACATACATTTTTTTTTGAAAACCAGTTGAAATGTAGTATGCTGATTTGATAACACTTCTTAGTAACATGTAGCATTTAATAGCATTCTTGGTGTTAGAGTACCTCACAAACACTAAGTCCTTCTGGAAAGATATTTGTTTGATTTAGGTGCCACCTGATTCTGGCTGGCTCATGTATTTCTGTCATGTCACTGAGAAGTTAAGTCTGAAACTGAAAGACAGGACTGCCCAAGCAGTGTTTCAATTTTATAGAGCACTATCCTGTTTTATGGTGTTTATTTCCTTTCCAAACTTTTTGAGTGGTAGCTTCACAGAACAGGTACAGTAGAACGTATATTTTGTCAGATGTCATAAACAAGATTGAGTTAGAAGGATCAACTGACAGTATTAGCAGGTGACTGGATTAAGTGATTGAAAAAGTGATGGGTAGAAGTGAAATTAAACAACATGCAGAAACAACGCTGGATGACGGATCCAGAGAGTTTCTGATGTGTGGGGAATTTCCCAGGCTGTTCCATAGATTTCCTGGTTAGCTCCTAGCAAGAGGAAAAATCTGGGTTCCCAATGAAATTGCCCCAGGTGGCCCCTTTCTTTTCTCCAATCATGAGACATATCTTAGTTTTCTGAAGAGCTCTAGGACATGAAGTTCCAGAAATAGCTGGAGCACTAGTGGAGAAAGATTAAAAGTTACAAGCTGAAGTTTCAGCCTATACTGTCAGGATAACAGAGATGAAGCAACATTACTTCTCCCTTATTGCATTGATGGGCTGTCAGCTGGCTGTCTTGTTTAGGGTATTAAGTCTCTCTTAGGAAGGGATGTTCAGGAACATGCTCTTCCTTAGCATTTTGTCAATAAAATTGCTCAGTTTTGTCAATACTGATTCCTCTTGGGCAGAGTCTGAAGTGTGATTGGGATATTGTCTAGCTTGGTTATCTGGGATTCTCTTTCACCTGTGGATTCTAAGTAAGTGGATAGGTGCTCTCTGGTATGACCCCTGCAACTTGCAGCCTTGATTCATGTGGCTCTTGGCTCTTACATGAGGCTGGGGGAATGATGAACTGGATTCAGTAGGTTGTCAACACTTTTCTTCAGGAGGGTGTGATGTCAAGAGCCTTGAAAGAAACTGCGATCTGTCCTCTTTGCCCTGGATCCAGGGATGCTTGATGACTGTTGCCCACCTTCCAGCCTTCCCTTTTTTGGGATGGTTGTTGAACATGTGTTGGAACTCAACTGCAGGGCACTCTAGAGGAAGCAGATTATCAGGACTGTTTTAAGTCAGAGTTCAAGCCAGGACATGGAGCAGAGACAGCATCAGTCACTCTAACTGATGAGCTTTGTCAGGATATCAATGGGGATAGGTGTGAAAGAACGTAAACACAGCTTTGGAAAGAGGGAAGGGAACAATGAACCACTAAGAAAAAACAATTCAATCTTTAAAAAGTGGAAAGTGTGAGAAAGAAACTCAAAATAACCCTGCCTCGATTTTGTTTGGTGCAAAATGGGGAAGAAAGAAACCCTAACGGGTTTTCAACTGTCATACAGTTATCCATACAGCAAGTGAAAACCTTCTGCGAGAAGTTTAAAAAGAACAGTCATCAATACTGTTGCTATTGCATTAGCAGAGCACTTGGCAGAACAGAGCAGCGAATCCTGGTAGAAGGAAGATGCTGACAGAACTGAATAGCTGATGTGGGAAGGGAAGGGAAGAGAACCAGTTGGTTGCTGTCAAGAGGGAGGGGAAAGGGGAATGGGATGCTGACAAGCTACTGGGCAGCTACACTTCCAAGTACTCCCCAAGCCAAGCAAAGAGCCTTTGATCTCCTGAGCAAAGCTGGGACTGCAGCCAGAAGTCATATCCTTTCTACTGTAGTTTAAGCCTGTTTCCCCTCACCAGTTCTGCTAGTTGATCACAGGACAGTCCTCTAGAGTAATTTTCCCAGTCAATAAAGAAAATAAGATCCCACAACCTTTATGCCCAAACACTTATTTTCTCAGATCAGAAAGTATGACATGCTATTCTGGTTTCCCATCTTGAAAGGAACTGAACTAACAAGGCAGCTCCAGAATACATGTTTTTAAAAATTGTAACTTCATCTGGCTATGCTATATGTACTGCTGCAGTGCCATGACTGGAGAAAGAGTTTAGCTGAATGGAGGCGATATCAGAAGTGAAAGGAAACTGATTTTTGATAAATTGCAGCTGGGGTTATATATCGGATAACACGGGAATCTCAAATCCAGACAGAAATGCATATTATAAAGAATTTTTTTTTCAGAAAACTAACCTGTGAATTTTAACAAATACATAAACAATTGGTGCCTGTATTCTGCACATCTTGGTGAAATTACAGCACATGAAGAGAAATGAATAGTTGATGAATAGGTTACATTCAGAGTTATACTTCCTGAACAACATTGCTAAGGAAAAGGAGGTCAATATGTATTATGCTATTATGGTTCACTTCAAAAACTACAAATCAGTCAGGAACTTGATCTGGACTTACTGTACTGGATAATGAGGATATAATGCACATGCAGTGAGCAACTATAAATTGCTCATTGGATTAGGAGAAAAGAAGAATAAGGTCAAATTCACACTGAATTCGATTATTTCTTCTTTCTTTGATATCGTTTTTTGGGAGTAGGCTGCATCATGCTACAGCTCACAGAGCTGTCCAAGGGAAGCCATGACATATAAAAGGGTATAAACCAAAAGCCAATTTGCAATAAAACTATAATCTACAAATGCAATAGATAAGCAATTATTTACAAATTGTTTACTTACAAATATTGAAACTTGCCCTAAAATCATGACTTACCAATAATAGATTCCACAGGAAAAATAATCATAATATGCATCATATATTTTTTTTGAAATGTATAATACTTTTTCAAAATAAATAAATGTGGCACAAGAGGCACAAGAAAAGAACATGAAGATATTTTGGGTATTGGTTACTGTATCAGGACATACCTTTCTTAAGTATCAGTCTACATTATCACGTACATGAAGGATCAGAAAATATGGCAGCAATATTTATGTTGACTTATATATCCGTTTGAATGTACCACACTCATTTAAAAAATAGGTCTCTAGCCCAAGACTGCTAATAAGCCCATGGACCCCCCTCTTAGTTATCACCAGTCTTTTTCTGTCCCACTTGACTTTTGTATTAAAAAAAAAAAACTGGAAGTGGAAAAAAAAAAGAATTATTGGAAAGAGCCAGTCTCTTGAATAATCTTTATTTCTAAGACTGCTTTTAGATTCCACATTGTTATTATAAGCTTTCGTAGAAAAACGATGGATGTGCGCCGCTCCAGAAAAAACAACAATGGTAAGAGGGAACAGTATATTCATGGGTGTATCCCATGCATGTGGAGGCTAGATGGAATAGGATTTTGTTAAATGCATGCTTTAAACTTGATATATCTTTCATGGTTAGCTAGCATGTAAATGGGTAAGTCTCTTCTGCAACAGTAACTTTTTAAGGCCACCCAAGCTTGATTTCAAAATTTCCACTCTCCCAAAGGATCTCTGATCTCTTAGTCACTTTTAAAATCTCATCTTGTCAGTTCAAAAAAGGAAACAAAAACAAGTAGGGTCATTTCAGCTGTGCTTATTGTCCAAGGGGCAGAGTGGTATCAAGGAAACATGTCAGGGAATGCTAAGTCAAGCAAACTTTATTTATGATGTGATCCATTTTATTTTAAATTGAATACTTTAGGTCAGATAATAGGGACTGACCAGATTCCTTCTGGTCCCCTACATGCACACCCATACACATACATTAACACCCAGCACTGGTAAGAGAAAAGAGAAAAGAGAAAATCTAACTCCTTACCTGTTTTCAGAGCAACTCATTTACAGTTGAAAGACAATCTACTGTATACAAAGTACTGCAATCTATTTTATTTCTCTCAGAACTTGCTAAATAATGCTACTTGTAATTAAGAGAAGCAAGATAAATTTGCAAACCATTTGCAATATTTTTCTTAGAAGTTGGTGCAAGCAATATAAGCAATGAAAGAGGTGAGCTATACACTGTTAGGAACAAAACCTAATAACAAATGTAAGAAATATTTTTGTTATAAAACAATGAAGAAATAGGGTCTGAATAAATGCAATTATCTAAGACATGATCTAGTATTATTTTTCAGTGATCTGGTTCTCAGGGATTGATTAGGCTGTAGAAAATCTTAAATATAGTATAACTGTTGCAGCACCATGATCTTAATATACATAACAAGAACTGAACTCTATTTTGTCGTATGGACCATCCCAAATAAGGGTGAATGGATTGTAGTGTCTGGCTAGAATCCTGCACGCTTACTTAAAGATAAGCGTAACCAAACAAAATGGATCTTGCTTCTAATCAAAGAACCAATCAATCAATCAAATATAAAATTGGCTTGTTACATTTTGAAAATATTAGTAGATAATTCCTTAATTTAATTCCATTTCTTTATTTAAGCAGACACTGAAATAGTGGCAAGAAAACTAAATCTAAGTTGTAAGATTTTTTGCTACTAAATATAAGAGAGATTTATGTTTGTGATATTACTACTGACAAGAAATATAAAAATCAATATCAAGCCATGATGAGATTGAAATGTAGTACGTGGGAAATGAACAACTAAACACTCCTTCTTAGATCAGAGTTTTTGTATTGTTGTTGAGTTTCAAGAAAACATGTATCATTAAAAGAAAGAAATAATTTCTGGGCAAATCTAATTATTTTTTAATACTTAACATTTTAAAGTTAACAACACTACTGGGACTGTTTTGGATTTTCAAAGGAAACAAATAGATTTCTAGATAAGGACAAACTGCTTCATGCAGATCATGCCACCGTGCCAGTTCAAAGAGCTCCGTTAGTTGCAAATGCTACGTTTCATCATGTCTCATAAATGCATGTTTTCCAAGGCTTCAGGCTTGTTTTGTTTCTTCCTTGCATAAAACTTATCTTCAGCTTATAACACACTTGGAAAAATCAAGTACAGGCTTGGCATAGTATAGAACCGAATATGATTCTTATAGTACCACTCTCTTAAGCATGGGTGTTCTGTATAAAGTTATATGTTATGTGCTAACTCCATTTTATGGTGTACTGCTGCCTTGGTGCAAAAAAAGTAATTATTCAGAGTTATGCATCAATCCCTAAATAGATTTTTATCCCCAATTTGTTCTTTATACCTGGCCAATTTAAAAAAAGATGACTATAAATCAATTTGTATAGATTTATTACAGCCACAAATTTTCCTGCCATTTCCCTATTCCAGGGATAGCCATCTCTGCTGTTCTCCAGATTGTTTGGGTTGTAACCTGCATCTTTTCAGCATAATTCCCAATCACTGGCAATCTTTGCTTGGATATCTAAGAAATATAGTTCAGTCCAGACAATCTCTTCTGGAACAATCTAGGTGTAGTTTCAGGTGGGTAAAACATCTCCATGCATTCACAGGATTCCACAGGTAGCAGAAAGAGACTACAAAGGTATGGTGGGAAAGGAACGCTGAATAGTGAACTCACTGGTGGACATTATTCATTACTCTGAATTCTTTCTCAAGAAAGAATCTGGATATTTAAGTCCTGTTCTTCAGTCTGTTTTATGGGAAAGTACAGAGTGAGTTCTGTCTGAAAAACCAGCACCTTGGGATTGTTTTTAAGGTAGAAGGAATAGTTCAAAGCCTTCCAATATTTCAATTAAAATAAAATTCGCATGGAATCCTAATAAGAGGTATTATTATGCTAAAACGATAGGCCCAGAGTTACAAAATGTTTATTAGAATTTAAATTTGTCAACATTTCTCCATACAGATTATTTAAAAACCTTTAATTAATTTGCACCTGACTTCAGAATAAATAAATTCATATCCTTTTCAATCATGCCTCAATCAATTCTAAATTAAAAAGGATGGAACCATAATGAAACAGGAAGGAACCATAATGTAGTGTTGGTGGGTTAGCATTCTTTGGATCTTTTTAATTTTTTTTAAAATATAATTTTTATTAAGAATTTTAATTACAATAGTAAAAACTAATAAAAACTAAACTTTTAGAGAAAGAGAAGAGAATGGAAACAATAAAAAGTGTAGGAAAAAAGAAAAAGAAAGAAAGAAGAAAAAGAAAAGAAATATATAAACAAGTGACTTCTAACCTTCATCACAACAAGTATAAACAGACTGAATAACTCTTCGCCCCCTATAAGGTTAAACAGATATCTCTTCATCCTATATCCCATCCCTTATCTATAAGCAAATCCATAAAACATCAACTTTTCAATCCTGGTGTTAGCAAAAAGTCCATAAAGGGTTGCCAGAACATTGCAAAAAAAAAAAATAAATAAAAAAAATCCCTCTCACCCCTATGGGTGGTATGTGTCTTCCTCAATCCCGGGTCCTCTACCAGAGGCCTGGGAGTTTGAGGGTTCTGCGCAGTATCTTAGCTGTTCCTAGCACTGCACTCTTCTGCACAGAGAGCTCTGATGTTGTTCCTGGGATCTGTTGGAGCCACTCTCCCAGCTTAGGAGTCACGGCCCCGAGTGCTCCTACCACCACTGGGACCACTTTGGCCTTGACTTTCCACATCCTCTCGATTTCCTTCTTCAGGCCCTGGTACTTCTCCAGCTTCTCATGCTCCTTCTTCCTGATGTTGCTGTCACTTGGCACTGCTACATCTATCACTACCGCTGTCTTCTGGTCTTTGTCTACTACCACGATGTCTGGTTGATTAGCCAGTACCTGCCTGTCTGTCTGGATCTGGAAGTCCCACAGGATCTTAGCCCTGTTATTCTCCACGACCTTCTGTGGAATCTCCCATCTGGACTTGGGGGGTCTAGCCCATACACTGTGCAGATGTTCCTGTACACAATGCCAGCTACTTGGTTGTGCCGTTCAGTGTATGCTGTTCCTGCCTGCATCTTACACCCTGCCACTATGTGTTGGACTGTCTCTGAGGCCTCTTTGCACAATCTGCACCTTGGGTCCTGTCTAGTGTGGTAGGCCCCTGCTTCTATGGATCTGGTGCTTAGTGCCTGTTCTTGTGCTGCTATGATCAGTGCCTCAGTGCTGTCTTTTAGTCCGGCCCTTTTCAGCCACTGATAGGATTTCCCAATGTCAGCCACCTCAGCTATCTGTCGATGGTACATCCCATGCAGGGGCTTGTCTTGCCATGGTATTTCCTCTGCTTGAACTTCCTCCCATGTCTGCTGCTGCCTGAGGCATTCTCTCAGCAGCTCATCTTTGGGTGCCAAGTTTTAAGCCAAGAGACAAGAAACTTGGCTCTATATCTATATCTATATCTATATCTATATCTATATCTATATATATATATATATCTATTAACCTTGATCAAATAAACCAACTTTATATTCCTTCCTTCTCCTTCTAAGAATCTTAATCTTTAATTCAATCAAATATTGTTGCAGGATTTGATTTCTCTTCAATTCTTCTTTTTCCCATCACACAGATTTCTTCAAGGCTTTAACAAGCCTCTTTTGTAGATCCAATAAGAAAACATTTTTCAGGTCATTCTCTTGGTTTATCATTTGTGTTTCCTTTTTAATGTTTAAAACATCAGTGGGTCTCTTTTGTAAATCCAGTAAAATGTCCTTTTCCAAATCATTCTCTTGGCCTTTCATTTGTATTTTCATATTCTGCATTTTCTCCATCTTATCAGATAAAATTTGTTCTACATCTGTCATTACCTCATTAACATCTTTTAGACATAATCTGTCCATAGAAGCAGACATCCTTACTGACAATGTTGATAGTGTAGTTACTAACTTCTGGCTCCATTCTTCAAAGAACTCCCTTAATATTTTTGATGGCATAACATTTTGTATCATTCTGTAACTCCCAGTATTATTTGACATCAGGCTTGTATTTTTTCTCTTCTGCTTAAAATCTTTAGTCCCCTCTAGTGTGCAGTTTCTAAAACCATCACTTATCTTTTATTATGATTTGCAATTGTCAGGATAACCCAAATAAGTCTGTTTTCCACAAGAAGTTGTTTATTTCTTATAGTTAATTCCAAAATTTTATAGTAAAAGTCAATATTCCAAATTTATCTGGACCCTTAATCTTTTTATAACTTCCTTAGATCAAAATCTTATTCAGCTTTTTGCTGTTTATTTCAAATTCTTCAAGTTCTTAAGCTTGTAATTAATTTTTCTTTTGCTCAGAGTTGAAGATAAACTCACCCAATGAAGACTTTTCAAACCTATTAACTATTCTAAAGCTATTAAATAGGCAATTTCTGAAGGTGATAAGAAAGTGAAGTTTGTGAAATTAGTGTCCTTTAAAAGGCCCTGCCACAGTTGCAAGAAAGATGGCTAATCCCTTTGTCTCCCAGTGTTCATACTCATAGGAGACTGCGGTCCCGAAGTTTCCTCATGAACAGCAGCCATCCAGAGTATATGTGGATGATCTCTGGAAAAGTTCCAAGGAACTGGAACTTTCTATTCACTGGTTCCTTGGTCTTTGCCATGGTTGTCAGCTCCACTTCTGTGGAGCCATCTTCAGTTCACTGTATCTCCCCCGGAACCTCTTTGGATGTTTTTTAGACCAGCTTATTACAGCTCTGTGCCTGAATAATACCTGGGACTGGAATATTCTTCTTAAACATAACTTCATTCATTTAAGTATTCATGGGCCATAATTCTAGGGAAGGTCCACAATCAGTTATGGAGAAAGACTCCCGCACAAAACCCTGATTATAAAACTGAATTATTACGTGAAAATGGGCAAGTAATATGAATTGGTTCCTATGTTCCCCTGCTCTCAGTTTGATATTTTAATAAAATTAATTTCAGAAAAAAATCACAGATTTTATAAAACTCCAATTATCATAGTAAGCAAAGAGTATTGTTAGAAGATCAGAATAACACTAGTGATAAGAGTCAAAAAGTTAATATAGAGGGGTAAAATGCCAGTGGTAACTGTTCACTATATGATAGTATTCTCTTATAATCAGCAGTAATCAAGCAACCTTTATGATAGAAATGCTTTGTCATGTAACAGAGCAAGTGGTTATACATTAAAATATCCTAGATACATTATAGTGATTAAAATAAACTATATGTAAGCAGAAAGGGGAAAACAAACTAATTAAAAAGATGAATGTAACATCCATGTAATAACAATATCTTCTTGTTTTCAAAATATAAAGAATTTTCAAAAATAAATAACAGACACATGATCTGAATCCATTCCTGAATATATCAAGAGGGATAAGTTTATTTCCATTTATATAATTTTTTTTATGCTGAGCTCAGGCTTGGTAGAGCCAAAAATCTTTGTAAAATGATACATTCCATATTTTAGGAATATAATTTAACACCACATTTACATTTTTAATTATTGTAATTCTTTTTAAAATGTATTAATGTATGCCATGATTTCAAACCAAAATGAAGGTGTGGCTGAAGAAGCCCAAACTGTAGGCGCTGAAGGGCTTTCACATTTTGTACAATGCTAGCACAAAAAATCTGGTGCCCAACCTTTTTAAAACATTTTTTCAGGATTCCAATAGACACGAAATGTTATTTTCTGATCAATTAATTTCATTCTTAAATCACAAGATGTATGTTTTTTATTTCTTAAAAATTCGAGCCACTGATTTTCCAAGATGGGATATTCCAGTTTTTTGTTCCACAGTTCAGGTATGTAATTATTACTAATCTTCATTCTATTTTTAAAATTCCATAAAATTGAATTGTTGGTTTCACTTCAAGCATTTCCAAGGATCCTAAAATATGAGGTACTCACCAGTTCACTATTGTGGTACTTAATATGACTTTAAATTAAAAAAAAATAAAGACAAATTGCTTTAAGGAAAATACCCATGCTTAATCATTCAACCTACAGGCAGTTTTCTGTCACACAATTCAGTGGATTCTGACACAATAGGTTCTTGCGGTGATGATTTAGAGAGGTGTTTTTTTAAAATTTGGCAACTTTAAGATGTGTGGACTTCAATTCTCAGAATCCACAGCCAGCATAGTGGGGAATTCTGGGAGTTGAAGTCCACACATCTTAAAGTTGCCAAATTTGAAAAACACTGATTTAGAGACTAAATGTAGACCTAAGATACCTCAGAGCCATGAAAAACAGATCAGAAACATGTCTAAAAGCTCAAAATTGCTTCACAGGTAATCAAATTTGTTTCACTTTAGCAATCCAGGAAGTAGTGTCATGTCAGCTGGTGCATGTATAAAGAATAAAATGGGGAATCCTTCAAACTGGTGGCATTGAGCTTCAAGAGGATGTAGTAATCCAGCATTTAAGCGGAGGTTTGGAAAGGTGGTTCTTAAAGACCTCTCCAAAGATTTTGCACAATTGTACTATACTTGCTGATATGTGTTAGAATGGAAAGAATTTGATTTAGTACCTTTGACAATGAATCGCAGAATGGATCAGAATGAAAATATTAATAATATAATCTGGTGGAATGAGAGGAAATTTCAAGGCAGTTCTTAGCTACTTGATAACATCAGGTTGATCTGACCAGGCTTCAAGAAACTGTACATCTAAAACAGTATGTGTACATATACACATGCATGTAAAATGCATGTCTTGAACCCAAGGTACGATGAAGTTATATGACCAGTGATCTGGATTTGTCTCCTCTTCTATTTGTACATTTGGTAGAAATTATATTTGCCCTGAATAATCTGTGGTGAAGCCTATAGTTTTTCTAATGACAAAATCAAGCACAATATAATTCTGTTCTTTGATCTTCAAAGCTCTTCTGCTAAATTTTTCAAAAGATCAATATCTCCCTCTAGTGTTTAACTACAATTATAACTTCATTATTTACAGGCCTTGAAAATACTGATATCTGGATACCATTCCACTCATCAATCCAGAAACCAGGTCAATTCATTTAAATCCAAAAGCAGTCATAATATTATTAAAACACTGATTGACAAAGTCAGTAAAAACTTAAGTTACATTTAACAGCCTAGAAGAGAATTGGGATTCCTAAATAGGACTACTATATCCAGTCTACAAGACTCTGGCCAACCATTATACGGCACCTAATGATTAAAATATTCTGTACCTCTTTGCTGCCATTTAGAGCTTGTCCAGGCTTTTGCAGCCCAGATATGGTAACCTTCATCATAAACCTTTGATGGCAAGATTAAGCCAATGGCATATTAAGAATTGACTACTACTCCTTTGTCCTCTAATTCAATTTTTAAAATGCTCTAAAAAGACAGCATAAAACCGGAGAAAGAAAATTGCTGTTGTTCAGTCGTTAAGTCGTGTCCCACTCTTTGTGACCCCATGAACCATATCGTGCCAGGCCTTCCTGTCCTTCACTGCCTCCCAGAGTTCACTCAAATTTCATGCTCATTGCTTCAGTGATGCTATCTAACCATCTCATTCTCTGCTGTCCCTTTCTCCTTTTGCCTTCAATCTTTCCCAGCATCAGGGTCTTTTCCAAGGAGTCCTCTCTTTGCATTAGGTGACCAAAGTATCTGAGCTTGAGCTTCAGTATCAATCCTTCCAATGAGCAGTCAGGGTTGATTTTCTTTAGGATTGACTGGTTTGACACACTTAATATCCTGATACTGAAAATATGTTTTTCCCAAGACATGAAAACCATTCTAATAAAATTGCATAAACGCTCAGGAGGCACATTTTTCTCTTATAAATGATTCAGTTAAAAATATTAAGAAAAGGTATAGATTCTGAAACTAGTTTGATGAAGGCTTTTTTGGTAAGGGTCAAAGGTTTTGCTCTTAGATCAAAAATAATTGGTCCAATTTGATCAGTTTTGTCATTTGTATATAGAATCAACATAGCAGTAATTCTTTAATTGCTGAAAAGCCTCAGAGTTGTATTAGTAATATGTTTTTAATCAATTACTGTGCATGCTTCATTTATGCAGGTTCATATATGTACTTGGATAGGCAAATAGCTGCACCTCTGCAGGGAGAGAGGGCCTATTCAACTGGCCTGCCCAGGTGACTGATGGATCCCATTGAGTTCCAGAGGGAGTTTGGAGTTTTTCCTGAGGACCTGTCAGGCAATTCGGCCGAGGCCTTGGCTGCAGCCTGGAATAGGCATGTGATAGAGGTCATGGACCAGATTGCTCTATGTGGCCTCTCTCTGTGTGCTGATCTTGGGGTGCTCCTTGGTTTTCTGAAGAGCTCTGAGAGATGAAACGCCAGAAGTGATGTCTAGAGCACCGTTGGAGAAAGACAAAGAGCGTATCTGACAGAACACGAGTAAAAGCCCATATTCGGGCATACATTGTGATGATAAGGGAGGTGAAACATCACTATTTCTCCACCCCACCCTTATTTCATCTGCTGATAGCTGCCAGCAGCCTGTTTAAGGTGACCCACTCCCTATGGTGGGGAGGTGGCTTTGGCTATAAGATCACCTCCAGGGCCATGGTGAGGAATATTCATGCCATCTGGCAGCTTAGATTCACTCGGGGTCAGACTGTGACTAGGTAGGTCCTAATGAGTTGCCCAGGGAACAGTCTTGTGATATTATCTGGATTGAGTTTGATTCTGTTATACTTGAGGAAGTGGACAGGGTCCTTTGTCTGTTAGTCCAATCACCTATTTGTTAGATCCTGGTCCCTTCCTGAGTTATTAAAGCAGCCCGGAAGGTGACCACGGAATGGGCTCATGCAGTGGTTTTGACCTCTTTAAGAGAGGGTTTGTCCCACCAGCCTTGAAGGAAGTGGTGGTACACCCCGCCTCAAGAGGCCATTGCTGGACCTTTCCCTGTTGGAGAATTATTGGCTAGTTTCCAATCTTCCCTTTCTGGTGAAAGTTGTGGAAAAGGTGGCTGGATGACAGCTACAGAGGATCTTGGAGGAAGCAGATTATCTGGACCCATTTCAATCTGGCTTCAGGCCAGGGTACAATACCAAGACAGCATTGATTGCACTTGCTGATGACCTTTGGCAGAGCTGGGATGGGAGTGGTGCATCCATCCTAGGGCTCCTTGATCTCTCAGCAGCTTTTGATACTGTTGACCATAGTATCCTTCTGGACTGGCTGCAGGGGTTAGGAGTGGGAGGCACTGTGCTGCAGTGGTTCAACTCCTTCCTCAGCAGTCGGTTCCAGTCGTGTTGACAGTGAGGGAGAGATCGTGTTTGTGGACCTCGTGTGGGGTGCCTCAGGGCTCAATGCTTTCCCCTCTCCTGTTCAACATCTACATGAAATCACTGGATAAGGTCATCTGCCAGTTTGGGTTGCAGTATCATTAATATGCTGATGATACCCAACTTTACATCTCTATCCCAAGCAGCACAGGTGAAGCTGTCAATGTATTGACCCAAAGTGTGGAGGCTGTTCAGGTCTGGATGGGGCAGAACAGACTTTGGCTCAATCCTAACAAAACTGAGTGGCTGTGGCTGTTTGGACCCCATGGGTCAGGGATGTCACCATCTTTGGCCTTGGATGGGGCTGCACTTTCCCAGTCAAGACTGGTACACAACTTGGTCCTTCTGGACTTGCAGGTACTGCTCAAAGAGCAGGTGTCAGCTCTGGCCAGGAGGGTCTTTGCACAGGTTCATCTTGTTTGTCAGTTGTGGCCTTTCCTTGATCAGGAGGCCCTTCAGACAGTCACTCATGCCCTGGTCACCTCACAATTAGATTATGGCAATGTGCTGTACATGGAGCTGCCTTGAAGACCTCCCAGAAGCTATAGCTGGTTCAAAATGCAGTGGCATGAGCAGTATCGGGTGCCTCTTGGCATGTCCATGTGTCACTATTGCTATTTGAGCTACATTGGTTGCCAGTTGGCTTCTGAGTGCAATTCAAGGTGCTGGTTATTACCTATAAAGCTCTGTATGGCATAGGGCCTGGATATCTGAGAGACCACTTGTCTTCAACTGTTTCTGCCTGACCAGTACGTTCTAGCAAAGTGGGTGCACTCCGGGTACCCTCCATTAGACAAAGCCATCTTGTGGTCTCTAGGAAGCATGCCTTCTCTGTTGCAGCCCCCACCGTCTAGAACAGCATCCCTCCAGAGATAAGGATGGCGCCCTCTCTCCTGGGTATTCGGAAAACTTTGAAAACCTGGCTTTGGTCCTAGGCCTGGGGTTGATGTTTATTATTTGTTCAACAGTCCCTGTTTTGTTTTGCTGTTTTTGCTGTCTATTAGATTATTTTAGTCTGGACTGTCTGTTTGATTCAATGTTTTTAGCTGTTTTTATGTTTTCCCTAGTTTTGTACGCCGCCCAGAGTCTGCTGGAGTTGGGTGGCCAATAAATTTAAAATAACAACAACAGCAATAATGATATATCTGCCTATACCAGGTCCTTGGGAAGAACTTGATAGGTGGACAAAAATGCCAAACCCAGTCTAAACATCTGGCTGACTGTGTGACCAACCATAATACTTCTATACAATCAGGGATTAATCTGTGGCAATGTTCTAGGTTTTAGGCTCATAGTTGTATTTTGGAACAGATAAAATGGCTTCTGAGATGATACAGATTAAATTTCCCTCATCATGGAATAACTACACAGAATTCTCATATGAAAACGATTAATCCTTGACAGTTGGGCTGCTACTTATAGATATTCAATATTGCCATTTTTTTCCTTTCTATCTGGGCTTAGTGCGCATGTTCAAGATGCTTGGTCTCTAAAACTCAAGTATACCCCATCACAGCCCATAAATATGAAATAGATTCAGTAATACTGAGTCTAAAAGCTCAGGCAAACAGCATACAAAAGCAAGAATGGCAGTCAGATGGAACTTGTAACTACTTCAAAATTTGGATCCAAGGTTAGAGCAGATTGGGAGTTGTTAAATTCAAACTACATTTCTTCTCAACTGGGAGAATCATGTAAATTGATGAAGGTTGTAGAGAGTAATAAAGATGACCTTGCTGGAAATATGCAAGAATTGTTACCTAGACAAAGGGGACTGAAACATTTTTTAAGCTACCAGAAAGAAGATAATATTCAGAAGTAGCTCAGGCAGACACCTCCCTGATTTACTGGCATATAAGAAGGGGTAGGATGGGGTAGTGTGGTGAGTTAGAGCACAATCAGACTTGCACGATTCTGTTATTATACCCAATCTCAATAACAGTAGTTCTAGTGTTCATGTGGAGTTGATTTCCTGGTCTGGTTTACCTAGTGGGGTTGAGAGGGAGATGTGAAGGCCTCTGCTAGGATCCGAACAGCCACTGCCAGTGATACTGGGCCAGATGGAAATGCTAAGTAATACTAAGTTTGACTCAGAATAAGGTACCTTCTAGCATGCTATTATCTATTTATTTATATTTTATTATTCAGAATGTACAGTAAATGCAAGTAATCACAAAGAAAAAGAAAAAAAGAAAAAATGTAGAAGAAAAAGGAGACAAACAAAAATCATTATGGTACTCCTCATTTAATAATGCTTACTGGAACCAGAAACTCCATCAATTAAGCGATGTGGCCGTAAGTCAAAAAACCATGTGACTGCACTGCTTACTGACAGCAGTTCTGGCAATCCCAGTTGCCATTGTTAAATGAGGACCACACAGGTCACTAAGCAAGGACCTCACATGACCATGACTTCTGACTTCCTGCCAGCTTCTCCACTGACTTTGCTTGCGGGAAGCCGGCAGGGAAGGTTGCAAATTGCAATCACGTGACTGCAGGACACTGCAATGTTGTAAGTACGAGGTCTAGTCATAACTGCCACTCGTTCAGTGCCATCCTAAGTTCTAATGGTCACTGAATGAGTGGTTGTTAAATGAGGACCACCTGTATTGAGAAACTATTTGGTTACAAATTATCCTCTTGCTTCCCATTGTGCCCCAACTTACATATTTTTAAGCATTAGGAATTAGTCTGATTTCTATTTAAGTCCTTTCATCTATTTTTTCCCTCAGAAACTTTAAGGATCTAAATTTACCTTGTTGCATAATATGTGATGTATGAGGGAGCCATTCTTGCTTAAATTTAGTTCTGTTGTTAAAATATACTGTTAATTTTACCATTGCTACATATTCTCCAAGCTTAGTTTCCCAGTCTGTTATCGTCAATAAATGTCTTTTTTCCATTGTTGTGCCACATTTATCGTTTACCCTTTAACTTGTATCTTAATAAATTATGATATTTCTTGTTTATGTCTTCTGGAACCATTCCTAGTAGATATATTTGACACTTTAGTTCAAATTTTTCTTTAATTTTTGTATAATATTGTGTATTTCTTTCCAGTACTTTTGTGTGGCTTTTTTTACATAACCACCACATAAGAATACATGTTCATATGTCATAAGACATATGCATGTTTCTTTCAGAGTACACAATGACTCCTCAATTAAGGTTGTGCACCCCTATACAGTGATATCTTTTGACACTGGAAAGTTGCAGGGATATTGAGTATTGCCAGGTGAAAAAAGGAGAATTTACTACTTTTCAGCCTAACTCTGGGATCCTTAATGATGTGCCTCTGGCCACCACTGGGCCCAGAAATATCTCTCTTGGGACCTTCCTGGTTCTCTAGTTCACTAGATTTAATTAAAGATTATTTTAATTAAAAATATTTAAATAGGAAACAAATAGCCTCAAATATAATTTAGTTTGTTAAAATGTCTCAATACCCTAAACAGACCCCAACATTATTTTTTAAAAATAAAAATGCTGAGTGCATTTGGAGAAGGAGGTAAAACTATACAATAGAATAAGCAGACTAAGAATTATGAGATGTGTATATATTTATTATTATAAACAAATTATTGTTTTTGAACTGAAAGTTCTAGGATATTTTATAAAGAGCAAACATTTTTCAAGGTTCAATGGCTTACTGGGAACCTGCAGGCAAACAACAAGGAATGTGGGGCAAACTTTGCAATGAATCTGAATATGTAGGGCAGGAAGAAAGAAAGCCACGGAGACACCAGATCAGTCTTGTGTTCTACCCAAGAAAATGGGATTATTGTTATCACAGTGGCAATCAGTACAGGCTTTCCAGTGCACTTAAATGTCTTGAGTTTATAGACCTACTTAACTGCTCACAGTTTTGAAACAATTTAAGTAATAGTGTTCACTTTGGAAGAATAATCTCAAATATCTTTACTGCAGTGCCAGATCTATTTATATTAGCATAAGAGGTTTGTTCCTTTCAATTCATCAGCAGTGTTTTCGCATTTCTTATAAAAAGGGTCTTTTCATGGACTTCGAGACTGTCAAAACATTTTTTAATAGTACAAGAGTATTTTATTCCAAAGATTCCTCTGAAGCAGGGATGGGTAAATCTGCCTTCTTTTCTATTTTTGCCTAAGCACAAGATTGTACCATCCTATTTCTACATTAGTTTAGGATTGTTTTTAAAAAGCCTATGCCAAAATTTAAATGCATTATATATTCACTTTTTGGGTACTTTCCCACAATATTTGCAAGCAATTCTCCTGAAATTTCATTTTAAAATAATTATCTGTTTAAAAATTGGATTTCCTGCCAGGTATGCTTTTCATACACTTAAAAAAAAAAAAAAAATCAGAGAACAGCATTATAACATTTGGTGAAGAGCAAAGCTGGAAGGATAACTATGTTCCATTTTACAGATTAGCAGCCCTGGATTAACTTTATAGAAAATAAGCAAGTGTTTAGATAAGCAAGTGTTTAAAATAAGTGTTTAAAATAAGCAAGTGTTTAGAGCACCAAAGGAAGAGAGGCACCACAGAGGTTTATTATGCCCTTTGCTTTTTCACTGCCACACCCATCTTTAGTTTTCAATGTTTTTGTTGTATTTGCACTTTTTCCTTTACATCAATTTTATTACAAAAATGCATTGAGGTGTTGAAAATTAGCATTTTTTTTTATTGTTCTACAGGTAGTCCTCGAGTTACAATGGCTAAGTGATGTGGTTATAAACCGTGATGTCACATGACTGCCTTGCTTAGCAATGGCAATCCCTGCAGTCCCCATTGCTGTCGTTAAATGAGGATCATGGATCATTAAGCAAGCACCTCCTCGCAACTTCCTGCTGGCTTCCAACAAGAAAAGTCAGTGGGAAGCTGGCAGCAAGTTGTAAGTCCCAGGCAGCTTGCAAGCAGGCTGGCACACAGGTAAGTGGCTGCTGCTGGGGAGGAGAGGGAGCAAGGGGGTGCATGGGTGGCCAGAGAGGCGTGGCACGAGTGCAGTGTGCTCAGGGAGGGTGTAGAGTGGCACCCTCCTCATTTACTTGAGCAACTTGCGACCTTCCCTGCCAGCTTCTCCATTGACTTTGCTTGTGGGAAGCTGGCTGTGAAAGTCACAAATGGCAATCATGTGACTGTGGGATGCTATGACTGTGCGCTGGTTGCCAAGCACCCAAAACATGATCATATGACTGCGGGGATGCTTTGACAGCTGCACCTTCAAGGACTTGCATCATTGTAACTTTGAATGGTCACTGAACGAGTGGTCAGTGAGTGAGGACTACCTGTACATTGTTCCAATTTGTTCATGTTAGAAGCTATTCTTTATTTTCAGCTAGTATATGCTAATACTGCACTTCAGTTTCCATACTGAGTTGAGAAGAATAGAGGTGACTTGTGAGGAGGGTACTTTCTCTAGGCTTTGAAAAAAAGATGTGAGAGAACCATTTTACCAGCTCTGCATGCAGTTACAAAATAGTACTATTTTCTGTCCAAGAGGCTGAGATATCAGAATAATCTGGTCTGGTTTATATCAGATAACTATCTCTGCCTTATCTAATAGTTAAAGGAAGTCATCTTTTAATTACGCTGCATGTACTTTGTAGTGCTTTTCATAACACTTTGATGTTCTTCTCTGACTAAAATCTAGAGGTGAATTAAAATCCTCTCTCAACCCTCCTGAGTTTGATAACTCATTTAGTGATTGATTGATTGATTGATTGATTGCTGTTCTGATAGTTATAGAAGGATAAGAAGGTGGCTTTTCAGTCTCTCTTTTTTTCCTTTTCTCTGATGAATGTCTCTTTGCTACAGCAGCATGTCAGAGCTACAGACAGGTGGGACTATCACATTTACTGGTGTTCTGCATGTGGTTTTAGTTGCATACCAGATATTAGGACTTAAGAACTGCTAGGTAATTTTAGAGACAGATCTTAATGATCTTATTAAGTCTTGATAGTCAGCGGTTGAGACTCCTTTCTGATTATCTTTTATTACTCAGAAATACATGCCATTTTATTTTTAAAATACATTTAAAAGAAAAATAATAACATTCTCATCTACCACTAACTATATATATATATATATATATATATATATATATATATATATATATATATAAAACAACAAGAAGAAAAGATGCTGTGGTGGGTGATATCAGCTCCCAATGCTCCAACAGGCCTTGTTGTTGATACCCCAATCAGTCTGAGATGGTCATTTTCTTCTTCCTGTAGTTCATGAATACTGAGCAACAAAGATAATGGGGAATGAAGAAACTTGAAGAAACAGAGTGGTAGATGGATATGTATGACATGAAATGAGTGAGGTTTCTGTTAAATTGAGCTATTGTTTTGTATTTTTAAAAAAATAGCCCAGCTTTTCTGAACCCAGTTTGGAATTTGTAAAATACAGGCTCTATCTACACACACAAAAGACTCCTATTTTCATAAGTTACTGAGCTGAATCAAAAACTGATCATGGACAATTTCCGGAATGAATTTTGGATTTGTAATCCCAACAAATCTGGACGGCATCAGGCAGTACAGTATAAACTTCAGGAATATGAATCAGAGATCATATACTGTATAGTTATCATGAGACAGAGGTTATGTGCTATCTCTTTTCTTAATTTGGTACTGATGGATATTACACATTGTATGCTTCAATCTTGAGACTCATCACGTGATAATTCTGAGAAAAATCAAAAAGGTTACAAGCAGAGGTATCCATAGAATCTGATCTTTTGGTTGGAATGACAAAACAGGTATCAAAATGCAAATTCCACCCAATACATACACATGAATGATGCCATGACACATATAGAAAAAAGGTAGAGTTGCACTGCAGTACTGTGACACCCATTTCATCATTTGCCCCCTCCTGGAGACACCCATGGTCACAAGATTAGAGTTCAGCTATTAGCTCTGTGGAAGGATACTCTATAATTAAAAATGATCCTATGTAATTTAGCCACAGTGTATATAAGGGAAGAACAAAGAGCTCAGAGATTTTAATAGAGACATAAAGCTATATTAAAACTGTGATCTTGAAGCGTTGCTGACAAAGAAACAAATGAAAGCTTAAGATTAATGGAAACAATTGATACGTTTATGAAAAAGATATCAAAAGGCCTATACAAGGTCTGTTCCTTTTAACTATTCCCTTCTCGTCCTAAATCCTTCTCATAGTCTTAGCCAAAATGTGGGATGTCCTTTGTCTTTGTAACACCAGGTGCACGAAAACTGGATTCCAAGCCTGAATTGTTGATAATTAAGGAGAGTCAACATATTCTCTAACAGAGCATGGTTTACAAAAGATAAGACACATTTTTAAAAAGTCAACCAAAATGTAAAATTCCGTTCCCTGAAAAAGAGGAAGATCATCACAGAATGACAAAAAGCAGCAACTGCAGCTTCTTGCCTTTGAATAAATAGGATGGTGCCTTTTCTAACCCATTCAAATACAAAGAGTGATTAATTAATTTCAGCAGAACTTGGTTTCATATTTATTTAGGAAGACAGGATATAAATAGGGCAACAAAAGTTACAGTGGCATATGGGGGTGGTAAAAAATTATACGTTTCAATGGTTGAGTTTAACAGAATACACTTTTATTTTACCCTCAAATGACAAAGCTTACTGCAATTAACACTATATACAGCAGATCTGAAGATAAGGTTAAGTTATACACAAATCAGGGGAACTGTTGATCAACCTTTAGTTAATACTAATAGATTTTTATTCTACGTTCGCTGTAAAAAGTTCACCACGTTTGTTTTTTCTGATTCTCATTTAATACACAGCAATCCAGTTTTATGAAGTCTGCTTCATAATCATCCATAAACATGACATATTAGTGAATCTCCTTTCCTGACTGGCATGACCAGGAAACAGACTACAGAGTTCATTTTAGGTGTAGTATGTCATTTGCAAAGTACTTCTGGCATTACTAATTAGAAAGTATTCCTATAAACAAATATTAAGCCACAGGGATGCACTGTGGTTAGTGGCACTTAGAATTATTCTACAAATCATATGGTTAGCTTAAGACAAATTGAGATTACTGTTTCCTAGTTGTGCATCTTAGGTGGATGGGCTAGAGGGTGTGAATGACTATATTTGCCAATAAATCATGCTTATAGCTTATCATGTCATTCTAATGCATCTAGGCTCACCCAGGGAGTTTTATGTTAGAGTGGGAAAACTGAATCTGACTCTTCCTAATAATAATCTATTCCTCTAACTACTACATCAACTGCTACATCATTTTGTTCAGTCTGCTCAGCAAGGGGTGCTTCTGATCCCTCCTCCTCAAGAGATAATGGAGATAGTAGTTCCAAAGCAGACTTTGTTGGTGGCACTTCCCTCTAGAAATCGGCAAGGACCAGGTTTTCTGCAGTGAGTCTGGGCCTGGAGATCCTTGTACCATGAGGTCCTCTTAATGCTAATGCAGTCTGCCTCTTTAGAATAACCTAAAGCTAGTTTTATGCAGAATTAATGTCTTTTCATAGAATATGGCTTAGTATCATAGCAGCATTTAAAACTAATTAACAATTTGGAAATAGATATTATAGTTTTAAAACATTCCTAAAGTCTGTCCTTCATCATACTTTTTTAGCATTAACTTGCATATTTGTCTGATGCTGAAAATCATCCATCTCAGTACAGAAAAACAGTTTTGCAACTGCCACAAGCATTATTGAAACCCTAAATAAATAATGTCTGCTTTATTTCACTGCTAACACATGCTTGTTGGCACAATCAAATAACTCCAATAGCTTAGTAAGACAGGCGCTACCATTTATGGAAGCTATATTGATTCTTTTTAGCAGGACTTGCCCTTCTATATCCATATGCTTGATAAGTATTTTTAACAGTTCTTTCCACCAATATGCCTGAATCAAGTTAGCTGCCCTGTAATTTCCTATAAACGTAGCTGCCCTGTAATTTCCTATAAACTATGCAACATCTGGATAATTATAATACCAGTAGACAACCATTGGGTCATCGTTTCAAAGATATTTCTGTACCTAAAAAGAGAATCCAGGACCCATTACTCCTGTGGGATTGAAATTTGGGGAATTTATGGCTGCTTCAGCACTATTGTGCTGCTACACTGCCATGATTAGCCCATGTCACATGATCGTCATGGGCATATCCACAGCCTCTTTCCCTCCTCCCTCTGTCCTTTGCACCCAATCAGCTGATGGCAAGGCCCAATGGGCAAGTGGTGATTGGTTGCTTTGGAAACAAGGCCAAAATTTTAAATATCTTAGCAGCTGTGGGCATTGAGGGAAGGATGAGGGAGTGACCTGGATGCCTGCTGGTGAGGTAGGGCTGGCTGGGGGTGCCGGTGGTCAATGGAAACTGATTATTTAATTGTAAGAACTATCTCAAAAAAAAAATCCCAAACCAGCAACAAAAGAGAAAGAAAATTTGTTTCTGAAATTAGAAGTTAATTATGTTGATACTAAAGACTTAGCTACACATTGTGTTTAGACAGTTTCAGCTCCCCTTTACTCATAATTAAATACAGGTAGTGCTTGGTTAACAATCGCAATTGGGACTGGAATTGCCAGTGCTAAGCAACATGGTTGTAAAGTGCGACATTGTGTGACTGCACCACTTAGCGATAGCAGTTCTGGCAGTCCTGGTTGCCACTGTTAAATGAGGACTGTGTGGGTTGTTAAGCCAGGACTTCACACAACTGCAACTTCCAACTTCCTGCTGGCTTCCCTATTGACTTTCCTTGTAGGAAGCCGACATGGAAGGTCACAAATTGTGATCACGTGATCTCAGGATGCTGCAACAGTTGGAAATCCAAGCCAGTTTCCAAGTGTCCGGATCATGAGAATGTGACTGTGGGGACACTGCAACGGCTAGAACTCTGAGGACTGGTCGTAAGTCCCCCTTGTTCAGCTCTGTCTCAAGTTCGAATGGTTGCTAAATGAATGGACATAAGCCGAGGCCTACCTGTATTCAAAAGTGAAATATGGCTATAGATAAAGACCATGCCATCCCCCCTCCTCATATATACTCCCCTTCAATAAGGGTTTATAAAAGGAAAAAAGAAAAGAAAGAAACCCTCGTCTCTTGGTACCAGCTAGGGGAAGGGATTATCAAGAGGGAAGCAGTTCTAAACCAGAACAATAGAACTGGTGGCTGCAGGTTGCCAGCTGCTCCCTAGAGTTTGGGTATGGCTGGCTGAAGGTTACCACCAAATTATAATTTCAGTGCAAAAGAGGGAGAAATAATTAAATACCTGGGATAATCATGTCAACTTTACTGAATTGTTCAATTTTAATTTCATTGCACTCTTATCCTGACTTTGGGATTGTGACATCCAGCATGCCAAAGGCCAAGAAAGTTGCAAGCCCATGGAACAGAGTATTAAGTGGTAAAAGGCATTTTTACCTTTCTTGAGAATTCTACCTTAAGGATAAGGGGCGCTTTTATGTTAGGAGTAGCTAACTGGACATAATAACATAAATTGCTGAATTCATTGATTGCTGTCCATTGTCCATATGTAAGAAAATTAGATATAAAAAAGGCAAGATATGGAATCAGGCTTGGAGAAATAGTTTAAGAAAGCAAAGCCAGCTGCCCTACTGACCTCCAGCAGTAAAAACAAATGCAGAATTCACAATATACAGCAACTGTCTAGAAGCAGTAGGAATTACTATTGCCTAATCAAATCACCACTAGGAGAACTCAGAAAGAACCACGGGGCCTATTAGTGCTTATTTGAAGATGTCCATCTCACTTCAGTTCTTCAGCTTTTATCAAAACTACTGCTGCCATTCTTTGGTTTTGAATTTTTTTTTTTTTTTTACTACTTGCAAATTGTAATCATAGATGAGTATATTAATTATTCATTAAGGCTTTTGTATAAGGAAAAGGCTAAAACATTTAAGACTGATTCAAAAGAAAGTAAAAAAAATTATTTGTCCAAAGAGTTTTCATAGTTCAGTTCCACCTGTCTTTTCATGCAGTCCAAGACATGATTGTTCCCTGGATTCATTATATAATTTCTTCAAACTAGACTTTTTACAAGTGCTTTTGTTGCATTTTAGATTTAATGCCATTACATTATACTCACAATGGATAGTTTCTGAAATTTGCAAAACTGCCTCATTAATGTCCTCATCATACAATAAATCTTAGTGTGGGGATATTCACTTTCAAGATAACTTCTTCCAATATTTGTGTTATTTTGATAAAGGAACCACAAAACTTTCCTTATCTTGTTCTGCATGTAACCTGAGTGCATACAGATGGAGTTTCTGATCAGTACATTCCCAGCACAATTACATATTTTAATGATGCAGGTATTTCAGTTAGGTTTGGTAAACATGTTGTTATGTCATTCATAAAGTGTTAAGACTTATTGCTAAAACAAAACTCAGTTTATCTATTGTTTTAGTGAAGCCGATTTGCTAACGTAATTAATAAAATGAATTACATAAAAAGTACTACTGAAATAACAAGAACAACAATAATAATAGAAAAGAATCTGGAAAAGTAGGGTATATACAAAATAATAGCATAGGCCCTATTATTAAAAAAACTTCTTCCTTGCTAATTTATCAAAAAAAAAAGAAAGAAAGAAAGAAAGAAAGAACGAACGAACGAACGAACCGACCAGCAACCAACCCACAACAAATCAAATGTTGAAAGACAACGTATGCAACATGCTGCTGCAGATCAGGTGGTATGATAATTATTTTAGCCAAGCCTGGAACATTCACAATTCCTGATATCTTGATATTCCAAATACTGGGGACATAGCCAAGACCATATGTATCTTTAACACATATTTCTCCAGAAACATGCTGATGTCAGCTGAAAATGCAACAAGAATAGGAGTATTCTGTACTTTATAATTTTATAATAGGAATACCAGTTCAATTCCAGGCCATTCAAATTCATTTGATATTCATTTTATTGTCAGATTAGAATGACATAATTTGTTTAATTTAATTTTAATTTGTGAAAATGTTATTTTATTGCATGTAGAGCCCATCAAGAGCTAACTATTTTATAGCAGTTCTATTGGACCATTGACCATAATGAAGAAACTCAGTTTATCAAGACTGTAAGTTGGCTGTTTGGATGGACTCAACTTCCTACAGTTGACGCTTAATATAGGACTGTTCTGAATATATATATATATATATATATAGTTAGTTAGTTAGTTAGTTAGTTACCTGTGTATGTTATTATTGTGCTTAAAAGCTAAGTCTTAGACAAAATGATGGGGTACACTTTAATAAGGAAATAAGCAAATCTCTACCAAGGCCATATATTATTTGTGAAAGTTTAGGGTCTTTATTTCTTTCTCAGTCATGGTGATATTATTTTTATAGGATTAATTTATTTCAGAGGTGGGCAACTGAGACATGCATATTAAGTTCAAGTTCAAAGAGAAATGTTGGAGATGTGGTCTTACTAATACAGAAACACAAAAGTAGACTACCTGCATCTTGTATAGGAACAAACCTTTCAATTTAAAATTATAAGTGCAAAGAAAATGCTGTTGTGATATTGTCGTTACCATGTTTGCCATTACAAAAGCTGTCTTTATTCGTTCAGCGACTGTTCAAAATTACAACAGCGCTGAACAAGGAGGATTTATGACCAGTTCGCAAAGTTGTAGCTGTTACAGCATCCCATGGTCAAGTGATCATGATCTGGGAGCTTGGGCACCCAGTTTGCAATTATGATGTCTCAGTAAGCCATGGTTAGGTGATCACCATTTGTGACCTTCCCTGCCAGCTTCTCACAAGCAAAATCAGTGGAGAAGCTGGCAGGGAAGGTCACAAGCTGCTCTCATAAGTTGCTCCTGCCTCTTTTTCTCCCAAGCAGCCCCACTATGGAGTAGAACATCCCAGGGATCTCATACTCTGTAGCATCCATTTGCCTGCCTGCACTCCATAGGGCATGCCCACCCGCAGCATTTCCTGCCCACCCATGTCTGTAGCACATGCCTGCCCATAGCATCTGCCCCCCGTGACACTCACTTGCCCACCTGTGCTCCCCAGCACCTGTCTGCAGCCCTTGCTGGCCTGCCCGTGTTCCCCAGTGCCCACCTGTGGCACCCCCCAACTCCTGTGGCATCCCCCCACCCCTCACTCCTTGCCTGGGACTCTCGCCTCTTACCGCTTAACAATGTGCGTGGTCCTGGGGTTATGACAGAACTGGGATTGTCATCATTAAGCAATGTGGTCATGTGACATCACACTTTATGACCTCATCCATTCATGATGGCAATCCTGGTCCTAATTGCCATCATAACTCGCAGACTACCTATATTACTAATAAAGGACTAATCTGAGCATAAGCAACTACAGGGTGTTCTGACTATGCACAATTAGCGGCAGCAGTCAACAAAGGACAGAGAGACAATACCAGTTTTAAGGGACACCTAAGGAGAATGAAACAAGTGGCTGTGCAGGCAATGAAGGATCATAGAATTCACAGAATCTAGAATTCAAAAGGGCCATTTAGGTGATTACATTTAACATTGAAAAGTATGAGTGGAGAGCAATCCAATGATGACTTACCAGTGCTGCTTTGGATGGTCCTCACAGTGGTGGTTGTGCGAGGTGGAGATGAGGATCTCAAAGACAGACATTCATCATCTTGGGAACAGCCCTTTTCGATTGCTCTCACATAACTGTGGCTCCTCATGCGGAAACACCCAGGCATTGGCAGATCCAGGGCCTCTACTGCCTGAGACTCTAGTTCGCTGAATACAGACTCACAGACTGATTCAAATTGGCCATTTACTTCCATCTCACTCACCTGCAGGCAAAAAGCATGCAGTTTAATTATATCTAATTATAACTAATAGAAAGTGCAATTTGCAGTACCATGTAACACCACAAAGAAGAGGTAATAAAACTTTATTTTTCCATTGTAAAGAATCACAAAACAGGGCAGAAGTTATATAAAACATTTCTTCTTGGGTTTGTAAGTTTTTAAAATATATGAGCATATAAGAGGAATATTTTCATGTTCCATTACAAATAGAAATAGCTTAATTTTCAGTTCTCTATAGCATGATGCAAACTGTCCATATTAATTACAAAGGTACCAAAGAAAGACACGAAACTTTAATTATGCCAAGTTTTTTAAGTCAAATGCTTGGAATTCATTTGATGCCAAAAAATCCACCTGGATTTTTTTAAAGCTTGTTATGTAAAGGGGCAGGAATCAATAAAATAAATGCAATGAAACTGTAAAACTGATATAGGGAATGTATGATTAAAGAATAGTGAGTAGTTAGTAGACAAGAAAGTGACAAAATATTGTGGTTGAAGACAAATTACTAATGGAATTTGTTATATTTAAGGCAAACATTTATGCCAATCACTCACACAAGTCTTCCACATTGGCTGATGACTATTGTCACAGGATGCATTATGCAATATATAGGTTTTTCTCATATTTTCCTATTCTTTGCAGTTTGGAAGGTCTTTATACATTTTAATGCTGAAGATGTACCCAGATTTTTCATTCTGTATAGACTTGGGTTTTGTTTTTTTAAAGCTAAAATTCCAATTATAGGAAGGCAATGAACAATGGCAAGAGTAATGTCTAAGAGGCAATAAGATGCTATGGCCAAGGTAAGACTGCTGTTGAAAACAATCATGGTACATCTATTTCTGCCTTTCATCTCTGACATGTTATAGACTTCACTACAAGCATGGCTAGTAGTCTCTGTAGGGATTCTGTACTGAAAAAACGCAAATGTTGGAAAGTCATTATTAATATAATATTTCCTATTTGTTGAAGAACATGCAGGAAAATTAGGTGCAGCGGGTCTGTTGCTGCTTACAAAGGTTTTCCTTAAATTCTAAATGATAAAATTCTGAACAGGCTGCTAAGATCCAGCAGTGAATCTCTTAAACCCTGAGGTAAATTATATGCTGCAAGTTGCTACTAGTGACATAAAAGCCTATTAAACAATTGAGTTTCAAATCAAAAATAAGACTGACATATCAGTTAGATTCAAAGACAAAATGGAAGCTAACCATGTAATAACCTATTATGTCACAGTATTCTGTTAACTTCACTATCCATCCTAAAAGCTCCACAGCTTTCCTTGTGGTTTAGTGAGGACACTATTTTGTATGAATGTAGAAGAATCCCTGGAGTTCTCTGTGTGTGGATAAGGTTCCTTAAATATGTCTTTCTTTTCAGCTGCTTTATGTCAGGATTTCAAGCTCCTGCCTACTATTTCAATGGTGGGTATATTGGTAGAATTAGGAATAAATTAATCATACTATTGCCAACTTGCCTAGATACAGAAAGAGTCTTCTTGATAAGATAGACATAAAATCACTGGAGAATAAAAAGAAATGTACACACAAATAATTTCCCCTTTGGTTTCTAATGTAAGAATACTTCAAGTTATTTTTCTTCAGTGACAGGGACAGAAATAAATTGCTTTGTTTAAAAAGGAAGCAAATTAATACTATGACTAAAAATATATAAAATACTGCAAAATCCATCCACAGAATTACAAGAACTAGTAACTCTATGTGTAATGACTAAAAGATATGCTTTTCTTATATTGCAATAACTTGTTACAAGTTCAATCCCACTGAACCTCATTTTTAAAAAGCGTAATTAACAAATCCTTTAAAACATTCACTTTAAAACAAAACTCTCTCTCTCTCTCTCTCTCTCTCTCTATATATATATATATATATATATATAATTCACAGAAGCAAAATAACTAAAATATTTAAAACAGGATATATTCAACAAAAGTGATCAAATCAAGAACCTGTGAGCTGCCCTGAGTTGGTAGGATATGGGCAACTGTTGCTGGCTTGCAATGTAGTTTTTAAAGATCCTAGGTTGTACAGAACAGCATAAGCATGCTTGGTATAAAATTGGACTGTAGCTGCATTTGTGGCACGCTGGCCAAAATATACAAGAACCAACTGGTACTGTATATTACAAAAAATGATTATGATTGAATAATTGTTGAATAAAGATTGAATAATGCAACAATGGGTAAAAAAGACCAATATCTATGGCCCTATCTGGTGACTACTATAGTATATGGAAGATTGCATTTTGGAATTTAAGAGAAGAAAATGATGAAGAATATGAATTGACAGAAGAGAAGAAAAAGCAACTACAATAGATAGATTGTACATCTGTGTCACTAAGATAAAAAGAAAGGGGAAGGATGTAATACATCTGAATGAATGTAGTCTGATCTTGTGGAGTGAAGCTGATTAATACATGCAAGGAAGTTAAGGTGAATGTTATGCTCCAGTGAATGGTGTTAATGGAAGAACCAAAGATGAAAAACTGAAAATTGTGCAATAATTTTGAATGAATAAGATCCATAGGGGGAAAAAAATTTCTGTTAAGTGACATAATTGGATGGCTGGAAACAAGACAAGAGGGAATAGAAAGAATAACTGAGGTATTTGGAGACTAAGAATGAATGAGAATGATGACCAAAAGTCTATTTCAAATATAGTGTTTAAGAAAAACACTATCAGGATCAGTTCATGCATACACATGGCAAACAGATGAATGCAAATCTTAAAGTATGACTGATTTCATTGTTTATGATGAAAGTCTGAGACAATTAGCGAAGGATACAAAGCTGGTGAGAGATGGTGAATGCAGGACAAACCATTTTTTGGAGGTGTCAAGTGGATCTTGGAAAAAATGGACTATGAAGAAAAAGAACAAAGCAAAAGAAAATAGAGTGAAAATAAAACCACAGAAAAGAAATTATGACTCCCAGCAGATGAATGGAAAATGGATGTAAGGAAAAGGATGTGGAAGATGCATGAAAAAGAGTGAAAAGAATTATGTTACATATAAGGCTGTGGAGTTATGCTAATAGGAAGTATGAAAAGTATGCTCCAAATACTGGACAAAACAAATCATATGGAATATGTGCATGGATCATTTGAGTCATCTGGACATGCCCAGTTGAAACAAGTGAAAATGGCTAAGTATAAGTGCATGCTTCTTCCAACTGTTTTAAGAAATTGAGGGTTGTTTATATCAGGTGAAATATAAAAGTAAGTTGACTGCAGTGAAAATGGGATATTTAAGAATTGTGTGTGGTAAAAGAAGAACAAATAGGGTAAAGCATGAATGGTTACCAAATGGATACAGACTGAATACAAAAGTGAGTGACAGAATGAAAGAAGTATGTTGAGGTAGTTGGTCATATAGGAAATACGAGTGACAATCAAATTGCAAGACATATATATGAAGGAAAAGATAATGGGTAGAAAGAAACGGAAAGACCAAAACTGTTATGATTGGATGGAGTTTATGAGATCTTCACCAAGAAAGCAGTGACAAGAGTAAAGAGTAAAAAAAAGTCAATGACCAGTATGAAGTGGTCGTTGGCTGCAAAGATGGCTTGCAAGAATAGACATATGGAGTGGTATATGAATGGTGTTGGTATAAAGTAGATTTAGTTGTATTTCCTTTCTTTCCCTTACCTCATGTCTTTAACATCGTACTATTTCTTACTCCCTGTTTGTATTTACATAATGGTGCTTGCCTCCAAAAGGAATAGTGTGGCGGACGGACGGATACACACACACACACACATATATATATGCACACACATATATACAGTATATATACACACATACATGCACATACATACACATACACACACAAACGTATGAATTGTATAAATACCTCTAGAAAAAATGCAGATTGCATTCCTTTTTGCCACTGAATCCATATTAATGAATGCTGGTTCAGATTGAATAATTTGGAAGGGATTAGATTTAGATTAGATTTCTAATCAGCTAAAGACTGATTTAGGGATCTGCACTGCTTGCAGAAACATCCACAGGGGAGTTAGTAGGGAGTAGATGACAAAAAAAATTGTCATGCCATTGCACCACAAGCTCTGTCCCCTTTATATATGCAAATGTTGTATACATTTATGAAAAATGTGGTGTTTGCAGTGTGGCAGGTGTCACTGCTTTGGTTATTTTCACAAAAGTTTAGAATCCTGCAGACACCTCACTTTTTGGTATACATGAGCCATCTATGTTTCTCTACCCAGGCAATATCTGAAATAAATGGAACAAATATTTCATTTCCAAGGCACACTGACAGCATTGATCTGTACACCCAATGTTATGCTTACATTCTTAGTCTGCTTTCATGTGCAGGTATACTTATGAAAAAAATTGTTAATTTTGTGCAGATGTATTGTCTTATATTTCATGAATCAGTGGTGCCTAGCAATCATGTATCACAGGCTAGATAGGGGTACTAAATACCATTTTGAAAATCCCAAACTGGTCAAAAGCTAAACAAATGAAGAGAGGAGCTGAAAACATTTTTTTTATCAGGGATACTACCTGGTTTATGGCAGGGGTACAAAATTTTTGCTTGAGGATTCTATGAAGCCCACCAGGACCTCTTTTTATATCTCCTAAAGTGGGTGAGGACCAAATGTGTACCCTTTTTTTAATAGGGGAGGGGGTTAACGGGACATAATGAGCAACTGAAACCTTGAATATATTTTAGGCGCACATTCCAGCACTTAATATTCCCTCTCTGTCCCAACCCACATTTGAAGTAGATCCCTTGATGTGCCATACAAACCTGGTTCAGCCCTTAAGCTGTTTTCGTACTAACTTTATTTTCTGGATTGTACAAGCATGTCACTCACCTGACTAATAGTGCTCATCGCCCTCATGTAGCTCTCATTCCGGGAACGGAACTTAGGAGATGTAAGCAGAGCCGCAGGGTCCAAGCTATCCAAACTCCTGTTGATCGAAACTTCACTCACTGCCCTCAAGTAACTGTGGCTTCGGATTTGGAGCTTTGGAGAATGTTCGCTAGATATCCTTAAAGGGAAAAAGCAACAATAAGCACCGGACATCCTTAAAGGGAAAAAGCAACAACAACTGTGCCATATCTACATTCCATCTATGATAATAAGGACAATACTTTGTATCACAACAAAACAACCACCAAAAAATTCACATACAAAAACCAACCCAGTGACCCATAGCCATATATAAACTTAGAACTCAACCTCCAGGAAGGGGGCTGTTTCTATTCATTTGTTCAAATAATCTTTCAAAGAATTAGATTTGCAATCCAGAGTCTTTCTCCAAAGCACAGAGTGAAAAAGCATATTTTACAGAGGAGACGTGGTGAAGATGGGGATATTTTTACTTTACAGAAAATATTTAATCAACAATTACAGTTTTGGAGATAAAAGGTTTATGAAAAAAAAGTGGTGGATATGATCAATGGTAAGTAATAGTTTCTTCCTAGTATTAGAAGATGAAGTTAGATCAGGACTCCAATCATTATCAAGTTGGGAGGCTACAGGAACTGATGGAATATCTACAGAAGTATGGCAAGCACCTGAAGAAGAATCTGTAAAGATTCTAACCAAAGTATGCCAATAGATCTAGAGGTCAACAGACTGGAAGATGTCAATCTATGTACATATATACACATATACATACATACTGTACATACATACATACATACATACATACAAAATTTAATACAGTCGGCAAACTGTTGTACAATATCGTTAATTTCACATGCTAGAAAATAATGCTTAGGATCATCCAATGCAGATTAAAGTCTTACATAGAAAGGAAGATGTTCAAGCTGGCATTGGAAAAGGCCATGGAACATGAGACATTATTGCTGACGCATTCTGAATAATTGAGAAAGCTAAAGAACATAAAAAAGAAGTTAATATGTGCTTCATTGATTATAGGAAGGTCTTTGATTGTGTTGATCATGTCAAGTTGTGGAATATGCTTAGAAAAATATGTATCCCAGAAAATCTCATTGTCCTTATGTGTAACCCATATACAGGACAGGAAGCAAACAGAACATGGCAAAACAGAATGGCTCTAGGCTGGCAAAGGAATAAGACAAGACTGTACACTCTCCTCTTATTTATTCAAGCTGCTGTATATGTTGAATATATTTTGAAGAAATTGGAAGAAGATTGGTGTAGTTTTAAAACTAGAGGAAGAAACTTCAGTAACTTGTGGCATTCTGATAGCTGACAATAAAAGTGATTTTCAGACTCTACAAGTCAAGGAGAACAGTGAAAAAGGGACTAAGATTAAATATAAAGAAGACCAAAATAATGACAACAGGTAGAACAATCAGCCTTAGAACTGACAGTGAAGATACCGAAGTGGTGGATAGACTCTGTCTTTTAGGATCAATTATCAACTGAAAATGAACCAGCAGTTAAGAAAAATGCTGCAGACTGACACTTTGTAGAGTAGCAGTGAAGGTTTTGAAAAAGATATTTAGATGCCAGGATGTATCTATACCTACAAAGATTGAAACTGTGCAGGCAATCATTTTTCCTTTCACTTTGGAAGTGAAAATTGAAGAAGCAGGCTAGAAAGCATATTGATATTTTTAAACTCTGATGTTGGACAAGTCTCTGGAGAATACCATGGACAGCCAAGAAATAAATGGATCATTGAACAAATCATTCCAGAGTTCTCACTCAAGGCCAGGATCAATTATACTTGGGATACATTATGCAAAATGCTAGGTCTCTAGAAAAGTCTATAATGCTGGAAAAGGTGGAAGGAAAGAGAAGAGGACAACCAGCAGTAAAATGGATGGACTCAATTACAGTGGCAATGGGTACACTGTTGGAAGACCCAAAGGACAGGTTGGGGACAGATCACCTTGAGAAGTTCTATCTATATGGTTGCTAAGAGTTGGCACTGATTTGATGGCAGATAATCAATCAATAGCTTCTTCCTAGGAATTGCTCATGTGTCTCAAGATAAGACTGGGGATGCTTGTCATTGAATACAGTGTTCCAGTTTAAATGCTATAATATGAAATAGGTGGAGCTTATCTTTTAAGAATTCATAGCCAGTCTTATGGGAAGGAGTTTGAATCTGCAGTTTGGCAGATTCCAAAGGAAGCATTATTCCACCCCAGCCCTCAATTCTATGTGAGATTAAAAAGATCAAGTTCAAACAAAAGACATGTATATTCTTTGTTTCAAACATATAAATGTCCAAGGCTAATGCTATGAAACTATAATCCTAATTCTGTGTGTGTGTGTGTGTGCCTTCAAGTCAATGTTGACTCCTGGCAACTGCCTGGACTGGTCCCTGCAGTTTTCTTGAGAAGATTTTGGAAGTGGTTTGCTACTGCTTACTTTCTAGGGCAGGGGGGGTGGGTGGGACTGGCCTAAGGTCTTATCTTTGTGCCTAAGGCAGGATTAGAACTCACAGTCTCCACATTTCTAGCCTGTTGCCTTAACCACTACACAAAAGTGGCTCTCAATCCTAATTCTAGATGAAAATAAATTAATTACAAACTATGACAAAACCTCATGATGGTGACTTGGAGGTTGGATGACAGGAAAAGTGCTATTCAAAAGGCACATAGATCCAGCTCAATACAGTAATCCAGCTCAATACAGTAATCCAGCTCAATGGGGGTTGCAACTTGGATATGAATTCCTTTCCGAAGAATGCACATTATTCAGTAGACTTTTTAAAAAAATGCTTTTCCAAAATTGGTTTTCCAGTTACCTCTTTATTGTTTCTTGGCATGGTCAGAGCAGGATTTTTCCATTCTAAAAAACTAGGGTTAATTTGTAGAGTGTTTAAGTACTTTTACCCAAAAGCATCCACAGAGATTTGTGCTGCCCTACATATACCTGACAAATCTGCTGTTTTGACAGCCTGATGATTGCTGGGTTTTATAATACAATCTGATACAACTCATTATATATGAAATAATGGATAATGGGGTTTCAACAGACTTGTTGCTTAATGATAAATGATGTATACTTACATGATGAACTACAAAAGCCTAAAAGAAAAACTAGAATGATTTCTATTCATTTTTTACTGATTCTCATTCATCTCTTCTCAACCATGTACAATAATTCTAAAAACTATTATTTTAATCAAGCTGTAGCATAGGTTGAAACATAAACACATTCTTTAAATACACACACACAGAGACTTAAGGCAGATTAATGTAAATAAAGGCAATTTCAAACACTGATTTAGTTTGAAACCAGTGTTTTCCATATGCAATTCACATATTTTTCAAATGAATGTACATACTAATTGTGCATCTTAAAATGTGCATACTAATCAGCAACTATCGTAAATAGAAAAAAACTTTCAGTTGGCAACCTATTCAAAATAATTGATAATTTAGTTCATTTGTCTTTGGTTCTGCATAATTTTATCTAGCTGAGAAAGAGAGGAGAAATGAATGAATTTCTGTGGGGCTCTCTCAATACAAGGATTTTAAAAGTAAAGGCAGACATTCTAAATATTATAAAAGGGGTTTGCATTCTTTGGGGGATATTAGGCTATGCATTCTGTTAATATTATTGTGTGCTGCTCCATTTCTTGTTTTTAGTCAAAAACACAAAGAAATCCAATGCAATTTGAAGCTATCAAAATGGGGAAAGTAAGTTTTATTCTATTCTCCCCGAATTATCCAATTATCCATACAGCAGAAAAAGAAAAAAAAAACACTTTTTTTAAAATACTGCATGAGAAGGGACATATAATTTATAGATTGACTTTAAAAAAAGAATAGTGAAAGCTACATGCTACATAATTAATATAACTTATATGTGTGTTCAAACTATTGCATTTCCAACATGCATTGAAGTATCTCTGCCTTTTTCCTATTAAAGTTTTCAAATAATCATCTTAAATGTGTACAACTTTCTAAAATAAAAGGCTAGCAATTACTTGGCAGAACATGATTTCTTCCTGAGATGATAGTAAATTTCCAGGCAAACAGCATGGATGTGCTATAAATATTTATAATATGTAAAAAATGTACTGTACTTTAAGTAGATAAAGAAAGATGGCATTATTGAAAGATAATAATATATAAGATAGTATTTACTAATCTTAGAACAAATGCTACTAATTGTAATTGTAGTTAAATTTATATAATCTTTTAGTGCTTGCTGTGGCCCTTGCCGAGCTTCTTTGAAGTGATTTGACCACAGCCCTGTATTAGTAAAAACCACTCCTAGGTAGTTAAAAAGATTCACTTGTACAAGAGACTCCCCATTTATCTGCCAGTTATATTTCTCGCATTTCCTGCTGAATACCATCACTTTAGATCTGCTTGTATTGATGTTTAAAAAATTATGAGCACAATAGGTATTCAGTTTTTGCAGCAGTCTTCTCAGGCTTATTTGGGAATGTGCGCAGTGGCAGTATCATAGCCAATGAGGTTTATCCGAGGCGCAATTATTGCTAATTGAAACCTAACATGTTAAAATAAAGCCTGAGAGCTCAGTGTGATTACTGCACTGCCAAGAAAACTCTTGCATTAGATCTCTTTTACGCAAACAGAGTATCCTACTTGATGACGATGCTTATAACAGTATATATGATTACAGGTAGTCCTTGCTTAACAACCAATCATTTAGCAACCATTTGAAGTTATGACAGTGCTGAAAAGGGTGACTTACAACTGGTCCTCACACTTATGACTGTCACAACATCCCCACTGTCATGTGATCATGATTCGAGCCCTTGGCAACTGTTGCGCATTTATGACAGTTACAGTGTTCTGTGGTCATGTGATCACCATTTGCAACCTTCCCAGCTGGCTTCTGACAAGCAAAGTCAATGGGAAAGCTGGTAGGAGGTTGCAAATTGCATTCACCTGATGTCTCGCTTAATGACCGTGGGTGATTCACTTAACAATCGCAACCAAGAATGCTGGAACTGCCATCATGGTGGGACAGTCATGTGATCTTTCACTTAATAACCATTTCACTTAGCGACAGAGTTGCCAGTCCTAATTAGGTCATCACGTGAGGACTACCTGTACTTTGCTCTCTCACACTTGCAAAATGTACCAGCAGTTGGGGCAGGCAGCAGCCTGACCCTTATAATGAAAGCGTTTAGGGCAAAAATAGTTCCAATGCTGACCTATGGTGCAGAATTGTGGGTTTTAAATAAAGCTACCCCACTTGAACAAATTCAGACCTGCTTTTTAAGATGTATATTGGGAACTGATAAGAATATGTCTGCCCCTGCAGTCAGAGCGGAATTAGGTATCTATTCCTTCCATAGTCATCTAATAATTAAAGCTTTCACATATTGGCTGAAGATCCAGTCAATGGACTCTGATAGACTTCCCAAAATATGTTTAACTGAACAGATAAATATGGCACAGCCCAATTCCTGGTACAGCCAACTCTCTGAAGTTATTTTACAATATGGGTTTCCATTCAGCATCTGCTTTCAATGGCCTCTCAGGCAAGAGAAATTTTTAAACAGAGAGTCCTAGATATTAGTGTGCAAACTGACATGGAATTAATTACTAAAAATAGATCTTTAAGATAGTTGGCTAAAAATAAAATTACTTTTCAACCTGAAAAATATCTATCAATGAGTCTGCCACAATTTTTAAGAAGGGCCTATTCCAGAGCTAGATTTGAGTTGATGGATTCCATGGTCAAATATGGGTGCTTCCACCACTTGCCATATCATGAGAGAACCTGCATATGCGGTTCACCAGCCATTGAAAATATTTACCATATTTTGTTCAATTGCCAACTTATATGCACCCATTAGGCTTAAATATCGATCATCCTTATTGGAAAGAACAGCATACTGGGATCCAAACCATAGATTGTCTTATTTCCTCCTGGGTTCTAATGTGCATATTGTACGCAGAACTGCTAAGTTTATAACTAAGGCGGCGGGCTTAAGAACCCAATACATTGAACAAATTGGGGTATCCTGTAAGGGAGATTCATTTATCTGATTACTGACTCCTTGTATTATCACATATGTATTTTATCACTGTGTTTCTCCTGTCTGTTTTCCTTTTTTGGAATTGGACTATGTATTATATATTACATGATTTTAATTTTGTTTTGTTTTACTGATAAGGTCGTGGGTCTAATCAATTAATAATTAAACTAAACTAAACTAAACTAAGCATGTTAGGTGTTCACTGAAGATCCATGTATATTTCAATCAAAAAGAGTTGAACATGAGTCTTTTCTAGTGAAGAGCAGTGAGGAAAACCCTTTTCTCTCTCTGAAATGGATCTCTATTCATTGATAAATAAACAAAGTTCTGGAAATGAAAGAAAGGACATTGATTGTGTTCAGTTATGAAAGATATGAAAAGAAGTTGAAGAAAGAACCTGTGGACCCATCCTTGATTGAGGAAAACCAAGATGCCATTTCATGTTCTGATTTTACCATCATTCTAAAACATGCATTGGACTGATTTCTGAAGTAGCCATTTGATGTTAACTTGTTTTGCTGAAAATGATGATGTGGCAATTGCACATGTAGTGTTGACTGCCAAGAAGCAACAGCCACAGATATATATCTGCATAAATCCTACTGTGGCTGTCCTTTATGGAAGCCAATTACAAACACATTGTCTAAAAGTACCCAAAGAGAAAGCTGTCTTCAAAATAGGAACATCACACTTTTCTCTAACCTTTAAAAGCTGTTCTGTCTTCCCTCAGTGGAATTGTGAGGTCCCATCTGTTCATATTTTTAACTGCTCATCCCGTCAACACTCAGCAACCAGGTCAAATTTCAACAAATGGAGGCACTTTGAAATTATACATTGGAGGACTATACTGTTATAAGGAAATGCAAATCAACATCTAAAGTTCAGTGTAGAGTAATTAATGAGGAGGACAGGCTGCATGGAACTACAAGCTTCTTTCTCCACTATCTCTTTCAAGACTGCTTGGACAGAAATAATCTTAAGATAACAGATGATTGTCAAGGAAAGGATTAAATATTAGTAGTGTGCAGATCTACTCTCATCTAATTTGAACTATCAAATCAGGTCAAATGGATTTTTTTGAATCACTGAACTGATTCAAGGAGACATCTGATTCAGTCAAGATTCAATCAGTAGGTTCGACCAAGTTGCCTTTGAAACAAATATTTGAATTAAATGTTTGCATAAACCTATTAAATCCCTTCTTTCTCCCTCTTAGTTCAGTCTGAAGTCAATTTCTGCTGATTTTCTTTATAAGTAAAGCCCAGGGACACAGGAATCACAACATAGTCTCTTCCTCCCCCATGTTGTATAAAAATTGTTCAATGGACTTTGACTCAGCAGGTGTTATGTCTTCGAACCCCATGTAATCTAATAATACAATAAAAGAAAGTCCATCCTACAATCCCAGATAATGGTTTCCATTTAAAGTAAACCAAAATCAATATTCAAGGTTAATACAAATGGTCTTTGAACTTTATATTGGCTTATTTGCCCATCTCCTTTATTAACTTCAGCATATATTCAGAGGCGTAATTTTGACGTTAAAGTAAAATGAACTGAAAGTAAACACTGAAGGAGTCCAAGAATAGGCATGTAAAACTGAAAGTCTTTTTAACCGCATAAGCCATATTCCAACAGGGAAAAGGATTATGTTACTAATGCACATGAACTATATCACATTACTTTAAAGGGGTGTATATAGAGCTGTCTCCTTAAAGAAAGAGGCTAGAGTTCATTCTGCTGTGAAATATGATGGGAGTAGAACACCCCAATTTGCTGTCTATGGTATCCATGTCAGAATTCTTTTATATACTTAATAAGAGAACATGTAATTTTTAGGTTGCATTGATTACATTAGCTGCTAGTCCAGTTCATTACAGGGATCAGTTCAAAGATCTGACCACGAGTTTGGGTCTGGGTTACATGAAACCCTGCCTTCTCTTGAATAAGCCTGACAATGTTGAAATCATTCAGAAACTCGTCTTTCTGTCCCCTGTTAAAAGTATCATTTTAATGGTATACTTTGAATACAGTACTACATCAATTATCACAACTTTTTCGAACATAAAGAGAAAAGGCCTTTATTGCAAAAGTTCTGGAGTCTGAATATGATGAACAGGTGCCAAGTTCAGGAAAGAGACAATGGAGGTTTTGTGGGTATGTGCCGTGGCTGTCTGATCACAGAATAGATTTTATTGTTTTATTGCCACCTTCTGTCATCATCTAGCCAGCTTCAGATTACCTAGATTGGGCATGGAACTTACTGTATTTCTGCAGAAATATTTTCCACAGGAAATGGGTATGAGTGGAACCTTTCTTGCTCTCTTTTTGCCAGTGCGATAATGTTTCTTATTATGAAACTTATTAAAGAAGAGAACGCAAGGAAGAATTCTCTCAGACAACCTCATATCCAGCCCAGTTGGGAAGAAGGGAAGGAAAGGATATATTTGCATATGCATATGAGTGCATATGCTTGGTGTGTGCATATGTGCAGCTTTCTACCTAGCTCCAGGCAATAGATATAGCTCTCATGCCAAAACATTCGCCCACACTTGCATTAAAACTAATGGACAATGGAGAATTTCAGAATTCTGGAACAAGAGTGCAAAAAACCATGAATACCATGCTGCTGGCAAGTCAAAAGACACTTTAATTTTGCAGCTGCTAATCTTTTGAATGACAGATCCAAAGTGGAACATATTACAACAATATAAAGCAAAATTGGGAAGGTGAAATGGCTGTTAGAGTCACATCCACTAAGGGGAGAGGCAACCTTGTCAGCAGTAGAGATAATGAAAGATGATCCTGGCACCAGCTGCTTTCAAGAGCTTGACTGCAGTCAGTCCTTTATTGACCTCATCAAGTAGTGGAGCAAAACCACTATTTTTCACTTTTGTTTTCATGCAGTTTCAGTCAGCTTGCCTACTTCTAGTTCCCAGCCTATCCAGACGCAAAAATTATATATGTGAAAGCAGCATATTGAAAAGGAAAAGTTATCTTGTTATAATAATGAATCTATTAATCTAATCTAATGTAATACAGGTAGTCCCCAGTTTAAGAATGAATTTCGTTCTCTAAGTCTGTCCTTAAGTCGAATTTGTATGTTAACTGGAACAGTATTATTGTATAATACTGTATAAGTAGTACTGTGTAATAAACTCGAACCATTGTATATTTAACTCAAATCATTGTGTATTTAACTCAAATTTTGCTACAATAGGCTCCGTTCTTAACTATGGCATATCTAGCTCAGGCATTCTTAGCCCAGAGACTACCTGTATATCACATGTGCCCTTCATTTTCTTCAAGGGGCTCAAAAGCAGCTTGGTAGAGATTTAGATGGGGAAAAAAACACACACACACAAATATCCTATACTTGAAAGCTGTCAATCTGATGAAAACTGAAATGACTTATGATTGCTTCGTGCAAGAAAGACAATATAATCTCTGATGTACCATATATTCTATCTTTGTTTAGGCATGGGGAAGGAAGATTGAATTGAACTCTTCTGATTCAACACCATGAATCAGCAGTCTAACTGGAATCTTGGAAGTCAACAACTGGTTATACAAAATATGTCATTAAGAAGGGTTTGGATTCTTTGACAAGAGCCTATGCTACCTTCACAAGAACTGTAAAGAGATGTGGTACATCTTAAAAAAAAACTGGGAAGGACGCATTTAGCAGGTGCCTCACCAGTCTCATCAGTAGGATGTTAAACTAGAATAAAAGGATGACAGAAGCAGAATAATAATATTTATTAAATTTATATGCTACCCAACTCCCAGAGACTCTGGGCAGAAAGAACAGGCAGCCAAGGACTGTGGTCAAGAAAGCAGAAAACAAAGGGTGAGGCAAAAGACTAGGTTGAAGACTCACAGGAAACCACAACAGAGATCACAATAGGTGGTATTCAAAACCTCAGATGCTTCTAAAAAGATTCACATGTAAGGGAAATAAATAGGGAGAACTAGAAATCCTAATTCAGGAAGACAAAAATTATATGATAGACATAACTGAAACTTGCTGGGATAATACTCATGATAAGCACATGACATCTGCTGAGAATCTGTGCCAAGAACCAAAGGTCCCCAAAAATTCCCATTCTTTCTTGCTAACAATTTTATTTGTTACTAAAATCCAGATTCTTTTATCCTGTTACTCAAGCAAATGAGCATCAAAGCAAGCAAGCGAGTTACTTTTTTCTCCTTCAGGATTTTTAATTTCAGTATCCTGGCTACATTCCTTAATAAGTGATAGCAAAAATGATTTATGGTTACAGAAGGTGAGGCCATGTGCATACTTCCTCTTTCATCTCTTCCTGAAGCTTGATTTTTAAACTTGCCTTTCAAGGTGTATTTTTAACCTGCAGCCAAGGCAGAATAGTCTAAAGCCTCTCCAAACATGTATATTTATGGATTATGATGTGACTTTATGTATGCACCACACTTTTCTGACTCTGCCTTTTCCTAATTTAGTGGCAATTGCAAATAGTGGCAATTTTCTCACTGGTTAATAAAAATGTTGATTTTCTGCAATCTTCTGGTGCCCATCATGCCCTCTCCATTGGTTAGTTATTGTCCCTCTGTGTTATTCCCCTTTTCTATTCTTTGGGTTGAGTCCAACAATACTCTTCAGAAATACAAACACTCCCCAGTCCAACTCAGGTTTACCAGCCCTATTGTTAGTTAATAAAAGCAACAACTCATCTTCAACAACCATTGCTGTCTACTTCATTTTTGTTGTCAGCCATTTTTTAAAAAATCTCAATTCCAGTTTTCCTCCTCTCTTTTTCTTCCCAAAGTCTCCTTTGTTGCCAACTCAATTTCTCTTGCCAGGCCATTTGCAGCCCCCCACCGTACCTCTCTCCTGAGATAAGCTTTTCTATAAGAATCTAAAATAACACCTCACCTTATTTTCAACAAAGCTAACACACCACATTTGATTGCGTTATGGCTTGGAAGCCTAGATACGTGATTAGCAAACAGGAAGCCATGGCTGAGTACAGGCTTGTCATAGGGTAGCTAACACTTTAAATGAAAAAGAGAAGATTCAGAATGATTTAGACAGGCTTGAGCAGTGGGCTGAAATCCACAGGATGGCATTTAACAGGGAGAAATGTGAAGTTCTGCATGTGAGAAAGAAAAATGAAAGACACAATTATAAGTGAGTAGGGCAAGTCCTCCCATCTTTTGCACATAGATATTGAACTCTTAGAAACTACTCTATATCTCCCACCAATCTTATATTTCCCATTTATCTCATATAAAAACTTTATTTTGTAGGTCCTCTTTGTAGCCACCTGTTAGTACAAATTCTCTTAAAGTTTCCTCTACAGTCTCTCAAATCTAATTTTATTTTATGCCAGACTGTCACTTTGATTTTTTTTTTGCTCTGACACTTTTGCATAAGAATGGATACCAGCATTTAAATTTACTCCAAAATATAATTAATAAACCGCCCATCTAAACTAGGAAGTCACTGTCTACTCATGCTCACCATCACTGATCCAGATATATTTTTATCTTTTCTGAAATTCAAATGCAAACACATTGGCTTATGTACCTCACTCTTGGCATTTAAAAAAATATGATCAGGCTGTCTTTCTTTTTAGTCTTTCCAACCCAACGGAACATTGGAAAGAAATTATGCAAAGAGAATCAGGACTCCGTCAATGTGATAACTCTCTGAAAATGGAACAGAATAGTACTGAATTTGGTGTTGGAGGGAGACGTCAGCTGAAGAAAGATTGAGTTCAAAAATGGTCTATATCAGGCCAGGGGCTGTGGACCAAAGCAAAAAATAAAACAAACAAAAACCCAGTTTTCCCTTAATACATCCTTATGGGATCGGCACTTGGGGCAGCAGTGCTGAATCTTGCCAACTTCTTATTTCTAATCCTCTTTTGTCCAAATCACATGGCCCAGAGCAGAGCTACTACTAAGTAGTCAGAAAGAATTCAAGAAGCCGTGTTCTGCATGCTTTCCCTACTTTGTTGTTATTTCCAAACCAATGAAATATTGGAAAGAAATTACATAAAGGACAAGGGACTTTGCCTATCTGTCATCACAATAACTCTCCCAAACCTGAACAAATTTGGGATGAGGGGAGAACATGCTAAAATAAATACTGAATTAAAAAATGTCCCCATTTACTGAAGACCTGAATATTACTTGTGTCCTATGAATGAGTTGAGTATAGAAATAGATTATGCATGGACAATTGCAATGAAATGACTTCTGGGGAAGAAATGGTGAACTGAAGATGGCTTTGGAAAAACAGAGCCAACACCACAGCAGCTGGCAAGTAGACTGGCTCTTTGATAATTTCTCTCTGGACAAGGAGACTGCAAGACAGTGGTCTCCAGCAGGTTTAGAGCTCTGGGAGTTGAGGGAATAGCCATCTTCCTCAAACCGTGGTCAAAAGGACACTGGGTTCACATACTTCCTTTTCTAATCACTTTCAGAAATTGTTTGTTAACTGCTTTTCAGCAAGTAGGAACCTTTGGATTGACAGGTTTATAGCACCAGATGACTTTCCTTCAATTCTTAGTGAAAGAAGTTTTAAATACAAGTTTAAGGACTTAAAAAAACTTTTTTTTGAATAAACAGCAAAAGGGTGATTAAAACTTTGGTTTTAGAAAGTTACAAATGGACTAAGGGTCCAGATAAATTTGAAATAAGATTTTGGAATTAATTATAAAGAATCCTTTCCATGGGAAAATGCTTTTGTTCTGAATTTTTTAAAAAAAGAACATAATAAGATAAGGCTTTAAAAATTGGACACTAAAGGAAACCAGAAGAAACTAAAGATTACAATTAAAGGAGAAGAACACTCAAACTTGACTTACAAATACAGAATGAAGCAAAATATTTTAACATTGGACATACTGAAGGATATTTTTTAACAATGGACCCAGAAGTTAATTTTATGAGTGTCTCCCTCTCTAGATAGACTGTGTTTAAAATATGTTATGGAAGCGGAACAAGTTCTACTTGACAAAACTGAGACTGATTTGAAAGTGGACTTGAAAATGACAGGCTACAAGAATGACATGGAAAAAGACATTGCACTGAACATACAAAAGAAGCTGGCTGATGTCTTAATAATTAAAAGGGATATGCAAATAACAAACCAAGAGAGTGACCTGGATAATTTTCCTATATTGGATTTACAAAAGAGGCTTGTTAAAGCTTTGAAGAATTTTGTGAGACGGGACAAAGAAAAAATGAAAAGAAACCAAGTTCTAGGAGATTATTTGAAGGAATTGAAGATCAAGATTGTTAGAAATAAAATGAAGGAATATAACGTTAGTTTATTTGATCAAGGTTAAAATAGATATGTTATTATCTCTGGTGACCCTTAATGGACTTTTGCTGATATCAGGACTGAAATTATGAGGTTTTATGGATTTGTTTATAGATAAGAGATGGGATATGGGAAGACAAGATTATTTGTTGTATTTTAAGAGAAGGTGATAAGTTACTAAAATTGTTTATACTTGTTGTGATGAAGGGAGAAGCCATTTCTTTATATATTTCTTTTCTTTTTCTTTACTATATTCTTATTTTTTCTTTCTTTTTTATTTTTCTTTCTATTTTTTATTTTCTGCACCTTCTATTTTTTCTTTTTTATTTTCTTTTTTAGTTTGCATTAGTTTTTATTGTTGTAATTTTTAATAAAATTACTATTAAAAAGACAATTGCAATTACATATGGCTATTATTTAAAAATTCACACACACACACACACACACACACACAAATATATATATACACACACACACACACACACACACATACATACACATACCCATACACACACATACAAACACACACAGACACATACATACACATATGTATACATGATAATCCCTTATATAGACAATTTATAATGTAATTGAATTGTTTGTTCCTCTCTTTTCCTTTTTTTTTTTGGTTATTTTGTTATTTCTCTGTTGTATTTAATTAAACAAATAAAGGAAACAAAAAAGGAAACAAAATTCCACTTTTTAAAAAATGTCTCATGCAGTTACAACTTTCATAAGTGTAACTTTTAGAGCTTCATGGCTAAGATCTCGGACTATTTATTTAAATTTTGCTCTAATACAACTTACCAAAGAAGCTGCTTTATTTATGGGGTTAGGCCTGCATTATAAAAAGATGAGCAGTATTTGAAGCCCATCAAAAAACATGATTATAACATAAGAATAGAAGAAACCATCCAAGAAAACAACTACTGAATAAGAATGCAAATATAAATAAAAGTTTCACGATATCATGAACGTTCTTTTGTAGGTTTGAAATACTGCCAACCAGAGATCACAAGAATATTCGGAATATTAGTAGGAGAGAGGTTTGGCAGGCAACTTCTTAATTAACACAGACTTCATTATCATTAATTTTGGGTGAAAAAAATTGTTGAATTCAATTACACTATTACTTGTTGTAATCTAACAAAACAAAGGAATGACATTTCTAGAGGGACAAAAGGTGTATGTGCCCTAAGATTTTATTCAAAAGCCCAGCAGGATTAAAGGTTATTAGTAATAACATTCTGCTGTGCTGGCTGCTACGTAGGAAGACAAAAATAAATAGGCACTTCTTCCTCGTTGCAAACAGTACTTGAAATACGTTTTCTCCAGAGAGTACCTCTGTCACCCTACAAAAGCAGAGTCACACACAAACATGGTAGCTAATGTATTTTCAATAAGGTAAAAATAAAGCTTTTGCAAACATTTTGTATAAGGTTGCTAGCAATCACAGATGATAAAGCCAAGTGTGGTCTGCTGAAGGCTAGCACTGCAGCATGATAAGTAAGCCTTATCAGATATTACTCTGAGTCAGAATAATTCTTTTGAATGTTTGAATTAAAATGGAAAATAAAAATTATTTTTAAATCTCTAAATATATCACAGGGAAGATTGTATAGTAACACAAAATTTACTTCATATAAAAATTAGCAAATCTGGAGGCTTTTTGAAAACCTCCCCTTCTCTAGAAACAATGAAAATTCACTTGAAAGTATCTATTACTATTGTGCCTCCTTCACTATCTTCAACAATTTTAGTATCAGTCATGTTAAACATTCTTTGGAAAATACTCCCAGGATCTTTTTTTAAAATTGAATTGCAACTCATACGCTTTCATCCTATATCACTGAAAATCTGCAGACAGTAGCATTGTATTGGCAAGAGAAACAGCAACATCTCCATGGAGATGTAACTTCAGGATTTATCTCTTAAACCAAAAGTCTTCAGTTTTCAAAATTTAAATATTTTAGAGCTTTGGCTTTGTATCTTGTTGCTGTTTATATGTTGTTGTTGTTGTTGTTCAGTCGTTAAGTCGTGTCCGACTCTTCGTGACCCCATGAACCATATTGCGCCAGGCCTTCCTATCTTTCACTGCCTCCCTGAGTTTGCTCAATTTCATGCTCATTGCTTCAGTGATGCTATCTAGCCATCTCATCCTCTGCCGTCCTCTTCTCCTTTTGCCTTCCATCTTTCCCAGCATCAGGGTCTTTTCCAAAGAGTCCTCTCTTCGCATTAGGTGACCCAAGTATCTGAGCTTGAGCTTCATTATCAATCCTTCCAATGAGCAATCAGAGTTGATTTCCTTTAAGATTGACTGGTTTGACCTCCTAGCAGTCCAGGGGACTCTTAAGAGTCTTCTCCAGCATGCTGTTTATATACAGCACTTGTAAACTGCTTTATGCACTACATCATGTAACTTCATACCTGTCACTTGTCTAAAGACTTGCTTACCTCCAACAGCTACTCACTAAAGAGAAAATGGTAGTAGCAATCATAACACTGCCATTCACTTGGTCCTGAAACTGCTTTTTCTGTCATTCAAGTCAGATAATAATTCAAGGATTTAGCCAGCTATGTCTTTTCCTTCTGATAAATTCAAAGGCCACGCTCTGCCAGTTCAGGCTGCTAAACCAGAACTGTCAACAACATGCATTGGGTCCTACAATCCTGATGAAGTCTTTATTCCTTTGTATTGTCGAAGGCTTTCACAGCCAGAATATGATGGCTGGTGTGGGCTGTGTGGCCGCGTTCTGGAAGTTTTGTTTCCTAACATTTCGCCAGCATCTGTGACCGGCATCTTCAAAGGGCAGGAGTACAGACAGGGGCAGTTCTCTCTGTGCCCAGCTGTGCCCATAGGTCACAGATGCTGGCGAAACATTAGGAAACAAAACTTCCAGAACACGGCCACACAGCCCGGAAGACCCACACCAGCCATCTTTATGCCTTTGCTTATATTACTTTTAAATTTGGTTTTTCTTATGCTCAGCTACTTGGTCTATGCTAACATTCTGATTAGAATTAGACTACTTTGTTGGTTAATTCCCTATCGCCACCCAACCTCATTTTGTACAATTTGTTTTCAAATCACTTTCAATATCTGGCATACGAAAAAGCTGAACCTCAAAATATCAACAGGAATGTGATGCACACACTGATTTGGGCAAAAGAATTATGAATCAAAGGAAAAGAGACACTACGCTTTTTTGATAACATGTAGGTATGAGTTTGTGAAAGAGTTTGTTATGCCAGAATTAATTTCTTTCTGTAAGTCTTTAGGACCAGTGAAATTGAAAACTATCTTCTAACAGAGGTTTCTATTAATAGGGTTCACTGTTGACTATTCATGAAAATCCTCCTTCTTCATCCTTTTATGTATCTGCCAAACCTATTCCTCATAACCATAATTCTTTTATTGCTTGAATATAAAATCGATTCCCTCATGATACATACTGAGCATGTATCATACAGCTTGTTTAGAGAGATAGGTTGTAAGGGGTTTTGAAAAAGTAGCAATCTTACAAGCTTAAGGTTGGCACATTAATTCAAAGTTCCTGCACAGGTTCCAAGCCACCTTGCTTCATTTCCATATTCACCATACCCAGTTATAAAAAGTTGTTACATCAAATCACAGAAATGAATAGACTTTCTGTGGTCTGAATGGTTTTATATTCAATGAAATACCTGTTAATAAAGAATTATGATATGTACTTTGAAGGCAAAACTGCTTCAGGTCAACTGCAGCTTGTGAAACCTTCATACAGCTCACGCTGACCTTGAGCTGTGGCTGTTGCACCATTTTCTTCATAGCATAACTGGACTACTTACAATCATCATAGGTAAGCCAGAACTAGTTATTTCTCAGACAGCTTAATTATAAGAAAGTCATCCAAAACAGGCCAAACACAGTTTACGCAGGAGTCTGATGTGGCTTCTGAAGTTCCCCACATGGTAACACTCATCTCCATTCCCTTTGTGCTAAAAAAACCTCCTTTTTTCCTTCCTTCCTTCCTTCCTGCCTGCCTGCCTGCCTCCCTCCGCCTTTCTGATCCCATATGTTTGGGCTGAAATCCTCTTCTTTTCCTTTTCCTTTCCTTATGGAAAGCTGAACCTTCATTTTCTCACTTGGTGAGAAAAATGTTTCTGTTTGTTCTCTACTGTTTAAATTTCTTTTCACTCTCATACTGACCTCCCTCACTACAGCATTTACTCTCTCCCTTTTTTTTTGGTCACAGAAAAATTCCCAGGTAAACCTATGATCAAGAGCTCAGCAGAGTAGGCTGCAGCTGTAAAAACAAAAGTATTATTGTACATATTGATTATTAAATCTGATCTGGGATTATGTGCACACCTATTGAGGTGCAGTAAACTATTTAATTTTTTTTTTTTAGTTTTAAAACCTCAATAGATATTAAATAGACATTTTAAAAACTGATTTTGTACTGTGAGCCTGCCTGTGGTTCAAAATGCAACAGTCCACCTGTTAGGTGGTATGTGTCACCAGAACATGTGACAGTATACCTGTAGTGCAGGCCCCGCACTGGATTCCAATAGGCTTCCAGATGCAATTCAAACTTCTGGTTTTGACCTATGTAGCCCTGTGTGTCTTGGTAGCCAGATATCTCCATGATTGCATCCTCCAAGTGCAATGACTCAACCGACCTGATTGTTCTGGGGGACTCTGTTGCTAGTATCCCACTTCTGTGAGGTAACAAGGACTAAGGCATGGAGATGCTGCTTTTCTTTGGTAGCAGCTGTTCTTTGGAGCATTCCTCCAGTTGAAATCAGGCTGGGCCCTCAGGGTATTTCTTTTGGAAGATGCTGAAGAAGGAGCTCTTCCAAAGGGCTCTTCTGCATTTAGCTGTGGCTGTTTGGCTTTTTGTTTTGGTATTACTTTTCAGTTTTGATCTGGAGAATTATTTATTTACTTACCATTTATATTTACCATGAATGAGCTACATTCCAGGTTATGTAAATTTGTTAACTGCCAGAAGTCATAGAATGTTATAGTTGGTTACATATTGAATAAAGAAACAAATAAATGGTAGGTTTATGGGTAGGAATAAACTACTGTGAACATTCATTATAAAAATCTGTGACCCTCCCCATTTGGAGTGTGACCGTACCCCCACCCACTTTTAGAGTGTAATCATTGATCTACTGGTCAAGAGCTAGGATAGCCATCATCCCAACAGAAACTGCATACCCCTGCATTAGCAAGGTGAACTATGCACCAATAATAAACTAAATGCACCAGCTTCAGGAATTTTCAAGATCCTAGGCAAATATTCTATGCAAATTTAGCCACTGTGGCTAAAGAACTAAGGCATGGAGTGAATGATAGAGCAAATCTGGACACTTGTGGCTCATACATTGCAGGCATAATAACTGCCATTGCTCCCACAAGTAACTTCTCATTAAAAATCTTCAGCATACAGACCCAACTGACACCTGCCTTATTAGTTTTCAACAGAGATAAAAATAACTCTATTATCAAAAGTTAATGAAGGTTTATGACTTCTGTTTTCACTAAAGGATTTGACCACTAATTTCAAATACTAATGCTTTTCTTTTGTCATATTTTGACACCCAGTATTTAATTATTTAATTATTTCAATGTTTTAATGCTAATGGTTGTGCTTTGGATTAATTGTTAGTTAACAAATTTATAGACTTGTAATAGTTTTCATGTTTCTGGATACACAAGGGTGTAAAAGCAGAACATTTTTTAATTTAACTTTTCTCTTACAATCTAGTGTGTAGAGTTGAAGAGTCTCTTCATGAGCAAGGGCAGTTTCTATACATGGTAGGCATCCTGGGTTTCAGTCTTAATATATTTTCTGTAGGTGTTAATATTTTTTATTGCCTATTTTCAACCTGTTGCTCTTACATATTTAACAAGACTTATTTTGATTAAGCAGTAAAATAATATAGATCTGCTACTCACATATTTAGTATCTACATACTTTCTTACAAGTCACTAGTAGTAATTATTTCCTATGTATTTATTTAACTACATGTATTCATAAGAATGCTATACAGTATATTGAAAAGACTTTTTATTTAAGACATTTATTTGGATGTTTTTGTTTATGCTAGTTGATACTTTTGTTCATTCACTTAATATAAAGAAAATTATTTTATATATTACTCTGTATGAGGAGATTATGAAGCTAGGGTAGTAAAAGAATCAGTTTAATCAGAACAGTTTTACTTGCTTGATAATTATTTTTACTCCCCTCCTCCCTTCCCAGCAAACATTGCCATCTGAAGGAAACAACAACAACAGCTTCTCACTTCCTAGTAGGATAATGGGAGTAAAAGAGCGGAGGTGTGATTTCATGATCACAGCAAGCTGTGTTTTATTCAGAATTTTAACTATAACGTTCAAAAAGTGTTCTGTAACCACATGGAAACCATGGCATGGGGAACAGCTTGTAGGAGGGAAATTGTGAGGTGGGCTAAGGAGAAAATATATTAAAAGGAATCAGAAAGTATATCTGCTTATGTAATGTGACCAGAATGCAGTTCTGATTTTATATTCAGATAAAAAGCACTGTGGATAGTGAAATACTCTGCCTTCTTACCATTCTCCAAAAAAGTACGATTTATATCAATCATATGGGTTGGCAATGTCTAGTATTGGGAATCTGAAATGCAACAATATTCTGGGCAGTGAAGGGAATAATGCAGTTGTAAGACTAGAATACATAAATTTATTCCTTACTGTCCTAAGTCTTACAGAAATGATGTTGCAGTATCTTTTTAATGCAGTCAGTTTTGGCTTGTTATCTGAGATCAAACAATCAGTGGCAGTTTAAGCAAACTGAAATAAATCCACACTGAATAAAGAACACTCTGATTCATAAGATGCAGCTCATACTTCTTCTGCTTAACAGACCTAATATTTTAGTGATACAAGAATTTCACATTTTTGCTGGACATCTGAGGTGACCCTATTTGCCAAGATGATTAATTCTAGCCCTCTAAGATGATTTTCCAAACTCTGCAGAGACTGGTAGAACGCTTTTTACATGTAAAACAAGAAACAAGACTGATACAACTACTATGCAAAGTTACAGTTATATAAAGGAAATTAACTTGCTTCATTTTAATATCAATTTAGTCAATTTTCACTTCCCAAATCTATATATGAACTAATAGACTAAATCTGCACTTCTAAAAATTTTACAATGCAGTTTACAACTAAAAAATATGCAATAAACTTATATTAAAGAAAATCACTTGCAAAAATGAATATTGTGAAAAATAAATATTTAAAAATTGCATAATTGCAGAAAAATGTGTCCCAAAAATCTGTATCAGAAGAATTTAAATTGTATGACTTTTCAGGTGAACAATTTTGAACATTTTTAAAAATAATGCCGATGCAGAAACAGGAGTGGACTATGAATTTAAGATTTTAAAAATTAGAAATTATGTGTATCTGTTTCCCATTCTTCCATAACCTATTAGTCTGCTCTGAGGAAAAAGATTTGCTATCAGCAGTATTAAAACAAAAATCGATTTAATTTTAATAAAAAACTAAATTAATTAAATTATTTACTATATTAACAAAAAAGGAAGATGATCTGCATTTTAAACAACTTCTCTCAATAGGAACATTAAAGAAGGGCAATTTATTTTATTCTATTTTATTTTATTTATATTTATATAATTGTCACCATTATCATGCAGAAAAGCCAAAAAAGTCAGGGATAGTTAGGCCTAGTTAACACTGGGATTTCCAACACCTGAGCACTAAGGCTTTTGGGAATGCCTATCAACTTCTCCAATATCTGTGCCAACTGATGGCAATGGGAGATGGAACAATGTCTCAGATGTAGATGGTGAGTATTACGTGTATTTTTCTTCTGATGTAACAGGGAACCACAATTTCAATTACTATTCACAGCACGCAATATACATTATTTCACTCAAACTGCAACTTAGACAACATCTTAACATATCAACTGGTAACACAGGCACACTCCTACTGATTTCCATATTTGGTAGTCCAGAAATCTCACCAACTGATCATTTTTGAATTTCTATCCTGTAATAATTATTGTTAAAGAAAGACTTACTTGAGGGTTGTGAGCTCTGTAAGTGATGGCTGGGTGGCCTTAAGGTAGCTCTCTCTGCGCGCAGCAATCTTTGGAGATGGCTTTGGGCTGGTGTCAGAGTCCCCACTGTCATCATCTCCCATGGCTTTAATGTAGCTGCCACTACGCATTCGTCGACATGGAATCTCATCATCTTTGCCACGAGGAGTGTATCCAGACCATTCATCCTGAGGAACCTACAATGCAAACATTTTTTTAATTAATATTTTTTCCATAGCTGAACTGATTTTGCATTGTCTCTTGGAGTTCCTTGGGCTAGGCCTGACATCAATCTTCCCAGACTGAAACCCCAGATCTCAAGTCAGCCAGCCACAACAGTGTGAATTCCTCAGGGAGGTGCCAGTCTCATCCTCTTGTAGTTCCCACACTCCTGCAGCGACGTAAGAAAATGCTTATCTCCCTGAGCCTGGCCTTCATAATTCCATTCCATCACAAGGAGCAACTTGCAACCTCCTGCCGGCTTTCTCACTGACCTTGCTTGTGGGAAGCCAGCAGGAAAGGTTGCAAATGGTGATCACATGACTGTGGGACGCAGCAACTGTTGTAATTGCAAACCAATTGCCAAATGCTCAAATCACAATCACGTGACTGTGACTGTGGGAATGCTGTGATGGCCACAACTTCATGGACCGGTCATAAGGCTCCTTGTTCAGTGCCATCGTAATTTTGAATGGTCACTGAATGAGTGGTCATAACCTGAGGACTACCTTATAAGGTAAATTCTTGCAGAGGTAAGATACCATTTGCTGAGAATGTTTATTGCTCTTTCTTTGCATTTTGTTCGATTGATAGATTGGAGAAGAAATTTAAATGTACCACAGATTATCTTTGATAGATATGAGTGTCCATGGCGGGAGGGAAAGATGGAACATGCATCTCAATATTGTGATCTCACAATGCAAATACAAAATTGTGGAGCTTGGTCAATTTGGCATAATTATAGTAAGCTGCAGAAGCCTCTGTCAATAGATTTAGTAAATTTATTTTCCTATTCCCATGCATGGAACACCATTTGGAGTATGTCATCAATATATAACATTATATAAAATACCTGGCTGAAAAGCAGCAGTTTCTGTGTAGGATTCATGAGAAATGAATACAGTGGTACCTCAGGTCACGAACGCTTCTGTTCACGACCAATTCGGGTTACGAACAGCACCGTTCGCAAAATTTTGCTTCCGTTCGCAAACGCTGCATCGGGTGACGAACAGGATCCGTGGCCATTTTCCCTGCCATGACACGTGGTCATGGCTTCCTGTAGGGAGGGGGACTCTCCCTCCAAACAATAACCGCCTGCCCACCCACATTCCTGTCCTCCACGCCAGAAGTCGCCTCGAGCAAGGTTAGCGTTCTCTCTCTTCGTACTGTACTGTACTGTACTGTACTTTGTTTCATATTTTTGTGGTTTTTAAAAAAAACAAACATATGGTTCAGAATGGATTAAACGTATTTACATTGAACCTTATGGGAAAATTTGATTCAGGTCACGACCAAAATTGGTTGGCGACCAAATTCGTAGGGGTCAGAACGGATTAACCGTATTTACATTGAACCTTATGGGAAAATTTGATTCAGGTCGCGACCAATTCGGGTCGCAACCAGAGTGGCGGAACAAATTAAGGTCGTGACCTGAGGTACCACTGTACATGTACCTAATTAATTACTTGAGTGAACCTGGAAAGAAAGTTACTCTTACGGACCCAAAGGCAGAACAATTCAGTTTCTTTTTTTAAGATTAGAACAAAGAAAAGAAGTTCCCCTTTATCTTACAAATTTAACAATCTATATACTTTGCTATCAACCTAGCAAGAAAGACTTGTGATATTAGTGTGAAGTAATTCTGGATTATGCAGGATTCTAGCAGTTTATCAATACCTTTTATTAAAAAATGTTTAATATATAACTTTAATATATAAATTGAATAAGCTGAAGACCCATGCAGGAAATATTAATGCCAAAGCAGCATCAAGCTAACATTCTTACTTGCTGTTTTACTGTCTTAGTTGAAAACAATAATTGGTTCCTTTGCATCATACCTACTGTATATTATGTTGTTCTAAAATAAAGCACTCTGCATCAGTAAACAGCTGAATTTTTGTGAAAATCCCCTTAGTATTTTTGTTTAAGTATAAATTTAACCTTTAGGCTACTGTATATCACTTTTCCCCACAGCCACAAGAGATGACTGCAATGTGTAAAGATATTTTCCCCAAAATAGCTTCCATTCCTGTTTTTTTCCACTTGAACTTTACAACAAAATATTGGGTAATACAAATGAAAGGCCTAGCTCTTTAATTGGTTTTTTAAAACATCCCTTTTTAAAGACACTTCATTCATTCAATACTTTACCCTGGAACAAGCAGCAGAAGCTAGTGCAACTAAGTAGAAGGAGATTCTGTAGTGTCTCAGGTGCCAAGTCAACTCTTTAGCTGCTTTCCTGGGTGGGATTGGAGTTGGTGAAACAAGGTATAGAAGACCTTAAAGTCATGTCTAGTGGTGTGCCAAATGTTCTATTTTGAGGAATGTTCTAGGCCCATTTTGAGGTTGGCCTATTTTTGAAACACTCAGAATGACCAGAATGATTCAGAAGTCATTTCTCTTTGCAGATTTCAGTTAATCTGATATTGTCCTCTTTCCCCAACCCTGTCTACCTGCATGGTTCTAGACAGGGGGGGGGGGGGGAAACCTTATTCTAGAATTGTCTGTTTGGTGTGGGATTTAATTTAATTGCTATTAATATTAGAGGTGGCGACTGAAAAAAAAAACATTAGGACAAATGGAAAAATCGATTATTTAACACAAGTAGCATACGTTTAAGACTGTAATTCTATTTCAGGAATTTATTAATATCATCTTCCAAAGTTCATTACATATATGGTGATCTTCTTTCCCTTTTTATCCTCATGAACCCTGTAGGATATATAAACCAAGACAAAACGAGAGAGACAGGAGAAAATGACCATCCTAAGAGCTCTGTGGCAGAGCAGTAATTTGAAATTGGCACCCTCTGGTTCTAGTTCAACAGTCTAAGCATTATCCCACACCAGCTCACTGAAGCATGAATGAAATGAAGCCAGCCTATAAAGCAAGACAACTGTGTTTTTCTCCTTAAGGATTTGAAAGGCTGAGAGAGAGGGAGAGAGAGAAAAAAAAACAAATTATGATACATTTTTATTTCAAACATCAACATTATCAGTCTTATTACATTATTGTTTTAATAAAATAAAATATTGAAATAAATCTGATTTTCTCAGATTAGTCGAAATTCAAGTACAGTCTTCTTATAGTGATGCTTATGAAATCTATAGAGTATTTGGCTGCTAGTATATAATCTAATTCAAATAAAGTATTTAATAACATAAAAACATAGGTCACCTTTTTCTCTGTCTCCCATCCAAAATAAAAAATAATTGATTTATATTGGAGAAAAATGTTTCTATCATATGTGTATACTGAGGTATTATATTCTTAGCAAGGAGTTCTCGACTGCCTATTATCATTTATGTTTTCTGTAGCATACAACAGATAAATTATTTTCTGAATACTGTTAACAAACAATAATATTTAATAATACGAGTATGATTCCCTTTTTCTATAATTCACTTTGTATTAAGCTGTATATTATTAAAATAATATAACTGCACAGTAACAGTCCCCCAAATAATCTGTAGCCTTTTTGTATTGCTTGAATAGAATTCTAGTCCTAAACAAAACAAAATAACAATAAACCAACAATAAAAGTAAAATAGCATAGTAAAATAATTTGTTCAAGAGCACTCCTTATACATCTATACTCCAGCTGAATAGAAACACACCACACATTCTTCTAAAATAGATTCCCTTCCTCCCTGATTTTTTTTGGGGGGGGGAGGGTGGAATATAATTTCTATGATCTTACCTTGTAAGGTGAAAAAGCGAATAGACTTGTTTTGTAGCATAACAAGTTCATTATTCATATCAGTTCTGCTATAGTTTATTGCAGCTGGGAACATTTAAGCTTCTTTTGGGCTTTGTGACGGCAAATGTGAGTTTGAAAATAAACAGGAGGTCTACAAAGGAGGAGTGGTTGGCTATCACTCACCACAGGAGACTTGCAACTAGAACTTTCTATTAATATGCAAATACTTAAAGAAAATGAAATTACACAACTGAAGATCAATGATTAATGATTGCTCAGTATAGATCTTCAAATCTATGCCTTTTACAATTTATTATGGATTTTATACATGCTACTAAACGTTATTTAGTTGTTGACTAAATAATGCTAGAGCCTCTAAATTAATAGTCATTCTACAAAATAACATTTGTGCTTATTGCTAAGGATTGCATGTTAAAGCAGATGTTTAACTTATATTAACTATTAAATACATGTTAATACATGAATGGATGTCATCTCTGAAAAAGATATTTGAGATTCTGAGGATAATAAATTGAGTGTTATTTTGCATCTAGTAATTCCTTCCTCCCTCCCTCCCTCCCTATTTTTCATTCAAACCAGACTTTTCCTGTCCATAGGACAGGCTTTACTTGATGTTAAATAAACACTACTTGTTTAAGTTCAGCTTGCCCACTCCCTTTTAATTTCCTTGAACACAGCAATATTTGTGACTATGACTGCAGGTTGTTTTGTTTTGTTTTTAGGGGGAGATTGCATATATGCATATTTATTTATTTATTATTTATTTATTTATTTTACACCAAGTTCTGAAATGAAAAATGTGATGTAACAATGAAAGAAGCTGTTACAATATCTGTACTGGTGTTAATTAGGTAACTTAAAAAGCTATTTGCCATGAAATCTGTTATGACAAAGCCCATGTGGTCAACTAAGGCAAATAAATGTGAAAAGAAATTAGTCTTAGAAATGAATGATTGAACATTATCTGTCTACTACTAAAACTCTTGTGTTTCTGTTTGTTTGTAACCTTCAATTGGGTGAAAACGGTGCATCATAGGGCAACAATTTTTTCAACCAAGATACCTCATATGGGCTAACTTACAGAATGCATTTACAGATGTATCCAAAATCCCATCCCGAAATTTAGCAAAGTTGTGGCGCTTCAGCACTGCTGCGGTTACGTGACCGTCATTTCCAACACTCCCTGACAGCTTCTGACAAGTCAATAGGGCAGCCAGCAGGAGGTCTAAACTTGATCATGATTGCTGACACTCCCTGCCAGCTTCCCACAAGAAAAATCAGTGGGGAAGCCAGCAGGAAGTTGCAAGTCCAAGGCCAGCAGGCAGGTAAATGGCTGCTGCCAGATGGGGGAGGGAGTGAGTAGGTGTGTGAGAGGTGTGGTCAGGGTCGGGGCCAGTGTGTGGGGATGTGTGAGAAGGGCAGCACAGGTCAGGGAGGGTATGTGTGGGTGCAGTGCAGGTTGGGGAGGGTGTGTGTGGGAGTAGTCAGGAGGGTATGTGGGGGTGTGGCGAAGGTTGGGGAGGGTGTGCGTGGATGTGGCACAGATGGGGAGGGTGTGCATGAGTGGCCAGTGCAGCACAAGCACTGAGGGACTAAGGGAGGGTGTATGACTGAGGAAGGAAGAGGGAGGGGGGAAGGGTGGGAGGGAGGAAGGAAGGAATAGGGAGGAAGGAAAGGAGGGAAGGAGAGAGGGAAGAAAGGAAAGGAGGGAGGAAGGAAGTAACAGGGAGGAAGAAAGGGAGGAAGGAAGGGAGGAAGGAAGGGAGGAGGAAAGGAAGATTTCTGATGCTCCCTGCCAGCTTCCCACAAGGAAACACAATGGAGAAGTCAGCAGGAAGTCGGAAGTTACTCCTGCTCTTTTGCCCACCCATGGTCATTTTGTTTCTCTGTTTAGGTAAGGAAATATCTCTGAAACGATGACCCAATGGGTCACAGGTTGTCTAGTAGTTAATACAACCCTTTCACCTCTTCAGAATCAATATTGTCATATGGGGCTATATAGTGTTTCTTCTGTTATGAAACCAAAAAATGAAAAACTAAGGTGAGCTGTGCAGCTTGTTCTTAAATGGTATTTTGCAACTTGGAATTTTGGAGTATTAGATTTTCACTGTAATTTAGAAAGGGGGGAAAGAGGAATTTACAAAACAATTCTGTCTGTGCTCATAACAACTAAGGGGACAGAATGGGGAAAAGGTCAATAAATGTCACTGCTTTCATCAAAGCCACCCTCATAAAATCTATGAGAGTGAAGTGCTATGGAACACCCACAGCATATTTGCAGTTTTGTTTTGAATCATTCTATCAAAATAGATTATTTCTGGTCAGAAAAAAAACAAGGAAAGTAAAGTAAAACATGCCAACTTTATTTGGATGATCTGTGAACTGCCATTATGAACTGTGCATATAGCACACTGAAAATTGGCCTGGATGCAGCCAAAGTTATTCAGACTGTTCCCATTAACAGCTCTTTTAATATTATGAAATATTACCCTTGCTTTATCTTTCCAGGATGCTCATTATTGTAAAGTGATTACCTATTTGATAGTCCACTGTAAGCCTGGGGATTCCCTGGTAACAGGGAGCTTGCACACTGGTTATATTGTATGTAACATCTTCCCTCTCTTGGTATTGTTTTATCTATTGTTATTGTTTTAATGCATTTTTAAAATGTTTTAATTCCTGGTTTTATTGTACGCTGACCAGAGTCATTTCACCCATATAAATCTGACAAATAAATAAATACATAAATAGTGTCTATTTTCTGTTTTTGTATATTCAAATTCAATTAATATTATTTATTTTTGTTCTGAGCTTAGATTTTAGGCAAAGTAAATAAATAAATACTTTAATAGCGATATCCTTTAAATCCAGTCGATTCTTTATATGTTGACAAATTAATTTTCATAGCCAAGAAATATTAGCCAACCTTATTTTTTAACTGGAGCTCTTTGTAAACCCCTTTTGAAAGTAAGTTTCCAAGACAATTTATGCCAAAAGAAATGTATATTATAATGTAAAGCAGAATTTAAAACCCAACAAAACATATTAGCAAAATTAAAATACTTTCAGTAGGAATAGGAAGGGAGGTAGATTTTTCTGGAGGAAGAATTCCATTGTATTATGCCATCATTGAATAAGCTTTGTCCCTCGTAACTACTGTATGTAGCTTTGCCATTATTAGGGACTTCAGACACAAAACAACCTGATTCAACAAATTACTTATACTACGAGCTTTAAAATAGGACTTCACCTATCTGACAGCATATAAGAAAACTACGACAAACTCTGAGAAATAAAACAACAAAGGAACTAAAATTTACTCATATCATTTAATAGGTCGCTAAGTGGTTAGAATGATTCAAAATTCCACACTCAACCACTACAGTTGGCCTCAGTGAGATTTAAGATGCATTGCTAAGCAAAGTACCCCAAATGATAGCAGGAAATAATGACACATGTCGTGAGTGGAAACAGGCTTTGTACTCAAGCCAGAGGAGGAGAGGAATAAAGCTTTATTTCTGGATGTAAAAAGCAATATGGATTAATCTGGGTAAATGAGGCAACAACAAGATTCAAGGAAAACAAGTCAGGAAAAATATGCAAAGTGTGATTTCTGGAATTTTTTCCCAATTCCATAGTAATAGGTCTACTCTCAGTCCCATGACCAAGAAAAAAGAGGAAGGGGATTTAGAATAGAGGAGTCAGAGATGTTGAAGTCCATCTTTTTTTTGCTGGTTTTTCCCCCAGTGACAAATTTGGTCCCATTTAGTTTTTAGAGTGTTATCCTGCCAACAGGCAGAAAGGCAGAGGGACAGACGGCTGGAAAGAATAACAAGGTCAGGAAAACACATATGGCTTCTTTCCAAGTCTTTTACCAGCATTTTCTCTTGTGCATTTTCTCTTGTGTAACAAATTATCTTGTGCTTATATGTGTAAGGAGGAGGCTTATATGTGTAAGGAGGAGAGACAGAAAGCCTAGTCAGGGCAGGTAAATATGTGGGTGTGGGGTCTGTGTGTGTGTGTGTGTGAAAGAGAGAGAGGATGAGAGAGAGATAAGGATGAATCAGGATGGGCTCCTATGTGTTGCCTCTCTGTTTTTCTACTCTCTCCCTTTTATGTGTATATAGGTAAAGAGTATTGTAACAGTTTAACTTGGATGCAATTAATACATATCTAAGTGATTGTGGATCAGGTTAAGTTAAAATTCTAGATGGTGAATATCTAGAGTTTTTAGCTATCAATGCCACTTGGCATTTATGCATGCCAGGTTTAATGAACTTCTATTTTCATCAGGCTGAGGCCCTAGATAAAAGATAGGATACTGTATTTTTCCGACTATAAGACGATACTTTTTTCTAAAATCCTTACGCTAAAAATTGAAGGGCGTCTTATTCAAGGAAGTCAGCTGAGGAGAGAACCGCGGTGGCAAAACTGCCCATACTTTGTCTCTGCAAACAGTCTTCCTCCTATTTCTAGCCTCCAATCACAAGTGAAATAGCTTGACTCTGCAAACAGTCTTCCTCCAATCATGAGCCTCCAATCACGAGTGAAACTGCCCATACTGTCTCTGCAAACAGACTTCCTCCAATCACGAGCCTTATGTAACTGACGTCAGCTGATGCTGAACAAACCAATTAGAGGAAGTCTGTTTGCAGAGACAAGCTATTGGCAGTTTCACTCGTGATTGAATGTAATCAGTTATGCAAAAGAGCGTGGAAATAGAGCTGCAGAGAGATGGTTTGGGTCTCCTCCCACTGAGTGTATCAGGTAAATGTTAACTAATTACTAAATAAAAATGTGTTCTGCACTATCTTTAAAATACTGATTTCTTAATTTTGGTTTGGAAAAGTGGGGGTCATCTTGTACATGGGAACATCTTATTGATGGAAAAATACGGTATACACTTTCAAATAAATAAATAACAAATTTTAAACCTCATTTCTAGATGGCCTCATATTGCAATTTTACACTGGAAACCAGAAACAATCAATTACCTTGATTATATGGTTTCCTGACTGGTGTCAGTTTTGTGCTATGGAGCAAGATTCATACACTGAATATGGCTACTGTCTCAGATGATTAAATATAATTTTAATTTCAGTTTTGGATATTAAGGGATCAAGTTGCACAAAACTCATCAGTTGCATCAATGTTTAATCAAGTGTCAACTGATCTGATTTTGAGAGGCTTGTTTTTAATATATATAACACTATAAATGTCAGGATTAGCCCAGGACACTCCAGGAGACAGTACAGATTCAATTCAGCATGGTTTATTGGCTTCAGTCCTGTTACAGAATCTTCTCAGAGTGAAAGCAATTCCCAGAGTCACCCCACAAACATCCTGCATTCCTCAGGGAGGTGCTAGTCTCATCCTCTTATCTCTACCTCTCTGTTCTGGGGATAAGAGTACGCGCTTAACTCTTTCCGCTCTAGCTCTCACAATAAATCAACAATGTTGTTTGAAATAATATATTATAATAATGCAGTATGTCCCCAAAGTCAAAAATATAAATAATATGTTTGACTTGATTATTGGGCTGTAGCATTAGCTAGAAAAGCTAATGCAGATGTGATTAATATGTTAGGTTAATTCCAGGGGTTCCATCAAATAAGCATTCAACTTTTCTCTAATGTTTTTAATCTGTATAAAACTAGATTGTCTTTTTGATTATAGCCTGAATGGTGCAAATCATTTGATGGCACTGCAATGGATAATTCAGAAGTTCCAGGGAAAGATTAATGCTTAATTAATAAACAAGGATGGTATTTGTCCACACACACATACATTCTTTCTCTCTTTGCTATCAGTGCAACATTTACAAAAAGGATGATATTCAAAACTTTGCTCAATTTTTATTCAAAGCAGTTTGGGCAAGCTAATTTGCACTTATTTAAGATATAAGAATGGCTATTTGCTCTCCTCCACACAAGCCTCTATGAGCTGCCATGAAAGTCCATTCCATTCCCAGAGCTAAGTGATTGCCAGATACATTGTCTGCATGTCCGTTATTAATATGTAGTATTCATATTTTCTTATTCATATTTTTAAATTTCTTTTAAAATTTCTCATATTTTAAAAAGTTTTAATATTTTAATACTTCCTCCCTTCTCAGTACGTTAAAACTACAAGCTAGGAATTAAAATAAAGATCATCTGGAGACCCAGTGGGAATGAAATTTGGATTCTGGCCAAAACAGACACCAGCAGGAATAAAACCTATGTTTGCCCTTCTTGCTCCCCACTATGACATCAGGGGTTAAAAGTTTGTCTGACAAGGAAGTGACTGTTTTCCTTTCTTTCACCACTGAAAAAGTCTAACATATACCCACTCCTCATTTAGCAACTACCTCAGTTAGCGACCAGTTGCAAATACGTTGGTAATAAAAAATTCATTTTCTGACCTTTGGTTGCACATTTACAACCAAATTTTGTGCACCTGACAACAACGCATGCTGGAGTGAGAGTAAAAATGGCACAACAATGGCATAGCTGTATGAGAGAACTTTATCTGAATGAGATGGCAGCAACCAAAGATCTATGCAGTCTCTCTCCAGTCATGTGTTCACTTAGCAACCATTTTGCATAACAACCTGGTCATTGGAACAGAACTTGGTTGCTAAATGAGGAGTGGGTATACGTTCAGACTCTTTCTCTGGAATTTCTTGGGAGCTACCTTATTAATTTACATTTCTGTTATGTTTAAGAGTACATTAAATCCTCTTCTACATCTGAGTCTGATTCACCCAAATTTTAAAAAATGGGTAAATCAGAATTCACTATTCAGTAACAATATTTAAAATGGAATACCCTTATCCTGGTCTGTTAATCCCCAAATATATCATATTAAATCATATGGGTGCATAACCATTACATAGGAGTATATTTAAAAGAGAATAAAATAACAATTGCAGGTACAAGGTTACTGAATTCTAAAACAACAAAGGAAATATATACAAATTGATGCTAGTTCAATATATTTTATTGATTTTTGGGAAAAAAACCCCACCATTCTCCAAACAACCTGAATTTGAGCTTCATTTCTTCTTTCTTCTATCACATTTGCATGGTTTTTTCAAAATTCTTTAGCATCTTGCCTGATGAAGAATTCTGTAGATTTTGAAAGCCTATCACTCTTTTTGTGAAACTAAGTTTTGTGAAATTTTTCAGCTGTCCTGCTTTGTTATTTTGACATTTTGTAAAGCTAGCAGACACTTTCAAACCATCTGACTCTGGTTTCCACTTCTTATTCTAACGCCTTTCTATACATCTAATATATAATCTAATAATTTAAGATTTTTTTCTTGCCTGGATATAATGCTCATACATATTTATTTCCTTTCTTTTGCATAAACATATTAGAAAATACTACACATTTAGTTCATGCTCTGTGTTAGTGATATACACTGACTGATATCATGGCAGGAAAGGTAGAATTAATGCTTATTGCATAAATATAAGGTACCATGATACATATTAGCTTATGAATAAAAAATCTAAATGCAATTAAATGAGAGTAATACTATCCTTTTAACACATTCATAATCTGTCAACTTCTGAGATGGTTTGGCATCTTCTTGAATGTTAAGTCTTCTTCATTGTATACTTCCTTTTATGTTCTGCTTGTATCTTCACATTATATGGGAATTTGGATATATTTGATTTACTGAATCCTCCCATTAGTACAAAACACAGCTGCTATTGTTACCAATTAGGGGGCCATTTGGAGAGCACTCTTGCCAAGATGTATACAGCTGCATTGGCTGTACAAAGGGCTGTACAAAGACCTCCTCAAAGGATCAAAGCACCAAGTCCATTTAGATAGGATTTCTCAAACTAGGCAACTTTAAGATGTGTGGACTTCAACTCCCAGAATTCCCCCCAGCCAGCATGAAACACTGATTTAGAGGCTTGGGGCGGCTACTTTGGCGGCCTCCCCATGTTTCCTGAGCATTTATGTTTATGGTCACACAGTCGCCATTTGCGTGCTTCACAGCTGGCTTCCAACAAACAGAGTCAATGGAGAAGCCAGCAGTAGAATCACAAGTTGCGGTCACTTAACAACCTGCGGTGACTTGCTTAACAACCACAGTGGAAGTGAGGTCGTAAGTCCATCGTGGTCACATGATGCTTCACTTAATGACCATGTCACTTAGTGACGGAGATGCCAGTCCCAATTGTGGTTGTTAAGCAAGGACTACCTCTATTCTGTTCTGCTCTGTTCTGTTCCGTTCCATTCCAAATACTTATTCAAGGTCTTGAGTGGTACAACTGAAGCAATTAGTGCAAAGAAATCCAGAAGGCATGATTCATGTCATTAACAGCAATCTCACATTTTGTTTCCATTTCCACATTGATAAAATCCCATGTGATCTACTCAGAACTTTGAAAAGATAGCAGTGCATTAAGTTAATATAATTAGATTACATTCTTGTTTCCTCAGTTTAATTAGACATGAAGTCTATTTCATGACTTTCAGATCTCAAAGATTTTGGGGGACAAGAATGTTACATGTAAGATATTTTAGATTTTTTTAAAAAAAATCTTCATTTGTGGTACAGTAATCATATCTTTGTTGCCACCAGTACAATGCAAGGATGACAACTGTAATGTTTAAAGGATACCTAAAAAAGTAGAAGTCATGGTCTCTGGTAGGAGATTCTGCAGATGGAGGATATCTTGGCCTTCCAAAAATCTGACAAAATCCCTTCAAAACAAAAACTATATGATTTTTTTTAAGGATGGAAATGATTTTTTTATTTTTAGCATAATGGAATGAAATCTGCAAGTAGGATAGACTTTAAATCAAATCAGTGAGAGCTTTTTAAGCTATGATTCTTTAAAGCCTGATTTTTTTTTTAAAAAAATGTTCCTTATTTTGGGACGGAATATAATGAAATTTGCTATAATAGCAGCAAAGCTTGTAGGGCTCACTTAGACCATTTCAGACAGATTTCGGACAGAAAGGGAGGCCTGAAAAGGGAAGGATTCTTGGAAGGAATGATGATGATCCTTCCTGAATGTGCTGGACCTAATAATCAAGGATTTAAGTGGAAGCTCAAGTAATTAGTTCTCTGTTTATCCCATATCTTCCTACTGAATGTGGTAATGGTGAAAATGATAGCATGTAGAAATGTGAAAATAATGAAAGGTTTACCCAGAGTTTTTGAAGTAGATTTGCACACACATTACGTGTTGGACTACTGGTGACTGTCAAATTCCTCTGGCATTAGATCTCTTCAAATGAAGTTAGTCCCTAATTTTCTTTATGGGTCTCTCTTCATCATACAAATGTTTTCAAAATAAATTCTGAAGATCCATTTTGGAAAGTTCCAAATGGTATCCTTATAACCTTCTCTGTGCAGACTCTGGTCTCCAGTCTATTGAAACAAGTATCATAGTTAGAACCTTTAAGTACTGGGACAAAGTAAAGTCCTTTTCAGATTCCTGGTTACCCAAACTTTGCCTATTAAAGGAAATAAAATATATTCTAATGAAACATGCTTACTGGTTCACAACACTGAGCGGTTTCTTTTATGTATATGGATATCCCAGATATTTTACACCAGGGAACAACTTGATAGCTCTACAGATATTTAAGAATAGGATATCTGATATCTCTGTAGAAGTTAATTTAAATTCTGTTACTAGCAACAAGGCCAAGTTACAAAATTAAAACAGGTGCAATGGAACAAAATATATTTGGGAGATGAAGGGTGCCAAATATAAATATGAAAGCCAACATCAAATGCATATTCTTGAAGGTTTGGTTGTTTCTTTTCTGTTTTGTTAAGAAGAAGTTTTACACTTTAAAAAGTAATTTGACTCATGTGGGAGAAAATGATCCCTAGCCCCAAACAGTTTAGGACTTCAAAACTGTTTTCTGAATTACATGTGGAAATAAACAAGTGAGCAGTAATTATCTTTTTACACCTATGTGACATGCTCAAACAAGTGAACTCTTATTGAAACTGAGCTGATATTCTAAAGTTGTTGAAGCAGCCTACTATGTAATTAACCCAGTTTCGATCAATGATGGTGAGTGAGGAAGATTTAGGAGAATCAAATCAAAGTACCATATTTACACAAAGGAAAATACTCAGAATTTAGGATAAGTATAAACAGTGATAAAAACTCCGTGCAGTTCCCAGCTTCACCACCTTCTCAACATTGAACTGCCAGATTCAGCTGAACAATTCTTGAGTACCCATTCCATAAATGTGAATTTGGATGTTTTTAAACTCATTCTAAGGGGGACGCGGTGGCGCAGCGGCTTAATGACGCTGAAAGTTGCCGGCCAGAAATGGCTGACGCTTCAGCGGTTCGAGTCCAGCCTTCGCGTTAAACAGGGTGAGCTCCTGTTTCCTCCCCAGTTCCTGTCAACCCAACAGGTCGAAAACTCACATGAGTAGATAAATGGGTACTCTCACTCCGGCTTTATAGCACTATAATGAATTGGCATCCAAAGTCAGGCTTGAATCTTAAATTAGGCTAATCTGATCCAAAGTGAAATTATGATGACATTAAGAAACAGAAAATCACTTCTGTAAAATGATGAAGCACCTATTAATAGCACTTCCATTGTGATTAGATGTAACCCCCATCCAGTTCATTACTCAAAATATTTAGTGTTCCATTGCCCTGCTTGGATTACATAAAAGTAGAGCTGAATGGACACCATCAGTATAATATCATGCCAATTACTAACTCTCTCAGTGGTCTCAACCAATTATAATATATATATGAAAAACAAGATTCTTTAGAATGCCATAGCATAAATAAATATCACAGTTCAGTTAAAAAAAATCTCCTCTATCCAACACAAACAGGTAATTAGATGACAATCATAGGGATACCAAAAACTACTGAGAGGCCTGAGTGTCAGTAGGGATGATGTCAGGCGCAGCCCAAGAACAACGGTGAAACAGTCCAGTTGAGTTAAGTTCCTTTATTTGCATACACCTTATAGACAGAAACTTGCCAGACTAAATCTATACTACAGCAACTAGTGGATGTACCCTGAGAAATGCTAGGGAGTGGCTGTCCTGAATCTCTTACACTTCCCACACTCCTCCTGCAGGACTGTGTTGTCTTTTGTCTCCTTTCCCTTCCTGGAATGCACCCCCTCCTTCCTGATAGCCTTGATCTCTCACATCACCCTCCTCTTCATAGATACATTCCATCACAAATGTACATTTTATGCTACCAAAGCCACAGTAGCTCAATAAGTATAAAGAATGATCTGGGTGATGATCATAGTTGATTCTACATATTCAGATTCATTGATTATAGCCAAATTGGCCCCTTGTAAACTTGAGAAGCTTAAATAAAACAACAAATAGAGAAAAAACACAAATGCAGAAAAACTCATGCTCCTTTTAGATCCCTAGTCTTTGTGATTATGGTGACAATGAAGAAATAGACTTGTGTAATAAGGGACAATCCAGCAGAACAATCTGAAGACCCCACAGAGGTACGATCCTTCCCTAACCCAAAATAGGCCTCAATAACAGTTTCCTGTTACCTAGCTTCTATTCATTTTTTTCTGTCATGAACTTTCAGAGGGCCCCTGTGCCAGTTCTCTAGCCCCCTTAGAGATTCTTAAACATCATTACTTCTGAACTTAAATGCTGATGTCATCAGATTATCTCTCTTTTGATATCCTCTTCCTTGTCCTCTCAAAATGTTTATTTACTACTACAACAACCATAGAAATATATATATATTTGGAGTATAGATTCATCTGATTGTAAACTGCAGGAAAAATAATGTATAGGAATTACATTTACCTAGAAAAAGTATCATCATATTTACATATATTTACTTCAGAAAGAACCTGGGAATCTCCCCTACTTGAATGTTACCTATCTGGAAGTTCTCCTGTTCAGGAGATTGAAAAAATGACAGCTGTCCTTAACAAATTTTTTGTGTTGTGCACAATCATTAGTGCATGTCTTCTTCTAGGGATGACAGGGATATGATTTTGCAAACATATCTTTTTATATTTATAGAGCTGCTTGTTAAAGAATCTGCAAAAATTTTATGCTCCTGTGTTACTTCTTTAACTTGGAATTCTCATTTGATTAATAGAGTTAAAGAATATTTAAAGTACTTATAATGTTCAAAATAATGAAATTACTTCTTTCTAAATAAAAAAGTCAACCTAAAATCTTAAGTTATAGATAAATGGCAAAATGTAAGAACATTTAACTACTATATATGCATTTAGGACGAATGCTATGTATTCACTGAAGAAGAGTAGCTAATGCCCTCTAACAGGTTAAGCATATACATATCCCCTCAGATGTAAGCTCCATTAAATTAAGTGGGACTCATTCCTAGGTATGCAAACTTGCAGATTAATTCAATTTCAGCAAATTAATCCTATCACTTATATTATCATTCCTTGCAAAACAGCCCATGCAAAAGGAATGAATACACACACACATGCACACACACACACAGATACACACAAACACACACACACACACAGAAAGATACATACTCTCATATATGATCATACATTAGATCATGAGCTATATAACTGACAAGTCTCTGAAGCTAAAGTTAATTTTTTTCTGGCCTGACACACAGTATAACAGTATCATTATTTTGATATGATCGACTGAAATTTTCCGATTTTATGATGCTGATAGTCCATAAGAACATAAGAATATTCAAAGATAAACATTCATATAGGACATACATCATGCTGTTTTATATTTTGGGGTGCAGTTTAATGTACAATGCATTTTTGTATTAAAAAAAGAACCCCTTAAAACTTGGTGCTCTGGTTTCATTTCTAGGTCATCTGAACTATAAAAGTATAAGTAAGCAGGACAATAGAATCCAATCCTTTACCTGAACACGGAGACTCAAGTGCAAAATTATGATTGCAGACCGCCCATCAAGCTAAAATCAGCTAGCACTAATTGTGGAATGCACAATGTTTTGAAATAAAACTAAATAGCAGATAAAAAGAACAGAGCAATGACTTACCCCCACTATCCCCCTCCCAACAACAACAAAAGATTTTATTGATCAAACCTCTTTTTTCCTCATAGTCTTCTCTCTTCTTTGTTTGACATTACTCCACTGTCCTTGCACAGTTAGATGTGCCATATCCACTTCAAAATAAAATGCATAAAAAACAATCCACAGATCTTTTACAGCTGAAACTGTGTTAATTTTCTGATCCACGTTCTTGCCACAAAAATTAACCGGCAGTATGATAGCTCCAAGAGCAGACATCTGATTCCTGACATTTAAAGATACAATACTGGTGAAAAATAGTGACGCTTTATTAACTGCAAACAGCTTGTGCGGGAGTCAGTGATGTACTCTTAAAGAGTATAATCAGAACATTCAATAATTTCGGTCTTTCAACTTTGCATTTTTCAGAGAGTGCTAGCTATTTATTTTAAAGGAATAACAGCCAGGAACACCAACCTGGTCACTTCATATAATTATTTCCTAAAAGCTGTTCAGTTGTTTTGTATGTGACAAAAACTGATTGTAGGTTGGTTTGCAATTTACAAAATGGTGTGACATTATTAAGTGTTTAAAGGGTCTCAAGTTTTCATCTCCAAATAACATGAAGGCAGATCCCAAGATTACAGAAGCTGACAAATGTCTGTCCTGGGAATATCAGTTCACTGAGATTGTAATGCAAAATGAAAGCTTTACTACCTCTAGCTCTTGTGACCCTGCTGTGCTGTTTTGTGTGCCTTGAGTGCCTTTTTAATCCCCCCCAATTATTCAGAGAGCTCTTGTTCTTTTCACATATTAAGAAAGTGAACCAGCTCCTCACTGTATGCATTCATTTGAAACACTGCTTCTTAGCAACCAAAATGCAGATTTATTCATAATTTGTATTTAGATTAACTCCCACTTACATCTTTTCATTTGCAATCTCATCTCAGTGTGAAAAGCATACATGGAACCAAAAGCAGTACAAGTAATACAATCAATGACATATACTATACCTGAAGATATTGGCAAGACCGCTCCTGTTGACAAGTCTCTGATTTCACCACTGTCTGGTCCATGTTCATGGAAGCTTTTTGATAAACTTCACGAGCTCTGCTCACTGTCAGAGTAGAGGACCAAGAGCTTTTTTTCATTAACTGAGCATCCAAATTTACAGGCAGGTTTGCACAGGTAGAGCATTTAACATCATTATTGCTTCTGGAAGGCTTTACAGTATGTTCACTAAGAGTATTATAGGCTTCCATAAAGTACTGAGAAGTGGAACGGTCAGGACATCTTCCCATAGTCATTATCCCACTTGGTCCATGGTAAATGCAAACATCGTTATCCAAGTTGTCATCTGAGCTCCACCATCCAGATGCATTTGACCTGGATTTTCCATCTGATCTTCTATCTTTACTTTTGCTACGTTTGCCATATCTTATAGTCTGTGTGTCCTCTGGGCTTGCTTTGCCTCCATTGATGCTGCCCTTTGATGGGCCTTCAAGAGAATGAGACTTTGTGAAAAGCTTTTGAACAGAATGAACCAAGTGGCGGATCCTTCCTGGACTATCACTACGATGTTCTACAGCAGTCCTTTTGTACTGTAAAGTATGGTAGCCATCTCGATTAAGAGGAAGCTGCCTTTCAAACTGGTCCAAAAGATTGGCAGGGATGCGATTACCTTTATTGGTTGTTCCATGTGGCACCAAAGCACATTCATCCTTAAGTTCATTGTGGGAATTATAATGTCTCCGAGGAAATGTGCTGCTAGCAATCTGATCATTGCATGGAACCATGCATTCTCCTTGAAAAGAGTTTCTTTGAGTATAGTAAGTATGATCTGCAGGATGATGGTCCACAGGATTTAACAAATATGGCTTCCTATCTGAGTGATGTACCATAGAGTCACATACAGGTTCACAGGCAACCCCATGATGGTGACTGCGACTGCCAGATAAGCCTTTCATCATTGATGTAAAAAATGTCCCAAAGTCATCTGAATATGTGCACGTGTTTTACTGATAGACCACCAAGAAAGCCCTAGAAAAATGGAGAACAAAAATGTGAAGTGATGTAATAATATGCATATTTGATTTTGGTCATTGTATTAAGACATTGGAGGCATACTGAGTTAGGGACACAATTCCTACTTAAATCAATGTGATTAAGTTCATCATGGCTAACTTTCATTACAATGGAAACTAAAAGCAGTTAACTTATTCTGGATCCCAACCAAAAAATACATTGATGCTATGAAAATTCTTTAAGAAGTCATGCCACAATTGGATACTTTCAAAGATATATACTTCCTCTGATGTATATATCTGTAAGTGGTACATTTGGAATTTGTGGTGGTTCTCACTGAAGCACAGTAGTAGGAACTATATCGGTCACATATAACTATCAAACTAAATGAAGAATAGTTCACTTCCTAAAGAAATTGCTTCCTTTTTATCAAAAAGGAAAGTTCTTAGCAGATAAAATGAGAGAGAATCTTCAGCTAGAAAATACTTGAAAAACAAGTTATACTTAACACCTTTACCAAAAAGTTATTTCTTTGTAATAGTTTAATGACCGGTAAATAATATCCTACAAATGTCTGACATACAAATGGCAGAGCTAGTATTTTCTATCCTTCCTCCTGACAAGCTTAAGCACAGGTTGTTAATATATGGCAAGTTTTAGTTACAATTATGGATTGATAGACCAATACTTCATATAAAATAATCAGTACTACTGTGTATGGCTGGATCTATCTCCTTTTTCTAACAGGACATTTAGTCTATGTAACTTGGATGCATGGAACTGGGTCACAAAACAGTCAGAAGGAGTTATGTGGCTACAGGATATCTCAATTTACAGTCACGCTGATGCGTCTGTTAATGCCAAGATTCAGAGAACTCTAAAATCCTTACCAAGAGAACGATTGTATATTTAAAACTCTAAGTTCCAATAGGATTTTTGAGATAATAGGTCAATGATATTTTCCAAACAATCAGCAACAAATTCTACATAGTTTTGAAATATTCATTATGAAGGTTCAAGATAAATATAATTTGGATGTATCAAATATCACTGAGATGAGAAATGAAATCTCTTTTTATGACATGGCTGAGGAGATAAAATAGAAGCAGCTCAAAGGGATTTCTTCTGTTATTCTTTTTAGTCTCTCACACCTGCTTTTGACAAGAAGTATTGCCAAGTATTCTAAAAGTAAGGATTTCGGTCTAAGATGAATAGCATTTTGAGTATTCAATCAAGTGGAACACAATAGTTTATTCAAAGGTGAGGATGGTTTTAAAAGCATTAAAAGTACCGCAGCAAGAATCAAGTCTTTTCAATTACAGAATATTTACTGTTTCTGATGGTTCATTATAATATTTTTCAGCTTTACCAACAATTTTGCAAACATGATCTACTATGCTATGGAAAAGTCTCCCAGTAAAGTAGTGATACTTAATTGTAGTTTCTGGGTTAGATAGTATGAATACCAGCGGATTGGATTCAGAACTGTTACCAAATGAAATAAATCCTTTCATTTGTAGAAAATGGTTGAATCCAGAAAAGGTTTCTACTCTGCTAACTAATGTATGTGAACTAAAGGGTGTGGGAATAATTGTTTTTGGTAAAAATTTCCCCTCCTCCGACAGTCACCAGAACCATTCTCTGTATGGTTCTGAACAAGCTGTATGGGGGTTGGGAGCTGCTCTGATGTTCAATGAATAAAACCATCCGGTTCAATGAGCTTTGTTCAATGCAACTCTATATCTAACCTTCTTAATTAAACCAAGAAGTTTTCTGTCTTCTCTGATTAAGATAGGAGGAAATGGATGTGCATATCAAGCTCATGCACATCTAAATATAATAGAGATACGTATGCCCAACCCAGACTACAGCATTCAATACACTTCACTTGCACATTTATAGCATGTAAAATGTAATGCCTAAAGTGGTTAGTGATTGTTCATTGTTTCTTGAGTGCATTCCACCTCTCTGTAAGGCAGAAAGGCTGTAAGGCAGAAAGAAAGAAATCCTGCTCTCCAATTATTTCCGAACTACAACATACATATATACATACATAGTCATCATGCCATTCCTTTTTGGGTTAAGCAACATTTGGCAACATTCAGAAAAAGAGTATGACATTCTAAGCCCAGAAATTAAAGGCATAATTTAAGAAAAAGAAATAGAAACAAAAGTAGAACCAGGTATATTCTCTATAACTTTCCATATTTTTCCTATCCTTGCAAACCTTGTATCCACCACATCCATAAACTTCTTGATTGCTTTTTGTTTTTTGAGAGTCTTACCAATTCCATTCAACCACAGATTTCTCAGTCTTCCTTTTCATTTCTCTTCATCTACTTGTTTGGCAATTTGTTCATTATTTATCTTACTATATTGGACACTTGGTGTTGAAGAGGACTCCTGAGAATACCATGGACAGCCAAGAAAACTAACCGATGGATCATCAAACAAATCAACCCAGAGTTTTCACTCAAGGCACAAATGACCAGGTCTACTTCAGATGCATTATGCGAAGACCCAGCTCTCTGGAAAAGGCTCTAATGCTGGAAAAGGTGGGAGGAAAAAGAAGAGAACGACCAGCAGCAAGGTGGATGGATTCATTTACAGTGGCGATAAGTGCAGCATTGGAAGATATGAAGGATCAAGTTAGGGACAGATCTTCATAGAGAAAAATCTATGTGGTTGCTAAGAGTTGGTACTGATTTAATGGCAGATAGTCAATATCTTCTTTCTAAGAATTGCTCATGTGTCTCAGGTTAAGGCTGGGGATTCCATGCTTGTCACTGAACACTGTGTTCCAGTTTAAATGTTAAAATGTGAAATAGGTGGAGCTTATATTTTAAGAATTTGTAGTCAGTCTTATGGGAAACAGTTTGATTCTGCAGTTTGGCAGATTCAGCGGAAGCATTATTCTACCATGGCCCCAGTCAAAATTCGTCACCTATTTTGTACTCCAAATTCAATAATTTTACAAATTCAACCAAAGAAAAAACAAGAAGGGAACGAAAATAACAAAAAGAGATATAACAGAGATTTACAAACATTATAAATTAGCTTTAAATGTTTTGAAATGACATTAATGTAAATCTGCATATTAGAATATTTTATATCAATTTGAAGTTCTATGTCACTGATAAAATAACTCAATATTAAAGTCATATTTATGACTTTATTTAATTTGTGATAATTAACAACTGTAATCAGCATAAATGAAATTATAAATTAGAAAATGAGATATAGAAATTGAAATAATTTCTGTGTAATCTGAGGAATTTGGCAAATTTAATAATCATTAAAAAATTGAAAATTATAATCTGAAATTAAGGTAAACCCAGACTTTGGATGTGGTACAATCTCTTTTGTAAAATTATGATGCAAAAACAGTTTCCACATTGAGTTACATTCTGTATCAGATTTTTTCTCACATATGAAGTAATTTTTAAAAAGTAAAAATTTTAAAACATTTTTAAACATTTTTAAAAGAAAAAAAGCAAACAAGCACAGGAAAAGAGAGAAAAAAGGGGGGAAAAACCACAGAAATATAATATCTATAAATGAACAAAGGATCTACCAAGATTGTACAGTCAGTGCTCGGTGTATCTTTGATTAGAAATGAACTACGAAAAACATTAAATTAAGTACATTACATTATTTTAACAATGTAAGTAAGAATTTAAATCACTAAGCTGAATGCCAAAATATCTATTGTTTGTTGTTCAAGAATAAAGAGAGAGAGAGAAAGAAGAAAAAGCTACTAAAAATATTAGATAAATATTAGTTTTTAACTGCCCCTTTATTGTACAAAATTTATAGATGGTTAAATTTTTTTATGTCTTTCTGATTTCAATTTTTAGTCAATTCTTTTTCTCCTTAAAAACCACATTCTAAGTACTTTTATTTGCCTTGCCATGTAATGTATAGAATGTATGGAAGCCATTCTTGCTTAAATTTGATTAAACTTTTGTTGTGAATATATGTTGTTAATTTTGCCTTTACAGCAGATTCCAAGTCTCATATCTTTAGTAATGTATCTCTTTTTCAGTGTTGTGCTAAACTTACAGCAGATTCCAAGTCTCATATCTTTAGTAATGTATCTCTTTTTCAGTGTTGTGCTAAATTTATCCTTGCCGCTGTAAATGTGTATCTTAGTAAATTGTGATATTTTTGATTGATATGTTTTGGAATTATGCCTAGTAAGAAGAACTGTGGTTTTATTTAAAATTTAATTTTGAAAATTCTCTGAATTGTGCTGTGCATTTCTTTCCAGTACTTTTGAATTTTTTTCCATGTCCACCACATATGGTAATATGTTCCCTCTGTCTCATGGCATTTCCATTATTTATTACTATATGATATATCTGGTTTCTCTTCAGATCATATAAAGATATAGATCTTTCACCTTTTATAAATTAATTTTGACATCAAGGCATACTCCATAATGTAAATTGCCATTCTTCCATGGAAGGAATTGTTCATGATTTCTAATGAGAAGCACAGAGAATCCTAGCAGCTGTTATTATATACAAACCAGTTTAGTATACTTTGTGGGCATATAAAATTTAGCAATATTTAATTTTTAAAAACAGACTGAAAAGAAACATTACCCTTAAAATTTGTTTCAAGTTTATTTATTTTTCTAAAATAACGATCAAATATGAAAAAAATGATCCAACCTGATTATTGCATTTCCAACAATTTTTAGAGAATGAATGGTTATTCTGGCAGTCAACCCAGAAATAATATAAAGTATCATCAATAGAAGATCTTATACCAATTTTCAGTGTCGTACTGGCTGTAAATTTGATATTTTTCTTTCATGGATATTTCCATTGTTGCATGTTTATTGTTCTATTTAAATTCATAATCAATAAATCAATCAAATCTCTTTAATCGTACAGTCTTTGACTTGTTCACTTTCTGAATATTACTTCACCAATGTGGAAGACATTATTCCTTAAGCATTCCATTTGGCACTTCAAATGTATTTAGAAACAGACCACAGCAGCAATTATAAATAAGCCACAATAAGTGATCTGATTTTGATTATTATGTGCCATCAAATTGGTATCGTCTCTTAGCAACCATATAGATAGATCTGAAGTGATCTGAAGTGACCTGTATAATAGGTTTTTAAAACAGAGTAAAATCTCAGGGTGTTCCATCTTGTTTTTATAATCCCTTTTGGACTATACTGCTTATTTGTAAATACAAAACCAATGATGTGACTTATTCATATGTAAGTATGAGTCCCATGTGAATACTCCTACTTTCTTTTCCTGCAATCCCTTCTGCTTTCACCCAAGTTTCTTTCATGGATTCTTTTTTTCCATGGACATTTTCTCCCAAGATCCATTCTTGATACTACCAAAAAATTATCTGCCCACTTTAAAATGTATTATCTCTCTTGCACCTGTGGTATCCATCACTAATGTCTTAATCTTTCATCATAATCTTTCATCATAAATAATAATCATAAATATCCCATGCTTTCAGTTTAAGATTCATTCCTTTGCCATGTGTACACAATAAACTACAGTTCTTAGCATATAGCATCATTGGCCAGGCAGATTGAGACTTATGGGCGGTATAATTAAGCAATATCTGGATGACCATCTATTATAAACAATAACTATGTTTGCTTAAACTCCTGTATCCATGGGATAACTGTTGACCGCCTCCCCACCAATGAAAGATATAGAGAAATATTAGTTTCAGAATAGACCACGATGTGTTTAAGCTAGAAGGTGTTTTTGTTGTTGTTGTTCTTTGGTTTAAAAAGATCTAAAGACACAAACCATTAATTGGTAGAGCAGAAGTGAGTGATGTGTGGTCTTCCAAATGTTACTGAACTCTAATTCTCATCAGTCCTATTGAGCATGGCCAGTAAGGAAGGGCAGATTCACAGAAAGGGAGAAGTTTCAAGAATTTCTTTAAACAATTATTTTACACTATACATACAGATTGTTGTACTGTAATGACCAATCATCACAGAGATTATATAAATTTATTGAAGATATGCCACTGTAGCTTTTCATAATTAAAACTGAAACTTCAGTATTCAAAGGTGGTGTACCACTAATTATTAAATATTGAAAACCAAACATTACTTGGCTTGTCTAAGACAAGCAGCTGTATGGATGACCTCCATGTGAAGAAGAAAGCACAACAAACACACAGCCCTTTTGCATCCTACCAACCTTCATCTTTCATCTTTTGCAGCTTCTCTGAAGGCTTTTCACTACACTCCCTGAGACATGGACAGGTATAAGGAGAAGAAGGAATTCTGACATAATTCTTCTCCCTGCCCCCTTTTCCTAATGCAAGCAGAATCCTGCCCATGCTCCATGTGACTTGGAAATTGAAAATACCATAGCTAACATTTTTAAGATTCATCATTGCTTTTAAAAGAGCAACTTCTGAGAGCAGAGAAGCTTCAGTGTAAACCACAGCAGGCAAAAAGAAGCAGCAGGGATACCAGATCCCAGCCTGCTGAGTGAAGATGTCTCTGTTTAATGCACTGTTGCCAGCACTAATGAAGAGAATGATAATGGTGGTGGTCTCAATAGATGCTGTGCTCTAGTCAGAGCTTGCCTGCTCTGGCACTCCATGGCATCAATATAGAGCATCCTCCAGTTTCAGAAGCTCATGGGGCAACAGGCAAACCACACTATTCGCTGCATGGAGAGAGACATCAGCAGAAATGGTAGATGTTGCAGGTACATATTCCTGAACTGGTAAACATTTCTACATGCTTGCAGGAAAACATACACACACACACACACACAGAGTAGATTTTGGCCTTGATTTTGCAGATGGGAGGGAGAGAGGCCTTTGTAATGCTTTCCTTTATGTCTTTGTTTTATCTGAGTCTAGAGGATGGAGATAACCAAGAGGGTGAAGAATTGAGGACTTCAAGTGGCTCATAGCTCCTTTGAAAGCAGTAATCCAAGACTACAAGTCTATGCCTATTTGGGAGTGAATCTCATGCCACTATGTTTAAATCAAACTTTTCTCTCCATGTGACATAATTCGTTTCTGAATAAACTTGGGCTGGACTAGGCTTCACAAGGCCAGGAGGAAAAAAAGTGAAAGGATACTTAACTTCCTTCTCCCTCTCTCTCTCTCTCTCTCTCTCTCTCTCTCTCGACTTGCAGTACCTACTCAGTCAGAATTGTTGAATTGCATATTTTACAGGTCTGCAGCTACTGCGTGGCCTTTTCTAAATGGACATGGGTGGAAAGGTATAGGGTTTCTATGATGGACTGAATCTAGATGAATGGAAGCAAGTGCCTGGCTATGCTACTGTATACAAACCACCTGCTATTATTTGTAGTATGGTAGGAAGGATGCCTTCTCAATCTGCTAATTTCTGAGACTGATTTATTTGGTCTGAGTTTAGAAAAGTTTGCTCCCATATTGACAAACACTGTTTCAGCTCCAACTGCTAATGTCTTATTGTAGTGGATCTCTCTATTTAAGGAGTGAGAGACAGATGTTTCTGGGGGATTAGGGATAGTAACAATAAGTAAATGAAAACAGTAAAACACCTGTCCAAAGTGTCTTCTTTTTGCAATGTTCAAATATATGATAATTCTATTGTATCTAATTGAATAATCTAATTAGTTTCACTTTGGGTTGTAATAAATAACAATTTTGCTTCCACTTCAGAAATATTGTCATACAGTATTTGGTCCAATTTTTCACCTTGATTCCAAACATATATCAACAAAGTACTATAGAACATAATTCAGACTATAAATGGTCACATTGACTTAAAGCTCAACATCTTCTGAGACCTCTTTGTTTCAAATTAATCTAAAACAAATTGTTACTTAGATTACAAGCACTGTAGGGGCCATTATCCAAAGAATAACTAATCTGAGTATTTCAAATACCATTTCAAGGTATGGAAGTATTGAAGCAGTATTACATCTCTGAGACATACTAGCAATCTAAGAGGAACATTTAATCAATTCAATACAAACTGTGATTGTAATCGTTAATACCTTCCCTGAAACTATTCATGCAAATGTTACATATATAATAGTTTAACTAGAACAAATGTTTGATAAAGATAAGCTATCAATAATGGACAATTACTGAAAAGCCCAAGTAAACCCAAGTACCAAAGTAAACAAGGGAAGAAATAAAACTCTGGCTTTGTATAAGGTGGTTCTTTCTTAAATACTAAATTTCAGCAATGCAAACACCACTACTGTCTAGATCTACACCATAAAGTGAACAGTACAAAAACATTACACCTCTGAATAACAAATACTGAGCAAAAGCATCAAAACTTGACCAAAACATCTTTGGTTTAGTAAATCTAACCAAAGGAAATGAATGATTCTTTGGCCTAGTATGGAAAAAATGCAAAATCATTGTTCAGTATTATAAGAATAAGATGTGATAAACACTTTGGGCTTACCTTCTTTATATGTATTCAGTTTTGATTAAGCCATAATTGCCATGACATCCAACCTCATGAAACTGTTACTCATCTTGTTAGTTCAGTAATGCAGGATCAGTTTAATTGTAATCCAAATTAATTTATTGATATAATAAACATCATTTACAGTTTTTTATATCTGGATATAATGGGAAAAGAAAAGCAGGCTCCAATGATTATGATAACTTATTTTGATGGGCTCAAATTAAGCCATAGTCTGTAGAAACCTACAGTTTATTAATTAAGGGATGTATCTATATCATTATTTTTACTTACAATTAAACTATGAGTTCCTGATTTTTCTATCATTTATTGCTGTTTAATATTACAACCTGCTTCACATGTGGCACCCTCCAAACACAGTTGTTTACAACTCCCATTATTTCACTATTTGTGCTGAATGGGGATGATGGCAGTTGTAGTCCAATATATTTAATTTAGGAACACATTATGGGAAAGAAAGAACTAACTCCAAGGCCACATAAATTATTTTGAAATTACTGAGAACATGATTTTTTGTCATCATGTGAAGAACAGATGAACAGCTAAATATATAATCTATTCACTTACGAAACAAGAGCTCCACTGCCTACACAGCTCAATATGAATGGGAAGAACAAAAATTTTAACCTCAGGAACCTATGAAGAAAATTATGCCATACTGATTCTTTAACCAACTATTCACACAACCAGCCTTGTATAAAATATCCAAAAATGAGCAACATTATTTTAAAATCCATCCAACAGAAAGATCCAGAACCTAGCTACAAATATGTAGCCCACTATATGTTATAATGCAAGGTAATACGTAATATAGGAAGATTACTTTCTGCATGCTTAAAATGTATAATAGTTATTATAGAGGCACAAGCACATCAGGAATGTTAGTACAGTTGACATGAGTCCAAAACTATTGTAAATTGGGTTTTCCAGTTGGTCACAGAAATCTTGAACCAGGCCCAAAAAGGCACTTGTGGATAGTAATCCTTGCTCTGAGTATCAGTGTTCTGGTAATATCAAGAAGTTATACTGGTTCTTATTAGTCCTGTTGGAGTTGTAATGCCCTCTATAATTGCAATATCAGGCTTAGCTCTCTCATATAAACAGCTTGTTAATCAAACTGTCTGTCCATGGATTTCTCTTGCTATGTCTTCCTTTTTTGTTCCAGAATAGATTACCTGTTTGTCTGCACTGGATAATCTTGCCTACTTCTAGACTTTTTGAACTTTTGCTAATGATTTTGGAGTTTGATGATTTGCCATTTTGATTGCCACTACCTGTTTCTTGCCCCATACTTTCCACTTCCACAACTCGTCACGCTGAAAGCTGATTCTCCCACAGACTCTCTCTGGCCTGAGACATGCTACTCCACGCACAGTACTTCTGTGAAAGGGCAGGGACTGATAAGTCCTTTGGATAGAAATTCCTTGCAGTGGCATGGATTGCTAATATATGGGAGTTTTGTCACTGGAAAAGGAAGCTGCGAAAAAAAATCATGAGCATTACTAGGCTCACTTTATGTAGCACTGTGGATTGTGGCAACTGTGGGTCAGCCAAAATCTAGTCTCCCCCTGTAAGTTTTTCTTATGATCATTCCTTTCCTTTTAAATGTATGCCAATTACTACAATAAAAAAATGAAATCTGAAACAAACATGACTAAATGGCAAGCTATTTTAAGCACTTGGTTAATTGATAATATCAATGCAGTTATAAAACCATTTACACATATTATGTTTTCTTTACAAGAAACTGATGGTTACATGAATTCATGTGTATTAACAAAATATAAATTTAAAACCTTGGTTCTAGAATCTGCATCCACTTTCTAATACATAATTAAGAATACTGCATAGCGTGACTCATGTTGTTACTAGATGAACACTATTCAAAGCTTGGCATGCTTTCAGTAAAATAGATCAAGATTCACTTGTGGAAATTATGGAACATGAGAATAATTTAGAATAATGAAAAGCAAATGTGAATGAACAGCAGCATATTCCTTGAAATAAATTATACACATGACTTTTGTATTTTTACTACTATTGTCTTTCAGCTCATAAAGAACAATGGACAATCTAATTGAATGTTGTATTTGTTTATAAATTAACTTTATTTTAATCCATTAATTATTAAAGGGAATATGATTCATAAATTTGTGAAGTAAGTGCTATTTAAGGAAATGGGTATTTTTTAATACTTTCTCATGTAAATTTACATTGAAAACGAATTACCTATATTTTGTCCACAAATCCTTTGCAGTATAAACTGCACTGAATTAGTGAACAGAAGCTGGTGCATTATGTTTAAAATATTCTATGCGCATCCCTAAAATGTGAACTCATTATTGCTTAACGTGTCAGAAGAGTATTTATTATTTTTGCTGGAACAGATTAATTGGACTCATCTTTCACAGTGTCTGGGTTACCTATAGTTTCCTACTGAGTGCAAACTTGGAAACACAACTGAGGCTGGTTGGTGTGTAGTCCAAGAAATGGGCCAACAATATAGAATCTGATTTTATAGTTGTGTTCATAGGACACACCAAGCTAAAAGGTTGGCTAACAAAGGTGTATGCTGTCACTATTTTTTCAACCCTTTCCAAGCATGCCACCCATTTTGGAGTTTTGGAAAGTGGCCCTTGTGATCTATGATAAAGAGTCATGTGATTGACTCATTAATCATTAGTCAAGCTTGTTAGTTCAGAGTACTATATGAACATAGTGTAGGAGCCATTTTGCCAGCAAACAAGTGGGAAGCAATCAGCTTTACATCAGTGTAATAGTTCAGCACAGGTTGCTGCTAATTTATATGAATAATATAATAATATTTATACACACACACACACAGACATACATACAGTACTTCCTTTCACTCTCTTCTTTCTTTGCCCAATCAAAAAAAAACAGGAAGGAAGGAACCTTTCAGACTGATAATCAAATCCCCCAAACATTTTTGATATAACATTGCTTCCAGAACATCAATCTTTACGGAATCCTATCAATAAGAAGCAACTCTTGAAATAGGATATAGAATATTACAAGAAGTTTGGTATTAACTTTTTCAGACAAAATGTGTATGGGATAGAAATAAACAAACACTCTATCATGTCTTATTAATGGTATATTTAAAATTCTCCCATGCACAAACCTGGAGAGATTATTTCTTTTAAGTGTTGTGAAGCAGGCAGCCAGCCAGCCAGCAACAAATCTTTTTGCCTGCAGTTCTGGTATGTATGTTAATCCTAATGTGAGCACAGAGCCTAAAATTAAAATAGATGGATGCAACAGGATAAAATAACCACTGTAATCAATAGTGCTTTGCTGAGTTAAACAATTTAAAACCCATTAGTATCAATGGGGACTGGAAGTACAGTTAACATTCTCTGACTTGTCTCTGCTGAGTGCAACACAGAGACTGAAAATTGTGTCAGATGCTACTTCTGTCTAATGTCTAATAAAATCAAAATAAAATTAGGTCTAGGTACAGATCATTCTCAAAGATGTTCTGCTGGGGATTATCAAAATAATTGTGTCCTAGAAAACAATTTACAATTATATATTGGAAGCAATGAATCTATTAACTCTTCATCAAGGACTGTTTCATGTTCCAGATCAAATTAATCAGTTACATTTCAAACCACCACCCATATTATCCAAGTAAATCACAGAAACATCTACACTATATAGGCCTATCACATGTAATTTGTTATTACTTTTCTCCGTTGAATTCTTTAAAAAGTTCAGCAAATTCAGAACTGCTCAGTTGAATCTGACAAGTAATCCTCTTATCAACAAGTAAGTGGATCAGTTATTTTTTAAAGTAAGTCTTTGGATTTTGACACCATACTGCATCTTCCTGAAAGATTTAGGGCGATTCAAAATATTCCGAACTACTTTAAGATAAGATTAAACATCACATCACCCAGCAATTTAGGTTATAATATATGACTAATTTAAAACTATCATCACTGACAAGGGAAGGATGAAAAGCTCCAGGCTCTTTTCTGTCCAGACGTTGCACTCAGTATAAACAGAGATGGCAGATGCTTAGCACTGACCTAACCTCTCTTCCCACTTGGAAGCACTCAGGTGTACAGCTGCTCCTGAGAATAGGACCAGGCCCTTCTGATCTCATGAGTCTTCAGGGGCAACCGAGCATGTCAAACCTCAATGATAGGGTTTATTAATAATTTCCATATAAATAGTAAGTGAACAGTTCTAACAATCTTTTAATAAAACCATTAAGGATATGTAAGGTTAGCAATGTTCATCTTAATATAAAAGAAATCTGCCAAATGTATGCGTTCTGGACTTTTTGTTTGCTTGTTTGCATTTTTTTACCAGTTAAATAGGTGTTATCAAATTTTTTTGAAAAGGCTTCTAATTATATTTTTCTTTATTTCAGCTCATGTTTGTACCAATGACACAATCCATGTTTAATGAAAAAGCAGGTCTTAAAATACCAGTGTGGTGTAATGGTTATGACTAACAAACTTTTTTTCTTCCTGTCATTGATTCCACCAAATCTTAGGAGCTTCTAACCATCCTTTATACTTATAAAGAGGATTTATTTGTTCCTCTGTCTCACCCTTTTTATAAACTATAATATAGAGTTCTGAAGAAAATGAAAAAGGAAACAAAGCTATTATTTTCAACAAGTTTAAAAACTATTTGGTAGAGAGTTATATTCCAGCAGTATTTTCTTATAAATATTCAATTATCCTAGCTATCTTTGATCATGATCTAAATATTATTTTCATACCAAGATATTACTATCTCAATATAAGTAATCCAAGCTTGGTAAATGTAGTTGGTTTCATTGAGATAAAATAAAGCATATTTTTTTATTGTCCCAAAGGTTAACTGTAGCAAAGAACAGCAGATGATTATGGGAGGGCTGAATTTTTCATTTAATCCTAGACTGTATATCAAAGGTGCTGGAAAGATTTTAACCAATGCATTCTTAGCAACATTTTCAAAGATTTGAAATCAAGTCTTGGAACTGAACTACAAAGCAAAATTTAATCAGCAGTCCCAAATTCTTCAGACTAAATCTTTGTTGCTGCTGAAATGTTCTGATACTAATCTGCACCTGAATGTTATATTTAGCTGTTCCTCTTTTTAATTTCTACATAATGTTATACAGAAACGGCAGATTTTAGATCAATAGTAGAACTACTTAATTCCAACAGATGCAAGTCCCTTCTAAACAATGGCCATCTGAAACAAGGAAATTGCTTTATACCAAGTCTCTCCCAGCCCTTCTGAGTATGTCAGGAATTAAGCCTCATAGCTTCAGTATGTAAAGCAAATGCTCTTACGTCTGAACTGTAATCCCTTTAGTGCTACTGAAACACAGCTTGTCTGCAATCAGTTGGGAGTAAGCCACTACTCATAAGGCAGTGAAACTGGGACTGCAGTTCCATGCAACACTTAATATAGCACTCTATTATCCATAGAAATCCTACAGCCCCTCTGGCTAAGAGTCCAAGTTTGTTTCTGTGGAAGCAACTCACATTTTATTCACTGAATTAATGATCCCCAAAATGTGCTTAGCAGGACTGTTTTCAGTCAGAAAACATATACTAGCCCTTTCAGTAATAATTGACTGGATTACCTGCTTCCTGGTCCAATTCAAGGTATTACTTAATCCTACATAGATATTGAGAATTCCTTTAGGATTAATAAACTCCAGCCATTTGCCCTGGCTGGCAATATTTATGACACAAACAAAGAATAAAATAGAATAAAATGCCATAAATAAAATACTACAAAACATAGCCCAAAAAAGTGTTTTTTAAAATTCATCGAAATTTCAGAATAATTGAGACAGCAGGATGGATGAATCAATTACAATGTTTTAAATAAAGCTTTCCCCCAACTGTTCTAAAAAAAAGTTTTCATTTAAAATGCCTCTGAGAATAAAAATATTTTAGACCAGAAAATAACATAGGTGCCAAAGTTCCTTGGAGAAAGAATTCTATACCTGCAATTCTACTATTTGAAACCCCATCTCTTTCTTATGTTTACGTGTTTCACTGATGTTGCAGGTGGTATTCTTAAGGAAGAACTCAGTGGGGGGCAGGTGGGAGGAAAGAAAAAAGAATCTTATAACAATTTTACAGGGGAGGCTTAGATGAAGAGGTGTGTTTTCAACAGGTACCTAAAAGATTTCATAGTGGGTACTGAATTTTAGAGAGAAGAGCATTTCTGACCACCACCATAGAGAAGGCCTGCCACCAGGTGGCATTCAGTGGTTCTCAGTACATGTAACTTCTGGAAGACTTCAACCTGCCTTTGTTGGCCCCAGAGTCTGAGGTAGCTTAGGAGTTCATGGCCTCCATGGCAACCATAGACCTGATCCAACTCACAGTGGGGGTCATACATTAGATCTGTTTTTGTCTCGGGGCAATGGCAAAGTGATCCGGGGTTTGGGGATATTAACATCAGTCCCTTATCATGGACAGATCACTCTCTAGACCTAGGGAGATCATGCCTTAGATTTTTTTTAGCCACCCCTCACTGCAGGGAGGTTGAGCCTACTCATTCGACCCACCTCAGGCACCTCAGGACCCAGTAGGGCTTCAGAGGGAGATTGGGGCTCTGATGTGTAGTTCGGTGGAGGTCTTAGTTGAGAATTGGAATGCACATGTGACTTGGATCAGATTGCGTCTTTGCAGACTCTCTGTGATCCTGAATCCTGTAGGGTTCCCTGGTTTACAGAGGAGTTCTGGGAGATGAAATGACACAAGAGACACCTGAAGTCTTACTGGAGGAAGACAAATGATGAAGCCAACCAGGCACAAGTAAGAGCCTTTATTTTGATTTACCTCATGGCAGTAAGAGTGGTGATGCATGCAAACTGACTCTGCCCTTCTGAACTCACAGTTCCTGTTCAAGGAGCAGGTGGCAGCAATGGCAAGGGGGGCCTTTATACAAATTCATCTTACGCACCAATGGTGCTCATTCCTGGAGTAGGAGGCATTGCTCACAGTCACTCATACCTTAGTCAATTCCCAACTGAATTACTGCAACATCCTGTACATGGGACTGCTGTTGAAGACCTCCTGGAAGCCACAATGCAGCAGTGTGTGCAGTTCTGGGTGCCCCATGGTTTGCTAATGTTATACTGCTGTTGTACTGGCTCCCAATTTCTTTACAAGTGGAATTCAAAGTGTTGGTTATCATCTTTAAAGCTCCGAATGGCAGGAGGGCAGATTATTTGTGGGACTGCCTCTCCCTGAATGCATCTGCCCATCTCACCAGGTTGGATAGGAGAAGTGTGTACCATGTCCCTTTCATTAAACCCTGTCATCTGGTGGGACTTTGGTTAGTTTTCTCCATAGCTATCCAGACCATTTGGAACAGCCTCCCAACTGAGATCTGGAGGGACAGCCATGAAGACCTGGCTCTTCCCCCAGTCAGTGGGCTAGAATGGGATGAGCCAGCAGATGTGGAGTTGATGGGATATCATGGTGGGAAGTGGGATGCTCCTTTGTAGAAGTGATATGATGTTTTATTGCTGTTTTACTGGTTTTGTTGTGAGCCGCCTATTGCATATAAGATAGATGTCCATATAAGTTGAATATTCATTCAATGAATGAATGAATGAATGAATGAATGAGAAGCTCCTCTGACGATCTTAGTAACCAATTGGTTCTGTAATGGAAAAGGAGATATGACAGGTATTGTGGTCCCAAGTAGTTTAGGATACTGCATGTGAAGCCAACACTGTGAACCTGACTAATTGGCAGGTAGTATGGTTGCTTCAAGAAACATGTAGCATGTCTTGGACATCTTTAAGAATCTAGTCCCAAGTGTCAGGGCTAGCTTTGAGTCTGAGGAGGAAGAGGTCACTTCAGAGGGCCCTGTGGAACAGCAGCCTACCTCACAGAGCATCAGAGAGATACCTGGAGCTGATCTGGCTGCAGAGCATGTGGAGCAGCTGGAAGCAGCAGAGAATGAGGGGTTTGATCCAGGACCTAAGGCATGTGAGGGCTGAGTGAAGGGCAGAACAAAGGAGGTCTGCATGGCTCTTTGTGGGGCAAGGGCATTCCCACCAGTGATCGCTTGCGCCTGGTGTTGACTCTGTTTACTGGAAACTCTGTTGCACCCTGAACTCCTGCTTGTAGAAACTGTTCTTTTGGAGCTAGACTGGCTGATGACCTACCAATGACATTACAACCTCTGGACTGTGCCACAATGATGCTTTTGCCACTGCTTTGAGCTTTGCTTACTGGGAATGTGCCTGTAAGTTTTCCAAGGGATTTGAGACTGCCTGAGACTGTGTATGCATCTGCATACACACCCTGCCTGCTGCTGCTGTAATTGCTCAACCAGAGTAAAGCCTTTTGAATTGTACTCATTTGTGTGCATGTGTGTGTCATGCCTGGAACAGGACAACAGACAATTGAAGGGCTTTAAAGATTAAACCAGTACCTTCAATTGAGTTCACACTAAACTAGTAATTAGTGTAGACTTCTACTCCTATAACTGTAAGTTCTGGGATGGTCTTCAAGGCCATCTCCCATTCCAATCTATATAAGATTCTAGTCAGAATACTTCCAAAGGATGGACAGCCATTGTCACCAGGAGGCAGGCTTATTATATTAAATTAAACAAAAAACAAGGTAGAACTCTTAGAGGTTTAACCAAATTTGAAAAACCTATCACATATAACCCATCCCTTATCTATATGCAAACCCATAAATCACCAACATTTCAATCCTGGTGTCAGCAAAAAGGGTTACCAGAGCTTTATAGAAACATACCTTATTTTAATCTTGGTCAAGCAAACCAACTTTATATTCCTTCCTTTTACTTCTGACAATCTTGATCTTTAATTCATTCAGATGTTGTAATAGGATTTGGTCTCTCTTTCATTTTTTTTCCCATTCCAGAGGTTTTTTCAAGGCTTTAGGAAACCTCTTTTGTAAATCCAATAAAAAGTCATTATCCAGGTCATTCTCTTGGTTTGTCATTTGTATTTCCACTTTGATTTTCAAAACTTAACCAACTTTTTTTGTATATCCAGTAGAAAGAGCTTATCAGGGTTATTCTCTTGGCTTGTCATTTGTATTTCCAGTTCAGCTGCCTTCGCTATCTTGTAATCCACACTTTTTTTTTTTTTATTACCCAGTATTTCTGGTTCTACTATTTCTGCATCAGATATAATTTGTTTTACATCTGTTATCCCGTCATTAACATTTTTTAGACATAGTCTATCCATAGAAGTAGACATCATTTATGACATTCTAGCTACTAACTTCTGGCCCTGTTCTTTGAAAATCTTCTGAAGTATTTCAAATGTTACAGCATTTTGTGTAATTTTGTAAATCCCTATACTAACCAAAAACCAAAGGCAAGTTTACACTTTTTTCCCCCTTTCCTTTCCCCCTTTCCTTTTTCCTTTTCCTTTTCTGCCTGGATCTTTAGTCCCCTCTAGTGTCCAATTTCTGAAATCATAAAGTCTCAAATTTCTGTTATGACTTAAGATAGACAAAACAATTTGGTTCCCATGAAAAGCTGTTTATTTTATTTAATTATTTCCAAAATCTTATAGTAAAAGTCTCAATATTGTAAATTTGTCTGGACCCTTAATTCATTTATAGCTTTCTTAGATCAAAATTGTAGTTAGCATTTATTTCCATTTCTTCAAGTTCTTAAATTTATGTTTAATGTTTTTTTTGTTCAAGAAGGAAGGTAAGGAAGGTGGCTTTTCAAACTTGTCATTTCAAAGATCTCTAATAGCCTTAGGATGGTTAAATAAGCAATTTCCAGAAGTGATTAGAAAGTGTGGTTAGTGAACTCTGTGTCCTTTAAAAGGATCTGCCTTTTAATAGAAATAATTCTCTGGGACAAAGAGAATCTTCACACTCAAATGACATAGCAGGATACCCTATTTAAATAGACTGAATGTCCCTTTGCAGTTACTGAGGAACCACTGACCTCTAGTGCCTCAACCTTGTTGGGCTGAGTTTCACTTTACTGACTCTCATCTAGTTAATTTCAAACTTCAAACAATGATTTATTTCTTCTATTGCTTTGAGTATGGTAGATGAAATGTAGAAACAAGCTGCATGTAGAAACAGGGTTGTGTGTAACTCTCCATGTAATCATTCTCATTCACCTGATAACTACTCCTGGAAGACTCATACTAATCTTAAATAGGACATGGGACAAAACTCTGCCTACATCTGTTACTAAAAGGGACTGTGACAACAATGACACCCAACTTGTACAGAGTGAAATGGTCCCCTATAATTTTATATTTGTTTTCCCACTTTTCTTCAGAATTAATGATTCTCTTGCTTGAATTACATTCCTCTTCCAAATGGCATTCCTAGTTCCTGATCTAAATTAGCCTTGCCCAACATATAGCCTTCAGAAGTGCTTGATGAAATAGCTAGAATTCCCAATGAGAATAAAGCACCACATCCTGGAGATGGCTGACTTTGAATCCCATTTTCCCATGGTGTGCAACCTCTGCATTTATCAAAGGTGAGAGGTAAATTGGTCTGAGAGAGCGTGACTAGTCCAAAGTCACCCAGTGAGTTTCCATGGCCAAGAGTAGACTTGAACCTGGATCTCCCTGGTGCCAGTCCAGCACCTCAACCATTATACCATATTGGCTGTGGAGGGAAACATATCTTGGAAAAGGCAACGTGGTATAGAAGGAAATAATTTGATACTGTTCTTCTCATGGCTGTTGATACTGTGCTAGGTGACTCAAAGGGCCTTAGCAAACAATCCTCTTTTTTATCTTTTGCATCTCTATTACCTCATTGCTTTTGAAATTAGAAAGTATCTGGTCAAGCTGGAAGTCTGCTTTTAAGCTATGTTTAGAATATATGACCAGTTTCATTCTCAGAAGACTACATTCTTTAAGAGCAAAGTGATCTGGATAAGCTTAGGGTGGCCACAGAAGTTAAATCATGACTACACTGGGATGAAAAGGGTTAATCCTTAGTCTTTATATATTCAAGACAGGAAAGAAAAGGATGGGGAAATCCTCTACTGGCCTTAGATGTGTGTACTGTAAATCAGTAGATTCTCTCGCTTGCTCACTCTCTAACAGTTCTCTGCCAGTTAGCTCCACTGAGGATATAAGCTTAAACTATCTCTCCAATGCAGTGCTGGCTGAGGAATTCTGGGAGTTGGTCCACACATCTTAAAGTTCCCAAGGTTGAGAAACACTGCTCTAATGTAACTTCTGATATGATGCTGAACTTGATAGGTATCTTCTTTTCAACTCTGTGACATCTCAGAATGCAGCTGATCAATGCCCCTGTGCTAGATATATCTGTTAACACAACTATCATTCTGTCAATTGGCCATCCTAGAATGGCTGATAGGAGATGGAATCCAACAGTATCTGAAGCCTCACCATCCTTTATTTAAGGTGTATAATCTCAATACAAAACCAACCAACCCACAAAAAATATGATTTATAATGCGCCCCCACCAGGTCCAATCACTATTAAAAAATTAACAAATATAAACTAAATGGATATTGTCATCAAATTAGTATAATACATTCCTTCCACTTTGAAATACAAAAATGAAAGCTAGCAACTTTTCTTGACACCAAACTATTATTTTGTTTTGTTTTGATGAGAGAATAAATAAAATGCTGGAATGAGAACAGAATAGGAACAAAAATATTTTCTTTTCTCTTCATTTCATGTTCAGATAATATACACAGCAAACCAGTCATCTAGCTATCCTGGCAGCTACTGGCAGAAAATGAAATCACCATTCATAGTTGGCATCTACAGGAACAAAACTGGCTCAGATGTTCCTAGTTTTAATAATATGTAATAGCAATATCATCAGGAACTCCTTTGACATTATTGTAATATCCATGTAAACAATTATGGCACAAAGCATGTAGAGGTGTTTGCAGGAATGGGCAAATGATGAAATGTGTATCATGATGCTAACTCCAACCTTTATATACTAAGTACACATTGCAAGTATAAAGGGTGGAATTTGCATCATGAGCTCATTATGCACCTTGGTGTCATTCTAGTTAGGAACAGATGCTATGTGTGCATGGATTGATTGTAGCTCTACAGAAGGAAGGAAATAATGAATAAACATCAATGATGGATTTCTTGCATAATACCATCTTACTCTCCCATAGATGGAGTATTTAAACTGGTAACTACAAAATAGTACAGTTTTGATAGTTAAATGAGGTCAAAGTGAACTCAAAAAACAAACTCACCAGGGCTTTGATCTCATGAACACAACCAAACTTTTGAAAACATTGACAATTCTTTTAAAAATGGATTTTTTTTCATTACCTTAACCAGCCTATTCTAGAGTTTTGACAAAGTGTAAATTAATGCGAGTATAGCCTAGTCTTGTAAGAAGTTGGATTATTTACAGGCTAAATATGACCCGAGTGAGAACTACTTTGCACACAATTAAATGTAGGTTTTTGACAGTGAAAGGTTTCAAGGAAATTAGTTATATTCTACTGTCATGTAGTTGGAATCAGCTAAGGATAAGATGACATTGTCAAGTATTCTTTATAAAAAATACTGCTTTGGCATTTTGTAAAAGTGGCCCATCTTTTTTAAAAAATTAAGATTTTTTTTTTTAAAGGAAAGTACATCATGATCACTATGGACTACACATCACTAACCAGGTGCTCCTAACATATGCCAGTTATTTCCATTATAATATATATAATTTTGTATAATCATCACTCTCTCTTTGCAATTCAAATAGATTTCAATTTGCTGTTTTTTATAGAAGTAAAACAGTTTCTTTTTTTCTTGAATAAGCTTGTTAACAAAAATATTAGCTGACTTTTCACAAATAGAGATATACTTTGCTGTTACAAAAAGTTAGACTCTGTTATATCTATAAAGCTGGGGCAGCAGAAAATATGCTTGTTTGACAGTTCAGATCATGACTTCTAAATCTATACATTAGATTAGAAATACATTATTGCTCTTATAAAAGTGTTTATATATTCTAACAAGCTGCAAATATTTTAGGTAATTTCTCTTATTATATAATGCCTGGAAATATATAATAATTCTTTAGAAATCACAATGAAAATCCCATATGCAGAATATCAGAGCAACATATCCTTCAATTCATATTTCTCAGTAATTGGTATGAGAGCCATATTTTCTCTGATATTGGATGTAATTATAGATATTATGACCTGCAGCCATTCACAAATTGAGTTAATCACTTTTTAAGGTCATCCAAGTTGGTGATCATCGCTACATCTTGTGGAAGTAAATTCCATATTTCATTATGCATGGTATAAATAATTCCTTAATCCAATTAAGTGTGTTTAGAATTGCAGCCTTTATAATGGATACTATTCCTACTCATTTGATTGAAGCAGTTAATTTCATTTTCAGTAGAAAGTCAGTGGATTTTGAACTATGTTTAAATACCTTATCTTTTTGGATTATGCAAAGGCTATTGATTAAATTATTCAAACTATCGATATTTCATGACACATTTTATAATTGGTATTTGATAGAACTTTGTACATTTTTGCTGCTAAGCTAGAACTTTGGCTAAGTGAAAGCTTATTTCCTTTTGTAAAATATTTTGTTTCAGATGTTGCAATAACTGTTCCAATTTTAATACTCCCCCCTTTTTTTGCAACCTCAAGCTTTAACCAATATTACTTTCTTTTAATATTTTATGTTCTCTTTTTAAAGTTTGTATTTCTGGAATATATTAACAGTTTGTTCTCTTTTTCACATGGCTTTGTAAAATATAAACTTAGATTTATTTAAGACAGTATCTGTAGTGGTAGGATACTGTCAGGTCTGAGGGTGAGGTGGTTGTTGTTGTTAGGGATCTGACAGGGCAAGTTAGCAAGAATGTGTGAATGTGCTAGTCAGTCATGAAGAAGTAGTTCATACTAAGGTATGAGGTTGATGTTGAGGGACTAAGAAGGAAAAATTTAAGATATGGAACAAAGGAAGTTGAAGGATAGGAGATGTAGTTGTGGGGGAAATAGTCCCTCTGGAGTGGCCCTGGCCAGACTGCTTGCTCCCCAGGCCTGAGATGGAGAAGGAATTGGGGGAAATATGGTTAGCATTACTATGTTGAGAGAGGGTGAAGGGTTGACCCAGGGCATGGCAATTTTGCTGGAAGGCCCAGTTTGTGACCCAGTAGTGGAATAGAGAAACAGATTCTAGTGGTGATGGGTCAAGGAATATACAGCAGGAAGTGTTGGGCAAGACACTGCAGGGAAAGGGGAAGAGGAAGAGGAAGGGGAAAGGGAAAGGGAAAGGAAGGGAAACCATAATTTAGTACCGACCCCCACCTCCAGACTGACTGCCTCAGCCTTGGGTTCAGGAGGTCTTATTGTTGGTGACTTTGGGCTCAAGCTACTTATGGTAAATTCCAGGCCTCTCTGCAACATATCAGTTCCTGACTTGATAGTGGATGAATGAGCAGACCTGGCATGCATTACCAAAACCTGTTTGGGTGAGGCTGGTAATATCACCCTCTCAGAGATTTTCTGTCCTAAGAGTTGGGTACTTTAGCAGCTGTAGGTCAATAGATTATCAATAGATTTCAAAGCACAATTTAAGTATGGGCTTTAATCTATAATGCCCTATATGGCTTGGCTCCCATGTATCTTCAGGACTGCCTTCTCCACCTAGAATCTAGCTATCCAAAACATGCTCACTGGTTTAAGAAATAAAGAAGCAGGGGGGCTCTTTTGTGGAATACCCTCCCTCTCTAGCCAGGTTAACACCTACTCTGATAATCTTCTGGAAGCTAGTGAAAACTGAGCTCTTTCAGAAAGTGTTCAGAGGCTAAAGGGTCAGCTCTGTCTGAAAACTGCACTGTTGTGATGTTCTGGATTTATATACCATTTTTACTGTATCATTGATGTGAATTCTTTAGAGTCTGTGCCAATTATGGTGGCATATTACCTACATACCATATATATAAAGTCACTCTTTCTGGTGTCCCATACTACATTAGAGAAAAGTCCTCATCATTTTCTATGTGTTTTTATATATTTTGTAATATATTTTGTCTGAAATTAACAAGACTATATATTGAGCAAGGTATCTCAAAGACAGAGGTTTATCCTGACTTGACTTATGGTAGCTGTCCTGCACATTTCCTGAAAATCTCTCTTTTGCATGCAGCCCTGCATGTCTTGTATGTCTTGTATCATCAGAGTTAACTCCAGTTGTCTTGGCTGTGTATATTGCAAGAGGATTGAAATGTTTCTATAACAAGGTTTGGCATATTGGCTCTTCTGTCAAATGTCAGTGTTGCTTGTTTCTTGGCCTGTGCTTTGCAACCAAATCCCACTGACCCCAGTCCTCTGGCAGTCTGCCATCAAGTGGCAGGTAGTCAGCACAACATTCCCAAGGATCACATCTGTTGAGAATTGTTGGTAGTTCTAGGAAATTAGCCACTTCCCAATATATAGAACCCAGAATCTCACAAAAGCAAAATCCAGACAGTATTATGTTCCAGAATCTTTCATTCCAGTCTTTGTATTATGAAGGGGTGGTCGGAAGGGGTAGACAAGAAACAGGAAGTGAGCAGGAGACATAGTAGTCCAAGTCAATGAACATAGCTCCAATCAGGGGAGTCAGAGAAGATATATCATCCCTATTACTGAACTGTAAGAGTCATGGCATAAGGGTCATCTTGGTGACAAACAAATATTTCAGAATGACAAAAAAGTAAAAAGAAAACTTAAAACAACCAGAAGTGAATGACTAACTTAGAGTTCGTGAAGTGTGAATATGGGGAAATTAAAAAAAACAAACGAACAATGAAATATGGAGTATGCACCGGGCTGTGATACGCATTCTAAAACTTTCTAATAGAAAAACTTTTCATTAAAAAAATAATGTTATAGATTCCAAGTATAATCATAGTAGTAGTAATTGCCTGGAAAAATTTACTCCCTATTGGCTAGGCACTCTAAATCAGCAAAAGTGGAATATACATACATAGTGTTCTGCTGAAAAAGGGCCATGAGGGTACTATATTTACTGAGTATTTACTTGAATACAGAACAGGAACGCAAAGCTTTTTGAAATAAGAAATAATGTTTTGAAAGAGCAATTACTGTAGCCACTTCTCCAGGCAACTCCAATTTAGTTTACACATGGTGAGCTTCCTGAGTTGTTCATCACAAGCTGAAATATATTGTAGCAAATATTGACCTGAATGCCAAATGTCACTTAGCTGAGAAGGATCTGGACAAGAATTCAGAAAACTCAAGTAAATCACAAGATGGAAAAAAAAATCAGAGTGGAAAATAAAATGCATAATGTTGTACCTATTACTACTGAAGACTCAGCTCATTATATTTCTATATATAATATAGTAATCAGCTTGTTTTCTTGCTTAGTTTAATATAGGTTCATATAATTGCCAGAAGTAATAAGAAGCAATGATTCCTGATAACTCATCACTGATCATTAGTTTTAACAGTTACAACTATTAATGTTTCAAATGATTATGGCATTTATTTATTTGTTTGTTTGCTTATAAAGTTGTTTATAGACAACCTACCTCAAAAATAAAGCACTCAAGCCAGTTTACAATCAACAAAAGCAAGTTGAACCAAGTTTAGCTAACCCAGGCAACCTTCATACTATCAGCATACCATCCCTTACTGATTGCATGGGGTGGGCCGAATATGGTTAAGAAAGATATCTAGTAGGTACCTGGACACCAAGCCATCTGATGACCAGCTGCTTAAACTGGACATGGGAGCTAACCAGAAGCCAAAACAGCCATCACAGCAAGGGTATATAACAGTGCTGAATCTGCTACTTCCAGGTACCAGATGGACACTCACATTTGGACCAACTGAAGTTTCCAAGTCTTCATGTAGAGCACATAAAAATAGTTTATACACTGACTGTTGCCAGGGTGTCTTAGTCCAAAAAAGCTGCAAAACTATCCCACTACCCAACTGAATCCTGTCAGACTGCAACTCTACTTTGCAGTTAAAATTAATCTGAGCTTGTTTTGACCTATCCACTTGCTTATGGCCTTCAGGGAATCAGCCAAATCTTCCACAACATCTGCAGTCTGGCCTGGGATGGTGACATACAACTGGATATCATCAGCATACTGATAATACCACATCCTGAACTGATGGATGATCTCCCCCAGTGGCTTTATGTAGATTTTAAACAACACGGGGGAGCGGACTGAGCCCTGTGGAACCCCATATTGAAGCAACTGTTCTTTCCCCTAACTGGAATTACCTATTTAGGAGGGAGTAGAACCACTGTAATACAGTAATTCCAAGCCCCAATCCTTGCAGTCAGTCTGGAAGGATACTATGGATGATGGCTTCTAAAGGCTTCTAAGAGGACCAGGAAGGAGTATGTTCCCTACACCAGCTCCTGATAAAAAGACATCATGTGGATAATAGAACACAAATTTATTAATTAACAAAATAAAATGTTCATAAGCAAAATAAAGCAGCTACATGCTCAGTGCTACACAGGTTTACTCAGAAGTAAATCTCACAGAATCTAATGGCATTTGTTCATTGCAAGAAAGAGTGTATAGGATTGCAGCTACAATCCAATAGCTCTTTCAAGGTTAGACACTTTTAATTAATTAACAAAACACCATCCTTCTCTTTTTATTCTTTATCATCACTTTACTGACAAAGCTGCCATCAGGGAAAAGTGCCTCTAAAAATTATTATTACCAGTAAACATTTATTGCATGCTAGATAGTATAAGAATGTAATATGTGCAGTTAGAGGGCAAAGTTAAAAAAGGAGACAAGGAATTTATTAAGCTGTAGCAAGTATATCCTATGTGAAATTTAATCAAAGCAGACAAAATAGAAGATTTGATAGCCCAGTAATCCCAGTAAATAGATGTCTTAAGGAAACTATAAACAACAAACTAATCTAAACATAGGGGGCAAAATGAAAAAAAATGAAAGTAATAAGTGCAGAGAGATCTAGTGTGGTGTAGTGGTTAAGGCAACAGGTTAGAAACTGGAAGATTATGTTCTAGTCCTGCCTTAGGCATGAAGCCAGCTGGGTGACCTTGGGCCAGTCACACTCTCTCAGCCCTAGGAAGAAGGAAATGGCAAACCACTTCCAAAATTTCTGCGAAAATTGCAGGGACCTGTCCAGGCAGTCACCAGGAGTCAACAATGACTCGAAGGCACAATTATTATTATAATAAATAAGTGCAGAGGATCTTACAAGCTGCCTTCAGATCTTGACATTCCAAATTATCAAATATAAAATTAAACTTTTCCCTGGTATGAAGCATCAAGTGTTTAAAACTAATTGATGTGCATATGAACTGTCTCTGTTGGCAGGTTAATATTTTATCAGCATAACATTATTTTCTGAAACTTATCACACCCATAAACTTTCACAGAGCATGAACATACCATATTAAATGGCATTTTAGTATTTCACAAATTCAACAAAATTTAAATAAATCACAGCACCTTTCAAACTCAAGTTCAGACAGCATGCAATTTTACTTTCTAAAACTTAGACATCAAAATGTGGCAGCAAGAATTGTTACCCAAAGCATAACAACTTAAAATGCAACATTAAAAAAACCCCGTAATTTTGGCAAATAAGGTAAAGAAGTCATCCTGACATAATAAAACCAAAACTGTTCCTGTATTTTCTCCAAACATTTCTTCAATCACTTTCAAGAATCACAGAATCAACTTCTGTTGAATGAAGGTTTGCTCTGGAATAGCTATATAATGTTAAATGATTTGTTCTACCATCAATATAGATAGCCTATTTAATTATATCTAGACAGTTAAGAAACTGATATTGATTACATGCCATGCTTTCCTCCTGTCTTTCAGTTTGGAGCCCTTAATAGTTTAATAATTTTAAACTGAAATTATTCTTAACAATATGAATTTCAATAATCCATGTAGAATCATTTGATACTTTACCCCAAAGACTATATGCTTGGATTACATTCACAAAAATATATAGAACAGGATTCTTCACACTATTGGCTTATTGTTCACAGGCATGGATGCAAATGCACTCTGCTTGATTATTGCCACTTGATAATGTTTGCAAGTGCAAATGCTTAATCAAGCAATAAACTAGTTGAATTGATTATGTTTGAACCCAGACTTTGACTTACTGCTTTTCAAATAAGCCTGCATATGAAAGTCAACTTCAAATGTAAGTTTGTTAGAGATATAACAACCTAGGGGTCATAGTTTGGGAAGTAGCAATAATATTTTCTACTCAATTTTCTCCACAGTTAATTGGATTAAATTATTGCTCCTATTTGCTGAGGAAGCAAATAGGTTGAATCTGGTAAATTGCACCAATAAATTTGCTTGTATGATAAGCACAGATTCAGAAGAATTCAAGTTTAGCATTTTAGGTGACTATGGCCATTACATAATACTGAAATATAGCTACAAATGATGAATGAAAATTAATTCCATCCTGTTCCTTTTATTAATCTTCTATAATTGTATAAACATTGTATGAATAGGACAACTGTTGCAAAACTTAATACAGGATTAATTAAATGGAACTAGAAACAGGAGATTCAGGAGATTTTTCAAACCATATTGCTTGTTTTCCATTTTAATAATGTGTTGAGAATATTTAGAGAAAAAGAATGTTTAAATGTCTCATTAAGGCTCATAAGTGAGTTCAGCAATGCTGCTTACAATGGAAGCAGCCATTAGGATAAATTGGTACAGCAGAGAAATGGAATAAAAATAAAATATTTAATATAGGAGTACAATAAAAGTTGAGTGGGAATTAATCAAAGGCCATTTAGATTAGCACTTGTTCCCACAGGAACCAGATAGAAGCTGCTTGAAAATCAAGGTTGATATTGTTTGCTAATCTTTGCTGGCAATAGATGGGTGGAGTTATCTCTCACTGTCCCATCATTGGACCTTTTTTATTCATCCATTGCTTGTCTTATTATATTGTTGTCACTTTTTACTGTGGCTCAGAAGTGCAGAGCCAATGGAATTTGAGGTGAGAGAGCAAACCACTGGAGATTATGTACCTCAGATTATCAAATTCTGTATTTGTAGTAAAATGGTACCTAAAAAATGAAAGACCTCTAGAGTATTTCAAGATGGAAATTTTCAAGTTCTGCAAAATGATTGTTTTCCCACTCTAAGTGGAATTACAGTGGACTCCCCAAATATTAGTACTTTTCATTTCCCATCTTTTTTGTTCTCACCTATGTAAAAGAGGGTTGTCAGAAAACAGTCATTACTAATGGAGGAAAAATTTAAAACAGGTGAACAAATACAACTGCTGAAAGGTTTCCAGGAACTCCATCTATCAGTAGCACTTCAGAAATGGCAAAATTTTATTGACAAATAATGAAAGGGTTGGGCCATATTGGGGCATAGATTGCATTTTGATAATGAGACTCATGAATATTTAACTCTTTGGAAAATTTCTACTCTAAAAATAGATGGTAAAACATTTTATTGGAAAGTATGGGTGGAAACCAGGATAGTGACTTATTCCAGATGTCAAGGAATGGATTTTGGAAATACGTAACTTATCCATCCTGGAAGAAGCAATATTTTCTACTAATCAAAGGATGAAGCAATATGTTCTTCTTTGGCAAAGATTTTATGATATTTTACAATAATATTTTGTACCTGATTATACTATAGTATTATATAGTATTTATAGTATTTATTAATAAACTACTTCTCTTTTCTTTTTCTGGCTTTTATCATTTTTTTTTTAAGTTGTAGGATTGTTTAGTTTAGTTTAATTTTGTTATTTTAGGGTATTTCACTTATGTATATCACAAAATCTATAATGAAAAAAAGAAAAATAATGAAGAGGTATTACAGAATAGCATTGAAATCAGGAAATGCTGGTGTATCAACAGCTATAAATTCATAGAATGCATCCAATGCCTTGTGAGGGTAAATATACTGTTGAAACCAGAAAGTCATTGTATGACAACTATAGCAGGAGTGGAAAAGTCCTTCTGGATCATGGGTACTGGTCAACCATATGTAAGTAAAGCAGGTGATACAGTAATATCATGAGCAGAAGCAGTGCTGAAAACTTTTAGTCCCACATTTTGTTCTGGAATAAAGAAATGACAACAAAGCATCTAACCCACTTATGGCTTCCTCCTCTCTGTATTCAGTGATAACACAGAATCAAGGTCGCTGCAAACTGGCTATTGAAGAATCATGGACTCTATAAACAGAATCAAGGAGCCTCGTTTCTTCAGTTTAAACTCAAGAACTGTATATATTCTTTAATTTTTACAAATTGAAGAAAAAAATTATACCATCAGAAAAGCATTGCAGTTCATGAATAGCCAAATTCCAAAATATGCTTTACCACCAAAGGAGGAAGAAGGAAAAACAAGAGTGGCAGAAGGTTAAGTCTACATTTCCATTAAAAATGCCCAGTAATTTTTAAACAGATACTGTATGCAAAAGTATGCATGCTGTAAAAATGTTGCATAAAATAAGATTTTCATTAATACTGTAATTCATTCATGGGGACAGATGTGGTACTACAACTACTTGCAACTATGCTGCTTGATTACTACTTGTGGTAAATATAACGAAATGTAATTTTACTTCATATCTTTTTGAAGTTTCCCATTTCCTTTCTGATTTTAAAAATAATAGACAAAATTAAGTTTATTTCAGTGATTCACCAGCATATTAACATCTTATAAAACATTTACTTATTCCTATGTGAGAATACAACTATATAATGGCATTAAAATAACTTATTTTAGAGGAACATATAATGTTACTGTTTTAAAAATTGGGAATAGAAAAACCAATAGAACACTTAAAAATCAACTTTCAGTTCTGTGTTTAAAATGTGCAAAGGCAAACTGAATAAAAAATCTAGAAAAATAATAACTTGGACAAAGACAATAGAGACATCATGTTATTATAATTTGATAAATATAGGAAAGAATTGAGAGCCAGTTTGGTGTAGTGGTGAAGGCACCAGGCTAGAAACTGGGAGACTGTGAGTTCTAGTCCCACCTAGGCACAAAGCCAGCTGGTGACCTTGGGCCAGTCACTTTCTCTCAGCCCTTGTTTAATACCATCATAACTTTGAATGGTCACTTAATGAGTGATTGTTCAATGAGGACTACCTGTAGACCTGCTGGCAGATGATATGTTGATATTTACTGATATACCTGTGCCTTTAACACCAACTTCAATAAAAGAAATTTATAGTTTTGGAGCTATGGCTGGATACAAAATGAATTTATCATAATCTGAATTGGTGGTTACTAAGTTGTCAAAATCAATTTTATCTCAAAGGGCTCCATGACTTAGAAAGATTTAAAACCTCTGATCTAGAGATAACAAAAGTGTTTCTTTCAGCATTACCAACTTTTTAAACAGTCAAACAACATTTAGCTAAGGCATTTAAAACTATTTCAGCTCTCCCACTGTTCTTGCCTTCCTATACCTTTTCTGATAAACAGCAGAAAAATAGTAAAGCAGACTTGATTTATGTGAGCCTGGTCAAGCATTACTAGGTTAACCATTTCTTTACTATCTAATTAAATATTACAGTCTCTAGTAAAGTCAACTCAGCTATGTGTATAACTATTTCTACAATCCTCCCTACTTAGAATTAAGTAAGGGCATTATTTACGCTGGCTGGCAATCTTACTCAGGATGGCAAGATGTGTTTTCTATCTTCAGCCTCCTGTAGAGACTATTTTCAGTGGGGAAACATTTCCTTCATTGCCCATCTTATTTGATGACCTTCAGAACTCACTTCGCAATGTTTCAGGAGTCCTGGCCTGTCTTTCCCTGGAACCAACAAGTCTTCAGAAGCCAACATTGTCTAGAATCCATTTTGGGTCTCCAACCATCATCTTTCTTTTTCTTCCTTAAACCTTTCTCTTTAAAGTCTACCAGCTCTTTCCTCCTCTATGCCAGCACATCAACTCCCCTTTCCAGTTAGAATGTTTCCCTCTGTGAGAAATGTGTGTTATCTCTTCTTCTCTCAATTTATGTTACCAGGTAAAAGAACATTTTGTAGGACTCCAAGCTCATCTCACAGGATGGTTGACAGCCTTTAACTATTGCATACTGTCACAATGCTGTTAGAATATTCTAAATTAATTATTAAGAATTAGGAAGACATGGAATAGTTAATTGAATACTATTTTGGCATCTGTGTCACATTTCAGGAAGTAAATTACGATTCAGCAAAACTACTGTTTCTTGTCTCTTTGAATTCTATGTATCTTTTCAGGAAGAAATTTATACGTTCAGCTAATTACTGGAGATGTGGTACTGAAAACGTAACACTAATTCACATGATACGGTATTTCCCCTTCCCATTAATGAGATTTAGGTTGATTACTAGGCAAACTTTTAATTCAAAATGACATAATCAAGCTCACTACCTGATTTCTGCATGACAATGTCTCCCAGTATACTGATGATTCAGGAGTGACTACTGGCAGTTTTGCATATATGAATAATAAGAATCAGTAAAAGAATAATATAATGTTATGATCTAAATCATCCTAATAAGAAGACTCATGTTTCATATAACTTGTCTCCTGTTGAAGAAATGTAAATTGAACCTGCTTTTTAAAGGAAGAAAGTGAAACAGCATCCTGTGGCTTCAGATAAATAAAAGATTCTTTTTTTCAAAGGTGAACCATTAAATACTTTAAAGGCACGGCAGAACTGGGTGTATTCAGGTAAGAAATGGATACAGTTAGACATTCCCATGGAGATTATTACTAATTTTAAGAAGCACCTTATTTTAATGCATCTACATGTTTGGATATACAAACAGGTATATTTTATTTATTAATTTACTTGCTGTTGCATTTGTATTCTGTCTTTCCCTTTAGGAGCTTCAGGAGACATATATAGGGGGTCTTAACTCACAAGGCAAACAGGACAGAGCTAAATAGATTCACTTTACTTTCTTCTAAAATGAAATATAGTTCAATGAGAAATAATAGCCATTGCTAAGTGCACCTTAAAATTGCTTTTAAGGGAAGATTACATCATTATCCAGCTTTCTGGACTACTGTCTAGGACAGAGGTAAGCAATTTGGTGGTCTCTTTTGGATTACAAATGCTGCAGACCTAACCATTACTTATAGAGAGCCAGTTTGGCGCAATGGTTAAGGCATCAGGCTAGAAACCAGGAGACCATGGGTTCTTATTCCACCTTGGGCACACAGCCAGCTGGGTGACCTTGAGCCAGTCACTCTCTCCCAGCCTTAGGAAGGAGGCAATGACAAACTACTTCTTGCCAAGAAATCTTCAGGGACTTGTCTAGGCATTTGCCAGGAGTCAACACTGACGTGAAGACACAAAAACAACAACAACAACAACAACATACATCTGGGAAATACAGGAATTGTAGTCCAGATTGAGGACCAGATTGTTCTAAATTTTAAGATTATACAATGAATCTACAGTACGTTCTGCTTCCCAGAAGCCCTTGTGTAATAAATTCTGAAAAGGGGTCTTTTGAAAATAGAAATAGGCATTTGTAATAATTGGCCCTAAAGACATGGACACATTTAGGCTGAAATGTCATTATTGGGCAGAAATTTTTATTTCATTTTCATATTAAGGCTAACCTGTATATTTCTTTGTACTTTCATCTGCAGTGTTTAATTAGAAAAATACATGATATTTTCAGACTCCTGATGTAAACAGTTGAATTGGAGCAACAGCAGGGAAATTCAGAAAGAATGATTTCATATCACACTTTTTGATTAAGTAAAAATGCATGGGTATATACAGAGGACAGAAAAGAAATTATGCTTCAGCATCAGCCAGTTTCAGGGTTAAAAAAAATCACGAAATGTCCTAGCCATATGAAGAAATAGTTATACATATCGTAGGATACAGGAATATCTCTCCTTCTTCCATATAGAAACCTAAAAACATTATCTATTCACAGATCAAGCATATATATGTAACTTTTTCAGGGACACACTGGCTTTTCCGTTTATCTGCATTTAATTTAAATGCCAGGATCAGAAACTATGATCAAAGTTCCAAATGCAGTTATTTGGAAACAGTGACAGATACTTTTCATCATATGAGAGCTGTTTTTTCTCCTTTGATTCAGATACTAATACAATTATAATACATAGCTGATTGGGAACATAAAATCTGCAGCAGGATTAATATATTTTCCTAAAAATAAATGGGTCAGATTCATGGAATTGAAAAGGCCACCAAATCCAACTTCCTGCTCAGTACAGAATCCAAATTAAATGGGTATCTAGCCTCTGCTTCCATACAGCCAGTGAAGGGGAATCCACTGTCCTCTGAATACTTAGTTATATTGCCAAACTGCTTTTTCTACTACAGGATCTTCATTTTCTATAATGTGAATCCATTAGTCCATGGTTTGGCCGGCTTTAATACTCTTGGGTTGGATACTGAAGAGGGTTACACAGGGGAAGATGCCTGGTTAATTATAATTAATAAAAGTTTATTAATTTATTAATTTTTGAAATTTATTTACATGTATTATACATTTATTTTATTTAAATTTATTATTATATTAATGAAATCCCAATTCTTACAGTATCAGAGAGATTCCTCCCGGACCATTTGCAGTGAGCCAAAGTTGCAGTAAGGAGGAAATGTTAGTCCTATCAGGTAGACCAAACAGAAACAAACACTAAAGTGTTTTTAGTGCAGACCTAATACCATAACATCGCCATTTAGTCTTCTCAAGAGTAAACAATCTAATTTGTTTCAAAATATCTGTATAGGGCTTAGTTTTGAGTTTCTAGATTATCCTCACTCCTCTTCTCTAAACCTGTTGCAGTTCGTTTGAATCCTTCCTGTAGTGTGATGACCCAATCCAGACACAATACCCAAAAGATCCATACAGAGTATCTTCTGTTGTCTAAGTGAGGAAGTTGTCTGATTTTTGTGATGAGAATAGTAGCTCTCTGTGGTCTTCATGTATTCCTTGACAAAGTAGTGGCATTGCATAGGTGCCTGGATTTAACCCCATAGAGAACTTCTGTTTGGGAAATTGTATGTATAATTGTCAGTGAATTGTCAGTGCTCTTAAAACTACTTGCTACACTATTAACTATGTTAGTGAAGCTATAGTATTGTCCTGTGTAGAATGGATTCCCAGATGTTATCACAAAATTTGCACTGTTGCTATATGTTAATTTGTATCTTCCATGCATGACTAATGTGAAGACATTGTGAATAGTGATAAGTGATAAGTGTTGCTAAGGAATCTGTGGGATCAGCCAACACTGTTGCTATGTTAACGCTGTTTTCAACTATTGCTTCTACTGTGCTTTTTACACTGTTGCTAGGAGGATATCTCAAGATACTGTATAACTAGTACATTGTTGCATATTCCAGTGTAGCATCAGCAATCTTAGCATGAGCACCAAGACTGGCTTGCCCAAAAATTAGGCAAGAATTGTTCAGGCAGTTCTTCAGGTCCCACTCCACTGTGTGTCATAATCAAACAAATGTACGAGAGAGAGATTTCAGTGAAACTTATTCTTTCGTTATGTCCCATCCCAGATGCTCAAACATCCATGAAACTGATTCTGGTTTCTAAATTTAGAACACAATGAATTCTGTGACTTTTTACAAGACCAAATGAATACATAATCATAGTCAGAGTATAGGTAGTCCTCACTTAATGACCCTAATTGGAACTGGCAACTCTGTCACTAGTTAAGCAGTTGTTTAAACAAAACATCATGTGACTACCCTGCATAATGATCACAGTTCCAGTAGTCCCTGTTGTTAAGCGAATCCCATGTGGTTGTTAGGAGAGGATCCAAGCCATTCCCAGCCTGGTCCCTCTGAGCCCCAAGCCTCGGTTCTTCCAAGGCAAGGGACGGCCTCTGCTTTAACTCCCCCCACCTGCCTATCACCTCCCCCATCTCTGCCTTTTGGCCCTCCCTGCATGGCCAAGATAAAGAGGTATTCCGCCACGCCCCCCCCCCCCACTGCCACTCCTAGCAAACCTTCCTTCCTGTCCTCCTCAGCATGATCATCATGTTCTTCTCCTCGCCACTGCTGCCAAGGAGTGCCACCTCAAGCCCCATGGCACGGCAAGCAGCCCTGTTGCCACAGTGTGGCAAAAAGCCCCATTACTGCAGCACGGCGAGCAGCCCCAGAGAGGTACAGCAAGAAGCCCCATTGCTGCAGCATGGCAAGAAGCACCAGAGCTTCAGCACAGCAAGTAGCCCTGTTGCCATGGCACGGCAAGCAACCCCAGAGCTGTGGCCTGGCAAGCCCCAGAGAAGAACCTGCTTAGGAGCCCACCTCCTCCTGTGTCCCACCCTGCATTGTTTGCCCAGGCCCATCTTGCCCATGAAGCAGTCTTCCAAGAGCCATGCCTCCTGACCCTGACCTGACATCACTGGCATGCAATAAGGGGAGGGGAAAGAAAAAAATATGGCCCAGCATGGCAAGAAGTCCCAGTGCTGTGGCAAAGGATTGTCCCAGCCAGCAGTGGAACATAGTGAGAAGGATCACTCTGGCCAGCAGGGCCCTGCCCTTCCCTTTTCAGCAGGGCAGCAGCACACACACACTTCCCCTCCATGGGGAGGCAGGCAAAGATGACAACGAAGGGTGGTGGTGGGGGCTGGCAGGGGTGGAGCGGGGGGGACAGTCGTAAATGTGGGCAGGCTCAAATTTTTATCATGTGACTGTGTGGGCATTGTGTGAGGGTTCTTTGCTTTCCAAGGACTGGACCCACCACAGCATAGCAAATCTGTACACAATGCTTTATTGCAGCACACATCTTCACCAACAACAGGATATTGCTCTAGGTCAACTCCACCCATCTAGGACTTGCACGTTGCCATGTAAATATGTCTCTAAACTCAGTCCTTTATACTCAATTCAAACAAAAATCTCAAAGTCTATAAAATAGCATAAAACCTTTGCCTTTTTCCAAAAGTTCTTGCACTAGTTGGGTTGAGGTGCTGCCTCAGTGTGATTTTTCCTTTTCTAGTTGCTGCTGAGCTCCAGGCTAAGCTCCAAGCTCCGCTCTTAAACAGTGTTGCTTTTGAGCACTCCAGCTGAGCTCCCAAGCCAAGCTCCAGGCAGAAATCCCACCAGGATATGCTGCTTACCTAGCAGTTGACTGATAGTCCTCTTGCCAGCCTGTAATAGCTGTCAGTCTCCAGATGTCGCCTCCTGCTTCCTTGCCTGCTTGCTGTTTTCCTACCTCCTTTTCTCCTACACACCTCTGCGCACTCTGTCTTAGTGTTTGCTTTTGTAAGCTAAGAGCCTGGGTGGGGTGAGGCTGCATTGGACATTTGTGCATCCTTGAAAATGCCAAGGTGTGGCTCAATTAGCCAGATAGCTGGAACGCTAGCATGGAAGCTCATGAGTAACTTTGTGAGTGAATGAATGCATGCATGAGCCCATCTCTCAGGTTTCTGGGGCTATAAACTTTTACAACCTTTTGAGAAAAAACATGAGCTGTGCTGAGCCTTGGGAAAGTGGGGTGGGAAGCATTTCTGCCTGGCTGCAGCTGCTTTTCCCAAGTGCAGACAACAATCCCAGCTTCACTTTCTCATATGCTGCAATGGTTGTAAGTTTGAGGACCAGTTGCAAGTCCATTTTTTCAGCGCCATCATAACTTTGCATGGTCGCTGAACGAATGAATGTTAAGCAAGGACTACCTGTACATCAAATTAAATTATAAAATCAATATTTGCAAATATAATTATTTATATTTATCAAATTGCAATGAATAATTGTAGTTTCATTAGAACAAGAGATCCATGGGCACTGTTCTATATCTTTTTTTATTATTATTTTTATTTGTCGAATTTGTCACCATCCATCTCATGCAGCAAATGTGTAAAACTAACCTGAAATAGTTGAAAAACAATCTGCCACAAAACCTAAATAACACAAAGTGGAGAACCTGTCACATGAACATCAAGAAGAACTCAGACTTTTATGATAATTCCAGTGATTTCAGCTAAATCAAGTAGTGTTTTCAAGGAAGGTTAAAGAAGCTTTTATTCTAAAGTTTGTCTATACCTTCAAGCCCTGAATTCATCACACAAAACTGACCAGTACAAATATGCACACAAAATAATTGCCCACTTTTATAGACATTGCTTTCCTCATTTATTAAACAGAAACTTATAGAGTGCATATAACTTTTTGCCTAGCTATTATTATATCCTTCCCCAAATTTCAAAAGGGTGTGCCAGAGTAGTAAAATTTCTGCATTAAATAATGGGGCAAGGCCAATGACTTCCTTAAAAATTAATTACATGTACAGCATGAAAAGTTACTACTTGGGTAATTCATTCTGTGTGAAAAATAAGAGGCTTGTGGTACCTTAGAGATGAACAATTTTATTTATATGGGATCTTAATTGGATCCTCATTCACTTCATTAAAATGCAATATGGAGCAACTAAATGGTTTAAAACTAGGAAAGGAATACATCAAGGTTATCGAGGTCATCTTATTTACTTAACATTTATGTAAAATATATAATGAGAGATGCTAGACTAGAAGAAATTGAGTCTGAAATTAAAATTGCTGGAAGAAACATCAATAACCTGAGATGTGCTGATGATCTACTTTGAAGGTTGAAAGAGAGGACGACTTAAGAAATCTCTTGGTGAAGATAAAGGAAGAGAGTACAACAGCCAGTCTGCTGCTCCATTTTAAAACAAAACAAAACTGAGATGATGTCAACAGTTAATGCCAACTCAGAACAAACAGACAAAGGAAAAACACTGAAGCAATAATCTTCCTAAGCTCAAACCGGAACCATGTCTAGACCATTTGTTATTTGAGAGAAAAATGATGACAAGTCTAGATAAAATATTAAAGCACATAGACATGAGGCTGAAAACCAAGATATGTATTGCTGAGGCCATGGTTTTCCCAACTGTGTGAAATGGTTTTCCCATTCAGCTGTGAAATCTAGAACATCAGAACAGGCAAGGAAAAAAATCTATAACTCTGAATTGTGATGCTGAAGAAGATTGCTAAAAATACATGGGGTTGTAAGAACAAGTCATTTAGTACTAGATTAAATAAAATCTGACTGATCACTCTAATAAAAAAATCTAAAGCTTAAATATTTTGGACATAAAATGCAAAGTCAAGAGTCATCGGAAAAGGCCTGATGCTTGAAAAAAAGTCATAGGCAATTGAAAAAAAGGCCAATGGAAGACCAGGTAGCTAGATACTATTCCTGATTAGGGACATGAGCATGACCTTACAAGAAATCAAAGAAACAGTTACCGACAGACAAGCTTGTTGAAATGATGTCCATCGGGTCATGAAGAATCACAAGTGACTGAATAACAACAGATCCTTTTGTATTAAATGAGGTTATAAGAAAAGGGCTCCTATGTACTCATAATTGTTCTTGGGGTAAAAATATAAAGAGTGGGAATAGTGAACATTGGGATCAGAAGGCAGGATTGTTTAGAACAGTGTTTCTCAACCTCAGCAACTTTAGGATGTGTGGATTCCAGCTCCCTGAATTCCCCATGATAGGAATTGGATAGGAAATGAACTTGCTACCATTATATTTATTGCTCCTCTATAAATATATTTTGCAATCATTTCTCCAAAGATAAGTCATACAATCTCCAACAACTGAGTTTGGGGATAACTGGAATTAACATTGTTTATGCCAATTTATTTAACAATGATACAGTAAATATGACAATGAAAATTATTACCAGATTAATCTCTTTAACTAAGTTAATTTTTAAGAGTAGATCATAGAAAGACAAACAACAGTGTAGATAATGGAGTGTTTTGAGGATTTAAAAAAACAACAATACAACCATAATATCATCATCATAATCATCATAATCATCAAGTACATACTGTACATGGATTCAAACAATTTGATGGAAATAATGCCACACAATATTCCAGTTTTTTTCCTTATTTTATTTAACTTAAATGTCAGTGAAAAACACTTTGTTTCCCAAGCTTCAAGCAATACAAGTGATTTATGACTCCTAATTGCTTTAACATTCTATAACAAATTCTCACAAAGCCTTTAGTGCACCAGTTTAAAAATGAAAAAGAACACAGATAAGAGGATGTGAGGAGGGGGTGTTTGCAAGATCTGAAAAAACAGTCTATGCATAAGTATTAATGGAGAGATTATTGTTTTTCTAAAGTGTATTGCTTTTTATTACTTGTAGCAATCACAATAAGAACATAAATGTTTGCAAACCTAGCATCTCTTGCTCTGCAGATATAGATTAGATGCAAGAGGCCCTCACTCTTGGATTTTTTGCCTGAAATAATGGTCTGTTAGGCTAGAAAGAAAGGTTACATGACATATCTCAGATGACTATAGAACCTTATGAGATAATGAAGTAATTCTACCTCTGCATGTTTCAGTTTCATGGTGGAAAACCTGAATACTGTAGGCTAATATTTTTGTTGTTGTTGATCTCCAAAGTACAACTCAAGCTTTTTCATTCAAAGTTTTGTCCACTTAAAATATCTAGCTACTTTGAGACATTAAAATGTAATCCAAATACTAGGCATTTTTAAAATTTAATTGGACTACTGGTTCAAGATGGAGCTTATTGATCCATTTTCCACTAAGAATCTAGAGTTTTCTGATTTCAGATTTTATAATAATGAATATGTTATTATATAAATAATACAGGTAGCCCTCACCTAACAATGCTAATTGGGACCGGAAACTTCATCGTTAAGTGGGATAAGTCGAAAAACCATGTGACCACGTTGCTTGGTAACAGCAGTTCCAACAGCCTCAGTTGCCATCGTTAAGTGAGGACAGTGTGAGTTATTACGCAAGGACCTCACGTGACTGTGATGAGCACCTGGATCGCAATCATGTGACCACAGGGATGCTGCGATGGCCATAAGTATGAGGATCAGTCATAACTACCACTTGTTTGGCATTGTTGTAAGTCTGAACAGTCACTGAACGAGTGGTTGTTAAATGAGGATCTAACTGCATCTAATCAAGGGATCATCTCCACAAGAAATACTGTATATGTAGTGGTCAAACTATTTTCAAGCAAGCACTGTTTGTTCTTTAATACATGGTCTAAAACTTTAACTTAACCAATAAAGATTTAGCTTATTAGACTAACAAATGGTGGTGACCAAATTTGAAATATAAATAAATTAAAAAAAATAAAAGTATATAACTGTTTACAATCTTTAATGCGCTACTGTGCTATCTAATAGTCTAAAGTGTTACGTTACTACATATACACTTCAAAGGTCCTGGAAAACTTAAAACTAGCAGCCATATTTGCAGTACAGATAGTCCTTGTTTAGCGACTACCTTGTTTAGCAACTGTTCACAGTTATGATGGTGATGAAAAATTAACTTATGACTAATCATTGCATTTATGGCCTTTGCAGGTCTGTAAAGCAAAGGAAAGCTGAAATAAGATCATAAGCATAGTCATGGTTTCACTTAGTGACCTCTTCACTTAATGACCAAGTTGCCAGTCCCAGTTGTGGTTGTTAAACAAGGACTATCTGTACTTAGCTTATGTAAGCAAGTAGGTAATGCAACAGAAGTAACTCAGTTCTTAATTTCACTCTGTCCCATTTTCCTACGGTTTCAAGTAGAATCAATTCACCGTTCAAGAATAGGGCTGCCATATCTGGGTTACAAAAACCCAGATGAGACTGGGTGGGAGCAAAGAGGTACTGAAAAGCCATTGATGCCATCTTGTGGTTGACCAGAATTTATTCATGAGTCCAGAAATAAATATATTTTTCATACAGTTCACTTTTCCATTTCCTATCATTACTCATTGTCCTATCCCAGGACAAGCATACACAAGCGCACAGAGAGGTGGTTGCAAACTTTACTGATAAGCTTTGTGAATTAAATAAACAAAGAAAATGTGAGTGCAAACGCACCTGCACACACAGAAGAGAAACAAGTCCCCCAATGTTCAGCAAGCTTGCCTTAAAAGAGTTCTAATCCAAAACAGTGGGCACAAGAGTGGTCAAGCAAAGTGCAAAGGTCCAAATGTTGTAGAAGTTTCATCAGCCAATCCAGGGCCAGAGTCAAGGTCATGAGGTTTCAGGTTGGGAGTCAAGGCACACAGCGTCTCGGTAAACAAATGGTTGTTGCCAATGGAGAGGACTGAGCTTGCTGCTCTTCTTAAATAGAAGCAGCCCCGATGTTGCTCATTTGGAAGGGCGAGGCTCCTTTCTTGTGAGGAGACTTGCAGAGCGCCTTTGCTCTGCTCTCTCTCTGCATGGGAGAGGGTGGCAGTTCAGACTCCTCATCTTCAGAGACCGGGGCAGCTGTGCCTGATGGTTACCAGACAGCGCCACCTCCTCTGCCTGCAGCTCCTCAGGCGGTGGTTCGTCTGGCAACTCTGGAACTGGCTGCTCATTGTCAGTCTCCTCAACTGAGTCTGAGCTTGCCATGACACTCATCAACATCTATTTACATAAAATCCTGGAAATCAAATTATTATGCCTTTCATCTCGTTCATTCTTAAAACAACCATGGAAGCTGATGCTACTTGTATCAGAAGTAACTATGTCATTGCTTCCATATAACATAAATACATACATGCATTGCATGTTTTCTTCTTTCACCAGAAGAGCATGCGTAAAAGCAAGGATACAGGCACAGGCATCTATTACAAGGTATAATGACATTAACATGAGGACAAATGCATCATGACTTCATTGTAGAAAGGTGCAATTATGTAATCTGCATCATAAAATGCAACTCAATAATGTAAGTCGTGTTATTTGTGTGATCTCTTAATGTACCTGTCACCATGTGCTCCCCAACAGACACCCATCAACACAGCCATTTCTGTACTATTCAGGCCATGTATGAATCAGCCAATGACCCTGTTCCGTAACATGCTTAACTAGGTCAATGAGTGGGGGGGAGTTTATACATGTTATGGGAATACCAGTAAAAAGTTATTTGATTCATCAACTATCCCTAGTGGGGTTAAATTTAATCGAAATGGGCCCAGTCATGCATAAGATTAAACTAACTCCACCCAATCAGCTATGAGTCAACTGATTTAGTTTGCATATATAGTCCTCTAAGAAAAACAGCTGGAGAAGAAGAGCAGTTGAAAAACCCCTAGTTATCAGTAGTAGGGTCCTGGCAGCTACCAAACATGTTTCTGCAATGCCCACCAGCTTCAGAGGAATGAAGCCACCCCATGTCTCGTCAGGATACCAACATGAAAGCGAATGGAAAACAATCTCAGCAGAACCTCCTTTACCTAAGTCACTGAAGCACTCTCAATCTCATATGCTCACATGTATTTCCAAAAATAAGCAAACGTCACCGTTTCAAAGAACAAAAACATCCCCCAAGGCATTACTGGGAATCACACCAGTGGCATCTAGTCTTGCCTGGAAAGATTGCATTATCCCATAGATTTCATAGCATGCCCACTTTGGCAGCCAACTACCATGCCATCTATTTCCATAGAAAGAAATCCCAGAAGCATCTATGCCTTATACCCACTTGCACCAGACAAGCACACAGAACAAGCGGCACTAGTTTCTGCATTTAGCCAGAATGAAGACATTGGTACTTAATACCTATCCACTGTAAGCCTAATGTCTTGACTGAAGATCTTTCTTTTTCCTGCACTTCTCACAGTTTAATGGACTTTTTCCTTTTCCTTTTTGGTTTTGAAGCTGTTTGGCTATTGGTTGTTGGTATAACTGACATTTCTATCCTGGCAAACTCTGGCTTTATCTTAACTCCCAGTCACTACAGTTCAAGATCAAAGAAGGAAGTTATTTTTTGCCTATACATCTACAACATTTGTATGTCTTGCTTCAGAAACTGCTTGATTCTGTACATTTACAAACTGCCAAAACTATTTGGGGTCGTGTGGAACTGCTCTGAGGTCTGAGACAGGGTAATGCCTGTTTGAAAAGAGGGAATCTGGCAGTATGGGCGTGTGAGCGAGAATTGTTGGTAGATATTGAACCTATGACATTTTAGATTCAGTCAGCAAAAATAATGCAACAGAAGATGCTTTCACAAACATCACCTATGTAGTTGGTTCAGAGTGAGCATTTGTAGTGTTTATTGTTGTATATAACATGTTTTAAACTGCCCCACTTCCCACCTCGCCAGAGATTACCTGGTTGAAAAAAAATCTAAACTAAATACAATACCTTCTAGTAAAAAGGCAATCCGCAATATTTATTGAACATTATAACATACTCAATCCTAGACTTTTTTTACTATTCAAAATGATGTAATTATGAACTATACAAAACAGATTATTGTGAAGTAGATGAAGTATAATCACAACTATAACATTTTGATGTTGGGGAATTTCCTGCCTTGCATCACTTAGTCTTTAAATTAAGAGCTATTCAATGTTCGCTTTCTGATAACACTCTTCAGGATACTGTAACAAGCATCTGTTCTTTTCTACAGTTTTCTTTTAAAGTTTCTACAAGTTTGAAAAATAGTTATATACCATAAATATGCTTCTATGAGTCATTTACTTAACTGAACAGCTGTCTCCTAATTAGCCAAATGATCTTCATTTTAAATCATAAGATAAATGAACTTGCAAAAGGCTGAAATGCATTTGCATCAAAACAGTAATCTGTAAAGGTCAATATACTTATTTCTGTTCCAATGAGCAACTAACCTTGTCTATTGTCTGAGTCAAACAATTTTCTCCTGTGCAAGATGATTCTAACAGTGCTTACAGTTTTACAGTGCTACCAATATCAATTAAAATATACAGTGATATGATTCTTTTGTCTCTAACTGATGTTTGTGTGTGGTAAAATGATGGAAAATGGAAAAACATGGAAGGGATACAAATAGAAGACAATAATGCCAGGGTTCTCTCTTCCTTTCTTGGAAATTATATGTGTTTCAATCCAATCAGTACTCTAAGTGGATTACATTCTTTAAAAAAAATTAAGCATCATACATATAACAAGAAAACACACAAGAATCCCAGCATCCAAGAAATAACAAATCATACACAAATCCATAATTGAATAGCTGGGTTTTACAGGCTTTCCAAACGGACAAACAAACAAAAAAGGATAATGGTTAGGGTTAAGGTCCTATCCTTTGCTCCACAATAAATATCTCTAAAGGAATCTATCAGGATTTTCTCATGGGAAGAAGGTCATCCCGTTCCCTATACAAAAACAGGTGTCAAGATTATTCTATGAAGCTAATGTAAACAAAGCATCTTGTGATTCCGTTATGCTTTTTACTGCCACCTACTGTAATGTGTATGTTAGTTATTCAGTGGTGCGGGTGACATGCTGGCAATATAACGGGAGGGCTAAATGCCCAGCCTGTTCAGTGTGTTTGTCTTGTAAAAAGTTAATCATGTAGTTTATGGGTTATGTAGTCTTAACTAGTAATCAAGTAGTGTACCTCTTCTCTGAGAGTGTTTTTTAGCTAAAGGCTTTGTTGTGGATAAGTCTTGGAAGCTAAGGTGAGAAGAAGTCTTTGTTATATCCTATATTTTGTATGCAACTTGTATTTTATAACGTTTTGCATTTTTATCAATAAAGACCAGCTAGTTTATATTTTCTGACTGGATTTTCTTTGGAAAGCTAACTATGGATATTGCATTTTGCAAGCTCTCATGCTGATGTGTAAGTTACCTGAGAGCAGGATTTTTTGGGACCTTTTTGCTGCACTCTGTGCAACAGAATCAGCATAATTCTCTTCTGGAAGCATCAGAAAAATGGAAACAGAAACAGTCACTGTTAGTTTTGCTTAGCTGTAAATAAATATAAGCATGGTTTTGAACAGGAAGATCATGCCACCCTGATACTGAAAGATCTGCATTAGGCATTGCCTTCTGGGCTCAGTTCAAGGAGTTGATTTTGACGTCTCAAAGTATAAACAGCTTAGTGCCTGGTTACCAAAGGGACTGCTTAACTTGCTATGAGATCATCCACTTACTATGTTTTACAGAATGTCTTTTGAGATTACTGTCTCTCACAGAAACATGAGCAATGGTTTTTCCTTCTAGTGCTCACAGTTTGTGGAATGTGCTTCCTTCAGAGACAACATTGGCCCTCACTCTCTAAGCTTAATGCCCAACCTTCAAATTGATTTTAAAAATTGCTTTTAAAGTTATAACCTTTCAATATATTCATTAATGATTTTAATGTAATTGCTTAATTTACATATCAGCATGGTTTATCTAATTTATATATTACCTTGATGTTATTCATGAAGAGACTCTGAGAGGGTATATATACATGGGGCACTATGCAGCTAAATGTATAATACAATCTTTCATATTCAGAGTGAAGTATTTCAGCTGTAACCTTTTCACATAAAAGATCTTTCAGTATCAGGGTGGCATGATCTATTTTTTGCCATTCAATTTCACTGTGACCACAGTCAATCACACAGTATTTTAAATGTGATTGATTTCAATACGCAAGTTAAATGCATATTTATATCTGTATGTCTTTTGAAATCAGCTGTGGTTCAAATTAGACAGTATGAGCTATAGATGACTCTGGTTGGTATGATTCAGCTAAACTTTAAACTCATTTAGGTATTCAGTATATACAATACAATAAATATTATGATACAGGATATTATTTATTCTGTTCTATTGAACTATTCATAAAACTGACCACATGTATTATATTTGAAAACAGCATTTGATTATTAATGTAATACCTACTCTTTACAAAAACTAAAGGGAGCAATTTTATACAAAAACTAGAATAGATAAATAAGATTTCATTAAAAACAAATATATGAAACTTCTCAAAATTTGATTAAATGTTATTGCTGTTCAATTTTCAGAACAGAGATTGGAAAATAAATCATTTCCCTCTTTTGAGCCAAATTAAATGCTTTTAGTAAAGTAGATTTTATCTCAAAATCTGTATTCTAAATGATCTATCTTATATTTATATAAGAAATCAAAATAATTTGCTCTCATTTCTGAAGGCCATTTTATACTCTAGGTCTCTTATCTTCTCTGCCTTTCCTTCCTATGCAGAAGTTGTAATTTCTGATTTAAAATCAATGTCTTGAAGAGAAAGAACTTCACCTATCCCCTGATGACAACATGGCTTCCAATAGGCTAAGGCTTTTCAAGTATGTTACTGAACTATACATTAAAAGAGCTCCTTTGTTGCTCCACCAAGGTTAGTACAGTATCTGTGATTGATCCCTCACTGTACAATTTAAAGCACTGTATCTATAAATTTGTGTACTATTGCAAAAAGGAACTTCGAATGAACTGCTAGCTCCCACGCTGATTTCATTGATGCTCTTTTGTTTTAGGAAAGTTGATGAACTATCAAAGTTAATGGTTTGGTTTATATATTCTGAATGCTTCTAGTGTCAAGAATGAGGGACCTAAATGTTGCCTAGCCTATGGAATGAGGTGGATAAATTTAATGCCTGCAGCACTTTGTAAAAGCTGTGAAGTTTGGTCATAGACTCTTGCTTATCAGTGCTCACTTCCTTCCTTAGAAGGAAATTATACAAAATAACTTCACCTTATGCTAGAAAAATATACTATTCAATTTTTGATTGCCTTCCTAGAGTCAGGTTTTCCAACAGGACAATTTAATGCTAGAATGGGTGCAAAAGATTCTGCCTTATTTGCAGCCTTCTAACATTGTTCCTCTGATACAGTCTACTCTACTATGCCAGTCAAAAGTTGTGATATGTAAATCACTTATTGGTGATTAGATTAGACATCTTCATCTTTAATGGGGTAGTAGTAACTTACCTTGGAGGATTATGCCAAAGTCTACTTAATCTTAAATTTCAGCTTCTGAGATACTTGAGATATTAAAACAATTTGTTAAATCATTTAGAACTAAAAAACCTACCATTAGTTGTTATAGATATTTGTTATCAATAAATCAATTTGATATGCAGATGTTAGGAAATGAGTGGAATAGAGAATTAGAAGTTCCTATATTGTCTAGACAATGGACGAGTGTCTTAACTTCTATATGAAGAGGGTCAATGGACCTCAAATTACAACTTATACAACAAAAAATAATATTTAGAATTATTGGACTCCATTTTGTATAGAAAAGGACTGTCAAAAACAGCATTTTGTTGGAGATGTAATAAGGATAATGCTTCTTTAAAACATATGTTTCTACAATGTCCTATACTGATCAGGTTTTGGGAGAAAGTAGTGGATTATATAAATATGATTGTGAGACAAAAGCTAAAATTTTCAGAGGATAACATCTCTTGAACTATATACCTAGTACATGGAATCTGACAACTGGACAATGTAAATGGATTCTCCATGCCCTTACTATGGCCAAAAGACTGATATTGTAGTATTGAAAAGATAAATGTATGGCCCCATTTACTCAATGGATTGAAGACTTGATTGCACTTGCTACTTATGAATGGATTGCCTATAGACATAGACTTTGTATGGACAAGTATAATGAAATATGGGATTTATTTATACAAAATACAGTAGGTTAAAAAAACACGATAGTCATATAAATGTATAAGAAATATATACGTACTTGCATAATATTTGCTTTAAATAAGTATATATATAGAATTGTATGCTGGAGAAGACTCTTAAGAGTCCCCTGGACTGCTAGGAGGTCAAACCAGTCAATCTTAAAGGAAATCAACTCTGATTGCTCATTGGAAGGATTGATAATGAAGCTCAAGCTCAGATACTTTGGTCACCTAATGCGAAGAGAGGACTCTTTGGAAAAGACCCTGATGCTGGGAAAGATGGAAGGCAAAAGGAGAAGAGGACGGCAGAGGATGAGATGGCTAGATAGCATCACTGAAGCAATGAGCATGAAATTGAGCAAACTCAGGGAGGCAGTGAAAGATAGGAAGGCCTGGCGCAATATGGTTCATGGGGTCATGAAGAGTCGGACACGACTTAACGACTGAACAACAACAACAACAAATAGAATTGTAATTGCTTACTGTTCTAATGATATATTAACTTAGTTTTTTTTCTTTGTTGTATTTCTTTCACTTTTTTTGTTAAAGCACTATGTTTTTCTCCCCTTCTTCTCAATAATAAATAAATAAATAAATGTACTTTGTACCTGTAGAACCTGCCTGCATACCCTGACAACTTTGCAATATTTCAGTCTGACCCAGGAATTCAGAGAGGAAATTGGGCTTTTATGTTTTTTGGCCAATTTTCTAATATCCTAGGGATGTGATAATGCTAAATAGATTCTAAGACAACAAATTTTGGATAGTGAACAGCAATTGGATTTGAGCTAATTGCTACACATCAACATTTTGGCAGGGTTTCCAAAACCTTTCAAGCCCACTATTTACGTGTGACCTTGAAACAACATAGAATATTCACACTGGCTTGTTTTAATGCTCCTCCCTTAGTGTTGCTAAAAGGAAGATGTTGCAGTTTCCCTTCGGTGAGTGACTCTATGCATGTGAAACAGTGAGTCATGCCCTCTTGTATTGTTCATTCTATTGTTCTCTGTACCCTTCTTAGTGAATTAGCTAGATAGATCTAAAGAATTTTATATCCACTTATATTTGGCAGATTTGAAGCAGTAAATTATTATCAATATGGCACAATTCTGTGCTGCTGCCAGCAGAATTAGGCAAACATTGACTCAAGGGTCTGTCAAGTGTTAATTCACATTTTAAAGAAAGATTACATTTGATACTTCCATGCTGGTTAGCCCAATTCCATGTTATTGGTACTATGAAGAAATCACTGTATACAGAGAGAGAGAGAGAGAGAGGGAGAGGGGGAGAGAGCGCGCATATGTTGATTATTTGCTCATCTGTTTGTGATGTGTTCTTGTACTCTTACCTGCTTGGTCAAGGACTGTAATAAAATTAATTCATTGAAATAATTTTGGTGATTGAAATTTGATGATAGTCTGAATAACTCCTTCATAATGAGAATTATGCATCAGGCAGTTGCCTTTCTTGAAGTATGAATCATAATATTCATTTTTTCCTCAGCAAAGAAGGATATGCACTTCATGTGTATGAAATCTTTCATATTTTAAGCCTAGTTCCTAAACACCTACTAAGAAGTAATGATTATAATCCCAGAGGATTACATTTGTCATAAAGGCTGATTTGATTTCTACCTCACCATTGACCAAAATGAAGCACTGCCTTGTTTTGTTTAATTTCAGGGAAAAAGCACATTCATTGGAATAGAAAATCTCCTGATATGAGAATGAAGAGGATAGCCCCTTGACTATCTGAAGTCTGAACTTCTGAAAATATAAGAACAGATAATGAAAGGCCCGGGATAAGGAAGCATGAATTCAATGTATTATTGATCATGGAATTTTAAGGCAGATAAAGATTTTTAAAAGATATCTTTATACTTGAGAGTAATCATGCCATCCATAATATTCTGCATGATGTCTCGCTGGAGGCAAGCAGCAGAATGTTCATAGAACATACTTTTTGAAGGAAATACCTAAGATCATACTTTTTGAAGGAAATACCTAAGATCACAAGCGGGAAAATCTGGGTGCACATACACTTAGAAAGCTATAGAAAATACAGTTTAGGAAATTTGGGATAGATTGTGCTGCAAGAGGGATGCTAAAGGAAAAGAGGCAAAGTCAACAGGTCAAGATGCAAACAACAGCTGTAAAGATGTATGAATAGAATAGTTGCAGAAGGTTTAGACATTCAGTGAAATTTCCCAGGGCTATAGCACCCCAGCATGGTCCTTAACTGTTACTATTTGTCTTGGGTCTTCTACAGATGGATGGGCCTGCAGGACACCATTTTAATTTTCCATAATATCCCTACATAGCATTACTCTGGAAATTGCAAGAAATGGAACTGGGGCTCAACTGGCTCCTCATAGGGCTACCATATCTGTAAAATTCCAGGATTTCCCTTTTCTTTTTAAAATTATTAACATACTCTAGTATAATTTCTTCTTGGTCCAAATTTACTGCAATACAAGCATTAAAGTATCTATTACTATTTCTACCAATGCTTTACATCCAGTATCTATTTGCCTGTACAAAATGTAAATCTATTATTCCCTTACCCTCTTCAACAGCTGATCATAAATATACTTGAGGATGTGATGCATTCTCCTTAACAGACAAAACCAAACCATTAGAATGGATCAAAAATTGTGGTTTGTATAAGACAAGTAGATGATTACCTTAAGAAGCTTTCTGGGTCAGTTCGGTCTGTCATGTAGAATTTAGATAAAATGACTTTGAATACAGGCCATTAGCCAAAAGTATTCCCATTAACCTCTCCATCATTTGCTAAGCATAGCAACTCACTATGCAAGCTGAATGCATTTTATTTCATCTTCACTAACTGGATGCAATAAACTGATATTTCTGTTTGTTCATATAGAATCTTAATTACTCCACTAAAGATTCACAGTATAAAATCTGTTATTAGAAACCTGGAACTACCATCTGTTCACTGGGAAAATAAGCTGAATCAGAAACCTGTTAAGACTTTCATCTTTGCCAATATTCTTTATTCAATCACAAGGCTCATGATTTTATGACAAATATTTTTGCTGTGTATGTATTATAGGAATTGCCCCTTAAGCACCTGCAGCAAGACATCCCACACTGAATATCTGATTCTCTCTCAATCAGATCCTCTCCTCCAATCAGTACATCCTTTGGAGTTTTCCTGTCCCCCAGGCAGAGGGCTAATTAAGCAAGTTCTTCAAGAAACAGTCTCACAAAACTAGACAGAAAAGAAGATGATGGAGTGGGAAGAGATAATCAAATTTATTTCAGTATGAAAGAGACAGAACTATGATTTCTAAGAGTCGGGGAAGAAAGAATAGGATGATCATAACTTGGAAGGAGAAGAATGCAAGGAAAAACTGAATGTGATAAGCAGAGAACACTCCTCTGTTATTTCAGTTCATGATAGTAATGAAGACATCAATAGTGATAGTGATCTGAAGTCCAAATCAATTGAGAACACTGTCAGATATAGTACAGCTTTCCTAAGGCTACATTTAAAAAAACAAAGTAGTGTCTGGAGGCTGTGAATCAGTTTCTCCCTGCCAAACTGCCTGCTCAAAATGAATTCCCACATTTTTTTTCCTCTCCATGGGAAAAAAATAAAGTATTGCTGAAAATTTGAATTCAACAGGAGCCCTTGTTAGATGTAGGCTGCTAAAAGAATATTGAGTAATTAAGTAGCAACAGACTTGTTTATAAAGAAAAGTGCTCCTAATATAGTTGTATTGGATGCACAGTGTAGGCTACACCCAGCTATCAGCTAACAGACATTCATGACATTTGAAGCAAAAGTTAGATTTATTAAAAGTGTATGTAGAATAAGAAATTCTGCAATACATCTTTTAAAATTACATCTTGAAGAAAAAGAAACAGAGGAGAGACAGAAGGAAAGAGGACAAGTACCCTTTGTATCAAACTCATTTTACTAGTGATAGTCTAGGTAAGAAACAAACATAAGAACAGCCTGTGAAAACCTTTCCACTCATCTGCCTCCCACTTTTTGCCCCATTGGTCAAAATCAACTCATAGATGCAGAGTGCAATCACCCACAAGAGTCCAACTCTCTGCTCAGTGCAGGAATACAAATGAAAACAGATGGTTGTCCAGCCTTCAAGTAGCCCACTGAGGGAAGGGGAGCCCTGCCTATATCTGGTTAACTGGTTTCATTGTTGATTTTCTCTTACTAACATTATTCAACGTTCTGCAGATTGGAACAACACAGAACGGGTCTTGCCTTTCTGTGTGATGTCTTTCAAGAACCTCTTCTCAAGGTTAAACATTCTAAACTCCTATAATCTCTCTTCCTAGAACTTCATTTCCAGGTTCCTGAACATTTGCAATGTTCTTCCCTGAATCTGTTCTGGCTTCTCTGAACCCTTCTTAAAATATGAGGCCTCAAACTGGAAACTGTACTCAAAATGGAGTTTGATCGAAGGACAATAAGGGGAACAATAATATCCTGTAATTTGGAAACATTACTTCAACTGATGTAGCCTAAAATTATTTCTCTTTTCCCACCCAAATTTGTGAGATTTGCAAATATAAGCATACACGCATTCTTGGGGAAAGATGTTATATTTATCTTTCACTAAAATGATTTATCAAATACAAATTGAACTGACAATCATTCAGGATAAGAAGCAACCATCAAGTTGCTTCAAATCTTATTAATATAATTACTGTCACATTAGCTGTACTCACAAATTTCTTGATCCAAAAAGGCTATTCTCCCAATAGTGCATGCCATTCTCCAAATAGTGTGTGCTGTTCTTGCAATGCTTTGGAAGGCTTCTGAGGCCTTCTGAAACCTCACGAGAAAGTCGTGCCCCCTGTTCTCCAAATTGTGCATGAAGCATTGGAAGAACAGCACACAGTATTTGGAGAACGGCATGTGCTATTTGGAGATTAGATTTTTTGCATCAAGAAATTCGTGAGAAGGTCACAACCACTGTTCTCCAAATTGTATACGCCATTATTTCAATGTTTCAGAAGGCCTCAGAAGCCTTCTGAAGCATCGCAAGAATGGCATGCACTATTTGGGGAATGGCACGTGAGGGAACAGGAAGAAGGTCTGGTGCAGCTAGTATCTGCCTCGCACAGGGCCAGGCCAGGCGCACCTCGTCAGCCGTGGGAGGAAGACAGCAAAGTTCAGTTGGGGACAGCAGGGCCTGCAGAGCACAGGGCAGCAGGTGTGGTAGGGGCAGCTGGGACTTTGCTCTGTGGCACTGGGGTGGCTGGCTGCGGCACAGGGCTTGAGGTGGCACTCCTTGGCAGCGGTGCCACCAGCAGTGCCAAGGCTGAAGTAGAGGCCTGGGGGCGGGAGTGGCCAGCAGAGACTGCTGAAGGCTCCAGGCCTCTACTTCACCCACAGTGCTGCTGCTGCTAAGGAATGCCACTATGCAGAGTGACAAAAACAGCAGAGATGAGGGGAAATAGAGGGGTGGGGGGACTTGAAGAGGAGGCAGTCCCTTACCTTACCAAGGCTTGGGACTGTGAGAGACCAAGCCAGAAATGGCTTGGATTGGGTGGGTCCTTGTGTAATGACTGGTGGGATTTGGTTAATGACAGCAGCGAGGACTGTCGGGATTGCAGTCACTAAGCAATGTGGTTATGTGTCATTATGCTTTACAACTGCATTGCTTAGCAGTAGAAATTCCAGTCCCAATTACCATCATAACTCAAGGACTACCTGTAATGTGATGTTCGTGTAAGAGAAACATTGCCATCTGTCTTTTAACAACCAGAGATAGTTTATTTATACATTTCCCTGTGGTATTACTCCCAAATAAACTCATTTATCTGCTCTGAGGTTACCTTGAGAAATGTATTTTATCAGTCTTACAGAATTTAAGATATCCTGAAAATATTTTCCCATGTTCCCAACCAGGATAATAGAGCAGAGTTAAAGGATATTGAACTCTTTATAATGTATTGAATCTCTCTAAAGGTTGCTTCACATGCTAGGTTTTTAACATATGCTCAATTTATACATGTTTAACATACGTTCAAAACATGCATTTTAGAATACTTGTTTGATTTAGGCATGCATGTAGATGACATATTTAGCCATGGCTATCTGTTCATGTAAATATGTGAGAAAGCTTATACTGTACATTCCGAATATAACATATAAAATATATGACCTATCATGGAAAAAAGGAGGTAACTGCACAAAAAGTTTTTGAGATGTACCATACCAGCAAAATCCTACACCAGTAGCCTAATGCATTCCCATGGGCTGTAAAAGGGCATTTTTCTGAATGTTTCAATTGACTTATAATCATTTAAGTATGTTGTATTTTAAAAGACTGCAGTTGTTAGCGCGCCCCTGTTGTTAAATGAAATGTGTTCTACTATCTCCCTCCTGTGTTCTTGCCCTTTATTGCTAAATTTATATACTGTACACCTATTGTGTGTCACAAAGACCTGAAGAAAAGCTTCAGAGATTCAAGGGGAAAAAACACTGGAGCTTACTTTGCCATAGCAACGGATGGAATTTAGAAAGAAGCTGAATATAGATGCCTGAATAAAGTTTGCTTGGTAACGTCACTGGAGTTTATTTTGGTTCCTTAAGCCAGGGGTTTCTGCTGCAAAGGTTCACAATTCACAATTCCTTTACATAATTATTTGTGGGAGATGATAAACACATGAAGGTAGTTCACTAATTTAAGAGTGGAAATCCAAGAGTGGATTTATCTTGAGTTAGAAATGGTATAAATCTTCTCCATAATTCATCACACATTATCAATATTTCATCATGTGGATACAAAGAAAGTAAGATATAAGTTTCTACCCCAGCACTTTGACAGAAATAATTTTTATTTAAGAAATTCCCTCCTTTTCATTGATGATGATGCCTTTGGCATAATGATTAATCAAGACTGTGTAAATATGTTAAAATTAACATATTTTTAAATTTGTTATTTCCCATATTAAATACTTTAATAAGATGATGTTTAAAGGAGTTCAGCTCTTAAATCAGTAGTAACTGGAGTAACATCACAAGATTTTTTTGGGAGAAACTATAGTACACACTTGTATAAAACTGAAGCATGTGTGACAAGAAATATATGTGAGAATGCTCTTTTCATATTGTTTCAAGAGGAGAAAATTAAGAGAACATTCTGAATTCCATACTTATAGTAACACTCTTATTTAATGTTCTTCACTGAATGAGAATGAAGTAGATGTGCAAAAAAGATTACCTTAAATTCAATTATCTTCCATGAAGTCTTATAAACTGAGATTAAAAATAGTTGTTACATCAGGTATATAACTAAGTGTCCTAATGTATCTGCTGAAAAAGTAGCATAAAAATATGATAACTAAACAAAATTATGATTAAAACCAGATGGCTTATCCTAAGATAAGAAATACCTAGCCGGGTGTAGATTTCCAGCAATTAGGAATGCTACTCTGTGCGTGTGTGTGTGTGTGTGTGTATAAATAATAAACCAAAGGGTGAATAGAAGAGTTAGATTCTTAGTTGATTTGCACAATATGTATCCAGAGAATAGGCACTGAGAGAGACATCACTGGAGAATCTATCAATGCTATCACAGAAACAATGTACATATAAATGACACACATAGTTATAGATATTGAATGAAAACAGCACGCTCATGAGGATCAAGTGTTAGTACCAAGGGATGAAACTATTATTATGAATAATAGAAGTTATGAGTAAGTAGACAGAACTAGCATCAGTACAGAGAAATTGACCAGTGCCATGATGGGGATTGAGACCTCCAGTGGTAACCAGGATCCAGACTTTCCCACTGTGCCTATTAAAGGAGTGTGGTAAGCAATAGAAGCCAGGGAGAAAAGATGAGAAAGGAGTTTAGAAGAACACAGTTAAGTAGCTAATGAGCATTAGAATAAAGTAGCAGGAGTTCACTTTCTAATTTCACTCTCTAAAGTACAGTTCAATAACCATGGCCTGTCCTCTATCCTTTCTGGAATGAAGAAGAGGTAGAAGAGATGTACTCAAGATTAGTGTCACTCATGAAGAGCTCTCTTGCATCAGCACTGGTTGTCAGGGCTGAAATGAAGATTTCCAGATGTCTCCTTTTTATGCAGGGCTGAATACTCTAGTTTCTCCTCTGATCTTGGCTTTTTTTTTTTCCCCTGCTACTGGAACCAAGATAGAGCACAGGCAAGTGGGAGTCAAAATCTTTAATCAGCACTAGGGAGGGCAGTCTCAAGGGTAGCAGTTTGTAGTAGTTTGAAGAGGGTAGCAAAACCTGCAGAGAAGTATGCAATGGGACTGACTGCAATAGAGTCATATACTAAGCTGATGCATTGCACAAAAATAAACTCTTTTCAGAATTATTATTTGCTTTCACAGCAAGTAACATAATTTGCAACACCTAGTCTTAGAAAGAAGCCCTTAGTCAGAAGGAACAGTTCCTGCACACTTGGATGGTAAAGTGTTGGCAGTGAAGGCAAATGTTTAATCTGTAACTGTCAACCAGGCATACCAAAAATCAGGAATGACCATTACTGAAGAGGATTTCACTGCTGCAATCCCTTGCAGTTTTTGAGCACTGAGAAAGCACCAGCTTTCAACTCTCCCAAGCCTGAAAACACTGAACAGAGAAAGAGGGGGAGGGGGGAGAAAGGAGAAGGAGAGGAGGAGGAGGTCTTCACAATGTTGCTTTACTGGCAGTCAGAAAGGAATTGATGGAAGCCAATACAGTTAGGCTGACTTTAAGACAGTATTTTTCAAACCCTGCTTTAAGGCTTCCCACTGAAAAACATAAGCTAGAATGTTGTGGAATGTTGTTTGTGCAGTGCAAATTCATACATGTCATGTACAGAGAACGTAAAGAACAACATAGCAAAATTAAATGGACATATATTTATTAAGGGTTCAAGAAGCATATGAAAGAAATATTCCAATTGAAGGGAATATATGTAGCTCAGGGTTGAACTGTGGAGTCCTTGGTACTCTCTGAGCTTGGTTGTTTGCTTGCAGACATTTCATTACCCAGATAGGTAACATCATCAGTGCAAGTGTGGGGTTTGCTCCCTGTGTGTGTGTGTGTGTGTGCGTGTGTGTGTGCGTGTAGTATTCTATCAGTTCCTTTAGTCTTCCAATTTGGACGTGACCAGAGTGCTGATTGAACTTCATCTTCTAGTACTAGAGGTACTTGGATTTTGATTAAAAAAAGAAAGACAAAATGGGAAAATAACATGGGAAAAATATAAATAGAAGCAGTATCATCTAGACCATTTATAAAACTATTTGATCAAGGTAAGGTAATTGCATAATAAAACACTAATATGGAAGCACTTATATTGCACTCCACACGCACAGAATATTTGACATGGGTAGTAAGCCAACATAAAATTAGACTCATTTTCCAAGGAGACCATACCACCTGCAATAACTGCAGATCAAGTTTATCAGTTCTTATAAGTGTAAACTAAAAAAACCAGCAAAAATACAAATTTTACTCTTACAAGTATTTTGTACATTGAGATTTTCTGAGAACCATCTGTGCTGATGATGAAATAGTAATTAATATAAGAAAAGTAAAATAAAGCTAAAAATAAGGGTTTGTGGTTAATGCCGAGATATCAGTACTTATTCAAAACAGTTTTTATTTGTTCCTTTTTCTCTCATGAAACACTTTTGATAGATGGATGCATAGCTTTAGCTTAGAAACAATGAAACCTGTTTATACAACTATAAATATCATTGTTAATTATTTTAGTTAACAGAAGGAACAGAGCTGACAGTGAGATTCTGAAGGAATTGAAATTACCAACTATAAGATTACAAGATCTACCTGCCAAAATCTGGCTGACCACTAGATGTTTTCAAAAGGATGATCTTTAGTATGTTCTGGAAATTTTTAAATGAAATAATAATTACATATTTTAATCTAGGAAAAATATCAACACACTTTCAGAAATGATGCAGTCATAACAACCTTTTTCAACAGTGAAATGTATTAGACATAAGTTTGGTGGATTCTTTAAATACATGTGATCACAGAAAAAGATCAGTATTATTTGTGTTCTGAAATGTATATCATAGCAATGAAAGTATAAGATGTCTCACCAAAGGGTAGTTTTCATTAATGAAAACAGTTTTAAACCTTGCACCAAGCAAGACTGTTTATTTTGTCAAAAGAAAACAACATTCAGGTAAAGAACAAATAATCAGTATGAAAGTGCTCTGTTGCAGGATCTTTATGACTGACATCTGCTACAATGGTAAGGATAAAATGTGTCTGTCCCCCATCTCCTAGGTATTTATGAAACTTTCTATTTTATTTAGATTGATATTTTATTATTTATACAAATTCAATTTATATGGCTGTCCACTTGCCTTACAACTCTGGATAGATAACAGTGTAACAAAACCAGCATTTTTAATAGGAATCTGTCAGGTTCAGCCCAAGAAACTTAGCGGGATAATTCAGGAACAGTTCAGTTACTTTATTAGCTTACACCTACTAGACAGAATCTCGCCAGACTAACTCTAACCCCCAACAACTGCAATTAAACACTCTGGATTCCTTAGGGTGGTGCCAGTCTCATCCCCTTAGTTTTCACACGCTCAGGCTGTGGGCTGAGGAGATGCTTGAGATTCTTCTCACTCTCCCCATTACCTTGGACCTCCTCACTCAAGCCTTCCATCACAGAATTTCCTTCCTTCCTTCCTTCCTTCCTTCCTTCCTTCCTTCCTTCCTTCCTTCCTTCCTTCCTATGTTTGTACATTTGCCTAATCATATAATTGTGAGATATACAACAAAAATGCTGATGCTGTTGTGAACTCTCTATATAAATAATACCTTTTTTTTTGAGAGGCTTTGTAATACAGGTAGTCCTCATTTAACAACCCTAGTTGGGACTGGTAACTCCACCACTAAGCAAAGCAGTCACTAAGTGGAAATCACATGACCCTGACTGTTCTTTCCAGCTGGAAAGAGACAAGGCTACTCAGTTTCACACCTTTGGCTTTTGTTTTCCTCCTAACCACTCCCCTAACCTTTGGAATGCTCAGGTGCCTGCTTACTGTCTTGTACACATCAAAAACAATGTGATTGCACCACAGCCTAGGGCTGGGAGCCGTGGGGATGCTACGCAAACAGCTTACTCTCTTGAAATCTCTTTCTCTCCAACCTCTGCACTCTGCAAGGGGGGCGGGGGGGGGGAGAAAACAAGCAATCGATTTCTGTAGGCAATCTCTCTTTTGCCTGACCCTTTCCTGCTGCTGACATGATGGCATTTCTTTCAGTGATTGCATTTCTTTCTCATTTCTTTCAATCATTTCTGCAGCAGGGGTAAGGGTCAGACAAAGGAGAGATTGGCTACAGAAATTGCTTGCTTTTTTTCTCCCCCCCCGCCCCCCGCAATCATATTGCCTTCAATGTGTAGAAGAGCAAACAGCTTACTCTCTTGCAATCCCTTTCTCTCCAAGATTGATGTCAGGTTCAGCCCAAGAACTACAATGAGGTCATCCAGTACAGTTCACATACTTTATTAGCTTGTACCTAATAAAACAGAATCTCGCCAGACTAAACTTATCTACAGCTACTATAGAATATACTGCGTGAGGCTCTAGGGAGGAGCCAGCCTCATCCTCTTCATTTTCCCACAGTCTTATTGCGGGCTGAGGAGATGCTTGCCCTGCAATGTCTCTCCCCCTTCCTGACAACCTTGAAGCTCCATTCCAGAATCTTCCCCACTCATGCTATCCATCACATGTATATTCATTACTGTCCATAACTCTCTCCTGTCTACAGTTTAACATATTTAGAATGCAATGCAGAACCATTAAAATGGATTAGAATATTTCCTATTAGTTCAGTGAAATGGAAAGTTGAATCGTACATAATGTTTAAATAGATTTAGATAAAAAATATCTTATGTATCATCCCAAGAAGATTTGTATTTAATTGCCTACTCATAGCAACTGGCTTGTGAATTATGCTTACCTGTAATGCATAGATCTTAAACAAAAATGTGCACAATTTACTTGTACAACAGATTGGAAAAAACACATTGACTACTGTATTGATATTGAACTTCTCAGTTTGCCCTGTTGTTTTTGATGCCATTAAAGATCTGCTCAGAATAATAGGAAAGTGCAGCTGTCATAACTGCTTTGAAATGCCAGATTCAATTGTTAGATGTAATTTAGGAAACCTTAGAATTCCAGGATTAATAAGCAAAATACTGTTAAACTAAATCAATGTTGACTAGTACTTTGCCTTTCAGTAAATGTGATTAATGCACACTTATAGTTTCAGAGCTTTTGGAAGATAACAATAATCTTAAAATGGCATCTAAAAGTAGTGAAGAAACCCTTCAAAATTTTATTTATGATTTTGTCTGAGATAAAACAAATTTTCATAATACACACACACACACACATACTCTGTGTGTGTGTGTGTGTGTACTGTGTGTATATATATATATAGTTATGAAAATATATATTCATCCTATTGTCTTTTGAGGTAAGCAGTACTATGCAAAAGACAGAAAAATAAGAAGTAGAAAGCAATAAATAAATGGAAAGAAAGAAGGAAGGAAGGAAGGAAGGAAGGAAGGAAGGAAGGAAGGAAGGAAGGAAGGAAGGAAGGAAGGAAGGAAGGAAGGAAGGAAGGAGGTAAAAGAGAAAGGAAGTCTAACACAAACCAACACCCTTCACTATACATCTCCAAACCTTTTTACTGGACACATCCGTGGGTGGGTGGGGGAAGAATGCAAAAGAAAAAAAATCAAAATAATGATCATGGCCATGCAATCAAAGTCCTGTATCCATTTTGCACATGTATCAATGTCATGTGTATGTGCAAAGGGGTGGGGTTTTGATAGCATGACAACAAGCACCATCTTGACTTTTTTTTACTCCCCCATGCATGTTGCTGCTTTCTATTTTTGCAAATGATCCTTGCTTCCACTCAGTCCATATACCACTTCATAGTTTGCCTTTGTTCTTTAAATTTCTCTCTTTTAAAAAGACTCATCCAGTCTACACAACATCCTCTGTCTTTCCTTTTCTTCAAATCCATTTACTTTTCCTTCATATTCTTGTTTTTGGATTCAATCCTTAGTTGATGTCTGTTACAAACACAGACATAGACATGCAGACACACACACACACACATTTATATTACATTAGTGGCTTAAAAGACATTGTTCCATCAAACAACCTCTGAAGTTGTCTGCATCAATATTTAAGCGATTAGAACAGACTATAACAACCACTTAGATAAGTAAACACCATGATCTTATAGCAAGTCTATCAGAACTTCATGCTGCCATTCCAAATAATTATATCAACACAAAGATTTTGATTAAATTCCTCTACAGAAGAGATAAATAACACATTTACTTTATTTCAATATGTTTTTCAAAGCTAGGGCCAAATTAGTTCTGTTTAACTAGGAAGTCAGGATGGCTGATTTAAAGAAACCATAACTCCTATTCTGTCAATGCAGAACACAGGATGACAGCACCTAAGATTTCAAATCACTGTTAATAAGATGCTACCCATCAGTTTAGTTAGACATTATAAAATTGTAACAAACATGTTACAATTTCTGCCATGGCAGAAATATCTTCTGGGTATGCAAATGCATGCAGAGAATATTTTAAAGAACCTTGAAGGAGCTTTGCTGAGTATTTGAGCCAGTTGCATATTCACAGCTTAGAAGAGGACTCAGAACGGTGTATCATTCGTCAAGGGATTACTGAAAACAGAATCTAGTAGATCCTGAAAAACTTTCTGCCTTCAAAGATGCAACGGCACTTAAGCAATAAGGGTGTGAAGGAATGGCTAACACACCCGGGAACACAGAGAAGGGAGTAAGACCATCACAGAAATTATTCCTTAGTCCAGGGGAGCAAGGAAACATGAGGAAAAGTTCAGAGAAACTCTGCCTTAATTATGCTAGGTTTCAGTTGATCTAGAGAATTGCTCTGACAGGCTTTCAAGATTGATGTCAAGCTCTTCAGAGTTGGGAATTCAGAAAACAAAAATCACCTGGATTTCTGGAATGACTTTTATTTCTAATAGGATAATGTAATAGAATCTTGAAAACCTGTCAAAGCAATTTTTGCCACTTAGCATAATTCAAGTGAAATAACTCTAAGCCTTATGTCAGATTCTCCACCTCCACCCCTGACTAAGAAATCTTTTTGTAATGGACTTGCTCCATCCTACATGTTCCCAGGATCTGTTAGATATTTTATCAGACCCCTGTTGCTTAAGTGCCCTTACATCTTTAAAGATTGAACATTTTTCAGGATCTACTAGATTGTGTCTTCAGTAATTCCTTGGTTCCACCTACTGCAATGCTTCTGTTTTCCCCACCAATACTACTATGAAGACTAGGTATTTTTGTTTTAAAAAAGCCAGACCGATTTAAAAACAAAACAAAACAAAACAAAAAACAGATTTTTTTAAAGTTTTGTTTTTTTTTAAATCACACACTCATAAGAAACCAGTCTCTGTTTGGCAACTTGTGCTCTGCATAGAACTTTCATTTTAATGATTGTGCAATACAATTTCAAAACATATATTCTATAGTTTATTAGATTAGGTTTTACCCAATAGGTTCTTTATGTTTTGGGCCTACCATGATTGATTGTATTATGACTTTACTGAAAATGGTTAGCCAGGTTATATATAGATGGTGCTTATCATTAAAATTGCAAAACAGTTTAAGTTTAGGGAAAACTAAAAGGTGTTTTTGCTTGTAAAAGAAATATAAAGTAGTGATGTGACAAAGGAGACTTTCTTGATGGTTTAGTTACTCATCCTTCTTCTATAAAAGAAGCAAGGCACATTTCCAAAGTTTATTAGAATTATGCCTTAATCTTGCAAAGTAAAGAAATGGAGTTACTTTTTTTCTCTGCAGAGGTTATGAGCACTTTGTCAATTAACATAAACATACAACCATACTGAAAATAATTACTTGTAAAATTAATAGCTAAATTCTTAGGGTTGAGTTTGACTCCTGGGGAATTCGTGGCCACTTCCATGTTGTTTTCTTGGCAACAATTCAGAAACAGTACACTTACCAGGGCTGACCCTATTTGATTTTCAAGCCTAGGCAGACAAATTCTACCACCTACTGAGACATACATTTATTAGGACCAACCAAATGAAAAGAAGATATGAATGATCTTGAGTTCTCTAGAACTTTTCACTAGTTTTAAAAATCAGAGAACACATACACATGTGAATATTTAATTTTAAAAATAATGGGTTTTACCTCAAACTAATACATTGGGAACTGGAGTAATAAACAACTCCATATTTCTGCAGGAATAATACAAATCTTTTTACGGTCTGTAGATCATTTAGATTCTATGCTCCAGAAAAAAAAAAGGCCTGTGACTCTGTGATTCTGACTAGAATCTGAGTATGATTAATTTAGGTGATCACTAGGAAATAAAAGGAATGAAAACTGCTAGTTTTATAAAGAATTTAATTGGGGCTCATGTACTCATTTGGTGCTATTGTAGAGCACCTGTTTCTTTCTGGAGATTTAATGTATTATTATAACAATGTTTATTTATTGCTCATATAGTGCTGTGTAGAAATAGGTTAAACATTATATAAAATATAAGGCAAATAGTTTAATCACAGAACAATTACACATTTATAGCCCTGTACCTATTCCATGCATAAAAAATGTACAGGTTGGAGGTGATTATACAAGAATCTCCAATTCCCAGAGAGAGAAGGCTGATTTGGACAGATGGTATAAACATTAAAAGCCAGGAAATGAACATTAAACCTGAAAAAGCAGGGGGAAGATGCCCAAGATTTAAACTTAGGGGCAGACATATTAATAGAGCATACCTCTGTGGTGCTTTTAGACCAAAAAAAAAAAAAAAAAACCTTCTTTGCATGCATGTCTTCCTAATTCTCACTTATTTAGCTTCTAGTGTTGTCTTGGGAATGCAGAGTTAGGGAGAGTTTAATTGTCATGCCTAACAGGAAGCTTTGACACATCTGTTCAGTCAAGGAAAATTTAACTGAAGAAATAATTTCAGCTGAAATTGCCAAAATGATAAAGTACATTTCAAAGGGTGGCCTACTTCTATGTAGCTACCTGATGGCAACCTGCAGGTTGCAGTACAACCAGTAAGGCCTCCTCCAAAGATCTTGGTCAGTCCATAATGAAGAATCCTTCAGCAAGCTGGTCCCAAGCAGTTCAAGATGGCCATTTTAAATAAGCAGTCAACTAAGAAAGAGACAGTAACAGTAAACACACTGGTTCTGATAATTAAATCTTGACCCTGCAGAATAAGTCTTTCCATCATGCTGATAAAAAGCCAGTTCATAAGAAGAGAAAAAACACATTTTCAGTTCAAGTTGGTACTGTGTCTTTTCATTGTAAACTCTTTATTAGAAAGTTCTTGGAAAGCCCACTTAAAAATACTTTGTTGGTAAAAACCACCTTAATAATACTCTTTGTCTGTAAAAATACTGTAGATTGGAGAACTTCAAAAGACTTTTTAACGTTAAAAATATTTCAGGAGTTTCAGATGCTGCTAATGCATTTAGATCAAATTGTGAAAGCAAAATACATTTCAGTTGAATATATTGCCATTCTACAATTTTGGACAATCCTAATTCCTGATCAATGAATGAATGAGTGATTTACCTGCTATTTTCAAATGTGGGATTAACTCAAAGTATAAATAAGAATCAAAATTAGACTCAACAGCTTCCAAATGCCTTGCAGATTTTAATGCTGAAAATATCATAGAATTATGACTAAAAGAGGAAGCAAACCTCAGCCATGATACCAGAAGGGTCACATAATCACTTTTTATTTATTTTTATTTATTTGTTTATTTGATTTGTCCCCGCCCATCTCCCCTACAATGGGGGACTCTGGGCGGCTTACAGTCACTAAAATCACAATACATAGTTAAATTATAAAAAGTTTAAAAATTATAAAAGTTATAAAACTAGAAATTTACAAAACTAGAATAGAATAAAAAGCTAAAAACTCCAAGAGGCCAATAGGCCCCCACCAGGCTGCTAAGGGGCCAGCCAACCCCATTTCTGATATCCTCCCTCCCCGCCCCAGGCCAGATGGCAGAGCCAGGTCTTCAACTCCCTCCGAAAGGCCTGGAGTGAGGGGGCCTGTCTCACCCCCGGGGGCAAGATGTTCCAAAGGGCGGGGGCCACAGCAGAGAAGGCCCGCCTTCTGGACCCCGCTAGTCGGAGTTCTTTTACCATGGGGATCCGGAGCATGCCCTCTCTATGAGTTCGGGTGGGACGGGTTGAAGTCGTGGGGGTGAGGCGGTCCTTCAGGTAACCTGGCCCCATGCCATGTAGGGCTTTTTAATTGTGCCTATAATAGTTTTAGGCTTCACTTGAATTTCATTCAGAATACAAGTAAAAATGTATGCCCAGTTCTAAAGCTAAAAGTCAGGGAAGTTAAATCCCACATCATCATAGAAGATTTTAAAAATCTATGGGCTTGTCCTTCTTTTTTTAAAAAAAAATCTTAATAACTTATCAGTCTTATTTTATAGATATTAACATGGAAATTCCTCTAAGTACATATATGAGTCTTGAACTAATATTGATTTTTATTACTTTTTCCCCTTTGGCTGGTCTTTATGCTATGCAATGGGTGGGAGTTAACTGAATAGCTGTTCTCTTCTGGCCACTGGGAAACAGTACTGAGAGGCAGAGGAACAATGAGAAGAAGCAAGTTAAGACACAATCTGCCAGCCAGCTTTGTGCATTGGCAGAGAAGTGCTGGCTAGGGCATGATTAAAGGCAGATATGAAATAGAGCAAATCTCCCAGCCAAATCAAAGGTGACTTTAATCAGAAAGGGCAGCCAGAAGTAGGCTTTATCATAAAAGTTTTGTCCAAAAGGTTTTTCTCCCGCTTAAATGTATATTCGGAGAAATATCTCTTTTTCTTCTTATGCATTCCTCCTAATATAAAAAATACACTCAGGTAAGGTACCATTAAAAACATAAAAATCATATTTCCTGAGAGAACCAGACTTTATTTTCAATAACCATTAGTGAGAGAAAGAAACCAATACATTTTATATCCAAGAAACTGTGTATTGCTTTGAACAACTATACTACCATGGGTTGTAAATTAGAAACTATTCAACAGACTTCAACATGGATGGCTCAGAAAGTCAACATTAATTCCGGAAAGTTGGGGATTCTTAATACACATGGACATTCAGCATCTTAAAAATGAATACGAAAGCCTGGTGGTGTCAACAGAAGGTACTTCTATGAAAACCCATTTGCCCCCATTCACAACCCTGCCATCCTACCACCACTTTCAATCTCCAAACTCTGAGAAGCAGTTTGAGGATGATCCATGATTATCTTTACAGTAGTTCTGCTGATTTGAAATACCAAGAAGTAAAAATCATGCCCCATTCAGAGCTGCCACAAATCCTGCAGCAATAAAAACCTCTCTCTTCCACTCCATGCAAAAAGGAGAGAACCCCCCCCCCCCAGTAACCTAGCAATTTGCACACCAGTTACTTCAGTGCTGAAGAGAAGGATAAATTAACACTTTTGTCAATTTCATCCCTGTTTGTTTGATCTGTGCTATCAGGCTAGCATTTCCCTTATAGACCAGAACTTTAAAAGCCAAGAAAAAGAATGAGGCAAGAGTTCCCTCCAATGGGGAAAGGAAACCATAGCATCAAAACCCACTATAGTGAATATGAAAAAAAAAAAATCACTTCAAAGAGTTCAGTTACAGAACAGGTTAAAGGAGAGCCAGCTTGACCTGTTTATCCAGGAAAGACACCAAAGCCAGAGAACTGGGGAAGCAACCTAGGATTAGTGAAGCTAGTTGTAGTATAGGTTCTCTTTTATTTCATTGACCAAGATCTAAACTGTATGAACTTGTTATGGTATGTGAATGTATGAGGGATCCTGGACTGATATTAACTGAGATGAATCTATTCAGAAGGCCTTTGCTAATTCCTTCTTTCCAACTTACTTCTAGCTCTCTCGCTTCTTATATACAATAAATATTTAATCTGTTAATCAACCAACACATTCTGGGAAAGGAATCTAGCCTTTAGCACAAACACACACACCTACACACACACATCCGGTCAGGCTATTGAAAATGATTTAGTTGTTGAGATTCAGAATTACAGCAAGGTTATTCCCAGGGAATCTTTGCAATAAGGCTAGATGTGAAATGAATTCTTCATGACTTGGAACTTTATCTGTTTTATAAATTCTAAAGTAGTTCACCATTTTAATGCATGACCACTTCTATATGTGCACTTCTAGTAGCAGAAGACCCATGACTCCAGGAAACAGGCTGTTCCACTGAGAGCTATCAAGCAGTGGGACAGTATGGGTGCTCCATCACTGGAGATTTTGAAGCAAAGGTTGGGCAGCCATTTTTCTGGAATGATCTGAAGATTCCTGCCATGGGCAGGGGGTTAGACTAGAAGACCTCCAATGTTCTTTCCAACCCTATTTTGTACATTGCTAATTTTGAGCAGCAGTGAAAAGCAGTGGGTTAGGTCATATTTTCCTGGGCAAAAATGGAACACATGTGTATACCAGGCTCCCCCCGCCTCCCCCCCGTATAGTTGCTACTGTGTAAGTTGGCTGTTCTGTTCTTTGTGGCAATAAATAAATATTCTTAATTTTGTGTTTACTTTCAATAATTTTAATTTGGATTAATTTGGATTTCTACATTTATGTTTCATTTGTTGTTTACAAAGTGGAAATGCCCCTCCCCCCACAATTCGGGGGAACAGCAGGAAGGGAAGGGATGGATTCCCTCTCTGCACCTGCTCCTCCACAAAAAACTGTATGCCACTAATTTTTTTGCATAGGAAGACATTTGAGGAAAGAGAGAAATGGGTAAAAGTAAATTTTACCCATATATAGGTAAATAGGCTGATACATTTTGTTTTAAGAGCATAGATTTTAATATCATCACTGAATTTTATATTATGAGTCACTTTTCAAATAAAAAGTAAAATAGATATTGATTACATTAATAAATGACATTTTATAATAGTGCACATCCTGTCTTTAGAATATAGAAGGAAAGTATTCTAAATTACACATCTTTTTAAAAGATCAGTTTAAGTTCAGCAATGAATGAAATTAACAAACCAAATTCCTTTTACAGCATTTAGTCTGAAAAATACAGCTAAAATAGAGCATTCAGTTTCCAGTTCCAATTCCAATATTTTCTTGCTATGTCCAATCTGTTCTTTCCAATTGCATTCGCTGCCTTTGGTAAGAATTTAATATACAGTTATGCTCTATATTAATAGAGTGTAATGTATATTAATATAATACTAATTTAAAATTCAATAAAATGCACAACATTAAGGTTATTGGTACTGGGACAAATGCCATAGTAACTTTACTCAACCTCTGTTGATCTGCTTGAAAAATACATTAATCTTAGACTTGTTTTATATGTAACATTCCTTGCCATTATATTTATTTATGATTCTCCAAACAAACCCCAGCATTTGTTTGAATCTATTTAACTCATGATAACAATAATCAACAGTCAGGGGATGAAGGTTTTCTATGAATAATATATTTATATAATCATGACAACAACCTTGTAGGGCTCTTGCACATTGCTGAGTTAAAGTGCTACCCACCAGTCCTTTTGCTGGAGGAAAAGTATAGCAGCATAAACTATGTACCTCCTTGTCAATTCTTATTTTGTCAATTTTTTTTGTATTTTGTATTTTGTATTTGTATTTTGTACCTCCTTGTCAATTCTTATTTTGACAAAAAACAAAAGCAAGGCTACAAAAACCCAATGGTATTGTCCTTACCATTTTCCCTAACATGGGGTGCAGTGAAATGAGGCAAATTTAGGCAGATGCTTAGAATGGTTTATAAACCTATCAAGCTTCCCAACTGACAAGTAATAGGGCCACGATGGGGGAGGTGTGTACAGGATGAAGTGGAAGGGAGCAATCCTGGGACTGCTGTTTGGTGCAACTCCCTCCTCCAGATCTGTTATCTGTCAGTCTATTTCTGAACACTGATGTAGCCCTCTTTTAAAATAGTATAAATCTTTATTCAAAAATAACCTGGCTGAAGTCATGGAGGAGAACACAGGAAAAAAAAAGAAGAGAACAATTCATAATGAGGCAGTTCTGTCCCCAGCTAGTGCTGCAAGGGAAAGATGGTCCCAGCAGCACCAGAAGTAGCCAGGGAACACAGTGGAGAACATAAGCATGAAAATGGACTTTCAGAATTGCACAGTTGTGATAGGCCCATGAATAATAATAAGAATCAGCATCAAAGCTGGAATGATATGGACAAAATGACCACACCCACCATAGGGGATATAAATAATCATGGAACATAACATAACCGGCCACGGGAACTGTGTCATCATCAGATTAACTCCAAAAGCACTGAGCTAGCTGAGCTCCTGAAACATACTTAGATCAGAAACAGACATTTACAAAAACTTCTCTTTTCTCATTTGAGTTTTGAGAGTGCTGAATGTCAGCATCAGGAGCTGATTACATCAAATAGTTCTTGATCAGTGTCTTCATTCTTCTTAAAGGAATGTAGAAGAAATTTAATTTTGTACATAAATTGCACCTGATATATAGCAGATTAAATGGTTTGGGGCTGCTTCGCTTTGGTGGCATGTTGTTTTTATAGGTACATAAATTGTAATGATGCAGTTTCTCAATTAAATCAAGTGAACATTTGGCAGTCAAGTTTTTGAAATATACAGGAAATGTTCAGTAAGACCTGTCCTTAAGCATAAGAACATATTGTCCTTAACTTTTTATTTCACTTTATGTTAAATTGTCTGGTACTAAATCACATCAAGTAATATGGAGGACATATATTGCATCATATCCCTCTTCATTTCATGCTGTATAAATTCTATTCATATCTTTGTAACATGCTGGTAATCTTAATATGCTGCTAAATGTAGGTAGACTAAAAATGGGAAATTGCAGGGATATAGTTCAACAGTTTTTATTATTTGCATGTTAGCTTAATCTATCTTCAATTACTGGCAGAGAGGATCTCATATAAGAAATTGTTTTTTGTTTACAGATGGAGGTTTTTATTTCCAGATGGAAGTTTTAAGATAACTGGCATTTACTAGTTGAGTTAACATGTCATGCAAAGCCATGATAACCATAACTTACTGAATAACTCACAGAGGTCTAACTCATGCATAATGCTAAATTGTAGATTATCTTTAAGTCCCTCATCACCCTAGGCCAAAACCAAATAGACCACACTATGAGTTAGTGAAGTATGTGAAACCAGCCACCAAGTTCTATTTTACTAACATTATCTATTTTAATTTTTTCTCTGTGTGCATAATAAATAAGAAATTGATACACTGGGCTTACTGTGCATGTTCATTTTTTACAGCAAAACCAAGCTATCTGAAGGTGGCTTTCTCCTTTCCACTTGCTGCGAAGGGAAGGCTTAGAAGTACTTCTGAATCTACTTCCTGTGGGAGGGCATAGCCCCTTGCCCGATTATTATTTATATTATAAATATTATATTATATTATATTATATTATATTATATTATATTATAATTTCCGACTAAGAAGATGGAAAGAATATGTATATTAATATTTTTCTGTGGGTGTGCAAAATAGTCTCAATACAAACCCTTCCAAGTCCAGAACAGCTATTTTGAAGGGTCTGGGCATGAAACAAAACACGATTTTTAGGAACAATTTGGTTTGAAAAAAATGTCTATGTGTTTTTGAGTGAAAGAGTGTTGCTTTGGATGCAAACTAAAATGTGGCTGTTTCAGGTGAGAACTATTTCAGGTGTACCATTCTGTTTTAGGTGACATGATTGGAAGTTGTCTTGACTCTTGAAATTGAGATGCTATTTTTTTCATTCTCCTGATGGGCCAGTACAGCAGAGGACTCTAGTTGTTCCTGCTGCTATTGACATAGGCTGAATTAGTGGTGGTCTGGGATGGAGTTGTGAAATGAAGCAGTAGGTAGTTGAGGAGGACATGGCAGTGTGAAAGACCAAACTGCAGAGGAAGAAATTACATTCAGCTCTGGGATGGTGCTTCTGTTGTAATGGTAATGGCCGGTGGTACAAGTAGGTGTATCTGATTGTCTGCTTCTGAAGCAGTCTGCATCCCATTTTATTATAATGCTTATTTGTAGGGTTTTTTAGTTCCAGTTTTGATTCAGTGTAGATGATGGTTTTACTTAGATAGAAGGGGGGGGGGGGGGAATCTCCCATCCCTCCACAATCCCCTTGCTTTGTGAATCAGTTCCCTTTTTGTGATTAAAAAAACATTTTCCTCCCTTACCCCAAATGATTTGTTTGCTTATTTAGGAAAAATTAATTCTTCCAGTTAGCATTGTCTGTGTGTTCTGGTATTCTGCTGCTTACTAGATACATTTGTACAGACATTCAACAGAGCCCTTCATTTTTATGTTTTAAAAAGATTACCTCCAAGACTTCTCTCCCCCATCCCTCCATTTAGAGCTAGATAAGAACATTCTCTCCATTCCTCCTCCCTTCCACCAATAAAACAAGCAACTGAAACAAGCCTTGGCTGAGCAAACTAGGTCAGTTAGAGGACTAATCAGAGATAGGTCAAAATTTGCTGGTCAAGGAGGATGACTGCTGCAAGGAGGCTTGATGTTAGAACCATGTGTTGTCACCATCTGGTATCATGATAGGTGAGGCTGGAGAAGAGACTGGTGCTGGGGAGAAAGCTCTTCCCTCCATATAAGTGGAGAAGGAGTTAGCATGCATGCTTCAGGCAATCAACCTGTTCCCTTGTGTATTTATTATATACAAAGACCAGAGATCTGTAAAGAGCTCTTTCTCTTCTTTATAAGAACACTTTAATGTGCAGCCATTTAAGGAACAACCTTTTGCCCTCTCTTCATTTACATGACATCTGAAACTCTTCTTTCCTGTATGTTTTGAAGATCTATTAATCTGTCAATACTTCATACAAAGCACAACCAGTGCCAGGAAATATCAAGCCGTGGGATTAGAAAATCGTACAGACATTGGGTTGTCTTGGTAGCCTGCAGAGAATTTATTTTTACACAGGGAAAATGCTCAAGTCTTATATGAGACACCTTCTTTTCAACCAAAATATAGCTGCTTGGAAATTCTTAGCTGGACTTGCAATTTGCAGTCACAGCAGTCTCTAATAAAGGGAAAGAGGGAACTAGAACATACTTGATAAGTTTAGCAGATAACTTTCTCCACTATTTCACATTGAAACTGACATATGTAGAAATAAACAAAATGCAAATGTTAACTTTAATCAAATAAGTAGCACAACTCTTTTTTTCCAAGAGAGGGAGAGCAAAATATAATAACTGCTGCAACAAGAAACAGGAAACAAGAGCTGGATCACGAGGCAATTTCCACACAAACTGGCATTTGGCCAATAATGCCCTTGCCACTCCAACAGTAGTTCTGTGATTGTTTCACAAACTTGTGTACACCACACCGCAGAACACTTGATGGCTCATTATTGGACATATGAACTAGAAGCATTGAAAATGGTTGTATATAAACATAAAAGAATTGATACACTGCTTGAAGTCTTGCTCCTTAACACTGACATACTTTCTTCATTAAAATCTCTAAAAGAAGCAGGATTCTAATGCAAAGGCTTCCTAACTTAAAATGGCAAGCACATCTGTGTTCAAGAACTGTCCTTTTTAATTCTTCTCATTTTCTTCCTTTTGGCCTTCTGTCATGCTTCCTTCTGTCTGATATCTCTAAATATGAACTGTCCTGAGACACTGACTCTGCTTCTGATTTCTGACTTCTAGAACTATCTGGTTTCTGACACTGCTGGTACCACCACACTCCCGAACCTTGTTAGGGTCTAGACTCTTTTTTTTGCAGGAAGCCCTGGGTGAAGCACAATCATGATGCATTGTGTTTTGATGTTCCTGTAATATGAGCATGGAGAGGATACAAAGAAGATCTTTAAAAGGTCAACAACACTGTGAGTCAGGAAAGTAAAGAAATAGCAAAGAAAAACCATAGCTTAGATGTCATTTCTTTGCCATGCTGTGTGACTGAACAAAGAAACTGTTGGAGAGCTGAATGCTTTTGAAATTACTTGCTTTCAACATCAGTTTGTAAGAAGCGCTTGCTCCGGATTCTATATTATTAGGTTTAAAAAAAAACACAGATAAATCAATCTACTCTTAATAACCAAAACCTCCCTAAATTTATGCAAATGCAAATTGGCCATCAAGAACAAATTGCAGAATAATTAGAACTGGGCTAAGGGAAGACAAAAAAGAGCTGGTGGTTCTTTCTAAAGTTTTGACCAAGCAAGATGTAGAAGCCCTTTTCTTTTCTGTATTATGTGTTTAAGCAGATCCAACCATCCAGATTCTGACACTGGCAGAAACAGCACCGAATATATACTTCCAGAGTTTTCAGCAGATGTACTTGGAGCCTCCCAGATAAATATGCTACCATCCCCACTCCCAATATAGTTCTTCATTATTGATGGAGGGAATGTCTATTTCTGAAAATAGCTTCCAGAGAAGATGTAGCTGCTTTAATCATTTGAAAAATGTACTGCCCATTGCAAAGCACTTCTTTCAAAGGCTTTGCACAGCCCTAATATATTTGTTGTTGTTCAGTCGTTAAGTCGTGTCCGACTCTTCGTGACCCCATGAACCATCTCGCGCCAGGCCTTCCTGTCCTTCACTGCCTCCCTGAGTTTGCTCAGTTTCATGCTCATTGCTTCAGTGATGCTATCTAACCATCTCATCCTCTGCCGTCCCCTTCTCCTTTTGTCTTCAATCTTTCCCAGTGCCAGGGTCTTTTCCAAGGAGTCCTCTCTTCGCATGAGGTGACCCAAGTATCTGAGCTTGAGCTTCATTATCAATCCCTCCAATGAGCAGTCAGGGTTGATTTCCTTTAAGATTGACTGGTTTGACCTCCTAGCAGTCCAGGGGACTCTTAGGAGTCTTCTCTAGCACCACAGTTCAAAGGCATAAATTCTTTGGCGCTCAGCCTTCTTTATGGTCCAGCTCTCACAGCCATTCATTAGTACTGGAAAAACCATAGCTTTGATTTTGCAGATCTTTGTCAGCAAGATGATGTCTCTGCTTTTTAATATGCTATCTAGGTTTTCCTCCCAAGGAGCAAACATCTTTTAATTTCATAGCTGCAGTCTCCGTCTGCAGTGATCTTGGAACCCAAATAAATGAAATCTGTTACCATGAAAAAATCTGGATGATGTATTGCGGTGTAGATTTTTTATTATTATAATGTTCTGTCATTATAATAAAAGTTTACCTCTTTCTGATATTCTTTGTAGTGTCATGTCTTTATCTCAGGATGAAGGTAAAAGAGGATAATTCTAGGTTTCTTCATCTTTTGTAGCTGGATTTGTTCCAAAAGTCATTACAGTTTCTCTCCCCACTGCCTTTTTTTTATATAACCAAAAGAAAGCTCTATAAATATTGCTCAATAGACTACTAAATCAGAATTCTCTATCCTCTTAGTTTTGGGTAGGGGTGAAACTATAAATAATTTGTTCTACATTCTGAATCTGTTAGATAAGCTTACTTTTAGTGTGTAATCTATTGATGTATGGGGGCATGTGAAGGACATTTCAGTTCTGTGGAGGTCATAGTGAAGCTACAGGACTGAAATTCAAAGCAGCAGCAGTAAAAAGTGTCCTCCAAGTACTTCAAGATAAAGAATAGTTGAAAAATTAGTGTTGTTAAATATGAATCCATATATGCTGCTGCATGCATGAATGAATTTCCTATAAAGATTAGGGCTGCCATATAATAATCACTGTTTTTTTAATTTATTTTATTGAAACTGTGTTATTTCCACCAAATAATAGTTATAACAGAAAATATCTAACACAAAATAGAATAAAAATTCATGTTCTTTCCTGGCCATAAGGATGAAAAAATTTGTACACAATTAAATCAAATAATTGAATCTCTTAAATTCTTGTGACTATTAAGCCACCATTAGATAAAGCTTTTTTAAAAAGCCTTATATTTAATTAATGTAGTTTTATTTACATCAGCATTAGTTCTATATGTTTAGGAGGACAGCCATTATTTTATCAATATATAACACTGCAAAAATACCAAATGATATTCTTGCTTGAGGCAAAGGGGAAAGAATTCAAATAAAGAACCTAACTAGCCTAACATTATTTGGCTAACAACATCCATGAAAATTCATTATTTGGACACTGGCAAAAATAGCAGTGTACAGTAGCGCATAGTACAACTGAGTGAGGTGAATAAATCAATAGGGCACAGGACAGGCTAGTTTCTAGGTTGCAAGACAAAGGGAATATTTGAGAGAAAGGTAGCGCTAAGTGCCCCTGAGTTTTGCTTATTACAGTAGTTAGTTCTCTGGCCTCCACGTAATGCCTATTCTGAAGATTTTCTAGAATTTTATGAATGTCATGATATTATATATAATAGCATTAAGTTGAATTTTATTTTTTATATAAAATGCTTAGTTTCCTAGAGTAACTTCTTGTTGGGACAATATACTGAACGTCAAAGAAAAGTTAACATTCTTTGTATCTTTGGTAAAAAGATATTAGGTTGTCTTGGCTATAATTCTTTTAAAACATATTTTATAAAGCTTTGTTTTTTTATTTTCTCCATTTGATCCTCACCCCCTCATACTGCTTTGGAATAAAATAATGTGCTTCTATAACATTTCTTGATTTTTCACATCACTTTCAAATTAAAAAAAAAAGTCTGTGTAATCCTCTTTCAACATAGAACTGCAATGTATTTTGATGGAAATGAATTTTCATGGATGTATTGTTGGAAATACAATAGATCATATTATATTTCAACAATAAAGGGCTCCAATAAATGCATTAAGAATATACAGTGTTTTTAAGAAAAAGTGCACAAAAAGTAGTAAAAAGCAAGTAACAATTGTTTGCACATAAAGTCATCCATGGCTGCAATTATTTGACGTCTTTTTTTTCCTAAATGTTATACAAATTTACTGAAGCAAACAGAAGTAGGTCTTTGCCTTGGGGGTAAAGACTATGGCAAACTAAACAGAACACACACACAAAGAGTAATGTAAAATTCTTCCTTTTTCCTTTCTTTTCCTTAAAAAACATCCTCTTTGTAAGAGAGAGGGCTTTGATTTCTGTAATTAAACTGAATGAATGGAACATCAAAAATTAATGTGGTATTGCAACAAATACAGCTAATGAGAAACTTTTAAAAAATTGTTTAAAATTTAGATAGAAGTTCAGAGAGAAGAGAGAGAAATATCTGCTAGAAATGAGATAGAGAAAACTTCAGTTAGAAATAAAATTAAATATGCAGCAGGAGATAGAAGAAATGGTGCAAGACTGTGGATATTGGAAGAAAAGAAAAAAATGAAGAAAACTGTTGTAAGCAGGCATAGAAGTTCATTTTGAGCACAAAATAGTAACGTTTACTGTGAGAATTGGTTGAAATATGCTTTTCTAACCATTAATATTGAGCTATATATTATTCATCATGCATCTAAGCACAACACAAACGTGATTAGGCAATATCTCCCCCCTCCTTTTTTTTTTTTTTTTGCTACATCCCTATAATGTTGCTTTCATCTGGTTCCTAGCCATTAAGCAAGATAGGTTTACTTTATTATTAGCTCTATTAGTGTTAGTAGTATGTTTCCCTTATTTTGGAACTCTCCAAGGGTAGGCTAATTAAAATCTGTTTGGCTTTGTTACCCATTAAGTTGATGGGAAGTCATGTCACTGGCAATGAGTGGCAACAGAGGCACGATAGGGAATGTGGACAGCAACCCCACACAGATAAATATAGCAATGATGTACATTGATAAAAAAATGTATGCAGTAGTAGCTATCTTTCAGCCTAATTCTCGATCCATTTCAAGCTAAAAATGAGGTAAGTTTTCAGACTAAATATGTAATTTAATCTAGACTCTGGATTTCAGTTAAATATGTAGACAGAAGTGGTTTAAAGTCATGTTCTTTGATGACTATGTTTAGAATGGTGTGGTTTTATCTATTATTAAAAGAGTATTTGTTTCAAGCAATTTCTATTCCCCAGAGGGTGCTATTGGCTTGATAAATGTGAAATAAAGTATTGTTGCTATTTCAGATTGAAATTTATCCATTATGGCTGTGCATATTTTGAAAATTATTTGGAAGAAGTGTTTTGGGCCTTCTACAAGCACAAGAATAGCTTTTCTTCTGCTATTCATTGAAACAATCTGACATTTTTCGATCCTCTGCATGAGCTTGAAAAAAAAGTTGTGGCCACTTTATGGAATTGACATAATATGTCTCTTAAAGAAGCTGCAACTTTTTTCAGATTCAGATGGAGATCTGATGCTCTTCTCCAAATCGTTTTTGAAATGTGTACAGTATCCCTGTCAAAAATCAATGCAGTATTTATCTAAAAATGCTTTCTGTAGAAATTCAGCATATATGGCAACAACAACAACAACAACAAAATGCTTTTAATTATTTTCCATCTACTACATCAGGATTTGCATTTGCATGAATGATGTCTGTGTAAAATAGTTAATGACTGGGCAGGTCCTTCCCCTCCTCCTTTAACTTTTCTCTAATTAAGAAGTTAAACTGAAATAATTATTCATGTCAACATGCTCTGTCCTTCTGATTAAGGCATCTCCATCACATTCAATTTCCACAGACATATCCAAGCTCTCATCACAAGCTGAGAGTCTTTCCCCTCTGTTGCAGCAATGGCTATCTCAATGCCGATGTCCACACTCCAAAAACACACACAATGATAAGCCCACACATTAGATTATACGTTAAATATATGATCCTTTTTCATGGAATATTTTTATTCAAAAGAAGTAAGTTTTTATACAGACTCTTAAGACTATATACAATTGAAATCTTCTGCTTGCCTAGTATCTGTATTTACCTTGACTTTTATGGGTCAAATTCAAGAGCTTGCCAGATTGTGAACTCAGATATTTTGCTTGGGCCTCCAACTGTTTCATATGAAAATAAGAAATAATTTATTGAAAAGATTATTTACTTTACCTTTACTTACATCTTTGCATGGCCTAATTTTCATTTAATTTTCATTGAAAATAATTTCACTGATATTTTTATTGCCCACAAATAACTGGAATACTTTTCTTTAATCCAATTTTCTTAGCCTTTCCAGTTTTATTGCAGTTGAAAAACTTGATACACAATGTCAGTTTCAAAGAACTGCGATGTTGACTAGGCTACAAAGTAACATTTTTTAACAGGACTCATTCTGATTATGACACAACCAAGCTTTTGACAAAAAGCAATTTTGGCAGAAGGTTTCCCATTGGCAATACTTGTACCTTCATTACTTGATAGCAAGTTCATATAAAATAGGATGGAAACTGGCATTCAGTACCAAAGTCCATAATTGCTCATAGCTTCAGCATTGAGTTAACTGGTTGACTATAATCTGTCAACCTTGAGACAGTAATTCTCTATAATTGGAAGACTCACATGGGAAGACCTTTGTCCAGAGTTTGCATTCCTAATTATATACAAATATCACATGTTTTACAAGAAATTTCAGGTTTTATATTGCCAAAAGCCCTTCATAAATTTTATATAAAACACAAACCTAAACAAAAGACTAATCACGTGCATCTAAGAACAAAGAACATGGTTTATCCTATGTTACAAATAATTTTTGACATTATAACAATAAATGATTTCAATTCTATATATACTAATACCCTAATACAAATCTTATTCAAGTACTTATATATTTCTAATAGATTTATATGACGATCATGGTTTTCTTTTCTTTTTTAACCTACTGTATTTTGTATAAGTGAGTCTCGTATTTCATTATATTTGTCCATACAAAGTCTATGTCTATAGGCAATCCACTCGTAAGTAGCAAGTGCAATTAGGACTTCAATCCATTGAGTAAATGGGGCCATACATTTATCTTTCCAATGCTGCAATATCAGTCTTTTGACCATAGTAAGGGCACGGAGAATCCATTTACATTGTCCAGTTGTCAGATTCCATGTACCAGGTATGTAGTTCAAAAGAATATTATCCTCTGAAAATTTTACCTTTTGTCTCACAATCATATTTATATAATCCACTACTTACTCCCAAAACCTGGTAAGCATAGGACATTGTAGAAACACATGCTTTAAAGAGGCATTGTCCTTATTACATTTCCAACAAAATGCTGTTTTTGACAATCCTTTTCTATACAGACATAGTAGAGTTCAATAAATTGTAAATATTATTTTTTGTTGTATAACTCATAGTTTAAGCTCCATTGACAATCTTGCTATAGAAGTTAAGACACTCTCCCATTGTCTAGGCAATATAGAAACCTCTAATTCTTATTCCACTCATCCTTTAACATCTACATATCAGATTCGTTTATTGATAACAAATATTTATAAAAACTAATAGTAGGGTTGTTGTTTTTTTTTAGTTCTAAAGGATTTAATAAGTTGTTTTAATATTTCAGGTACCTCAGAAGTTGAAAATGCTGCTGGTCCAAACAATGTTGTTAACAAATGTTGTAGCTGTAAATATTGCCATTTAGTTACATCTGATGGATGATATTCATCCCTTAAGAAAGAGTACATGAAAAATTCATCTTCATATCTATCAGTTGGTCCAAAGTCAATATCCCTGCTTCCATCGAATTTTTCCATACCACCATCTCTTTCCCAATTTTTAAAGTTGGGTTTCCCCATAAAGTCAATCTGGCATGGGAAAAAAGGTCAAATCTTTTTTTTTTTTTTCTTTGAATAAATTACCTTCCACAGCTTTCCAACTGACAAAATTGTTTCCAGAGATATTAGAGTTTTAGTATATTTATATCATAATACTGTCCATCCAACCAAAGATTTATATATGTACAGGTGAAACTCGAAAAATTAGAATATCGTGCAAATGTTCATTTATGTCAGTATGGCAACTCAAAAGGTGAAACCAGTATATGAGATAGACGCATTACATGCAAAGCAAGATATGTCAAGCCTTACTTTGATATAATTGTGATGATTATGGTGTACAGCTTATGAAAACCCCAAATTCACAATCTCAGAAAATTAGAATATTACATGACATCAATAACACAAGGATTGGAAATAGAACGATATCGGACCTCTGCGAAGTATAAGCATGCATATGTACTCAATACTTGGTTTGGGCCCCTTTTGCAGCAATGACTGCCGCAATGCGGCGTGGCATGGATGCTATCAGCCTGTGGCACTGCTGAGGTGTTATGGAAGACCAGGATGCTTCAATAGCAGCCTTCAGCTCCACTGCATTGTTTGGTCTCATGTCCCTCATCTTTCTCTTGGCAATGCCCCATAGATTCTCTATGGGGTTCAGGTCAGGCCAGTTTGCTGGCCAATCAAGCACAGTAATCCCATGGTCATTGAACCAGGTTTTGGTACTTTTGGCAGTGTGGGCAGGTGTCACGTCCTGCTGGAAAATGAAGTCAGCATCCCCATAAAGCTCGTCTGCAGAAGGAAGCATGAAGTGCTCCGAAATCTCCTGGTAGACGGCTGCGTTGACCCTGGACTTAAGGAAGCACAGTGGACCAACACCAGCAGATGACATGGCTCCCCAAATCAACACAGACTCTGGAAACTTCACACTGGACTTCAAGCATCGTGCATTGTGTGCCTCTCCATTCTTCCTCCAGACTCTGGGTCCTTGGTTCCCAAATGAGATGCAAAAGTTGCTCTCCTCAGAAAAGAGGACTTTGGACCTCTGGGCAACAGACCAGTTCTTTTTTTCTGTAGCCCAGGTAAGACGCTTCTGACGTTGTTTGTTGTTCAGGAGTGGCTTGACAAGAGGAATACGACATTTGAAGCCCATGTCCAGGATCCGTCTGTGTGTGGTGGCTCTTGATGCACTAACTCCAGCCTCAGTCCACTCCTTGTGAAAGTCCCCAACACTTTTGAATGGCCTTTTCCTGACAATCCTCTCCAGGCTGCGGTCATCCCTGCTGCTTGTGCACCTTTTTCTACCACACTTTTCCCTTCCACATAACCTTCTATTGATGTGCTTTGAGACAGCACTTTGGGAACATCCAACTTCTTTTGCAATTACCTTTTGGGGCTTTCCCTCCTTATGGAGGGTGTCAATGATGGTTTTCTGCACAACTGTCAGGTCAGCAGTCTTTCCCATGCTTGTGATTCCTACTGAACCAGCCTGAGAGACCATTGAAAGGCTCAGGAACCCTTTGCAGGTGTTATGGATTCATTAGCTGATTAGAGTGGGACACTTTGAGCCTAGAATATTGAACCTTTTCACACTATTCTAATTTTCTGAGATTGTGAATTTGGGGTTTTCATAAGGTGTACGCCATAATCATCACAATTATACCAAAGTAAGGCTTGACATATCTCACTTTGCATGTAATGCGTCTGTCTCATATATTGGTTTCACCTTTTGAGTTGCCATACTGACATAAATGAACATTTGCATGATATTCTAATTTTTCGAGTTTCACCTGTATATTCCACAGTTGCACAAGTTGGAAAATTACCAACACTTGTTGGTGTCCACTATTTAATACTTGAGAATAGATAAGCATGATGATACAACTCCAGATTCAGAAAACTGAATCCTCCCTCATTAATTGATAATTGCATTTTCTGTAAAGATATTCTTGGAATTGAAGAACCCCATAGAAATTTTCTAAACAAAGAATTTATTTTCTGAAAATATTTTGCACATATAAAAACTGGAATTCCTCTCAGAATATAAATTAATCTGGGAATAATATTCATTTTGAGAGCATTCACTCTTTCCCAAAGGGTGAGATTTAATGACTCCCATCTGTCAATATCTGAAGAAACCTCTCTCTATATTTTATTTCTATTACATGTTGCTAAGTTATATTCTTTGGTATACACATACCTAAATATTTAATAGATTCAGTACAAATACAAAATTGATATTCCTTAAATGAATGGGTAACCAAATTTTCACCTATTGGCATCAATTCCAATTTGGACCAGTTAGAGTATCCTGCTATTTTATGAAAGTTTACTGTTATAATGATATATTAACATTTTTTTTCTTTGTTGTATTTTTTCACTTTTTTGTTAAACCACTTTTATGTATTGTTTTCTTCTTTTTGTAATGAAAAATTTAAAAATTTTTAAAAAGTAAATTTTGACATGGATTTCCAGAAGTTCACAGTCCCAAATAGAATGGCTTCTAGCACAGGATAGCAGCACAAACCACAGACTAATAATGCAGATAATATAGATACAGAATTTATTTATTGTCTCATCCTTAGAGAAATCTACTTTCTGCATGAGTTCCTGCATGATATAATTTCCATAAGAATCAGGACATTCTAGCAGATTCTATTCATTATCTAAGATAAGTCAACCTTATCATTCTTTGTACAGATAAGTAGCCATATTGTTAAACACTGACTGCCTGTTGGTTACCCTTGTTTACACGGTTTGTTTTATACTGCACTTGTCTAATTCAGTGAAACTTTCAATGCATGATTTATATCTTTATTTATTTAAATTTAGAAGGCCACCCAATTCCCAAATGACTCTGGGTGGCTTACACATTTTTTTTAAAAAGGAAAACAATTAAAAAGGAAAAAAACATGTGTACTCAGACAAAACACATGTTGCATTTTGAAAAATACATCAGGACTCAACAACCAACCTAAACCCAGGCCTGGGAACATGACCATATTTTTGACAACTTCACACTCTTGGAGGGTGGCAGCCATGCAAATCTCCAGGGAAATAGTGTTCTAGAGGGCAGGCACCACAACAGAGAAGTTGTGCTTCCAGAGTCACACTAGATGACATTGCTTGATGCAATGAGGAGGGTTGTTTGCCAGCCAACTTGTTGCTGAGCCTGAGGCTGATTTAGGCCTGAAAGAGAATGACTGGCCCAAGGTCATCCACCTGGCTTCCATGCTTAAGAGAAGACTGAAACCTGGGCCTCCCCATTTTTAATCCACTATCTTTACTGCTACACCACACTGATTCTGTCTACTTTGTCTCTGATTCAAAATCCTCTGCAGAGGTCCACCTCTTTAAAAGTTTGGTATAAAAGAAAAGATAATGTTGTTGTTGTTGTTGTTGTTGTTGTTATTATTATTATTATTATTATTATTATTTTGCATTTGTCTTGGAGAGGGAAAAGGGAGGGTTTTGGAGACTGACAGGTCCATCCTCAAATCAGACTAATTATCATCATCATTATCATCATCATCATCACCACCACCACCAACAACAACATGTATTACACTTATATGCTGCCTGACTCCCAGAGATTTTGGTAATCAGCCATCCATTTGCAGGTATCTGGACAGGTTGCATCGAGAATGTGTAAGGGAGAAGTGGAAAGAGAGACAGAACTGGACATAGCAGTGCTTCTTAAACTTTTTGCTCACAGGGTCCCTTCCCACTTTTAAAAATTATGGATGATCCCAAAAGAGCTTTTGTTTGTATGGGTTATATCATCATCATCTTTATTATGGTCACAGACCAGGGTTATATTTATCAATATTTCCCGTATTAAAAATTAAAATTAATGCATTCATAGAATATTTATTGAATCATGAAGAAATAACAGTGTTACACCCATAAAATATTAACATAAATATTTTTCATGGAAAAAGCCATGTATTTTTTACAAATAAAAAATAATGAGGAGAGTGACATTGTTTTAAATTTTGCAAATATCTTCAATATCTGGCAAATAAATTTTATTTTTGCAGATCCCTAAAAGAGTCTTGGGGGACCCCCAGGTGTCCTCCAACCACACTTTAAGAAAAAGTGGCATATGGTCTCTGTCTTTGCAATTACAGCTCATTGTCACCTAAGATTGCTTTTTTTTGGCGGCAGGGGGGGTGTTTATATGTATTGGTGTTGTCTGTTATGAATAGCCAGCTTATATTTCTTTTCAGTTTATCATTCTCATTCCTATTCTTACTTGATCATCTTTTTAGTAAGTTTCATTATCCAACTTCCCCTTCTTTCTTTTTATACCATTACTTCTTTTAATAAATATTAAAATCTTTTATTTTGCTTTTAAAAGCAAATATTTTCCTATTTTAATTGTACTATGATTTCTGTCTCATTCAGTTATTCTAGAATCTATGTCGAATTAATCATATATAATATATTGTTGTATTGCTCCTCCTCCTGTCTTATGTCCTTCTAAGGAGGTCTCTTCCATCCAATTTTGGCTTTACAGTATTAATAGCTAAGTGGGTTTGTGCTGGTATTACCAACAGTGACACCCTTTACCTCATTTTGTTCCTATTCACATTCATTTCATTCAGCTGGTGCCTCTCACAATAGCTCTGCCTGGGAAATATGATTAATTGAATGGATAAGAACAGATAATACCCAAAGGCTGGGAGCCTGGGTGTTTAGTTACTCCACCTCCCAGTATCCACCCAACCACTTAAGGCTACAAATTGAGTAAAAAGGAAAAGGAGATGGAGTATTTTTTTAAAAACTTTTTGCAGCATTTATTTAATTGTATTTGGGAAACATAGAAAGAAAGTTAATGCTCCATTATTCTTCTCAATGCTGTTTGCCCAACATGATTTATCAGGGGGAATTAATTTAGTCTCCAGATAAGTACACAATTCTGAATTACTTCTGGGGGTTAGTTGCTGAGGTTATGATGTTTGCCTAAAAATTCTGAATCCCCCTCCAAGTGAAAGTTTCTGTACATACTGCAAAACAATACCGGTACCACCACCTCAACCCCATGAGCTGAAGCAAGGAAACAGTTTCCACCCTCAGGCTGTTTCTGTCTCTCTCTGTCTGCTTTTGGCCACACTTAGTTTCTACCACATATCTGTCTTCTGCCTCTTCCTGCCCCATACCCCAATTTAAGAGTGCCTCTTCATTGGAACCTCCATAGTTATTGCTATTGTATTTCTACAATTCTACAATTGTACAATTGTATTTCTACAATTCTACTGTGATTGGTTCTGTACTACACCTAGCACAATGGACACGTCCAGATGTGTCTTATGTTGTTGGGATTTTGAGCCATAAGGTAGCTAATCCTACAGAACATGACTGGCTAGGATTGAAAAGATTAAATACATTAATCTCGACACCTGTTTTTGTATAGGGAACGGGATGACCTTCTTCCCATGAGAAAATCCTGATAGTATTATAGTTGCAAATTTCACTCTGAAACAGTCAAGAAAGCAGTCTGGGTGAAAGTTCTCACAGAAGTAATGAAGACTTCTGCCATGTCTTTAAGGCATAGGGGAATATTTTAACATCAGCATACTATGGCTTGGGAAAAAAAATCAGCTGTGTATCAGTCAGTATTACTTCACTTCTCTACGAAGTGGCTGATGCACTGTGTATAGACTGATGACGATACTTAATGGAGATGTGGTGTTCTACAGAGTGCATGATTGTTTCTTTTGCATAATTCTCATTTATAGCAATTCTAAGTCTCTAGAATTGCATCAGAACAAAAATGGAAATTACTGCTGGTTTGCTTTCCTCTAAGTCTCTAGAATTGCATCAGAACAAAAATGGAAATTACTGCTGGTTTGCTTTCCTCAAGTCTTTAGCAGGGACCAGTGCAATTATCTAAGCTGGAAAGGCACCTGCACACCCACAATTACAAGATGATGATGGCATATGGATTAAGACTCTCTAGGCAGGGTAAGGATATTGGGAGAATGATACTTTGGGAACAACGACAACTACTCTTCAGTAATTATAGGCCAGCTGTCCATTCAACTGAAAGTTTCTAGAGACAGATAGCAAGTAGCAGCAAGGTCTGAAATAACACCCTTTCAACTTCACTTGCTGGAAAGCCATTTAGCAGCTAGGCTCAGGTATTATTATCAATAAATGACTGATGAGGGAAGAATGTGGTGTCACCAACTCACCATGCTAAAATGAAAATTATTTCTAAGCCTCTTTTACATGCAAGGACTGCCATGTCCCCACAAAATTTTTGTAGAATTTGTGTGCCCATTAATTATTGGCTCAAATGCTGCAAACACAATTTTGTAGTGTTTCTTCTGGAACTACTGGTTGTATGATTTCCCATTAGTTGAATTCACCCCATGTTCCACCACCAGCTTCTGGAGATTTTTTTTTCTGCCATCTTTGCCACTCCTCCATACTGCCTATCCACTCCAAAGGTTGGCTTTGACACTCTCCCCAAGCAGAAGCCAGATAGTGCTTAACATTGTTGCCTCACAATGAAAATTGAACATGTTAAGAGAAGAACAGAAAGAGGACTAGGATGACATTTGGCTGCCATATTTTTTCCCACTTCACTGGCCAGCAGTGCAAATGATGGATTGTGCTAACAATGGAAACAGTCATGTGTTGGCATAGATCTACAGAAGATTCCACTGGATTTGTAGAAATGCTCCAAATTTCTAAATTGTCCCCCATTGACATACGGAAGTTGATGTTCCTCAAAATGTCCAGCTCTCTGTCCATAATTTTTCGAGGGCTTTTGAGAAATCAAGCCTTGATTAGGCAATGTATCTGGGCACGAATAGTGTGGAGATGGGCTCACTGAAATCGCACTCTCAGAGTTTGAAAAAAAAGAGCAATTCAGAATGGGAAAGGGAGTGAGACAAGGATGCACGTATTATAGAAATGAAATTACAAACTTAGATATGATCAGGAAGAATAAAGAGATTCCTGTGATAACCATGATCAGAACAGTTAAAGTAATGGTTTTCCCAGTAGTAAGAGACAGCTGTAAAAATCTGGACATAGAGTAAGAATGAAAGAAATAAGACAGATGCCTTCAGATTATGGACTGGAGATGGCTACTAAAGATACCATGGATTGTAACAATTAATCAAGGAATCCCAGACTAAAGAAACACTGAAGTCATGAACAAGAAGCAGAAATTTGCATATCTTGGGCATATTATGGTGCAAGTGAATGATGAACTAGAAAAATTACTCCCCTTGGCAAGGTTGAGGAAATAGAAAAAGGAGAAAACAATATATAAGGCAGATAGGATCATCATTGTTACTGGAATATCAAAAGAGTTATAGAATATAATCAATGCTGGTCATGATGGCAGGCATGTATCCATACAGTCATCAGAGGTCAGGCCTACCTTCATATCATCTAAGTAACTAAGATTTACTAGAACAGTGTAGATATGCTTTAAGGGGTCAAAAGGCCATGAAGTAAAATTTTTATTTATATATTTATTATTTATTTACGTATTTATTTGCATAAATCATAAAAATATATAGCTCCCAACAACTCTGAGCACTTTACACTATAAAACAGCCACAACAATAAAATGAAAGAACAAAGAGATGTAAATCCAGAAATAGAAGAACCATACAAAACAGAACTAAATCTTATGTAGGTTTGTTTGTTTGTTTATTTATTTATTTATTTATTAAATTTTTCGACCGCCCATCTCCCCCCAATGGAGGAACTCTGGGCGATTCACAACAAACATTAGAACATAAAATATATAAACACATAAAACCTTAAATTAAAACATTACTAAAAAGAAGAAGAGACCAAAAGGATGAAAAACCTGAGGCTGAAGGCAGAAGGCCTCTATGGGGCTAGCCATCCCCATGCTTGAGGTATTCTCACCCCACCCCAGGCCAGGTGGCAGAACCAGGTCTTCAAAGCCTTACGGAAGGCCAGGAGTGTGGGGGCTAATCGCACCTCCGGGGGCAGGATGTTCCAAAGAGCAGGGGCTACCGCAGAGAAGGCCCACCTTCTGGACCCCGCCAGTCGAAGTTCTTTCACTGAGGGGGTCTGAAGCATGCCCTCTCTGTGTGATCGGGTGGGATGGGTTGAAGTCATAGGGGAGAGGTGGCCCCTTAGATAACCTGGTCCCATGCCATGTAGGGCTTTAAAGGTGATAACCAACACCTTGAATTGGACCTGGAAGCAAACTGGCACCCAATGCAGCTCACGGAGCAGAGGCGTTACATGGGCCCACCAACAATAGCCCGTGCGGTTGCATTCTGGACCAGCTGTAGCTTCTGGATACTCTTCAAGGATAGCCCCATGTAGAGTGCATTGCAGTAGTCTAGCTGGGAGATAACAAGGGCGTGAGTGACTGTTTGAAGGGCATCCCAATCCAGGAAAGGGCGTAACTGATGCACAACTCGAAGTTATGCAAAGGCCCTCCTTGCCACGGCTGCCACCTGCTCTTCAAGCAGGAGCCATGAGTCTAGGAGGACCCCCAGATTATGCACTGGGTCTGTCTGGGGCAGCACCACCCCATCCAGCACCAAAGATGACAAAATCCTGGAAACAGAGGAGCCATTAACCCACAGCCACTCCATCTTACCAGGGTTCAGCCGAAGCCTGTTGTTCCCCATCCAGACCCTTACAGCCTCCAGGCACTGTGAAAGGGTGGCCACAGCATCACTTACTTCACCAGGGATGGAGATGTATAGCTGCGTATCATCAGCATACTGATGATACCTCACCCCATGATGACGGATGATCTCGCCCAGTGGTTTCATGTAGATGTTGAAAAGGAGCAGAGACAGAACCGAACCCTACGGCACCCCACAAAGGAGGGGCTGAGGATGGGACCTCTTGCTCCCTATCACCACCGACTGGGATTGGCCCCGGAAAAAGGAGGCAAACCAGCACAAGACCGTGCCACCCACCCCCAATTCCCCGAGCCGTCCCAACAGGATACCGTGGTTGACGGTATCGAAAGCTGCTGAGAGATCAAGGAGAGCAAGGATGGTTGCACTTCCACCATCCCGCTCCTGCCAGAGGTCATCCATAAGCACGACCAATGCCATTTCCATTCCATATCCGGGCCTGAAACCTGACTGGAAGGGATCCAGATAATCCATTTCCTCCAGAACCCTTTGGAGCTGTGATGCCACCACTTTCTCAACCAACTTCCCCAAAAAGGGGAGGTGGGACACTGGACGAAAATTGTCCAGTACAGTAGGATCCAGGGAGGGTTTCTTGAGGAGGAGGTGCACCAATGGCTCCTTAAAAGCAGCTGGAAACACTCCCTCCTGCAAGGATGTAGTAACCATCACCTGGATCCAACCACATGTCACCTCCCGAGCTGCTTTCACCAGCCAGGAGGGGCATGGGTCAAGATGGCAAGTGGTGGCCTTTACAGTCCCCAGGATCCTGTCCACTTCCTCAGGAGCAACAGGATCAAACCGTTCCCAGATAATTGGGTAAGAAGAGTCCCTCGGTGTCTCCCCAGACCCTGCCCCACACTCGGAGTCTAACTTGGAACAAATCCGAGCGACTTTGTCCTGCAGATGCTCTGTCCTCTGTTCATCATCATCCTATCCCAAGGACAGGAAAATAATCAGATTTTCAATGCCTTCTGCAATGTCATCAGGGTGTGAGCCATTACAGATCTCAGGGGAATTATCATTCCAGAGGGCAGGTGCTGTAATGGTATGTGGGGGTCTTCCCTTGGAGTATGGACAAGAAATGCTGCCTAGGGAACAATCATATAAGAGACAGCATAGCCTGCAGTTGGATAGTGGGCAGAGCAAGAGGCTCAGAAGAGACCCTCCCTAGTTTCTCGGGCTGTAAAGGAGATGGTAGAAGAATTGTACTTTCAGACTTGCAGGATTCTGTTAATGTAGCTTTGCAATAAAGTAGAATTAGCTCATCTGGTCATGTTTCCTATCTGGTCTTCTTAATAAGGCTGACAGGTGCTGTGACAAAGAAGCCATGCTTCCAGGCATGACGTTTGTTTAACTGAGGGGACCTGACCCATACACATTCTGACAAATCTTACCACACAGGCAAAAAATACTGGAGAGAGACAGTTCCTCAAGTAACCAGGCTCTATCCCGTGAAGGGCTTTGTGAGTGATAACCAGTACCTTGAATTGCACCCAGAAGCTAATTGCCTTGTGAAGGTGCCACCATATTCTTGGGACCAGCTGTAGTTTCCAAATGATTTTCAAGGGCAACTTTTGGAGTTTTATATCATTGGCAGATATGACAAAATTGTATAACGTTACCCATGATATGAAGAAAGAGGATAGAAACAATTATGACAGACATGCAAGCTGGGAAAAATGAGCAAAAAAAGGGAAAATCCTTTTTTTTCCCCTTGAAGAGGAGAAAAAAAAATCAAATCTTAATTTAGGACTATCTAATGAAAGTTACCAATATATGGAAGACATTGCCATAAGATAAATTGTTTAGATGGCTTTAAAATTATAATTAGGAAAATTCATGTAATGTTTAGGTATGTAAGCAACTATAAAAAATATCCTAAACTCTGAATTCCAGTTGCCTTGATTAGTGAGCTTCTATAGCTGTCTTGAAAAGGCGACTGAATATTGGACTAAAATGAGTTTTAGAGTGATTGAGTAGTGGTCTTTAAATGCCATTATTATATTCAGTTTGGAATCAATGCAGATGAAATATTCATCTGTGGAACCACAGAAATGACCATTCAAATTTCAGAATATTCCTTCAGCAAAATAACCATTACAGCCTTAAATAAAAACTAGGACAATATATCCCACAGATTTACTCACTTCCTACACAGGCCTGAGAAAAATTTTGCACAAGAAAAATATAAAAATGGCTGCAGAATTTCACAGAAGAGTCATCTATTTGCCCTTATACCTTTCAGATAGATAAAAGGAAGGTTACAATTAATGCCACTGAACTCAGAGAAATGGGCATCTTTTCTTAACCAGTACTTGTACATCCTGCCACTCCTCTTCTACAATGAATAAAGAATGCATATTTGTCAGGTCTGTAAGTTAACAACCAGTTATTAAAATGCACTGTGTTACCAAGGGGCTTTTTCCTCTGTGTCTAAATAATGCTGATGAAACATTTCTACTTATTTAGTTGGCATTTATCCTAACTGTCAAAAAGAATGAACTGTGCCAGAAAAAAGTGCCCTATTAAACTGCAACAGTTCATCAATGAGTGTCGCTGATAGGTCAAACGGAAGGAGATTTTTATCTTCATGATAATCTCACAATACAAAAATAGAGGCTGTGCATCCCTAGCCAGGAGTAAATCTGCGTTTAGGTTCAATATAGTATTTATAAATACATTTAAATATTTCAACATGGTAAGCCTCCAGTGATCCTATTTTTTAAAAAAAAGAACAGACGACCCAACTTAGATAGTACTGTATCTTTTGGACTTGCAAATCCATGATCATTTTAGTGGTTGCAACTACACAATTATAGTTGTGAAGTGATCCAAATGAGGCCATATAATCTTATGTATCTTTAAAACAGAAATAATAATTTTAAATTGTATGCCTGATCCTATGTTGATTATCAAAATTCAGATATGTACTTAAACAAAACAATACAAGGCCAGAAACATATAAATCCATACCACACACCTTTTAATCTAACTAATGGCCTCACTCTATCTGTGGTGATTGGCTGCTTTGATTGGTGCTAAATTACATCTAATACTTTTATTGTGGCAGGTTAAATGGGATAGTAGTTGTGTACTGAAATCAGTGAGATACATTATTTTTCTTAAGTCTAGTGTTGGCATAAAATTGTGTATAAGGGTGTGGCTGAGGATTGGAAAAATACACACAGAGTAAGTGTGGTCTTCCTTTGCTAGTCTTGGCAATGTATAACTTCATCCCACTTCCATTCCATGTTGTATTTTTGCCAGCAGAGGAGGTCCCCTGAATGACAAGGGTGTTTTGTTGTGTATTTTTTAGAAACTAGCATAATTAGGTTTTCTCAAAACAAACTTAAGTTGGAATTGCCATTCAGATCTCCTGGCCAGAATTTGAATCTGAGGGACATTTCCCTTTAACTTCTCTGAGGAGAAGCAAAATTCACAAAATTCACAAAATTTTGAACTTTTAGGTGAGATGGCTGGGGTGGCCAACCCACCATCCTAAAGCATTTGGTTCTGTTAGACATTGTTTGGGGAGAAGGCAGAGGGAATTGCAGAAGGACTTTTCTGATCAACTTCTGTCCTTCCAGTTAGATCTTGCTGAACGTAGTTCTAAGCAATCAGCCAAATTTTTCCTATTTTCCTTCACAGTCACATACAAGGACTGTGTTGCTCCAGATGCTGATTATTGTTCATTATTTTCACTATCTTAACTTTCTTTCCATAGCCTGTTCTCACACAGTTATGCAAGATCCCATTCTATAATGATCATCCACCCCACGATCAACATCAGCAATTCCTCTATGGGGTTGTTAGCCTACTTTAATGCACGCTTTCTACTTAAAATAATAAGTAGTGCTCATATTCAAAGGCTATTCAAGCTATTCTAAAATTAAACGGAGAATTATATAGGCTTCAGTTTATCATAGCTTTTTTTTCCTCACTGGCCTGCTTAAATTTTCATTATCTTTTGATAATGATATATTTCAGAGAATTGCATCTGTTCAATAGAAACACAAAGCAGCATTTAGAAGATTAGGATTAATATACAAATAATTATGAATAATCACCACAAAATACAGTCCCCTTATTAAGAACTCTTGGAATCTAACGATGAAGACATAAGATTTAAGGGATGGGAAGTGAACTGAATATTGATAAGTCAGAAACAATTATGTAAGAATTCAGTGAATGTGTGCAGATTTAATATGTAATATCTCCATCCTAAACTGGTGAAATAGAACAGCTGGCTGGAAGAAAGGAATAATTTAATAAGAAACCAGATCATTTCCTGTCATATGTATTTGTTCAATCTGTTATTTGCACAGCAGGAGTAAAGTTTAAAGGGAGAAAATAATTTACCATTTCATTTGTCTTCTGCTCCTCTTAAAACAAAAACAAAACATGTCTCCAAATCAAAGTAATCTAGTCACAAATAAATGCACATAAATATGTCACTCCCCCACTCTTCAGATATGTTGGATATATCTAGCCAATGAAAATAAAATAAAGCAAATAACATACCACAGTGTGTGTGTGTGTGTGTGTGTGTGTGCATGTGTGTGTGAATATATATATATCTGATCATATCTAATAATGAGAACATTATTGTACAATATTAATTAGGAGTCATGGAAATATATATACAGCATGTAGACAGGCAAATCTTTCCTTCCTCCTTCACATTAGCATGAAAACTTGCCAGAATGCCACTATGAACTAGTTTCTTACTATATGTAAACTCATACACATTGTTTCCAGGCAAACCATGAGAATAATCCAATTAAGGCTTAAATATATCCTACAAAACTTTCTGTAATTGGCACCAATTAATAGTAATATTCCAGATTTCCTACTGGTACAAAGAGAGAAACAAATGGAAGCCATCCACCATATACCATCAAGCATATACCTTTTATTGAACAAGGATTCTTGTTTTAGCATTTTATATGATACAGGAAATACCATAATGGAAAGAGCTAACATCATATTTAGTTCCGTCCTACTAACTCATAACATATTTTTCACATTTTTCACAGCAGTCAAGTTTTCATTATACTATCCATCATTTCACTTCAAGATTTCTTCTCAGTCAGTGCCAATTCATACAGAAATATGTTTGTAGTTAAAAGCTAATTATGGACCCAAGTTTATTATTTTAAACATACCTCTAATCTCATACACCCTTTGAATTTCTGTTTCTCCAGACTGGATACATCCTTTAGAGATTCTAGGATGTCCCGTTTATTTTTAACTACACATCAGTTTGGTGTAATCTCAAAATGTGGTAAGCACATTGCTCAATCTTAGTTCTATATCACTGATGAATCAGCTGAAAAGCCATAGGTCCAATCTTAAACCCTGGGGGACTCCACTATTTACATATCTCCACTGAGAGAATTCCCCACTGATTCCTTAACCTCTCCTATGCACCTCCTTCATTTCCCCAATGATTAGATTAAATAGCCCAGAAAATTATACTGTATAAAAATGCATCTAATTTAAAATCTGCAAGTGTGCTTCTTTGTAATTGCCTTAAAACTATATTACTATTTCATGCCACATAATTACATAAATCTAGTTTTGCACTGCAGAGTTTTGGACTTTTATACTTGTATGGCATAGATATTGAAGTTGTTTTTCATGAAACAAGTACATTATATTAATATTTTTCTATTTTAAATTCCTCAAATGACCTTTTAATGGTTGCTTGTGGGCCCAAGGCACACAAGGAATATTCAGCAGACATCAGTAGCAATTTGCTTCCAATACATGATGCTCTATCTCCTTACTAAAGTGGATAGCTAAAGAAAAACAGCTACTTTGTAACTATGAAAACTGCAGCAATTTCATCAGTATAATTTAATTCTGATGGTGATATATGGGTTTTTATGATGACAGATAGCCACTACAGTAGTGTATGAGCCTCAACAATCCATAAAATACTATTTGTTTGTCAGTCAGATGCCTTGTACAATCAGAATCCCAAAATGTCTAAAATAGAGCAGCCAAGGCACCAGTAGTCACAAATAATACTTTTAAAAATTAGACTGTTTTACTGTAACATAAAGATATTTGCTTCAATGCAATCATTTCTTACATGTGTATAACTTGCTATTCATCTGAATGTTTTCAGTCCAAAGAACTTCTCCATACATTATACAGGAGAAACTCGAAAAATTAGAATATCGTGCAAATGTTCATTTATGTCAGTATGGCAACTCAAAAGGTGAAACCAATATATGACATAGACGCATTACATGCAAAGCGAGATATGTCAAGCCTTACTTTGGTATAATTGTGATGATTATGGCGTACAGCTTATGAAAACCCCAAATTCACAATCTCAGAAAATTAGAATAGTGTGAAAAGGTTCAATATTCTAGGCTCAAAGTGTCCCACTCTAATCAGCTAATGAATCCATAACACCTGCAAAGGGTTCCTGAGCCTTTAAATGGTCTCTCAGGCTGGTGCAGTAGGAATCACAAGCATGGGAAAGACTGCTGACCTGACAGTTGTGCAGAAAACCATCATTGACACCCTCCATAAGGAGGGAAAGCCCCAAAAGGTAATTGCAAAAGAAGTTGGATGTTCCCAAAGTGCTGTATCAAAGCACATCAATAGAAGGTTATGTGGAAGGGAAAAGTGTGGTAGAAAAAGGTGCACAAGCAGCAGGGATGACCGCAGCCTGGAGAGGATTGTCAGGAAAAGGCCATTCAAAAGTGTTGGGGACTTTCACAAGGAGTGGACTGAGGCTGGAGCTAGTGCATCAAGAGCCACCACACACCGACGGATCCTGGACATGGGCTTCAAATGTCGTATTCCTCTTGTCAAGCCGCTCCTGAACGACAAACAACGTCAGAAGCGTCTTACCTGGGCTACAGAAAAAAAGAACTGGTCTGTTGCCCAGTGGTCCAAAGTCCTCTTTTCTGATAAGAGCAACTTTTGCATCTCATTTGGGAACCAAGGACCCAGAGTCTGGAGGAAGAATGGAGAGGCACACAATGCACGATGCTTGAAGTCCAGTGTGAAGTTTCCACAGTCTGCGTTGATCTGGGGAGCCATGTCATCTGCTGGTGTTGGTCCACTGTGCTTCATTAAGTCCAGGGTCAACACAGCCGTCTACCAGGAGATTTTGGAGCACTTCATGCTTTCTTCCGCAGACGAGCTTTATGGGGATGCTGACTTCATTTTCCAGCAGGACTTGGCACCTGCCCACACTGCCAAAAGTACCAAAACCTGGTTCAATGACTATGGGATTACTGTGCTTGATTGGCCAGCAAACTCACCTGACCTGAACCCCATAGAGAATCTATGGGGCATTGCCAAGAGAAAGATGAGGGACATGAGACCGAACAATGCAGCGGAGCTGAAGGCCGCTATTGAAGCATCCTGGTCTTCCATAACACCTCAGCAGTGCCACAGGCTGATAGCATCCATGCCACGCCGCATTGCGGCAGTCATTGCTGCAAAAGGGGCCCAAACCAAGTACTGAGTACATATGCATGCTTATACTTTGCAGAGGTCCGATATCGTTCTATTTCCAATCCTTGTGTTATTGATGTCATGTAATATTCTAATTTTCTGAGATTGTGAATTTGGGGTTTTCATAAGCTGTACACCATAATCATCACAATTATATCAAAGTAAGGCTTGACATATCTTGCTTTGCATGTAATGCGTCTATCTCATATATTGGTTTCACCTTTTGAGTTGCCATACTGACATAAATGAACATTTGCACGATATTCTAATTTTTCGAGTTTCACATGTAATAAAAAAAAAAAAATCAGATCTACAATAAGTTATAAAAAGATTCTTCACTTATAATAAAAGGTGAACCTTAACTGCATAGGAGTTTAGGATGTAAATGAGTTGGGGAGGCATTCATTTGTAATTCTAGCTATATTTTATTTTATATTCTAATATGAAACAAATATCCAAGAAAAGGGTTTTTCAGCAAAGCTAACCCAGCTTTGAAATGCTTTCCCAAAACAAAGTTTCCTTCTGATATTTTCCCAGTGGGAGATGAAATTTTTTTTTTAATTGTATTTTTTGTTTTTTAATTACTCTTAAGCAATTTTAAATTAGACTTGTAAAAGTAGAGTTGCTATTTTTTAATTAGTTTAATGTGCAATAACATTTTAATTTAACAGACATTTTGGGGTAAAGGGTCTATTAAATCAGAATGACTGTTAAATCAGAATTTACATAACTGATAGCCCTGGCATAATTATATAACTGACATTTTTACATCAATTTGTGTCACTGGCATAGTTATGTAATTGTGCTAATGATGTAAATTGTGACAACTGTCTGGACAGACTTTGGAAAAAATGGATTTACTTTTTATTTGGAGAGTGAGGTTCAAATTATTTTTTTATGGAAGCAAATTTCTAAAACTATTATATCACATCAAATATAAATTGATCAGTGGTTTAAAATGATTATTCAGATTACAGTTAGACAACATTTTTCCAAGTCACACTTGTGGCCACACATCTCTGAATGATCTGTGAGTGGGGGCAACCAAGTTGTGTTTGATTTCATTTCCATATATAATTAAAAATACTATAGTTACATAATCACTATCAAAGTAATTTATAAAATAAATTTGTCTTTCTGTCACATTAAAAATTATGACTTGGTAACCCTTTCAGGGTTGCATGTAAGACTTCTGGTGGAACTGGCAGCAACTGGGCTATACATTTTGCACCTACAGAACTAGATTTTCAGTAATAAATGAGTAGACTAATGACCTGAAAATATGATAAAAAATGAAATAAGTTACAGTTATAGAAAAACAATGACAATGAGGGAACACCAATGCCATTTACTATTCATATCAATCATTCTAATTAATTTAAATCAAAAAGTTCACATTTGTAATTATAAACTGTAGTCCAGTATTTAAGATTGGCCATTTAATCCTAAAAAGCAAAGCACAGACATAAAAATAATTTAAGGGAAATATAGACAAATTGGGAAATAGATGACACACAAAGAAAAAAACCTTGCAAGAGTGAACAGATGGGACTTTCTATACAGCACTAAATTAGTAGCTACCCCATCAGTGTAATTTTATACAGTCTAATATATTGAAAGGGGCTTTGCATGAACTTTAGGCTTGGCAGCTGCTTTTGAACAATATAACAGGCTTGTCTTAGCAATTATTTAAAATCAGATCTGAACCTATAGAACTTTTGAGCTCTTTAATCACCATCCTGAATCATAACTTTTGACATAAAAATTAAAGCAAATGTTATAAAGGTGACAAAATTAAATGTCTATTTGCTAAAACCAGTTGGTCATATATTTCTGTTTTTTTTTAAAGTCTCACTTGGTCGTTCTTGGAAATTCAGAATCCATGTGGACCTCCACAGGCCCTAATAAGGGAATGTTCTAAAACACGGAGAAAAGGCCAAACTATTTATTCCCCATTTGCTTTCTTGTGGACATCTATACATACTTTCCTGCAGGAGAAATAGCTATGTGCCTGATCTCCATTAAAAAAAAAGAAAAAGAAGTAAATTAGTAAATACGTCGTACTAGAAAGGTTTAGTATAAGTAGCAGTCTCATAGGAAGGAGTATATCTCAGTATAACCAGTAAAAAATTGTATACAAATTATGTCTTTTGAAAACTATATTATGGCTGCCTTTACTATATAATTAAGGCAATACATATAAAACTGATATCTGGATATTACTGTACCAAGAAACTTGTACTCTCAGTAACTAAAAGGACCCAATGTGTCCCAATCATTGCAGTAATGTGTAATTTCATTTCCAAACCACTGCATGATACTGAGTCCAGAACAGACACTGGTTCTTAAAACAACTTCCTCAAGAATAACCATGCTAGTATTTAAGAGTGACAGGTGCTCTAATTTTGGGGGCTTCAAATAGAGTGGGAATGTGCAAAGGGCATCAGCGGTAGCTGCCGCAAAGTAGCCTAGGCTGTTTAGTGCCTGTACAAAACTTATTTCTTATAACAAAACAGTCTACTAGATAAAAGAGTCCTTTCCCCCTTTAGTACTCTGTTTTTTATCACTTCGTCACAAGGTATTTTGAGGGCGCACAAAGAGGTATGGAGAAGCATGAAGAATTACTCTGCTTTAATTCAAGTAATGGAAGTATTTAACTGGTCACAATTTTGTCATTATAGCGAATCATGGTAGCGAATCTGCTGCTGATTTATGATAAAGTTAAAAATAATATTTTCCCCCAAATCCAATCTCCCTCATATTGTTAAAGATATACATTGTTGTACACAAAAAGTATACAAAATGCAACACAGCAAAAGCAAATATATTTTGGTAGTGGACCTTTCTTTATTGACAAAATAAATAACTTATTTAGAACAAATTGTTGTCTTTTGTTTTTTTAAGCTGTTTATTAAGTTTTCAACATCTTGACAAGATTCTTTCTTATAGTGAATAGCCTGGCAACAACCTAAAACCTGCTTTGTCATGCCATGCCATCAAACTTATCATGATTTAAAGTATTCGTATAATTTCCAGCATGCATATCTATATAAGCCAGTTGGGAATTTTAATGATGCTGGTATATATTCATTACTTAGACTTCCTACAGCAGATGGAAGCAGCTAGCCAACTTTGACTGATCTCAGAAAACATAAGCAGGTTTGGATGGGAATTTATCAGGAAATCTCAGGACAGTAGACTAAAGTGGGAAGCCAAAAGCAAATAAAGAAACAAAAAATCCCAGAAGACAATGGCAAGCCATTTCCATATTGTCGCCAAGAGGACAATATGGACATCCCCCTGTTGTCATCAGCATAATCATCCATTCATAACCACGATACCAAAATGATGAAAGGGGCATTGCAACATCACAACACAAAGTTCATTTTTTCATAATTGCATTATAATGCATCTTGCAAGTACATCAGGGCAGAATTTTTTGTCATTTCTCCCTTTTTGTCTCCCCCCCTCTTCTGGGCATCTCTGATCACCAACTTGACTCAAGGGAGACTTTATTTTTCAAGAAGAATAAAGCTTTTCATCTGTGGTCTTTAATATAATTGTTAAGTACATTTAATTTAAGAGAAAGTATTGTGTATGAAATATTTCTAACTCAATAATTTTTTTATTTATTTAAACAATTAGTGTTTAGACAACTGCTTTTGAAAAGTCAGAAGTAGATTATACAAAGATATAGAAAGCTGAAACAGCTTTTAAAATATAGCTATACCAAAATAAGACCAAAGAATGGCAGTTAAACTAAAACAAAAGCAGCAGCAAAAAAGACATCAGATAAAATAGCAAGTAGAAACCTAAAAGGGCAGGGAGAGGAGCAAAAATACTGTTCATTAAAATTTTGAATAAATAATCGTCACCTTGCACCTAATTTGTGCATGTATAAGCCCTGTGGAAGACATATTTAACAAACAGTAGAATACAAATGCAGTTGCCATATTTAGCAGCTCCTGAAAATGGTCTCTCCATGGCAACTAATCCTTGTATGGTATGTGATATTTAAAACCACTTACTACCCACATATTGAGAATATGTATATTTGATGGCTGACCAGTGGAAGGGAGAGGCTCACGGTATGATACCTAAGCTGCATGTGAAATTATATCTAGCCTTGTAAAGTATGTTGAGATTGATTATCAAAGTCAGTAAGTTTCTAGTGATACGAAAAGTGACTTTGATATCATCCCTTAGAGTTACGGCAACAGTATTCTTACTGTGTTCAGTACTAATAAACCATTCATGACTAATATCTCAACCTTTTTATCTGTGCATTGAAGAACACTACTCATAATCCATGTCAGTTGCCTTATCAATATCAGAATACCTTTGATGTCAATTGCATAAATCTACTGTATCAGATCTTATTAGACAGAAATATAAAACAGTAAATATTAAGAATGCCCCTGAGATGATCAGACAGTGCCTCTGATGAACACAGCTACCAAAAGAAATCCCCAGTGCTAAATAAAGCATGACACACAACTAATACTGCTGCTTTTATTTGCTGAAATGCATATAAAACTAAATGCCCTTGTTTCCCCAGGGATGTTATTTATATAGGAACCCTTATTTATATAGGAACCCAACAATCAAATTTGAAGAATTATGGTGTATAAGCCTATGAGCTACCCTGCCAGCAAGTAAGTACTTACGATATAGTGTAATTAATCCCATGTCACTCTGTGTTATGTGCTGCAGCGGTGAATCAGCATCACAATAAACCAGTTAAAAATGAGAGGAACATTAAACACTTATTCATATTTAGTTAGGAATGACCCTGTCTGCCAATTGCAAAGAGATAGACAACCTTAGACTAGTTATTAGTATATCATAAATATACCTGAGGCAACTAAAATGTTATGAAACTAGATCACTTGGTTATGGGATAGGTGAATTAATAACATAAAATACAGAAGAGAAGTCTCAGCCAATGTTGAATGAAATGAGAGTCCTGGATCAAAAACATGTTTACATGTTTGATTTTCTGAAGGTTTCTATGCAGAAAATGCTATTACATTTCTGAGCAAAGACAAGCAATAACATAAATAAAACAAGTATTTATGTTCCATACCTCTTGTAGTCAGTTTTGCATTTTCACCTAGAAGCTTGAGTGGTGAAAATCCATCACTTGCAGTGTTTGATTCTTGTCTGTTCTGGAATGTAATCAAAATAATAGTTAAACTTGATTGCTTGTAGCATACAAATAATATACAGTGTAAGTTTTCAAACGGTTATTTTTTTCAGTCTTAAATAGCACTTCAAGAATGAAGAATTTTCATGGAAGTTATATAGTAAATTTGCCTTCACTTTGGATATTTTTTTTTCAGTCTCCAAAATACTAATATCTATTACTGTCTAATGGAAACTAACTGAAAAAGTAATCAAGGATGAGTTTCTAAATACAACTGATAATTAGCTGAATTTCTCTGAATATTTTGTCACTATCAGTATAAGTCATACAGTATAAAAGGAGCTAATACCATCCAATGTATCAATCAGTGTTTCTAATCCCTTTTAAACTTTTAGCATGCATCTTTTATGAATGTGCCTTTTTCTCAATAGTAAGATCCAGAACATTTTTTGCAACTAAAGCTTCCAATTTTGAAAAAAGGCGAGATATCAAAATCAAAGTACATGGTATGTAAATTTAGGCCCAAACTTGATCTGCTGGTATTCACTTCCTGACAAGAATCACTGAATGTTCTGGCAGGGAGTAGAAGTAAATGGCAAAAATGTTAGGTTTCCATATTATGTCTCTTGCAAAGCAAGATGTAAAATGTAATTTTATGTAGTGCAGTGTAATTCTTTATGGACAAACATAAAAGGTAAACATGGCTAAATCAGCTTTTGAGAAGATGGATTTCAACTGTAATTATTCTCATTACAGCACAGACATCCTAGCTAGTTATTTGGGGGATTTAAGTTCAATTTATTTGGAATGAAAAGAAAGAGGGCTAAGTAATCCTACTGCTTATCACTCCTCTATCTAATGTAGTTACCATTAGAGATATCTGGAGATAATTCACAAAATCACCTTCATATCTTTTAGTGTGGCTTACTGAAGGAATGCTTTTTCTATCAACTTAAAACAATGATATCAATATCTCAACAGAAAAATATAGTATATTTTTCTAGAAGCACACAAGACTTCAGGATTCTTACATAAATTCAGAGTTCCTATTATAGAGTTGTAGTAAACATGTAGTCTATATTCTTCTTCTTTACTCATATCATGCATGTACAGGTGAAACTCAAAAAATTAGAATATCGTGCAAATGTTCATTTATGTCAGTATGGCAATTCAAAAGGTGAAACCAATATATGAGATAGACGCATTACATGCAAAGCGAGATATGTCAAGCCTTACTTTGGTATAATTGTGATGATTATGGCGTACACCTTATGAAAACCCCAAATTCACAATCTCAGAAAATTAGAATAGTGTGAAAAGGTTCAATATTCTAGGCTCAAAGTGTCCCACTCTAATCAGCTAATGAATCCATAACACCTGCAAAGGGTTCCTGAGCCTTTCAATGGTCTCTCAGGCTGGTTCAGTAGGAATCACAAGCATGGGAAAGACTGCTGACCTGACAGTTGTGCAGAAAACCATCATTGACACCCTCCATAAGGAGGGAAAACCCCAAAAGGTAATTGCAAAAGAAGTTGGATGTTCCCAAAGTGCTGTCTCAAAGCACATCAATAGAAGGTTATGTGGAAGGGAAGAGTGTGGTAGCAAGAAGTGCACAAGCAGCAGGGATAACCGCAGCCTGGAGAGGATTGTCAGGAAAAGGCCATTCAAAAGTGTTGGGGACTTTCACAAGGAGTGGACTGAGGCTGGAGTTAGTGCATCAAGAGCCACCACACACAGACGGATCCTGGACACGGGCTTCAAATGTCATATTCCTCTTGTCAAGCTGCTCCTGAACAACAAACAACGTCAGAAGCGTCTTACCTGGGCTACAGAAAAAAAGAACTGGGACCAACTGTTGCCCAGTGGTCCAAAGTCCTCTTTTCTGATAAGAGCAACTTTTGCATCTCATTTGGGAACCAAGGATCCAGAGTCTGAAGGAAGAATGGAGAGGCACACAATGCACGATGCTTGAAGTCCAGTGTGAAGTTTCCACAGTCTGTGTTGATTTGGGGAGCCAGGTCATCTGCTAGTGTTGGTCCACTGTGCTTCCTTAAGTCCAGGGTCAACGCAGCCGTCTACCAGGAGATTTCGGAGCACTTCATGCTTCCTTCCGCAGACGAGCTTTATGGGGATGCTGACTTCATTTTCCAGCAGGACTTGGCACCTGCCCACACTGCCAAAAGTACCAAAACCTGGTTCAATGACCATGGGATTACTGTGCTTGATTGGCCAGCAAACTCGCCTGACCTGAACCCCACAGAGAATCTATGGGGCATTGCCAAGAGAAAGATGAGGGACATGAGACCGAACAATGCAGCGGAGCTGAAGGCCGCTATTGAAGCATCCTGGTCTTCCATAACACCTCAGCAGTGCCACAGGCTGATAGCATCCATGCCACGCCGCATTGCGGCAGTCATTGCTGCAAAAGGGGCCCAAACCAAGTACTGAGTATATATGCATGCTTATACTTCGCAGAGGTCCGATATTGTTCTATTTCCAATCCTTGTGTTATTGATGTCATGTAATATTCTAATTTTCTGAGATTGTGAATTTGGGGTTTTCATAAGCTGTACGCCATAATCATCACAAGTATACCAAAGTAAGGCTTGACATATCTCGCTTTGCATGTAATGCGTCTATCTCATATATTGGTTTCACCTTTTGAGTTGCCATACTGACATAAATGAACATTTGCACGATATTCTAATTTTTCGAGTTTCACCTGTATGTCTCTATGCCCACATATCTTCTACCTTAAACAGATGAACATATTTGATTGTTCTTCTATATAATTAATATGATCAGAATAGCTCTAGAAACTGCAGCCAAGCCAATTTTTTATCAGTAGCCAACTCTGCTGGTCAGCATGACTCATAGCAGAAGCTTGCATTCTTTAATACTGTAATTTACATCCATTTCAATATCCTTAAAGTCAACAATACAATATCATAGTTCACATAATTATTAGGGTACTATTTTTACACAGGAAATAATTATTCTTTCTCCAAACTCTTTCTTTATAAGTTGCCTATACATCATAAACATGAAAGTGCTTCACTTCACAGGCCATAATAGAGCCATTCCAATGCAGCTAGGAAAAACAAATGATAAAACTAGAGCTAAACCCTTTGTACCATTAAAAAAAGAAAAGAAAAGAATACAATCCATTTGGCAAAAACAACTGATATACCTTAGGCTTACCACATACCAATGGAAGGGGGGGGGGAAATGATAATGCTTTAGCATTGTTTTATATGCAGTCATCGTTCCAGTAAATAAACTTTAAGTCGGAGCAAGTTTGAGATGGTAAACTTGTTTAAACTTATGTGACACAAAGCTAAAATGAGAGCTATAGGTCATCACCATGCACACCATGACCAAAGATTTTAGTGAGAAAATGAGACAGGATATTTTGTTGTTGTTCAGTTGTTAAGTCGTGTCCGACTCTTCGTGACCCCATGAACCATATTGCGCCAGGCCTTCCTGTCCTTCACTGCTTCCCTGAGTTTGCTCAGTTTCATGCTCATTGTTTCAGTGATGCTATCTAGCCATCTCATCCTTTGCCGTCCCCTTCTCCTTTTGTCTTCAATCTTTCCCAGCATCAGAGTCTTTTCCAAGGAGTCCTCTCTTCGCATTAGGTGACCAAAGTATCTGAGCTTGAGCTTCATTATCAATCCTTCCAATGAGCAATCAGGATTGATTTCCTTTAAGATTGACTGGTTTGACCTCCTAGCAGTCCAGGGGACTCTTAAGAGTCTTCTCCAGCACCACAGTTCAAAGGCATCAATTCTTTGGCGCTCAGCCTTCTTTATGGTCCAGCTCTCACACCCATACATTACTACTGGAAAAACCATAGCTTTGACTATGCAGATCTTTGTCAGCAAGGTGATGTCTCTGCTTTTTAATATGCTATCTAGGTTTGCCATAGCTTTCCTCCCAAGGAGCAAGCGTCTTTTAATTTCATAGCTGCAGTCTCCGTCTGTGGTGATCTTGGAACCCAAATAAATGAAGTCTGTTACTGCTTCCATTTCTATCCCTTCTACTGTATTTGCCAGGAATTGATGGGTCCAGATGCCATGATCTTAGTTTTTTTAATGTTGAGTTGCAATCCAGCTTTCGCACTCTCCTCTTTCACCCTCATCAAGAGGCTCTTTAGTTCTTCTTCACTTTCTGCCATTAGGGTGGTATCTTCTGCATATCTGAGGTTGTTGATGTTTCTCTCTGCAATCCTAATTCCAGCTTGTGATTCTTCCAGACTGGCATTTCTCATGATGTACTCTGCATATAGGTTAAATAAGCAGGGTGACAGTATACAGCCTTGTCGTACTCCTTTCCCTATTTTGAACCAATCGGTTGTTCCATGACTGGTTTTAACTGTTGCTTCTTGACCCGCATACAGATTTCTCAGGAGACAGGTAAGATGGTCTGGTACCCCCATCTCTTTAAGAATTTGCCACAGTTTGTTGTGATCCACACAATCAAAGGCTTTTGCATAGTCAATGAAGCAGAAGTAGATGCTTTTCTGGAACTCTCGTGCTTTCTCCATGATCCAGCGAATGTTGGCAATTTGATCTCTAGTTCCTCTGCCTCTTTGAAACCCAGCTTGTACATCTGGTAGTTCTCGGTTCATGTACTGCTGAAGCCTAGCTTGTAGGATTTTGAGCATATCCTTGCTAGCATGTGAAATGAGTGCAATTGTGCGATAATTTGAGCATTCTTTGGCATTGCCCTTCTTTGGAATTGGAACGTAAACTGACCTTTTCCAATCCCGTGGCCACTGTTGCATTTTCCAAACTTGCTGGCATATTGAGTGCAGCACTTTAACAGCATCATCTTTTAGTATTTCAAATAACTCAGCTGGAATACTGTCATCTCCACTAGCTTTGTTGTTAATGCTTCCTAAGGCCCACTAGCTTTTTTGTAATGCTTCCTAAGGCCCACTTGACTTCAATCTCTAGGATGTCTGGCTCAAGGTCAGTGACCACACCAGCATGGACATCAGGGACATTAAGATCTTTCTTGTATAGTTCTTCTGTGTATTCTTGCCACCTCTTCTTAATCTCTTCTACTTCTGTTAGGTCCCTGCCTTTTTTGTCCTTTATCATGCCCATCTTTGCACTAAATGTTCCTTTGATATCTCCAATCTTCTTGAAGAGATCTCTAGTCTTCCCCATTCTATTGTTTTCCTCGATTTCTCTGCATTGTTCATTTAAGAAGGCCTTCTCATCTCTCCTTGCTATTCTCTGGAAATCTGCATTCAGTTGCTTATATCTTTCCCTTTCACCCTTGCTTTTCACATTCCTTCTTTCCACAGCTATTTCTAAAGCCTCATCAGACAGCCATTTTGCTTTCTTGCATTTCTTTTTCTTTGGGATGGTTTTAGTTGCTGCCTCCTGTACAATGTTATGGACCTCCATCCATAGTTCTTCAGGCACTCTGTCTACCAAATCTAATCCTCTAAATCTATTCATCACCTTCACTGTGTACTCACAAGGAATATGAACTAAGTCATACCTGAGTGGTCTAGTGGTTTTCCCTACGTTCTTCAATTTAAGCCTAAATTTTGCAGTAAGAAGCTCATGATCTGAGCCACAGTCAGCTCCTAGTCTTGTTTTTGCTGTCTGTATAGAGCTTCTCCATCTTTGGCTGCAAACGATATAATCAACCTGGTTTCGGTATTGACCATTTGGTGATGTCCATGTGTAGAGTCGTCTCTTGTGTTGTTGGAAAAGAGTGTTTGCTATGACTAGCTTGTTCTCTTGACAGAATTCTATTAGCCTTTGCCCTGCTTCATTTTGTACTCCAAGGCCAAACTTGCCTGTTATTCCAATTACTCCTTGACTTCCTACTTTAGCATTCCAATCCCCTATGATGAAAAGAACATCTTTTTTTGGTGCTAATTCTAGAAGGTGTTGTAGGTCTTCATAGAACCGGTCAACTTCAGCTTCTTCTGCATCAGTGGTTGGGGCATAGACTTGGATTACTGTGATGTTGAACGGTTTGCCTTGGATTCGCACTGAGATCATTCTGTCATTTTTGAGGTTGTACCCCATTACTGCCTTTCCCACTCTCTTATTGACTATGAGTGCAACTCCATTTCTTCTAAGGGTTTCTTGCCCACAGTAGTAGATATAATGGTCACCTGAATTAAATTCACCCATTCCCGTCCATTTCAATTCACTGATTCCCAAGATGTCAATGTTCAATCTTGTCATCTCATGTTTGACCACATCCAGATCCACATCCACATCCATCTTACATTCCAGGTACCTATATATTACATATATTATATATATAATATTGTTGTTGTTCAGTCGTTAAGTTGTGTCCGACTCTTCGTGACCCCATAAACCATGTTGCGCCAGGCCTTCCTGTCCTTCACTGCCTCCCTGAGTTTGCTCAGTTTCATGCTCATTGCTTCAGTGATGCTATCTAGCCATCTCATCCTCTGCCGTCCTCTTCTCCTTTTGCCTTTAATCTTTCCCAGCATCAGGGTCTTTTCCAAAGAGTCCTCTCTTCGCATTAGGTGACCCAAGTATCTGAGCTTGAGCTTCATTATCAATCCTTCCAATGAGCAATCAGGGTTGATTTCCTTTAAGATTGACTGGTTTGACCTCCTAGCAGTCCAGGGGACTCTTAAGAGTCTTCTCCAGCACCACAATTCAATATATACATATATAATATATATTATATATATATTACAGCATTGGACCTTCTTTTCACTTCCAGATACATCCACAGCTGAACGTCCTTTCGGCTTTGGCCCAGTCGCTTCACTCTTTCTGGAGCTGCTTGGAATTGCCCTCCGCTCTTTCCCAGTAGCATATTGGACACCTTCCGACCTGAGGGGCTCATCTTCCGGTGTCATATCTTTTAGCCTTTTCACATTGTCCATGGGGTTTTCTTGGCAAGGATACTGGAGTGTGTTGCCATTTCCTTCTCCAGTAGACCACATTTTGTCAGAACTCTCTGTCATGACCTGTCCATCTTGGGTGGCCCTGCACGGTATAGCTCATGGCTTCGCTGAGTTATGCAAGCCCCTTCGGCACAACAAGGCAGTGATCCATGAAGGGGAGACAGAATATAGCAATCAGCTAAAACATATAGAGATTATATGCAACTTTTAAAAATCTGTATTTCTGTTTGTTTTTTATTGATTTATCCATCATCCAAGGAGATGAATACTAATTCCAGACATTTCTTCTAAGCTAACCATTTCCAGCATCAGGATTTCTGACTTCAAGGTATACTACTCCCCACCCAAAAAAAATAAAAATAAAAATTATGGACCTGTTCCTTTTGGAATAGTTCAACCCTATACAAAGTCACCATTGGGACTATAGAGTCACCTCAATGTACAAACAGTAGTTCCATCTTGCTAGAGTTTAATTTTAGCCTGCTCTCTCACATCCAGACACATATAACTTCCAGGTATTGGGACAAGACTTCAACAGCATCTCCTGTATGGCTTGGGTCATTATGTAAAGCTGGTTATCATCAACATACCAAAGATACCAAACCCCAAAATGCTGGATGACCTCTAGAAGATATTAAATAATTGGGAGGGGGGAAGAACTGACCCCTGCAGTACCCCACATGGGGGCAAACGCTATACCAATCTCTCCTTCCCTAGCACCACCAACTGGAACAGGACACTAAGGAAAGAGCATAACCACTGCAGAACAGTGCCTCCAGTACCCAACTGCTACAGATGGTTCAGAAGAATACCAAGGTTGATGGTATTGAAGACTGCTGAGAATCCAAAAGGACCAGGACAGATTCACTTCCTTTGCCTATAGCTTGACAAAAGTCATCCACCAGAGTGACCAATGCTGTCTGTCCCATGTCCAGGCCTGAACCCTGATTGATAAGTGTTCAGATAATCCACTTTTTCTGGTGTGCTCTATAATTGACCCCAAGCCACTGTCTATAACTTTCATCAAAAAGGATGGTGGAAGACTGGGCAACAGTTGTCTAATACTTCTGGATCCAAGAAGGGCTTCTTAAAGAGAGGATAAACCACTATTTCTTAAAGGGCTGCTGACATTGTCCCCACAAAATATTCACAACCTTCTGGATATAGAGAACTACTCTCCCTTCCAGGTAACACAGCAAGATGATTCCACAGGTACCACAGGAGACCCCGTCTGCAGTAGGGTCCAATTCAGGTGAATTTGAGAGAGTTTACCAGTAAAATGTTGCACTAACTGGTCACTGCAACCAAGTGGTAACTCTACAGGTTAGTTCTTACCCAGAAAAGAATAAGATAGGAGATTTGGATCCCAAGCCCCCTGTCATTCCACATGATTCTGCAAACTACAGAAATATTTAGAGTAGCTCTAAAGGAAATACTATTTGTAAACAAGCTTGAGAAAGGGATAGAAAAATAGACTTTACAACCTCACTCTCACCTTGCTTATCTGACAGGTAATTATAAAAAGTTCAAACCTCTGAATAAAAATGCTCTGAGAAAAATAGTGGTATTATTTTACCGATTTCCCAGAGTAGCTCTCTCACCTTGCTTAAGGTGAGAAAAATAAGGAAAAATCGAGGAACAGTCATGGGGAGTGAATGAACAGCTGTGAGCCCAAAATCTATTCTTACCTCTAAGTGAAAGTCAAAAAAGTAATGTTTATTTCTCATATTACAGAATATGATAGTTGTTAAAATATATCAGAGCTGGAATTCAAAATTTCAAGTACTAAAAAGATAAGGGTAGAGTAATGGTATGCACTCAAATGTTTGAGGATTTTTTTGTTGTTGTCTCACAATTTAAAGAAAAATAAACACCAAAGATACAATGTAGGAATAGTATAATCACTTGTGCTTTCAACTACTATTTTTATCAACTTTTTCTGATAGAGTGAATCAAGGATCTGTTGCATGTAAAACATGTGATTTAGCAATAAGCTTTAGTTCTTTCCCAAAACAGAATGGGAAAGCATCTGCTGCAGTGCTTCACTGTTTTACTGTTTCTATAGAAACAGTATCCTATAGACTTCCCACCTTACTCACTTGTTTATTTCTTTGAAATCATATTTACAGGCTGCCCAGCTCATGACTTAGGGTGACATACAAGTTGTAAACAGATCCTCTACAATAAAATCAAAAAGAGGGCAATACTAATACATTCGGCATTAAAAGAAATCCTTTCAAGGCATGTACTTTCTAACCCAGACCCTGGAGAAAGAGCCAGGTCTTCAAGACCCCTTTAAAGGTTGTCAGAGACAGGGCAATTTGAACCTCTGGGTAATACTATTCCAGAGGCTAGGCACTGTACCTGAGTTGGCACACCACCTGGGTCCCATCAGATGACACTGCTCTAAAGATGGGACCTGGAACACGCCCACTCTGCCAGATCTTAATGGATGGTCAGAAATAATGTGAGAAAAGCAGTCCATTGGATAACCAGGCCCTATGTCATGAAGGGCTTTATAGGTTACAACCAGCACCTTATTACACCTGGAAGCCTACTGTTGACCAGCACAGTTCATGAAGCACAGGTTTTACATGGGTGTACTGAGGTACACCTTAAAATGTCCATACTGCCACATTCTGGAGCAGCTGCAGCTTCAAAGCATCTTTAAAGGCAGCCCCACGTGGTGTACATTGCAATAATTCACATACGAGGCTACTAAGGTATGAGTGACTGTGGATTTCCAATCCAAGGAAAGGGGGCTATTGCTACAGCATATGAATGCTAACCTGCTAATAACAGGTGGATACATTGTTTGGCCTTTGGGAAGGTGAAGGGAATCCTAGTGCTCTCTTCTAAAAAGTAATGCCATATATCAAAGTATAGTTACCATTTTTAGGGAATTGCATAAAAGTCATATAAATTATTGTAGACAACTTTTTGTTAGACATGCTTCTAGGAATAACACTGATAGGAACTTGTAGAAAATACTTTTAGAATATCAAGTTGCTGCATTTAGCAATGTATATAATTCAGCTCTGGAGTGCCAGGTGGTTTCTCTGCTACATCTAGTCTTGGTATGTCAATCCACCATGCTTGTGATTCCTGAAGTCTTTTGATGCCTGGATCATAGTGCTGGCACTCAAACATTGACACCAGTTTCTGTTCCATAGCTGCTGCTCAAATTCCATCTTTTCTTTCCTACAAGGCAGAACTAAAGATTGAAGGGGCAATTTTCATCCACCGGACAAGAAGAATTCTTAAGCCTTTCCTTTTCTGTCAGCTCTATCTTCAGGGATCATGAATGACAAAAATAAGAAAGATTAAAACAGGGTTGAAAAATATTACTAGTTATTGTTACTGTCTGAGTTGGAGGCCTGGGCATTTGATTTATGCAATGAATTTTTAATTTTCATACAAATGTTTTATTGGAGTTTGTAGTACCTAACATTTGGGTACTTTAAAAATGCAGCTTCATAACCTTTAATTAAAAGAACAAAAATTGTGATAGTTTAGTACAGCTTCCAAATGTCTATTTTTGTCTCATCTTACTATGGAATACTGTATTTATTTTGACACAAAAATACCATGGAACATTTGTCATATACAAATGACTCAACAGTTTGGGCCTGTTTCTGTATCAATTATGAGCTTACTTCATACTTTAAAACAAGATATCAAAATATTCTATGATATTTTGATTTTATGAAAAGATTTAAATCAACATATTCATATAACTCTATGAAGATACATCATACAACATATATTACTGAGAAATCTATACCTATTTTAATAAAGTTATCCAAAATTTGGTTTAATTTATGGTCAAAAAGTTTGTAGTATTGAGTATGTATTTTTTATAGGTTTTCTACAATTCAGTAACAGTCAGCTTTCAATGTTTCAAATAAATTCTGTATCTCAATACATAAATTAGTTCCTTCGGTTTTCATAGCACGCTACTGTTTATAAACAAAAAAGGCCAAATACCCCTTGTACCCTTTCATTTCAAAACGGCATCTTGCAGCATCTTGTGCATAATGACTTTCAAGAATACCACCACTAATCAACCCATGCAAGAGAGAACTATTAAATTATTCTTCTACATTTAAACACTCCTTATAATAAGTCGCCATCTGCTCTTTCAGATTCTGTTATCATTCATTTCTTGCTGGTCTATAGCACCATTACACTCACATATCCCATAGTGTGAAATCTCTGGTCATGCTGGGTAGGATTGCTGGAATCTCAGTATCTTAGAAGACACTGACCCAAATATCTGTCCCTTCTCATATTTAAAACATCTCTCAAAATCTTTTTACTCCAAGTATGTTTTAATCTCTCTTTGTTAATTCTACTCTCCTTTTTTCTCTTTAAGTATATGTTTTATGCTTTCTACTTCCCCTAGTGGCAGGAGTCCCCAGACTGAACCTTTAACAAGGTACATTTTCTTGGAAAAATGACTTATAACATTGTAAAAAAAAATTACAGAATCAATTACCACAGAGGGAATATTTTATGCTATTAGCTATAAAAGCCTAGGAAGAAAGGTAATATTGTTGATACAATCCACACTAACTAGTATGGATTGCTAGGAAAGTACTTATTCACAACTACATGTGTAACTCTTAAAATGTTTATTTATTTAAGACACTGTATTGTCGAAGGCTTTCACAGCCGGAATACAATGGCTGGTGTGAACTTAACCACCTTAATTGGGTCCTACAAGCGAATGGCTACTCCAAGAATGAAATAAAAAGAGCCATCAAACCAAGAAAACAGCATGCGACTGAAGAAGAAAAACAGCCAGCCACCAACAAAGTATTTCTGCCCTACATCAAAGGGGTCACAGACTGCATGGGAAAACTGATGGAAAAACACAATTTGCAAACAATCTTCAGACCCACCAGAAAAATACAACAAGTGCTAAAATCAGCAAAAGACAAAAGGGATCCCCTCACCGCCACAGTATACCGCATACCATGCAGCTGCGGGCAAGTATACATCAGGACCACAAAATGCAGCATCCATACCAGGGTAAAAGAACACGAAAGACACTGCAGACTACAGCAACCAGAAAAATCTGCAGTAGCTGAACATGCTCTCAAGCACACTGGACACAAAATCCTATTTGAAAACACAGAGATACTGGACAACACCAACAGCCACTATACCAGGCTATACCGGGAAGCCATTGAGACTCACAAACACCAGCACAGTTTCAATAAAAAAGAGGAGAGTCTAAAAATCAACAAAACCTGGCTACCAATCCTGAAAAATACAACCTGCAAAAGGTCAACAAACTCAGCTCAACCACCAGGACATGCGAACTGCTCACACAATGAACATGCTAATCACCCTCAGCAGCCACTCGTTAACAACTCAATAAAAGAAAAAACCCTGCCTAATCCCCAGGAAGATACACACATATTTTGACACCAAAACAAGCAGCCACTCGTTAACCCACCCCCCCCAACCCCCCCCAACCCCCCCAATCCCCCCCAACCCCCCCCCCTTCAGATCTCTATAAATACCCACAAAAGGGTCACACCATCCTGGGCACAGAGGGAACTGCTCCTGTCTGTGCTCCTGCCCTCTGAAGATGCCGGTCACAGATTCTGGCGAAATGTTAGGAAACAAAACTTCCAGAACACGGCCACACAGCCCGGAAGACCCACACCAGCCATTATTTAAGACAACTTCATAAAAATCGTCTGCTATAAAATATAATTTTGATCATTAACCTTTTCCTATAGCAGTAAGGTATCTTTAAAAGGAGAAAAATACTCCTGTACTGGGCAAATGTAGTAATATATAAGGTTACAATCCTGAACGATCGTATCCTCATAGTTCCAACTGCTGCTTACAGTGTTTACTTCATCTAGCCTGGATGTAAATGGGATTTGTCATAGAATAAACTTGAACAAGATTGCATATTCAGATATAATCACATGCACAGTAAATAAGTAAGTCATATTCAAGAATATTTAGAAAAATAATTTATTGTGCTCAGACCTTTGTAATCACATTTGGGCAGAGCTCAAACTTATTATTAGGGGTTTTTTTTCCAATCTCCATACAACAGGATGTGTTGATCGGTGGTATTGTTTTTTTCTTTGACTGACATGCTATAGTCTGGTGCTCATTGTGGTGATTAGATGCTGGTTCCTGTTTATACTGGTGTTGGTTAATAGGTGTGTGATGAGGGAGGATGTGCTCTAAGTTGTTTGCCCCTTTCTTTGACCTGTTGAATGGTTATGGGGGTTATTTCTGTAGTCTGTTGAGTGTTAATTTGTCAGACTGCCTTATTTCTAGGAATGTTCTTACATTCTTATACCTGGCTTAATCTAAAATGCCTGTAGCTTCTCAGTTCAAATTGTGGTTGAACTTGTTCATGAGCTGTGAAACTGATGAGTTTTCTTCATGTCTTCTGACTGACAATTTATGTTTGTAGGTGTGTTTTGTCAATCTTCTATCTGTTTATTCTATGCAGTGGTTTCACTGTCCTTTCATTGTATGTTGCGAATGATTCCTGTTTTGTCTTCTTTGGCTCTGGGTCTTTGGGCTTGCTGGGGTTGCTTTGGAGGGATTTTGTTGGTTTGTGAGCTCCAATAATGCCAAGGGGTTGTTGTCGGCTCCTGAGATATTTTTAATGTATGGAAGAGTTATCATTTTTATGGATTGTAATGGTTGTGCCATAGTTGGTTGCATGGATAGACACTTTTTTATAAAGTTGTGGGGGCATCTATGGCTTTGGAAAATGTTCTATAAGTAATATGGTTCTGCTTTCTGGAGTTCTGCTCAGCTGAACAGGTTTTTATGCAACTTCTTTTGTGTACTATTAAGTTGTTTCTATGGTAATTGAATGCTCAGTTAGTGTGAGTTACTTTATAATGGGATTGCGTTTGATGATGATGATCATGATAAAAGTGTTATCTAACATACCAAATAAGTGTGGGGACACCACTGCTTCCATTTTAGATCAAGCCAGGTCTAAGAATGCAAGAGAATCCCTAGCAGCTTGGCAGTCTGACAAGTTAACAATCAACAGACATACAGAAATAAATCCTGTTTAGGAACCATTCAAAAGGAATGACTAAAGATCAGAGAAAGGGCAAACAGCCCAGAGCACATTTCCCCTTATTATACATCTATTAGCCAACACCAAGATAAGCAGGAACCAGCACCTAATCACCACAATAAGCACCAGCCAACAGCATGCCAATCAAAGAAGAAACAATACTACCAATCAACACATCCTGCTCAAACCCACACAAGGCAGGAAGGACAAGCTGCTATATATAAATAGCCAAGAAACTGCACTTCCCCATGTCAGAGCACTGATGATGTTACCTAGTCTGATAATGAAACACGTGGAAGAAGAAAACCAAGCTCAGAAAATAGCAAGAGCTCAAGAGTTTAAGACTATTGAGTGTCTGGAATGAATTTCACTTGGATTTGAAACTAAAATATGCAGCCAATGTATTTCAAACACTACCAATGGGAGAATAACATGTTTTTTGTTGTTTGTTTTCAAAATATTCCCCAGCTCAATCCATCAAGTACATGAATGTATTTTGCTAAGTGCATTTTAGTCTCTGTATTGGCATATATACACGTAATTCTAAGGTTATCATTCCAAAGATTCATATAAGTGCATGGTAGTCATTTGCAATGGGACTGCACCTGACAGAAAGCAATACAACAGCTTTCCATAGTCCTTTTAACTACACAGAGAAACATTGCAGTTAAGTAGGATGTAAGTTTATGGTAAAGTAATACTGAATGTTTTTCAATTTTGTTCGCTGCTTAATAGCATTTCTGTTCTCTCTCCTCTGCTGTCCTGCTAAAAAATACTTGCAGAATTCATAGTTTGATAAAATAGTGCCTTTCTGTTCTGTCTGAAAATCTATTACAGGCAATAGTGGTTACAGTTAGTGATACATTGTCCATCTAAATTAATCCTTAAGATGCAGCAAACAATCTCAGTTGGGCTCACAGAAATCCCACATTCTTTTTATCATAATTAAGCAAAATTCTACCTTTTACACAATTTACCTTAACTGTATTTGGAGATCAACATCTTTTAACAAGAATTAGGGTGGCAGATTTCCAGGGATGAAAGGCTCTATGGAAAGCTCAAAGTACATCATGGCACAAAGGTAGCCATATCAAGGGCCATAACCAGAATTTAACAAGAAGCTTGTTCAGTGTTAGCTATGAATTGGGTTCCTGGTTTCTTCCTTTCTTAGCAAGCCAGAACCAGAAGCAAAGAACAAGCCCCTGGCAAATTGCTCTGTTTTCTAAGGACATGAACAAGCCAAAAATCCTGATTCACATATAATAATAAAGACAGATTTTGTTTAACTGATCTCTGTGCCAAGAAGAATTCTGAGAGGCAGCAGGTTGGAGAAGGCTGCTATGTGTCCTACTCTGGAATTAACAGTCTTGGTCATCCTAATAAAAGAAGTCACAGACATTGAAAAAGGTCAGAGTTGCTCCATCATTTATAAAATGACCAAGCTGTCAACTCTATGATCTTTTAGACTGATGGTTTTGTGCAGAATAAAAGTGATACAACATTAGTGCTATAAGTGTAAGATGAATATTAAAAATGCAGGGAGTGAAATCAGGTTTTAGCAGGTCAGCATTTCAAGCACAACTGAGCAACAACTTCAAGCATATTGTATAAGCTGTATAAGCTTATTGTATAAGCTGAGCACATAGTTTGTCATTTTAGGCATTTAATATTTATTATTTGTATAAGAAAAATCATAGGATATGAAACAGAGCCTTCTTTGAAATTTGGCTTCATTGAGGTTCTCTACTTTTAATTATGTGAATTAACCTGTAATTATTTAAAAGAAACAATTTTCCAGTAAAAGTGCAACAGAAGAGGGATAAATTTTTCAATGGGACATTTCAGCTACTTGAAATCATATTACAATATGTGTGTTCTGATATAACTTAGCACAATATTGTGAACTTCAGGATGTGTGGATTTTAAGCTCAGAATTCCAGAATAAGTCTAGGAGCGTATTGTAAAGTATCTCAGGTTTGCTGTGAAAAATAATGTACTGCAAAGAGACACCCCGTTCAAACCACTGAATGGAAAGAGATTACATATTACATTATGTTCTTTCTACAATATGCTAAGGAGGTGCAGTAATATAAAAAGGCATTTGTTTCTTTTAGAATCATGGCCTGTGAGAAGAATGTCAATATTTTATTAAGTTTCCAGCTGATTGTTCTTAAAGCATCAGATGGTTTCTAGAGATCCTTTCGTGGTCTTACTGAAGCTGAGAAGTTACTTAGTGCTTTAAGTGCCAGCTGATATCTGGAGGACTGAAAACTTTCCATGTTTTGCTATTGTGCCTACTTTCACATTTTTTTACCTGTAGCTCCTTATAGTACATATTTGCTTATTTTATGTGATTGTGGTTAAATAATGTAATTTCCCTTGGTGCTACAAGCTTAACATTACAAATTGCATTTTTTAAAAAGTAGCTCCAGTTTTATCTCTCCCTCTCACTTTCTTTTCTTTTTTCATCTGAATTTATTTAAGATACACACATTTTAATAGATCAGCAGGAAAAAGTTGTTTCCTTTCTCCCTCCATCCTTTTTCTCCCTCTTGGGAGAAAGTAAAAAGCAACAGACCAGTATGCCTCTTAGGGTGTATATGGGGTGTTAGGAATACTTGCAATATGGCTGACTATTGCAGATCAGGAAGTACAGATTTTATTTAGCACTCTCTTCTTTTGTTACTTCTATTTCTTTTCTTGTTTTAGTTTTTGATATGGAATTTCCTGTTCTTGCATTCTCAGGATATACTTTTTTTTTCATTATCTCCATTATTTATTTGGAGTTGTAACATTGTAACATGCAGAGTTAGGGAATAGGAATTGTTTTAAAGCACAGGTAGATGTTATCTAATTTTAAACAATGGGAATGGAAATTGATTTTTTCAAGAGATTCATATTCTTCCAAAGGAAAATGGTTCTCATACGGAAAGCTTAAGTGGGAAAAGGGTGTGCAAGAGGCAATTCTAAATATATAATTTTGATCAGTAGATTTTCTTAGTTGATTGTGCATGAGAAATTATTTGAATGCTTGTTTTTAGATTGATAAATCCTTTTCTAGCACTATTTAATTCATATGGTCCAGCCACACATTTGTTAGAATAAACACATAACTGTTTTCAACATCTGAATAAAATCCTGGATCTCTTTCTAGATAGTAGACTCTCCTCCCAGATTACAGTTTCAGGCATGATGACCTGAGCCCATTATTCAGTTATTCTGGCAGCTGAGTACTATAGGTTGCTTTAACTCAGGAATCCTGGGCTATGCCGAATGAGTGTCTGCATTAAATTCAGCATCTCTGCAGTAGATGCAGAGGAGCTGAGGGCCACCAGGTTGCCCAAAGCCAAGGTCAGAGCCAACTGAAACTCCTGTTCTGTAGTGGAATATAGTTGGAACGACTCTGTGTGAATTTAATTTAGGGGATATTTGATGTTTTCTTAATATTTTTCAACATGAATACGTTTTTTTCTTTCTTCAGTACATAAATGTTCCCATTCAGACTATAACTTAAAATCTCATTCTATGTTCTAAAGTTATATGATGTGTCACAGATACTAGCCTTACTTAACAGTCCATAGAAATTTACATTCTTTTTTGATAATAATTTGAATGTATTTTTAATGGTCCCTCAATGCATTTTTCTTGCAGGATAAATATTTTATTAAGCAGATGGAACAAGAGATTCTTTTCATTATTAACAAAAATTCAGGTATGTCACTGTCTCTGATCTATAGTGCTGCAAAATAATTTATTCAAGGTGCATTATTGGATATTCTTATCTAAGTAATATGAGACTGACATTGCTAACAAAGGATCAAATAATTAACCTCATTGTTTTTCCTTCAAGAAACTGTGACTGCAATTAGGTCACCTTACCTTTATTTCCAATTGATTGGTACAAAAAGTATATTTAATTATTTATATTTTGAACTATATGTTGATACTTTTTTCCCCAGACAGACTCAACTGTGAAAAAATCTCCAGTACTACCCCCTTGTTTCAATGAGGCAAATATGGAAGGATCCTACTATACATACTAGTTACATACATATTTCCTTGATAAATGTATATGCTAAGGTATTAACGGCCACTTTGCCCCACATATTATAGTTTTTTTCATCTGATTTATATGCAGCCAGCTCAAGCTCAATTTGCATATAGTCATCAAGATTCTGGTAAAATTAGTATATGAATATATAATATTAACTCAGAACAAATTCCAGCAGTAATTTATTTGGATGTGAGAAAGGTAAATTAAATGTGGGTTTAATTTTGTACTTGTTTACATTTATCGTTTGGCATATATTATTTTTAATAAATAAGGAATTTTAGAATTAAGGTCCTCACTGGTTCACTTTCATAGATCAATAATAGACCCTTCATGGGTCTATTACTGACCCATGAAATCCTGGTATGTGCTGGGATCTTTGTTTAGAAATTAATTTCCAACCTGCATTTACTGCCAGAAGACATATATGGAAGCCATAGGAATAACTTTGACTCTATTACCTATAAAAGATTAATATATGGGATAAGCTTAAATTAAAAATAGCTGGTAAACCCACTTTAGGGGTAAATGAGCTTCTGTCAGCTTTGCGAGGTAGTCCAGACAGGAAGCACACCCAGATGAACTAATTATACTTTATTGTAGGGTTACATTAACAGAATCTTGCAAGTCTGAAAGTACATTTCTCCCACCGTCACCTTTACAGCCCAAGAAACTAGGGAGGGTCCCTTCCGCGGCGTTTGCCATGTGCATATTCCTGTTGTGGGCTAAGCTGCCTTTTACCTGACTGTTCCCCAGCTGTGGTTCTTTTCACTGTCTCCCAAGGTAATTACCACATACCATTACAGCTTCTCACAATATCATTACTTTGAGCCAACTCAGGTCTGATGAAGTTAAGTTCTGTAGAACTTAAAAATAAGGTTGAGCTCAATAAATATATAAATAAATATTATATCTCTTCTGCAAAGACCTAGTTAATCAAAGGTACAGTAAGAATTAGTCCCTAGACAGCTTCTTGGCTGCCATCTAGTGAGCATCCAGACCTCAGCAGCCCAGATATGATATGCCTACTTAAGCTAATATTATATACGTATTCTGGTGTATGTGCAATTTTTGGAATAATCAGCTCAAAAGTTCCAATCAGTAAATCAGTACAAAGTTCATTTAATTAATGTGAAATTACTTTCTTTGGATTTTAAAATGAGGTTAGAAAATTCTTAACTTAAATTCTACTTTGAGTGATAACCTAAGCTTGTGTCAGTATGCTGAAAATAATGCTATTGATGGGATGCAGGTAAGAGTACGCTGGCTGCAAAATTAGAGATCCTCACTTGTATAGAATAGCTAGAGGATGCTTGGGGTAAAATGTCTTTGGTTCTCCTTGTGACATATCTATGGATCATTCTAGTGATGATCATGGCATATGGAAGGTTGCAATTTGAAATATATGAAGACTAAATGGTAAAGAGCATGAATTCATTAATGATATGAAAGGCAAATGGATATGTTTCATACCTGTGAAATAAAATGAAAGAGAAAGATGTAACAGCTCTGAATGAAAGTACGGGTAGTCCTCAGTTAATGTCCACTCATTCAGCGACTGTTTGAAGTTACGACAGCGCTGAACAAGGGGGACTTATGATGGGTCCTTGTATTTGCGGCCATTGCAGTGTCCCTGCAGTCACATGATCGTGATTCAGGCACTTGGCAACCAGTTCACAATTACAATGTCACAGCGTTCCACGGTCACTTGATTGCCATTTGCAACCTTCACTGCTGGCTGCTGATGACCAGAGTCAATGGGGGAAGCCAGCAGGAGGTCACAAATCATAATCACATGGCCATGGGACACTGCAACTGCATGGGATTTGCCTAACCACAGCAACTGGGATTGCTGGAACTGCCATCGTAAGTCAGAGCAGTCATGCGACTTTGCGCCTTATGACCGCATAGCTTAGCTGGTTCCAATTATTGTCAGTAAGCAAGGGCTATCTGTAGCCAATCTTGTGAAGCAGATTTGATGAATACACGCAGGGAATCTTCATTATGACTGAAAGGGATAAAAAGTATATTGGAAAGTATGAATTATGTCTTAAATATTTGTGGATCCATTAGAAAGTATGATTCTATTCCCTGAGAGATATTGTGGAAAAAATTAGCCTCAACAATTGATCACCCTCTGTTTAAATTGATTATACACCAAGGCACTATCATACAGGTAAAGGGTAATAGTGATGCGGACCTAAGCGAGCCTATTTCCACCTGTAAGGGAGTCAGGCAAGGATGCACGCTAGCCCCCTTACTGTTTAAACTTTATATTGACACTGTTGAGGCCTTTGACAGTACAGATGTTTACTCTCCCGCCTCACTAATTGCCCCATTTCTATTCTTTTATATGTGGATGATGCAGCCATTTTCTCTACATCAAAAGTGAGGCTGCATAGCGCTATAAGCCTATTGCAACAGAGAACACCTCAAAATAAGCCACTCAAAAACAAAAGTCCTGGTATTTTTCGAGGAAATGTTTCAACCCTTCAGCTAGTCAGTCAATAAAGGGAAGATCCATTGAGTAGGTGAAATCTTTCAAATACTTAGGCATTCACTTACTATAAGGGCACAAAGAGCATCTCTAGTAATTACCAAATTTGGAAATAATTTTGCACCAGCTGCTATTAAGCTGTACAAGGCCAAAATTTGGAGTATGCTGATATATAGTACTCAGGTATGTGTCTATAAGAAGATTTCCACCTTTGACTCCTTCGATTTGTATAAACCAAGTTTCTAAAAACAATTGCACACATTCCTTACTTCACCTCTAATGCAGTAACACAATCAGAATTAGGCCACATCTTTTTCAGGGCCATGCAAGATTATGTCACTTAAAAGCAAGGCAAATCCTCTTGGGTCATCTTACCCTGAATAATAGATTTGTATCTATCCTGCAAAGGCAAATTGATCAAGATCTGATACACTATGGTCTGTCACTACTAATTTTACTTAGCTCTTGATAAACCTTAGCCAAACTCTGAGGTAATTAAGTTAACTCTTACAATTAGGTTTTATATTACATATATTAAAAATTGTAATCACAGCAGAAATTTGTTGTAACAATTTATTCTTGTATAAATGATGCCCAGTCTGACACAAATCAGTTTGTGCACTTTACAGGGTTTATATCTTTTAAAGTATTCTGAGTTAGCTGAAACATTTGTAGTTATGGCTACAAATGTTTAAGTGTTTGAAAGCCATCCACTGTGACCTGTTCTAAAAACTTATGCTGAATAAGTTTGTCAGTAAAAGGAGAAAATATGAAGATGGCAGCAGGGAAAGTGACCGATAAGGGTGAAAATGAGTGAAAAATAAAAACGCTGTCCTACAATAAGCAAGACTGAGGTGGCTATAATAACTAAGAAAAAGTGTTTCAATTCAGACCGTTACCTTTATGTGGTGATGAATTTAACTCTATTTCAGAACATGTAATCTTCTGATGATGAATTGGCCAGTGAAGCAATTATATCTATCAAGCTCAAAGACATTTCTTGATAAAACATAGCTATCTTGCTGACAAACCTATTTTGATAAAATTTTAAATTCCAGAAAACACCAGAGTTTAAAATCTGCTAAGACAAAATTCAAGAAGTCAATTATTTAGTAGCAGAATTAATAAAACTATGGAACTCACATAATCAGAAACACTGATTTTTTTCCTGCTTTCAGATTATAATAATGAAGCAATACTTGGAAATGATACAGGGCAAAAAGTTAAAAAAAAAAAGTTCTTGTCTTTGACAGTACTATTAGCAGGCATGTTCAAGATATTTCAGTGGCAATCTTACTTAGTTGATATATTTGAATATTTAAAAGGTAAACTCCAGCATGCAAAGCAAAGAAATGTAACAACTTCAAACAAAATGCATGCTTTGAGAGAGAACTTGAAATCTGGATTGTGAATGTGAAGGAGGTTAATATGGTTATAGTCCCAAATGTGACTGCAATAAACAATAATAAACTTACTAAGATCAGAATTGTGCAAACAATGATATTCCCTTTGACACTCTATGAAAATTAGACTTTGAAGAAGCAGGATAGGAAAAAGTATTTTAGTCTTCAAAACAGAAGGAATTAGTGGACATACCCAATGATCACAATTTGAAATTCAAGCATAGTGAAGTGGTTCTTGAATAATTATGTATTCAAGTTAAGAATAAATGTCCTTAGACTACTATAAAGGGTTCTGGTAATCCTCATGCAGTTTTCAATATCTGAGCTGTGCAAATTGGGATTTTCTACACAAACACAAAAACAGCAGAAAGATATTAATTATGAGAGAGCATCAAAAGGCTGTGTACACATGATCAAGCCTGAATATTCCACTAAGTGACAAAAGAGAAATAAAATCTTAGTAAGTTCATGTTTGGTTGTTTCATAGTAATTTAAAATCGGAAGTATACTGATAATGCAGACATGCAGGATAATTAAGCAATTTTGAAACTTCCTGGTTTATTTGCACCTTCTTTATTGAAGTGGTAGTTGAAACAATAGGTTTTCTGAAAGTGAACATTCCATTTTATCAAATAATTCAACTCAAGGCTTCAGATGCATTCTTCAGACAACTATCCTTGTGAAAAATGAATTAGAAGATAGATTAATCTCTCAACAGAATGAATGGAAAATGGACATAAGAAAATGAAGAAGCTGCTTGGAATACAGTAAAAAGAGTTATGCTACAGAATGTCTCAGAAGTGCGGAGTTATTCTACAGACAGGTATGAAAGAGAATGCTTGATGGAATGAGGGTTGGGTTGTAGAGAAGAAAAATGCATATAAGAAAATGACTGATTAAAAAAGTATAACAAAATAAAATAGATATAAATAGAAACAAAAGATATGTGCAAAGAATATAGTCTAAGATAGCAAAGAATTATGAAAAGAGGCAGAAAAAATGCAGAATGATTTTGGCATAATTTTTTTAAAATACTTTGGAAATAAATAAAAAAGGCTAAAGACAGAGCTTCCAGCAAAGTGAATGGAATTAAAAATGAAAGTGATGAAATTATTTGGGATTTGAAGTGGGGGAATGGTGGAAGGATCATTTTAATGGCTTGCTTATGAACATTGAGCAAACTAATATATGTATGTATAATGTTGCCTTAACTGTTTAATGTTTTTATGGATAAATGTGTAACAAGTGCTTGTGATGACTTAGTGGAATGTTGGTTGGGGATGTAAATATACATGTATTTTTGTATACAGATTACACTGTATTGCTGGCTGAAAAGCTCAATAATTTGCAGAAAATGGTAGATATATGATATAATGCGAAAAGGTATATCAGAATTTATATATCAAAGACCAAAGTAGAGAGGAATAGAGCAAACTACTGTTTGTTGAAAAGTAAGAGAAAACAAGCTAAATTTGTACAGTATATCTTAGTAGACTATTTGGTAAAAGTGGGAAAATAGATGAAAATGTTAACAGCTGTTAAAAAGTTAGCAGGTAATATGTAGTTGTAGGGATCAATCTGACTTCAGTTTGACCAGCCTAAGCAATACAGGAGTTAATTGAACAGAGCACACCTGAGAAGACATAGGTACCGGTTGACTCAGCTAATCCAAAGCCCAGCAACAGCATGCCACAAATTAAGTGATAAAAGCAAAGGAAGTCAAGCCATCTACTTGACAAAAAGGAGCAAACTAGTTAAGCTGGTAGTAAGGGTTATATAAATGAACCTGTAGTTTATGGCAATCAGTGTTTCACCCCCACCCACCTCTGCCTGGGACCCTATCTGTATGCTGTATTGGACTCCTTGGATTACCCAGATGAACTTTGGATGGGAACCTGACCACAATTTCTTAACTGGTATTTTGTTCTCTGGATTATCTGAAAATTAAGCTTTCATGATTTCCTGATTGTATTGGCTTATTAACCTCCTGGTTATCTGAAGATAACTCTTCAGCCAGGAGACTGACATCAGGCTATATAAATTGTACTTTAATGTAAGGTACTTTCCAATTTTCTGCACAAGGTAACGTTTTCATTAGTTGCTACAGAATATAACCAGCAATAAAGGCATAATACTACCAGAGAGTCATTATCTCCTAATTCAAAACCTATCCAGACCTTGAGATAGTCTTGCATGCTGATAACAACATACAGAAGACCTGCGCATACGAAATTCTCCCTTTTACAAGGCCATTACTAGGAAGCAATCTTAGAATGGGGCATTCTTAAATATTCTACAGTGGGTGATCACACCTAGCTGACCTCAAAAACTAAGCTGGGGGGTTGCCAGGGAATTCCTATTCTGCAAGCCAGACTGGAAAGTAAAAAGAAAGAAAAATCCAGTATATTCCATAAAACTTCCAAGAAAGCTACATGCTTGCAGTCACCAAAGTTAAGTTCAGCTCAAAAGTGTCTCTATTGTAATCATGCCACTCTGCAGAAAAGGAGCATTTTAAGTTGTTTTTATTATTCTAAGGCCTTTATGCTTTCTCCTTCCAGCTGGTCTGAATGCTTGGGTCAAAATGTCAAATGCCTATTTATTTAAGACAGGATGACCTTAATTTATTTAGCTCTGTAAATGCATCTTTATCATAATCTTAAAAAGAGGGAAAATTGTTTTTCTTTGCTACCTTAGGATTTGGGAAAGATCTTCTTTGTGATAGGGTAAACCTTTCTGAAGTATTGAATAGAACTTATTTTCAAGCTTAAATGTTACAATGTTGAAAACAGATCCCCCAAAGTCTTTGCTATTTGAAGGACAAAATTCAGGTATTGCTTTGAAAAAAAAACCTGGAGATTTCATTCTTCCTTACAATTATTCTTATACTGAAAGGCAAGTTCCATCTCCCTAATCCTGCTTTCTCATAGTATTCTCAATTTTATTGATTTCATCAGTGGTGACAGTGATATATATCCAAGCCTGCTTTCTGATTATCAGTCTTTCCATACAAGATCACAAGGTTAACAATAACATTTATGGTTTTATACCCTTTATAGATGAATAGGAAATTATATTTATTTATTATTCAAATACATTAAAGCAAATTGAAGGATAAATCTTTCCAAAGGAACATGCATGGGAGAAAATGTAATGCATAGTTAAAACTACTAAGCATAGTAAAATAATATGCCTGAGCAGTGTTTCAGATTTGATGTTCTGGTGAATGCATCTCCTTAAAGCAACAGCATCTTTTTCAAATCAATTCAATTTATTATGGCCATAGACCACTACAGCATCTTTTCCCGGGATTGCATGGCTACCCTCAGAAGTTACTTTCAAAACTTGCAGACCAGTGTTACATTTCTGTCTCAGTGCACATTAAAGCATCTTTTTGGAACTGAATCTGAAGCACTGAATAGGCCAATAAAATAACAGTAATTACAAATTCAATAAATTTAAATTTAGTGCATAAATAGGCATATATACAACATTGTCAGTAACACATTTATAAGCCATGTTAAATAAGACATAAGATTTGAACATTTCACATGATGAGGTTTAATGGATCCCCAACCGAATGGGAAAATTACCAAGAAGCTCAACCCTTGTGTCATCGCTTTAAATGCCCTTACAAATGAGCATGGAAGAAGGGAAAATTTGTTGCTATTTGGAATAATAATGCTTCAGGTAATGGGACCCAAACCATTTTACATTTATTTGCACCTGACAAGAAAGCCCTTGTATATTTACTCAATGTAATAATACAGGTTACCTATATTCTTATTGACTGATTGATTTCTGGCATTCTTAGAAACTGGCCACCTACAAAATGACTTTGGGTGGCTTACTTAAAATAAGAACAACAACAATAAAAAAGAAGGACATTCCATGTGTCCAAACACTCTCTAAAAAAAATCCTGACTAGCAGCTCTCTACAAATACCCTACCCCAAGGCCCAGGAGAAAAGCCAATTTTTTTAAGCCTTCCAGAACATGATCAGGATGGAAGCAACATAGTTTTCTGAAGAGATATCATTCCAGAGGGCAGGAGCTGTGACAGAGAAGGGATGCTTCCTGGGTCCCAATATATGATGTTGTTTGATTGAGGGAACATGAAGTGACTGACTCTGCACAATCTCACCAGACAGGCAGAAACCATGGGAGACAGATGCCATGGGAGATAGGGAACTATTGCCAGCACCGACCAGTAAATCAAGAACATTTTGCACTAACTGTCTTTAAAGGCACTCTTACACAACACACTTTACATTTGTCCAGTCTCAATGCCAATGTCTCAGTGTCAATAATACTGAGGCAAATAGTGAATTCAGGGTTATCATCCATCCATCCATCCATCCATCCATCCATCCATCCATCCATCCATTATCTTTCAACCCTGTATCATGTATCAGTCTCACTTCTAAGTGAGCATCTAATTAGGACAGAATCTCTCCAACCATCAGTTAAGGACGGACAGCCTTTTTGATTGTTGTAAATCAAACAATCTTCCCTCCAAAGAAAGAATGTAAACTGCAGATATATTGCCAAGGAATTGTTAAATGAAGGTTCTTAACAGAGATGATTCTCCTCAATCAACAGAGAATAACAGGCAATATCTTTGTAACTTTATAGAAAAAGCACGTGAGATAAAATTGGGAGCTAATTACAGACTTCTCAGAAGAATCTGTCCTTGTGCATTCAACTTTGACTGCAAAGAATTATCAGCCCAGACTACCATCAAGGTAGTCCAGAACTGATGATTATACATTGGACAATAAAACCATAAGTAAATGAACAACAATATAATTCTTATTCTAGCCACATCTCAAATAGATATGATCCTCTGCATTGGGATATAGAAACAGAACTTGACAAACAGCAATGTCTGGAGCAGGCCTGCACAACCTGTAGAAGAGAAAGGGCTCCATTGATAAATTAAAAATAATTGTGGGCTGCAAAGGAATACCTGGAGGCCGGTCAGCTGTTTGGCGGCTCACGGCGCAGCAGCAGCAGTGGAGCTGGCAGTGTCAGTGAGGCCTGGAGGCGGTCAGCAGCACATCTTTTGGGGCGATGTGGCAAATTTATTGACTTTTTAAAAAATGCTGGCAGGCAGCTTTCTTCCTCTCTCCATGAGGAAGTAATCAGGATGATTCCCTGACTTCATTTGTTTTCCCCCGAAGCAGCAACTGTTCCCCAGCAAATTTGTCCTCAGTGAGGGACAAGCAAGGAATTCATGACAGATCTTGATGCAGACTATGCCTACTGACTGCGCAAACAGTAATTTCTGTCTTTCAGTATTTAACACTGATAAATAAGAAGGTGGGCTCTTTAAAAACCGCTTCTGAAACATTTGCATACAGCGATGATGACAAGTTAACAGTTCTCACAGAAGCTCAAAACACTGGCACTTGGAGTACATGGCCCACGGCTACTTAGAGACAAACTCGCTGGGAGAACAAATTAAAATTAATAAGAACAACCCAAAATGGAGAAAGCTTGGAGCACCATGCCCCACAAAAGAGGCAAATCTAGACAAGCACAATCATGTAATTCAAACAAATGGAGTTGCATTAAAGATTACACTTAACAGAATCAATAATGGATGCTGTTTGCTAGAAGGACTATTATTTTATCACTCAGCTGTCTCCTTCATTGCCAACAACGCACTTAAATGCTGTTGAATGTATTTCAAGTGTGGCAGAATATGGAAAAAAAAATTGTGATCATTCAACCTTTGTACAATTCCTTGTATGTTGCTTAAAAGGAAGCCTTTCTTAGAAACTTTTCAAATATATCCATTGCATCTTTTTCAGAATGAAAAAAGGAGCTCACTACTTAATCCATTGCACCGAGCAGGGACTATCTTGCCAGACACCAAGGGCAGAGTGCCAAATGGTAAAAATCATGGCAGCCCTGTACTGTACCCCTAGCATCCTTCTTAAAACAAGCTTTAAATAATCATCCTAAGATAATGCAAAAGAAACTGCTGCGGATAAGGCCCTTTTAAAAAAGAGTCCTTTTTTTTTTCTCTTAAGGAGCCTCTGAACTCTGAACAGGAAGAAATACTGAGAGGACTTGATGAACTTAACTTACACAAATTCTGCCTACAAACTGTGTAACAGCAAATCCATTGATTAACTTGGTATTCTTGGACTTTACATTTGTTGGCAACAGTGCAGAAGACCATTATAAATTCAGAGCCCTGAAATCTAAGAACCCCACCAGAGAGATATGTACTTCACAATTTAGCAAATCCACATGTTCAATTATTCAAACCCATGCTAAATTGCCATCATTTTGTCAATCTCCAGATGGCAGGGATCTGATTCATCTCAACTCATCTGACAACTTAGACCATGAAAAGGGACAAAAGGAAACCACAGAGTCAATACCATCCCCCCCCCCACCAAAGCCCTCAGCCTTCAAGACAATTTCAAGACCCAAACTGCAGCACCACTTTAATTTCTATGTAAGTTGCACATCTTTTTATGCATGTTGCACTTATTTTTATTACTATTCTTTTCTTTTATCTCATGATATGTGGTTATGATTTGTAGTCAAAGCAATACATTTACGACAATTAAAACATCATCATACAAATCCTGTCCTTATGTATTTCTATTATTCCAACATCTGATATAAGTACATAAGTTGCAATATTTACAACATGATGTCACACACACACCCCTTGGTTCCCCATCTGTAAAAATGCCAAGGTCAGATATAAAAACTAGGTTCACTCAAAGCCTCATTTTCTTAATCACTTTTGGAAAAAAATCAATTTACAGTTAAAGAGAGATCTTTGGACCAGCAGGAAGGGGGGGGGGGGAACCCACTGGTGAGTCTTCATTCGGATTAAAGAAAGAAAAAGGAAAATAATAATTTTAAGAACTTTAACAGCAAAAAGCTTAATAGGATTTTGACCTAAGAAAGTTACAGACAAAGGGGACAGTTTGAATCTAAAGGATTGTTAGTTTGATGCAAATGCTTTTGATATTACTTGGAAAGCCTGCTTTTTACTTTCACCTTTGCAATTGACTCCTTTTTGCTTTTGGATTACAAATAAGAATGTTGGCTTCCAGGAAGGCAACAAAACTTGGCAAAGGCAGTAGAGGGTCATTGGAACAACCAACAAAAAGGGGGATTACTCCAGAGATATTATAAAAACTGTTTGAAAAGTATCTGAATTTGTCAAATCTGTTAAAAGTGATCTGGCTGCATTTGAAGGGAGAAAGGAAGAAAGATTTGCAAAGATGAAAGAGGAAATGAAAGAAGAAGTTTAAAAAATTGAAAAATCTGTAGGACAACTGACTGGAGAAGTAAAACAAATGAATGAAAAAGTGGAAATTTTAGAAAGTGAGACAGAAGTAATAGAGAGATGGAAAAGGACTTAGATAATCTGGCACTACTAGAACTGAGAGAAAAAGAATTCTGCTTGAGACTTAGAGCAGTTCCAGAGGACCCTGGCAAAGATACCAGAGAAAAAGTTGTTTAATCTTTATCAATTTTGGGGAATGTGATAAAGATGATAAAGAGGCAGAGACTGACAAAGTGTATAGGATTAATATGTGATTTGCAAAATTAAGAAATGTACTTAGGGACATCCTTGTGCACTTTGTCAGGAAGGAGACCAGAAACCAAGTTTTGTAGCAGCATTTTACCACTAGATTTGAAGATTAATAATGAGGATGTCATTGTACTTAAAGAAATCCCGATCAGAATATTGTACAAGAAAGGAGGGATTGTTTTATGACAAGTTCAAACAGAATTAAGATACTATTTCAATGGGATAAACTGGAATAAATAATTTTTACCTTTAAACAACAGAGCGACTGAATTAGGTGCAAAAAGCAAGAGAATTTTTAGAGAAATTTAAAAAGGAAAAATGGAAGAAATGCAAATGGAGGTGACTAAGCAACAGCCTCAATAAGAAACTGAAGAAGAGCTAGGCACTACAGGTATTGATTTTTCTAAACTTTTGGCATAACTATGTAATTTAAATGCCTAACATGGAATATGAATGGAGAAAACTCCTCAAAAAAACATAAAATTATTTCATTATTTGAAAAAATTAAAACAAGACATAATCTGGCTACAAGAAAATATATTAGAAAAAAGGATAAAAAATATTTGATTTATAAAAATTTAGGTGAAGAATGTATCTCAATGAAAATTAAAAAGAGAAATGAAGTTGTTTTGTATATAAACCTTCAATTACAACCAGAATTTATATTAACTGATGACTATGGTAGACATGTGGAGCTGAAAGTTAATTTAGATGGGGCTAAGACTGATATTAGAAATTTATGTCCCAAATGAAGATAAAGCAACATTTTATAAAGAACTTATGGATAACTTACTGGACTTATCATATGATGGACTTATCATATGAAAATTGGTGCCTAATAGGATGCTAGAACAGAGGGGTTTGTCCACAAAAAGATAGAACCTCTGAGAAATATATTAAGATTACACAAATTAAACTGCCAAATGTCTTTTTTGATATGATGAATAATTTAGTGTTTGTAGATGCATGGAGTTGCAAAAATGGTGACTTGAAAGAATATGTTTACTTTTCTGGAACACAGAGATCTTTCTCAAGAATCAAAATGTTTTGGATTTCTCAGAACTTGGCTACTAGTGTTCACAAAATGGAGAAATTGCCAAACTTTTTCAGATCATAATCCAGTGAGTTTAGCATTTAAAAGGAAAATGAGTTCCTTTAGATGGAGGTTGAATGAAACATTATTACAACAACAACAATAACAACAATAATAATGGAAGATTGTAAAAAGAAATTAAAAGACTTTTTGAGAATAAACTTGATAAAAATATAGATATAAGGACAGTTTGGGATGCAAGTAACCCCTACATGAGAGGTCATTTTATACAACATAATAGCAAACTCAGAAAGAAGGGAAAAAAGAAACCACAAGCAATTTTAGATGAGATAAAAATGGAAGAAGAATTAAATAAATTTCCAGAAAAGAAAACTATTTTACAACAAACTAAACTTTTACAGCAGCAGTTGTCTATGTTAACAGTAAGAGAAATGGAAGTAAAAATGAATTATGCAAAACAAAACAAAACAAAATTGAATTTGCAAACAAGCCAGGGAAATGGTTGGCATACAAATTAAGGAAAGGAAAAAAAATAGTAAAATTACAAGATGGAAACACTATCATAACAGATAATGTTAATACGCAAAAAACATTTCATCAATATTATTCTAAACTATATAAAGGAGAAGAAATTTCCTGGGTGAAAGTTGATGAATATTTAAAGAAACAAATTTTACTGAAGATTACAGAAAAACAAACAGATAGTAAATGGACCTACAACTATAAGAGAGGTTTGTGAAGCTATAAAAAAGGCTAAAATAGGGAAAGCGCCTGGATCAGATGGCTTACCAGCCTCTTATTATAAACTGAGAATGAATTACTACAACCTTTGCAAAAAATGATGAACTCTATTTTACAGAGTGAAAAGATACCAGACAGCTGGATAGAGGTTAATATATATGCTAATATAGCATTAATACATAAAGAAGGTCACGATTTGTCTTGACCCAAAAATTACCACCTGATATCATTGTTGAATAATAACTATAGGTTATTAACAATGATTTTAGCTGAGAGAATGAAAATTGTCTTACAGGACTGTATTCATGAAGATCAGTGTGGGTTTTTACCCAAAAGACAGTTGAGATATAATATAAAAAATGCATTGGACATTTTGGGATACTTAGAATAACATAATGAAAAACAAGCTGTATTGATCTTTCTAGATGCAGAAAAGGCCTTTGACAATTTAAACTGGACTTTGTTGTTTAAAATTTTGGAAGATACTTTGGTGAGAATTTTATTAAACAGGTAAAATACAGAAAGGGACAAGACAAGGATGACCCTTGTCACCACTGTTATTCATCTTAGCTCTGGAAGTACTGAATAGAGACACAAGACAAGAGATTTGCTGGAATGAGGATTAAAAGTGAAACATACAAATTATGGGCATTTGCTGATGATTTGGTGATAATTTTGGAAAATCCTTTGAAAGCAGTAGAAATATTAATGGAAAAATTAAAGGATTTGGGTGTGTTAGCTGGATTTAAAATTAATAATGAGAAAGCAAAGATGTTAAAATATGAGCATGGAAGAATTGATGGAAAAAACTGGTGTTAATATTGAGAGAAAAGTGGAGTACTTAGGTATTACTATGACTAATATGCATTGTATGTTATTTCAGAACACTTAAGACATGGAATGAAATTAAGAAAGACATGTTAAGATGGGAGAAATTACAAATGTCATTGTTGAAGAGAATTTCTGTGATAAAAATGAATGCATTGCCTAGAATGAAGTTTTTGTTTCAAACAATACCTATTTTGACAACTGATGTACCATTTAAGTAAGAGCAGAAAAATTTAACTAGGTTTGTATGGCAAGGGAAATAGCCAAGTGTCAAATATAAGATCCTCCAAGATGCAAAGAAATGAGGAGGATTGGGATTGCTTGGTTTGAAATTGTACAGTATCTTGCAGCCTGCTGTTTGGTTTGGATGAAAGAATGGGTGTGCTGAGAACTAAGAGAGTTTTGGAACTAGAAGCCCATGACCTGAGGTTTGGATGGCATGGTTTTCTATGGTATAATAAAGTTGAGATTAATGCAGATTTTTAAAAATCATTATATTAGAAGTGCCATATTGACAATATGGAATATATATATAAACCCAGATTGTACCCGAAAATGCTTTTATGGGCCTCAGCACAAGAAGCATTTTATAGAAAAGAAACAGCAGGCAAAGAGAGATAGTTAACATATAGAGAGCTATTAGAACAAAAGCACGGAGAATATAAGATGAAATCAAGAGATCTGTTGACTGCAGAGTGATAGAGCTTTCAATGGATTTCATATGCACAGTTAAGCGAAAGATTTAGGGTAGATAACAGGACATTTGGAATTGAACAGCACAAGACAATTTGAAATTGAACTATGTACAAATAATGAGCGTGTAATTGCTGAAGTGCATAAAAATTTGTTGAAATTTGAAACAGAAGAAGAACAAGTGAAAAAGTATATGATAAAATGGGCTAAGAACTTTGGACATAATATACTTATGGAACAATGGGAAAATATGTGGCTGAAAGGACTGAAATTTACATTATGTTATAACTTAAAAGAGAATTTTTATAAAATGATGTACCACTGGTTCATGACTCCAGAAAAATTATCTGGAATGAATAAAGATTCTTCAGATATATATTGGAAATGTGGACAACATCAAAGGCCATTTTATCATGCCTGATGGACTTGTAAAAGATCCAGAAAAGTTTGGTTCCAAATGCACACAGTGATACAAAGAATTTTAAAGATTAATATTCAGTTGAAACCAGAACTTTTCTTGCCGGGACTAATGGACAGACAATTAGAAAAGAGTTATGGAAGATTGTTTTTGTATGTGATAACTGCTGCAAAACTATTATATGGAAAGACTCTGAAATACCCACAATGGAGGAATGGCTGGTGAAGATGACAGAATCAGCAGAGATGGCAAAATTGACTTGTCTGATTAGAGAAAGGACAATAACCACATTTCTTAGTGATTGGAAACCCCTTATGGACTTTTTGCTGAAAAAAGAAAAAAATGAACCTGTGATTTATGGGTTTGATTATTAGAAAGGGTAGATTATGGAAAGAAGGAAATTATGCTGTAACTGTAGGCAGAGAGGGTAAAATATAAATGTAGTTGTTACTGTTATTAAGAAGATGAGAAGCTGCTTCTTTACAACTTTTTCTTTTCTTTTCTCTTTCATTCTATTTCTTCTTGCACTTTTTCACTTATTACTTTTCTTTACTTTCTTTACTTTTTTCAAAATTTGTATTGATTCTATTTTATATATACACACACACACACACATACATACTCTGTGTGTGTGTGTGTGTATGTATATATGTATATATATTAGAATCAAGACAAAAAAAAATTTCCCTCTCACCCCTACAGGTGGTACGTGTCTTCCTCAGTCTCGGGTCCTCTACCAGAGGCCGGGGAGTTTGAGGGTTCTGTGCAGTATCTTAGCTGTTCCTAGCACTGCACTCTTCTGCACAGAGAGCTCTGATGTTGTTCCTGGGATCTGTTGGAGCCACTCTCCCAGCTTAGGAGTCACGGCCCTGAGTGCTCCTACCACCACTGGGACCACTTTGGCCTTGACTTTCCACATCCTCTCGATTTCCTCCTTCAGGCCCTGGTACTTCTCTAACTTCTCATGCTCCTTCTTCCTGATGTTGCTGTCACTTGGCACTGCTACATCTATCACTACCACTGTCTTCTGGTCTTTGTCTACTACCACGATGTCTGGTTGATTGGCCAGTACCTGCCTGTCCATCTGGATCTGGAAGTCCCACAGGATCTTAGCCCTTTTATTCTCCACGACCTTCTGTGGAATCTCCCATCTGGACTTGGGGGGGGTCTAGCTCATATGCTGTGCAGATGTTCCCGTACACAATGCCAGCTACTTGGTTGTGCTGTTCAGCATATGTGTTGGACTGTCTCTGAGGCCTCTTTGCACAATCTGCACCTTGGGTCCTGTCTAGTGTGGTAGACCCCTGCTTCTATGGATCTGGTGCTTAGTGCCTGTTCTTGTGCTGCTATGATCAGTGCCTCAGTGCTGTCTTTTAGTCCGGCCCTTTCCAGCCACTGATAGGATTTCCCAGTGTCAGCCACCTCAGTTATCTGTCGATGGTACATCCCATGCAGGGGCTTGTCTTGCCATGGTATTTCCTCCGCTTGAACTTCCTCCTATGTCTGCTGCTGCCTGAGGCATTCTCTCAGCAGCTCATCTTTGGGTGCCATCTTACTGATGTACTCCTGGATACTCCGGGTTTCATCCAGGACAGTGGCTTTGACACTCATCAGACCCCGCCCACCCTCTTTGCGGCTGGTGCACAGTCTCTGGGTGTTGGACTTGGGGTGGAAACCTCCGTACATTGTGAGGAGCTTCCGGGTCTTCACATCGGCAGCCTCCATGTCTTCCTTTGGCCAGCTCACTATACCGGCAGGGTATCTGATGACTGGCAGGGCATACATGTTGATGGCATGGATCTTGTTCTTCCCATTAAGCTGGCTCTTCAGGACCTGTCTTATCCTTTGGTGGTACTTGGATGTTGCTGTCTTCCTTGCCTCCTCCTCATGGTTCCCATGTGACTGTGGGACACCAAGGTATCTATAGCTGGTTTCTATGTCTGCTATATGGCCCACTGGTAGTTCCACTCCATCGGTCTTAACTACCTTCCCTCTCTTTACTATCATCCTGCCACACTTCTCCAGTCCGAATGACATCCCAATGTCCTCGCTGTAGATCCGTGTCAGGTGGATCAGTGAGTCGATGTCTCGTTCACTCTTAGCATACAGCTTGATGTCATCCATGTAGAGGAGGTGGCTGATGGTGATTCCACTCTTGAACTTGTACCCATATCCAGACCTTGTGATTATCTGGCTGAGGGGGTTTAAGCCTATGCAGAACAGCAGTGGGGACAGTGCATCACCTTGGTATATGCTGCACTTGATGGCCACTTGTGTGAGCTGTCTTGAGTTCACTTCCAGTGTTGTCTTCCACAGTCCCATTGAGTTCTTGAGGAAGGTCCTTAGTGTCCTGTTGACTTTGTATAGCGCCAGGCATTCACAGATCCATGTGTGTGGCACTGAGTCATAGGCTTTCCTGTAGTCAATCCAGGCTGTGCTCAGATTGGTCTGCCTAGACCTTGAGTCTCGGGCAACTGCTCTATCTATGAGTAACTCGTGTTTTGAGCCTCTGGTGTTGTTCCCAATGCCCTTCTGAGCTGTGCTCATGTACTAGCCCATATGGTCTTGTAGCTTGGCAGCTAGGATGCCTGATAGAACTTTCCATGTTGTGGGGAGGCAGGTTATTGGCCGGTAGTTGGATGGTGCTGTTCCCTTGTGGGGGTCTTTCATGATCAGCACTGTCCTTCCTTGTGTTAGCCAGTCCGGGTGGGAGCCTGCTGCTAGCAGTTGGTTCATCTGTGCTGCTAGGCGTTCATGCACTGCTGTTAGTTTCTTTAGCCAGTAGGTGTGGATC